>OY755240.1:56296632-57685192 GCA_963576725.1 Azorinus chamasolen | reverse complement strand
TGACAGGCAACACTGCCCGAGACAACAAGAAGACCAGGATCATTCCCAGTCACCTTTAGCTGGTCATGGCAACGACGAGGAGTTGAACAAGCTTTTGTCTGGAGTAACCATCGCCCAGGGTGATGTGTTGCCCATCATCCAAGCCTATCAGCAGTGCCCAAGAAGACACAGAAGACCAGGTAAACTGTCGTCTTTACACAAGAATTGAACAAACGGCCCTTTTTAGGGCTACTTCAGTATTTCGACTTGATTTTATCTCATGCTGTTATGGTAATTAATGAATAAATTCGAAGCATCCCAGTCATAGATCGCCCATTTTTCAGCTGTTTGCACGCATCCCCCCCCAAAAAAAAAAGTCGCCTGCTAGTCATTCTTACAGTAGGTCTTTTGTAGGTCTTGCCTACAATATATTTTATTAGAACCTATCATCAATGATAATAGGTACGATGTCAACGACATAACTCGTATGACACAGTATGTCTCTGTGTCTGTGTCCGTCTGCCCCTCTGTCTTACCCGCACAATGCGTCTGTGTCTGTGTCTGTTCGCTTTCGTAAATAGTGAAAACCCCAGATGAGAGGGTTGCTGTGGATGCTTGCATCGTTTGTCATGGAAAACATACAGCACGATTCTTTACTAAATTGACAACTCTTCCGGTGCAGTTCTGTGCAGTACCAGTTAACTTTAATAATAATAAAAAAATAATACCAGTTTAATTAAAAGATACCATATATCCATTTTGTTACGCAATATGTTGTCACAAACAGTTTGGGGTGACTTGCCGGCCCACCCATAGGTGCCAGGCGCGTGAAATTTTTCAAAAATACTACTGATTAAAACTGATCTTGATTTTTGTTTTCGTATAGTATACTACATAGTATTATAGTATACGAAAAAATAATAGTTTCACGATGTCTTAACGTATCTGAAGATAGTAGTATTTATGAAATGGTCACCCGCCTGGCTCCTGTGGTCTCACCAGCATCCAAACTACTTGCAACTTTCTGAAATGAGATTTTGACTGAATTCGGTTACGTTCCCGTTCGTTCTGTGAGACTTTGATAAATCTGATTTTGATTATGTTCAGTAGGCTGTATCTGTATAAATTATGCTCTTGTCATTGGTTTTAGTTAAGCACATAGTGAGCGTTTATATAAAACGAAGTCGTATAAAAAAGATGGGGACACTTAACCTGCCATGAAAGTCAGGGCATGCCCAAACTCTCGTCCGCTTCATTTTAAAGCTCCACAAATTGCTTGGTTCTTTTGGTAGAATTAAGATTGCTGATTGTCAAACAGCTTTGAGCCGGACGAGATGCCGAGTTGCTCGGCGTCTCATACAGGTCCGAAATGCTTGAATATGGCATTGCTGTCGCGATTGACAGGGAAAGAGTTAATATCCGATCGCTATACAGTGCAGCACATCCCCATCTTTCGGATACCGGTATATTTACTTTATTCTCGATTTTCATGGAATTTTCCCATTTCTTATCTTGTTCTGGCAATAAATATACTTTTCAAGTTTATTTGAATCGAGTTTGATATCGATTCTTAGCATGATAAGTTACCGGTATGTCACGATTGCTTGAGTTTGGTTTAATGTGATGCCGTTTCAACATTTCGTGACCATGGTGACACCCAATGATGGAAGCTATCCGACTGCTATTTTCACACACCCCACCCACCACACACACTTTAGAACTAGAATTCAACCGAGACATCCTCATAACTATGAAAACATCTGAACCTCATCGTTGATAGCCAACGTTTATCAGTATCATACGATCAACTACACTGATTGTGTATGAGCATATAAATTATATGCCAGTTTTCAACACGAGCCTTTTTCACGTGTGGATCACTTTTTCACGTATTCATGAGCAGGGCCGTTATTTAACGATCCGGGTCATTTCTCAACGTTACAACTTAACCGGCTGTCATTTTTTAACAGTCAAAACAAATTAACACAGGCACAGGGTTAAAAAGGGACGACTTGTTCAGAGACAAACAGTGGAAATGTGTATACTTTTGCTATTTGTATAGGTTTCAATGTGCAAATATTTGGAGTAAATACAATGCGTACAAGAATGCGTATTGGTCTACACGGCCTTTTACCCATTTATTTCATATTATAAGATAGTTTATATATTAAAGAGCAAACATCCTAAGGGGCAATCGTCCTGAAGGGCAATTGTCCTAAATTCATTATCTACATGTACCACGCCCACTGCGTATGAAACATTCATCGGTTTTAAAAACTGACTTAAAAATGTAGATCTAATAAATACTGACAGGCTTGTTGCGAGCATACGAAACATGATATGTTCGATGCCGTTATATACAACTAAATTCACAGTCTTTAAGTAGATTCTAGTTTATTCCACATTACAGAAGCTGTCGAAATTACACGTTTGTAGGTGGCGGTGGTCTAGTGGTAACGCGCTTGACTGTCAGTCCGGAGGTCCGGGGTTCAAATCCCGGAAATTTCAGAGACGCTTTTCCGTGTCTCCCACCCGTATATACTCTCCACCCAGGGGTTAAAATGGGTACCTGTAAGGATCACTCGCCGGTACTGCGGCTGCATGATTGCGCCATATGTTAGCAGTGCTCAATATTGTAGGCCAATGACTCAATGATCAGGGGAGTAAATGTACAGTCGGCTGAACGGTCATTCGGACTGAAAGTAGACTATAACTAGGTACTTTACTTTTTTTTTTTTTTACGCTAGACTGAAAAAGTCAATATTAGGGATGTGTAGGCCTAACAGACGCCACTTTCGTTAACCCCTGTAATTGGACTACCTACTGTACTTTATGCGAAAATCAACTGCAGTAAACCGCCTCAAAATAAGTCTATGAAGATTCTAATTTAACATTATTTTGATAGAACAAATATACAAACGTAGATCTACTTCAACCTTAAATATATTTAGTAATGTAGCTCTAATTGAAATCGATTGTAAACTTTAAATGCATTCAGTAATGTAATAACAATCTAGATCTATGATAACTACTGTGATCATATATTGTCTGTCCTTTGTCGTCTAGAACAAAACTATACAATTTTGATACCAGATGAAACTACTTCAATATGTCTGGAGCAAACATTTTGGACCCATGTAAGACGTACTATTTCGTCTGCAACTGACTTTAATAACTGAAATTATCTGACACCATGGCAGTAGGCTAGTTCTTTTACCAAACGTTTGAGTTTGATTCAGATTACAATTTAGCAGATTACAATTAAGCATGCACGAAATATTAGTTATTGCTGTTCCTGCATTTCTTTTTTTAACACTTAACTTAATTGTTTGTAAATTTCTTGCCACTGAAAACTTAAGCAATCAGTTTGGGCCTAAAACAGGTCGAGCGTTGACGCGTGTCTGATCTGAGATCCACATTAGTTGGCTCTTGAAAAACCTATATTGATTCAAACTCTGGGAATTTAAATAAAATAGTATTTTTTTCTGATACTGTAGATGATAATAATAAAGTAAACACTATTTCACATGTTAAATCGTGTATTATATTATTCTTCATTAATAATCAGGCTTTCAATCTCTCTCATTCATTCCTTTATTCTTTAGCCTAATTCTTTCCTTCCACGCGTCTTTCATAAACCAAACTGCATACATTTTAGATCCAGCTAAGACGATGATAAACTCGACGTCCCATCAGATCATGGTTTAATTCGTTTGTACTCCTAGAAACGAAAGACCACTAGAATGTCAATCTCTATTTTTCAAAATAATTATTGAAGCAGAGGACAATCTAGCTAACATGACAATCGACATGTTCTCGTGTTTACGACAGCGTTGGAAAATGACGTCACAAATATCTCGTTGAACTAGCGTGTGTACATGTATGGATCAACCTAATCAGATTTATTTCATTAAACAGCATTATAAATGCACACGTTATGGAATAGATCTAGACTATTCCATGTAATTCTTTACAGACAGTTTTGCATTAATCAACACTTAGATATCTAGTGACAAAAGCATGACATCACACTGAATCCTGATTAGACACCAAGACGCAGTTAGCCTACTCTGAATTTCATTAGGATATTAAGTCTAACATTGTTCAAGCAGACAACAATTGCGATTGTAGACGCAAAATCCCGTAGCATGCGAAGAGTTATAGATCTAGGGCCTATTGAAAGTTTGATAAATTAAAGTGTTGTGCGTATCTAGAGCTAGATCTGTGTGTAACTGTTTTGTATTTTATATGAAAAGCTTTCGTTTGAAGGTCTCAGGGTAGATTAGTGATTATGATTATATCTAATTAAGCTATCCTCGTTATATAAATTAATTAATTCATTCATTCATCAACTCATTCATTCAATCAATTATGTGTAGATATAGGCTATTTAAGGTAGGTGGTAGCTTAATGCAGTACAAACATTATGCAGAAAGCTGCATGGGCTGTTTGCATTACTTTAAGCCTTGCAATAAGCTCCCACCTGCTTAATATGTTTATATATTGAATTAAAGTGGTCATTTTAGAGGGGTTTCATTGTCTATGTTGGATTCATAAACATCAACTACAGAAAATAATCAAACCTGTAAATGTTTGGCTTCTTAATTTACATATGTTTTAGAAATATTGCGACAATATCACATGCGAGGTTTTGTGCAGATATACTTATAATTTCCATTCAGTGAACATCTTCATTTATTGTATTCAGCATCATCGTCAATATTGGCTACATGTTAAATCTAACAACGCGGCGAATGCAGTTTTCCTCGAGTGCATTATGTTGTTAAAAATCATGTGAGTTTTTCCAAGCAAAAAAATATTGAATATTCTATTCTTAGTGGTCTGGCGGGCATCTGGTAGAACATTTGTACTCATTTCCACCCTTCATAGATGGGTACAATAAATACTGAAATCTACGTCAGTTTGTTCAATTCCTTTATAAAAATGTGCGTATCAAACCAATGTGCATATCAAACAGAACTACTGGGTATCTGATCTAGACCCAAACTGTTTGCATATGATATCACAGATCTGTTATCTTTGGATGATGAAGGTGTGTACTGTAGTCTGTACAGCTGCAAAAAAAACCAACAAGATAATATACAGACTATTTTAACCAATTGTGATCTTCATTTCCTCATTGACCTATTAACACAGAGATTCGATAAGCAAAAAATAACTAGAACTGTCAAAAAGGTGATGAACACGCCCGCATGGCAGCCTTGATCGTAAATCCTAGGACTGATAACACCTGTATGTTAGATACTGGAATTATTTATGTGATGTACATGCTTGTAAGCTTCACAGACATCACATCAACATAAATGTGCGTATCAACTTTCATTGAATTACAGTAGAACCTTTCTTAAGCGACCATCAAAAAGAGGTATAATCATGGGCACTTAAGGTTTGTGGTAGCTTAATGCAGTGTAAAAGTAATCAGAAAGTTCCTATGTGAGATTTCTGAATTACTTTTGCCCTGTATTAAACAACCACATGTTGTTAAGACTTATATTCTGTAAATGAATGGTCTTATAAATGAAAAGTGTCAAACGGTTTGGACTGATGAGACGCCGGGTTACTCGACGTCTCATCTGGATTCAAACTGTTTGCTTATGATATCACAGACCCGTCTTCATGACACTGAAGGGTTTAATATTTTTTCTTCATTCGGCGAAAAAAATCTGCACAATATTACTCAGGGAAACAATGAATATGCACTCTGACAAGCATGTACATTGTGGACACGTTTACACCAACAAAAACGAAGCCTTTGGCGATAATAACATTTGTAAAATATCATATTATGGCGATACTTTCATATTTCAGTGCTTTCTTAATCATGTTCCTTTTTAAACATGTCCTATTTACGTATTACCTGTGACCCATCTTGTCGACACTGACTTTATTGTCATTCGCTTGACAAACAGTTTGGATTCAGATGAGACACCGAGTAATGCCTAGTTTACATTTGCCCTGCGATGAGTTTACGGCGCCCGTAGACTCGACGTAACGTCATTAATTTTTCGTGCGCTCTCCGTAGTCCGTACGGAGGCAGGCAGTCGCCGGGTGATTTTCATACGGATTTCATACGGGACATACTTCTTAGCGCATTGGCAAACAGAATAGACCCAGGGTCTGTCCTGTTTGCTAATGAAATAGTAGAGATATGATGCTAGAGTTTTTACCATGGTCAAAAAGTCATAGTATCATCATTAAAAATCAACTAATCAATTATTTGCATACATTCATTATTTCTTACTTGAACATTCATGAACTCTTTCGCTGCCAATGTCAGTTTTTATGTCACATCTGTAATTTCCTATGCAAACAGTTTAGATCCAAATGTAACTTGATGTCTCATTAGGATACAAACTGTTGTTTGTTGGATTGACTACTTTTTTAGATAAAAAATGAAGAAAATTAAAAATAAATACAATGTAGCAGACGACTAATGTTTCAGGCGACAAAATTCGAAAGCGAAATAGAACTTTAAATGGGCTACGAGTGAATTAGATGATACATGTATTTTTTTGTGATACGTTTCACAGTAGATTTGTCTTCAAGTTCCTTAAACACATGAGTATATGGGATGTCAAACAGTCTGGGTCCCGATGAGACACCGAGTTATCCAAGCTGTTCTCAAAGTTAATCAGATTTTCATCCATTTCAGCAAGTCCTACATGTATAAATTAACTTCCGGCAATCAAGATTGAAGACAGCTCCTACTTGAAGACGATAATTTTAGCAGAATAAATTTATTTGGCAGCAAAAGGATTAAGCAAGGAAAATTGTACTCGATGACAATATCATTAGAACCCTCTAATAGTACATATGTAACACGAAAATGATGTGAGTGAATTTTAAAATCTCTCTTAACCGGATATTCAAATTAGTATCAATGCCAGTCTGAAATACTGGAGACAGCTTAATGCAGGATGAAAGTCATGCTGAAAGCTCCTTCTTATGCGAAAAACTCATTTGGAAGCTTTATGCATGACTTTCACCCTGTATTAAGTAGCCATCTGTCTAAACAGACTTTTAAAGCGTAAAATATTGATGAAGGGCAAAGAGGAAATAACGCCCATGGGCATATCATTTGTCACGGATAGTATTGGGATAGTACGTGTCCTCGGCCATTACTTAAAACTGTCCCTGAAACAGAATTTTAATGCATTTGCGCAAACAGGTTATACCCAGGTCAGAAGATCATGTAGGAGTCGTCTGGTGAGGGTCTGCTCTACGTACTTATGAAATAATATAAAGCTGATTATGTAGTTTCTGCATGCTATTTTCAAAAGAAGACAATGTAATCATAAATTAAAGTATTACAGAAGTAAAGCTAATAAATATTCATGATGTACATATTTCTTTCATGAAAAAATAGCAGGGACTGTTTGCCCTTTACTGAATATTTATGTCGGAAATAATTACTGAATGGATAATTATATAAATAGCCTCTTTTTTATTATAACACACGAACACATGAATGTTTAGCTAAGGCAGAAACTGCAGGATCAGGTCTATGTTATTACATAAGCAACAAGAGTAGATCCTGATCATTCAGCTCGTATAGGAGCAGTCTGTGTCAACTCTGTTTTCAAAGGTGTTGAAACGAGCATCTACGGAATAAATGGTTAACCATTTGTTGATTTATACCAATAAAAAATCCACAGGGGTTAAAGTATGCTGGATATTTCGTTTCTGACAGATTCATCTACATCCCTATTATTGGAATCACTGCACGCCCAATACGTCGCTCAAATTAACTCTGTTGATGGAAGACAACTTGCGGATGTATCTGGGTTTATTCACTTTAACTCGGTGTCTCGTCAGGATCCAAGCTGTTCGATACTCCGTCTTTAGATGCTTGATTGAATAGAATGTAGTCAAAACTGCACCCGATCAAAATCTGAGCAGTGGACAATGATCTTTCAATATTTGCAGACGAAATTTATTTAGCGGCAAACTTTTCACTTTGTAGCTGATAATATCACCCGTAAGTTGAATTACATCTGAACTATAATACGTTTTCATGAACATGATCATAAATTCCCATTGAACCGACACACGGACGGACGAACAGACATAGGGTCGACTATTCAGACTTTTTTTAAAAAGAAAAATGTAATATGATAAACAAAGTTTGACCCTGATGAGAGGGCCACTTTATACTATTTGCAAAGACTGAAAGTTCTAGTATACAAATAAAAAGTCCCGGATATAGACAAATATTGTATACCCTGACTCGTCACTGGGTGCATCATTTCAACAATTGCAAATTTTAAAGTAGCTCTTTTGACACGGCGTTGGATGAAATTATATTATACCTCAGCTTCATTGTCTTTATAAATTCGGATAATGACTTGTGTCATATTATTAGTTAGAATCTACTGTATCAAAGCTGGAGATATGTTACTGTTAACAGGTGTCATTTAATGACGCCATTTCCCAATGCTCTGTATGAATGTTAATCTTCACATGAACAAAAATCAGCCATAAATTGAAATGATGTCGATCATCAGTATGACCTCTGTACAGTAGAACTTTCTTAAACGGCCATCAAAATGTCTAATTGTGGATCTGTAAGGCAGATCGTAGCTTAATGCATGTCAAAAGTACTGCAAAAAGTTCCTATAGGAGTGTGCTGTATTACTTTTGCCTTGCATTAAACACTACTCTTTTCAATTATGAACGGACGCTTAACCCTTCTCTTGCTGAATTTTAAAATACATTTCTCCTTCTTTACCCTTGCCCTGTTGTATAATTACATTATATCTTAACTGTGTACAAGTATTTCGCTGTGCAATCACTGCTGTGGCGTGCACTGGTTGCACAATCAACTTGTAAATAGTGCAGACCCTGATAAGACAGCTCCTGCATGAGCTGTCTCATCTGGGTCTTCACTATTTACTGGTAGGTATATTGACGTGAATAGCAAGCGAAGGGTTAAGACATGTTTACTGTGCGTTGGTTGTTCGTGGTTTTACGTTAGTAACGTCGTTAAACGTAGTGTGAAAGGTTTTGCTTTTTTGTCCGTCGTTTGTCTCCATGCTATCCAGTTCATTGGGGGTTATCTTGGTAAATATATATAAACTTGATGTTAAAAATTGAAATGCAGTGTACATAAGACAGGAGTTTCTTTCCTCGACGTTTGACAAAGCAGTTTTCACTGAGAAAATACAATTTAGAACATTCTGTACGTATTTAACGTGCATTTATTGCTCGCCAGTTAATGATGTTTGAACCATTCTAATGTTAAATATTGAAATGTTTATCCGTCCACAATGAATATGAATTAGTTGAATCATTATACGTTAGATCAAATGTAGACACTGAATAATTATGTCCTATTGTGCAGACCGATACCAAACAGCTCCTCTAGGAATTCTCTACATGTACAGTTAAACGTCGATATCTCGAACTTCAATAGACCATAAAAATTACTTATAACAGAGAATCGAGTCATCCAATTTCTAATGTGAACTGTTGCTCAAATTCACAATTTAATACAGGTTTTCAGAGCTTTCAGCATTACTTTACATCTGTATTAAGCTGTCACATTTGTAGTCATATGCGTAGTGATACGTTTTCAGTTTCCATCAGTTCAGCTGTATTTGCAAAATGCAATTATGCACTAAAATATGCAGGCTACTAGAATGGGAATGGTGAAGAAAAATACACCATCGTAGGTCAATTTATTACCTTCCAAGACCGTGTATAATAATCATTATTACCAAAGACAGGCAAAATGACTAGAACACATGTAAGTCAGTACACGGCCTGTTGGTTGTCCTCAAATGTGATCGTTTTGAAAACAACGTGATCTTGTTGAAAACAAATGGACAAAATGTCTTCTTTAAAAAAAATTTAGCTGACGACATACTCGGTCAACAGTTTATAGCGTGCTTATGGTTTTATATCATGATGAAATCACCAAAAGTATGATCTCCTGCAGATTCCGCTTACCTCTAATTTGTTCAAGCTTTTGAAAAAAACAAACTTGATCGACTGTCAAACAACTTGGGTCCAGATGATTCTCGGCGTCTCGCCCGGAACCAAGATGTTTGTAAATGCCAGATCGCGCTTAGCAGGAGTAGGGTTTACTATTGTTGATGACAATGTATGGGTCTTTTGTAAAATTCCAAACGCAAGTAGCTACAACATGACACCATCATCTATCTCCTAAACGGTCAGAATAAAGATAATAAAATGTTTGAAAAAAAACCACCCTTGGGTATCAGCGATCTGTTTTAACACATTCCCTGATAGGCTAGTTTTTATTTGAAAGAATCTACTGAAAGGGAGCATTTACTAGAAAATGCCTTTAGAATTGAAGTTTGGAAACCATTGTGATAAATAGAGCATGTGCTCCTTTGGAACAGACACTATTTATCACTATGGTTTCAAAACGTGATTTTCAGAGGCGTCAATATGAGGTAAAGTGCTTTTAAAGGCACATAAACGCCGGAGAAAATAGTGCGGATGGACCGTGCCGAACTGACGGTATGTAAATAAATCGAGTATAGTTAGCCTTTTTCCGGCTTCTGGTGGATCCTTGATGTTTACAAACAGTTTGGATCCAACTGATACACTGAATAAGTCTAGGTCTCATCAGGATACAAACTGTTTGACACCCTAATTGCCTTTTGATAGAGATGCTGATTATAAATTGAATTTTGAAAACGTAGAGGATGACAATTGTATAAAAATAGTTGGTCGGCGGGCTAAAGGTCAGATAGACATGTATTAACCCTTTTCCGTGAGAACTATGTTGATTCCAAATTTCAATACCTACATTGTACTGAATATTCAAGGATAACTAGTTATAATGAAATGTAGACGGTGGAACATTGTAGCCATTTTAGAATCTAAGGAAACGGATATATCAAATTCCTTCAGAATACAGAGCAGACCTTAACAGGACGGCTCCTATAGGAGTCATCTGGTCTGGGTTTACTCTGTTTGCAAATGTGTGAAAAGGCAGTTATATGAAGGGAAGTGTTAAATGATAGGAATGTTTATGCAATAAGTTAGTGCTTAAATAATCTCTTCCAACAGCTTTAGCAAATTGCACAGTTCGTACTCTTGTTTCGTTTGATAATAAATGACACCTAATCACTGTAATCAGTATACAAATGACACACACATATTTGTGGTACAAGAGTTACGAAATGTTAGGCGACACCAGTTTGCTTAGCCTTTCATCTGGGTTCATTTAATTTGTAAATAGAAGTACTTATTACAAAGGTGGTTTATAGATAGATACAGTAAAATTACTCTAAGCCGATTACATAAAATAATCCTGTGTCAGATGGTAACTCAATGCAGGTCGAAAGTACATGTAGTGCAGAAAGCTCTTACATTATTTATCATACATTTAGCAAACATATACCTATAACTGCCGCAATGTTATATTCATTAAGTGATGGCTTTAGAGGTTTTCAACTCTATACAAAGCTACATATAAGGGTGCGTACCCAATACTAAAACTGTTAATTTTCCACCAAACCCTAGAGACGATTCTAAAGAGTTGTGGCAGTATAGGATTTGGTGGAGAAAAAAAGGAGGTATTATTGCAAACGTTTTAATATACACATCTTATCTGGAGCTCCGATACATATTCAATAGTTTTGAAAGTGTATACCTTTATTGCAAGTAGATATCTATCACTGTATGGTGCCATAAGATTGAAGAGGAACCAAGTACATTACAAGACATGATGGCATTTGATATTTTTTTTATTTATAGGAACCAAGTGCATTATGATAATTTATGAGATATGATGGCATTTTCAAAAAGCTTTTAATTTAAACATACCAACACTTCTGTCTGCTTAACCAATAATGCTTAACCCTTTCCCTTATGTAAGCGTATTTTTACGCATCTGCAAACATAGTAGACCCAGACCAGGGTCTGCTTTGTTTGCTTATGGCGTAATATAGATTTGATTCTACAGCTACAGCCTGGGCCAAAATGTCATGTATTCAAATGCCATTATAAAATCAAATCTTATTAATATTCATGACGTTGTTAGTTCTTACATGAATATACAACAGGGAAAGGGTTAACCTGATAAATGTTTATAAACTAATACAGACATTATACATACTAATTAGATATTTTTTTTCATAACAGCATTAGAAACACAGGAATGTTTGGCCATATCAGAAATAGTCTATATTACTCCCTCTCTCTCTACATATAACAGAAATTGCTGAATTTCAAGTAACACTTAAATATTGTAAGCACAAGGTCTCTACATCCTGTTCGGTCTTGTTAAAACTAATTCACAATGTCTCTATATCCTGTTTGATCATGTATCACTCTATCAGGGACTTCCCATGAAAATAATTCCACATTTGTAAGTAGTAGTTAAATGTATAAACCACCAAGTATGTCATGGCATCTAAAATGATCTTTACGTGAACTAGAAAGCAAATATACAATGTTTTTGTTATCCTTTCACTTGTTTATATTTCTTCATAATTCATGACATCATAAATATTCATTGCCAAACTATTCATAGTTAATTTTTCATCTGATCTGGGTCCACTCTGTTTCCAAAATGTATGAAAAGGCATTTCTATGAGGGAAAGGGTTAACCCACTGATATTTTTATCAAGGTTATGCTTTGTAATGGTTCTTCAACTTTTCCTTTCACTGAACAGGTATGTTCTCGGTTTCCAGCATCTGTTATCAAGGGACAACTCTCCTAGGGACTCTATTTAACTGTGTCCAGGAGGTCTATAATCTGTTGTTTACCTGAAGAAAAAAAAAGAATTTGAAATCCCTCATAATGAATTCCTTTCAGAAAAGAACATTGTATTCAAAACAAGAGTGTTAGGAGGAACACATGTGTCACCTGCTCGTTACTGACACAAAAACTGTTAATATGCCGGAGTGCGAAATTCAGAACAAAGTGGAATGACTAAAAAAGTATTGCATGCAGTGATGGACCTTAGTTACATCAATGGTCCTCAATGAGAGGAAGACACAAGTGAAATTTTAAATCTCTATAATGATTAGTTTAGAAATGAAGGGCCAAAAAAGAAAGTGTGACGGACAGACAGACAGACAGACAACAGAAAAGTGATCCCTGAGTGACACACTGCCTCTCGGCAGGTGACACAACAAGAAACAGAAAGGTGTTTCTCCTCTGAACACATGTGTAACCTGTAATGTTTCTCTGAACATTGTCACATGTCGAAACTGTAATTAAAACGTCATGTTCAACCAATCAAATAAGATATAGAACTGAGTCCAAATTAACACCAGTTTCATGCTGCAAATAGAATTGTAAATAATGCACATGTAATGTGCATATAGAAAAAGCGAAAGAAGTGAGATTAAAGGTCAAGGTCGCAAACCTTTGGTAAAAGACATTCCATACTGTTAGGATGTACACAAACTCCCAAAATTGATGTTCCTGCTTAACAGCATAGGAGATATGCTCCTATTTAGTCCTCCTAATCATCATATTGGCCTCTTATATCTCGTACATCAGTCATCTGATTTGGATCTACTCTGCTTTCAAAGGCGTGAATAGCATTTACATTTGAGAAAACATTGAAATATTAAAACAGGTTTATGCCACTCCCCCCCCCACCGGTGGGCATATAGTAATCGCATTGTCCTTCCTTCCATCCGTCCGTCTAAAATTTGACATCCCTGGTCCATGAGTCAAAGGTCAAGGTCATCCTTCAAGGTCAAAGGTTGAGGGCAATTCAAGATGGTCCTCTTAAGCACTGTTTCATCCTTTCTAACACTAACCCTATTTGGTCCCCCTAATCATCACATTGTCCTTTTATATCTCTTACAGAGCTTCATCTGATATGGGTCTACTCTGTTTTCAAAGGCATGAAGCATTTATATTAGGGAAAAGGTTGAAATATTAAAACAGAATTATGCATCCAACGGCGGGCATGTAGTAATTGCTTTGTCCATCCTTCTGTCCATCGTCCATCCGTCTGTCCTTCGATCTGTCCATCCCAAATTTTGTGTCGCTTTTATAACTTTTTTTATCTGCGAATGGTTTTCAAACTAACATGGCACACATGTTTACCACACATAGACAATGTGTGGCATTTAACTCTCTAGTCCATGGGTCAAAGGTCAAGGTCATCCTTCAGGGTCAAAGGTCGGGGGTGTACCCATACACCTCATCACAGCAATTTTCAGCGAAATCAAACAATATCTAAATGTTGACCAATCAGAGACCACCATTTGGTTACCATGGCAACATTTTAAAAACAAAAAGTTCTTCTACATATCTGCAAATAACAAGCAATGTTCATGTGAAGTTATTGGACTACATATTATTTTAAACATTGATAAGTAATTCAAGATGGTCACCCTAAGCACTGTTTCATCCTTTCTAATCCTAACCCTATTTGGTCCCCCTAATTGTCACATTGTCCTTTTATATCTCTTACAGAGCTTCATCTGATATGGGTCTACTCTGTTTTCAAAGGCATGAAGCATTTATATTAGGGGAAAAGGTTGAAATATTAAAACAGAATTATGCATCCAACGGCAGGCATGTAGTAATTGCATTGTCAATCCTTCTGTCTGTCCGTCCTTCTGTCCTTCGATCCGTCTATCTCAAATTTTGTGTCATATAGTTTTCACTATATGTTTCTAGAGAAAACTAGCCACCCCTGGGGCGGGGCCAATTTTGATCCAAGGGGCATACTTAATACAACTTTTGTAGAGGATCTAAACATGATGCTATGTGCCAAATATGAAAGCTGAGAACCATCCAGTTTCTGAGGAAAATATTTTCAAATCTGACACTATATGTTTCTATTGCGAACTGGCTACCCCTGGGGCGGGGCCAATTTTGACACCGGGGGCATAGTTTATATAACTCTTGTAGAGGACCTGAACATGATGTTATGTGTCAAATATGAAAGCTGAGAACCTTCCAGTTTCTGAGGAGAAGATTTTCAAAGTTGTCACTATATGTTTCTATTGAGACATGGCTACCCCTGAGGCGTGGCCAATTTTGACCCCTGGGCATAATTTATATAACTTTTGTAGAGGACCTGAATATAATCCTATGTGCCAAATATGAAAGCTAAGAACCCTGTAGATTTAGAGGAGAAGATTTTCAAAGTTTTCACTATATGTTTCTATTGAAACTGGCCACCCCTGGGGTGGGGTCAATTTTGACCCCAGAGGCATAATGTATATAACTTTTGTAGAGGACCTGAACATGATGCTATGTGCCAAATATGAAAGCTGAGAACCTTTCAGTTTCAGAGAAGAATATATTCAAAGTTTTACCATATATTTCTATTGAAAACTGGCTACCCCTAGGGCGGGGCCAATTTTGACCCCAGGGGCATAATTTATAAAAAAAATTTGTAGAGGACCTGAACATGATGCTATATGCCAAATATGAAAGCTGAGAACTTTCCAGTTTCAGAGGAGAAGATTTTCAAAGTTTCACTATATGTTTCTATTGAAAACTGGCTTCCCCTGGGGCGGGCCCAATTTTGACCCAAGGGGCATGATTTATACAAATTTTGTAGAGGACCTGAACATGATGCTATGTGCCAAATATGAAAGCTGAGAACCCTGTAGATTCAGAAGAAAAGATTTTCAAAGTTGTCACTATATGTTTCTATTTAAAACTGGCTACCCCTGGGGCGGGGCCAATTTTGACCCCAGGGGCATAATTTATATAACTTTTGTAGAGGACCTGAACATAATGCTATGTGCCAAATATGAAAGCTGAGAACCCTGTAGATTCAGAGGAGAAGATTTTCAAAGTTATCACTGTATGTTTCTAATGAAATCTGGCTACCCCTTGGGTGCGGCCAATTTTGACCCCAGGGCCATAATTTATATAACTTTTGTAGAGGACCTGAACATGATGCTATGTATTAAATATGAAAGCTGAGAACCCTGTAGATTCAGAGAAGAAGATTTTCAAAGTTGTCACTGTATGTTTCTATTCAAAACTGGCTACCCCTGGGGCGGGGCCAATTTTCACCCCAGGGGCATAATTTATATAACTTTTGTAGAGGACCTGAACATGATGCTATGTGCCAAATATGAAAGCTGAGAATCCTGTAGATTCAGAGGAGAAGATTTTCAAAGTTTTACTATATATTTCAATAGAAAACAAGGCACCCCTGGGGCGGGGCCAATTTTGACCCCAGGGCCAAAATTTATATTAATTTTGTAGAGGACCTAAAGATGATGCTATGTACCAAAGATGAAAGCTGAGAACCCTGTAGATTCAGAGGAGAAGATTTTTAAAGGTTCAAATTGTTGACACCCGACGACGGACGACATCAAGTCATCACAAAAGCTCACCCTCAGGCCTCATAGTGGCATGTCACAAAAAAGTAGGAGAAAAGTAGGAGCTCAAACCATAAAAAAGTAGGAGAAAAGTAGGAAAAAAGTAGGAATTCAAACAACAAACAATAAAGTAGGAACTTCTAAACACAAAGCTATACCTTATATCATATGATAGGTTTCAGTTTACCTCACTCTTAGACCACTGGGTGCTGAATTGGAAGGCTCTTTGCTTCTGCAGTACTTTGAGGGGCACACACAAGTCACATACCAACCATATGAAGAAGCAGGGGGAAGACTGTTCTTAGTAACCATCACAGCACTGAACAATCAAAGAGCCTTTCAACTCAGATTTCACTATATAACTCTATGCAAACCGACAACCCAAAGGGCAGGGTCACTTTTACCCTGGGACAAAAATTGAATAATATTTAAGGAGATCTACTAGATAATGCTACAAAATAAATATCACAGAACTAATCCTTTGGGTTTCAGACAAGTGGCTTTTTAAGTGTTTACTATATAATCCTTTGTAAAACTTGTGATCCCCAGGGTAGAGCCAGTTTGACCCCAGGAGCAAACTTTGAACAATCTTTGTAGACGTCCATCAGATGACGCTTCATACCAAATGTGGTTAAGCTCTAGGCCTTACGGAATTTAACAATAAGATTTTTAAAGTTTTCAGTAAAATTTGTGACCCCCGGGGCAGAACCAATTTTGACCCTAGGGGCCTAATTTGAACAATCTTGATAAAGGTTTACTAGATGGTGCTACATACCAAACATCACAGCTCTAAGCCTTTCAGTTTCGGACAAGAAGAATTTTAAAGTTTTTCCTATATAATCTTATGTGAAACTTGTGACCGCATGGTGATTCTGCATACCAAATATGGTAGCCCTATGCCTAACAGCTTTTTTTTACAAGAAGATTTTTTAAGATTTTAGTTCTTTTTGGACATGGCAACCAGTGTTCTGCATGGAATCAAATTCTTTGAACAACTTTGGAAGAGGTTGACCCAAGGAACATTCCTGCGAAGATTGGTAAAAACCAAGAAAGCAGTTTAGGAGGAGACGTCATTTTAAGAAAAAAATTGATAATGAACGACAACAGACAATAGCTCACATTGGCACTTCATACTAGGTGAGCTAAAAAATAATAATATTCCTCTGAGTACTCTCATTTACTCTAACCCTAGAGTATAGGGTTTGTTGACCAGATGATTCATAATATTTAATGCATAATCAGTAAATCTTAACAGTACCTATTATTGAATCACAATCATAAATGACAGCAATTGGCAAACTAATTTAAGGTTTTGCTGTTGTTTTTTTCTCTTTTTTTGTTTGTTCCAGTTCAAGTGAAAAAGTAGGAATAGTAGGAGCTTTTTTTGGAAAAGTAGGAAAAAGTAGGAGCACTTTAAAAAAGTAGGAAATAGTAGGAAAAAGTAGGAAAAGTAGGAGTCGCTATGATCCCTGCACCCTGAGCACAAAAAGGCTCTGGTGAGCTAACAAAAAGTTTTCTACACATCTCCAAATAACAAGCAATGTTCATGTGAAGTTATTGGAATACATATTATTTTAAACATTGATAAGTAATTCAAGATGGTCACCCTAAGCACTGTTTCATCCTTTCTAACCCTAACCCTATTTGGTCCCCCTAATTGTCACATTGTCCTTTTATATCTCTTACAGAGCTTCATCTGATATGGGTCTACTCTGTTTTCAAAGGCATGAAGCATTTATATTAGGGAAAAGGTTGAAATATTAAAACAGAATTATGCATCCAACGGCGGGCATGTAGTAATTGCATTGTCCATCCTTCTGTCCGTCCGTCCGTCTGTACTTGATCTGTCCATCCCAAATTTTGTGTCGCTTCTATACCTTTTTTTTTTTTTTATCTGTGAATGGATTTCAAAATAACCTGGCACAAATGTTAACCACACATAGACAATTTGTGGCGTTTAACTCCCTAGTCCATGGGTCAACAGTCAAGGTCATCCTTATAGGTCAAAGGTCGGGGCGTACCCAAATACCTCATCACAGCAATTTTCAGCAAAATCAAACAATATCTAAATTTTGACCAATCAGAGACCACAATTTCGTTACCATGGCAACATTTAAAAAACAACAAGATGTGTTTGTGAAACACTATGCCCTGTCATATATTTGACCTCTGACCTTGAAGGATGACCTTGGCCTTGACATGTCACCCCTCAGAATGTGAGGCTTTATGAGATACATATGTATGCCAAATATCAAGTCTCTATCTGTACTGGCTCAAAAGTTAAGACCAATGTTAAGGTTCCATTAAAGTTACAAAGAAACAGACAATTTGACCTTTGACCCTGGATGACCTTGACCTTGACATGTCACACCTCAAAATGTGCAGCCTCATGAGATACACAAGCATACCAAATATCAAGTCTCTATCTCTACTGGTCCAAAAGTTATGGCCAATGTTAAAGTCGGTGATTTGACCCATATATTTGACCTCTGACCCTGAAGTATGACCTTGACCTTGACATGTCATCCCTCAAAATGTGCAGCTTTATGAGATACATATGCATGCCAAATAGCAAGTCTCTATCTGTACTGGCTAAAAAGTTATAACCAATGTTAAAGTTTCTGACAAACAAACAGACAAACAGACAGACAGGGCAAAAACAATATGCCCCCCAGATCTGATCTGGGGGGCATAAAAAGTTTTCTACACATCTCCAAATAACAAGCAATGTTCATTTGAAGTTATTGCACTACATATTATTTTAAACATTGATAAGTAATTCAAGATGGTCACCCTAAGCACTGTTTCATCCTTTCTAACCCTAACCCTATTTGGTCCCCCTAATCATCACATTGTCCTTTTATATCTCTTACAGAAGTCATCTGATATTGGTCTACTCTGTTTTCAAAGGCATGAAGCATTTATATTAGGGAAAAGGTTGAATATTAAAACAGAATTATGCATCCAACGGCGGACATATAGTAATTGGTTTGTCCATCCTTCTGTCCATCCGTCTGTCTGTCCTTCGATCCGTCAATCCCAAATTTTGCGTCGCTTCTATAACTTTTGTATCTGTGAATGGATTTCAAAATAACCTGGCACAAATGTTTACCACATATAGACAATTTGTTGCGTTTAACTCCCTAGTCCATGGGTCAAAGGTCAAGGTCATCCTTCAGGGTCAAAGGTCGGGGGCGTACCCAAATACATGTACCTCACCACAGCAATTTTCAGCAAAATCAATTAATACCTAAATTTTTTACAATCAGAGATCACATTTGGTTACCATGGCAACATTTTAAAAACAACAAGATGTGTTTGTGAAACACTATGCCCCCTCATATATTTGACCTCTGACCTTGAATGATGATCTTGACCTTGACATGTCACCGCTCAAGATGTGCAGCCTCATGAGATACACAAGCATGCCAAATATCAAGTCTCTATCTCTACTAGTCCAAAAGTATGGCAATTGTTAAAATTGGTGATTTGACCCATATATTTGACCTCTGACCCTGAAGGATGACCTTGACCTTGACATGTTACCCCTCAAAATGTGAGGCTTTCTGAGATACATATGCATGCCAAATATCAAGTCTCTATCTGTACTGGCTCAAACGTTATAACCAATGTAAAAGTTGCTGACAAACAGACAGACAGGGCAAAAACAATATGCCCCCCAGATCTGATCTGGGGGCATAAAAAGTTTTCTACACAGCTGCAAATAACAAGCAATGTTCATGGGAAGTTATTGGACTACATATTATTTTAAACATTGATAAGTAATTCAAGATGGTCACCCTAAGCACTGTTTCATCCTTTCTAACCCTAACCCTATTTGGTCCCCCTAACCATCACATTGTCCTTTTATATCTTACAGCAGTTATCTGATATGGGTCTAATCTGTTTTCAAAGACTTGAAGCATTTATATTAGGGAAAAGGTTGAAATATTAAAATAGAATTATGCATCCAACGGCGGGCATGTAGTAAATTAATTGTCCATCCTTCTATCCGTCCATCCATCCGTCAGCCTTCGATCTGTCCATCCCAAATTTTGTGTCACTTTTATAACTTTTTTATTTGCAAATGGATTTGAAACTAACATGGCACAAATGTTTACCACACATAGACAGGTGTGGTGTTTAAGTCCCTAGTCCATGGGTCAAGGTCAATGCCATCCTTCAGGGTCAAAGGTAGGGGGTGTACCCAAATACCTCATCACAGCAATTTTCAGCGAAATCAAACAATATCTAAATGTTGACTAATCAGACAACCGTTTGGTTACCATGGCAACATTTTAAAAAACAAAAAGTTTTCTACACATCTGCAAATAACAAGCAATGTTCATGTGAAGTTATTGCACTACATATTATTTTAAACATTGATAAGTAATTCAAGATGGTCACCCTAAGCACTATTTCATCCTTTCTAACCCTAACCCTATTTGGTCAACCTAATCATCACAATGTCCTTTTATATCTCTTACAGAAGTCATCTGATATGGGTCTACTCTGTTTTTAAAGGCATGAAGCATTTATGTTAGTGAAAAGGTTGAAATATTAAAATAGAATTATGCATCCAACTGCGGGCATGTAGTAAATAAATTGTCCATCCTTCTGTCCGTCCGTCCATCTGTCTGTCCTTCGATCTGTCAATCCCAAATTTTGTGTCACTTTTATAACTTTTTTATCTGCGAATAGATTTCAAACTAACATGGCACAAATGTTTCCCAAACATAGACAAAGTCACAATGTGTGGCATTTAAATCCCTAGTCCATGGGTCAACGGTCAAGGTCATCCTTCCGGGTCAAAGGTCGAGGCGTACCCAAATACCTCATCACAGCAATTTTCAGCAAAATCAAACAATATCTAAATTTTGACCAATCAGAGACCACCATTTCATTACCATGGCAACATTTTAAAAACAACAAGATGTGTTTGTGAAACACTATGCCCTGTCATATATTTGACCTCTGACCTTGAAGGATGACCTTGGCCTTGACATGTCACCCCTCAAAATGTGAGGCTTTATGAGATACATATGTATGCCAAATATCAAGTCTCTAACTGTACTGGCTCAAAAGTTAAGACCAATGTTAAGGTTCCCTTAAAGTTACAAAGAAACAGACAATTTGACCTTTGACCCTGGATGACCTTGACATGTCACAACTCAAAATGTGCAGCCTCATGAGATACACCAGCATGCCAAATATCAAGTCTCTATCTCTACTGGTCCAAAAGTTATGGCCAATGTTAAAGTCGGTGATTTGACCCATATATTTGACCTCTGACCCTGAAGTATGACCTTGACCTTGACATGTCACCCCTCAAAATGTGCGGCTTTATGAGATACATATGCATGCCAAATAGCAAGTCTCTATCTGTACTGGCTAAAAAGTTATAACCAATGTTAAAGTTACTGACAAACAAACAGACAAACAGACAGACAGGGCAAAAACAATATGCCCCCCCAGATCTGATCTGGGGGGCATAAAAAGTTTTCTACACATCTCCAAATAACAAGCAATGTTCATTTGAAGTTATTGGACTACATATTATTTTAAACATTGATAAGTAATTCAAGATGGTCACCCTAAGCACTGTTTCGTCCTTTCATGTAGTAATTGCATTGTCCATCCTTCTGTCTGTCCGTCCCTCTGTCTTTTGATCCGTCCATCCCTAATTTTGTTTCGCTTCTATCACTTTTTTTTATCTGTGAATGGATTTCAAAATAACCTGGCACAAATATTTACCACACATAGACAATTTGTGGCGTTAAACTCCCTAGTCCATGGGTCAAAGGTCAAGGTCATCCTTCAGGGTCAAAGGTCTGGGGCATACCCAAATACCCCATCACAGCAATTTTCAGCAAAATCAAACAATATCTAAATTTTTACCAATTAGAGATCACATTTGGTTACCATGGCAACATTTTAAAAACAACAAGATGTGTTTGTGAAACACTATGCCCCCTCATATATTTGACCTCTGACCTTGTATGATGATCTTGACCTTGGCATGTCACCCCTCAAGATGTGCAGCCTCATGAGATACACAAGCATGCCAAATATCAAGTCTCTATCTCTACTGGTCAAAAAGTTATGGCCAATGTTAAAGTTGGTGATTTGATCCATATATTTGACCTCTGACCTTGAAGGATGACCTTGACATGTTACCCCTCAAAATGTGCGGCTTTATGAGATACATATGCATGCCAAATATCAAGTCTCTATCTGTACTGGCTCAACAGTTAAAACAAATGTTAAAGTTGCTGACAAACACACAGACAGACAGGGCAAAAACAATTTGCCCCCAGATCTGATCTGGGGGGCATAAACATATGTCTACACATCTCCAAATAACAAGCAATAATCATGTAAAGTTATTGGACTACATATTATATTAAACATTGATAAGTAATTCAAGATGGTCATCTTAAGCACTGTTTCATCCTTTCTAACCCTATTTGGTCCCCCTAATCATCACATTGTCCTTTTATATCTCTTACAGAAGTCATCAGATATGGGTCTACTCTGTTTTCAAAGGCATGAAGCATTTATATTAGGGAAAAGGTTGAAATATCAAAACAGAACAAGACGTGTTTGTAAAACACTATGCTCTTGACCTTTGACCCTGAAGGATGACCTTGACCTTTGACCCATGGGCCAGGGTGTTGGATGTGAGCCAACATATCGTCTATGTGTGGTGAGCATTTGTGCTTGGTTATTTTGAAATCCATTCACAGATAAAAGTTTTAGAAGAGACACGAAATTTGGGGCGGATGGATGGAAGAACAGAGAGACAGACAGATAGACGGACGAATGGAAGTACAGACTATGCGATTACTATATGCCCACCATTGGGAGGCATAAAAACACCAACATTATATTCAATAATTATAAATACATGCATTTTATGTATTTTGAAAGAAACCATTCCTTGGCAAGCCCTGCTTTACCATAAATTGATTGTTATAATAGCACATGGACTCAGACATATTTTTGCCACGGCAGTATTAAGCTGCAGAATCATATCTAGATTATATCCAATGCAAAGACAGCAGATATTTGCACCAAGTTCTGTGACAATTGGATAGGAACTGCTCAATTTAGAGTGCCTACTTGCCTGCCAACTTGACAAACACTAGGTTTCACATAAAACAACACATCTCTTCTACATTATACCTCACATTGTGATCACATTTGCACAAGGTTTGGATTCAAATGAGATGTTGAGTACTCAGTGTGTCATGAGGATCCAAGCTGTTTAATATTTTCCATCTTAAAATTCATGTAACAAGTAACAGCATCATGAATATCTATTTGCTGAAAGGCATATGAACTTAGTAAAGTCTGATCTATCATAATTTCAGTCAAGCAAATAGAACAGTAGACCCTAATCAGACGATTCCTCCAGGAGTTGTCCGATTCAGACCTTTCCTGTTTGCAAAGTGGTGAAAAAGTTTTGTAAAAGGGACATTTTCGGATCAACAATTAGACCAATAATTATTGGATTGGAAAAGATATATAGATGTATATATACAAGAGTGCCAAAATGTCACAAAATATTGCCCGTCAAATGTCTTCAGTTGAATGGCCCTTACTCCATATCAGGTGGCAATAGTTCATGGATTTTTTTATATTTTTTTTATTAGTCTTAACCTTAGTCTGGTAAAGCCCAGGGTTTCTGCCTTTACTGATATCTATGCACATGTGAAGTTCAGAAGATCGGACATACAGATCAAAAGGAAATTGGAAAATTCTACAGAAAAACAATATATTTTAGAACAAAATGACCTTGACCTTGGTCGGGCAGAGCCCATATTCAATAGAGTTCCTGTCCTCATTGATATCAATGCACATGTGTAGTTTCATGAAGATCAGACATACAGAACTAAAGTTATAGTCCAGAAATGGGATATTCTACAGAAAAACAATCTATTTTTTCGAAAACAAATAACCTTGACCTTGGCCGGGCAAAGCCCATGGATGTTAAATAAGGTTCCTATTCTAACTAATATCAATGCACATGTGGAGTTTCATGAAGATCGGGCATGCAGAACTTAAGTTATCTTCCTAAAACGAAATAATACTACTGAAAAACAATCTATTTTTAGACAAAAATAGCTTGACCTTGGTTAGGCAAAGCTCATATTCAATAGGGTTTCTGCCCTCACTAATATCAATGCACATGTGGAGTTTCATAAAGATCGAGCACACAGAACTAAAGTTATCGTCCGGAAACAGAAAAATACTACTGAAAAACAATCTAATTTTAGAAAGTGACCTTGACCCTGGTCTGGTAAAGCCCATAAACAATAGGGTTCCTGCCCTCATTGATATCCATGCACATGTAAAGTTTCATGAAGATCAATCATACAGAACTAAAGTTATCGTCCGGAAACGAATTGAGACGCCCGCCCACCCGCCAGCCAACCGAAGGGTTTACATTCACATAATACATCCCGTCTAAAGACGGCCGTATAATAAATACATGAAAACATTTATTGGTGGACTGCAGTCAATCACAATATGTCCAGAATGAAGTAAGTTAGTGTTGAAAGGATTATCCCATTACTTAATGAATATCCATGAAGAAATCATTACTATCAATATTTATCACAGGAGGCCATTTCGTAGGTCTACATGGTCTAAAAGTTTAAAAAAAAATGATTGGGTCGATTTAGTGTCGTATTTAATTATATACAAGGGGTCTAACTACCCACTCGCAAATTTCACAACCGATTCGAAATAACGTCCAGTTTTGGACAGCCAAGACGGAATAACCACTAATATTTGGTATGAACGTGAAGCTGGGACATTGTACATTTCAAATAATATAACTTTTGATACATTCTGACTAAGCCGTAGCCACTGCTGACATGAAATTCCTACAAAATACGCTGATTTTGCTTACTCGAACGAGATCTCGCAACGATTTACCGCTTGGACCCCCTGTAAAACGGCCATAATCGCGATGCCTCGAGACAAAACGATTGTGCAATCAATACATATGATAAAACGCTATCGTTTACCTCTCAAGCTCTCTGCAGACACTGATGCAGATCCGAAATGCAGGCGAATTTTCGTGCAATTAGCAGATTTAAATCTCTGTCAGGCTACTACGAGTCACGTGACCCGCTTCCTTTACAATAGCAACATCCCTGTGTGTGTTTCTTGTTTGCCCTATAAGCGAGAACGCAGGGCACCATCCCTCGGTCAACAGGTGCCTTTTGACTGGCTAAGTAGAAACTAGGTCAAGTTGTTGCGAGATCTTGTCGGACTAAGAAAAATCAGCGTATTGTGTAGGAATTTCACGTCGGCACTGGCTACGGCTTATTCAGACTGTATCAAAAGTTATATTATTTGAAAAGTACAATGTCCCAGCTTCACATTCGTACTAAACATTAGTGGTTATTTTGGTAGTCAAAAACCGGGCGTTATTTAGAATCGGTCGTGAAATTTTCGAATGGGTAGTTAGATCCCTTGTATATAATTAAATATGACACTTAATCGACCCAATCATATTTTTTTAAAACTTTTAGACCATGTAGACCCACGAATTGGCCCCCTGTGATATTTATAAGCAGAATAATTACACCTGCACATGATCAGGTCATTTTGGCCATGGTAGAAATTGTAGAATCTGACCTATATCACTCAATAAGCAAAATACAGCTCCTACTGACGCTTCTGATCTGGGTCTACTATTTGCAAATATAATTGTTTTTATCAAGTAAAGTGGTATGGCATTGCAAAAAGAGTATACCTAGATCAGATGGCTTCTGTAGGAGCCATCTGATCAAGGTCTGCTCTATTTACTTATAATATTGAATTATAAAGATCCTATTCTACAGTGTCTGTCATAGGCAAACCATAATGTGTTCATGTATGATTATAAAATTTAAGCTAATAGTTATCCATGACATCATTATTTGTTACATGAATATTCATAAAGTAAAGGACTAATTACGACCCAGAAATAGATTTCATTTTGAGGGCATTTAACCCTTTCCCTCATATTAATTTTTGTTCATGCCTTTGCAAAGAGGGTAGCCCTGGAGCACCAGCCATCTGATCAGGTTCTACTATTTGCTTATGAAATTATAGCAGAACATACTTTAGTGTTTCTACCAAAACTGAACAATCATATGTACAGAGTTCATTTTTAACAGCCAACTAATAAATGCTATTGTTTACATGAATATTAAACAGGGAAAGGGTTAAAATAGGTTTTTGCTGTATTCTGAATTCTTACCTTGGACAGGTAAGCCTGTATCTATAGGCAGAGCATTATTAGCTGTAGTCCCTTTTATCAATTCATCCAGCATCTTCCATCAACATGGTTGATTGGTCACTCAGATGAATTCCCATCCAAAGCTGAAAAACAGGTATATTGTATTAGTACGTACCTCATGTCAGACTATTCAAATAAGACAGAAAAGAGAACACTTAACCCTTTCTTCTATAAATATGCCTAAAGTTCTACTAATTAATATAAGATATTATACCAGACAAGAGAATATTTAAAACTTTCTTCCATAAATATGCCTTTCTACGCATTTGCAAATAGAGCAGACTCAGACCAGGCAACTCCTATTGGAGCAGTATGATTAGGGTCTGCGCTGTTTGCTTATGTATAATACAGATATGATTCTAGCTTCTACCATGATCACAATTTCCTGCGTCTATAAGCTTTTATAACAATTTATCTAATTAATATTGATGATCATTTGATGTCATTACTTTTTACATGAATATTAATGGCGAACAGGTCGGGTTAAGGCAAACGCCAGATTGTGAATGCAAATGAGCATTACCCTTCCATATTTTTAAGCATAATATGAAGATTCTGATTATATCATAATCATGCCCCTTCAATATCCATTGATCTGGTTCTACTTTCACTGGTTTGCTATGCTGCATAAAATATTAAAGGATTTATAGGACTCAAGCTGGAGCTCTCCATCAGGGAGAAGTTTAGTGGTATTGAGGGAGAAGTTTTGGTCCTTATTTTGTATCTCCCTGTGTTCTTCATAATAAAACTTCTTCCTAAGCTCTAAACAGGGAGAAGTATGCAGGGTTAGGGAGACTTTTTCTCCTAAATTACCCTCTTGCTTGAGCCCTGTTTAACTCAGATACCCATGCATATTACATGTGTCGCAATTGCAGTACTACAGTTTAACCCTTTACAGTCATGAATATTCATGAACCATTATAGAAAATAATCTTATTAATATTCCTGGCGTCATTATTTCTTACATGAATATTCAACAGGGAAACGGTTAAATGGAAGTTATTCTTTAATAAATTGTTTCTTGCACATTAACTATTCGTGCCATGGTTATTATGTGTAGATGTATACCAAATATAAATTTAATAACTGAGGGAGGAGTGTGCCATCAAAGCAACCCATGTTCAAATGCGGACGGACCAACCGATCGCCCAAATGACTGCTGGGCAGGGTAATTCCAGTATACCCCCTGGCTGTTATTGTAAACCTCTGACTTTAAATAAATATTAATTAAATTACTTGACTTGACTTCACTTACCTTAAACAAGTATGCAGGGGTATAATGAAATATGGAACATGGAACACTGTAGCCATTTTAGAATCTAAAGAAACAGATCTATCAAATTCCAATAGCAAACAGAGCAGACACTGATCAGACTGCTCCTCTAGGGGCAATCTGATCTGGGTCTTCTCTGTTTTCAAATGGGTGAAAAGGAGTTTATTATAAAGAAAAGGGTTAAATAATGACAAGAGGGCCATGAATGATGGCCCTGATATTGCTCACCAGACAATCAGAGGAGGAGGTTTTCAAAGTTTTCACTATGTTTCTATAGAAAACTTACCACCCACAGGGCAGGGCAGGGCCACATTTAACCTCAGAACTATGATATTTACAAAATTTCTAAAGATATACTAAGTAAATATATACACCAAATATCTAAGCTCTGGGACTTGTAGTTTTTGACAAGTAATTTTTTAAAGCTTTCCCTATTCCTATGACAACTAAGTGAACTCAACACTCTGCTATTGCTAAAGAAAACTTAAACAACAGTCTGCTTAAAAAAACTGGCCACCCCTGGGACAGGGCAAATTTTGACCCCAGGGGTATTTAATTTATAGAACTTTTGTAGAGAATGTGAATATGATGCTATGTGCCAAATATGAAAGTTTGATAAAAAGTTTATACAAAATATGAACCTTCCAGTTTCTGAGGAGAAGATTTTCAAAGTTGTCACTATATGTCACTATATTTTCACTATATTTTCACTATTGAAAACTTAACACCCCCGGGGGGGGGGCAATTTTGACTCCAGGGGCATGACTTATATAACTTTTGTAGAGGACCTACAGATGATGCTATATGCCAAAGATGAAAGTTGAGAACCCGGTAGATTCAGAGGAGAAGATTTTTAAAGGTTCAAATTGTTGACGAGGGACGACGCACGACGACGGACATCAGGCAATCACAAAAGCTCACCCTGAGCACTTTGTGCTCTGGTGAGCTAAAAAGCCTTTGTTCTACGCCTCTGTGATAGTCACTTTATGAAACCATTGTGCTCCATAGGAGTAAATGCTCTATTTATCACAATGGTTTCAAATCTACACAATTCTGAAGTTTTCCTTGTCTCTAATTAATGCTCCTTATCAGTAGATTGATTCAAAGAGGTAGGATCTGAAAAAAGCCTTTGTGATAAATAGAGCATTTGCTCCATAGGAGTAAATGCACTATTTATCACAATGGTTTCAAATCTACACAATTCTGAAATTTTCCTTTTCTCTAATTAACCCTTTCCCTCATATAAACATGTTTTCACGCATTTGCAAACAGAGTAGACCCAGATTTACCTCTTTGAATAAGCAGACAACATTTCTAACAGATGACAACCCTATCACTGTTTAGCATGACTTGACCGAAATTAGCACACAGTTTGGATTCTGATCTGACACATACAGATATGTAACTTTATATGTGGTTTGTATATGAGTTAATTTACTCCTATGGAGCAAATGCTCTATTTATCACAATGGTTTGAAATCCACACAATTCTGAAAATTTCCTTTTCTCTAATTAATGCTCCTTATCAGTAGATTTATTCAAAGAGGTAGGATCTGAAAAAACCTTTGTGATAAATAGAGCATTTGCTAACCATTGTGATAAATAGAGCATTTGCTCCATAGGAGTAAATGTTCTATCTATCACATTGGTTTCAAATCTACACAATTCTGAAATTTTCCTTTTCTATAATTAATGCTCCTTATCAGTAGATTTATTCAAAGAGGTAGGATCTGAAAAAAGCCTTTGTGATAAATAGAGCATTTGCTCCATAGGAGTAAATGCTCTATTTATCACAATGGTTTCAAATCTACACAATTCTGAAATTTTCCTTTTCTCTAATTAATGCTCCTTATCAGTAGATTTATTCAAAGAGGTATAATAGTCACTTTATGAAACCATTGTGATAAATAGAGCATTTGCTCCTTAGGAGTAAATGCTCTATTTATCACAATGGTTTCATATCTACACAGAGATTCTGAAATTTTCCAAGAGGTAGGATCTGAAAATAGCATATGAGGGAATGGGTTAAAAACAGTGAACAAACAGACACTAATTCTGAAGCAGACACCTTTATAGAGTTTTGACCAGGAACTTGACCTATCCAGTGATTGTGTAAGACAGACTGAGTATCTGGGGTCCTTCTAGCTCAGGGGAACCTTTATAGTGTAAACGTCTATTTTAAAGTATAACCAACAGGGCAGGGCCAATTTTAACCTCAGAACTATGATATTAACCAATTTCAATAAGCCTACTAAGTAAATCTATACACCAAATATCTAAGCTCTGTGACATGTAGTTTTTGACAAGAAGATTTTTAAAGCTTTCCCCATGCCTAACCTAAGTGAACCCAGCATTCTGCTACTTGTACAGAAACAACAGTCAGCTAGAGAAAACTGGCCACCCCTGGGACCGTGGCGGGCCAATTTTGACTCCAGGGACATAATTTATAACTTTTGTAGAGGACCTATAGGTAATGCTATGTGCCAAAGATGAAAGCTGAGAACCCTGTAGATTCAGAGGAGAAGACTTTTAAAGGTTCAAATTGTTGACGACGCACGACAAACGCCGATAGACGGCAGACATCAGGCAATCACAAAAGCTCACCCTGAGCACTTTGTGCTCTGGTGAGCTAAAAATATCATTATATTTCAATTTGATAAAGTATTGTTGGTTACTTTAGGAATTTTGTTGTTCTGTCTTCAATATAAATAGCAATTATTCACATATACCTGTCTCCCTAAATAACACTTTATTCCATCAATATTCATGTAAGAAATAATGATATCATGAATACTAATTACATTAATTATTAAAATAACGCTATAACTTAGCAAAGGAATTTTTTACCATGAAAGAAACTGTACAATCATAGCTACTGACAGTAAACATAATCAAACAGAGCAGACCGACTCAAATAGGAGATGTTTGATCTGTGTCTACACTGACTGCAATCTTAAAATTATCATATTTTCCAGAGCCCCAGATAAGATGCTTAAATTTAAACATTTTCAAGCATAGCTCATTTAATTCTCCACAAAACCCTATACTAGCTGTGACCACTCTTTAGCACAGGGGGCCATTTCGTGGGTCTACATGGTCTAAAAAGTCAAAAAAATTGATTGGGTCGATTTAGTGTTATATTATATACAAGGGGTCTAACTACCCATTCGCAGATTTCACGACCGATTCGAAATAACGCCCGGTTTTGGGCTATTAAGATAAAAGACCCACTAATGTTTGGTACGAACGTGAAGCTGGGACCATGTACTTTTCAAATAATATAACTTTTGATACATTTCGACTAAGCCGTAGCCAGTGCCGATGTGAAATTCCAACAAAATACGCCGATTTAGCTTACTCGAACGAGAAGTCGCAACAACTTGACCTAGTTTCTAGTTGATCAGTAACAGGGCACTTGATTGACCTAGGGATGGTGCCCTGCGTTCTCCCAAACGCTTATTGGGTAAGCAAAGTAACAGACACGCGGATGTTGTTAATTGTAAAGGAAGCGGGTCACGTGACTCGTAGTAGCCTGACAGAAATTTAAATCTGCTAATTGCACGAAAATTCGCCTGCATTTCGGATCTGCATTAGTGTCTGCAGATAGTTTGAGAGAAAAGCGATAGCTTTTTGTCATATATATTGATTGCATAATCGTTTTGTCCCGAGGCATCGCGATTATGGCCGTTATATGGGGGGGTCTAGCGACAAATCGATCGACTTCTCGTTCGAGTAAGCTAAATCAGCGTATTTTGTAGGAATTTCACGCCGGCACTGGCTACGGCTTAGTCGAAATGTATCAAAAGTTATATTATTTGAAAAGTACATGGTCCCAGCTTCACGTTCGTACCAAACATTAGTGGGTCTTTTATCTTGATAGCCCAAAACCGGGCGTTATTTCGAATCGGTCGTGAAATCTGCGAATGGGTAGTTAGACCCCTTGTATATAATATAACACTAAATCGACCCAATCAATTTTTTTTACTTTTAGACCATGTAGACCCACGAAATGGCCCCCTGTGCTCTTTAGAATTGTCTCTCTCAGACAGATCATTCTAAAGAGTGGTCACAGTATAGGGTTTAGTGAAGAAATGACGATTTTAGTATTTGAGTATGCCCTGTTATCTGTAGCTCTGTATTTTCACTATCTTTATTATAGATAGTGAAAATACAGAGCTACAGAATATAGACAAGAAATAACCGGACATAAACAATTTAACCCGTCCCCCACTTTCAAATTGATTCTATTATTTGATGTAAATGAATGTTTTCACTTTTGATCATGCAGCAAACTTATCTTCCCTATAGATGTAATTACCTGGACTGTTTCTACTAGGATTACTGTCATTCATTATCTAATTAATTAATTATTTGTTTACATTCAAAACGTACCTTTAAATATCCTTGCATTCATGTAAAATCCATGTTTGTTGAGCAATGTCACTCGGCCTATTTTGCAATCCACCATTACCATTACAAACTGAAAATAGGTCATTTTCTAGGAATGAAGCAATATGATGTCACAGGGGACCAAGTCTAAACGTACCCAATACCAAAACGTACCTAAATTATTTTGTCAAAATTATGTAAAGTTATTATTTTATTAGATACTTCATAATGTGTTTGATCCTCATGCAGGTTATTTACTTATGATCTGGTTTAAAAAAGATATTTAAAAAATATTTTTAATGTAACATAATATACATAGAGCTAAATAGAAATAAATGTTTTAAATTGTTATGTTCAAATGTACCCGCTTATTCTGATGTAGTGTAATACTGAAGCAGGCGTAGGCATTTTTTATTGTTATAATCAAAGTGATATAAAAATTTTACTTCATAGAAATTTGCAGTTAGTATTCAAATTATTTTTAAATGAAATGTAACATTCCGTATGTCCAAAAATAAACTTATAATAAGAACAACTAAATTTGTTCAAATTAATCACACCACTGAATGTGTGAAATTCCTGTCTCCTTATGAATACACGAGGAATACCTGTTGTATGCTGCTCACACTTTATGAATTAACATTCGTATTTCCCCAGGTTAGTTCAGCTTCTCAGTCTGATAGTGGTTTATTTTATATATTTATTTATTGACATTTAAGGTCAATCAGCAAATATACAAACACATGAAAATCACAATGTTATTAAAATGAAACTTTCTTTTTTTATATTTTGATGTGGTTATCATATATGGGCCATTATGGCATGAATGATATAATAAGAAAATCAATATAAATTCACATATTATCAAATTATCCAAATTTTCCATTTCAGATTATACATTATTATTGTCATAAGTAAATACAATTTTGACAACCCAGATCTGATTGCCCTTACATTAACCGTGGGCTTGCTGTGACAACATATTGTTTCTTTCTATAGTTGAAAGCAGAAACTACACATACATGTATTTTTATTGAAAAAAAAAAGTCTATGTTACGGGAAGAAGATTCTGTCAAGAGCTAAATGGCAACGGAAGTTTGAAGAAATATTCAAAATTAAAAGGGAGGGATTGTGTACAGATTAAATTATTACTAGAATACAGTTTACAAAGAATTGTTCAATCATATGGTGAAAATAAAAAATTCTGATTTTCCCAAACTTTGATTCGAAAATACCTTTAAAATACATAACTTGAGTGATGTCCTATGTTTATTTGCTACTTCAAACCAATTCATGATTTTTAAACCTAATATTGAGATGGGGTTGTTTTGCCATGAGGACGAATTGGGCAATGGCCGTCAGCAGGTTGCCTTGAAAGCTATGGCGTAATATTGTTATAATAATTGTTCAGAACACAAAGCGAAACAAAAGGTAAACGGTGGTAAAACAAACCACAGTCTCATTATTAAAACAATGCAATTATCAGAATAAAAGCATAAAATTTACCATGCACTTTCCACCGTTCAAGGACGCAGCCATATTTCCTTTGTCGTTGCCGTCTCGGCTGTCAGGATCATTCGATCAATACATGTACGTTTATTCAAATGTCTTAAGCATTGATTAAAGTAAATGCACCAAATCTCAATAACCATTTTGTTTATTGCAAACCGAATTCTGATCACTGGATCTTTTGCAAAGCTACAGCGACCATTTTACCGGAATTCGAGAAGAGCCTACGCACGTCATCGATGACGTAATTGGTTGTCACCGGAGATTATTTAAGCAATTTGTGGGGTGTGAAAAATCGATTTTTTTATTATGCATTTTTTGGCTATATATCATGGCCCGCATGGTAGTTAAAATGACAATTAAGCTTTATGTATTTTATTTTGTATTATATATAGCCAGTTTAATAAAAAAAATAGAAATTGGGAAGTCTCCTTAATCCTGAAAATATAGGTCGATGAAATATATACCACAATTTCTAAAAATCTCTCTAGTTTAAAAAAAAAACTACAAATGTCAAACTTTTTTTAATTACACAATAAATAAAGTGAGTTTGAATCACAGAGCAGTAAAAGTAATGGTCTGTTCAGTCTTGATTTTGGATAGTCAATGTTCAAAATATTAAGGAGACCACTTTTTGTCTCCCTATTCCAGCGGTCCCCCTTATGCGGTGGTCCTAGGACGGATGGTCTCCCGAAGGAGTAAAATATATATATATATATATATATATATATATATATATATATATATATATATATATATATATATATATATAAGTCTGATTTCTGCATTAAGTAGACCATCATATAAAAACCTGCATTAGGTAGACCATTTGTATATTTTTACTAAGTCATAAAAATACAAATATAAAAGCATTTTTTAAAATAGAATCTTCAATCTAATAACATATTTTAAAATTTACTTGAAATAACTAACGATAAAAAATATACAAAAATTTTGGTCTACTTAATATTTGTTAACTACGTTGGGTACTTTAAGTAGACCATAAGGCATAATTTCTGGCTTAGGTAGACCAGTTCCTAAAACCTGCATTAAGTGGACATATGCATATATATATGTGTCTTTTAAGCATAACGATTCAAATATCTTAAATTAAGCATATGTACGACTATTTGCATCTCAGAAGTATATACAGTTGAACTGTGATAACTCGAACTCGGATAACTCGAACTCGGATAACTCGAACTTCGGGATAACTCGGAACTAAAATTGCAGTTTTTCCAAAATTTACAAAGCGGAAAACGTCATAAATCACTAGGCATATCAAGAAACACATGTGACAGCTTAATGCAGGTCTGAAGTAATGCTAAAAGCTCCTGTTGGAGCTTTCAGAGTTACTTTAGACCTGTATTAAGCTGTTTACTTAAGAAATTGTCCAGATTAGAAATCGGATAACTCGAACTTTGGTTATCTTGAAGTAATCTGTACATCCCTTGAAGTTGAGATATCGAAGTTCATCTGTATGTTGAACATGATCTTGTTCGGCACTGTGATAGAACTACCAACCATCTGCAATGCAGCTGGATACGCAGGCATCCTCTCATCAAGAGTTTATGCCCTGTCCCGACGGAGGCACGAACCCATAGCAGAGAAGGGTTGAGCGAATGTTAGCGTTATTCTGACGGCCTCTTTACACTCTCGAGAAGACTCCTGCTTTAGTATGTTAATCTGTTCCCTCATGTTTTTTTTTCTCAAGTAAATTATCCTATTCAGTAGATTTATTCGAGGAGGTTGGGTCTATAAATAGCCCATGAGGAAATGGGATAAACATTTCTCAAAAAATTCCCTGCAATGTGATCACTTGGTTTTATCAAATGCAGACTTATGTATTTAATTGAGTTTTATCGTACACGCATATGTAGGTTGAAAAGGCAATTTAAAAATGCAGTAGTACTTATGATGCAACCAGGACTTCACAAAAGAAAACACAGGAGCTTCCATCACAGATCATTTTATTTCAAATGCACATGGAAGACCTTGAAACCCTACAATGCACTCTGAGTAAGCACTGTTAAGCAATTGCAGCTGGTTCAATTAACCCTTTACTCCATGCATATTCATACAAGAAATAATGGACATTGTTGTGGATATTAATAACGAGTGATGATTTTTTATAACGGCACTACGAACAAAGCGATTTTTAATCATGATAAAAAGTGTAGTTAAATCTATATAATTTTATAAGCATAGCAGACTGAACAAACGGCACCTAATATAAATCATTTTTTAAATACAAGTAGAACAACACACAAGACGCAACCACTACCAAAACACAAAGCACACATACATGTATGCACGCACAAATAGGTACACATGCACATACATAGACAGCCTAATGCAGGATGCCAGCATTGGAGGGCCGCTAACAAATTTCTGCAGGTATATTATTTTGAATTTAACAGCAACTTGTAAAAACATAATTATGTGTTTATAAATGGTTACTTAACCCTTCGCTTGCTATTCACGTCAATATACCTACCTGTAAATAGTGGAGACCCAGATGAGACAGCTCCTGCAGGAGCTGTCTCATCAGGGTCTGCACTATTTACAAGTTGAGTGTGCAACCAGTGCACTCCACAGCAGTGATTGCACAGCGAAATATTTGCACACAGTGAAGAGATATATAATTAAACAACAGGACATGGGTAAAGAAAGAGAAATGCATTTTAAAATTCAGCAAGCGAAGGGTTAAGAGTGCTGAACAGTCAAAATGTCATTATAAAGGTACATAGTACATTAAAACATATATTTATTTACACTGCCGATTCTTATAGCATATGAAATTATATGAAGGCGTGTTTTAGCAATTTACTCCATACATTTGCCTTTTTACTCATTTGCAAACAGAGTAGACCTAGATCAAACGCGTTCTATAGAAGCAGCCTGATCAGGGTCTGCTCTGTTCGCTTATAATACAATATAGGTCCGATTCTACACTTTCTGATATTGCCAAACTAAATCGCATGTGTTCATATGCCATTATAAAAATAAATCTAAATAATATTATGTCATTATTCCTTGTATAAATATTCATGAAGTAAAGTGTATATGTATTGTAAGCGTGGCGTAAGTAGTTTCTATAACAGATAAAGACTAACACACTGTACTCTGAGCAGCAGTGACTTATGTATTTCACATGAAACTATAGTCATGCCATACAAGACTGATGAGTCGTCATGATTCACTACATTATTACCGTGGAACCTGTATTAAGTGACCATCAAAAAGAGGTATAGACATGGCAGGAAATGAATGAAAATGAATGATAGCTTAATTCAGATCAAAGTAATGCAGAAAGCTCCTGTAGCTTTCTGCATTATTTTGCCCTGCATTAAGCAACTATCTACTTTTGAAGATTTCTGCACTCCATTAATGGTCACTTAAGACAGGTTCTACTGTACAAATCTTAGCCTTTTGCAGATAGATCATTCAAAAACTAGACCTGTCACGAAAAGTGGTGGAATACCGCCCGCTCAGCTGCCTTTATCGCAATTAAACCGAATTTGTGCCAGGTTGTAAATCGGACAGACAGACCAACCAACTGACCAACACACTGACTCCTATATACCTCATTTCAAACTTTGTTTGCAGGGGTATAATAAATTAATGAACTTTAGTCGGCAAGTTGACATACCCCACGCCCCCACATTGTCAGAGAAAACAATACGGTTCCCCATGACAGATTCCTCTGAAATTGAAATGTTCTTATTCATTGCAATTCTTAAAGCAAATTTGAGAAAAATATGTCATGAAATGAAAGTGATAGGTGTATTATGATACAAAGATGGACAGACGGATGGGTCAAAAACTATTTACCCTGAGCAAATTCGTTGCGTGGGGTATAGTTACATATCACTAGCCTGGAAAAACACAGATAGACATAAATGAGTCAAGAAAAGTTTAATTATAAATTTACAGTGCTAGGTTTGACATAAAGAAACTGTAATGGTTGAAGTATTCACGTTTACCAGGGCCAACAAGTCTGATGTACATGTATTTGGATTTTTATGGCAGATGGTAGCTCAATGCAGAAGAGTTCTGCTTACTTTCACACTACATCAAGTTGCCAAAAATACTGTATAGTCTCATCAAAGGAACGTTTCTTATAATATGCCACTTTGGTGTATTGAACACAGGTACATGTGTACAAGAGCTTTAGCTGCAATTCTGTCACAATTTATTAAACAATAACCTGTCTCTACAGAGTTATACTTTTTCTCAAATAAAGAACATATATGATACCCCAAATCTAATTTAAAACTTGACCCCCAGTGACTTTTGTCACTGACCGTCCCAAGGTGGTACTTCCATCTTCCCCCTATTGCATGTTTGTTTTGTCTTTGTGCGTCTCTTGTTGTTTTTAAAGTTATGTACATATGCTGTTTCCTTGTGTTGCTATTCGGGCGACTGTTTGTTCTGTATGTGGCGTTTCCTGCACGACTCATTTTTGTACTTTTGACATTGTTGGAGACACATTGACTGAAGACCTACAACAGTTTGATGTCGAATAGTTTTCATTTGATTGAACGTTTTGGCACATGTCTTCAAGTACTGTTGTTGAGATGCAAACCGGTTCCAAAAAAGTAGGCTCCTCTCTTCCAGAAACTGTATTACCTTCTTGTTACCTGAAAAAAGAAAACATTTTACAGGTTTAAATGTAAACAATATTGTATTCATTGCCCTATATTATTCACTTGGCTAATAGGCCAGCTGACATTATAAGTACATCTACAAACTAGAACTAGAGGTCTGTTTTTGTCACAAAAACAGAGGTCTCCCCCTTACATCCTCTTTCCAATACACAAGTGTAATGTCTAACTCCAAACTTATCAGGGTCTAATTTTAAGTCATCAGGGGCAATAACTCCAACATTATCAGGAGGAGACAATTCACAAACCCCGGCTACACAACAACACATGCTGGTCAACATTCCTGTGACGTTTGGTGACTCTAGTACTAGTGGTTTCAGAGATATACACGACACAAAGTAATGTTTCTCTTATTTTAAGTCATAAGGGGAAGTAACTCCAAAGTTATCAGAGGAGGACAGTTAAAAGATGCACAACAACTCATGCTGGTGAACATTCCTGTGAAGTTTGGAGACTCTAACCAAACTGGTTTCAGAGATACGTGCAGCACAAAGTTTCTCTAATTTTAAGTTATAATATCAGGGGCAATAACTCAAGAATTATCAGGGGGAGACAATTAAAAAATCAGGTGCACAACAACTCATGCTGGTTAACATTCCTGTGAAGTTTTGTGACTCTAGCTCTAATGGTTATTAAATATGCATGATACAAAGTTTCTCTAATTTTCAGTAATAATATCAGGGGCAATAACTATAAAGTTATCAAGGGGAGACAATTCAAAAATCCCAGGTGCACAACAACTCATGCTGGTAAACATTCCTGTGCAATTTGGTGACTCTAGCCCTAGTGATTTCAGAGATATGCACAACACTAAGTAAAGTTTGTCTAATTTTAAGTAATCAGGGGCAGTAACTCCAAAGTTAACAGGGGAGACAATTCAAAAACCCCAAGAGCAAAACAACTCATGCTATTAGACAATCCTGTGAAGTTTGGTGACTCTAGCCCTACTGGTTTCAGAGATATGCGTGACACAAAGTTTGTATAAATTTAAGTGTTCATATCAGGGGCAATAACTCAAGAATTATCAGGGGAAGACAATTCAAAAATATAGGTGCACTACCAACTCATGCTGGTGAACCATCCTGTGAAGTTTGGTGACTCTAGTACTAGCGGTTTCAGAGATACGCGCGACACAAAGTTTTTCTAATTCTAAGTCATCATTTTAATTTTGACCGATCAATTACCATGGCAGCCAATATTATGAAACCACCTACCAATCAATTATGAGTACCAAAACATCCTGACATACAATTTTTCAGCAAAATCAAACAACTTCTAAATTTGGTCAAACAAGGTCTAAATTCTAACCAATCGGGAGTCCAAAATTCAATTACCATGGCAACTAGTATTTTTGAAACATGTACCATTCAATTTGCAATACTTCAATATTTCATGATACAAACATTCATCATTATAAAACAAGAGGGTCATGAGGCCCTGAAGCGATCACTTGAGATAACCTTGTACACCTTGGTAGAGAACAACAAGGCAAAGCCTTATGGTTTCAGAGAAAAATAATATTTCATACTTGTCCTATGAAAACCTGGTAAGCCCCAAGGCAGGGCCAAGTTTCGCCAAGTGGTCAGTGAACATTCTTGTCAGAGGGCCACAAGCCAAAGCTACATATTTATAGAGGACCATTAGATCATGTTTATGTTACATACGAAACATCAAAGGTCTAGGCCTTACAGTTTCAGAAGATTTTTAAAGATTTTCTTATGAAAAACTGATAAGCCCTTGGGCGATGCCATTTTGGTCCGGGGATCACAGTTTGAAAATCTTTGTAGAGGATAAAAGATCATGCTATATACCAAATATCAAAGGTCTAGGCCTTACAGTTTCAGAAGATGATTTTTAAAGATTTTCCTATGAAAAACTGATAAGCACTTGGGCGGGGCCATTTTTGGCCAAGGGGTCATAATTTGAACAATCTGTGTAGAGGACCATTTGATCATGCTACATACCAAATATCAAAGGTCTAGGCCTTACAGTTTCCGAGGAGAATATGTTTTAATGAGTTTCCTATGAAAAACTGATAAGCCCTTGGGCGGGGCCATTTTTGGTCCGGGGATCACAATTTGAACAATCTTTGTAGAGGACCATAAGGTCATGCTACATACCAAATATCAAAGGTCTAGGCCTTACATTTTCAGAGTAGAAGATTTTTAAAGATTTTAATATGAACAAGATGTGTTTGTGGAACACTATGCCCCCTCATATATTTGACCTCTGACCTTGAAGGATAACCTTGACCTTGACATGTCACCCCTCAAAATGTGCAGCCTCATGAGATACACAAGCATGCCAAATATCAAGTCTCTATCTCTACTGGTCCAAAAGTTATGGCTAATGTTAAAGTTGGCGATTTGACCCATATATTTGACCTCTGACCTTGAAGGATGACCTTGACCTTGACACGACACCCCTCAAAATGTGCGGCTTTATGAGATACATATGTATGCCAAATATCAAGTCTCTATCTATACTGGCTCAAAAGTTATGACCAATGTTAAAGTTGCTGACAAACAACAGACAAACAGACAAACAGACAGACAGGGCAAAAACAATATGCTCCCCGACTATCGTCAATGGGGGCTTAAAAACTGATAAGCCTATGGGCGGGGCCATTTTGGCCCGGGGCTCATAATTTGAACAATCTTTGTAGAGGACCATAAGATCATGCTTTTTTAAAGATTTTCCTATGAAAAACTGATAAGCCCTTGGGAGGGGCCATTTTTGGTCTGGGGATCACATTTTGAACAATCTTTGTAGAGGACCATAAGATCATGCTACATACCAAATATCAAAGATCTAGGCCTATCAGTTTCAGAGAAGAAGATTTTTAAAGATTTTCCTATGAAAAACTGATAAGCCCTTGGGCGGGGCCATTTTTTATCCGGGGGTCATAATGTAAACATTTCGTTCCCCCTAGCCACTGATGCTTCTGACAAAACTTGGTAAATATCGGGTCAGCGGTTTCAGGAGATGTCGTTTGAAAATGTGGACTGACGCCGGACGGATCGCGTCACAATAGCTCACCCTGAGCCTTCGGCTCAGGTGAGCTAATTATTATAGATTAGATTCTAGGATTTCTGCCATAACCAAACAATCCAATGTACAGAGATCATTATTAAAATTTAGCTAATAAATATTCATGACCTTTTTCATGTTAAAACTTAAATTATAGATTAGATTTTACTGTATTCTGAATACTTACCTTGGATGAGAAAGCCTGTAGAGACAGAGCATTGTTATCTGGTAAGACTTTGAACACGAATGGTAGTGCCCACTGGAGTTTTCCTTCACTTTTCTGTCTGGATTCTACTTTATTCATTCATCCAGCATGTTCTATGGTTTGTCACCTATTAATATGGTTGATGGACCATTCAGAGGAGTTCTCATCAACAGCTGAAAAACAGGTGCATTTTTTGTGCATTTTATTGTTACCATATGACAATTTATGTAAGATTGTATGACAGAAAAGAGAATATATCACTCTTTCTTCCAGAAATACGCCTTTCTATGCCTTCACAAGTAGAGTAGACCAAGATCAGATGGCTCCTATAGGTGCAGTCTGATCAGGGTCTGCTCTGTTTGGTTATTCACAAAACAGATATGATTCTACAGTTTCTGCCATGACCACAATTTCCTCAGTCTATGTGCTATTGTAACAATTAATACAAGAGGGCCAAGATGGCCCTTAATCGCTCACCTGATTACCATAGATTTAAGATTTTTGCAAGGTAGCCCGTGGGTAGGGTCAATATTGACCTAAGGGACAATATATGAACAATGTTGATATTGGATCATGAGCAGTGGATCATGAGCAGTGGTTCTGCAGAACAAGATTTTCAAAGATTTAGTATATTGATTTTATCAAGACAATGATTCTGACCAATGAAGATTGGGCTAAAAATGTGCTCTCTAAAGTAATTTTTCTAAGATTTGACCTAGTGACCTACTTTTTATTCCCACCCAACCCATGATCACACTCAACCTTGATATCACCAAGACAAACACTCTGAGCAAGTTTGAGGAAGACTGGGTTAAAAATGTGGCCACTGGAGTGTAAACTAGATTTCTCTAAGATATGACCCAGTGACCTACTTTTTGACCTCACATAACCCACTTTCAAACTTGTCCAAGATTTTATTAGGACAATCATTCTGACCAATTTTCATGAAGATTTGGCTATAAATGTGACCTCTAGAGTGTTTACAAGGTTTTCGTACTATTTGACCTAGTGACCTAGTTTTTAACCCCACATGACCCATTTTCACACTCGTTTGAGATTTTATCAAGACAATCATTATGACTAAGTTTCATGAAGATTGGACAAAAATTGTGACTACTAGAGTGTTCACAAGGTTTTTCTACTGTTTGACCTAGTGACCTAATTTTTAACTCCACTTGACCCACTTTTAAACTTGGCCGATATTTTATCAAGACATTAATTCTGACCAAGTTTCATGAAGATTGGACTAAAATTGTGACCACTAGAGTATTCACAAGGTTTTTCTACTGCTTGACCTAGTGACCTAATTTTTTACCCCACATAACCCATTTTTCAAACTCCTCCGAGATTTTTTTCAAGATAATCATTCTCACCAAGTTTTATGAAAATATGGCAAAAAATGTGACCTGTAGAAGGTTCACAAGGTTTTCCTACTATTTGACCTAGTTGACTCCACTTGACCCACTTTCGATCTTGTCCGAGATTTTATCAAGACATTCATTCTGACCATGTTTCATGAAGATTAGACTACAATTGTGACCACTAGAGTGTTCACAAGCAAATTGTTGACGACACACAACGGACGACGGACGAAGGACATTCAAGTCTCCCAAAAGCTTACCCTGAGCTTTGCTCAGGTGAGCTAAAAATTAATATGGATGATATCATTATTTCTTACATGAGTAAAAGCAAACACCACATTTTAAAGCAATAGAACATTTTGTTCCAACAAACAACTGCAAAAATGTTATTATAAAGGCTAACAGTTTGGCTCTAAATGAGAACATGGCAACTTGTAAGGACTGTAAATTCATTTTTCAAAAAAATTGGAAGAAAATTTAACTTTAAAATTGAAGCAGAGTGCAATTACTTCGAATGCAAAGAGTTAATCTGTCTAGCTAAAACATGTTTAACCTAGCATATTTTAATAGACTGCATCTTTAAATGCAGTTTTAGATAGATTTGTATATTTAACCCTTTACTCCATGAATATTCACATAAGAAATAATGATGTCATGAATATTAACCCATTTCTTATGTTGACACCTGTTGATGCCTCTGCAAAAGCCACTTATTGAAACAATTGTGATAAATAGAGCATTTGTTCCGTATGAATTCTAAAAAATAATTTTTCTAGTAGATCTATTCAAAGAGGTTGGGTCTAAAAGTAGCCTATCAGCGTATGGGTTAATTTGATCGAGTTGTTATAATAGCACAAGGAGACCGGAATTTTTCGCCAAGGCATAATCTGTATAATCATACCAATATTATGTCACAAGCAAACTGAGCAGACCCTGATCAGATTGTTCCTAAAGGTCTGGATCTACTCTGTTTGCAAATGTGTAGAAAGGCATAACTATTGGATAAGGGTTAAAGTACTGATATATATATTTCTACACCAAACTCTATGTTTAGAACTGTCTGTAAGGGCTGACACTTAAATGTTGATCCCAACATAGGTTTTGGTGGAGAAATAAAGTAGATATTATTGAAACTACTTTAATTCACTTATATCGCGTCTGGGCTTCTGTTCATGTCTTATTTAAGACTGGTATTAATCTGTGACACAACAGTAATGTATTCATTCTTTAACCATTTCCCTCATATAAACAACTGGTACCAATCTGTGTTCTAATTCAATCTATAAACCTTTCCCTCATATAAACATGTTTTTCACACCTTTGCAAACACAGTAGACCCATATGAGACATCTTGCTTAAGGTCATACAATAGATCTGATTCCGCAGTTTCTACCAATACCAAATAATCCTGTGTACCTAAGCCATCATAGAAAATCAGCTGGTAAATAGCCCATTTAATGTCATAAGGAGCAGTCTGATCTGGATCCGATCAGTTTGCTTGTAGAGTAATATATATCTGATTCTACAGTTTCTGCCATGACCAAATTTTATTGTATTATCCCTTTAATCTACACCTTGCAAACAGAGTAGACACAGATCAGATGATTCCTGTAAGAGCTGCTTGATCAGGGTCTGCTCTATTTGCTTTTAAAATGATATAGATATGATCCTATGGCCAAACATTCCCTTGTCCATGACTTGTGCCATTAAAAAAGTAATTCATTTAATATTCATGATGTCACTATTTCTTACATGAATATTCATTGAGTTATGCGTTAACCCTTCTAAGACAATGCACAATTATCCTCTGCATCAATTTTGCGCTTCTTTCCAAAAACCTTCGGATTAGGGCAGTCAAGTTACTCAGCATCTTACCCAGATCTAAACTGTTTAACGTCTTTAAGCGCATTTATATACAGGGCAGACAAAGATCAGACAGCTTCTGTAGAATCAATCTGATAGGGTCTGCTTTGTTTATAGACTAAATTTGATTCTGCAGTTCCTGCTACGGCAAAAACATTCGTGTTTATATGCCAGATGTATATATTTTAAGGACCACATATGGATTAGGTGGACTGATGTATATATACATAGTACGATGTAAGGATTAGGTAGACCCATGTATATACTGAAAGTGTGAAATAAGGCTGAGGTAGACCGATGTATAGATTTGAGTGAGTGAGTTGGGTTTTACATCCGACCAACAGTATTTCAGTTATTTGCAGACTGTACTCGCTTGAGACAAGTTATAATGCTGCATCACTGGAATGCCCCTGCCACGGGCACATGGCAAGGCACCCACCCAGTCACATCCTGACACCGGGCTGACCAGTCCTAGAACTACCCCTTTAATGTCAATTGTAGACAGGGGAGCTACTAGTACAAACTTTAAATTACTTTAGGTCTGTCGCGGCCAGGGATTGAACCCACGACCTTCCGTACGGCAGGCGGACGCTCTACCACCGAGTCACGCGACCGGTGTATAGATTTGAAGGATAAAACCTATCCAGATCCAAACTGTTTGTTAGGGTCACCAAAACATTATATTTTAGTGTTCTGTCCTTAATCATTTACCTATTAGATAAGCCTTTTACCCTTTCCTCCATGAATATTCATATAAGAAATAATGACATCATGAATATTAATTAGATCAATTTGTTATAATAGCACAAAGACACATGAAGTTTTTGATATGGTTGAAAATGTAGAATCATATCTAAATTATATAATCTAGCAAACAGAACAGATTTTGATCAACCAGCTCCTATACGAGCCATCTGATCTGGGTCTCCCCAGTCTGCAAAGTCGAAGAAAGGCATGTTTATGGTGTAAAGGGTTAAACGCCTTTGCATAGTACAGAGTAGACAAATATCAGACAGCTTCAGTAGGACAAATCTGAAAGAGTCTGCTTTGTTTGTTTATAGACTAAATATAGATTCTACAGTTTGTGCCATATCCAAAACATTCGTTTATGCCAGATGTATATATTTTAAGGACAATGTATGGATTAGGTGGACCGACGTATATATTCAAAGTATGACGTAAGGATTAGGTAGACCAATGTATACAGTAAAACCCCGATCTCTCGAACACCTTGGGGACCATAAATTTTAGTTCGAATTAAGGGTGGTTCGAAAGATCCGAGTCTCATATTCGTTTGGTAGCAAATGGTACAGAAATTGTTCGAACGTGAGTTTGAGAATATTTTCATGTCGAAAATGAATAAACAAACTTCTATAACAAAACTCACTGTTTTTGCTGCCTTTGCAATACAATGAAAATAATAATGCAACCCATAATTCTACACAAACATCATCCCATTATTCCAAATTTCGTGTTTCTGCCATGAACGTATCTATGCTATGTATATATCTCGCCATTTTGGTCTGGTTAAAAACCGGGACTGAACGACCAGTCATCATCGTCTCGGTTTATGTACAACGGTCTACAACCCATTTAAATATCTACGAGAACACACAAAATTGGTAAAATTCCATTATTTAGATGGTTGCAACAGATCAGTATTGGGGAAAAACAGAACAGGCATTGTGTTTTCGTAAGTAGAATCGCATATAGGGCCATAAATTAACTCAATTAACATTCACGGATAAAAACAGAGGAGAACAAATATATTCGTTCAACTGTTATTTCTGCCATTGTGAACGATGAAGTTTGAACATTTCGATCGTGTTATAGCCCTACAATATGACAGTCAATGTTAGCTCAAAACAACCTTCACAAACACACACATTTAAATTTTAACACCTTGATAAAACATCACACATTCACCCAATGTCTACCAATCACGTAATTATCGGCGAGCAGAGATAGTCACCTGAAAGGTGTGAATCTTCGGTTCGACGCGCAGCCATACAGGTAAGACAACGGTTCGACTTATCAAAGGTACTTTGTACTGTTTTATTAATCAGCGGACCGGGAGATCAGTTCGAGAGTTCGAGTTTCGCATGGTCTAATTATCCGAGGTTGAACATATAGAATTTAAGAAGGAAGAAGTTGGGACCACAGAATTAGTTCGAATTAAGGGTAGTGAACGAGTTTTCCGGGGTTCGAGAGTTCGGGGTTTTACTGTATATTGAATGTGCAACATAAAGTTTGGTTTGGTTTTATCAGGTTTTACACCGCTTTAACAGTATTTCAGTCATATCATGATGTTCAGCTAATAACAGGTGGAGGAAGACCCCAGAGGTTCCCAGACCCCAGAGGTTCTCTGCGCACAGAACAGATTGCATTGTTTCGAGCACAGAACATCCGGGTAGAACCACCGACCTATCTCGAGCCAGCTTAAATGCTTCCTTACATGAAAAATCCAAATGCACATACCAATGTATATACTCAAAATGCGACATAAGGCTTAGGTAGACCGATGTATAGATTTGAAGGACAAATCTTACCTTTTGTGGTACTTGATTTTAGTAATTTTGGTAGAGAGATTATAAAACGCTATTCCTACGAAATACCATTCAAACTGAACCACCAGTTTTTGAGAAGAATTTTAGTTTTCTAAGTTTAGCCCGGTCCCTGGTATGTATCAGCATAACTTAGGCAAATTTTGATAAAGGGTCATGAGGCAACTACTCCTTCAAAATACCATTCCAATTGGACAAACTGTTTTGGAAAGCGTCACAGGAAGAGTTTTTCTGTCAAATATCTTTCAGTTCTGGCCACTGTTTTGGAGATGTTTAAAGAATTTTCCTTCGGGTGCCATCACAACCAGTTCTACACAGATCCAGATTCTTTAAGAAATGCAAATGAGAGAAATGCTATGGTAAAATTGTATAATTATTTACCGTTCTTCTCCACCATGTGGCTTGCATCATCATAAGCGTAAACAATTTCATCCCCTTGCTGTAAATTAGTTGTGCTGTCAAACACCTTAAAATGTATATAACTGCATTGCTGTCAGTTGGTTATGCATCATCTATCATTTGGCATACATCCCCAAACCAATCATCAGTATCCATACTGAAAAATATTTATAATTCAAGCATATACTAGCCTAGTCCATGTATATGAAATTCTATAATCACTTCTGACTATTTAGTTTATGAACATTTATTAACCCTTTCATCCATAATAATGCCTTTCTACGCCTCTGTAAAGGTCAATTCTTTGAACAATTGCGATAAATTGAGCATTTGTTCCATAGGAACATTTTTTCACACATTTACAAATACAGTAGACTCAGATCAGAAGGCTCCAATCTTTGACTTGACTGATCATCGTCTGTTCTCTTTGCTTTTGACATGATATAGATCTGATTCTAACTTTTTGTCAAAGCAAAAACAAGTACCACGTATGGTACATGATACGCCTATTTTCAAACTTTCTATGCCTTATAAGTGTTGACATTTTCTAAATTGTACTTCAGATCTGAAAGTGATATTATATAAAACAAGACATGTTTGTAAAACATGTATATCCCCAGATCCCCTGACCTTTGATCTAGTGACCTCAACTATAGAGGTCATCTAGTGGTCATGACTTATCACCTAAGCAACTTTTAAGATCCTCGATATGTTTCTATTGAAAACTGCCCACCGCTGTGGCAGGGCCAATTTTGACCCAAGGGTCATAATTTATATAACTTTTGTAGACGACCTGAACATGATGCTATGTGCCAAATATGAAAGCTGCGAGCCTTCCAGTTTCAGAGAAGGAGATTTTAAAAGATTTCACTATTTGTTTCTATCGAAAACTGCCCACCCCTGGGGCTGGACCAATTTTGACCCAGGGGCCATAATTTACATAACTTTTGTAGTCATTTTGACCTTTGACCTAGTGACCTCAAAAACAACAGGCTCATCTAGTTGTCATGACCTAAGCAAATTTGAAGATCTTAAGTCAAACCCTTGAGCAGTTATGGATCAGAAACCATTTTACCAGTTAAAGCCATAGTGACCTTGACCTTTGACCTAGTGACCTTAAAATACAATAGGGGTCATCCAGTGGTCATGACCAACTACCGCAGCAAGTTTGAAGATCCTAAGCCAAACCACTGATCATTTATTGGTCTAAAAACATTTCACAAGTTAAGGTCATGGTGACCTTGACCTTTGACCTAGTGAGCTACAAAACAACAGGGCTCATCTAGTTGTCATGACCAACCACCTAAGGAAATCTGAAGATTCTAAGCCAAACCCTCGAGCAGTTATTGATCAGAAACCATTGTGACCTTGACCTTTGACCTAGTGACCTCAAAAACAATAGGGGTCATCCAGTGGTCATGACCAACCACCACAGCAAGTTTAAAGATTCTATGCTAAACCCTTGAGCAGTTATTGATCGGAAACCATTTAACCAGTTAAAGTCATGGTGACCTTGACCTATGACCTCAAAAACATTAGGGGTCATCTAGTGGTCATGACCAACCACCACAGCAAGTTTGAAGATCCCAAGCCAAACCCTTGAGCAGTTATTGATTGGAAACTATTTCACCATTTTAGGTCATTGCGACCTTGACCTTTGACCTAGTGACCACAAAATAATAGGTCATCTACTTGCCATGACCAACCACCACAGCAAGTTTGAAGATTCTATACCAAGTCGTTTAGAATCATTTCTCCATGGCAAGAGCACCGCAAGCGGATGCGAATGCTCGTCTGTTATCATTTAGGTATGTGTGGATAGGCCTTGTCAAGATGAACATGCATACCAACAAGAGCACCGCAAGCAGGTGCAAACGCTTGTCTGTCGTCATTGTCAAAAAATATAAAGGGCAATAACTCCAAAATTTATGGTTCTTATGCAGGGGCCTTCCCTTCAATGAGATCTACTAACCTATGAAGTTTCATGTTGATACCTCTTATACTTTTCGAGTTATGGTCAATGTTAAGATTTCGGAGGACAACGACAAAATCGACGCGGATGCCCAAGTTACAACAATAGCTCGTGATTTCTTCGAAACAGACGAGCCAAAAATGAAGGTTGCAAATGAAAAATTGAAGAAGTTATGGTCAATGTTAAGATTTCAGACGACAACGACGACAATGACAACAACAACAACATGGTTGCAGAGTTACGACAATAGCTCCTGGTTTCTTCGAAACAGACGAGCTAAAAAATGAAGTGAATATCTTATTCAATAAAATGTTATGGCCGTCCTCATTTTTGCAGATTTAGGTAAAGTGCAAGGGCCATAACTCTGTAACAACAATTTGAATGAACTTCAAAATCAACTCAGCTTCTGATTTTGTTCAATAAAATATGTGTGGGAAGTTTTATTGATATCCTTTTAACAGAAAACAAGAGGGCCAGAATGGCCCTGAAGCGCTCACCAGACAATCAGTGGAGAAGATTTTCAAAGTTTTCACTATATGTTTCTATATAAAACAATGCACCCCTGGGGCGGAGCCAATTTTGACCCCAGAGACATAATTTATGTAATTTAGAGGACCTACAGATGATGCTATGTGCCAAAGATGAACGCTAAGACCGCTGTAGATTCAGAGGAGAAGAATTTTAAAGGTTCAAATTGTTGACGAATAACGACGCACGCCGACAGACGACGGACACCAGGCGATCACAAAACCTCACCCTGAGCACTTTGTGCTCTGGTGAGCTAAAAAGCGTAAAAAGGCTTCTAGATCATGTAACACACTGAACAAATAATTGAATGCAAAAATTGTCAAATGGTGAAATTCTCACCTGACCATTCTATTCATAAGCTTGTCAGAATTAAATTTATCAAAACTGATATGAAGCCACACAGTACAGGCACTTATGACACATATCCTAAACATTGAGACTGCCTTTGAATAAATTCATACACACATGATCTTACATGAAAAACACATTTTTTCTCAAACACATGTGTCTGTGAAAGAGATGAAGTTCTTGGTACCCATACATTTGAAAGCCCTTACCTCAGTGTCCCAGATGATGGCATCCTCCCAGTTTCCATAGATCAGCTCTTGGTTCTTTATCGGGAAGATTGAATACCATGTGTTGTCCTTGTCATCTCGATCTGCAAAGGAATGGAATACAAAAAAAAAATCTTCACATAAACAGTTGGAGTGAACAAAAGTGAAAAACTGGCACAATGTATACCCAACCAAAGGGTATTTGCAAACAGAATAGACGTAGATCAGACAGCTCTTGTACAAGTTGTTTGATCTGCGTCGACTCTGTTTGCTTGTGGAATAACTGATATGATTCTACATATTGTGCCATGGTCAAAACTGCAGACCTGTGTTATGCCATTATAAAACATGAGCTAATCATGATGAGTCATTATTTCTTTTGTGTTAATTAAGACGAGTAATTTGGCAGAGAATGTTGTCCAGATCAATTCTATGAGTAGATACTTCTTTTCAAAACACACACACACAGAGTGTCACACATTAAATCAAACCCAGATGAGGGTATACCATCTACAGCTATACATTTTATACAGTAAAGTAAAACCTCTCTATAACGGCCACTAAATTACATCAAGTATTGTGTGTTAAAGACAGGTGGCTGCTTAAAGCAAGGTGAAAGTAAAACAGAACGCTCCCATAGAACCGTTCTGTTTTACTTTCACCAAGTGCTTTAAGCAGCCACCTGCCCTTAATACCAACTAAATTAATTAACACAATTTAGTGGCCGTTATAGAGGTTTTACTGTAGTGGCGGTTATAGAGAGTTTTTACTGTAGTTCTCACAATCTCTCCTTAGGCTTTCGAAAGGATCGTTCCTTTACCTAATGAATATTAATGTAAGAAATATTGACACAATGAATATCTATTATCTGATAATGGCATTTGAACAAATAATTAAAATTGTGGTATTTTCAGAAAATACAGAATCAGATCTATATTTTGTTTGTACTCGTAAGTAATTATCGCCTGCAAAACTTTTCGTCTGCTGCAATTCTGAAAGTTCATTGTTTTTAAAAGATTTTAACCCTTTCCTTCATATACACATGTTTTCACGCATTTTCAAACAGAGTAGACCCAGATCAGACGGCTCCTATAGGATCAGGGTCTGCTCTGTTTGCTAATGGAATTTGCCATTCTGGTAGAGAAGCTAGAGTAGAGGACCAAAGTACATTGGAAGTAGCTAGGACCCATGCATTTGTGGTAAATGCAGACCCGGGACCCAAACAAACATGTCTGAGAAACCTGCTGTGTCTCCAGCCTGAGAATGTGTTGATAAATTCAAATCTAGCTCAGTCCAGCTGTATAGGGTACCTTTTTGTGAGCCTTGTCCTATGCCGGTCAGTGACTTCATCACTGGCATCGTGCTGCTAACCGGCTTCCATTGACCCCCAGGTCAGTCTGAAATAATGAGCAATCACAGAACTAATCAGGATCTGCTGTGTCTGCTTACGGAATTATAATAAAATCTGCCTCCACAGTCTCTACCAATACCAAAGCACTGTTCAGCTAATTAAAATTCATGATGTAAATATTTCATACATGAATATTTAACACGGAAAGGGTTAAATAGGAATAAATAAGGAACAGAAAACGGACCAAGACTGTCTTCCAGCTTTCTGAGGGGTTATACAATAAACCAAACACATGTAAACATTTATGATGAATATTTATGCAAGAAATAATGACACCGTGAACATTTTTAAGCCGAGTTTTCAAATGGCATATGAACACAGATTTTTGAGCCATGGTAGAAACTGTACAATTGATCTACAAAATTCAAAAAGGCATGAAAAGGTTTCTATAATGTAAAAGATTAACAAGTATTACTGTAACACATTGAACAATTGATTTAATGCAAAATTGTCACATGAAATGGTGAAATTCTCAACTGATCTGGGTCTTCTCTGTCTGCAAAGTCATCTATATTAGGGACCCCCCCCCCAAAAAAAAAAAAAACGTATTCATATACATACATGTACATGTACCAGGAAAAATGTCAAAAAGGTAATAACACTGGTAACAGACACTGGGATTGAAAAAAAATATTACAGATGAACAGGTTCAGATATCAGAGTAAATAAAGTAAAGTTTCAATAAATTTGAAACAAGAGGGCCATGATGGCCCTGAAATCGCTCACCAGAGGGAAAGATTTTTAAAGTTTTAACTACATGTACTTTCTAAACAAAACTGGACACCTGTTTTGTAGGGCTGTCACGGTTACTCGGTTAATCGTTGGCGGTTCGGTTCGTTGTTCTAACCGGTTCAAAATTTCACTAACCGTGAACCGCCGGTAATAATTTGGGAAGGTAAATTACGCTTAAAATATTACTTTATACAATCATATCTCATTCAAGTCATTTTGTTTCCCTTTGACATTCTATAATGGAGAAAAGCGCAGGTATCTGACTATTCGGGGCTGTAGACCATATACGTATCATTTCTTATTTCATTTAATTCACGTCGAGCTACGTATCACCTTTACATGCTAATTGTATATATTTTTTTAAAAATGCCTCTAGTTCTCAAATCTAATTGAAAGGTAACACAGTCTTCCACTTGCCTTACGGTGGTTTATCATGTACACTTGTCGACCAAATAAACCAAATGTTTGTTCGTTCTCAATTTTATCCAGTTTTCCTCATCTCTGTGTAATGTGTACTATGACTTTTACAAGCATTACGGTAAAGTGGAAGGACATTCGAACCTGCACTTTTAGTCAGCACACATTCATAACGGAAGTTGATAATTTTACTGTAGACCAGTCTAGCGGAAGTTGAGACTTGTAAGGAAAACACAATTCTTACTTTCACTTTCGTCATAAATCTATCAGATTGAAATGAATTATGAATCTAACAACTCCTTGATATATTGCGTATTTAGAAACGAACGACAACTCTTGTAGAGTACATTTCGTAACAAAACCAGTTCACACCTGGACGTTTCGAAAACCTTCAGAATTAGAGTACTGATGATTGTTTCAAAGCAGAAATTGTATAAAAATCGCAATTTCAACAATTTATACAAACGGAATTGTTATGGAAATGGAAAATTAAAACTTGTTAACAATAACTGGTGATAATAACCATTGTGATAAATAGAGCATTTACCTTAGTGATAAATAGAGCATTTGCTCCATAAGAGTAAATGCACTATTTATCACAATGGTTTCAAATCTACACAATTCTGAAATTTTCCTTTTCTCTATTTAACCCTTTTCCTCATATAAACATGTTTTCACGCATTTGCAGAGTAGACCCAGATTTACCTCTTTGAATAAGCAGATTACATTTCTAACAGATGACAACCCTATCACTGCTTAGCATGACTTGACCGAAATTAGCACACAGTTTAAACTCAGATCTGACACATACCGGTATGTAACTTTATATGTGGTTTGTATATGAGTTAATTTACTCCTATGGAGCAAATGCTCTATTTATCACAATGGTTTGAAATCTACACAATTCTGAAATTTTTATCTTCTCTAATTAATGCTCTTTATCAGTAGATTTATTCAAAGAGGTAGGATCTGAAAAAAGCCTTTGTGATAAATAGAGAACTTGCTAACCATTGTGATAAATAGAGAATTTGCTCCATAGGAGTAAATGTTCTATTTATCACAAAGGTTTCAAATCTACACAATTCTGAAATTTTCCTTTTCTATAATTAATGCTCCTTATCAGTAGATTTATTCGAAGCGGTAGGATCTGAAAAAAGCCTTTGTGATAAATAGAGCATTTGCTCCATAGGTGTAAATGTTCCTTTTCTATAATTAATGCTCCTTATCAATAGATTTATTCAAAGAGGTAGGATCTGAAAAAAGCCTTTGTGATAAATAGAGCATTTGCTCCATAGGAGTAAATGCTCTAATCTATCACAATGGTTTCAAATCTACACAATTCTGAAATTTTCCTTTTCTCTAATTAATGCTCCTTATCAGTAGATTTATTCAAAGAGGTATAATAGTCACTTTATGAAACCATTGTGATAAATAGAGCATTTGCCTTTGTGATAAATAGAGCATATGCTCCATAGGAGTAAATGCACTATTTATCACAATGGTTTCAAATCTAAACAATTCTGAAATTTTCCTTTTCTCTAATTAACCCTTTTCCTCATATAAACATGTTTTCACGCATTTGCAAACAGAGTAGACCCAGATTTACCTCTTTGAATAAGCAGACAACATTTCTAACAGATGACAACCCTATCACTGCTTAGAATGACTTGACCAAAATAAGCACACAGTTTGGATTCTGATCTGACACATACCAGTATGTAACTTTATATGTCGTTTGTATATGAGTTAATTTACTCCTATGGAGCAAATGCTCTATTTATCACAATGGTTTGAAATCTATACAATTCTGAAATTTTCCTTTTCTCTAATTAATGCTCTTTATCAGTAGATTTATTCAAAGATGTAGGATCTGAAAAAAGCCTTTGTGATAAATAGAGCATTTGCTAACCATTGTGATAAATAGAGCACAAGCTCCATAGGAGTAAATGTTCTATTTGTCACAATGGTTTCAAATCTACACAATTCTGAAATTTTTCTTTTCTATAATTAATGCTCCTTATCAGTAGATTTATTCAAAGAGGTAGGATCTGAAAAAAGCCTTTGTGATAAATAGAGCATTTGCTCCATAGGCGTAAATGCTCTATTCATCACCATGGCTTCAAATCTACACAATTCTGAAATTTTCCTTTTCTCTAATTAATGCTCCTTATCAGTAGATTTATTCAAAGAGGTATAATAGTCACTTTATGAAGCCATTGTGATAAATAGAGCATTTGCTCAATAGGAGTAAATGCTCTATTTATCACAATGGTTTCAAATCTACACAATTCTGAAGTTCTAGAAGCAATCCTACACATTGAGAATGATATTTACACATATATTGGTGACGTCATACTCAAAAATTGTGATGCAATAAGGCTTACATGTACATGTATACACACACATTGAAGTAAGGAATCAAAACCTCTAGCTTTAATACATAGAAGTAACTAAAAAAATAACCATTATTCATATTTATAGAATATTACCTTCAATGAGCCTGCATGCCTTTTACAGTCCTGCCTTTAGCTGAAATATTTCCAATAAAATACTATAGAATATAAGAATATCTAGATAGATCTATAGATCTACGGATTCGTCAAGATCAGATGCAATTTTTTGTAACAGTTTGGGTCAACTTTGAAGGTTCTTACTTTGACATCATTTCATGTTTAACTGTTTACTGAAACACTATAGTTACAAGTAGGGATGGAGAATCGGACCAAAATCATAATCGATTATCGAATTGAATCGAACATTTATTATCGATTAAAAATCGATAATTAATCGAAAATACTTTCAGAGATTCTGTGAATGTAAAGCTTGATGTAGCAAGCTAATACCTAACTAAGCTTTTGTGTCAACAAAACAGTATGCTGTGACCATTCATTAGAATCATCTCGAAGAGACGATTTTAATGAATGGTCACAGAATACAGCTTGGTAGAGGCTTATTATAAAGGTAAAATACTTCATACAGTTATATTCCCATTAAAACAACTATGAAAATTACTGATGCTGCTGTACAGATTACACAGTCAGTAATCGATTATGGCAAAATTACTATCGATAGTAAATCGAAAATACTTTTTCGATCAATCATCGATTATAACCGATTATCGGAACAACACTAGTTACAAGATTGGCAAATTTCCATGCTTAGAAATAAAGTATATAGAAAAAAAAATAGATTAAAAAATCAAAATGAAGGAAAATATCAAGAAATACCTTTATTTGAAAGAAAATGAATATCTATTCAACAGTAATGAAACTAGAAACAGCTATTGATGAAACGAAAAACGACGCAAATTTTTCACAATTCAAGGGGTACCGGACCCATTCACAATCCCAGGAAAAAAATCACTGTTTCCTCCCGTTATGTGTTTTCAAAGGTCATGTATTTTCGACGATCTTGTTCATGCACATTATTTATAATAACCTTGCAGGATTTCTGGCCACTACATGAATTCATATAAACATAAACAGCTTAAGATAACGCCAGTGGAAAATAAAGACGAAATAGATATTCGAATGCGATCAGGAAAACACGTAACTCAGCCAGTCTCAGGGATATGTCAGGAAGACGACAGCCTGTAGTTTTTATTTTGGATTATATGACAAGAATGCTGCAATATTTTAAAGAGAATGTGTAAACAGTAACCACTAAGGTTAAGAAATCTTATTTAGATTGTATTTATTTGTAGAGACTAGAGTGGGGGAAAAGGTTTTAACCCTTCGCTTGCTATTCGTGGCAATATACCTACCTGTAAAGAGTGAAGACCCAGATGAGACAGCTCCTGCAGGAGCCGTTTCATCAGGGTCTGCACTTTTTATAAGTTGATTGTGCAACCAGTGCACTCCACAGCAGTGATTGCACAGTGAAATACTTGTACACAGTGAAGATATATGTTATTATACAACAGGGCATGGGATGATTTTTAAAATTCAGCAAGAGAAGGGTTAAGGTCACCGGAATGGGTCAATGAATTCCATTTGAAGTTTGATTTTATCACATTAAATTTTGTAATTTATCTGTTGATGTAAAGATTTTTCTAGTCAAGCTTTTCTATAACAGACCAATTTCATATACAGTCGAGACTGCCTTAGCGACCCCCTGGTTTCAGCGACTCCCTCTCATACGCGACCGTGTTTCATCCCGCCCAACATATTTTCTTATAATTTTGGTCTGAATTAAGCGACTCCCTGTCTTACGTGACAAGCGACCCTGATTTTGCGAACCAAACATAGGCTTCGGTCTGTATTAAACGACATTCAATTATCAGTTTCTTTTGTTTGTTTACATAGCGCGTCGGTTTTTCACACCATATTAATTAGGGAAAACCCGGGATTGTAATCACGCGTGAACTAGCTGGTTCCCGACATCCGCTCTACAGATACATGTACGCGAGCAGAATATTCAGGAAACCAGTCGTGTCAAACATGGCTACGTACGTCGTATACAAGATTCGCCGGAGGAGATTTCGAGCGACAAAATTGTTAAAGAATGACAAACAACTTTTAAACAAGGCAGCTAATTCGATCTGGTTTGCGATTATTAAGGGCTCTTTAGTTCAGAACGGTCTTTATAAATATTAATCAGTATGTGCATAATACATGTCTCTATCAACATTACTCGAAAGTATGCTTGGTAATCTGCACCTGGTTTATATTTATATCATTAAGTGTTTAAACCTTTCCTTCATATAAACGTGTTTTCACGCATTTGCAAACAGAGTAGACCCAGATCAGACAGCTCCTAGAGGAGACGTCTGATCAGGGTCTACTCTGTTTGCTAGTGGAATTTGAAAGATGTTTCTTTTCTTTCTAAAATGGCTACAATGTTCCACCTTCCATACTTCATTATAACTATTTTATCCATGAATATTCAGCATGTATTGAAATTTGTAATAAACATAGAACAGGGATAGGGTGAATTTAGTGCATGCACTTATATGTGTATTATATTTGTACATTGTATCGTACATGCACTAATGTTCTGGTAAGTGAATGATTTATTAATTTATTAAATTTTTAAATTAGCGTTTATTTGTGATAATAAATGTTGTATAAATGTATTAAATAATAGATACATAATCTAATTGTATTAGACTGGATTAGTACACAGTTTTATTTTTCCCTTAAGAAGATCTCTTACATGTACATGTAGTTTCGGTATACGTCATGTATTATATCCTAGGTCTGTATTAAGAGACTCCCTGTCATATGTGACCTTTTTCATGAAGTCCCTTGGAAGGTCACATATGACAGTCTCGACTGTATATAACTTTAGATTTACAAAACATATGTGATAGTCATAAGTAACGTCTAACGATCCAGCTGAAAATTATGTAGGGCGAAACTTCCCAGCTAGGACGATTGACCTGACATACAAAATACCAGTAAATAAGACAAAGCTACATAAAATTACTAGATAATCTTTCGAATCTTAAATTCTGCAGTTATGAAGTAGCACGATCACAGCGAACTTGTATGATGGTGGTTGAATAATCGGACATTCGATTCTCAATACTGCAATTCTCTCCCGCCTGTAACGGAAATGTAACTTTTAAAAATTAATGTATGTCCTAGCAGACCTGTTTATAGACCCCTTGTATGCTGTATCAGTAGTTTTCAAAGGGACTTTCAGTAGTTTTTGGATGCCCATCAGAAGTTTTAACGTTTTATATAGTTTGCCTCATTAAAACACATGTAGACCTTTTACTTATCTCTTGTTCTGCTAATTTGTTTATACTTATCCTCCTGCATAAGTATATATATATATATATATTCAAAAGAAGAATACAAAGAGTTAAGACACTGCAGAAAAATAAATTATCCATGTAGCAAATAGTGCTGATCCTGATCAGTTCAGTTCCTGAGGAACCTATCTGATATCGGTCCCGTGGAAATACACTGCTACGTCAACATGTAATCATTATGTGACAAACAAATTCTCAAGTGATATAACTTGAAAATTGAATCCTTTGCTTCATGAATATTAATTTTTTTTAAAAATGTATGCCTTCATGAATATTAACTGAATTCTATATAATGACCTAAGAAACAGGGAATTGTTTTGCCACAATGGTCAGTGCTGAATCAATATCATATGTTGCATTTATTATCATACATCAGGCATCTAGCAAACAGTAGTTGTCTGATCTGTATCAACTCTTTTTTCAAGAAGTGTAAAATGGTGTATTTATCAAGCAAATGTTTATGCATTATATACTTATCAAACAAAAACATGGTTCATGCAGAAATCTTAAGCCAATACTTAATGGGTTTTAAGGCCATATCCCCCAAATTAGTTCACATTTGTATACTCTAAATGGCAGGGTTTCCGCTGCCGTTCGCCACTTTCGCAAATGGCGAAAATAAATCCAAGAGTGGCGAAAAAAAAATATGACCAAGCATACTTTTTTCTGCAGTCCTAAATTTCAAAATTTACCTTAATTAACCCTTTATCTGGGAATTAGCTGTGAAAGATAATTAATCTCCTCGCCTCGGGCACCCTCGTGTCAAACTGACAATACACACACGGATTAAGAGCCAAAAGAAAACGATAACCATAGGCGCGTTCGATTTGTCACTTTCAGAACAAAAACACGTGACAGAAGCAAAATCATCATAAACTGAAGAAAGAAAGTTCTTTGTGGTCAGTATAACTCGGTCAAATTGGAACATTAATACGTTATAATTTTAATTTCGCGTCTCCTCTCCTCTTATTTTGATGGAAGTAAATGGTGAAGGCAGTAGAACATGTTCTTCCGAACACTTCTACTCCTGTCGCACTTAATCGTACACGTTTATTTTTCAACTTCCGAACTGCACTTTTGTGGACGTCTAGGCATGTTTTGTCACGAATTCTAGATAGGGTTTCCGTCATTTTCCAGTTAGTTGCTGTTGATTCAATTCTTGATCAAATTAGAATGCAAAAGATGTGAATAAAATTCAACCGAAAGCAGTTAAAACGCTCTAATGAGACGTTCCAAAATGGTATTTTGGGTGGTGGGATAAAATGGTAGAAAGACTGTTGGCCGTTCGGGAGACGAGCTCAGTTGCTCGACACATTGTGATGGTTTGTTCAGTTGTACAAATGATCCTGAACTGTCAACTTTGTGTTTTCAAGACAGGGATATCGTTAAAACCGAAAGTAGATCGATAACGCCATTTAGAGTACACGTACAAATGTGAACTAGAATTTACACATTATACAAGCTGAATTATAGCTTGTAAAAATAAATGTGCAACTACCTATACATAACTTGTAAATGTTGATTTAATGCATTCAGCAGCCACTTTGGTCCATTCCTTTGGGTGATTGCACAATATAAGTTTGGCTGGTCTTAGTATCAGCTATACTTTATCCTTTGTAGTGAAATATTGCACCCCCCCCCCCCCCACAACAAAACTCCCTGTACAACATTTTTCCTGATTCAAACAAAAGTTGTTAAATACAAATACAGGAAGCACTGTACATTATATCAAAACTTAATTTCTCCAATATTTACTCAATTTACTACATTAAAAACACTGGAGTTTTGATGAAACATTTATTCAGCAATGACTGAGTATAGAAGTCTGAGATTGGTGTTACATCTGCAGATACTGAAAATGAAGCTTGCTGTCTGAGTAGTTTTATAGCATGATATTAATATATTGCTTTGTAGAAAATAAATTTCAGAAAACACAAGTAGTCATCATAATTTTAACATGCATAAATCTTATGTTAGTTTATGCTCCAGGTATACTGGAAATGATGCCTTTTTTAGTCCAGATTTAAAAAAAATCCAACCAGTAGGGGACACCCCTCCCGGACCCTCCTCTCGGACCCCAATAAAGTGGCTGAAAAATATTTTGGCCCAGCGGAAACCCTGAAATGGTGATATCGAGCTACTTTCGGTTTTAACCATATCCCGGCAGAGTGTAAGACGGCACCTGCCACAAAATTAGCATGCTGTCTTACGGGTCATTAATGAGACTACCCCCAAATGTAAGGTCCAACAAGATCAGTGAATGGTTTTACAGTCTTAGACTCTCATTATCAGACTCTCATTAAAAAGTACAACAAACTGGAACAAAGTAGCTTATAATTTCCTGTAGATCTAACAACATAATTTTAATAGTATTATGTTCTGCTATAACACTGTTATCATAGGTATTTGACCAAAGCAACATATGCACGTCTTTCTCTCTCCACAAAAAAAAAAAAATCTTAGCAATCTGACAGTCAGAAAACATCTTGGAAAAGTTTTGAAATAGATTTTCATTTGATTTATAGAAATAAAGAGAAACTATGGTTTGAATTGTCCATAATAGTTCTGCTATCAAGCCTATCAGTAGATCGTTCGTTAGGGCAAGACTTGACATTTAGCGACATGGCTCGCATGCATGATGCAGAATTCAACATCGGGCTGGAGGTGGGTGGGGTATAGTTATTTCAGCAGTCGGCGAAGAAGAGATCTATTTGGGAATTGGGGTAACTTGAAAAACAGTTTGCCATACCAGTTATTGACATTATCTGTGACTTTTTTACTGGGACCGAGTTCGCCCATTTTACACAACTTTCACGTTCAATGGCTTTCTTACAATAGCGAGCAGAGTGCTTTGTACTTACAATCCTAACACTCCTTGATCCATGAATACTGCTAAATCCAATCTTGATTACACTTTCTGGCATGATTATGTTCATCAAGTGCATCCTATAATATCATTATTTTATTGAAATATTGATGGTCATTTTTTTCCGCCGCCATGTGCTTTGCAGCATCTCATAAGGAGAAACGGGAAAGCTGCTCGCTGAATGGATAATATTAACCACATCCTATAATTACGTCACAGGTAACCAATGACGCTTTTAATGCCAAAAAGATGATTTTGCGTCATTTTCACAATAAATTGATTAATGATAGAGTGTTCAAATAACATATACATGTTTGTATTGAGCGGAAAGGTACTTTAATACCGGAAAAGTGCAAAACGGGAGTAAAATTCCCAAATTGAACAGATCCGTAGCAATTTCGTTCTTAAATCGTAGTACAGTCGAGTTTTCCATACCAAAACGTAGAAATTACGGCCAAAACGTAGCAGTAAACAGGTCTGTAGGACCTAACTATAAGCCTATAACATGTATGGAATTTATTTAATATCTGATCTGATAGATCCTGAGCAGGCGCTCAAAATGAGTTTATTTCTTTGACAAACTTACCACACTTTACTTGTCCGCCATGATTGTTCCCGAAGCGGAAGTCGTCTGTACAGATCCGGGTACCCGGTGTTTCATATATATGAATTTTGCTCAAAATTAAAGCCTAAAAAATGATTTTTTCCCCCGTTGAAAAAATCTAAAATATACATTGATAAATATTTGAAGCATCAGATGAATATTACGAAACCAGTTTTAGATTATCTATATATAGCCGATTTATGTTGTTATTCCATATTTTCTGCCGTCCACATAAAGTAGGTATTAAGAGACTTTAAAATATAGGTCCGTGGAGAAATAATCTGTTTTTTTGTCATGAAAGGATAGATGAACTTCAAAATTAAATTGATAAATATAAATAATGGTTTTAACTGTAGGTACTTTGATAAGGAATTAAATTTTCACTTAGTTTTACTACCCATACAGATGCCATAAAATATTAAGTAGACCAAAAAATGTCTACATAATCCAGCGGTCCGCATAAGCCATATAATAAATCATAATTGGTATACTGAAAGTAGGTATCAGAATTATATATATATATATATATATATAATAATCTACTTTCAGCCATAGGCAGACTCCCCCTTAAAACAGGCAATAGGCAGACGAAATTCAACTTTTAGATTTTCGTAAACTTTGAACATATTCTGTATTCAAATCACCCAATTAAGCTCGATTTAATAAAAAAATTTTTTTTAAAATGTTTTGTAAGAATATATATCATCCGCAGTCTGCCTAATTTTTTCAATAATATCTTCTACACCTTTGGCAGACCTCGGAACTTTTCAATACAAAATGGCCTTTAGGCAGACTCATATCTATAGAAAATGACGTCAGGAAAAAAACACCACAAAGTGACGTCATAATCAGTTGTGTACAAAATGTTGCATGTGTCGGATTAGTACATGTATAAGCGAGAGTCATTGACATGATTTTAAGGATGGATTGGGAAACCGAGGTAAGAATTAAGAAATATGATTTATCTTATTTATAATACAAATGAGATCTATATTCCGTTCGACCTGTATCGATTAGACTAGACATTTTAGACGTTTAGTTCCCAGCATTCCTTATAGGAAGATGGAATAGACAGTGTTCGTCGACCTGTACAACTCATCCATAGCTTCGATGGCATGCTGTCTTTTTCAAAAGAAAATACCACAGGATTGTCCCTAGAATGCTCATCTGTCTGCCAACCTAGACCATCTATTCTATTTAGAATTAGAATTAACGGGGTATAGCTACTAACATAATGCAGATCTATATCTATATATGATGTTGATAAGACTCAATTTAACCCTTTCCCTGTTCTGTATTTAGGCCAAATTTCAATACCTACTGAATATTCATTAACATAATAGCTATAAAGAAATATGGAAGGTAGAACATTGTAGACATTTTAGAAAGTAAATAAACAGATCTATCAAATTTTATTAGCAAACAGAGCAGACCCTGATCAGACTGCTCCTCTAGGAGCCGTCTGATCTGGGTCTACTCTGTTTGCAAATGCGTGAAAACACGTTAATATGAGGGAAAGGGTTAAGATTAAACAATGGATTATGGAGGACGATCAACGCCAAAATTGCATCATGCTTTGTGGCATTTCAATTTGCTTCATGTTAAATGCATTATGCTAAATGATTATTGCATGTCACGATGTGCTTTCTTCTTTCTTTGAAGTTTCTTCCTCGATCCGACATTTGACCTTCTGTAAACTTATATATTGATTATAATAACGTCAAATAATGTGTTTCATTGTTTAAACTTCTTTGGGGCATATATTCTTTGTATTATTTGCTCTATAGCGCTTGATGCGTGGTGCTTGATGCTTGGTTCGTTGTTCCAACTTCGCCCCGGCTTTTGTACTCTAGTCAGCTCTAACTAAAATGCTGAAGTGATTTGCCGAATATATAGGTAAAGAAGGAAAACGCTGAAGACATAGAAATAGAAGGATTTCAAAAAACACAAATAGAAGGGTTACTGATCCATTGCATAAGAGAGAGAGAGAGAGAGAGAGAGTGTGTGTGTGCGTGTGTGTGTGTGTGTTGGGGGGGGGTAATTAATGCTGGGAGAAGTATAATAATAACAAGAGGGTCTGAAAGGCCCTGACATCGCTCACCAGACAATCAGAAGAGAATATTTCAAAGTTTTCACTATATGTGTTTCCATAGAAAACTAGCCGGCCCTGGGGTGAATCAATTTTGACACAAGGGGCATAATTTATTTAACTTTTGTAGAGGACCTCAAGTGAAGAAAATTTAAGAAAATGTAAATGAAAACATAATTTTTTCATTATACAAAAACATAGATTTCTAATACATACTTTTGGGCATGCCCTTATTTAGATTTACATTGTTATATTATAACAATCTAAATCTAAATAAGGGCATGCCCAAAAGTATGTATACCCTCTCCCTGGGCAAATTGGTTGAATTTTAGAAAGAATATATTAACCTATATCGTTAATAACTCAAAGTCTAATCAGGTTCAATTAGTTTACTCTCTATCTGCATTTTTCAAAATTTGAAGCAGAGGTCATTTTAGATTAACTAGTATTGAGCAAAAATATTTTCTCGTATTTATAATAATGACAGCGTGAGTAAATGACGTCACAAATATGCGATTTTAAAAGCGCGTGCATTCATCCACCTTAATCGGGGTCAGATGTCATTTATGCATTTCATTTGTATGTGCTTAATATATTATTTATATAGCTTTATATTAACTATTTGGATGCTAGTGGCAAATCAAAACTATGATAACAGATTGGATCCAGATTAGACGCCATTTTACTCGGAGTTTTATCAGGATCCAAATGCGTGTCCATAAAGAATAAATCTACAAATTGAAGCAGACAACATTTATTAATTATCCAGACGCAACATTACTGAATTTCTGAACATTGATTTCTTGTGTATATAGATTAGTGTTTTACTGTTTTGTATTTTGAATGAAATGCTTGTTTTGAGGGCCTCAAGGTAGATTAGTCATTATGACTAATTGAGCTACCCTCGTTAAATAGTCTTTCGAATCAATGTTCAAAATTTCAGATATTTTCATTACACCTTCATGAGTTATTATTATTCATATCTTAATTTATTTTCAACCCTTCCCCTGTTCTATGTTTATTCAAAATTTAAATACCTACTGAATATTCATGACAAAATAGTTAAAACTCGATAATGACCCGCAATTACAGGGTCGCTACAAACAGGCACATTAATTAGCGGATTAGGATTTCGGGAGCGGCGATTTACGGTCGTTAGTCAGGTAACACAGGCAGGTCGCTATCCCCAGTCTCAATAAATAGGAAAATGCGTTGGGGGAATATTAGGGTCACATAAGACAGGAAGTCGCTATTAAGGGACGGTCGCTGAGACAGTTTTGACTGTATAATGAAATATGGAAGGTGGGATAGTGTAGCCATTTTAGAAAGTTCGGCTGAAGTGCATAATGCCTCCGGCGTTCGGCTTTATGCTTGATGCTATGGGCTTACCGCATCGGGTCGTGTGTCGTTGGGACATGTGTCATTGAAGAAACTTCAATGAAAGAAGGACTCCCATCTTGACATGCAATAATCGTTTAGCAAACTTCAATACCACAATGCAGGATGCATTTATCATGAAGCAAACTGAAATGCCACAATGCATGATGCATTTAACACGAAGCAAACTGAAATGCCACAAAGCATGATGCAATGTTGGCGTTGATCGTCCTCCATAATGGATGAAGTGATGCGCCTAAATTGGGCCTTGTCTGAATGTCTGAAACAAGTCTTAATGCACGTAGATTGGGGAATACGTATTTTCTACCCAAATCACTACGTGGGTGCATTCGTTGTGTTTATCTTTGAAAGATTATTTGACCGCCGATTTCCATAAGCACTCTCTATCTCATTTATCAAAGAAATTATATCTTCTGGTGAGCGGGCATCTATTTTTCCTCAAAGTATTAACACAAGTTGAACGTATTGATCTTTCTGGCTACATATATCATTATCAATCATCCTATACACGTCAAATGGACCGGTAACCAACGCACACGGAGAGATCTTCAATCACAGGGTGTCATTTCGTGGGTCTACATGGTCTAAAGTCATCATTTTTTTCGCTTTTTAGACCATGTAGACTCACGAAATGGTCCCCTGTGTCTCCAATAGTATCAATCGCGACAGGTCGGGAACCGTGTGTCAACCAAAACATGTCTGCGGAAGTAGTGGTTTGAATTTGAATGCTCGCATTACTTCGTGCTCGCATCTAAAGCACAGTCGTTGTGCGATACTGTATAGTAGTCTGGCTTTGGCACGAATGGCAAGTTAATTCTTTAAAATAACTTTATCGAAATATGGCGGACACCGAGTCCGTGCCGTATATATACGATATAGTTGACTTGTAAAGATTATTAAAGAGAAGTCTCCAGCGGTAAACGGCGGTAATCATAGGCACTCGATGACAGAAAATGCGGGTCATAACGGCCCACATCCTAACCGCCAACAGCCCAATCAGCCTAAAGCCAAAACGACCCAGTCCATAACGGCTCGGTTCAAATAGGCCCAGAATTGTACGTAGAAATAGGGTATACCAGTGTATATGAGGAAGACTTGCGTTTTATTTTTGGCAGTGGCTAGGAGTACGGACCCGTAAAATTTCAACCCCATACTCCATAGCCACCTTTACATGCCTGTGCAAACTGTAGACCAGATTAGATGACTCCTGTAAAGTTTTCTCATGTAGCTCATAAAATTATAATAAATTTGAATGTACATACAGTTTCTACCAAATTTCATGTGTATATGTCTTCATTATAAATCAGCCATTAGATATTCGTGATGTCATAATTTGTTTGAAAAGTGTGAAATTTGATAAATGTACAATCATTTATATGGATCTAATGGTTTGCATATACCATTTTTGAAATTAAAAAATTGGACCATTTCTATGCAGGGAAAGCATGCAAGGCACTGAAGAAAAATCTAAACCATTTATTGTGGAACATACACCAGTAAAGAGAAGTACGGAGCCTCTTAAGACTGCAGAAGTAATCCAGTCAACCCCCATAGTAACAGGACTTCCAGGGCCATAATTCCCTGTATCAGACATTTCAGAGTCAAATGGAGGGTAATTATAAAACAATTTATTATTATAAATGTAATTAATACTTATTGCAATGATGATTACTGTATATTTATTTGAATAAGTCTCACACTTCTAGAACCACAGACAAATGTTTATAGCTACTTAGAAAGATGTAGCAACTTCATAACAATAATACACTGAATTCCAAAAATTCAGTTGGTACATACACGTAGTTATGTATTGTACTAAAATGTATTAGAAGTAAGAATGATACTTTTTGACTGTTCAGTTGTTTTATAGTACTTAGGGTACTTAGCTTCCACTTTTGAAATAAAAAAAATACTGGATACACTTTTGCCCATTTATCACTCTTATTTGTTTTGTGCATAATTAATTAGCCTAAACTTGGTATGATATTAAGTCAATCATTTCACGAAACTGCACCTAAGATCTGGTACATGTCCTAATTAAGATCTGGAAACCTCTCCTAGCAGTTTTAACCCTTTCAACACTGTCTTGTTAGAGTGGAATGGCTAATTGATCAGTGCTAATTCTTGAAACCATTGTGATAAATAGAGCATTTGCTCCTATAGGAGCAAATGCTCTATTTATCACAATGGTTTCAAACTAAAAAATTCTAAAATTTTACTTTTCTCTAGTAAATGGTCCTTTTGGGTAGATTCATTCAAAGAGGTTCGGTCTAAAAATAGCCTATGGAGGAAACAATTATAGAACATAGCCGAGATGTTATAGCCATCAAGTTCACTTAGTTTGGATTAAAATTTGTTGACACAGAAGGTGAACAAGGGCAAAAACAAGAAATTAGCTAATCCAAGGACCATAACTCAAAAGTCCCTGTGACTATTTAGATGGTTAGCAAACTTCCCCGGATAATGCTAAAACAGGCAATGTTTGCTAATTCAGGGGCTGTTATATTACCACTAACATTTTCAAAAAGATTTGTGACACTCCGATACAAACTGCTCGACTTAGAGTCGGACCACACCTGCACGACATTACGTTTCACATATACTACCAGTCTTCTGATGGGCATATAGAAAGAATCTAACATCACATTATTGTTTTGTTTCCAGAGTTCACAGATGTTATTCTAAACAAACTGCAACATACAGTTGCTACACAGAAAAAGTGCCAAAAACATATAGATATATGGAGGAGCTGCTTGATAACATAACGAAGAGCGTTTTAGAGCGGACAGGGAGTCTCAGGAAACCATCTCGGATGTCTCCATCAGATCCAAGGAGAATTAAATGGACTCTGTCAAAAATTCATCACCACCAACAAAGACTTTGATGGAGACGAAGAAGTCTAGGTATGACGAATAGTCATGCGTTGTTTCAAAACAACTCTGTTTACCTCCTGACTTATATTATATCTTAAGGGCATCTCAAAGTTCCTTCATAAGTGCCCCCCCCCCCCCCCCCCCTAATACACTGTCCAGCTGTGCTGATTATTGATTCCCTGGAGTGCTCCTGCAGTATCCAGTCAGGGTCCATAGTCAGGGATATGCAATTATACCTTGATCCTCTGTGATAGTAGCCGGCCTTATCAGTTTGTATATTAGATGCCTAAAAGTCAGCACCCAAAATACACAGCATGGGGTTAATGGGTCAACATTCCTTTCGAAATGCCTTTAACACAGTGTCTTTACCTGTCCAGGTCTAGATCGTAAGAATTGATAAAGACACATTACAAAGTTCATTACTTTTAGTTTTCCTGCATGTTCTTACGGTCCAAGTGCATCCTCTTAGTGTAAAGCACATATGACTTATAGTTTTGTGACCGATATATTACTTGCTGAATCCGATGAATTAGTATAAGAAGTGCAGTAGAAGTGAAGATATTGGGATAACTAAGAGTAACTCATTTCTTACACTTATATCTGAGTTTATTTCTGCGTATGTTGAAAACGTAACATATTTATCATAGCTTTGGTAAGTGTAACCTAGAACAGCTGTTGCATCAGTATACACTACAACAGAACACTCTCTAAACCGGGATTCTAGTAGAGAAAACGTTTTAGGCAGATAGCTGTGTAATGCAGGGTGAAAGCCATACAGAAAGCTCCTGTAATAATAATACTTTTAGGCAGCTGGCTGCTTGAATATGCAGGATGAAAGTCATGCAGAAAACTTCTTACAGGAGCTTTCTGTGTGGCTCTCACTCTGTATTAAGTAGCCACCAGCAAAAAAGTAATTAGTGTCTACTAGAATCATGGTTTAGAGAGGTTTTACTGCATTACACTACCATATTAGTAACCAATGTAAAACTGGCAGTAAACTATGGCTGGTCTGAGTACACAGTTGTTTTCAATAGCAAAATATGCATTTCTCATGTAAGATAAGAGGAGTACACATTAATTCTTTCCATTGTTTTTTATTTCAAAGTTATACTTCATGCTGTTGGCATATAATAAGTACTATAATGGTTTGAAGGAGAAATATAGAAAATAATATTGCATAGATTTTTAACCCTTCGCTTGCTGAATTTTAAAATACATTTCTCCTTCTTTACCCATGCCCTGTTGTATAATTACATATATCTTAACTGTGTACAAGTATTTCGCTGTGCAATCACTGCTGTGGAGTGCATAAGTTGCACAATCAACTTGTAAATAGTGCAGACCCTGATGAGACAGCTCCTGTAGGAGCTGTCTCATCTGGGTCTTCACTATTTACAGGTAGGTATATTGACGTGAATAGCAAGCGAAGAGTTAAATACTTCTAATATCTACAGTTCTGCATATTGCAATTTAAACAAATCATTTCAGCTAAGAACAGTCGTCGAGTACTTGAGCATTTTTCTTTTTTGAATTAATTTTGGAAGTAACTCTTTGCCTACAAAGGCTAAACCGTCATTACCTATGCAAGCAGTTTGGCTCAAGATGAGATGCCACATAATGTGGCGTCTCATCAGGATCCAAAATGTTTGACTTGATCTTAGATGATAATTTTTGCCAAAAAACTGACAACTTTTATTTTAATAATTAAGTAATTGAAGCAGACAACAATTTTTGCAGACGAAACATTACTTAGTGTACAAAGAGTAATAAATGCCAACAAAACATGATCTCTATATAAGATTGTAAATGAGATCTACTATTGTAAATATGTATATTGATAAAACATGAGTTATATCTACATCAACTAGAGGTAATTGTGATATGTTGGTACACTAACACAGTAAACCTTTTATGTTTTGATGGCCAGATAACAATATTAAAATGACTCATAGGATGGCAGTTTCAGTACTTTTCAACATTCTATAGACTAATATTTTATATGTCTACATTCAGCAAAACTGCCAAACCGTCACATTTCAATTTCTATTTAAAAAGAAAAATACTTCACACAGTCTTCTTTTTTTTAACATAGAGTCCCTACCCTTTACCTACCGATTTACAAAAAAATAATTGCTGTCTAATGACTGGGGAAGTCAAACCTGAATGCAAGTTGTCTACATGCAACTTGTCCAAACAATTGTTTCATAACTTTACAATATGATAAAACACAACGTGACAGTTAAGCAGTTTTGTCTACTGTATATTGTTACTAAACATTTACTCCATGAATATTCATTATTAATGTTTTTGTTTTTCAAATACCATATGAACACAGCAAAGTGTTCCATTTCAGAAACTGGAGTCATATCTATAATTAATATATCATAAGCAAACAAAACAGACCTTGGTCAGACCATTCCTACATGACCTATCTGATCTGCCTCTATTTTGTTGGCAAAGGTGTTTTAATGGAGTAAAGGGTAAATTCTAATATTCATTGTAAGCAAATTATGTTAGCTATACAAATGTTTTCAAACCTTTTACAGATAGCATTTGGAAACTATATATTGTATGTGTTCTATTCTGGTCTACAGAAACCATGATCTATACTGTAGGACATGGAAAATTATATTGCAAATAATAGCTTTTCATACTAAATAATCTCTATCAATAAACAATGATAGATTATTCTACTTTGAAAATTCAGTGAAATCCAACCTTGTCGACAATGCAAACTGTTTTAGACCTCGATTAGCCAGTGTTTAACAACTAGCGGATCTTTTCTAACCCAGTTTGCCCTTACCAGCAGCTACAGTCCTACACTATTATCCATAGTATTCAGACACCCAAAATCTATTCATGGGTTTGTAAGGCTGAACAAGTCAATTGGCACCATTTCAATATAATCTAATTACAGTTGTATAGTAGCTAATAGTGTACACTGATCAAACTGCTCCTTCAGCTGTTTGATCAGGGCCTGCACTATGTGCCCAAGAGTGTCATTCTAATTAGGGCAATTTGAATACTGACAATAATTAGGGTATGTGATCAGAAGATTTGTTGATCTGTTGTTGGTTTATGAATTTCAAATAAATCCAAATGATCATGAAGCCTGTCTTTTGAATCACTGAATCCATGCATAATTATATATTTCAATAATATGAATATAAATTCACAGAACTGTACTAATTTACAACTTTTTGCATGAAAATTAATTGTTGTGTGCAATTTTTTAAATTATTATAAAATGCACACTACAGTCAGATTGTAAAAAGTTCAGCTCTTCATTCTTTGTGGGATAAGAAACCAAGGAACGTGATTTTCTGATTCCAAGCAGCCAGTATTAACCCTTACCCTGTTCATAATTTCTTCATCTTTTCAAACGATAGAAATTACCTTTTCTAACATGAACGTCAATTAAGAAATTTTAATGCCTAAATATAGAGAGACAGACTATTTATGATTACTCATAACAAGGGTATTTTTTTGGCTCTGACATACAGTGCTCATTCCCTACAACGGCCCTCTCAATAACTATTCCCTCCTTACAACAACGCATGTCACTGTTTCCGAAACAACAAGGCTCCAGATACAATCTTTTTCCATTGTATTTTCTTTATTCCTCCATTAAACCCTATGTTGTGACCACTCTTTAGAATCACCACTTTGTGACGATTCTAAAGAATGGTCACAACATAGGGTTTCCTTGACGTATAACAGTTTTAGTTCTCGAAATACACCTTATCTGGGGATCTGCAAACAAGCTAATTATGTTTGATTTTTCCTCCCTATAACAACTCCCTCTGAACAACACATACAATATTCGCATCCCAAAGGGTGTCATTGTAGAGAGGGAGCACTGTATTATATGACAAGCTATTTGCATATTAGGACACACATGACCAGTCGGATCATGGGAATTTTTTTAAAAATGGCCACCTATCCAAAAACGTCCCCAGCTTACAGTGGTAAAACTTTAATCGGAAATTAAAGGATTTTCAAGAAAAGTAATATGATTTTCTTAGCCCAGTGTGTAAAAAAAGTGTGTTCAAATCGAAACATTTATTTATTTTTACATTTGTTGTGAAAATAAAAGAATTAAACAGGAACGCGTGATTCACATTCGGCTTGCGCCACAGTAGAGATCCTAGCATGTCGCTGCTGTAACTGGACGTTTGTCATTATCTAGAATTGTCCTCCTTGAAGGTTGGGGTCAAGGTTTGATGTTATTGGTCAAATTAATATGCAATATAAGCATCAGCTTTGGAGATATATGCCTGATTGTAGGTTGATAGAAAATCTTAACCTGCAACGCCTCAGACATGAGGGTGTCTAATAGCTCTCCATTTCTTCGAATAGTCGAGCTATAAAAAAAAACCTTATTATGGTTTATTAGACTGGAGATAATTATCTTATATATTGTCTTATATTATTCTATAAGCAAGCATAGCAGGCCATGACCACATATAAAAGTCTGCTCTGTTTGCAAGGGCGTATCCATATCTGCACAGATTTAGACTTATAATAGCATTCTATATTGTATATTTTTAAAGAAGCGTATCACTTGTATAAATGTCAACAAGTTATTGATAATAATTGGACTATGCCTACACAACTACTGTACCTTGTGTTGAGAAACAAATATGGGAAGTGAATATACTGAAAGGGTTGCCACAAACCAGAAGACACAAAATTACCTGACATTTCCCTGACATAATTTCAAATTTCCTTGACACATTTCATCACGGAATTTTGTCTTTCTGTCATAGTTTCTGTAATATGTTACGGATTTTTTAAACAAGAGGGCCAGAATGGCCCTGATATCGCTCACCAGACAATCAGAGAAGAAGCTTTTCAATGTTTTCACTATATGTTTCTATAGAAAACTAGCTGGACCTGGGGCAGGACAAATTTTGACCCCAGGGGCATAATATATATAACATGATGCAATGTACCATATGTGAAAGTTGAGAGCTTTCCAGTTTCAGAGGAGAAGATTTTTGAAGTTTTCACTATATGTTTCTATTGAAAATGGACTAACCCTGGGGCGGGGCCAATTTTGACCCCTGGGACATAATTTATATAACTTTTGTAGAGGATCTGAACATGATGCTATGTGTCAAATATGAGAGCTGAGAACCCTGTAAATTCAGAGGACAAGATTTTCAAAGTTTTCACTATACATTTCTATCGAAAGATGGCTACCCCTGGGGTGGGGCCAATTTTGACCCAAGGGGCATAATTTATATAACTTTTATAGAGGACCTCAACATGATGCTATGTGCCAAATATGAAAGTTACGAACCTTCTAGTTTCAGAGGTGAAGATTTTCAAAGTTTTACTATATGTTTCTATAGAAAACAAGCCACCCCTGGGGCGGGGCCAATTTTGACCCCAGGGACATAATTTATATAACTTTTGTAGAGGACCTGAACATGATGCTATGTGTAAAATATGAAAGCTTAGAACCCTATAGATTCAGATAAGAAGATTTTCAAAGTTTTCACTATACATTTCTATTAAAAACTGGCTACCCCTGGGGTGGGGCCAATTTTGACCCCAGGGGCATAATTTATATAACTTTTGTAGAGGACCTCAACATGTTGCTATGTGCCAAATATGAAAGTTGAGAATCTTCTAGTTTCAGAAAAGAAGATTTTCAAAGTTTTACTATATGTTTCTATAGAAAACAAGCACCCCTGGGGCGGGGCCAATTTTGACCCCGGGACATAATTTAAATAAACTTTGTAGAGGACCTGAACATGATGCTATGTGTAAAATATGAAAGCTGAGAACCCTGTAGATTCAGAGAAGATTTTCAAAGTTTTCACTATACATTTCTATTGAAAACTGGCCACCCTGGGGCGGGACAATTTTGACCCCAGAGACGTAATTTAAATAACTTTTGTACAAGACCTGCACATGATACTATGTGCCAAATATGAAAGCTTAGATCCTTACAGTTTCAGAGAAGAAGATTTTCAAAGTATTCACTATACATTTCTATTGAAAACTGGCCACCCTGGGGCGGAACAATTTTGACCCCAGGGACATAATTTAAATAACTTTTGTACAAGACCTGCACATGATACTATGTGCCATATATGAAAGCTTAGATCCTTACAGTTTCAGAGGAGAAGATTTTCAAAGTTTTCACTATATGTTTCTTTGGAAAACTGGCCATCCCTGGGGCGGGGCCATTTTGACCCTAGGGCCATAATTTATATAACTTTTGTAGTTGACCTGAACATGATGCTATGTGCCAAATATGAAAGCTGAGAACCTTCCAGTTTCAAAGGAGAAGAATTTCAAAATTTTACTATATGATTCTATTGAAAACTGGTCACCCCTGGGACGGGGCCAATTTTGACCCCAGTGGCATATTTTATATAACATTTGTAGAGAACCTATAGATGATGCTATGTGCCAAATATGAAAGCTGAGAACCCTGTAGATTCAGAGAAGATTTTTTAAGGTTTAAATTGTTGACGACTGACAACGCACACCGCATGACGCACACCGACGGACATCAGGTGACCACAAAAGCTCACCCTGAGCACAAAAGTGCTCTGGTGAGCTAAAAATATATCCTTCATTCTCATGTTTTCCAAATTTCCTGACAATTTCCTGACAGTTGCCTATATTTTAAATTTCCCTGATAGTTCTCAAAATTCCCTGACCTTGAAAAAATTTAAATTTCCCTGAGGGGTGGCAACCCTGTACTACTCAAAATTTGCTATGGATCACAAATATAGATTTCCATAGGGCTCAATGTTATGATTCTACCTCTTTGACGTTCAATAATTTTTGATGTTTTCAGAGATGCTGCCAGGATTTCAATTTGGTGAGGGAAATCCCCCATCAAATAAAAATAAAGTGGGGGACCTACTGGGAAGTGTGTGTGTGGGGGGGGGGGAGTTAACGGGCATTTGTAAGTAAACATATTAGATCAAGTTTTCTTACTTTCAACACACACAGACACATGTCTATTAATTCTCAAATATCCCTTATACATAATGGGCATTTTCTCCAACTTTGATCCAAGCCATTGAATTTTCCGTTAACTGCCCCCCCCCCCCAGTAGGTCCCCCACTTTCTTTTATTTGATGGGGGATTTCCCCCACCAAATTGAAATCCTGGCAGCATCTCTGAAGATTCTTTTACTGTGGGAATATTTTAATTGCAATATAGGAAGCTGTTCCCATAGTACTTTCATACATGTGCTTCATGGGGTACACATGCATACCAAATATCAAATCTGTATCTCTACTGGTTCAAAGGTTATGGCCAATGTTAATGTTGGTGACCTTTGATCATGAAGGCTGACCTTGACATGTCACCCCTCAAACTGTGCAGCCAAATGAGAAACACATGTATACCAACTATCAAGTCTATCTCTACTGGTTCAAAAATTATGGCCAATATTAAAGTCGGTGACCTTTGACCCTGAAAGATGACCTTGACATGTCACCCCCAAACTGTGCAGCTTCATGAGATACACATGCATACCAAATATCAAGACTCTATCTCTTTTGTTCAAAAGTTATTGCCAATTTGATGTTGGTGACCTTTGACTAGGGGTGAAACGATTCAAAAAATTTCGATTCGATTCGATTTCGATTTTTTACAACACGATTCGATTATTTTCGATTCGATTCGATTTAAGATTGTAATAAAAAGAATGCACTATGTAGAATAAATACTGTGCATAAACAGCTCTGAAAACAGAATGCTTGGACATATACAGGTGGAAAAATCATAATAGCCTAGTCAGATATATCTGACTTTAACTGTCAAACCTTTCTGCAGTTTGTTTTTGGAAGTTCTTTTTTATAACTGGTCACTAAAACCAAGTAAAATGGTAACACTAACATAATCAGTCTTGGCTAATTGTCTAATTGACTAAACAGCTGAACTCTGTAGAACATGTAGGTTTTTCTGAAAAAAGAATTTGAGCACTTGGAAGAGATGTCATGTCTCTCTTCAACTGGTACAGATAGCTATCAGTTGAAGAGAGATATGACATCTCCCTGTCTCTGAGCAAAAAGCACAAGACGGTGCTGCGAGTAAAGTTTTAGCCAGTTATCAATACACAGCTTCATAAACGTTACGCATACACAAATTTGCAACCAAGTTTACTGGAAGAAGACGAAACGTAAATGCAATACTGTGTTTCCGTTCATACGATATGACAGATTCGTCGTATTTCCCGTGTTGCAGAGAATATTTGTAAAATAATCTTACATGTTGGTTTATTTGTGTTGTTGCTCTCGCGAAATCTGAAATCTCCACATTTGGAGCGAGAGTTTTTCGGGGTAGCACGTAGATTGACAGCTTCAGCATCCGACATTTTGAGAGAACACAAAGACGCTTGAATAAAGCGCCCAGACGATCAGATTAAGTGCAACGATTACAACGTGTTATTTGATTGGCTAAAATAGTCGGCCTTCATCCAATCGATTTGAGTCTATCAGAATTCGATAAGTATGTTTGTTTTGACAGCTCTAATGCGGGAAAACAAGTATTACGACTTTTCACGGCGAATTTTCACAGGTTAGTTTCATTTCACTACCAATCATTAAGAAGCTAGCCTTTTATAATAAAAATCGAATCGAAAATGAGATCTGCTGAACCGAATTGAACCGAACCGAATCGAGGGCAAAAGATCGCGGTTCAATTCACATCGCGATTAATCGTTTCACCCTTACCTTTGACCCTGAAGGATGACATTGACATGTCACCCCTCAAACTGTGCAGCTTTATGAGATACACAAGCATGCCACATATCAAGTCTCTATCTGTACTGGTTCAAAAGTTATGGCCAATTTTAAAGTCTGTGATTTGACCCATATGTTTGACCTCTGACCTTTAAGGATGACCTTGATCTTGACATGTCACCCTCAAAATGTGGGGCTTTATGAGATACATATGCATGCCAAATATCAAGTCTCTATCTGTACTGGCTCAAAAGTTATGACCAATGTTAAAGCTACAGATAAACAGACAATTTGACCTTTGACCCTGAAGAATGAACTTGACATGTCACCCCTGAAAATGTGCAACTTCATAAGATACACAAGCATGCGAAATATCAAGTCTCTATCTCTACTGGTCCAAAGGTTATGGCCAATGTTAAAGTCAGTGATTTGACCCATATATTTGACTTTTGACCTTTAAGGATGACCTTGACCTTGACATGTTACCCCTCAAAATGTGCGGCTTAATGATATACATATGCATGCCAAATATCAAGTCTCTATCTGTACTGACTAAAAAGTTAGGACTAATATTAAAGTTGCTGATAAACAAACAGACAAGGCAAAAACAATATGCCTCCCAGATAAGATCTTGGGGGCATAAAAATCAAAATTAGACAAGAGATGTTTGTAAAACATGTATACCCCCAGACCCGCTGACCTTTGAGTTAGTGACCTCAACTATAGAGGTCATCTAGTGGTCATGACAAATCACCGCAGCAACTTTGAAGAGCCTAAGCCAAACCACTGATCATTTATTGATCTGAAAACATTTCACAAGTTAAGGTCATGGTGACCTTGACCTTTGACCTAGTGACCTCAACAACTATAGGGGTCATCTAGTGCTAACTACCAACTACCACAGCAAGTTTGAAGATCCCAAACCAAACAATTGAGCAGTTATTAATTGGAAACCATTTCATCAGTTAAGATCATGATGACCTTGACCTTTTACCTAGTGACCTCAAAATCAATAGGAGTCATCTAGCTGTTAATTTGAAGATTCTAAGCCAAACACTTGAGCAGTTATTGATCGGAAACCATTTAACCAGTTAAGGTCATGGTGACTTTAACCTTTGACCTAGTGACCTCAAAAACATTAGGGGTCATCTTGTTGTCATGACCAACCACTACAGCAAGTTTGAAGATCCCGTGTCAAACCCTTGAGAAGTTACTGATTGGAAACTATTTCACCATTTTAGGTCATTGTGACTTTGACCTTTGATCTAGTGACCTTAAAAACTATAGGGGTCATCTACTTGTCATGACCAACCACTACAGCAAGTTTGAAGATTCTATGCCAAGTCGTTTATTAGTTATCGTTCGGAAACCATCGATCTACCGATAGACAGACCGACATGTGCAAAGCAATATACCTCGTTTTTTTTTCAAAAGGGGGGTATAAAAATTATGCATTTTTCTGTAAAATACCATTTTGCATTTTCCAACTAACAGGCATACTACACGAGACCATCCAATATGTAATTTCCATTTTAGTCTATAGCTTGAAGCAATCTTAAATACCACTGCAAATTTTGTTTAAATTGAAGCAAAACATCAAAAGTTATCGAATGTCAAAGGGATAGAGTCATAGCATTGAATCCTATAGCAAATTTTAAATTATGGTATACTGAATAGCATAAACTTTTATCCGACCAACTCCTTCAACTTCAAGCGCCTCAGTCTCTGGTGTTTCCTTTGCTCGTTCATGGTTTTTGTTCTCAGTTGTTTATATGTTCATCTCCACTCAGCGTGCATTGCTAAAAAATCCTGCATCTCAATTTTGCCTGGAAATTAAATTTCAACATTTAATTATTATCAAGACTTTAATTCGACTCAATCCTCCTAGTCCATTTGACACATGAAGTTCAATTGAAAACAGAGAATAAATGGAAGCTGTTTATGTACTGGTTAATTGTATTTTAATGTTGATGAGCTATTAGGATCGCCTTTCTTCCGGCGTCCGGCCGTCCACAATAATTTGTTATCACTCTAGCGGCCTTGATTAAATCTTCATCAAACTTGCTCTAAATTTTGTTCTTGACAAAATCAAGGCCAAGTTCGAACGATAGCAAAAACTGTTCTGTTTACGATGGTTACAGATCATAATCTTTTTTAAAATAATTTTGATAGGTTTGCATTATTCTAAACCATGGGTTGTTTGATTTTGAATGCTGGTTCCGGGCACTTCGGATAATCGGGACTCGACTGTACTATACTGTTCAATAATGTGTTAGACATGTTTCCTCAAGACAAATTGTGACATTATCTGTAAGTTGGTCAAACACTAAAATTCTTGGTGTTTATTTAGAGCCTTCCATCGTTGTCCATTTGTCGTCAACAATTTCTTAAATCAACATCTCTTAAACTACTGGTCTGATTTTTATCAAACTTGGCAGGATTGATCCTTGGGTCATCAAGATCTAACAAAGTTTTTTAAAAAAAAAATTGATTCAATCAGTGTCTATTCTAGGGTGAGGGATTGGGGGATTTGCCCACTTTATTTAAAATTCCCCCCCCCATATTTTTCATGGGAGGGGGCTTTTTCTATATAGACAAAAAAGGCAAAATCTCATAAGTTGGTGTAATATCGGAATTTTCAGTAAAATTCCCCCATCATTTTTTAATCTTAGAATAGACACTCTCAGATTCTGGGCTGGACTGATGCTTGTTATATTCACATTTTAAGTAGCGAAATGATAGAAAGGAAAGTTTCGAGCGCAATTCGTAAAGGTAATGAAAAAAGGTACCTGCGAGTGCCTGCACACTCTTTTCACAATGTTGGCTTTTGAGAACACTATTCAGATGTCATATGAACAGCTTCATGTAACACTTCTCTTGCTAAGTTTAGTTATGATTGAGAAAGTTTAACTGCTTTAGTGGTTTCTGTTTGGTCTAGTCACTTTTTGGTTCGGTCTAGTAATGTTTGCAGGAAACTAGCCCGAAGGTCTAGTGAAAAAAGAGTTACTGACGAACCCTGATTTGCTTGTTAATTGTTAAATTATGGGAAAATAAAAACAAAGAATGACATATTTTGTTTGTTTTGGTACAGAAGCATTTGAACTTACTTGGTAAACTATTTCCTCTTGGCTGATGCACCCACTTTTTGAAGTATTGGACCACCTCTTTTGTTTGTCTAGTGGTCCAAGAAAACCTTTCTGTAATATATAAAGTTAAGATTGCAGATGCTGCAATATTTTTATGGGAAGTGAAGTGGTACTCGGCAAATGTAGGTCATGTTAACAAATGTCAAGGTCCTAGTCTGTGCGTTGCTTGTACACAGTGTTCTGAGTAATTGTCCGCAGTTTTTTTAGCAAAGTACTGATTGGATTTTACTGAAACTTCATACAGCTGTTCCTTGCAACAAAGTCTCGAGACCAGTCAAATTTCAAGGTCGTGGTCTGCAAATGTAGGTCTTTTTTTCAAATTTCAAGGTCGTGGTACTTTTCCCCAGCTTTCTGAGAACAGTAATGAATGAATCTTTGGAAGAGTAAAATTTCAAGGTCATGGCCTGCGAATGTAAAATTTCAAGTTCGTGGTTTGCAAATGTAGGTCACATTTCCAATTTCTGAGTACATCAATGAGTGAATCTTGATGAATGTTCCTTGCAACAAGTTTTTGAGATGAGTCAAATTTGAGGTGGTTGTCTGCGAATGTAGGTCACATTTTGATTTTCATGGTCATGGTTTGTACGCAGCTTTCTGAGTACAGTACATGTATATAAGATCTGTAATGAATGTTTTATTCAATAAAGCTTATTATTTATCAGTAACAGAACATCCCTGGTAACACTGAAAAGCTCATTTCTTGAAAAGATATATAAGCAATCTATTTCTTGCAAACAAGCCTACTCTTCAATATATTCATTGGTTGATTGACTAGAAATGCCTGGGTCAACTTGTTCAACGTTTGAATCAAGATTATATATCAAACTGGTCTTGTGTATTTATACTCAAATCTGGTATATTATTGTTCACAACTTTAGGGACTGGGAAGTATTTCACCATTATGTTCTGCTTTGGAGCATTTGTTGGCAAAAAATTTGCTTTTCTGGTGGCATTTTTTCAGCCTCTGACAGATAGATAAATCTACCAACTGTACCTTTTTGTTGTTATTGATTTTGAACCTTTGGTGTGGTGTAAATCTGTCGTCTGGAAAGGCTTAAATGGGACCAGTGGTTAAAAGTTTTACAAAACATAATTTCAATCATTCCGCATAGATTTATTCTTAAATAATGTTTCACTATCTTAATATGTTAAGATGTTTGCTACAGCGTACATGCGTGTTAAAATATCGAATACAGAGCCTATCTAGCTATCACAAACAACAAGGCAAAAGTCTGCCTTTTATACCTAGACATAAGATGTGGTTTTGGTTACTCTCGAATTTTTATGGATGGATATTAAATAAGGGAGATTACTCCAATCAGTAGTGGTATAATTTCGATACTCAACGGGTATGCGATTTCAACGTGAATAGCTTTCACTATAATTTTAAAGGTTGGTATAGGCAAAAAATATTTGAGTATATTTCAGACTGATGAAACTTGATACGCAGTTAAGATTTTCAACAGGAAAAGTGCGCACCGCCCGTCCCGATCCTAATCTATGCACTGATAAAAGCTGTTTAATTCCCTAAATGTTTAAGGGGTTGTAATTTCTTAATAAATTTAACATTAAACTTACCTGATGTTTCTATCTTAACAGGCATAAGCTTTTCATTCTCATCACTTTCATCACTTGCTGAAATCATTACAAAGAAATGAGAAACATGCTATAATTTCAGCATTAACCCTTTCCCTCATATAAACGTGTTTTCACCCATTTACGAACAGAGCAGACCCAGATCAGATGGCTCTTAGAGGAGCCGTCTGATCAGGGTCTGCTCTGTTTGCTAATGGAATTTTATAGATCTGTTATGTTACTTTCTGAAATGTCTACAATGTTCCACCTTCCATATTTGTTTATAACTACTTTGTTAATGAATATTAGGTAGGTATTGAAATTTGGCCTAAATACAGAACAGGGAAAGGGTTAAGAACATACTTTTATTGACTTGTACATCAGTACATCATCATATAAAACCTTCACGTACATTTATTATATAAAGAAAAAAAAATACATATAATTTACATATGTTTTTTAAAGTCGAGTTGGACAACTCCCCTTAAACAAGCACTATTAGGCAGACTATTCAACTTCCAGATTTTTGTGAACTTTGAACATATTTTGCATTCAAATAACGCAAATAAGCTCGTTAAAATATATATATTTTTTAAATTTTGTTTATTAAAAATATATATGATCTGCTGCTGCAGTCTGCGAAAATTTTCAATATCTTGTATACCTTTGGCAGATGTCGGTGCGAAATGGCCTTTAAGCAGACAAATATATATATGTATATAGAAAATGATGTCTGAAAAACCCACCCAAGTGACCTTATACTCAGCTTTGTACAAATTGACATCATCTATTTATCTCCCCCTAAAACAAGCATTAGGCAGACTAAATTCAACTTCAAGGTTTTTGTGAACTTTGAACACGTTTTGAATTCAAATAACGAAATTTGGCTCAAATTAAAAGATTTTTTCTGAAAAATTTTGTATATTAAAAATATATATGATCTGCTGTTGTGGTCTGCTAAAAATGTCAATATCTTGTTTACCTTTGGCAGACGGTGGTGAAAAATGGCCTGTAAGCAAATATATATAGAATCTGATGTTTGAATAAAACCCACCAAAGTGACATCATACTCAGCTTTATACAAATTGCCTTCAACTGTTTATCCCCCGCCCCCCTAAAACCAGCATTAGGCAGACTAAATTCAACATTCAGGTTTTTGTGAACTTTGTTCACCAAAGTGACATCATACTCAGCTTTGTACAAATTGCCATCAACTGTTTATCCCCCCCCCCCCCCCCCTAAAACCAGCATTAGGCAGACTTATTTCAACATTCAGGTTTTTGTGAACTTTGACATATTTTGAATTCAAATAACGTAATTAATTAAGCTCCAATTAAAACATTTTTTAAAAATTCTGTTCATTAAAAATATATACGATCTGCTGCTGCAGTCTGCTAAAATGTTCAATATTTTGTATACCTCTGGCAGATTTCGGTGCAAAATGGCCTTTAAGCAGACAAAATATATATATAGAAAATAATGTCTGAAAAACCCACCCAAGTGACCTCATACTCCGCTTTGCACAAATCGACATCATCTATTTATCTCCCCCTAAAACAAGCATTAGGCAGACTAAATTCAACTTCAAGGTTTTTGTGAACTTTGAACATATTTTGAATTCAAATAACGCAAATAAGCTCGTTAAAACATTTTTTAAAAATTCTGTTTATTAAAACTATATGCAATCTGCTGCTGCAGTCTGCTAAAATGTTCAATATTTTGTATACCTCTGGCAGATTTCAGTGCAATATGGCCTTTAAGCAGACAAAATATATATAGAGAGAGAAAATAATGTCTGAAAAGCCCACCCAAGTGACCTCATACTCCGCTTTGTACAAATTGACATCATCTATTTATCTCCCCCTAAAACAAGCATTAGGCAGACTTAATTCAACTTCAAGGTTTTTGTGAACTTTGAACACATTTTGAATTCAAATAACGCAATTTGGCTCAAATTAAAAGATTTTTTGTGAAAAAAATTGTATATTAAAAATATATATGATCTGCTATTGTGGTCTGCTAAAAATTTCAATATCTTGTTTACCTTTGGCAGACGGTGGTGAAAAATGGCCTGTAAGCAAATATATATAGAATCTGATGTTTGAATAAAACCCACCAAAGTGACATCATACTCAGCTTTGTACAAATTGCCATCAACTGTTTATCCCCCCCCCCTAAAACCAGCATTAGGCAGACTAAATTCAACATCCAGGTTTTTGTGAACTTTGACATATTTTGAATTCAAATAACGTAATTAAGCTCCAATTAAAACATTTTTTAAAAATTCTGTTCATTAAAAATATATACGATCTGCTGCTGCAGTCCGCTAAAATGTTCAATATTTTGTATACCTCTAGCAGATTTCGGTGCAAAATGGCCTTTAAGCAGACAAAATATATATAGAGAGAAAATAATGTCTGAAAAACCCACCCAAGTGACCTCATACTCCGCTTTGTACAAATTGACATCATCTATTTATCTCCCCCTAAAACAAGCATTAGGCAGACTTAATTCAACTTCAAGGTTTTTGTGAACTTTGAACATATTTTGAATTCAAATAACGCAAATAAGCTCGTTAAAACATTTTTCAAAAATTCTGTTTATTAAAACTATATACAATCTGCTGCTGCAGTCTGCTAAAATGTTCAATATTTTGTATACCTCTGGCAGATTTCGGTGCAAAATGGCTTTTAAGCAGACAAAATATATATATAGAGAGAAAATAATGTCTGAAAAACCCACCCAAGTGACCTCATACTCCGCTTTGTACAAATTGACATCATCTATTTATCTCCCCCTAAAACAAGCATTAGGCAGACTAAATTCAACTTCAAGGTTTTTGTGAACTTTGAACACGTTTTGAATTCAAATAACGCAATTTGGCTCAAATTAAAAGATTTTTTGTGAAATATTTTGTATATTAGAAGTATATATGATCTGCTGTTGTAGTCTGCTAAAAATTTCAATATCTTGTATACCTTTGGCAGACGTTGGTGCAAAATGGCCTGTAAACAAATATATATAGAAACTGATGTTTGAAAAAAAACACCAAAGTGACATTATACTCAGCTTTGTAAAAAAATTGACATCAACTGTTTATCCCCCCCCCCTAAAACCAGCATTAGGCAGACTATATTCAACATCCAGGTTTTTGTGAACTTTGAACATATTTTGAATTCAAATAACGTAATTAAGCTCCAATTAAAACATTTTTTAAAAATTCAGTTTATTAAAAAAATGTTCAATATTTTGTACACCTTTTGCAGATTTCGCTGCATAATGGCCTTTAATCAGACAAATATATATATATAGAAAATAATGCCTGAAAAACCCACCCAAGTGACGTCATACTCCGCTTTGTACAAATTGACATCATCTATTTATCTCCCCCTAAAACAAGCATTAGGCAGACTAAATTCAACTTCAAAGTTTTTGTGAACTTTGATCATATTTTGAATTCAAATAACGCTATTAAACTCCAATCAAAAGAATTTCTAGCTCACCTGAGCACAAAGTGCTCATGGTGAGCTATTGTGATCGTGCTGTGTCCAGCGTAGGCTTTGGTTGTGCGCTGTCTGTCGTCCATTTAGTTTTGTTTGTGAACACACTAGAGGCCACAGTTCTTGGTAAATCTTTATAAAACTTGCCCCAAATTTGTTTTTGACAAAATCTAGGTCAAGTTCGATAATGCGTCATGTGGGGTCAAAAAGTAGGTCACTATGTCAAATCATACAAAAACCCTGTGAACACACTAGAGGCCACAGATTTGGGTCAATCTTCATCATACTTACCTCAAATATAGTCATGACAAAATCTAGGTCAAGTTTGAAAATGGGTCATGTCCAATGAAAAAGTAGGTCACTAGGTCGAATCCAAGCATAATTTTAATTTTTCAGCCAAAATCATTTCTATCAGAGTGTTAACCTTATCACTGTTGATGAAGACTGAAATAAGTACATGGTTTGGTTTCTGATCTAATCATCAGATGCCAAACAATTTTTATTTGATCAAGATCCAAACTATTTGAAACGTGTGGCAATTTATTTAAGGTTAAAATGCCCAAAACTTATTTTTAAGAAATTCAAGCATATAACAGTTCTGAAGCAGAGGGAATTAGAGAGTGAAAGGGTGACTCCTGCAGTCTGGTATACAGTTCAACTTGTTACGTATCAAGCTGAACTTCACCATTCTTCGGAATTAACAATAGATACATTGATAATTGTGACAGACTGATGCTGATTATGGCCATTTGGTAGCTTAATGCAGGGTATAGATATGCAAAACAAGAGGGCCAGAATGGCCCTGACATCGCCCACCAGGCAATCACAGGAGAATATTTTCACATTTTTCACTACGTTTCTATAGAAAACTAGCCATCCTGTGGCAAGGCCAATTTTGACTCAAGGGGAATAATTTATACAACTTTTGTAGAGGACCTGAACATGATGCTATGTGCCAAATATGAAAGCTGAGAACATTCCAGTTTCAGAGGAGAATAATTTCAAAATTGTCACTATATGTTTCTATTGAGAACTGGCTGAGAACCTTCCAGTGTCAGGGAAGAATATATTCATACGTTTCCTATATATTTCTATAGAAAACAGGGCACCCTTGGGGCGGGGCCAATTTTGACCTCAGGGGCATAATTTATATAACTTTCGTAGAGGACCTGAACATGGTGTTATGTGACAAGTATGAAAGCTGAGAACCTTCTAGTTTCAAAGTAGAAGACTTTCAAAGTTGTCACTATATATATGTTTCTATTGAAAACTGGCCACCCCTGGGGCCGGGCCAATTTTGACCCCAGGGGAATAATTTATGTAACTCTTGTAGAGAACCTGAACATGATGCTATGTGTCAAATATGAAAGCTGAGAACCTTCCAGTTTCAGAGGAGAAGATTTTCAAACTTGTCACTATATGTTTCTATTGAGAACTAGCTACCCCTGGGGCAGGGCCAATTTTGACCCCAGGGGCATAATTTATATTTATATACTTTGATAGAGTACCTGAACATGATGCTATGTGCCAAATATGAAAGCTGAGAACCCTGTTGATTCAGAGAAGAAGATTTTCTCAGTTTTTACTATATGTTTCTATTGAAAACTGACCATCCCTGGGGAGGGGCCATTTTTGACCCTAGGGGCACAATTTAAATAACTTGTGTAGAGGACCTGAACATGATGCTATGTGCCAAATATGAAAGCTAAGAACCTTCCAGTTTCAGGGAAGACTATAGAATAAACTTTTCCTATATATCTCTATAGAAAACAGGGTACCAATTTTGACCCCAGGGGCATAATTTATACAACTTTCGTAGAGGACGTGAACATGATGTTATGTGCCAAGTAAGAAAGCTGAGAACCTTCTAGTTTCAAAGGAGAAGATTTCAAAGTTGTCACTATATGTTTCTATTGAAAACTAGCCACCCCTGGGGCCGGGCCAATTTTGACCCCAAGGGCATAATTTATATAACTTTTGTAAAGGACCTGAACATGATGTTATGTGCCAAATCTGAAAGCTGAGAACCTTCCTGTTTCAGAGGAGAAGATTTTCAAAGTTGTCATTATATGTTTCTATTGAAAACTGCCCACCCCTGGGGCGGAGCCAATTTTGACCCTAAGGGCATGATTTATATAACTTTTGTAGAGGACCTGTACATGATGCTATATGACAAATATGAAAGCAGAGAACCTTCGAGTTTCAGAGAAGAAGATATTCAAGGTTTTACCATATATTTCAATAGAAAACAAGGCACACCTGGGGCGGGGCCAATTTTGACCCCAGGGGCATAATTTATATAACTTTTGTAGAGGACCTACAGATGATGTTATGTACCAAAGATGAAAGCTGAGAACCCTGTAGATTCAGAGGAGAAGATTTTTTAAAGGTTCAAATTGTTGACGCCCGACGACGGATGACGCACATCAGGCAATCACAAAAGCTCACCCTGAGCACAAAAGCGCTCTGGTGAGCCAGAGCCAGAATGAGGGTCAGAATGGCCCTGAAGCGCTCACCGGACAACCAGAGGAGAAGATTTTCAAAGTTTTGACAATATGTTTCTATAGAAAACTAGCCGGCCCTGGGGTGGGCCAATTTTGACCCCAGGGGAATAATTCAGAAAACTTGTAGGGGACCTGAACATGATGCTATGTGCCAAATATGAAAGCTGAGAGCCTTCCAGTTTCAGAGATGGAGATTTTTCAAAGATTTCACTTTTTGTTTCTATTGAAAACTGCCCACCCCTGGCGCGGGGCCAATTTTGACCCCGGGGCCATAATTTATACAAATTATGTGGAGGACCTGAACATGATGCTATGTGCTAAATATGAAAGCTGAGAACCTTCTGGTTTCAGAGGAGAAAATTTTCAAAGTTTGCACTATATGATTCTTTTCAAAACTGCCCACCCCTGGGGCGGGGCCAATTTTGACCCCAGGGCAATAATTTATATAAATTTTGTAGAGCACCTGAAAATGATGCTATGTGCCAATTATGAAAGCTGAGAACCTTCTGGTTTCAGAGAAGAATATTTTCAAAGTTTTACAATATGTTTCTATTGAAAACAAGGCACTCCTGTGGCGGGGTCAATTTTGACCCCAGGGGCATAATTTATATATCTTTTGTAGAGGACCTGAATATGATGCTATGTGCATAAGATGAAAGTTGAGATCCCTGTAGATTCAGAGGAGAAGATTTTTAAAGGTTCAAATTGTTGACGACGGACGGCGAATGACGCACGCCGACGGACAACAGGCAATCACAAAAGCTCACCCTGAGCACTTTGTGCTCTGGTGAGCTAACAAAATATAACTTTTCTGAATCTATACATCTTGACCAGTTCCTTTAACATAACCTATGAATAGCTATTGACAGACAACTTTCTGGTGAATACTTGACATTACAGGTTTTTACCTGTGACTTGAAATCCGCTGTTTCAATAACTGGACATGTTCAATGCTTTTCAGAAGGTTCTTGGATGCTACGCAGTTGCGTTTTCCGTAATTCGACAGCAGGATCACAATCTCTCACTTCAGAGCCACAGTCTCCACAAGGAAAATCTGGTCCAGCGTTGCTCTCAACATCTGTGGATATAGACAAAAGCAAAATGGCAAGATGTGCTTTTGTGTGGTGTTTGTAGGCGTTTGTGCTGCAGTCTCAGTGCAGCGACAATTGTCCCACATGACTACAAATTTGAGGGTCTGAGGCTGTTCGGTCCGATACTGGGTCTTGGAAGTGACTGAGCTTTGCAATCATTAGCAAATCCAGCTAAGTCGCTGAGTGTGACATTGCCTGCATACAGAAGGAAGGAGACTAACATACCTTTCAGCATGACAGATTTGTCAAAATTCTACCGGAAGTCGACATGTACAATGGCAGATAATGAGATTGTAAACAATGAACCGAGGTCAAATGGGCGGGAGGGAATCAGTGCAGATTTATTACCTGTTTCAGCAAATCGATGCAAAATTTACAATATAACTGAATCAATCTGATGCAAAAATTAGAGATTTTAACCAAAACAACGAGAGGTGAAACAAACAGTATCAGTCCAGAAAGCAAGTTTTTAGGGGTGCACTGCAGATCGAGTCAGCTGTTAGCAGTTTTCTGACGCTGTAACACACCAATATTTATGCTCTATTCCTGGCGATTCGTGTTTCTTAAAGTTCAAACTATATTATGCGTATGACAGTTGTGCAGTCTAAGTATTTTTTAGTTGTATAGTAATATTTTAAAACATTTATTCATCTTGAAATAATAAATTTTCAGAAGAAAATCCTCAAAAGTGTAAAATTTACTGGCTAAATAGATTGAGTCGGCTGCTACGAATTTTTAACCTCAATGTCTCTGCTCACTGTATAGGCTATGTCCAAAAGTATGTCTTTCACTATATTTTTCACATAGGAGAGAGACCTTACAGAGCGGAGACCTACTTTAGTTTATTCACACAGGATAGAGACCTAATCTTATTCATGCCGGAGAGATACCTACTAGATTTTAATCAAATAATATTTTACTGGAGACAATGCCTTACTGGAGATGTTTTAGTCAAAATACACAAATTCCAGAGAAAAAAATGAGTTTAAACAAGGTATAAGGACATTGACAATAAATGGTTCTTGTTATAAAAAATACTTTAAACTCATTACAGCATGCATAATTTGTTTGATATGCATTTCATTTTGTTTTAACAGTTCAAAGTTAAAACTTAAAGGGGGTGTCCCTACATTTGACGCGTTTCATAAACACTTAAAATATACAAAACTCATTTATTTATATGCTGAAAAGTAGTATATCGCAAAAAGCCCCATCCAATTACAAAACATCTAAGTGTTTGATATCGCCGCTTTTGGTTTTACTACCCGAAGTTTCAGTTTTATTCGGGTTGGGTTTTATTTTCGTAACCTATTCCGGATTCTCCGACCACTTCCGAGAAAGCTATTACGTAAAAAATGGAGGGATTGGGTGATCATCGGCAAAACGCGGAAGAATTTAACGGAAAAGGCCGATAATATTGTGTTGTAGAACAAAAATTATCTAGTATTGATAAAATCGGATTATTTGTATCACAGGGACATTTTTCGATATAAGTTCAAATTGGGAACCTTCATAATAATGATAGAGCATAACAAATACCAAGTTTTATGATATTATTGAAAACATGCGATCATTGTAGGGACTTCCTCTTTAAAGGTCAAGTAAACAGGCCGGCTAATTTTTCGTAAATATTTGACAAATGGGTACCTTGTACGAATTAGGTTCGAAAACACAAAACAAGAGGGCCAGAATGGCCCTGAAGCGCTCACCAGACAATCAGAGGAGAAGATTTTCAAAGTTTTCTCTATATGTTTCTACTGAAAACCACCCACCCCTGGGGCAGGCCAATTTTGACCCCAGGGCCATAATTAGTATAACTTTTGTAGAGGACCTGAACATGATGCTCTGTGCCAAATATGAAAGCTGAGCGCCTTCCAGTTTCAGAGGAGAAGATTTTCAAAGTTTTCACTATTTGTTTCTATTGAAAACTGCCCACCCCTGGGGCGGGGCCAATTTTAACCCCAGGGCCATAATTTATATAAATTTTGTAGAGGACCTAAACATGATGCTATATGCCAGATATGAAAGCTGAGAACCTTCCAGTTTCAGAGGAGAAGATTTTCAAAGATTTCACTATTTGTTTCCATTGAAAACAGCCAACCCCTGGGGCGGGGCAAATTTTGACCCCAGGGACATAATTTATATAACTTTTGTAGAGGACCTGAACATGATGCTCTGTGCCAAATATGAAAGATGAGAGCCTTTCAGTTTCAGAGGAGAAGATTTTCAAAGATTTCACTATTTGTTTCTATTGAAAACTTCCCACCCCTGGGGCGGGGCCGATTTTGACCCCAGGGGCATAATTTATATAACTTTTGTAGAGGACCTGAACAAGATGCTCTGTGCCAAATATGAAAGCTGAGAGCATTCCAGTTAAAGAGGAGAAGATTTTCAAAGATTTCACTATTTGTTTCTATTGAAAACTTCCCACCCCTGGGGCGGGGCCAATTTTGACCCCAGGGTCAGAATTTAAATAACTTTTGTAGAGGACCTGAACATGATGCTATGTGCCAAATATGAAAGCTGAGAACCTTCTGGTTTCAGAGGAGAAGATTTTCAAAGTTTTACTATATGTTTCTATTGAAAACTTCCAACCCCTGGGGCGGGGTCAATTTTGACCCCAGAGGCATTATTTTTATAACTTTTGTAGAGGACCTATAGGTGATGCTATGTACGAAAGATGAAAGCTGAGAACCCTGTAGATTCAGGAGAAGATTTTTAAAGGTTCAAATTGTTGACGCGGGACGACTGACGACGCACGACGACGGACATCAGGCAATCACAAAAGCTCACCCTGAGCACTTTGTGCTCTGGTGAGCTAAAAATACAGTCATATCGAGCATAGCAGCTGTCAAATATCACCGATAAGTAAGCACTGGCTGATTTTGGTTGTTTGCTAATCTCCCTTGTGATGACATCACTTGTGACATTCCCGATACATGTCGAACTATATATTGTACAGAAAAGAATCGCACGTAATGTACTTCTGCTTGTTTTGAGTGCTAAAATGGTAATTTGTGCTGCCTATGGGTGTATCCCTGCCTATGTGTGTAGCTCCTAATCCGACAGAGACTAAATAGAATTATTTAAAAGCTGAGAAGTTCAAGAAAATGTGATGTGATTTATATTGGGTCAGCTTACATATTTTGTCTCGATGGCTGTTTCCGTGAAATTTATACTAGAGAAAATAGTGCAGTGGATGACTTGGGTCTACAATTATAACAAGAGGGCCAGAATGGCCCTGAAGCGCTCACCAGACAATCCGAGGAGAAGATTTTCAAAGTTTTCACTATATGTTTCCATAGAAAACTAGCCGGCCCTGGGGCGGGCCAATTTTGACCCCAGGGGAATAATTTAGAAAAACTTGTAGGGGACCTGAACATGATGCTATGAGCCAATTATGAAAGCTGAGATTAACCTTCCAGTTTCAGAGAAGAAGATTTTCAAAGTTTTCTCAATATGTTTCTATTGAAAACTGTCCACCCCTGTGGCAGGGCCAATTTTAACCCCGAGACCATACCTAATGTATATAACTTTTGTAGAGGACCTGAACATGATGCTCTGTGCCAAATATGAAAGCCGAGAGCCTTCCAGTTTCAGTGAAGAAGATTTTCAAAGATTTCACTATTTGTTTCTATTGAAAACTGCCCACCCCTGGGCGGGGCCAATTTTGACCCCGGGCCATAATTTATATAACTTTTGTAGAGGACCTGAACATGATGCTATGTGCAAAATATGAAAGCTGAGAACCTTCCAGTTTCAGATGAGAAGATTTTCAAAGATTTCACTATTTGTTTCTATTGAAAACTGCCCACCCCTGGGGCGGGGCCAATTTTGACCCCGGGGCCATAATTTATATAACTTTTGTAGAGGACCTGAACATTATGCTATGTGCCAAATATGAAAGCTGAGAACCTTCCAGTTTCAGACGAGAAGATTTTCAAAGATTTCACTATTTGTTTCTATTGAAAACTGCCAATTCCTGGGGCGGGCCAATTTTGACCCCGGGGCCATTATTTATATAAATTTGGCAGAGGACCTGAACATGATGCTATGTGCCAAATATGAAAGCTGAGAGCCTTCCAGTTTCAGAGAAGAAGATTTTTAAAGATTTAACTATTTGTTTCTTTTGAAAACTGCCCACCCCTGGGGCGGGCCAATTTTGACCCTGGGGCCATAAATAATACAACTTATGTAGAGGACCTGAACATGATGCTATGTGCCAAATACGAAAGCTGAGAGCCCTCCAGTTTCAGAGAAGAAGATTTGCAAAGATTTCACTATTTGTTTCTATTGAAAACTGCCCATCCCTGGGGCGTGGCCAATTTTGACCTAGGGGTAATAATTTATATAACTTTTGTAGAGGACCTGAACATGATGCTATGTGCTAAATATGAAAGCTGAGAACCTTCCAGTTTCAGAGGAGAAGATTTTCAAAGTTTTACTATATGTTTCTATTGAAAACAAGGCACCCCTGGAGCGGGGTCAATTTTGACCCCAGGGGCATAATTTATATAACTTTTGTAGAGGACCTGAATATGATGCTATGTGCCAAAGATGAAAGTTGAGATCCCTGTAGATTCAGAGGAGAAGATTTTTAAAGGTTCAAATTGTTGACGACGGACGACGAACGACGCACGCCGACGGACAACGGGCGATCACAAAAGCTCACCCTGAGCACTTTATGCTCTGGTGAGCTAAAAAATAATATGCTACACTCTGTTATAAATGTGACGTAATAGGTCTAGCACTGTATGTTAATGGGCTTTTTCTTTATGGAAAATTATTCTATACAAAGTTTTGTTAACAGCGTAAACCCAAATCATGCACAAACTGTTGGATCAGGTTCTGCTCTGATTGCTTAGTCCATAGACTTATCTCTTTAGATTCGACCAGGGTTGTCTAGCGTCTCTGTAATCCCTGTAATGAATATTCATGAGGTCATGAAATCTTTAATAAATATTCTTAAGAGAAAAAAATGACTAATAAACACGATTTAACACTGTTGGCAGCAGACACCTAATTTGCTTTAAAATCAATCTCCCAGTCCTTCTCTTCTTATATTAATGGCGTCACGGGCGTTTACAAATAGAGTTGATCCAGATCGTACAGTTCCTTAAGAGCTGTCTGATCAGGTTCTGCTCTGTTTGCTTATGAAATTTTGTTGATCTAATCCTAATTGATCTGTCAGATCCAATGATCTATTTGAAAAGTTAACATTGTGAAAAAAGCCTTCTACATGAATATTCGTGTAAGAACTAATGCAGAGTTTATGAGCACAGGCTATGGCAGTAATTGTCCAACCAAACCTACAGGTATATTATTTCATAAGCAAATCGACAAGAACCTGATCAGGGAGCTACAGCAGAAGCTGTCTGATCTGGATGTACTCCTTTTGTAAATTTGTTTCAATAAGTTTGATCTGGGTCTACTATGTTTGCATTGACATAAACAGGCATGTGGAATGATTTACTCACATATTTATTCATCAGGGAAAAAGTTTATCATGACCACAATGATTGATTATTTTGATACGCTACTACAGCTACATAAAGGAATGCATCACTACATAATATAAAGGATGCGGGTTTCATGGCCTTGTTATAACCATTGTCCCCTGTCGAGTATTTGACAAAGGGCAACTATGATAACTGACATCTAGAGACTATTGACTCTGCGTGGGGCATTTCATGTGTAATATGGCGCAGTACAATATGCTCTATTTATCACAATGGATTTACAAAGTGACTTTTACAGTATTCAAAAGTCGTCAATATGAGGGAATGGGTTAAAAGGATCTGTATGAACCACATGGTAACAGTAATTCGGTATTTTATAAAACAGTTAACAGAACTACATTAAAACTAAGAGGCACAACACCAGCTTCTGAAGGAGATTGGCAGTTTGACATAGATCATTAATAAAGGCATCTGGATGATATCAAATTAACTCCTGAGCAATGGAAAGAATGACAAAACAATGTTGTTTTAAAGTGATAATCTCTAATTGCAACGCATTATAAAAATGTCTAAAAAGTACATAAATCCAATTTTTAACCTGAAAAGAAAACCGATCAAAGAAACGCTAAAGAAGACAAAATGTTCATGTGTTTGATATTGAAGACCTGACTTTTTTCATAAGAATAATTGAACATAACCAACACCATCTATTATGATTTTATTCAAAATGCGTTTATTGTAAAGACTATCACTTTAATGCACTAACTCTTTACACCTTTTACTCCTTGAATATTCATGCAAGAAATAATGACATCATGAATATTAATTAGATTAATTGGTAAAATAGCACATGGACATAGGAATGTTTGGCAACAGCAGAAAATGTAGAATTATGTCTATATTACTTAACCCTTTCCTCCAAAGCTATTTTTAGACCCAACCTCTTTGAATGAATCTACCCAAAAGGAGCATTTACTAGAGAAAAGTAAAATTTTAGAATTTTGTAGTTTGAAACCATTGTGATAAATAGAGCATTTGCTCCTATAGAAGCAAATGCTCTATTTATCACAACAGTTTCAAGAAGTGGTTATTACAGAGGTGTAGAAAGGCGTATTTATGGAGGAAAGGGTTAATATAAATCAAACAAAGCAGACACTGATCAGATGGCTAGTACAGGAGCTGTCTGATCTGGGTTTCCTCTGTTTGCAACGGCATGGAAAGACATATTTATGGAGTAAAGGGTTGACATCAAATATACTTACTGTTAAAAATGGATGGTTGGTTGTCTGCAGTACTCTATTTTCTGTCAACGTATGAGCAACCTCATCCTGCAAACACAAAATACTTGGTCATGTAGAGATCTGAGTTTGACAGTTTATAGCATTACTATGACATCCAGCTTTTCAACAGCCAGAAAAAAATGTGTTTGTGAAACACGATGTCCCTAACAAGCACTCTGACCTATAATTTTTACCTCTGACCTTGAACTTTGACCCTGCACTACTAAAATGTTGCACCTTTGTGATATAAGTATACATGCCAAGTATGAAGTCTCTATCTCTAACAGTTAAAAGATTATGGCCAAAGTTAACTCTTTTTCATGTTCTGTATTTAATCCAAATTTTAATACCTACTGAATATTCAAAGACATTAAAAATACATTACAGTGAAATCGCGATGAGTCGACGTACCATGGGAGATCGCCGATATGTCGAGTCAGCCCGCATGTCGACTCAACGCATTGAAAATCCATCGTGACTGCAGACGATTCCGATGGTAGACATGTTACTGTGTTCTGTGTATTGAAATGATTTTCGGCGTTTATAATACTTACTTTTTCGTGAGATGTACTGTCTGGTAATTAAATGACAAAATAACCGTTTGCTCATTTTATTCCTTAGATATTCTACATGAGACCAAAATATAAACAAGAGGGCCATGAGGCCCTGAAGCGCTCACCTGAGATAACTCCAGGGGGGTTCATTAATGGTCTATGCCTTATGGTTTCAGAGAAAAATAATATTTCATATTTTTCCAATAAAAAACTGATAAGCCCTGAGGCAGGGCCAAGTTTCGCCCAGTGGTCAGGGTCGTAAGTTAAACATTCTTGGCAGAGGACCACAAGCCACAGCTACTTATTTATAGAGGACCATTAGATCATGTTAGTCATACCAAATATCAATGGTCTAGGCCTTACCGTTTCAGTAGATTTTTAAAGATTTTCCAATGAAAAATTGATAAGCCCTTGGGCGGGGCATTTTTGGCCCGGGGGTCATAATTTGAACAATACTTGTAGAGGACCATAAGATCATGCTACATATACCAAATATCAAAGGTCTAGGCCTTACAGTTTCAGAAGATTTTTAAAGATTTTCCTATAGAAAACTGATAAGCCTTTGGGCGGGCCATTTTTGGCCCGGGGGTCATAATTTGAAAAACAATTGTAGAGGACCATAAGATCATGCTACATATTAAATATCAAAGGTCTAGGCCTTACAGCTTCAGAGAAGAAGATTTTTAAAGATTTTCCTATGAAAAACTGATAAGCCCTTGGGCGGGCCATTTTTGGCCCTGGGGTCATAATTTGAACAATATTTATAGAGGATCATAAGATCATGCTACATGCCAAATATCAAAGGTCTAGGCTTTACAGTTTGAGAACAGAAGATTTTTAAAGATTTTCCTATGAAAAACTGATAAGTACTTGGGAGGGGCCATTTGAGGCCCGGGGGTCATAATTTGAACCACTTTTGTTGAGGACTATAAGATCATGCTACAAACCAAATAACAAAGGTGTAGGCCTTACAGTTTGAGAACAGAAGGTTTTTAAAGATTTTCCTATGAAAAACTGATTAGCCCTTGGGCGGGGCCATTTTTGGCTCGGGGGTCATAATTTGAACAATATTTGTAGAGGACCATAAGATCATGCTATATACCAAATATCAAAGGTTTAGGCCTTACAGTTTCAGAGAAGAAGATTTTTAAAGATTTTCCTATGAAAAACTGACAAGCCCTTGGGCGGGGCCATTTTTGGCCCGGGGGTCATAATTTGAACAATATTTGTAGAGGACTATAAGATCATGCTACATACCAAATATCAAAGGTCTAGGCTTTATAGTTTCAGAGAAGAAGATTTTTAAAGATTTTCCTATGAAAATTCCATATTACCATATACGGAAAAAATGACCACGCCCTCTGGCGGCCATGTTTTTTGCCGGATCAAAATTCTTTTAACAACTTTTGAAGTCTATCAACTGAGAAACATTTTGGTGAAAACTATATTCAAATCGGACAAGTCATTCTGGAGAAGAAGATTTTTGTAGATATTGTGTACGGTTGCCATGGCAACAAGACCGATGGCCCCACCCACTATCTTTTAACAACTTTTGAAGCACCCACCAACAGTATGTATCTGACCAAGTTTGGTTACAATTGGGCAGTCAGTTTCAAAGAAGAAGTCGTTTGAAATTGTTGACGGACAGACGGACGCCGGACACAGGGGTATCACAAAAGCTCACCTTGAGCACTTTGTGCTCTGGTGAGCTAACAAAAATAACACAAACCTATAAAAAAAAAAAAATCAGTGCATACGAACAAACATGACAAATATCAACAGCATTACACCTAACGTTCATACATAAGTGCGTCAAATAGGTCTATAAACAGTATGCATAATGCACAACACTGCATATGATTCATTTTAACAAAATGGATCCAGAATAAATAAGTATTTACTGATGTTTTCGATATATAGTCAAGATACATGTGTTTAGCATTGGTGGAAACTGCTGTTTTTATACAAAATAGTCATGTCAATTAAAATTTATTGAACGGTGTCAACACCGGCATATGTGTGAATAATTGCAGTCATTAACACAGTTTGCTTGTGTTTTGGCGTGATCACCGATAGAGGTGCGAAAATCTTCTGTCGGCTGATCAGTTTTTGATGTCGAGTCGGCGTGTTGTCAATTATAGTAATTACAATTATCGGGGCTGTGCACCTATGTCGAGTCAGCGTGTTTAACGAGTCAGTGTTTCGAGTCAGTGTGGATAGTTTACATAGGGATTAGAAGGCAAGTTCCCGGGACCATTAAAGATTGTCGAGTCAGGCCGTAATGTCGAGTCGAAGCATGTCGACTCATTGTAATTTTACTGTATGTGTATACAAGAAAACCTACTTATTCGCTTATCACTATAAGCAGAGTACACATGCAGTGTGGAACTAATAATGTTTTTCATGCGGACTAATTAGGATTCATTAACCCTTTACTCCATGAATATTCGCTTAAGAAATGATGATATCATGAATATTAATTCAATTATTTTCTTAAAATGGTATATTAACACATGAAATGTTTGCCAAAGCAGAAATCAGAGTATCATATCTATATCATGTCATAAGCAAATGGACAGACCCTGATCAGACGGCTCCTATAGGAGCCGTCTGATCTGGGTCTACACTGTTTGCAACAGCGTAGAAGGCTTTAAGGAGTAAAGGGTTAAACTACCATCCACATATCAGTGATAAGAACTAGTAAAGGTTCTTGGTTCAAGACTACTGACCTTCTGTATTATCACAGCTTTCTTCAAAACTTTGATTGCATACAACACATTTGTGGCTTTCTCTTTACACAGGATCACCTTTCCAAATGTTCCTTTTCCCAGCATTTTCAAGAACTGGAAATCATCTAAGCTCTGAAACAAGAAATGACCATGTGATTCACTCTGAGAAGACATATCTGTATGGTCAACCTGGAATTTAACCCTTTCCCTGTTCTATGTTTATTTCAATTTTCAATACCTACTGAATATTCATGGAAAAAATAGTTACATTGAAATATGGAATATCGGAAATAGTAGGTATTTTTTAGAAAGTAAAGAAATAGATATTTCAAATTCCATTAGCAAACAGAGTAGACCCAGATCAGACAGCTCCTATAGGAGCCGTCTGATCTGGGTCTACTCTGTTTGCAGATGCGTGAAAACACGTTTATATGAAGGAAAGGATTAGCCTTTTAAGTGTTATGGGTGAAACCGTGATGTCAATTGCAAGCTATTTGGACTAAGATGAGATACAAGGTAACTCTGCATCACATCAATATCCATACTTTGACACTCTGATACATATTTGAAAGTACATAATATACTAACAGTTAATTTAGACAGCACTTTCTGCAAAAGGCAGTTTGTTAATTATGCTATTAAGGATTAACTCTTTACTCCATGAAACTTCATGTAAATAATAATGACATGAATAGCAATTGCTGATTTTTTTATAATGGCAAATGAACACCAGTTTGGCCATGGCAGCAAGTGTAACAAGAGCCCCGCAAGCGGGTCCCAACGCTCGACTGTCGTCATTGTCAAGATGAACATGCATACCAAAAATGAAGGTTGTACATGAAAAATTGAAGAAGTTATGGTCAATGTTAAGATTTCGAATGACGACGACTACAATGATGCGGACGCCGAAGTTATGACAATAGCTCTTGATTTCTTCAAAACAGACAAGCTAAAAATCAGACCTATATCATTCTACTGCTGAGCAGACCATGATCAGATGCTCATCTTGGTTTACTCTGTTTACAAAGTCATAAAAGGTGCTTTTATCAGGTAAAGGCATATCTATGTATTAAAGGGTTATGGTAATAACTGTATGTACCTTCCACTAAGCATTTTTTTTGTACTTAGTGGTTTTGAAAAATTATTCTTTTCCCTCATATAAACACCTTTTTACACATTTGCAAACAAGAGAAGACCCAGATCAGATGGCTCCTGTAAGAGTCATCTGATCAGGGTCTACTCTGTTTGCTTATGGATTTATATAGATGTGATTCTACAGTATCTATCAAGGTAAACAAATCCTATGTTCATGTACCATTACAAAAGCCCAGCTAATAAATACAGTCTTAAATACCTGTCTTATGTGACCTTCAGTGGGAGAAAACCAAGAGGGTCACATAAGACAGGTAGTCACATAAGACAGTCATGCAGTTTTTTCTCCAGATTTTATAACTTCATTTCAGTGGTTCTATATTATAAAAGTGAACAGAATTATGCATGTGTCTTTGGAATAAAATACACATAAATGGAATAGATGTTACGTGTTCTAAATAATAGTAATAACCTTGGACATTTAATATTTGATAATTTTATATGTGCACTGTTCAGTTTTAATTCACCCATCCTTATGAATTTCCTAATGTGAAATTAGATGTAACACGTATTTGACTTAATTACGACAAAAGCAAGAGGAGACATTTTTTACAAAAAAAGAGAAAGAAAGAATGAACTGGACAAATATTCTCTATACTGACTTTTGGTGTTGCGTATGTATTCCTCAATTCAATTCCGTGGACATAATAATAATACATGAGTGTGTGTGTTTAATTCACGTCCAGCATCACATACACATCGGTAAACGTGTAACCGATCTTGTTTGATTTTTTTCACTTGTGTTACAAATAGGTGTGGTGTTTCTCGCCAGACATCAATGACACTTTTAACCCTTAACCTGCTTGTCGTGAGCGTCGTGTCATGTATGCAAACAAACTGGATCCAGATGAGACGCCGAGTAACTCAGAGCCTGATCTGAATCCAAGATGTTTGATACTCAGTCAACATGTCTACAAGAAATATAAGCGAATTTGTGAAGTTTTAATAAAGAAGCATGTGCAAGCTTTCGTAACAGGCAAAGGGTTACAGGATGTTGCAAATTTAAACTCGAGGTCACTTCCCTATCTGTGATTCTATTTATGTTAAAGTAAAATAAATACATAAATAAATAATTTTCTATTTTTTCTGTATTTTGGTGGAATTTTCTTTTTTTCTAAAGTACGTACATTTATACATAGTACTATGTTACTTAACAAGAACGTCCCATTTCATCTGAACCCACTTTGCATAGCTACATATGAAATTCATCTAAAGATGTTCGGTTCTACCTAACAGTTGTTTGGACTAAACTCATGGGCGGGACCCTCATGGTCCCTCTAATCTGAATCTACACTATTTGCTAATGGTCTTGGTCCTAACCTCATACTATTTTAAAATTAAAGTTTATGAATAGTGTAAATTCACTGACAGGTAAAGTAAGTTTTATCCCTTCGCTTGCTATTCACGTCAATATACCTACCTGTCCAACGTGAAAACCCAGATGAAACAGCTTTCATCAGGGTCTGCACTGTTTACAAGTTGATTGTGCAATCAGTGCACTCCACAGCAGCGATTGGACAGCAAAATATGTGTACACAGTGGAGATATATGTAATTATACAACAGGGCATGGGTAAAAAAGGAGAAATGTATTTTAAAACTCAGCAAGAGAAGGGTTAAGATTAACAAAATTAAAAATTATGTGTTTAACCCTTTCCCTGTTCTTTGTTTACTCAACATTTAAATACGTACTGAATATTTATGGACATAACAGTTATACAAAAATGTGGAAAGTGAAACATTGTAGACATTTTAGAAAGCAAAGAAACAGATCTATCAAATTCCATTAGCAAACAGAGCAGACCCTGATAAGACGGCTCCTCTAGGAGCCGTCTGATCAGGGTCTACTCTGTTGGCAAGTACGTGAAAACACGTTTATATGAGGGAAAGGGTTAATATTAAGTATCATTGTATTTCACACCTAAAATAAACATAACATCCCATAAATAGTTTCCCCTACTCGATAAAGTGTCACTTTATATGGCTAATCCATGAACGTAATGTCTGGAAAAGTGTGAAAATAATGTGGGTATTTATAGAAACTGTGGTGTCGGATTTGATCTAATTTTGTAAGCAAACAGAACAGACCCTAATTAGACGGTTCCTGTAGGCTCTGATCAGGATCTGCTTTGTTTGCAGAGGTGTTAATTTAAAGGAAAAGGTTAATTTTCTGTGTACATTCCTCCCTCTCAATGGGATCCCTGACTGGCGAGCATCACAAGTGATGTCACGCAAGGGAGATAATCATGTATCGATTTTCAAAATGCACGGTTAGCAGTACAATAAAAACTCAATTTAAATCAAAACTAGATAAAAACGGTCAGAATTTTCTAAACCTTGGTGTTTAACTAACTGCATCCTATCAGAATTTGATGAAAATCAAATCTGTTTATTTGACCTTTAAGTTATAGACCTACTACTTTTAAGTTATAAATGTAGTCATACGCTTTTTTTGAACACTGTATTTGGATAAAACATAATCTGCACCGAAATAGGGCAGAGAAACACAAAATAGCACAAAATGGCTACGTCATTAAAAAGGTTTCAACCGCGATAAATATGTATTTTGGGAATTCATTTAAACTGATTTAACTTAGAAGACCTATTAGTTACAAAGTAAATATTAGTTTTTTCATACAATTTTAAGATTTGTAATCACCGTCATCAGTTTGATTGCGGGACCTGATACGCTACGTAGACGGTAGAATCTACGCTGTATGACCTTGGAGACGATTCCAGTGGAGTAGTAATAAACTAATTTCAATAAATAGTTGCGACTTCCGATACATTCTACAAACGAGAATAGATGTATAAATATGATATACGCACAAACACACACATTTTGATACGTATAAAAAGCTAAACAAATGACTTACCTTCCGTTTTCCGTAGGTCAACGAAGCCATTTTGGGAGAGCATAAACCACGCGCACTCCGCATAAATTGAGAATATATTTAGTCGCGGTTTATTAATTTAAATATCATTCAGCAAGAAATCGATGCTTAAATATTATTTATATTCCTAAAAGATGTAGAACATATTCGTACGTTTTTTCCAAATAACCATTGCCTCTTATTTTTCAAAATTCGTCTGTACCGTATGTGTTGGATTTATGTGTCGGGTTTATACCATTCCAGCTTGATCTCGGAGGACAGATTTTGAAATTTAGTGGTATCCAATATATATGACTTTTTTATTATTTTTTATTTTCAAACAAAAGTTGCATTTAATGAAAGAAGCGTAAATAAAATTATATTAAAAATATAAAAAAATAAAATATATCGCCACTTAATGGTACAGGGCATCATTTTAAATAGTCTGCCCAATGCTGGGTTTGTATCTAACGCGAAATATACACGGTCAAAATTTGATCTGATCTAACTCCACTTTTTATTATGAAAAGACTCCATATTCGACATAAACCTGTAGAATAACATCAAATCTCCTATACAGTGCGATATTTTAGATGACGTTACATGTTGAAGTGATTTAACAGATCGACAAAACAAAGGCAGACCCGGATTCGTCTGCCTATGTTCAGCGTCTGCCTATTACTGGTTTTTAGATACTTTGGGTCTGCCTTTTGCCGATAATAGATTACTATATATATATATATATATATATATATATATATATAAGTCTGATTTCTGCATTAAGTAGACCATCATATAAAAACCTGCATTAGGTAGACCATTTGTATATTTTTACTAAGTCATAAAAATACAAATATAAAAGCATTTTTTTAAATAGAATCTTCAATCTAATAACATATTTTAAAATTTACTTGAAATAACTAACGATAAAAAATATACAAAAATTTTGGTCTACTTAATATTTGTTAACTACGTTGGGTACTTTAAGTAGACCATAAGGCATAATTTCTGGCTTAGGTAGACCAGTTCCTAAAACCTGCATTAAGTGGACATATGCATATATATATGTGTCTTTTAAGCATAACGATTCAAATATCTTAAATTAAGCATATGTACGACCATTTGCATCTCAGAAGTATATACAGTTGAACTGTGATAACTCGAACTCGGATAACTCAAACTCGGATAACTCGAATTTCGGGATAACTCCGAACTAAAATTGCAGTTTTTCCAAAATTTACAAAACGGAAAACCTCATAAATCACTAGGCATATCAAGAAACACATGTGACAGCTTAATGCAGGTCTGAAGTAATGCTAAAAGCTCCTGTTGGAGCTTTCAGAGTTACTTTAGACCTGTATTAAGCTGTTTACTTAAGAAATTGTCCAGATTAGAAATCGGATAACTCGAACTTTGGTTATCTTGAAGTAATCTGTACATCCCTTGAAGTTGAGATATCGAAGTTCATCTGTATGTTGAACATGATCTTGTTCGGCACTGTGATAGAACTACCAACCATCTGCAATGCAGCTGGATAGGCAGGCATCCTCTCATCAAGAGTTTATGCCCTGTCCCTATGCACGAACCCATAGCAGAGAAGGGTTGAGCGAATGTTAGCGTCATTCTGACGGCCTCTTTACACTCTCGAGAAGACTCCTGCTTTACTATGTTAATCTGTTCCCTCATATTTTTTTCTCCAAGTAAATTATCCTATTCAGTAGATTTATTCGAGGAGGTTGGGTCTATAAATAGCCCATGCGGAAATGGGATAAGCATTTCTCAAAAAATTCCCCGCAATGTGATCACTTGGTTTTATCAAATGCATACTTATGTATTTAATTGAGTTTTATCGTACACGCATATGTAGGTTGAAAAGGCAATTTAAAAATGCAGTAGTACTTATGATGCAACCAGGACTTCACAAAAGAAAACACAGGAGCTTCCATCACAGATCATTTTATTTCAAATGCACATGGAAGACCTTGAAACCCTACAATGCACACTCTGAGTAAGCAATGTTAAGCAATTGCAGCTGGTTCAATTAACCCTTTAATCCATGAATATTCATACGAGAAATAATGGACATTGTGGATATTAAGAACGAGTGATGCATTTTTATAACGGCACTACGAACAGGGTCTGCACTATTTACAAGTTGAGTGTGCAACCAGTGCACTCCACAGCAGTGATTGCACAGCGAAATATTTGTACACAGTGAAGAGATATATAATTAAACAACAGGACATGGGTAAAGAAAGAGAAATGCATTTTAAAATTCAGCAAGCGAAGGGTTAAGAGTGCTGAACAGTCAAAATGTCATTATAAAGGTACATAGTACATTAAAACATATATTTATTTACACTGCCGATTCTTATAGCATATGAAATTATATGAAGGCGTGTTTTAGCAATTTACTCCATACATTTGCCTTTTTACTCATTTGCAAACAGAGTAGACATAGATCAAACGCTTTCTATAGAAGCAGCCTGATCAGGGTCTGCTCTGTTCGCTTATAATACAATATAGGTCCGATTCTACACTTTCCGATATGGCCAAACTAAATCGCATGTGTTCATATGCCATTATAAAAATAAATCTAAATAATATTATGTCATTATTCCTTGTATAAATATTCATGAAGTAAAGTGTAAATGTATTGTAAGCGTGGCGTAAGTAGTTTCTATAACAGATAAAGACTAACACACTGTACTTTGAGCAGCAGTGACTTATGCATTTCACATGAAACTATAGTCATGCCATACAAGACTGATGAGTCGTCATTATTCACTACAATACATTATTACCGTGGAACCTGTATTAAGTGACCATCAAAAAGAGGTATAGACATGGCAGGAAATGTATGAAAATGAATGAATAAATGAATGATAGCTTAATTCAGATCAAAGTAATGCAGAAAGCAACTATATACTTTTGAAGATTTCTGCACTCCATTAATGGTCACTTAAGACAGGTTCTACTGTACAAATCTTAGCCTTTTGTAGATAGATCTATAAAAAACTAGACCTGTCACGAAAAGTGGTGGAATACCGCCCACTCAGCTGCCTTTATCGCAATTAAACAGAATTTGTGCCAGGTTGTAAATCGGACAGACAGACCAACCAACTGACCAACACACTGACTATATACCTCATTTCAAACTTTGTTTGCAGGGGTATAATAAATTAATGAACTTTAGTCGGCAAGTTGACATACCCCACGCCCCCACATTGTCAGAAAAAACATTATGGTTCCCCATGACAGATTCCTCTGAAATTGAAATGTTCTTATTGATTGCAATTCTTAAAGCAAATTTGAGAAAAATATGTCATGAAATGAAAGTGATAGGTGTATTATGATACAAAGATGGACAGACGGATGGGTCAAAAACTATTTACCCTGAGCAAATTCGTTGCGTGGGGTATAGTTACATATCACTAGCCTGGAAAAACACAGATAGACATAAATGAGTCAAGAAAAGTTTAATTATAAATTTACAGTGCTAGATTTGACATAAAGATTTGACATAAAGAAACTGTAATGGTTGAAGTATTCACGTTTACCAGGGCCAACAAGTCTGATGTACATGTATTTGGATTTTTATGGCAGATGGTAGCTCAATGCAGAAGAGTTCTGCTTACTTTCCCACTACATCAAGTTGCCAAAAATACAGCAGAGTCTCATCAAAGGAACGTTTCTTATAATATGCCACTTTGGTGTATTGAACACAGGTACATGTGTACAAGAGCTTTAGCTGCAATTCTGTCACAATTTATTAAACAATAACCTGTCTCTACAGAGTTATACTTTTTCTCAAATAAAGGACATATATGATACCCCAAATCTAATTTAAAACTTGACCCCCAGTGACTTTTGTCACTGACCGTCCCAAGGCGGTACTTCCATCTTCACCCTATTGCATGTTTGTTTTGTCTTTGTGCGTCTCTTGTTGTTTTTAAAGTTATGTACATATGCTGTTTCCTTGTGTTGCTGTTCGGGCGACTGTTTGTTCTGTATGTGGCGTTTCCTACACGACTCATTTTTGTACTTTTGACATTGTTGGAGACACATTGACTGAAGGCCTACAACAGTTTGATGTCGAATAGTTTTCATTTGATTGAACGTTTTGGCACATGTCTTCAAGTACTGTTGTTGAGATGCAAACCGGTTCCAAAAAAGTAGGCTCCTCTCTTCCAGAAACTGTATTACCTTCTTGTTACCTGAAAAAAGAAAACATTTTACAGGTTTATTCACTTGGCTAATAGGCCAGCTGACATTATAAGTACATCTACAAACTAGAACTAGAGGTCTGTTTTTTGACAAAAACAGAGGTCTCCCCCTTACATCCTCTTTCCAATACACAAGTGTAATGTCTGTAACTCCAAACTTATCAGGGTCTAATTTTAAGTCATCAGGGGCAATAACTCCAACATTATCAGGAGGAGACAATTCACAAACCCCGGCTACACAACAACACATGCTGGTCAACATTCCTGTGACGTTTGGTGACTCTAGTACTAGTGGTTTCAGAGATACACACGACACAAAGTAATGTTTCTCTTATTTTAAGTCATAAGGGGCAGTAACTCCAAAGTTATCAGAGGAGGACAGTTAAAAGATGCACAACAACTCATGCTGGTGAACATTCCTGTGAAGTTTGGGGACTCTAATCAAACTGGTTTCAGAGAAACGTGCAGCACAAAGTTTCTCTAATTTTAAGTTATAATATCAGGGGCAATAACTCAAGAATTATCAGGGGGAGACAATTAAAAAATCAGGTGCACAACAACTCATGCTGGTCAACATTCCTGTGAAGTTTTGTGACTCTAGCTCTAATGGTTTTAAAGATATGCATGATACAAAGTTTCTCTAATTTTCAGTAATAATATCAGGGGCAATAACTATAAAGTTATCACGGGAAGACAATTCAAAAATCCCAGGTGCACAACAACTCATGCTGGTAAACATTCCTGTGAAATTTGGTGATTCTAGCCCTAGTGATTTCAGAGATATGCACAACACTAAGTAAAGTTTGTCTAATTTTAAGTAATCAGGGGCAGTAACTCCAAAGTTAACAGGGGAGACAATTCAAAAAACCCAAGAGCAAAACAACTCATGCTAGTGAACAATCCTGTGAAGTTTGGTGACTCTAGCCCTACTGGTTTCAGAGATATGCGCGACACAAAGTTTGTATAAATTTAAGTGTTCATATCAGGGGCAATAACTCAAGAATTATCAGGGGAAGACAATTCAAAAATATAGGTGCACTACCAACTCATGCTGGTGAACAATCCTGTGAAGTTTGGTGACTCTAGTACTAGCGGTTTCAGAGATACGCCTGACACAAAGTTTTTCTAATTCTGAGATACGCGCGACACAAAGTTTTTCTAATTCTAAGTCATCATTTTAATTTCGACCGATCAATTACCATGGCAGCCAATATTATGAAACCACCTACCAATCAATTATGAATACCAAAACATCCTGACATACAATTTTTCAGCAAAATCAAACAACTTCTAAATTTGGTCAAACAAGGTCTAAATTTTAACCAATCGGGAGTCCACAATTCAATTACCATGGCAACTAGTATTTTTGAAACATGTACCATTCAATTTGCAATACTTCAATATTTCATGATACAAACATTCATCATTATAAAACAAGAGGGTCATGAGGCCCTTAAGCGATCACTTGAGATAACCTTGTACACCTTGGTAGAGAACAACAAGGCAAAGCCTTATGGTTTCAGAGAAAAATATTTCATACTTGTCCTATGAAAACCTGGTAAGCCCAAGGCAGGGCCAAGTTTCGCCAAGTGGTCAGTGAACATTCTTGTCAGAGGGCCACAAGCCAAAGCTACATATTTATAGAGGACCATTAGATCATGTTTATGTTACATACGAAACATCAAAGGTCTAGGCCTTAAAGTTTCAGAAGATTTTTAAAGATTTTCTTATGAAAAACTGATAAGCCCTTGGGCGATGCCATTTTGGTCCGGGGATCACAGTTTGAAAATCTTTGTAGAGGATAATAGATCATGCTACATACCAAATATCAAAGGTCTAGGCCTTACAGTTTCAGAGAAGAAGATTTTTAAAGATTTTCCTATGAAAAACTGATAAGCACTTGGGCGGGGTCATTTTTGGCCCAGTGGTCATAATTTGAACGATCTTTGTAAAGGACCATTTGATCATGCTACATACCAAATATCAAAGGTCTAGGCCTTACAGTTTCCGAGGAGAATATTTTTTAATGAGTTTCCTATGAAAAACTGATAAGCCCTTGGGCGAGGCCATTTTTGGTCCGGGGATCACAATTTGAACAATCTTTGTAGAGGACCATAAGGTCATGCTACATACCAAATATCAAAGGTCTAGGCCTTATATTTTCAGAGTAGAAGATTTTTAAAGATTTTAATATGAAAAACTGATAAGCCTATGGGCGGGGCCATTTTGGCCCGGGGCTCATAATTTGAAAAATCTTTGTAGAGGACCATAAGGTCATGCTACATACCAAATATCAAAGGTCTAGGCCTTACATTTTCAGAGTAGAAGATTTTTAAAGATTTTAATATGAAAAACTGATAAGCCTATGGGCGGGGCCATTTTGGCCCGGGGCTCATAATTTGAAAAATCTTTGTAGAGGACCATAAGATCATACTTTTTTAAAGATTTTCCTATGAAAAACTGATAAGCCCTTGGGAGGGGCCATTTTTGGTCTGGGGATCACAATTTGAACAATCTTTGTAGAAGACCATAAGATCATGCTACATACCAAATATCAAAGATCTAGGCCCATCAGTTTCAGAGAAGAAGATTTTTAAAGATTTTCCTGTGAAAAACTGATAAGCCCTTGGGCGGGGCCATTTTTTATCCGGGGGTCATAATGTGAACATTTCGTTCCCCCTAGCCACTGATGCTTCTGACAAAACTTGGTTAAAATCGGGTCAGCAGTTTCAGAGGAGATGTCGTTTGAAAATGTGGACTGACGCCGGATGGATCGCGTCACAATAGCTCACCCTGAGCCTTCGGCTCAGGTGAGCTAATTATTATAGATTAGATTCTAGGATTTCTGCCATAACCAAACAATCCAATGTACAGAGATCATTATCAAAATTTAGCTAATAAATATTCATGACCTTTTTCATGTTAAAACTTAAATTATAGATTAGATTTTACTGTATTCTGAATACTTACCTTGGATGAGAAAGCCTGTAGAGACAGAGCATTGTTATCTGGTAAGACTTTGAACACGAATGGTAGTGCCCACTGGAGTTTTCCTTCACTTTTCTGTCTGGATTCTACTTTATTCATTCATCCAGCATGTTCTATGGTTTGTCACCTATTAATATGGTTGATGGACCATTCAGAGGAGTTCTCATCAACAGCTGAAAAACAGGTGCATTTTTGTGCATTTTATGGTTACCATATGACAATTTATGTAAGATTGTATGACAGAAAAGAGAATATATCACTCTTTCTTCCAGAAATACGCCTCTCTATGCCTTCACAAGTAGAGTAGACCAAGATCAGATGGCTCCTATAGGTGCAGTCTGATCAGGGTCTGCTCTGTTTGGTTATTCACAAAACAGATATGATTCTACAGTTTCTGCCAAGACCACAATTTCCTCAGTCTATGTGTTATTGAAACAATTAATACAAGAGGGCCAAGATGGCCCTTAATCGCTCACCTGATTACCATAGATTTAAGATTTTTGCAAGGTAGCCCATGGGTAGGGTCAATATTGACCTAAGGGACAATATATGAACAATGTTGATATTGGATCATGAGCAGTGGATCATGAGCAGTGGTTCTGCAGAACAAGATTTTCAAAGATTTAGTATATTGATTTTATCAAGACAATGATTCTGACCAATGAAGATTGGGCTAAAAATGTGCTCTCTAAAGTAATTTTTCTAAGATTTGACCTAGTGACCTACTTTTTATTCCCACCCAACCCATGATAACACTCAACCTTGATATCACCAAGACAAACACTCTGAGCAAGTTTGAGGAAGACTGGGTTAAAAATGTGGCCACTGGAGTGTAAACTAGATTTCTCTAAGATATGACCCAGTGACCTACTTTTTGACCTCACATAACCCACTTTCAAACTTGTCAAAGATTTTATTAGGACAATCATTCTGACCAATTTTCATGAAGATTTGGCTATAAATGTGACCTCTAGAGTGTTTACAAGGTTTTCGTACTATTTGACCTAGTGACCTAGTTTTTAACCCCACATGACCCACTTTCACACTCGTTTGAGATTTTATCAAGACAATCATTATGAGTAAGTTTCATGAAGATTGGACAAAAATTGTGACTACTAGAGTGTTCACAAGGTTTTTCTACTGTTTGACCTAGTGACCTAGTTTTTAACTCCACTTGACCCACTTTTAAACTTGGCCGATATTTTGTCAAGACATTCATTCTGACCAAGTTTCATGAAGATTGGACTAAAATTGTGACCACTAGAGTATTCACAAGGTTTTTCTACTGCTTGACCTAGTGACCTAATTTTTTACCCCACATAACCTATTTTTCAAACTCCTCCGAAATTTTATCAAGACAATCATTCAGACCAAGTTTTATGAAAATATGGCAAAAAATGTGACCTGTAGAAGGTTCACAAGGTTTTCCTACTATTTGACCTAGTGACCTAGTTTTTAACTCCACTTGACCCACTTTCGATCTTATCCGAGATTTTATCAAGACATTCATTCTGACCATGTTTCATGAAGATTAGACTACAATTGTGACCACTAGAGTGTTCACAAGCAAATTGTTGACGACACACGACGGATGACGGACGAAGGACATTCAAGTCTCCCAAAAGCTCACCCTGAGCTTTGCTCAGGTGAGCTAAAAATTAATATGGATGATATCATTATTTCTTACATGAGTAAAAGCAAACACCACATTTTAAAGCAATAGAACATTTTGTTCCAACAAACAACTGCAAAAATGTTATTATAAAGGCTAACAGTTTGACTCTAAATGAGACAACCTGTAACATGGCAACTTGTAATGACTGTAAATTTATTTTTCAAAAAAATTGGAAGAAAATTTAACTTTAAAATTGAAGCAGAGTGCAATTACTTCGAATGCAAAGAGTTAATCTGTCTAACTAAAACATGTTTAACCTAGCATATTTTAATAAACTGCATCTTTAAATGCACAGTTTTAGATAGATTTGTATATTTAACCCTTTACTCCATGAATATTCATGTAAGAAATAATGATGTCATGAATATTAACCCATTTCTTATGTTGACACCTGTTGATGCCTCTGCAAAAGCCACTTATTGAAACAATTGTGATAAATAGAGCATTTGTTCCGTATGAATTCTAAAAAATAATTTTTCTAGTAGATCTATTCAAAGAGGTTGGGTCTAAAAGTAGCCTATCAGCGAATGGGTTAATTTGATCGAGTTGTTATAATAGCACAAGGAGACCGGAATTTTTCACCAAGGCATACTCTGTATAATCATACCAATATTATGTCACAAGCAAACGGAGCAGACCCTGATCAGATTGTTCCTGAAGGTCTGGATCTACTCTGTTTGCAAATGTGTAGAAAGGCATAACTATTGGATAAGGGTTAAAGTACTGATATATATATTTCTACACCAAACTCTATGTTTCGAACTGTCTGTAAGGGCTGACACTTAAATGGTGATCCCAACATAGGTTTTGGTGGAGAAATAAAGTAGATATTATTGAAACTACTTTAATTCACTTATATCGCGTCTGGGCTTCTGTTCATGTCTTATTTAAGACTGGTATTAATCTGTGACACAACAGTAATGTATTCATTCTTTAACCATTTCCCTCATATAAACAACTGGTACCAATCTGTGTTCTAATTCAATCTATAAACCTTTCCCTCATATAAACATGTTTTTCACACCTTTGCAAACACAGTAGACCCATATGAGACATCTTGCTTACGGTCATACAATAGATCTGATTCCGCAGTTTCTACCAATACCAAATAATCCTGTGTACCTAAGCCATCATAGAAAATCAGCTGGTAAATAGCCCTTTTAATGTCAGAAGGAGCAGTCTGATCTGGATCCGATCAGTTTGCTTGTAGAGTAATATATATCTGATTCTATAGTTTCTGCCATGACCAAATTTTATTGTATTATCCCTTTAATCTACACCTTGCAAACAGAGTAGACACAGATCAGATGATTCCTGTAAGAGCTGCTTGATCAGGGTCTGCTCTATTTGCTTTTAAAATGATATAGATATGATCCTATGGCCAAACATTCCCTTGTCCATGACTTGTGTCATTAAAAAAGTAATTCATTTAATATTCATGATGTCACTATTTCTTACATGAATATTCATTGAGTTATGCGTTAACCCTTCTAAGACAAGGCACAATTATCCTCTGCATCAATTTTGCGCTTCTTTCCAAAAACCTTCGGATTAGGGCAGTCAAGTTACTCAGCATCTTACCCAGATCTAAACTGTTTAACGTCTTTAAGCGCATTTATATACAGGGCAGACAAAGATCAGACAGCTTCTGTAGAATCAATCTGATAGGGTCTGCTTTGTTTATAGACTAAACTTGATTCTGCAGTTCCTGCTACGGCAAAAACATTCTGTGTTTATATGCCAGATGTATATATTTTAAAGACCACATATGAATTAGGTGGACTGATGTATATATACATAGTACGACGTAAGGATTAGGTAGACCCATGTATATACTGAAAGTGTGAAATAAGGCTGAGGTAGACCGATGTATAGATTTGAGTGAGTGAGTTGGGTTTTACATCCGACCAACAGTATTTCAGTTATTTGCAGACTGTACTCGCTTGAGACAAGTTATAATGCTGCATCACTGGAATGCCCCTGCCACGGGCACATGGCAAGGCACCCACCCAGTCACATCCTGACACCGGGCTGACCAGTCCTAGAACTACCCCTTTAATGTCAATTGTAGATAGGGGAGCTACTAGTTCAAACTTTAAATTACTTTAAGTCTGTCGCGGCCAGGGATTGAACCCACGACCTTCCGTACGGCAGGCGGACGCTCTACCACCGAGTCACGCGACCGGTGTATAGATTTGAAGGATAAAACCTATCCAGATCCAAACTGTTTGTTAGGGTCACCAAAACATTATATTTTAGTGTTCTGTCTTCAATCATTTACCTCTTAGATAAGCCTTTTACCCTTTCCTCCATGAATATTCATATAAGAAATAATGACATCATGAATATTAATTAGATCAATTTGTTATAATAGCACAAAGACACATGAAGTTTTTGATATGGTTGAAAATGTAGAATCATATCTAAATTATATCATCTAGCAAACAGAACAGATGTTGATCAACCAGCTCCTATACGAGCCATCTGATCTGGGTCTCCCCGGTTTGCAAAGTCGAAGAAAGGCATGTTTATGGTGTAAAGGGTTAAACGCCTTTGCATAGTACAGAGTAGACAAATATCAGACAGCTTCAGTAGGACAAATCTGAAAGAGTCTGCTTTGTTTGTTTATAGACTAAATATAGATTCTACAGTTTGTGCCATATCCAAAACATTCGTTTATGCCAGATGTATATATTTTAAGGACAACGTATGGATTAGGTGGACCGACGTATATATTCAAAGTATGACGTAAGGATTAGGTAGACCAATGTATATATTGAATGTGCAACATAAAGTTTGGTTTGGTTTTATCAGGTTTTACACCGCTTTAACAGTATTTCAGTCATATCATGATGTTCAGCTAATAACAGGTGGAGGAAGACCCCAGAGGTTCCCTGACCCCAGAGGTTCTCTGCGCACAGAACAGATTGCATTGTTTCGAGCACAGAACATCCGGGTCGAACCACCGACCTATCTCGAGCCAGCTTAAATGCTTCCTTACATGAAAAATCCAAATGCACATACCAATGTATATACTCAAAATGCGACATAGGTAGACCGATGTATAGATTTGAAGGACAAATCTTACCTTTTGTGGTACTTGATTTTAGTAATTTTGGTAGAGAGATTATAAAACGCTATTCCTACGAAATACCATTCAAACTGAACCACCAGTTTTTGAGAAGAATTTTAGTTTTCTAAGTTTAGCCCGGTCCCTGGTATGTATCAGCATAACTTAAGCAAATTTTGATAAAGTGTCATGAGGCAACTACTCCTTCAAAATACCATTCCAATTGGACAAACTGTTTTAGAAAGCGTCACAGGAAGAGTTTTTCTGTCAAATATCTTTCAGTTCTGGCCACTGTTTTGGAGATGTTTAAAGAATTTTACTTCGGGTGCCATCACAACCAGTTCTACACAGATCCAGATTCTTTAAGAAATGCAAATGAGAGAAATGCTATGGTATAATTATTTACCTTTCTTCTCCACCATGTGGCTTGCATCATCATAAGCGTAAACAATTTCATCTCCTTGCTGTAAATTAGTTGTGCTGTCAAACACCTTAAAATATATATAACTGTATTGCTGTCAGATGGTTATGCATCATCTATCATTTGGCATACATCTCCAAACCAATCATCAGTATCCATACTGAAAAATATTTATAATTCAAGCATATACTAGCCTAGTCCATGTATATGAAATTCTATAATCACTTCTGACTATTTAGTTTATGAACATTTATTAACCCTTTCATCCATAAATATGCCTTTCTACGCCTCTGTAAAGGTCAATTCTTTGAACAATTGCGATAAATTGAGCATTTGTTCCATAGCAAGATTTTTCACACATTTACAAATACAGTAGACTCAGATCAGAAGGCTCCAATCTTTGAGTTGACTGATCATCGTCTGTTCTCTTTGCTTTTGACATGATATAGATCTGATTCTAACTTTTTGTCAAAGCAAAAACAAGTACCACGTATGGTACATGATACGCCTATTTTCAAACTTTCTATGCCTTATAAGTGTTGACATTTTCTAAATTGTACTTCAGATCTGAAAGTGATATTATATAAAACAAGACATGTTTGTAAAACATGTATATCCCCAGATCCCCTGACCTTTGATCTAGTGACCTCAACTATAGAGGTCATCTAGTGGTCATGACTAATCACCTAAGCAACTTTGAAGATCCTAAGCCAAACCACTGATCATTTATTGACCTCAAAGACAATAGGGGTCATCCAGTGGTCATGACCAACCACCACAGCAAGTTTAAAGATTCTATGCTAAACCCTTGGGCAGTTATTGATCGGAAACCATTTAACCAGTTAAAGTCATGGTGACCTTGACCTATGACCTCAAAAACATTAGGGGTCATCTAGTGGTCATGACCAACCACCACAGCAAGTTTGAAGATCCTAAGCCAAACCCTTGAGCAGTTATTGATTGGAAACTATTTCACCATTTTAGGTCATTGTGACCTTGACCTTTGACCTAGTGACTACAAAATAATAGGTCATCTACTTGTCATGACCAACCACCACAGCAAGTTTGAAGATTCTATGCCAAGTCGTTTAGAATCATTTCTCCATGGCAAGAGCACCGCAAGCGGATGCGAATGCTCGTCTGTTATCATTTAGGTATGTGTGGATAGGCCTTGTCAAGATGAACATGCATACCAACAAGAGCACCGCAAGCGGGTGCAAACGCTTGTCTGTCGTCATTGTCAAAAAATATAAAGGGCAATAACTCCAAAATTTATGGTTCTTATGTAGGGGCCTTCCCTTCAATGAGATCTAGTAACCTATGAAGTTTCATGTTGATACCTCTTATACTTTTCGAGTTATGGTCAATGTTAAGATTTCGGAGGACAACGACAAAATAGACGCGGATGCCCAAGTTACAACAATAGCTTGTGATTTCTTCGAAACAGACGAGCCAAAAATGAATGTTGCAAATGGAAAAATTGAAGAAGTTATGGTCAATGTTAAGATTTCAGACGACAACGACGACAATGACAACAACAACAACATGGTTGCAGAGTTACGATAATAGCTCCTGGTTTCTTCGAAACAGACGAGCTAAAAATGAAGTGAATATCTTATTCAATAAAATTTTATGGCCGTCCTCATTTTTGCAGATTTAGGTAAAGTGCAAGGGCCATAACTCTGTAACAACAATTTGAATGAACTTCAAAATCAACTCAGCTTCTGAATTTGTTCAATAAAATATGTGTGGGAAGTTTTATTGATATCCTTTAACAGAAAACAAGAGGGCCAGAATGGCCCTGAAGCGCTCACCAGACAATCAGAGGAGAAGATTTTCAAAGTTTTCACTATATGTTTCTATATAAAACAATGCACCCCTGGGGCGAAGCCAATTTTGACCCCAGAGACATAATTTATGTAACTTTTGTAGAGGACCTACAGATGATGCTATGTGCCGAAGATGAAAGCTAAGACCCCTGTAGATTCATCAGAGAAGAATTTTAAAGGTTCAAATTGTTGACGAATAACGACGCACGACGCGCGCCGACAGACGACGGACACCAGGCGATCACAAAAGCTCACCCTGAGCACTTTGTGCTCTGGTGAGCTAAAAAGCGTAAAAAGGCTTCTAGATCATGTAACACACTGAACAAATAATTGAATGCAAAAATTGTCAAATGGTGAAATTCTCACCTGACCATTCTATTCATAAGCTTGTCAGAATTAAATTTATCAAAACCGATATGAAGCCACACAGTACAGGCACTTATGACACATATCCTAAACATTGAGACTGCCTTTGAATGAATTCATACACACATGATCTTACATGAAAAACACATTTTTTCTCAAACACATGTGTCTGTGAAAGAGATGAAGTTCTTGGTACCCATACATTTCAAAGCCCTTACCTCAGTGTCCCAGATGATGGCATCCTCCCAGTTTCCATAGATCAGCTCTTGGTTCTCTATCGGGAAGATTGAATACCATGTGTTGTCCTTGTCATCTCTCTCTGCAAAGGAATGGAATACAAAAAAAAATTCTTCACATAGACAATGGAATGAACAAAAGTGAAAAACTGGCACAATGTATACCCAACCAAAGGGTATTTGCAAACAGAATAGACGTAGATCAGACAGCTCTTGTACAAGTTGTTTGATCTGCGTCGACTCTGTTTGCTTGTGGAATAACTGATATGATTCTACATATTGTGTCATGGTCAAAACTGCAGACCTGTGTTATGCCATTATAAAACATGAGCTAATCATGATGAGTCATTATTTCTTTTGTGTTAATTAAGACGAGTAATTTGGCAGAGAATGTTGTCCAGATCAATTCTATGAGTAGATACTTCTTTTCAAAACATACACACACAGAGTGTCACACATTAAATCAAACCCAGATGAGGGTATACCATCTACAGCTATACATTTTATACAGTAAAGTAAAACCACTCTATAACGGCCACTAAATTACATCAAGTATTGTGTGTTAAAGACAGGTGGCTGCTTAAAGCAAGGTGAAAGTAAAACAGAACGCGCCCATAGAACCATTCTGTTTTACTTTCACGAAGTGCTTTAAGCAGCCACCTGCCCTTAATACCAACTAATTAACACAATTTAATGGCCGTTATAGAGGTTTTACTGTAGTGGCGGTTATAGAGAGTTTTTACTGTAGTTCTCACAATCTCTCCTTAGGCTTTCGAAAGGATCGTTCCTTTACCTAATGAATATTAATGTAAGAAATATTGACACAATGAATATCTATTATCTGATAATGGAATTTGAACAAATAATTTTGTGGTAGTTTCAGAAAATACAGAATCAGATCTATATTTTGTTTGTACTCGTAAGTAATTATCGCCTGCAAAACTTTTCGTCTGCTTCAATTCTGAAAGTTCATTGTTTTTAAATGATTTTAACCCTTTCCTTCATATACACATGTTTTCACGCATTTTCAAACAGAGTAGACCCAGATCAGACGGCTCCTATAGGATGAGGGTCTGCTCTGTTTGCTAATGGAATTTGCCATTCTGGTAGAGAAGCTAGAGTAGAGGACCAAAGTACATTGGAAGTAGCTAGGACCCATGCATTTGTGGTAAATGCAGACCCGGGACCCAAACAAACATGTCTGAGAAACCTGCTGTGTCTCCAGCCTGAGAATGTGTTGATAAATTCAAATCTAGCTCAGTCCAGCTGTATAGGGTACCTTTTTGTGAGCCTTGTCCTATGCCGGTCAGTGACTTCATCACTGGCATCGTGCTGCTTACCGGCTTCCATTGACCCCCAGGTCAGTCTGAAATAATGAGCAATCACAGAACTAATCAGGATCTGCTCTGTCTGCTTACGGAATTATAATAAAATCTGCCTCCACAGTCTCTACCAATACCAAAGCACTGTTCAGCTAATTAAAATTCATGATGTAAATATTTCATACATGAATATTTAACACAGAAAGGGTTAAATAGGAATAAAGAAGGAACAGAAAACGGACCAAGACTGTCTTCCAGCTTTCTGAGGGGTTATACAATAAACCAAACACATGTTAACATTTATGATGAATATTTATGCAAGAAATAATGACACCGTGAACATTTTTAAGCTGAGTTTTCAAATGGCATATGAACACAGATTTTTGAGCCATGGTAGAAACTGTACAATTGATCTACAAAATTCAAAAAGGCATGAAAAGGTTTCTATAATGTAAAAGATTAACAAGTATTACTGTAACACATTGAACAATTGATTTAATGCAATATTGTCACATGGAATGGTGAAATTCTCAACTGATCTGGGTCTACTCTGTCTGCTAAATCATCTATATTAGGGACCCCCCCCCCAAAAAAAAACGTATTCATATACATGTACATGTACCAGGAAAAATGTCAAAAAGGTAATAGCACTGGTAACAGACACTGGGATTGAAAAAAAATATTACAGATGAACAGGTTCAGATATCAGAGTAAATAAAGTAAAGTTTCAATAAATTTGAAACAAGAGGGCCATGATGGCACTGAAATCGCTCACCAGAGGGAAAGATTTTTAAAGTTTTAACTACATGTACGTTTCTAAACAAAACTGGACACCTGTTTTGTGGGGTGTTATTTGACCCTTTCTCTGTATGATTATAATGGCAAGCTTTCTGGGATGATTTGCTTTATTATAAATATATTCTAAGTCAAATACCGAACGTTTACCGACCATTAACTTGGAAAGCATATTTCGCACAAAACATATGTGGAAAAGTTTCATTTTCCATTACATATTACTACGCATAACCTATAAACTCCTTGATATATTGCGTATTTAGAAACGAACGACAACTCTTGTAGAGTACATTTCGTAACAAAACCAGTTCACACCGGGACGTTTCGAACACCTTCAGAATTAGAGTACTGATGATTGTTTCAAAGCAGAAATTGTATAAAAATCGCGGTTTCAACAATTTATACAAACGGAATTGTTATGGAAATGGAAAATTAAAACTTGTTAACAATAACTGGTGATAATAACCATTGTGATAAATAGAGCATTTACCTTAGTGATAAATAGAGCATTTGCTCCATAAGAGTAAATGCACTATTTATCACAATAGTTTCAAATCTACAAAATTCTGAAATTTTCCTTTTCTCTATTTAACCCTTTTCCTCATATAAACATGTTTTCATGCATTTGCAGAGTAGACCCAGATTTACCTCTTTGAATAAGCAGATTACATTTCTAACAGATGACAACCCTATCACTGCTTAGCATGACTTGACCGAAATTAGCACACAGTTTAAACTCAGATCTGACACATACCGGTATGTAACTTTATATGTGGTTTGTATATGAGTTAATTTACTCCTATGGAGCAAATGCTCTATTTATCACAATGGTTTGAAATCTACACAATTCTGAAATTTTCATCTTCTCTAATTAATGCTCCTTATCAGTAGATTTATTCAAAGAGGTAGGATCCATAGGAGTAAATGTTCTATTTATCACAAAGGTTTTAAATCTACACAATTCTGAAATTTTCCTTTTCTATAATTAATGCTCCTTATCAGTAGATTTATTCAAAGCGGTAGGATCTGAAAAAAGCCTTTGTGATAAATATAGCATTTGCTCCATAGGTGTAAATGTTCCTTTTCTATAATTAATGCTCCTTATCAGTAGATTTATTCAAAAAGGTAGGATCTGAAAAAAGTCTTTGTGATAAATAGAGCATTTGCTCCATAGGAGTAAATGCTCTAATCTATCACAATGGTTTCAAATCTACACAATTCTGAAATTTTCCTTTTCTCTAATTAATGCTCCTTATCAGTAGATTTATTCAAAGAGGTATAATAGTCACTTTATGAAACCATTGCAGGGCTCAACATTAACCTACGTCCGACAGACATTCACTGGTTGAATGTCGGTCCGGTCTTGTAAATATTCCAAGCCACTAGACCGACTTGTCGTATAAATCCGGGTCCGGTCGCGATACCGATCGAAAGAGAAAGTAGCAAAAAAACACTTACAGATAGGTCACGTCGGGTTCATCTATAATTGTGTTTATACATAGTACGCATGCGCAAAATTATAGACTGCTCTTCGCGATATTTCCCCACTACTAGCTAGCCTTTACAACACCACGATGTGACTGATGTACGGATACCAGTCTTGGAATTTCGTATCTATTTTTGCTATCGAACAGGGAACACCTTTTAGGAAGTTGTCGCAAAAAGCGTCCGTACAATGTGTTAATTTGCATGTAGTGTTTAATTGCAACATTTTGAAAACAATAAATGAGTTAACACGCAAAATGGTGTATTGAATTAATCTCCGAATAAATAAAACACGTGCCAAAATCTTTTTACGACATTCAGACTCATTTACGTTTGATTACAATAACAACGTGTGGAAGCTTTATCGTAAGTAAAATTCGTCTGTTGAAAGAAATGTGACTTTGAAACTTCGGCTTTACATCAAAATGCGGCGGTAGTAGCGATGACAATATACTTAAATCGAAGGGGCCTACCAGAAACAAAGAATACATATAAAAAATTAAAGCGAAACTGTGAATTTCTTCCTAAATGGCTTGAGAATTTAAATGACTCCTGGTCCTGTATCGTGTTTAATGTAGCACTGTAGTGCCATATTTTCATGAACATTCAAATATAACAGATTATTCACTACCTATAAACACATTTTAACAACCCTGTCTTCTCTAAATATTCTTGATAAAATGTATTTAAAGCAGGATTTGACACTTCATACAGGTTCAACATCTCACGAGTTTTTAAAAACCAAAATAGTTTATCACCAAGTCAGGGCACAAGACATTTTGGTCAGGGCTAGTAGTTTTCAAAACCACTAGCCCGACTGGTCTAGTAAGCAAAAAAGTTAATGTTGAGCCCTGAATCATTGTGATAAATAGAGCATTTGCCTTTGTGATAAATAGAGCATTTGCTCCATAGGAGTAAATGCACTATTTATCACAATGGTTTCAAATCTAAACAATTCTGAAATTTTCCTTTTCTCTAATTAACCCTTTTCCTCATATAAACATGTTTTCACGCATTTGCAAACAGAGTAGACCCAGATTTACCTCTTTGAATAAGCAGACAACATTTCTTACAGATGACAACCCTATCACTGCTTAGAATGACTTGACCAAAATAAGCACACAGTTTGGATTCTGATCTGACACATACCAGTATGTAACTTTATATGTCGTTTGTATATGAGTTAATTTACTCCTATGGAGCAAATGCTCTATTTATCACAATGGTTTGAAATCTATACAATTCTGAAATTTTCCTTTTCTCTAATTAATGCTCTTTATCAGTCGATTTATTCAAAGATGTAGGATCTGAAAAAAGCCTTTGTGATAAATAGAGCATTTGCTAACCATTGTGATAAATAGAGCACAAGCTCCATTGGAGTAAATGTTCTATTTGTCACAATGGTTTCAAATCTACACAATTCTGAAATTTTCCTTTTCTATAATTAATGCTCCTTATCAGTAGATTTATTCAAAGAGGTAGGATCTGAAAAAAGCCTTTGTGATAAATAGAGCATTTGCTCCATAGGCGTAAATGCTCTTTTCATCACCATGGTTTCAAATCTACACAATTCTGAAATTTTCCTTTTCTCTAATTAATGCTCCTTATCAGTAGATTTATTCAAAGAGGTATAATAGTCACTTTATGAAACCATTGTGATAAATAAAGCATTTGCTCCATAGGAGTAAATGCTCTATTTATCACAATGGTTTCAAATCTACACAATTCTGAAGTTCTAGAAGCAATCCTACACATTGAGAATGATATTTACACATATATTGTATGGAGCGGTATTTGGGTCAAAATTATAGTTATGATTTTACTAAGCGAATACTGTTATCTACGTGCTATTTGTTAATTTAGATACTCATTTCGATGTTGTTAAATACAATTTATCTATTTAAACTTCTATTTTAATTGTCTTTTTTAAAAAATCTTATATTTCATTCGCAATCTCAGAAGCTAGCCGCCTTATTCTAAATGCCTCATTCTTTATTCTTCATTCTATATTCTTCATTCTATATTCTTCATTCTATATTCTTAATTCCAATCGCTAAACGGTAAATGTTTCAACTCAAATTATTACGCAACTAACTCACCAAATACTAGCTCTAGCTACACTACGCGATGACAACGTTAAACGGCTGGCAGTTGCCGGTAACAGTTTTGGTATTGATGGTTGGTGGTTCAAATCACGGCAGCGACACATATTTTTTCTTGTGGAATGTTAGTTGTGAACGCTTAATGCTTCATGACTATATTTCCAAAGTCTGAATTGCAAATCGGTAAACGGTACCGACTCTAATTATTAATATTGAAGTTTAATCCTTCCCTGAAGAATATTCATGTAAAAATAATGCTACCATGAATATGTATTAGCCGATTTTAACAATGATATATAGACACATGATTTTTTCATGTCCCCCAACGGCGGGCATATAGTAATCGCATTGTCCGTCCTTCCGTCTGTCTTTCCATCCGCCTGTCTGTCTGTCCCTCCATCCCAAATTTCACGTCCCTTCTGTATTTTTTTTCTGTGAATTGATTTCAAAATAACCTGGCACAAATGTTCACCACAAAAAGACGATATGTCGCGTTCAACTTCCTGGTCCATGGGTAAAAGGTCAATGTCACCGTTCAGGGTCAAAGGTCGGGGGTATAAGTGTTTCACAAACACACCCTTGATTGGTAATGAATAGAAACTGCAGAATAAGCAGTTATATTTCCATAAGCAAACAAATTGGACCCTGTTCAGACGGCTTCCTTAGGATATGGTTCTACTATGTTTGCACGGGCCTAAAAGGCGGTTATTTGAGGGGAAGGGGTAATACATACATCCACGCGAGCTTATTACATTGGACATATACACGCAGTGTAGACCCAGATCAGAGGACTCCTAAAGGAGCATTCTGATTAGGATATGCAGTCTGTCATTCAAAAAGTTCTAGCAGGTGTAAGCCTCTCACACTGAGTGAACTCTATAGTTAAAAACTGATGTTCCACTGTGGAAATTCAGACTTGAAAGATGGATGTTAACCCTTTACCTGATAGTGCAGTAAACCCTCTCATGCAGACAGCTCCTAGAGGAGCTGTCTGCATGAATTTCACCCAACCTTAAACTGATACCTGTCTCCAAGAATGATATTTATACTGAATTTAACGTCTGGAGACGGGTAGATCCTGATTAGAAGGCTGCTGTTTATAACTTTCGTCCTGCATTAATTTTAACTAAGAATTATAATTATTTGTACAGAACTGCTAGCTGTGCACAAACTGTATACAGGCAATCAAGCACCGGTGATAGCTCTCCGATTAACCCTGTACCTTGAATATTCATATAGGAAATTATGACATCATGAAAATCAATTAGAATAGTGTTTAAAATGACTGATGCGAACACATGGACTTTTAGCCATGGCAGAAACTGTAGAATCAGATCTAACCATTTCATATGCAAACAGAGCAGACCTCGATCAGACATTTTATATTCTTTCTTCACTATATGCACTCGAGTGTCAATCAGCTTGAATACTGATGCCGCACTGAACCACCCGGTGTCTGATCTAGATCCAAACTGCATGCAAAATCATTCTTGGATTCACTCATAGATCTAGTATGGTAAAGGTTGACACTTTCCCCCCATCTATTCATGTAAAAAATCATGAATTTTAGAATATGAATTACATGTAGATCTAGATCCTAGATGTATTTTATCATGGCACCAAGAACAAGTGGTAGAAACATTAGAATCAGATCTACATTGTTTCATAATCAAACAGAGTAGACCCAGGTCAAACGGCTCCTATAGGAGTCGTCTGATATGGGTCTGCTCTGTTTGCAGGAGTCAAAAGTCGGTCATATGAGGGAAAGGGTTACAGATACCATTCGTTATTACCAATTCATTCATACAAAAAGCATAGTTTCTATATAAACAAACCAAATGTTAGCGTGTTTTCTTTCTCGAAACGCCCAAATGTTATTTGCTAAAATACTGGATTTGACACCTCTGTTTATATATGTAGAGTAAAATCCCTTATTTTGACACCTTAAGACATATTCGTCGTAAGGATAAGAGTGTGTTGTAATTCGACATGATAACAAAGAAAGACGTGCATTTACCACCGTTTTTGAATTACTATTGCTTATGAACGCAGTGTTCTCATTAGGATTGAATTTTACAGAGTCCCTGGGACCCAGGGCATCAGCAAAAGTTGCAAATACAACTGAGTCCCAGATAATTTCACTCCTGTTTCTGTAATGGTGATTTTTTGCCCCATTAAATGTAAAGGGGTAAAATTATTTAAGACTTACACTGATGTATCATTTAACATAAAAAATATAAGTGATACACGCACTGTATAATAAGGTATTTCTTGATGCTTTGATTTGAAGTGCACGACGACGAGCATAGTGAACTGAGCTGAGAATCACTGTATCAGCTGGTACGTAAAAGCAGTTTTCACTTCATTTTCAGTGCATACAAAGCATCACATGGTAATTCTATTGTTTTCAGGGCTAAAATCATTTACTTACAAGTCTTTAAACTCTCGATCTTGCACCCATAACGCTTTAAAGTTCCTGGAGTATTCAACTTTTTACTAGTAGACGCCATCTTTTTTCAGCACCCAAATGTCATTTACTAAGCGACAGAACGGTTCTCGTAGAATTATATAATTTTAGATGTTGACATTAGGGTGGAAATCGTAACCAGTCAATGCAGGTGCCCTCCTACGTACCTGGAATAACCCAGGACTCGATATTAATAGATGCGTTGCAATTTCGGAAAAAATGTCAAGAAAACGGAGTGAGAATCACTTTGTTTATTGATCCGGATTGATGTAAGACGGAAACTTTTCAGTTGTTATTTTACCTGGATTCATTTAAATCGGTAAAATTTCGATCATTGATCTTGCGTCCCATGGACGCAACGTACTTGACTATTTTGCGTTCCAACGATTTTCGGTGCGTATTTAGATATGATTACGCCGTAAACGGGAACACTGTGAACGTGTATGTAGTACATGGGTTTGCAGTGCAATACGTTACTAACTTGATCTGCTTTGGGGTTTTTTATTTGGACAGGGAGACTTATCATTATGACGCGCTTATATGACTTATGACGTAAAGATGACGCACAGTAATGCCAACACAGTTTCCTTTTAGTTTCAAAATGACGTCATACAACATAACCCTCGCCACTCGTGAAAATATAGTATTTTGTAAGTAAGTTTCGTAATAATTTGAGTTGAAACATTTAGCGATAAGAATTAAGAACTTAGAATGAGGCATGTAGAATAAGGCGGTTAGCTTCTGAGATCAAGTAGAGCTAGTACAAATGTATTTGGTGGGTTGAGATAAAGTAGAGCTAGTATTTGGTGAGTTAGTTTCGTAATAATTTGAGTTGAAACATTTAGCGATAAGAATTAAGAATTAAGAATATAGAATGAAGAATATAGAATGAGACAAATCAAGTAGAGCTAGTATTTGGTGAGTTAGTTTCGAAATAATTTGAGTTGAAACATTTAGCGTAAAGCGATAAGAATTCAGAATATAGAATGAAGAATAAAGAATGAAGCATGTAGAACAAGGGCATGTTGTATTGCTATGCAAGACATGAGTCCCCCACCGGACTGAAAAAAAACCCCTCCGCTCTCCCCACCCCACCCACCCATGGTGTGGTTGACCATGGTATATACATGACCACCTGAATGGTATTAGTACCTACTTTCATACATTAAATCAGTAAATAAAAAGTTATTGTCCCGCCAAGAAAATATGAAAAAGGGGAGTAACTCCAAAAATATTGATGCTAGAGTTATTGCCCTTGTGCATGAAACTACACCTCATTATGCTTGTTCCATATGAGAAGTTTCAAATCAATTGAACCAGTACATAAAGAGTTATTAACTGGACAAGAAAATATGTAAAATGGGAATAACTCCAAAAATATAGATGCTAGAGTTATGGCCCTTGTGCATGACATTACCCCTCATCATGCTTGTTCCATATGTGAAGTTTCAAATCAATTGAACCAGTAGATAAAGAGTTATTGTCCGGACAAAAACTATGAAAAAGGGGAATAACTCCAAAAATATTGATGCTAGAGTTATGGCCCTTGTGCATGACACTACTCCTGATCATGCTTCTTCAATGTGTGAAGTTATAATGAATTTGGCCTAACTTTGTAGGAGATATTGCCCGGACACGAAGCGTGACAGACAGACTGACAAGAAAATATGAAAAAGGGGAATAACTCCAAAAATATCGATGCTAGAGTTATGACCCTTGTGTATGACACTACTCCTCATCATGATTGTTCCATATGTGAAGTTTCAAATCAATTGAACCAGTAGATAAAGAGTTATTGTCCGGACAAAAAAATATGTAAAAGGGGAATAACTCCAAAAATATTGATGCTAGAGTTATGGCCCTTGTGCATGACACTAGCCCTCATCATGCTCCTTCCATGTGTGAAGTTATAATGAATTTGGCATAACTTTGTAGGAGATATGGCCCGGACACGAAGCGTGACAGACGGACGGACAAGAAAATATGAAAAAGGGGAATAACTCCAAAAATATTGATGCTAGAGTTCTGGCCCTTGTGTATGACACTACCCCTCATCATGATTGTTCCATATGTGAAGTTTCAAATCAATTGAACCAGTAGATAAAGAGTTATTGTCCGGACAAAAAAATATGTAAAAGGGGAATAACTCCAAAAATATTGATGCTAGAGTTATGGCCCTTGTGCATGACACTAGTCCTCATCATGCTCCTTCAATGTGTGAAGTTATAATGAATTTGGCATAACTTTGTAGGAGATATGGCCCGGACACGAAGCGTGACAGACGGACGGACAAGAAAATATGAAAAAGGGGAATAACTCCAAAAATATTGATGCTAGAGTTCTGGCCCTTGTGTATGACACTACCCCTCATCATGATTGTTCCATATGTGAAGTTTCAAATCAATTGAACCAGTAGATAAAGAGTTATTGTCCGGACAAAAAAATATGTAAAAGGGGAATAACTCCAAAAATATTGATGCTAGAGTTATGGCCCTTGTGCATGACACTAGCCCTCATCATGCTCCTTCAATGTGTGAAGTTATAATGAATTTGGCATAACTTTGTAGGAGATATGGCCCGGACACGAAGCGTGACAGACGGACGGACGGACGGACGGACGGACAGACGGACAGACGGACGGACGGACGGACGGAATCGAGCAAACCTATAGTCCCCCAACCGGTAACCGGTGGGGGACTAATAAGGCGTGTAGCTTCTGAGAACTGTAATTTTGACCCAAATACCGCTCCATAATATTGGTGACGTCATACTCAAAAACTGTGATGCAATAAGGCTTACATGTATACACACACATTGAAGTAAGGAATCAAAACCTCTAGCTTAGAATATTACCTTCAATGAGCCTGCATGCCTTTTACAGTCCTGCCTTTAGCTGAAATATTTCCAATAAAATACTATAGAATATAAGAATATCTAGATAGATCTATAGATCTACGGATTCGTCAAGATCAGATGCAATTTTTTGTAACATTTTGGGTCAACTTTGAAGGTTCTTACTTTGACATCATTTCATGTTTAACTGTTTACTGAAACACTATAGTTACAAGATTGGCAAATTTCCATGCTTAGAAATAAAGTACATAGAAAAAAAAATAGATTAAATAATCAAAACGAAGGAAAATATCAAGAAATACCTTTATTTGAAAGAAAATGAATATCTATTCAACAGTAATGAAACTAGAAACAGCTATTGATGAAACGAAAAACGACGCTAATTTTTCACAATTCAAGGGGTACCGGACCCATTCACAATCCCAGGAAAAAAATCACTGTTTCCTCCCGTTATGTGTTTTCGAAGGTCATGTATTTTCGACGATCTTGTTCATGCACATTCTTTATAATAACCTTGCAGGATTTCTGGCCACTACGTGAATTCATATAAACATAAACAGCTTAAGATAACGCCAGTGGAAAATAAAGACGAAATAGATATTCAAATGCGATCAGGAAAACACATAACTCAGCCAGTCTCAGGGATATGTCAGGAAGACGACAGCCTGTAGTTTTTATTTTGGATTATATGACAAGAATGCTGCAATATTTTAAAGAGAATGTGTAAACAGTAACCACTAAGGTTAAGAAATCTTATTTAGATTGTATTTATTTGTAGAGACTAGAGTGGGGGAAAAGGTTTTAACCCTTTGCTTGCTATTTGTGGCAATATACCTACCTGTAAAGAGTGAAGACCCAGATGAGACAGCTCCTGCAGGAGCCGTTTCATCAGGGTCTGCACTTTTTATAAGTTGATTGTGCAACCAGTGCACTCCAAAGCAGTGATTGCACAGTGAAATACTTGTACACAGTGAAGATATATGTTATTATACAACAGGGCATGGGATGATTTTTAAAATTCAGCAAGAGAAGGGTTAAGGGCACCGGAATGGGTAAATGAATTCCATTTGAAGTTTGATTTTATCACATTAAATTTTGTAATTTATCTGTTGATGTAATTTTCTAGTCAAGCTTTTCTATAACAGACCAATTTCATATATATAACTTTAGATTTACAAAACATATGTGATAGTCATAAGTAACGTCTAACGATCCAGCTGGAAATTATGTAGGGCGAAACTTCCCAGCTAGGACGATAGACCTGACATACAAAATACCAGTAAATAAGACAAAGCTACATAAAATTACTAGATAATCTTTCGAATGTTAAATTCTGCAGTTATGAAGTAGCACGATCACAGCGAACTTGATGGTGGTTGAATAATCGGACATTCGATTCTCAATACTGCAATTCTCTCCCGCCTGTAACGGCAATGTAACTTTTAAAAATTAATGCATGTCCTAGCAGACCTGTTTATAGACCCCTTGTATGCTGTATCAGTAGTTTTCAAAGGGACTTTCAGTAGTTTTTGGATGTCCATCAGAAGTTTTAACGTTTTATATAGTTTGCCTCATTAAAACACATGTAGACCTTTTACTTATCTCTTGTTCTGCTAATTTGTTTATACTTATCCTCCTGCATAAGTATATATATATATATATATTCAAAAGAAAAATACAAAGAGTTAAGACACTGCAGAAAAATAAATTATCCATATAGCAAATAGTGCTGATCCTGATCAGTTCAGTTCCTGAGGAACCTATCTGATATGGGTCCCGTGGAAATACACTGCCACGTCAACATGTAATCATTATGTGACAAACAAATTCTCAAGTGATATAACTTGAAAATTGAATCCTTTGCTTCATGAATATTATTTTTTTTTAAAAATGTATGCCTTCATGAATATTAACTGAATTCTATATAATGACCTAAGAAACAGGGAATTGTTTTGCCACAATGGTCTGTGTTGAATCAATATCATATGTTGCATTTATTATCATACATCAGGCATCTAGCAAACAGTAGTTGTCTGATCTGTATCAACTCTTTTTTCAAGAAGTGTAAAATGGTGTATTTATCAAGCAAATGTTTATGCATTATATACTTATCAAACAAATACATGGTTCATGCAGAAATCTTAAGCCAATACTTAATGGGTTTTAAGGCCATATCCCCCAAATTAGTTCACATTTGTATACTCTAAATGGTGATATCGAGCTACTTTCGGTTTTAACGATATCACGGCAGAGTGTAAGACGGCACCTGCCACAAAATTAGCATGCTGTCTTACGGGTCATTAATGAGACTACCCCCAAATGTAAGGTCCAACAAGATCAGTGAATGGTTTTACAGTCTTAGACTTTCATTATCAGACTCTAATTAAAAAGTACAACAAACTGGAACAAAGTAGCTTATAATTTCTTGTAGATCTAACAACATAGTTTTAATAGTATTATGTTCTGCTATAACACTGTTATCATAGGTATTTGACCAAAGCAACATATGCAGGTCTTTCTCTCTCCACAAGAAAAAATCTTAGCAATCTGACAGTCAGAAAACATCTTGGAAAAGTTTTGAAATAGATTTTCATTTGATTTATAGAAATAAAGAGAAACTATGGTTTGAATTGTCCATAATAGTTCTGCTATCAAGCCTATCAGTAGATCGTTCGTTAGGGCAAGACTTGACATTTAGCGACATGGCTCGCATGCATGATGCAGAATTCAACATCGGGCAGGAGGTGGGTGGGGTATAGTTATTTCAGCAGTCGGCGAAGAAGAGATCTATTTGGGAATTGGGGTAACTTGAAAAACAGTTTGCCATACCAGTTATTGACATTATCTGTGACTTTTTTACTGGGACCAAGTTCGCCCATTTTACACAACTTTCACGTTCAATGGCTTTCTTACAATAGCGAGCAGAGTGCTTTGTACTTACAATCCTAACATTCCTTGATCCATGAATACTGCTAAATCCAATCTTGATTACACTTTCTTGCATGATTATGTTCATCAAGTGCATCCTATAATATCATTATTTTATTGAAATATTGATGGTCAGTTTTTTCCGTCGCCATGTGCTTTGCAGCATCTCATAAGGAGGAACGGGAGAGCTGCTCGCTGAATGGATAATATTAACCACATCCTATAATTACGTCACAGGTAACCAATGACGCTTTTAATGCCGAAAAAGATGATTTTGCGTCATTTTCACAATAAATTGATTAATGATAGAGTGTTCAAATAACATATACATGTTTGTATTGAGCGGAAAGGTACTTTAATACCGGAAAAGTGCATAAAGGGAGTAAAATTCCCAAATTGAACAGATCCGTAGCAATTTCGTTCTTAATCGTAGTACAGTCGAGTTTTCCATACCAAAACGTAGAAACTACGGCCAAAACGTAGCAGTAAACAGGTCTGTAGGACCTAACTATAAGCCTATAACATGTATGGAATTTATTTAATATCTGATCTGATATATCCTGAGCAGGCGCTCAAAATGAGTTTATTTCTTTGACAAACTTACCACACTTTACTTGTCCGCCATGATTGTTCCCGAAGCGGAAGTCGTCTGTACAGATCCGGGTACCCGGTGTTTCATATATATGAATTTTGCTCAAAATTAAAGCCTAAAAAATGATTTTTTCCCCCGCTGAAAAAATCTAAAATAAACATTGATAAATATTTGAAGCATCAGATGAATATTACGAAACCAGTTTTAGATTATCTATATATAGCCGATTTATGTTGTTATTCCATATTTTCTGCAGTCCACATAAAGTAGGTATTAAGAGACTTTAAAATATAGGTCCGTGGAGAAATAATCTGTTTTTTTGTCATGAAAGGATAGATGAACTTCAAAATTAAATTGATAAATATAAATAATGGTTTTAACTGTAGGTACTTTGATAAGGAATTAAATTTTCACTTAGGTTTACTACCCATACAGATGCCATAAACTATTAAGTAGACCAAAAAATGTCTACATAATCCAGCGGTCCGCATAAGCCATATAATAAATCATAATTGGTATACTGAAAGTAGGTATCAGAATTATATATATATATATATATATATATATATATATATATAGATAGATAGATAGATAGATAGGTAGAGATATAGATAGATAGATAGATAGATAGAGATAGATAAATAGATAGATAGCGAAGAAGACAATATAAATGCATACACGTGCTCCTGTATGCTGATGACGACAGGATCACCTTCTATATTATCTTATACATTGTATTGTGGAACATGCAACGTTCATTTGAATTTTGAACAGATATCTGTTTGCCGTTGTGAAGTTTGAAAAGCTGCTACACGCCTACTGTCTTAAAGACCAATACCTACCAGGATCTTTGGTAGGGATCTACAGTACTTTCTTAACAACAGGGGATCGTAGGACAGAAATTATCGTAAGTTCTTACATATGACGATCGCAACTGGACTTGCCTTGAACTTACGATAATGTAAGACTCAATTGCTTCATAATAATGTCGGTCATCTAAGTAGTAGCGATCGTCATAAATTAGGACTTTAAGTAAAAACATGTCCTCATCAGTGGCTGAAATAATCGAATTCTCCGTTTGTAAACTCTCGCTGATACGAAAACGCAGGTAAATCTCAGTATCGGTCTTGAATCATTTCCATCATATAAACGTCTTTTCACGCATTTGCAAACAGAGTAGAGCTATATCAGGTGGCTCCTATAGGAGTTGTCTGATTGGGGTCTGATCAGGGCTGTTATATTTGCTTATGGAATTATATATATATTCTGAAAATGGGTGATCCCTCGAAAACAAAAGTAGAAATGCAAAAAGAGAAAATTGCAGACTAGGTTTTATTGAGACTATTCATGAGTAGTAATTAAAAGTGCAACACTACTCACGCCCCCTAGCACCGGCTTAAGCAGTATTCAATTTTCAAAACTAATAACATGAAAACTAATGATCCCGAAGGACCAGAAGATATAACAACACTGAGAATGAAGAACGGGGCGACTTTTTACGACTGCCACACAAGCAAGTACCACCTGCTGTTGTGAAGTACATATATTCTGAAAATGGGTGATCCCTCTAAAGTAAAAGTAGAAATGCAAAAGAGAAAATTGCAGACTCGGTTTTATTGAGTCATAACAACACTGCGAATGAAGTACTGATCTGATTCTACAGTTTCTACTATTCTCTGTTTTCAACGGCATAGAAAGGCGTATGTATGGAGTACAGGATTAAAGAGATACACGTACATGTAAATGTATAAACGTAGACACAGACAGAGTAGATAATAATAGATGGATATGTAAACGATATATTACTAATATTTGCTAATGGAATTTGATCTGTTTCCTGAGTTTCTAAAATAGCCGCAATGTCCAACCTTCCATATTTCATTATAACTATTTTGTCCACGAATATTCAGTACGGATTGATTTATTGTTTTATTGGTGTGTGTATGGGGGGGGCGAAATGTTTCTCTACTAGTATTCCAGTTTCGAAGGATCGTTCTGCAGTACTTTACCTAGAATTAAAGTCACAGTGTGTAGATTTATCATCACTTGTACGACCTTGCTGTACAAGCGCGCTTTTATGGCGACGTGCTAGAGTGCATGGTTGCGAACCAGGCAACCCGGGTTCGATCTCCGGTCTAAGCTTTCTTTAATAGAACACCCGGTTACATTTGAAGCCCAGCGGGGGACTGTGGCTATATGAGCTTCGAGTTCGATTCCCAGTCGTTCTCATACCCATAGGAATTCGGGACGAATTTCAACTTGCTAGGTGAGTATGCCACAGTGTTTAGGTTTATCATCACTTATATAAGCGCGCTTTTATGGCGACGTGGTAGAGTGCATGACTGCGAACCTGGCGACCGGGGTTCAATCCCGGGTCTGAGCGGGTTACGTTAATTTTGTCACCCAACGTAAATAACCCACAGGGTGATTTATATGAAGATAATATGAAGAATATATGAAGATAATGTGTAATGATAAGAAACTCGTGGAGTGTTTTTTGAGTAAGACTTCGGGACGAATTCTTGTGTAGAGGGTGTGTATGTACCCCGGTAGTAGAGATTGTGGTGAAATAAGTTGATAAACTTTACTGTGTGGCTTGGTAGCTCAGTCGGTAGAGTGTTGGCATGGTAAGCCAGAGGCCCTGGGTTCGAGACCTAGTCGAGTCACAACTCTTTCACCATGTTACATTAAGCACCCAGGCGCGGTTTAAGTCTCCTACATTCAATAAATGAATGGCAACTTAGGTCATATTTTTTATTCCATGTCTTTTAAATGCAGACTCAGTCTTTCACGACGAGCATTACTGACTTTTTTGTATATTGTTATATAGAACAGATATATACATGTATACATACCTATGACAAATATTAATGAATCAGATTTTAAGATAATCTATAAGCAAACAGAACAGACCCTGATAGTTTCTGTTGTCAAATGTGACTAAAGTCTTCTCTATTGAGTAAAGGGATATCCCTGAAAATGAATATGTGCTAACACATATAAGTTGTATTTTAGATCAGTTTTGATTTACTTGTCTTGGCGGGACGTCAGCACTAATACTTTTAACAACCATAGAAACGAATGTTCTGTTCAGACTATTTAAAGAAATGAACGTAAAAGATAAGCAGAAACAGTTTTCAGACGACAGTTATGATTAATACTTGAGCGAGCATTGAAGCGTTTGTTAGCTGTATCGGTCGTCTGCTACAATTTTCTCCACATTACCTCAAAACACCATAATCACATTACAGAAACTGTAGAATTATATCTAAATATCTAAATTAATCCATAAGCAAACAGAACAGACTGATCAGACGGGTCCTATCAGTTGGTCTACTCTATATGCAAATAGATTGGGGAAGCGTGTCAGTTAAAGGGTTAATATTATAATGATCGAGGTGTTTTTCAACAATCGATTATTTTAACCTTTTCCCTGTTTTATGTTTATTTCAAATTTCAATACCTGCTGAATATTCGTGAACAAAATACATGTAGTTATAATGAAATATCGAAGGTGGAACAATATAACCATTTTACAAAATAAACAAGTAAAAGAACATATCTTTTAAATTCCACTGGCAAACAGAGCAGACCCTGATCAGACGGCTCATATAGGAGCCGTCTGGTCTGGGTCTTCTATGTTTGCAAATGCGTGAAAACACGTTTATATCAGGGAAATGGTTAAGATGAACAATCAGTAAATACAGATGAGATTTTATTGAGATGTCAGGTAATCTTAAGCAAACAGCTTTGAAATATTATCGCAAAATTGCCTGCGACATCATAAATGTTTACAATAAAAATAATTTCTGCTCAAAATTTGGATCTGGAGACACTTTGAATTTTGACCGATTGGATCAAGCGTTTGAGTTACCACTACCGCTTATCAAATAGTTTCTGATGCGATCCCTAGTTATTGTTAGTGCCTCATCTGGGACCAAGCTGTTTGCTACTGATAGTTAGGGCGGGGATAGCCCTGGATATTAATGTTAGAATTAATGACTGAATGTCTATATACAGTAAAACCCCTCAAAATATCGGTCTAGATGACAGGTTGCAGCTAAATGCAGTATTAAAGTCATGCAAAAACGTTTCTTGATGAGCTTTCCGCATGACTTTCACCCTGCATTAAGCATCCCAATGTTTCAAAGTTCTCCTCTTCAAGCATTCCGGTTTAGAGAGGCTTTACTGTATTAGCTGAAGTCTTATAATTGCATCATTAAACAAGGGAAGTTTTCATCATAGCAGAAATTTATTGTAGAACTATGAATATAAACTGTAGAATCAGATCTATAACAGACTTATCAACGGAATTGTCTTATCTGGGTCTACACCATTTGTAAAATGCGTAAAGGGTAAATAGTTAAGCAGTTAACGCTTTTAGTCACCCCGGATATCGGCAGCTGGCGATATATTCAATACTGTATGTTACAGGCGAGGTTTAACAGAAGCGTCAAATGGCTGCGTAACACATGTTTAAGCAGGATAGAAGAGAAAACAGGGAGCAGCGTCATTTAGTAATTTTGATAAAGAGGTAGACCTGTATGAGAAAATTTAAAATGATTACATAATGACAAAAATGTTTTAATATAATAGCACTTAGCTAAAACCGATATTTGAAACACCTACAGAAACTCATAAAGAAGGGAATGTGAACATATGGAAGCTATACTTTGAAATGTCGTTCAAAGTAAATATCTGCTATTAAAGCATTTTGAATTGAATCCTTGAATATATAGCACATACATTGAACAAGTGATTTCTGACTAGAGCCCCCCCCCCCGGGTCATGCCGAAAATCCCACATTCCGTAGAGAGTACCGTATGACGCAACCCAATGCACCACAACAGAGAAGGTGGCACGATCAGTGACTGTGACATAACAATAGACTAAAACAGTCCATAGTAGGCGCTCTGGGCCATGCGGACTATCGCACATTCCAAAGATTTTTGATGTCATTTACTTCATATAACTACATTCGAAAATAGGATAGACCAAATTCTGAAAGGGGGTGATCTTAAAATCGGTTTAAGCCCATACAGTCTAGACTGTCATATGTGACCTTCCAAGGGACTTCATGAAAAAGGTCACATATGACAGGGAGTCTCTTAATACAGACCTAGGATATAATACATGACATATACCGAAACTACATGTACATGTAAGAGATCTACATAAGGGAAAAATTAAACTGTGTACTAATCCAGTCTAGTACAATATAATTATGTATCTATTATTTAATAGATCTATATAACATTTATTATCACAAATAAACGCTAATTTAAAAGTTTAATAAATTAATAAAACTTTCACTTACCAGAACATTAGTGCATGTACGATACAGTGTACAAATATAGTACACATGTAAGTGCATGCACTGAATTAAAAATATAAACTAGGTGCAGATTACCAAGCATACTTTCGAGTAATGTTGATAGAGACATGTATTATGCACGTACTGATTGATATTTATAAAGACCGTTCTGAACTAAAGAGCCCGTAATAATCGCAAACCAGATCGAATTAGTTGCCTTGTTTGTCGTTCTTTAACAGTTTTGTCGCTCGAAATCACCTCCGGCGAATCTCGTATACAACGTACGTAGCCATGTTTGACACGACTGGTTTCCCGAATATTCTATTCGCGTACATGTATCTGTAGAGCGGAAGTCGGGAACCAGCTAGTTCACGCGTGATTACAATCCCGGGTTTTCCCTAATTAATATGGTGTTAAAAACCGACGCGCTATGTAAACAAACAAAAGAAACTGTGAACAGTGATAATTGAATGTCGTTTAATCAGACCGAAGCCTATGTTTGGTTCTCAAAATCAGGGTCGCTTGTCACGTAAGACAGGGAGTTGCTTAATTCAGACCAAAATTATAGGAAAATACGCTGGGCGGGATGAAACACGGTCGCATATGAGAGGGAGTCGCTGAATCCAGGGGGTCGCTAAGGCAGTCTCGACTGTATATAATCTGCTTATATATATAACACGATGGCATACAATTTCAGGGCCGCAACCAGTTAGAAATAAAATTATTCAATGTCGGATTACCCGAAGGAACGTATATTTACCCTTTATTCAATGGTGTCTGTTATCTAATACAAAGACAAAAACAATGACCAAGTTTGTTTTGAAACTGGATACACTATTCATTTACCACGCTTAAAATGTCAATTTTAAGAATTTGCTCAACATAACTTCCGGACTTCTTTCCGGATTCTTTCCTTCTAAAGGATATCTACTCCTTTATACAGAGGTTCTATGTTCACTCGATACAAATGATCCATTACTTTCTAACAGTTTCACTAAAATCAAAACAGTTTATAACATACGATATCTGTTTTTCACTCGTATCACGAAGGTATTTTATTGTTTGTCTTTAAAACCTGATAACATACCACACAATTAACAGCTGGTGTCAGTTACAATATAGGCATCGAACGTGCAAATACCATTTATTAAATTTCGTCTGTTGCCATAACCCAAAATGTCTGTTATGAATCTTTTATATTCTCTACCAATCGTTTAATATTAATAAATTGACTCATACTTAAAGGCATTTCGAAAGGAATGTTGACCCTTTAACCCCATGCTGTGTACTTTGGGAGCTTTGGCATCTGATACACAAACTGATAAGGCGGGCTACCGTCACAGAGGTTCAATGTATAATTGCATAACTTTATCTCTTATGGCTATGGACCCTGACTGGACACTGCAGGATCACAGCTGGATAATGTGTATGTAGGGGGTAACTTATATAAGGAGCCTTGAATGCCTTTAAGGGGACACTATCAAATATTCGACCAGTCTATTTAAGGACCAATACCATGAACATTCGACACAAATAGATAAGTATTTCAATTGTTTAGATCCCAACGAGACAAATCATATAACGTATACTTTTATATAGATACAAACAACAGTGTGAAACCCTGTTACCATATTAAAGGGACACTGCCATTACCACCATAATTCGTCAATATAAGATTGGTATACCATCGAACTGTCGTCGTTTACCGTCTCATCGAGACGATTTAGAAAATAGGGTGCACGTTTATTTACACTTGTCTTTTAGGGTGGGGATGGAATAAAACCGGTTTAACCCCAGTGTCACTGACCGTTCCAAGACGGTACTCCCATCTTCCCCTATTGTATGTTTGTTTTGTCTTTGTGCGTCTCTTGATGTTTTTATAGTTATGTACATTTGCTGTTTCCTTGTGTTGCTGTTCGGGCGGCTGTTTGTTCTGTATGTTGTGTTTCCTGCATGACTCATTTTTGTACTTTTAATATATCTACGGCCGATAGTTTTCGAGTTATTCGATAATTTATTTCAAATTTGCGGGAAAACTCAAATCGCTCCTTGTTACTTATTTTGGACCGGGCCAACTCTGGGTTTATTTCTTTGGCCTTGGGTCAAATTCCCGCGTCTATTTTGGCTTATCATGCTTGGGTAATTATCTAGTCCATTATACAATGGCGGGAAATCCAAAAAATGCTTTAGATCCTTAATTCGGGTTTGATCGACTCAGTGATTATTTCGTTTCGATTCGGAACAAGGTCCCGCAATGAATCATTGTAAGCATAATGAATGTACATGGATAGTAGAATTAAAAAAAAGAAAGGCTACATAACAAAAATATAAATTACGTTTTATTAGTCCCGCTCAATACAGTATAACGGGGATTAGGGCTGTCACAAATATGGTCAGAGAACCTTCACTACTTAGATAATAATATGTGTGCACTGAACAGATAGCTGGCTTGTCCAGTGATATATATGTAGGCGTGGTTGCTATTTGTAGCACAACTGTATACAGGTGTATATTAGTTTTAGCCGAGTCTTTGTCAGTTCGTTAGTCAGGGACAGTTGATATTTGACCTGAGCACATTTTTATGGCTTTCTGGCCATTTACCTATCAGTCGCTTTTACGACAAAGGGTTCACTACTTTAGTGAAGATGCGCAAGACAAAAGTTTTCAATTCTGCACTAGTTTGGTTGTAAAATGTTCATGTATTTGTTTACTCTTCGTGTATTTAATGTTTCGCTGTGTAAGATAATTACTACTAATCTACACAAAGATAAACTTTTTAAAAAGGTTTAATTCTAATAAACTCCAAAGAAGACGCGAACGAATATTGTTACAATAGTTTTCGCAACAACTTGCGTTCTAAAGCAGAAGGAATATAGCCGAGGTTTCCGATTGCATTTTTACGCACATTCGTAACTGATTAGCATATAGACCTACATCTTCTACCAACCAAACTGCCTTTTGCGTCGAATTCGGTCTTTTCCGTTTGACCCGTACTCAAATTAGAAAATAGGAAGTTCAATAAAGGACAAGGCCAAAAGAAATCTAAAATTATCAACCAATGAAATTCGGAATTCCCGTATACACGTGTATCACGCAACGAACAGCGTGTTTTGACAATGGCACCCAACCTCAACAGAAGTCGAAGTCTTACAAGAAGTAAATGGGTAAAAACACGGGGTTCTATAGGCTTATCAAAGTAAGTATTATCCATAGAAGGTTTTCAACCCATATTAAATCAAATTATATTCCAGTGTCAATAACAACTGTGTAAATAGAGCCTCTTCTATTTATCGTGTAACCACCGACACATTTGCTCAAAACGTGTGTGTTGTGTAAAGGCGAAAGTAGGTAGCAATTTGTTGAAATGTCTTTCCCAGATTACAATTCTACCTCAGACTGTAGTTCTGAATTTGAGTTTCATCAGGTTCCAAACAACTACCATAATTGTATGTATGGATCTACTTGGTAATTAAAAATAAAACCAGTCTACCTTCGATTTGTACGCAGAATACAGCTATTCAAAGTAAATGAGTGCTGAACATGGACAAATAAATGTTATGTGTAAGAAATAGTTGAACACAAAATGTATGATTATAGGTAGCCTTTGTATAACTGTGATGTTGTGCTTCAGTTTTTGCATCAGCTTTGGACATGAAAGCATTAATTGACCCTTTACTCCATGAATATTCATGTAAGAAATAGTGACATCATGATTATAATTAAGGTATTCTTTTGGCCATAGTAGAAACTAGAAGCATGTCTATATATAATTAAACAGCAGATCATTAGATGGCTCCTTTTGTTTCAGTATGTCATATTTTTATGCCCACAATCAATGGGGGCTAATTTTGCCCTGTTTGTTGGTTTGTTGGCTTGGCTCAAACTTTACTGTTGGCAATAACTTTGTAGCCATTGCACATACATACTTCAAACCTGGCATGCCTGTGCAACTTACGGAGGCGAACATTTATTTAATTATTTATTTTTGGGGGTGAGGGGGGGGGGGGGGCTTATTAATATCAATGTCATATAACAGTTAAATGTCAAATTACGGGTCAATTTTATATTGGTGACAATAATGGGCATAGTGTTTCGCAAAAACGTGTTGTTATTACAACTGTTATCAATTCCAAGACGTCAGGCATTGTTATTAAAGTGTACATGTATTTCTCCCCTTACACTTGGCATCCATATCAAACCCGGAAGCCATTATGGCCATTCAGGCCTTTGATTTAGGACTGTGCGGAGTGAACGTATACTGTAAGTAGACTGCAACCATGCCCCGATAGTTTAAAACTCTGGTGAATTTATTCGCTTGGATCTTAAAAGTTTGTTTAATGCATTATAGTGTAGTTAGTTAGCCTCCATTGTTTTCCTTTTATTTGGCTATTATGGTGGATCAAGTTGGTCATGTGAAATATGGCAAAGAAACTCTGAATACCTTTACGCTGTATTTTAAGAGAGAATAGACTTTGAGACACATTGACTGTTTCTTTAAGTGTCGCCCCGGTGAGATTTCACCTCCGGGTCGTTGTATATAGTTTCTTGAAAAATGAATATGCTTGACTTGACATGTCTGCTGGTTCCTGTGTGGAGTTTAGGCTGTATATTTTTGTTGAAAATGAATTATTTCTGATATTGATAAGACATTGACAGTGTTTATTTCTTTCCATTTCAGAACATTTTCCCCATTCGGATAGATATTAAGAGGTCGTGTTTGGGTCGGCCATGTTGTTTTGGTGGCGTGGTTTGGACAGGTTTTTTATTCAACGGAAGATAGTGGAAAAAGTAGACGGTGAAAGTATAATCAAACTATACTTAAACAAAGGGGATATATATGTTCATAGATGAACACAGTATACAGGGATAGACCCAAATCTTGGTGTGGTTTAGGCTGCAGGGCCTGAAAGTGAACACTTTTACATAGACTATATAGGGCGAAATCTGACCGGGCCGACATCTATATGAAAAAAAACTGTTTTTTTTTTCACTGTGTCCAAAGTATTTGTCGACTCCTTTGGAAATCTTACATAGAAATTTCTTGTGACAATATAAGTTTTCTTATAACTTCTCAAGTTGTAATTTTATTATTTTTTTAAAACAATTGACAGTTAATTCTGTCTGCTGTAAATCCTGTCTCCCCTTACCTATACCTCTTCGATCCTCGAATGTCGTTTGCTAACTTGTACAGGACTACCTTGAACAAGGGCTGTTTGGATTTTATGCACATAATTTAGAATTTTAGTTGATTTTTGACAGTTTAAAATTTGATTTTAAAGTTTTAAATTTAAATAAAGTTAATAGTTGCTTAATATCTATTATTTAAAACAATGGAATCGTTGTTTTTAGATTGTGCAAAGAAGCTGCAGGCAAACAGTGGGCTAGCATCTAATATGCAGTGTGTATTGTTGACCGGTTGCAAAAATAAATATGGATACGGTCAGTTCCGTTACAGGGACCCTAGACCATGACCCCTCACGGTACCGGACTCGAACCGCTCATCGAGTTGCTCTGAGTATTAAAGTCAGATACTTTGATTTATCCATAGAAATGCATGCCTCTCACTTATGTGGCAATAAGCTCTGCATAAATGAGGAGCATGTGTCCTTGGAAGATAGTAGAACAAATAATTTAAGGCAGCTTTGTTTTTCTTCTTTAAGGTGCAATGGACATTCCAAAAGAAACAAATAGCGCCTGCCTGACTGTCTCGTGCAGCTGTTCAAAAGAGGGTCGCAGTCACTGATTGAGTATTCAGACATGCCGAAACAGACTGCTGGGTATAAAATAACGTTTGAGTATTTAATCAGTCTTTTGTTTATTTTATTGGTGGGTGTGGGGGGTACGTTAAAAACTGTTTAAGATGGGCTCTATTTCGGTCAGCATCAGACCTCATCAGTCATGCTGCTGTGATTTTCTCTAAATTTGTCTTTCAGTTTTGTTTTAAAGTACTTCTATGATCTGTTTCAATGAACTCTTTCCTTCCACTGAAAGGCTACTGCTATGGTTTTGAAACTGAACTGCCCTGCTGTTCAGTTCTGTACTCGTCAACAGTGAGACCTTTTCTTTTTAAGAGATTGTATCGATACTCAAATTTGGCCCTTGCAGACCCACGCTTTCTCTTGAAAGTGGATGTCTTTTGATATTTGTGTGGCGCTTCGCCCTTTTCTATGCGGCCGAAAGATGTTCAGTAGCCTTCAGGAGCTCCAGCAAATTTTTTGGAAAGATTCAGCTCATTGGGTATAGTTCAGAGAGTTGCACGGTTGAATGCCTCACATTTCTGTGTAGATGCACCCCTTTTTACACTGAGCACTGCCAGCTCACTCAGCCTTACTTCAAGAATGACTGTAATGAGGACTTTTTCATTCTCTGTCATTTTCAGACAATGAATACGATGTGTGCGTAGGAAGGCATACTTGTACCACCAGTCTCCTTTCCCTGAGCAGACGAGTGAATCGTGCGGACAGAAGCTGCAGTTGTTCGCATAGCACTCTAGAGTTGCAGACCGGATAGCCAGTAGGTGCTTAATCTCTTTCGTGACATCTCCAAGTCAAAGTTCTCGTAATGCTTCCAGTAAGGCAGAACACCTCGCCTTTATGTATTTCGCTAGAGCTGTATAAGCCTGGCGCTGAGCAACTTTTGTCTTCATCTGCGGTATAATGCTTTGGCTGAAATTCGCGCTCCAGGCTTTACGCAGTTGTCGGTTGCTTAAATGGTATGAGTCAGCTTGTCGACCGACTTGCCAAGTTCTGCCAAGCTTGTCGTAAATATCCCTCATTTCCAGATAAGCCTTCGCATCACCGTTAGTGGTCAGAGTGCGAACAAGTTTGTCTTCTTCCGACAACTGCTCTGCAATTCTGTGGGCCGTTTTCCTCTCCGAATGTGCTGTCATGTAGTCTATGTTGGCTGGTACCCTTCATGCCCACCTGGACAAGTTACTTTGAATTTCTTGTTTCTGTGGTAGGCACCAACCCAGCAGAGCTTATTTTCTACAGCCAAAGCTACAATATACATATAACTAGTATGATTTGCAATAGCTACTCCAATTGCCTGAGAGGCAGCCTGTCCAGGCTTGTATGACAACACCATACGTGTGGCATTGTAGCGGCCATCGAAGGACAGATCAAATGCACGCGGGTTATCGGCCCCTTTCTGGCGGTTGTATCGCACTACTTCTTGTCGCTTTTCGGTCATGTCACTTTCATTCAGCTCCTCTGTTTTTCAGCTTGCTTAATTCACAAGATTTTGTAAATGACTTCTGGATGGTGGTGGTATATCCAAGCTGCTAAGAAAGACGTTGCTTTATCCACTCCAATTGGCATGTCCAAAACAGCTGAGGCTAGAAGTTTGTTGACGGCAGCTTCCTTGTTGTCGCGACATGGCCTAAAGGTTGACTGGTGAAATAAAAGTGCAGGTTTTGCACTTCAGGTGTAGCTTAAAACCAAGTCCAAGCTTCCGCTCATTCCTCATTGCTCATTGGAAGTTTAAGCAATTGACAGAGCTTAGACTTTTGAAAATGCTTCTCAATCACTTCATTCCAGCTCTGAAGTGTGATACTACTCCAGATCTACTACTCGGTTGCCACTTCTTGATGGGGCCCGCAACTGTTTGCGCAAGGCGTAGCGCAGTGGTACCTCATGGTTGGCTGTTTCTGCTGTCGCTGGCGCACTGAGTCGCAAACCAGCTCTCAAACTGGCTTTTCCCGAAAACGAAAACGATTTGTCTGTTACATGTTATACTAACCTGTTGTATACTTACCCCATTTTCCTTGAGAATTGGCGGTCACATCTCCTTTTCTGTAATTTGCCCTTAACCATTATTAGTACAGATCACTGTAAAACTATGATATACAGTAAAATGGCGATACTCCGAGGACCGTCGGGAACTGAGAAAATGCTCGGATTACCGCTACCCTCGGATTATCCATGAAATCATAATTTGTGGATTTATTTGCGTAACGTGTAAAATATATCGTATTATATAGCGTATACATACATGTACGTAGTGGGTTTTTTGAAAACAGAATGCTCAAAAGTTAATGTCACTGATATGTTTGCGTATCTACTACTTAATTCATTTATCTTACATGATTTTACTGTATGAATGAAATGAATAAAGCATTATTTTCAATTACAAATGTGTTATTTCTTACCAACGTTGATGCTTCAGACCAGTTTATTTTGTTCGTCCAGTTTATCGTGTTTTTCACCTCTTCGTGATTTTAACTAACCCTAATATAATGTTTTAACGTGAGTGTGTGATAATCCCTGCTGTAGATGTATTTTTCATCTGTATCGAAATTAACCATTGCATGAACTGCATTTACACAGACATGCTGAAAATTAATTCAGACAAGTTTTGCAAACGTCAGTGTCTGTGTTTAACTCCTATCCTGCCGAAATTGTCTGCTTTAAAATTGTCTGCAAATTTAAACAAAGTCAGATTTATACATTTCTAAACAGAAGAAACTTTAAGCTGAGTGTCAATATGTTTGGATCCATATCAGACACCACGTTACGCGGCGTCTTATCTGGATCTAAACGAATATTAGGCAAGTCGTGATCGGCAGAATAAGGGTTAACATGCTTAAAACCATTGGTATAAAATTGATAAGGGTAATTAAGAGTTCAACAGTCAGAACATTACCATTAACACTTCCACAGCCATACAAGACTAAAATGAAAATTGTGTAGACTCAGATGAGCTGTGGTGTTCTAGAAATAAGACACGACAGCTGTTCTAAGTCTACGCCTTTTAGAAAGGTGAATTAAGTCGCGTTATAGCAGAGAATGTGTTAAAACGGGCGTCATTACTCGGGAATCGGTAACACAGAAATCGATGTTGATTTATACTGTTTAAATCCTCATTCAAAACATCAATATTAAATCAGCACATGTAACGTTTACACAGCACATTTCATAAAACAACATCATAAACCATACAGTGAAGAAGACGTTTCGTACGTAATACAGTGGCCTTAATTCACTAAACACTCATATACAGCTCGTGTACAGCACGTGTTACCGCTTATTCTGCATCTGGCAACTCAACTAGCATTTTTGCAAACAGTGTGGACCAAGACAGACACACAGAAACAATGTGCCTCACCATACTCCAAACTTTTTAATGCTCGGATTTTACGTCGTATTTAAAGTGAAATTATAAAATTGTCAATTTTAGAAATTGGATAGAACACTTTTGCATATGGTAGTTTCAGTGCAGGATAAAGGTTAATCCATGGATACACATTATCGTGTCTTCATAAATTCCATAATGGAACACTGCTTGAACTTGTTTACACACACAAATTTATTTCTTAATGCACTACGCGTTAAGTTCACAAGCATACGGCTTTCACCTTCAGTTCTCTCGAGACTTTCAAAGTACGACTGATTTTTTCTGAGATGATCCAGAACTTCGTCGTGCGTCAGAATATCTTCTATCATTGCATCATCATCATCATCATCATCATCATCATCATCATCATCATCATCAGAATCATTGTCGAGTTGTTGTTCGTTGCGTTGGCGTCTTTCACTTATCGCGACTACAATGTCTGCATCAGTGATGACTTCTGATGTTCCAGCACCTTCATCCACAAAATTAACAAAATCACTGAGATTCACCCCTGGTGTGTTCATAGTTGCTAACCGTGCAAGTGGAATGTCATCCAACTCATCACTATCATCATCGTCATTATCACCAGAATCCACGGAGCTAGAAACACTCATCACAAATCCAGCATGGCGAAAACAGTTAGCAATTGTAGTTTCCGATACACACTGCCATGCTGCCTTCAGTAGGCGCAACGCATCCAGTACGGTAAGTACGAATGGTCTCTTCTTCTCAATGGCAGCCAATTGTCGTAGCACAACACGTTTCCTGTAATGCACTTTGAGATTCTGGATAACTCCCTGATCCATGGGTTGCGTCTTGCTGGTAGTGTTGAGTGGTAAAAACACCAACTCCACGTTTTTCAACTCCTGCGCCTTAGGATGGCAGGGGGCATTATCCAACACAAGAACGATTTTCCGTGACTGCCTTCCCATTTGAATGTCAACGTTTTCACCCAGTCAGCAAACAGACTACCTGTCATCCATGCTTTCTTATTATGGGTATAATCCGTTGGGAGTGTTTTCACGTTCTTGAAACACCTTGGTTTCGCTGATTTCCCTATCACTAGCAGTTTGAGTTTATGAGTCCCGGTCATATTAGCACACACCATAACTGTCAAGCGTTCCTTACTACGCTTTCCACCATTGCAATCACTTCCTTTCATTGAGAGCGTTTTCTCTGGCAGCATCTTGTAAAAAAGTCCCGTTTCATCTGCGTTGTAGATGTCAATAGGCTGGTAACGTTCAAACAAATGCTGTCTGCGTACAGACCACTCACTCATACCATCAGAAGTCTGATTAACGCTATTAGATTCCCCTTTAATGGTCCTTAAGACGATCCCGTGATGGTCCCTGAATCTTTTAAGCCAACCGTGCGTGTATCGAAAGTCACTAATGTTCAGATCCTGAGCAAACTGTTCCGCTTTTGCAACCAAAACTGGACCAGAGATTACAGCGTTCTGGTCACGGGCAAATTCACCAAAATCAACTCAAAATTAATGCCTACTTACGTGTATACTGTTGGAGCCGGTGTTATTCGCACGCATGTGCAAATCAAACACAGCGCCGACTCTATTTGCCTAGGGCACACGGAGTCGCGAGACATCAGTTAGGAGGTGTGATAAATTGACTTCGAAGTGACCGCGAAGCATGCTCGGATTAGGCAGGTGATTTAATGAAGCATTTGTTTGAAGGGACCGGGACGCGTGCTTGAAAAATCGGATTATCGAGACTCGGATTACACTGTACATTGTTGTGTTAAAGTAATAGATATCTTGTCCGGACCAAACACATTTCCTCGGATTAGACCAGATCCTCGGAAAATCGCTCCTCGGATTATCGCCGTTTTACTGATCTCTCAGAGCTCCAGGTTTATACTGTTGGCTGCAGAGTGACCATTTAGGCAGATTCTCACTCTTGCTTCAGAATGGTTCCCCAGGGAGTAATAACTGGGCCAGTCTCTGCCCAAACTGTTTACATTCTGCCACTAATAGGCTCAGTTCTCTCTCTTGGACAAACAATATAGCACATTTTGTTCTGGTGGGGGTTTCTGGTTATGGCAACCTCACAGACGCCTTTTTTGCATTACTTACTAAATATTTGTGTTTTCTTTGAAAAAAGAACCTCAAAAATAGGACTGTTGAGACACGGATACAGTTCGTTTCACTTACATCGGGCGCCCCATAACCGGTTTAACCCCCAGTGACATTTGTCACATGAACTACCATCTCCCCTTATTGTTTGTTTGTTTTGTCTTTGTTCATCTCTTTGTGTTTTGATAGTTGTGATCATTTGCTCAGTTTTCTTGTGGTGCTGTTCGTGCGGCTGTTTGTTCTATATGTAGTGTTTCCTGCATGACGCATATTTGTAATTTTAATACATTTTCAGAAATTTAATAAAGTCTAGACGCACTTGTGTTAAATAGTGTCTTTTGTACATGTAAATCTCTTGAGTTGGGGTGCCTTTCTCTGAATGGGTCAATTAGATAGCTTTGATTTCTAAAACGTTTAATCGAGCATAGTTATTATTGATTTATTTTTAATTATAATTATAAAAGTCTAGTTTAGGCTCTAGGTCCAAGTTAAAAACACACACACATTATATGCCCTTTATTATTGTATTTGTCAACTTGCTTCATTACCTTCTCAAAATATATTAGAATATAACTACTTGATCCATAGAGATTCACTAGTTTAATCTGCTATTATCTACAGATATGTCAGCAACAAAATAGTTTCCATGTGGGTCTGCTATATAGTTATATACCTTACAACCAGCTCGACAAAACATACTGCTACACCTGTATGTTTAGTGTTACCAAAGCTAAAAATTCACTCACAACCCTTTACAATGCTTGTTGTAAATGTATATAGTGTACGCAATATTTACTACATTTCACTGATCTAAGGTAGTCAAAAACAACTATTTTATAATGAGCCCATGTCCTAGCAATTTACTTAAAGAATACTTTACTTCTTAAATTCTTGATGAGTATTGTTAATGCACTCCGTTTTCAAAAAATGCACATCAAATGAAAAAGTAGTAAAGTCAAGCAGGAAAAGCCACACACAAAACGCCACCATCACCAAAACACCTACAGAAAGCATAGCAATTAATACTCATACACACACATACAGTAGAAAGTCACATACAAGACACAATCACCACCAACACATCAACAGAAAGCATGTCACACACAAACACACCACCAACACATCAACAGACAGCATGCCACACACACACACACATACACATACACACACACACACACACACACACACACACACACACACACACACACACACACACACACACGAGAAGAACACAGAAAACACCAACAAATACACGTACACCAGAGACAAACAAAACAAAAGTAAGGTTGACAAATGGAGAACCGCCTTGGCACGGTCAGTAGCAAAATCACCACTGGGGGTTTAAACCGGTTTACGGACGTCCTAACCTCACACTTATCTCAAAGTCACCAAAGCTAAACAAACATTGTAGATAAAGGTATCCCCGCCGGACTTCCCCACAACAAGGCAATTTGACAGTCACTACAATATGTTTATAAAAAGGAGACTTCAAACTTAAAACAGGGAATAGAAATTTCTTAGACACAGCTGTTTAGTGTTCCGTGTTTAATAGTTATGTAAGAAATAATGACATGTACATAGTATATTTACATAACATACTAAAAGGCGTCTGTCCATGTTGAAAAACGCTCGCGAACTGGTCAACGCAAAGAAAATAAATGGCACATGGTCTTCTAATGGTACTATCCTCATTAAAAATATTGCTGATAATACCATCAGAATAGAATGCGAATCTGACTTGGACATTTACAGAAATGGTGAAGATGATGACAAAAATTAACTCTGAACCAGTGTACACTTATATAGCATCCGATTACCTATTTAATGTGTCTGTCGCACTGTGTTCTTGATCCACTGAATACTGTCCTGGCTGTTGTAACTATCTTTCTGTAATTTATCATTTGTATCCGACAATGTGCGGTCTTTAAGAAATGTCCCGATAATGCATCTAACTACATTGACTGTTCTCGCTAACCAACACCATAGCCTGGTCTGTTACCTGTCTGTATGGAATTTATCCAATTCTGAGTCAGTTTTGATCCCGATAAGGCATGGGATAAGGTATGGAACAACTAGCATAACCAATCTGGCTCTGCCTGCAAATTTACCGTTACGTTTTGACAAGTGAAATTTATATTATAATCTATGTCCCGCTGTGTCACCTAATTTGGATCCTGACGAGACGCCAAAATACTGCGATACTCGTCCTGATCAAAACTGATTGAATGCGTTTAAAGTTGCCTTCAATCGAGTATGTGTCAATAGTTTTAATACCCAAACCATTCCAAAAGTATGTAATCAACCTTGTTGATAATTTCTAAAATTATATTTACACGCCAGATCTCAGCATACATGCAGTCTGATATTTGGTGTGAAATCACATTTGTTTCCTTTCGATAAGCTAAAACCTGCGCAGCCTTCCTAGTCCCATACTGACTTTCAAGCAACTTACACCCGGATGAGATAAATAGTTAATATCTATCTCACCCGGATCTACACTGCTCCCGAAGGGTATCATGTGTCGTCTTTGATATGCGGTAACGATGTCAAACCTACTTAAGTCACGTAAATAACGAATGTGTATTTCTGTTTACCTCTTAACCCCCATGTTGCTAAAATGATATGTTTGATCAGGAGTAATTGTATTTACATGTACGCACTTCATATTCAACTAAGGTCCGGGCGAATTAAGGACACGACGTCACACATCTTTGATTCCGACGAGGCCTCTGGTCACTCGGCCTCCCCTTTGAAACATGTTTTAATGTCAGTCAAGTCGCACTTAGCATGATAGGGTTTACATTGCACTGCAAAGTGGAATCTGACTTAAGCGGTCATTCAGTTGATGAAGTCTTCCGATACAGGTGTTGCCTGCTGGGGGTGAACGCAATGTAGAACGCCCCTATTTGAATAGTCTGCATTGTTTTTGCTTTCACACCGGGATGCCGCATGTCATACAGACATTTAACTAAACCTCTTTTGATTGCCGCCGAGAATGGATTCCACTGCATTAGTCCACTGTATTAGTCTACTGTTATAGTCGAAATTGTAACTGGTTAATAATAGATCCTGTCATGCGCAGTGTCGCACTTCAGGCGCGCGTCCTGTGAACCACAGCTTAAACACAGTACGGCAGGTCTCCGATTACTGCGACCGACACAGAGATGTTATTAGTAGTGTTGATCGTGTCGAGACGTCGAACTACTCGGCATCTCACTCAGGTCAACACTGTCAACTTAGCTAGACACCCAGTATACTACTACACGTAGATATGACTGATGACATATTACTACCATGTGTACAACATGCAAAGCCATGGGGGATATCCGCTATCAAACATCGGTGACAGTCCAATGGCTTTCCATACGCTTTCTATATGTGAATTATATACCTAGATATATTTCTAGAGTTTAAACCGGCAGTTGCGTTTGTTCTCTTGCTTTTTAACCTTTGGCCTGCTGTGGGCGGATTAATGGATACTGAAAACAGTTGGGATCCAGATGAGATACCGAGTAATTCGGTGTATCATCGGGATCCAAACCGCTTGATACCCTGATTGCCTTAGGTAGACAGTTTGATTGTAGCTGGAATGTTGAGAATGTATCAGGTTAAACATTTATGTGGAAATAGTTTTCTCAGCAGGTCAAGGTTAAGTGTATTCCATTTTTTTCTGTACGGAGGGCTTGGTTGTATATATGCACGAACAAATCGCACTGGTAGTGTGTTATTGTGTATTTGAACTGTTCATTTGAAATAAACGAAATATCGAATTCTCTAGTTTGGAGAAATAGGACTGGACTTGGTACGAATTAGCCGCCAGAAAACTTCTTGGTTGTCATGGGATGATCGAACTGAAAATTGCAAGGTGGAGTAACTTTTTACAGAACAGATCTATGTAAAAATGTCGTAAATGCGAATCAGTCTGGATCTAGACGAGTTGGCATCAGTTTGGCGTCTCGTCTTGATCCACACTGTTCGGATAAATGCTTGCACCTATGCGTAACTTGTCACAGTTGACTAGACAGTATAACTTTGCCAATGCGTAAGAATTCTACTTCTGTAAGATAACCCTTACCCTAATATTAGCGTTTTACAGCGCATTTGCAAAAAAGATTATACCAGATCAGAATGCTCCTCTAGGGTCTGCTCTGTTCGTTAGTAGAGCTTGCTAGTATAATTTGCTAGTATAATTTGTAGATCCGTTTTGTTGCCTTCTGTAATGGCTATAATGTTCCACTTTCCTTATTTCGTTACATATTAATATGACTATTATGCTCCTAAATTGTCGGTGGTCACTGAAAATTGGAATGGATGTGGAGCGGGGTAAGGGCTAAGGTCAATCATATTAGTACTCCCTGTTATCATTTAAGTTGTCAGTATATTAGCTATGTATCTGTATGTTTCTCTGTTTGTTTATTTAACTTATTGTTTATCTGATATACAGTTGAACTTTGATATCTCGAAAACACGATGCGATAGTTCGGTCCTTCCAAAACTAGCGGTACAGGGTCGCTGACGTGTGTTGCTGCTGGTGTTGGAGGCACACATTGCAGCTTAATGCAGGTCTAAAGTAATGCTGATCGCTCATACTAGAGCCTTCAGCATTATTTTAGAAATGCACCAAACCTTGGGTTTAGGAAAGTGTTCAGACCAGAAATCGGACGACTCGAATATTTGTTTTATCGAGGTGGTTTATGTGTTTCCTTGTAAATCGAGATACCAAGTTTAGCTGTACTTAAGAATATTTCCATACACATGATCCATATTGATCTGTTTATTGTAAATGGAAAAGTAGTAAAGTCAAGTTGTAATGAACAGAAATCTCTGAGTTTCTGTACCACTTTTCTACTCCTGACGGTGGATTTGTGTATGACTTTATAAAACTTAAGCGGATTGCGTTCTTTGCCAGGTACCGTTTATGTCTTCCAATTTTAAGGTAATAACCACTATACTTTCAGAAAGCACTGGTCGTTGGTACAAGAGCGCTTATCGAGTCAGAGCAACTTAAACATATTGACGTCAACATGTCTTTGTTTACAGCATACTGTCTTTGCTTATAGCTTTAACAGACTGCTCTGTCTTAGATTAGCTACAAGAGTCGTTCCACATTTTTAAGATCTATAGTCAATTGTACGCAGTGTCGTCTCTGGTGTGTCGTTAAATTAGTTAATGTCCCATCTGGATCCAGGCAGCATGCTAATGCCTGTCAAACGGCACTTATCATGTTACTTATAATTGGCGCGAAATCGATGGCTATTAGATATGACACTTAGCATTTTGCAGCATGAATTTAATGACATTACAAACGCTTGTATTATATTGTTATGTATGTGTATGTATATTAATGTGTTGCGTTTGTACGTGCATGTATGTAAACTTAAGTGTGTGTGTATACATATACATTGTGCATATGCACGCATATGTACGTGTGCATATGTATATATGTGTGCATACTCATGAGTATGCCTGTATGTATATGCATATAATATATACACTTATGTTTATGTTTAGTCAACCACGCTTGTTGTACTTCTAATCCATTTAGTAGGCCTTATAAGAATATACTGTAATTAATTTCTAGGTGGTAACTCTGCACTGCGTCTTTTCACATGCAAACAGCACACTCCGAGAAAAAGTAGCCAACTTTGAATTTTTTCATTGCTCCGGTAGCTATGTTTTTCTTCTTCTTTTTTCAGACTTATTTTTCTTTTTCTGCCTGGTTACTCACTTCACTGGACATTTAGTCGGAAGAAGGGGTCAAAGGGTTCGGATTCTGCAAATAATGATTTTTACCTGCCGAATCCTTACTGCAATATGTATATACACTTGACTATTGGTGGAACAAGTATACCTACTTTCATTATTTGAAATAACATGACACATTATGTATGTAACCGTTCCACCATTATGCCATCGTATCGATGCAGACTGCTGTTCAGTTTAACAGTTAATTTGATGTTGCTGTCTACAGTATATAAGTCTCAGGCATATGCCTTTTCGTTATACGACAACATTCTGTCCACTGGTTCCTTTGCAAAGAATATAGTATATTCGCACCGTCGTCTTCGTACCGGTGCAAAATATTTTAAGAATATTCAATTTACTCACTATTGCGTTAAACTCTCAGGAACAGTAATTATGTGTGTATGGCGCTTGTTCGTTGCCATCTCGGGTGATGCTGCCCATGTTTTCTTATTATCAAGATTAGTATTAGCAGGCGATGTTCATCCAAATCCAGGACCCTCAGATCGAGTCAGTTGCTCTTTTTCCAGCGACATTTCGCTCTCCACCACTATCGATATTTCACGTTACTTTTCTGTTGTTCACTATAATGTCCAAAGCATTCTCCCTAAGCTCGACATACTTAGTGTAGAATTAAATGGATTTGATATCCTTACATTTTCTGAAACATTGTCAAATAACACTGTCAATTCAGATGCTTTGTTTATTTCTTCATATCATAAACATGAAAGAAAAGACAGGCAAGATGGACACGGAGGAGTGATAGTATATGTTAAGGACACTCTTGCATATAAGAGAAGGAATGATTTAGAAATCATCGGTGTCGAATGTGTCTGGATCGAAATAATGTTAAATATAAACTCTATTGTTTTAGGTGTATTTTATAGGCCACCTTACTCCCGCGTCAGTTATCTTAAAATGATTGAGGACTCTATGAACTTGGCAATAAATTCGAACATAAAAGAAGTCATAATAAAGGGTGATTTTAATATAAATATGCTCCATCACAGCTCTGCAAAGAAACTACATACCGTAAGCTAACAAGTTTGTCTCTATCAGGTTATAGACGAACCTACTAACTATCATGATAACTCTTCATCCCTAATCGATTTAATGTTTATCAACAACAAATCTAGTTTAATTGCAAGTGGATAAAGTAACACAAACAATTCGCCACATTTCAAAGGAAAATATACCGAATAAAATCATTACAATCAGGCCATTAGAACCTCGTTGGATAACATCAAACATATAACGTAAAATGAGGGCTCGTAAAAGATTGTACCGAAAAGCTAAGAGAACTAACATAGAACACGACTGGAATAAATTCAAGAAGCTACGTAATAACATAGATACTCTTATCCGTGAAACGAGACATAACTATAATAAGAATATGGCGGATAAATTTGTTTCAAAACGCACTTCGTCTCGTTCATGGTGGAATGTCTTAAAGGCCTACATATCTCCCAAAGAAAAACAAAACTTACCAGTTATTTATTTCAATAATATATCTGCATCAGAAGACTGTGATGAAGCTAACATTCTAAATAGTTTCTTCGCTAGTCAAAGTATTCTAGATGATATAACTGTAACTGCCCCTCATGTTCCGTTTAGTTATCCCTCTTTGCATGAAATTTCAGTTACTCCGGACGAAGTTTATTCAATACTTGGATGTCTACAAATAGGTAAATCCTCTGGGCCAGATGAGATAGATAATCGTATCCTACGAGAACTCTCCCACGAACTTAGTGGTCCATTGTGTGATCTTTATAATAAATATTTATCAGAAGGGGTATTCCCTTCTTCTTGGAAGGAAGCAAATGTTTGTGCAGTGTTTAAGAAAGGCGAACCCTCTCTAGTACATAATTAACGCCCTATCTCTCTTTTAAGTTATTTAGATAAATTCCTCGAGAGGCTAGTCTTCAAGCGTGTTTATAACTTTCTTCTTGACAAACATTTCCTTACACCTTTACAATCCGGTTTTGTCCCTGGAGACTCAACAATTAATCAGATGACATCTATGTACAGCACATTCTGTAAGGCTTTGGATGAAGGGAAATAGATAAGAACTGTTTTCTTAGACATAAGCAAAGCATTCGATCTCGTTTGGCACAATGGACTCCTAACTAAATTAAATGCAGCTGGCATAACTGGGTCATTACTAAAATGGTTTTCGAAATATCTTTCAAATAGAAGACAGCGTGTCATTATTCCTGGTGTCAAATCAGACTGGTTACCCATCCAAGCTGGTGTCCCACAAGGCTCAATTTTGACTTTTTGTTGATGACAATAGTCTTTACCTGATCGTTGAGCATCCGCACGCCGCCACAGTTACTCTAAATTCTGATATTGAAAAAAAATACAGGATTGGCTAAATCTTGGCTGGTTACATTTAACCCAACAAAGACTGAATCTTTCGTTATGTCACGGAAAAGGCATAAAGCAAATCATCCTCCATAAGTAATGATGCAAGGACATATAAAAGAGGTCGACTTCCATAAACATCTAGGAATATTTCTATCTAACGATGGTAACTGGCACAAACAAATCGAACAAATAAAAGCGAAGGCCTGGAACAGACTAAACGCAATGCGCAAATTAAAATTTTTGTTAGATCGAAAAACACTGGAGACTATCTATTTTAGTTTTATCAGACCTTTACTTGAGTATGCCGATGTTATTTGGGGAAACTGCTCTCGATATGAAAAAGAAGAACTCGATAAAATTCAAAATGAAGCAGCAAGAATTGTCACTGGGTCAACAAAACTTGTTTCGTTAATAAACCTGTATAAAGAAACCGGATGGGAATATTTAGAATCAAGAAGGGAGAAACATAGGTTAATAGTCTTTTACAAAATGGTAAACGGATTATCACCTGCGTATCTCTCATCTTTAATCCCACCTACCGTTGCTGATTCATCTGTATATAATCTAAGAAATTCTTGAGACATCCAGGTGCCTTTCTGTAGCACTCGGCTTAATGCCAGATCCTTTCTTCCTTCAACTGTTGTCGCCTGGAATGCACTTTCCCCAAGTACACGAAATTCAGAATCCATCGATTCCTTTAAGAATAATCTTAACGGAAAAACACACCGAAACCACCGGCGTATTGTTATATTGGTAACAGAGAAGCACAAATATACCATACGCGGCTGCGAACTAACTGTAGCTGTTTGAATCTTACACTTTTTCAAAAAAACATTGTTGACTCACCTGTTTGTCATTGTGGCGAAATTGAAAGCACATAACACTATTTCTTCACATGTCCCTCATATCGACAATCCCTTGCAATTTTAATGAATGATATAAACCCTATTCTAACAGCTACAACCAAGGTATTTCTCTACGGCAATGAAACTATGTCATATGACACAAATGTATTGATATTTTCAGCTGTACAGAAGTACATTGTTGACACAAAAAGGTTTAAGTCTTAACATACATGTACAACAAACAGCGTGTCGATCTCTTCAGTCTGCTCAATAAAAATAACCAAAGTGCTTGATTTGTAACTCTCGTCCACCCCTTCTCCCGATTACTGCATTTCCATCCTTCCTAACTGTTCTCCTAATTCTAGTCTCCTGACGCTTTAGGCTGTATATTATAATTGTACGATACTGTATGTATATGTTGAGATCATTAAAGTGTATGTTTGTTAACAACTGCATCAATTAAATGTACCATACCATATTAGGAGAAGAACTCAATATGCTTTTAGCTTTCGTTCTAATCCTATAGTGATACTCTGTTGATATCATGTTTAAGGTATACTTTTTTCAAATAAAATATGTTTAAACTACATAGCATATTTTGGTATTGGTAGAATATTAGAGAGCCAGTTATATTATAAGCAATATCAAGTGACGGGTCCTGGTCAGACGACTATCTAATCAATGTCCACTCTGTTTGTAAAGACATGAAAAGACGTTGTATGAGGGAAATGCTTGGGACTGTAAAGACTATACATGTATATAACATTTGGCAGTACGTTAATTGAGCAAACAATGCACACCAATAATCTCGTGTACGGACAAACATCGTACCGAAATGTGAGAGAATAATTGTGGTATTTGTAGAAACGATGGAATCAAATTGTCATACTTTTTATAAGCAAATAAAGCAAATCCTGACCAGACGGTTCCTGTAGGCTCTCATCTGGATCTGCTTAGTATTCAAAGGCGTTAATATGGAGGAAACTGTTACGTTTCTGTGTACAGTCCTCCCTCTCAATTGACGTCACGAAACAAGGGAAAGTATCGAATACCCGAATGTCAAAAGACACCGGAGGTTGGAACAGACCAACTGAGGGTATAGAAACCCACCGGCTTTAGCAAAAGCCATGCTTGATTATTTTTCTCGCTGAAATACGCCTAACTAAGTAAATTAACGGATTTTATGAAGTACTATTTAACATTGCGTAACACGACTTCCATATCTTATAGCAACAAACTGCAGCATAAAAGCGTGACACAAATCACGTCATTTGTTATGACAACCACAAACGTTACGGGTTGGCGTAAAATATAAATGACTGAGTGACTACAATAAAAGGTCTTCGAATGTTTATATGAATTTCATATTTGTGCTAATTGCTTTTATAAATGTCAATATATAAGGTTGCTGCCTTTAGAAATGTTGGTATAATTTTGTAAGAGTTACGTCCGTTTTATGAATTTTACCTAATCGCGCGTATGAATACACAAAGCAAGGTGTGATCCAGATAAGGATTTCTAGTACGACTATTTTTAGTAACTCAACTTACCTAGCACGTCTGAGAAGCGACAAAACAATGGTAAGAATGTTAATGTTTACTTTCAGAAATTGACGAAAACCAAATTTGTTAACTTGACTTTTAAAACATTATTTCTTTTAGTTGATGTGACCTACTCATGCAATTGACCGCAATATTTATATATACATGTATATGAATAAGAGTAAAACACCACTGTGGAATTTGGTTCATTAATCAGTTTAGGAGATGTCGATTAAAGAAACTATTCGTGAAAATGTATGTTTAGCTCCTGTGACTTAAAGGATGGTGTAGAAAATTCTAATAAAAATTAATGCTCCCTTTGAGAAAAATTCAAAAATATTAAATGTTCATTTATTAATGTAAAACAGCCAGTTTTGTAGTTTTGTGCATTGTTCCGTACTCACCGTGTTCCATCAATGGCATAAAAATGTTGTGCTAAAGACCGTACACCTTGCAAGGTATATTTCGTACAGTATTCGTAGATATCTACCTATTCGCCGTACACATACGCCGTTTTTTATCACATTCAAAGTATTCAACAATCAACACTGACATAGGAATTTAATATGTTAAGTGATACCGATGCTGTTGTGTTAGTCCGAGAAATATGAGTACACAATTATTTCCTTACATGAATTTGGAATCAAACTATTGGTTAATCTTCTAGTAGATAAAAATCTTTGCAATGCTAGATATGCCTTATTTACTATAAAGTTCGCGGATTACCATCCTGCCTATGACTCTCTCATCACCTTTCTTTCGCTTCGCCTTGTACCTATTTCCATGTCATTGACAGGCGGTTGTTCAATATTCCAACAAAGGGAAGCAATCACTTATTTAGTGTCCAACGTGTCCAATATAATTGTCGTTCTAATACATAACTGGGTTTCGTGTGAAGAATGTCAAAGGAACAATTTTCAATTTTGAAATACATGTATGCACAAAATTTGAACGGTTTTATCCCAAAATGCACCTTAAAATGTATTCTTCTGACATTTTCGAAACATTTTTTATCTAGACCGGAAACAATGAGAAAGGGTAATAACTTTATATGTGTTTAATATTGAGTTTCAGTTCTTGTACACCCCACTTATCGATGTCATGCAATAATAAGTAATACTTTACTAGAATATCTACAATTTATTTGTAGATTTGAGCAAGACAAAAATAAGTGAATATAACTTTACAATGTATATGTATTTGACATATAAATATCCATATAAATATGCCTTGTAGCAGTGATATCTGCATTTAACACTAGACCAACCAGTTTCAATGTCGACCCTAAAACCATGCTGAAGATTGAGTGCCCGAAGTAGCTCAGCCAGAATTGAAACACTGAATTTTGGCACAAGTATTGTAACCATTTCCTTGGCTACTTTCTTATATACCAATCAAATAGTTTTATCTGTAACATACCATATTGTAATATTTGAAAGTAGATAATATAAATGTCGAACACTGCTTTGCTCTTATAACATGTGTCAACTTTAAAGACCATTATACAAGTACAGTAAATGCTAACAAATACGACCACATTTATGTTGGACAAAGGTTAATACGTATGTAAGTCAAGTAACCACATGTTTAATCCCTATGTTAATAACGTACAGTAAAACCTCTCTAACCCGGACGTTTAATTTAGTGTAAACATTCTGAAGGGAGGTGATCCCCCGAGAGCAAAAATTGAAACACAAAAAGAGGAAATTGCAGACTCGGTTTTATTGAGTCTGTTCATGAACAGTAATTTAAAGTGCAACACTGCTCACGCCCCCTAGCACCAGCGTAAGTGGTATTCAATTTTCAGAACAAGAAGTACCGAAACGCATGATCTCGGAGGATCAGAAGGTATAAAGTTCGGTCTTCGAGACTGGAAAGGCCTTAATGAAGGGTAAAAGTCATGGAGAAAACTCATCTAGGAGCTTTCTGCATCACTACCACCCTGTATTAAGAAGACACCTGCCTACAAGTATCTAAATTATTATCTGCTAATACGTCGGTTTGGAGGGTGATTTTGCTACTGTCCGAGTCCAGGCGATACTCTCTTTGTCACCCTTACATTTGTTTGTCTTATTTCATTGTATTTGTGCTTTTGTTCATGTATAGATTATTTATCTCTAGTAATTGTGTGCTGTGAATGTTTTCCGTGTTCATCTAGTGTTTGTGCGTGTGTTTGTGTGTATAGTTGTGTGTGTTTATGTGTGTATGCCATGTTATTTATCGATGTTTTGTTGGTGGTTGCGCCTTGTATGTGGCTTTGCTTGCTTGACATTACTACTTTTTCAATTAGAGGGGCTTTACTATAGTCGCATTATCGAAACGTTACTTTGCCGATGCTCAAAATAATGTAACTGTCTCTGAAACTAAAAACTCTATTAAGTTGAAATCCTACATGTGACATTATTAAATATAAGAATGTATTGCTTTTGTATGTATGTGTATACAAAAATACCTCTCGATTGAACAAAAGTCATGCATATTTGTATTAGGCGCATGTATTAAACCTATACCTTTCTGAATTGTTCTATGTATTTATTTATATTCAGTTTATGGATAAAGTACTTGGCATACGTATCGAATTATAGCATTTTTGGAAGCAATATATGGTCAGAAATTAATTCAAATTATCATTATACAAACATTCAATCATTTCTATTTGTACATAGCAAACTGTGATTCCAGATAAGGTTTCCTGAAGCAGCCTTCTGTTCAGGGCCTGCACTCCTTGGTGTATAAAACAATGTCAATGGTTTATATCAGTAGATATTTACTGTTTCCCTTCAGTATGAAACAGGGACATGTTCCAAAATAAGATCTGTTCAGAATTCTCCGTTATTAGTATGGACACAAATTGGTTCAGACCACCACAGTGACATTTATCAAGAAATTATTCCCCTTTGAAAATTAAAAGTGTGTGTGAGAGAAAACAGAAACAGATGTACAATACAACCCCTCTCTAAACCGGACATTAAATTAAGCATAAATATTGATCTTGGAAACATATGGAAGCTAAATACATGGTTAAAGTCGTGCAGAAAGCTCCAAGAGGAGCTTTCTGCATGACTTTCACCCTCGATGAAGCAGCCACCTGCCTAAAAGTATATCGACTCATCTCTTCTAGAATTCTAGAGGGGTTTCACTGTATTTCCTAATTGTCATAGAACAAAACACCGTTTAATAAAACTGCTTTAATAGTTCACGCCTTTTTGTGCGTCATTTAGGAGATGAATAAAGCGAATGGAGGTACACCTAAATCTATTCTCTTCAGAAACAAATCAGGCACAGATTTCCAACATGATAGCCAAGAATGAAACTTAATTATCGCTGTTGACAGGTTTTACCGTATAACACAGAAGGAAACCGGACCTGTGAAACCAACCGTGGTTATAACATTCAAAAATACAAGTCTCACTAAAACGACCACTTAGGCTATTGTTAGATCCTACCTCTTTCATTAAATCAACCGAAAAATTGTAGTTTTGAAACCATTGTGATAAATAGAGCATTTGCTCCTGTAGAGCAAATGCTCTTTTTTCACAATTGTTTCAGAAAGTGACTCTTACAGAGGCGTCAAAAGGCGTCAATATGCGGGAGTGGGTTAATATACAAACAGGTGTGTACTTAGCCTAGGTTGTCATTCTGTCCTACATTAATCTGCCAACTGTTTAAAAAAAACAATATAAAAAAATAGACGTCCTTTCATTCATAAAATGTGTAAACTTCTTGATGTAAACGCATCGAATATCGCCATAGTAAATCGCATATTTACTTTGTTTCACTTTCCTTCCCACTAACCTTCCTATCAGTCAATCTATCTATATATGATACTGATCATCATGACTATGGTCGTTAATATAATCAGAGTGTGTTATATTGTTTTGTTCTCAGTGAAAATAGTAAAAGTTACCCTACAATTGTACAGGTATTAAATATATTAAACATAAGGATATATTGGATATATAAGGAATATTACACGAAGTGACGGTATGAAGGGTTGTTAACCCCACCTCTGATATTTATGCCCCCCAGATCAAATCTGGGGGGCATATTGTTTTTGCCCTGTCTGTTTGTCTGTTTGTTTGTCAGCAACTTTAACATTGGTCATAACTTTTGAGCCAGTACAGATAGAGACTTGATATTTGGTATGCATATGTATCTCATATAGCCGCACATTTTGAGGGGTGACATGTCAAGGTCAATGTCATCCTTCAAGGTCAGAGGTCAAATACATGGGTCAAATCACTGACTTTAACATTGGCCATAACTTTTGGACCAGTAGAGATAGTGACTTGATTTTTGGCATGCTTGTGTATTTCATGCAGCTGCATATTTTGAGGGGTGACCTGTCAAGGTCAAGTTCATCCTTCAGGGTCAAAGGTCAAATTATCTGTTTTTTGTCTGAATCTTTAACGCAACTTTAACATTGGTCATATCTTTTGACTCAATATAGAAAGAGACTAGATATTTGGCATTCATATGTATCTCATAAAGCCGCACATTTTGAGGGGTGACATGTCAAGGTCAAGGTCATCCTTCAAGGTCAGAGGTCAAATACATGGGTCAAATCACCGACTTTAACATTGGCCCTAACTTTTGGACCAGAAAAGATAGAGACTTGATATTTGGCATGGTTGTGTATCTCATGAAGCTATACGTTTTGATGGGTGACATGTCAAGGTCAAGGTCATCCTTCAGGGTCAAAGGTCAAATTGCCTGTTTCTTTGTCTGTAACTTTAACATTGGTCATAACTTTTGAATCAGTACAGATAGAAACTTGATATTTAGCATGCATATGTATCTCATAAAACCGCACATTTTGAGGGGTAATCTGTCAAGGTCAAGGTCATCCTTCAAGGTCAGAGGACAACATATGGATCAAATCACCGACTTTAACATTGGCCATAACTTTTGAACCAGTACAGATAGAGACTTGATATTTGGCATACTTGTGTATCTCATGAAGCCGCACAGTTTTAGGGGTGACATGTCAAGGTCATCTTTCAGGGTCAAAGGTCACCAACTTCAAATTGGTCATAACTATTGAACCAATAGAGATAGAATCTTGATATTTGGTATGCATGTGTATCTCATGAAACTGCACATTGTGTAGGGTGGCATGTCAAGATCATCTTTCAGGGTCAAAGGTCACATACTTTAACATTGGCCATAATTTTTGAATCAGTAGAGATACAGACCTGATAGTTTGTATATATGTGTTTCTCATTTGGCTGCACAGTTTCAGGGGTGACATGTCAAGGTCAATGTCATCTTTGAAGGTCAAAGGTCATTAACATTGGTCATAACGTTTGAACCAGTAGATATACAGCCTTGGTACTGGTATGTATGTGTATCTTATGAAACCGCACAGTTTGAAGGGTGACATGTCAAGGTCAAGGTCATCCTTCATGGTCAAAGGTCACCAACTTTTAACATTGGCCATAACTTTTGAACCATTAGAGATACAGACTTGATATTTGGTATGCATGTGTACCACACGAAGCTGCACAGTTTTAGGAGTGACATGTCGAGATCAAGGTCATCCTTCAGGGTCAAATATCATATTGAGGGGGCATAGTGTTTCACAAACACATCTTGTTTTTTGGTGAAATCCGTGTGTTTGATTGGTTGAATTATGTGATCGAAGCGTAAAACTTATACACGGTCAGTAGAAATTCAATACACAGTCAGTAGAAAACCAATACACGGTCAGTAGCTAGGTCACTTCCCCTGTCAGCGTAGAACCCAAACTTGAGGTGATGCTTGCATGATGTTTTTTTAAAGTTAAATACATAATGGATTTTTGTGTTAGATTTGTTTTCCGTTATAAATTTGGTTAGCTCGATTGGACTCTTCCGAATTGATGTTGGGCCGAATTGACACGATACAGTTACAGAAAGAGTTGTCGTTTCTTTGTTTACAAATATGGCGAAACGCCTTGCTTCCTTGGACGCGGACTATATTGAGAAAAAGAAACAACACTGAGCACTGATAGAAAATAGACTGGTCATCGGTGGGGTGAATTCGTTCGCCTCGCCGGGTATAACATTTACTAACGAGGTATCATCCCGTACCCGGTCAATTCATGACTATGTAACTAATAATCACATGAGTGGCTGTTTGGCCGCAGTATTCTCATGAGTCACGGACAAACAACCACGAATGTGACAACTCTTTATATCGTCTCTGTATTGTGTAATATTCCGTGATATTTACATTCGCCCTGCAACGACCTTATAGAACCTTTTTCTAAAAAGAAAGTTACATTTTCCCATGAACGTTCATTTCAATACCGGTTTGAGTCGGTTCTCCTTTTCCCAGAATTCCGCTGTGTAAGCGCGGAGTAATACTTTACTGACCCAATTATGACCTATTTTAAGATTTATCAATGGGGAATCGATACGTGACAGCGGACCTGAAAATTTGAAATGTGGCATCTTCTTACTGAGAATTATCGCTTGGATACATAATATTGCCAACTTTAACAGCCGTGGCGTATTAAAATATATTATCAAGTAATGAGTGAAGCATAAATAAGTCAATGTCCTTACCGTTAACAAAGAAAAATTCGAGAATGAAATCCAACGTTTTGACCCGCTTTCCATCAAGCACGGCGGTGAGTGAATTGGCGTCGACACCGCGACCTACATTTAAGAAGATGCTTTAATACCAACATTTCGTAAATATATATGATTTGAAATATATCGATAATCTTTTCTTTAAACATAGCTGGACAATTAACTGATTAAAATCTTAAATTAATTCTATATTTATAATATGTGTTTGGGACTATTTTTCACACCATATATAGAGATCCTACTACGTTAGAAACGAACCTGGCAACGACCTAGATAGCGGCTATTACGTGACCGGTATATAATATTTAAAAAAAATCCGTTGAAATATAATAAAAAAACAATGGAATATAAATATAACAAATAAATGACGTGCTCCCGGTGTTCATGAGGTTATGCAACGCATAGCTTTACGAGCAAAGATTCATGTGAAGCCCATCGGGCTTCACTAACTTTGCTCGTAAAGCTATGCGTTGCATAACCTCATGAACACCGGAAGCACGTCATTCATTTCTTTATATATATTCTTGTTTAAATAAAATAACACTAAAGAACATTAATATTCTAAGTCCTTTTATCCAGAAACAGAAAACATAGTCCGTTCATTAATGGCGCACTGATTTACAACTGCTGATCTTGTATTACACGCTGGTGCAATACGGTAACTTTATCTGAGAGGTTGTATTGCATGATACAAATGTATTTAACTGCAGAAACTGACAGGTATATAATAATTTGACATATCAAACTTCAACTGTCGAGAGCTCCATGCCGTTCTCAATATTTTTGCAATGCGTATTTAAGGAACTGGTAATCTATGCGTTCTTACAATTTTGTAATAGTTTGGGATTTATAATAAAAGTCGCCCCGTACTTCATTCTCAGTGTTGTTATACCTTCTAATCCTTCGAGATCATGAATTTCAGTACTTCTTGTTCTGAAAATTGAATACCGCTTAAGCCGGTGCTAGGGGGCGTGAGCAGTGTTGCACTTTCAATTACTGCTCATGAACAGACTCATTAAAACCGAGTCTGCAATTTTCTCTTTTTGTGTTGCAATATTTGCTTTCGGGGGATCACCACCCTTCAGAATTTGTAATCTTCACAACAGCAGGTGTTAAGTGCTTGTGTGGCGGCCATAAAAAGTCGCCCCGTATTTCATTATCAGTGTTGTTATACCTTCTGATCCTTCGAGATCATGAATTTCAGTACTTCGTGTTCTGAAAATTGAATACCGCTTAAGCCGGTGCTAAGGGGCGTGAGCAGTGTTGCACTTTCAATTACTGCTCATGAACAGACTCAATAAAACCGAGTCTGCAATTTTCTCTTTTTGTGTTGCAATGTTTGCTTTCGGGGGATCACCACCCTTCAGAATTTATTATAGCAATTCATCTAATTGATATTCATGACGTTTTTATCTCTGACAAAATAATCCTGACGCAAAGGGTTAAGTTAAGGTAACGGTTGCCTCCAATGTTCATACTCACAACACAATCGCAGTTTCAAACAATTATCAACCAGTAATATATTGTTTATATTCACAATCGCATTTACCATTTCAATGAGAGACGTGATTATCCTGGCATTTGCAAATACTGTAGACCCAAATTAGAGGGATCGTAGTCGAGCCCTCTGATCGGGGTTTGCAATGTTTGTCGTTCACGAACCTATCGCAATTCATAATGAATGGATTCTATTTTTAAACAATACTGGACAATTCAACTTTAAAATAATATATTTTGGATTTAGCTTAAAATCTGGGTATCAACTAGATCCAATCAGTCTGACATTTGCCGCCAAAGGCGAAACCGTGATGACCTTGCAAACACTCTGAATCCAGGGTCCATGCTTATGAAACTTTTTAGTTGAGTCTGAGTTCGTTCTCAAGCTTTTGATTGGTCAGATTTGAGTTCTCAAGCTTTTAATTGGTCAGATTTGAGCCAAAGGCTTGAGAACGAACTCAGACTCAACTAAATGTTTTATAAGCATGGATACAGATGGAGTGCCGGGTAACTCGTGGTCTCATCAGTTCAAAACTGTTTGACAATCTCGTTTTGATTTAAAATGAAATTGGAGACATTTTCAATTTGAAACATGAATCAGACGATAATCTTAGTAGGCGAAGTTGGTTTATTTGGCACGAAAGGGATACATGAATTGGAAAATGAAGTATTGACCCTTAGCCTGCTATAAAAATGAGGTTTGCTTCAATTCCTATCTGTTATAGTTTTTTTATACTTCAATTAATTCAAGCTTTTGAATCACTATTAACAGAGTGTCAAACAGCTTGGATCTTTATCCAAGCTTTTGCAAATATGAGTCAGGTCGCGCTAAGCAGACAACGGGTAATCTTGAAGCGGATGTCAATTTTGCATATGAATTGAACCTATTGTTCACAGAATAAATGAGCATCAATAAACTGTATTAAGATTCAAGAATTGAAAGTATTCCAACCAACTTGATTTCGGTTTATTCAGTTATTTCGATGCCATGGGCGAATATGTGTACTACTCTGGTCTGGGTGTACAGTGTTTTCCTATGTTCTAATGTATACGATCACGGGATGTTTCGGGTTACAATTGCGATCGTTAATTCAATACCACATGAATGAAAAATAGTCAATATGGCTTTTTGTAACTATGTTGTCAGAATACAAAGAATTTCGGATCCTCTAAACAATAATTATTCTTTACAATTCGGTTTGTTTGATATATTTGTGTGCAGGGATAATTGAGCGATTAACAGCTTTCGTCTGCAAGATTTTTAGTCTGTGATTTGTTGTTGTCTGCTCAGATTTTATTTATTTTTTATTTATTTTTATCCAGAACCAATACGTTCTGAGTGTCTACTTGAGTGTCAAACAGCGTGGATATTGATCAGACACTCCATAGGTTACCACCCTTGTGAGATGTTACGTTACAGGCGTCTAAAGGCTACATATTTACACATGGCCTTATTATTTAGTTTTCACATGGGAAAGCAATCTTTAAATTCAAAAGGTGCAAACCACTTACATTTATTATTTTACATTTTAATTCTTTAAGTTGCATTTCTTCTACAATACAATTGTCCAAATAAAAAATGGAATCCGTCTGAGTAGTAGAGGGCATCAAAACAAAGAATATACTGATAACAACCGTGCATATAAATAGGGTCTGCAAATAGTGTTGACTCTGATCAGGGTCAACAATGTTTTTCTATGTCCCAGTAATGGTTTAGTTGCACTTAATAGATTACGTTCTACCATGCTAGAGGGAAACTACCATCCAAAACGGTGTGTTTCCATATGAGACACTCCTGGGTCTGGCCTATTTCATGAATTCTATAGATGAAGATAAAATCAACGTACTTTCGAAACAAAACAGGAGGAAAGCTTTCTCAGCAAGTTAAAGGTTAGATAATAATTTAAATGTGGTGTCTGCTTCAAGTTGCAGGGTTGAAATTTTATCCATTTAGTTAAATGTTTTAAAAGAAAGTCTCAAAAAAGAGCCTCACATGGCTTGCTGCATACAGTTTGGATCAAGATGAAACGTAGAGTAACTGTTTAACACTGTTGTATAAGTTACAAGATCGGAATATTTCACTTTCGGTCCATGTGACCTAGTGCTTTTGTACAGGATCACATTAAGATAATTCCTGTGGAATTCGGTTGAATTCCGTTCTTTTTGAAAAGGCATAGAAAGGCGTATTTATGAAGTAAAGGGTTGAAAATATGTTTCAATCTAAATAATAAAATATAAACGATGAGGGTCACCTGATCATTCCATAAACCTTTGTCAAAACATATTCAGCAGTTTGGGAGTAAATGTCGTTTAAAGCAGTAATTCATTAAACTCTAATTTTAGCTCATGTGACATACTGGTGTAATGAACTGGAACGATTAAACATGACTGTTATAGGCAGGCACAAGGAGATCGTTACTGTCCAATATGATTGGAACCATTTTCGTGGTTTACTCATGTTGCGGAATTTTCTGGAGGGATGGGGGTTACTTTACACTTGAATTGGGTGAATGTGAGATAAATGTGAGGTTAGGTACCCTTAAACCTGATTTGGCTGACGTTTGGCTACTGACCGTTCCAAAGCGGTACTCCTACTTTCACCTTATGTTCTTATTTGATGTTTTATATGGTAACTGTTTAATGGTGTGTGTCTTGGTGTGCGTTCTGTCAGGCTTTGTCTTGCAATTGTGCCGTTTCTTGTTTGATAATGTTTGGTGTCATGTGCTTTCGTGTGTGGCTTTCCCTGGTGGACTGTTTTATCACTTTTAGAAGATGTCCTTTAGAGAAATCATTTGTTGATTCACAGTATTAGCTATGAATCAGAATGATTCATATAACTGTCACAAAGGGTCACCAGCAGGTCGTTCCTGTAAAATGAGGCCTAATTCCACTCAAATATTTAGGAAGAGATGTTATGTAAAGTACTTGTTCGCTTAAATCTATATTAAATAGTGTGACCTACTTATGCAATTGACAAAATTATTCATATATGTTTTGATAAGGGTCAAATGAAGATCACGTCTTTGAATGTTGGTTGAAATCTATTCAGCGGTTCAGGGGGATATGTCGTTTAACAAACTATTTGTAAGAATGTATGTTTAACTCCTGTGACCTAAAGGATGATGTAGAAAACATTCATAAAATAATCGCTCCCTTTCAGAAAACTTCATCAATATTCATTTATTAATGTATAACACACAGCTTTCCAGTTCTATGAATTATATCGTACCGTGTTCAATCTAGGATATACAAATATATTGCTAAAACGCCATACGCCTTGCAAGGTATTTGCCTACAGTATTCGTAAAACATTATCTTTCGCCGTACACACACGCCACTTTTCTTTTATCAATTTCAAAGCCAATGTCACTCATTTACAAAAACCAACGCTGACATAGGAGTTGTATACGTTACGCGATAACAACGAATGAATAAAACTGTTTGTCAGACTATTACAGAAGCGATTGCAAACACGATTGTGTGTTCCTCGCTACTGGTTTGTTTGTACCAGTTCGAGAAGTATGAGCACAAACTGATTTTCATACGAAAATTTGGAATTATAAGATACAATGTAACTATTGGTGAACGTATCTACTAGTAGGTAAAACATAGTAATGTTAGATATTCCCTATTTACCATTGCTATTGTGGATTAATTACCTGCCGGCGCATCTGTTTCCGCTTCGGCTAATAGCTAATTGAGTTCTTTAATAGACTGTGTATAAATATACTTGCCACTGGTGTTGTGCAATATACCAACTAAGGGAAGTAATTACTTATTAGTCCCTCACCGGTTACCAGTTAGGGGACTATAGGTTTGCTCGATTCCGTCCGTCTGTATGTCCGTCCGTCCGTTTGTCCGTCCGACTGTCCGTCTGCCCGCGCTAACAATTCCTGGTTATGTGACTAGATAATTACATGAGAACATAAGATCTTTTGTTCTCATCGGTATTATGTGGCTTATTTTCAGTTTGTGTGGCTATTTAGAACAAAAGAATAGCCACATACACTCAATCCGTTAGAACGTCCGTCCGTCCGTCTGTCACGCTTCGTGTCCGGGCCATATCTCCTACAAAGTTATGCCAAATTCATTATAACTTCACACATTGAAGAAGCATGATGAGGGCTAGTGTCATGCACAAGGGCCATACCTCTAGCATCAATTTATTTGGAGTTATTCCTCTTTTCCATATTTTTTTGTCCGGACAATAACTCTTTATCTACTGGTTCAATTGATTTCAAACTTTACATATGGAACAAGCATGATGAGGGGTAGTGTCATGCACAAGGGCCATAACTGTAGCATCTATATGTTTTGAGTTACTCCCCTTTTTGATATTTTCTTGTCGAGACAATTACTTTTTATTTACTATTCAATGTATGAAATTAGGTACTAATACCATTCAGGTGGTTATGTATATACCATGTTCAACCACACCATGGGTGGGTGGGGTGGGGAGAGTGGAGTTTTTTTTCAGTTCGGTGGGGGACTCATGTCTTGCATAGCAATACAACATGCCCTTGTTTAGTATCAAACGTGTGTCCAACATACTTGTCGTTCGTATACATAACTGGTTGTCATGTCAAAAGTGTCATAGGGACAATTTTGAAATGCATGTTTTCATAAAAGGTTTGAAAGAAATTGTAAACAAAACCAGTTTTGCCTCAAAGTGCATCTTAAAAAGAATTCTGCTCACATTTTCGAAACATTTATTCTCCGGACAGGAAACAAGGGAACGGGTAATAACTTTTATAGTAAGTAATATTTTACTGTAATATCTACAATTTATTTGTAGATTTGAGCTTGACAAAATAAATGAAGATCACTGACTTTTACACAAGTATTCGAACCCTTTCCATGGTTACATTCTAATTTACTAATCAATTAGTTCGATCTGTAAAAACCCATATTGTACACTTTATTAGTAGTTATTATTAAAGTTGAAAATTGCTTTGCTCTTATAACAAGTTTTTACGTTAAAGACCAGTATGAAAAGTACAGTCAAATCTCACTAATACGACCACACAAAATCAGTATTATTCCGTATTTTTAGAACAGGCGGCAGCTTTATGCAAGACAAAAGTTATTATGTTTGTCCTACCTTAGGAAACCACATGCTTTTATAGATTCCTGTGTCAATAAAATATGTATAGTAAAACCTCTCTAAACCGGACGTTTAAGTTAGTATTAATGTCGGCCTTCGAGACTGGGAGTAGCTAAATGCAGGGTAAAAGTAATGCAGAAAACTCCTCTAGGAGCTTTCTGCATGACCACCACCCTGTCTTAAGAAGACACCTGCCTAAAAATATCTTAAAAAATATCTGCTAGATTTTTGGCTTAGTGGGGTTTTACTGTAGTCGCATTATCGATACATTGCTGCTTCTCCTATGCTGTAAATAATTTAACTGTCTTTGAAACTGATAAAAATCTGCATGGAATTGATATCCTACTTGTGACATTATTCAATATAATAATGTATTGCCTTCGCATGTATGTTTACACAAAAACAACTCTCGATTGACCAAAAGTTAGGAATATTTGTATTAGGCGGATGTATTAGACGTCGACTTTTCTGATTTTTTTATGTATATTCTTATATAAAGTATTTGGCATACGTATCGAATTTTAGCAATTTGTGGAAGCAATATGTGGTCAGATCTTAATTCAAATGATCATTATATAAACATGCAACCATTGCTATTTGTAATAAGTAAACAGTGTGATTCCAGATAAGGTTTCCTGAAGGAGCCTTCTGTTCAGGGCCTGCACTGTTTGGTGTATAAAGCAATGTCAATGGTTTATATCAGCAAATATTTTGTTTACTGTGTCCTTTAATATGAAACATGGATAGGTTCCAAAATAAGATCTGTTTAGAATTTTCATTAAATAGTATGGACATAAATGGGTTAAGACCACCTCAGTGACATTTATCAAAAAACTATTCTCCTTTGAAAATTAAAATTGTGTGTGAGAGAAAACGGAAACAGTTGTACAATACACCCCTCTCTAAACTGGACATTAAATTAAGCATAAATATTGATCTTGGAAACATATAGAAGCTTAATACATAGTTAAAGTCGTGCAGAAAGCTCCCAGAGGAGCTTTCTGCATGACGTTCACCCTCGATGAAGCAGCCACCTGCCTAAGAGTATATTAACTCATCTCTACTAGAATTCCAGTTTAGAGGGGTTTCATTGTATTTCTTAATTGTCATAGAACATAACACCGTTTAATAAAACTGCTGTAATAGTTTACGCCTTTTCGTGCGTCACTTTGGAGATAAATAAAGCGAATGGAGGTACACCGAATACCATTATCTGCAGAAAGAAATCAGGCACATATTTCCAACATGATAGCTAAGAATTGAAACTAATTGTAATTGTCGCTGTTGACAGGTTTTACTGTATAACACAGAAAAAGCTGGACATGTGAAACCAAGCGTGGTTATAATATTCAGAAATACAGTAGAGTCTCACTAAAGCTACAACATGGTTTATTAATCCATTTCCACTTAGGCTATTGTTAGATCCTACCTCTTTCATTAAATCAACCGAAAAGACCAATTTTACTAGAGAAAAGGAACATTTTAAAAATGTGTAGTTTTGAAACCATTGTGATAAATAGAGCATTTGCTCCTGTGGAGCAAATGCCCTATTTATCATAATGGTTTCAGAAAGTGCCTCTTACAGAGGCGTCAAAAGGCGTCAGTATGCGGGAGTGGGTTAATATACAAGCAGATGTGTTCTTAGTCCAGGACAAAGGTGGTCAGTCTGTCCTACATTAATCTGCAAACTGTTTAAAAAACAATATTAAAAAATAGACTTCTTTTCAGTGGTCGTATTAAAATGTGTTAACTTCTTGATGTAAACGTATCGAATATCGCCATAGTAAATCGCATATTTACTTTCTTTCACTTTCCTTCCCACTTACCTTCCTATCAGTCAATCTATCTATATATGATAATGATTATCATGACTATGGTCGTTATTATGATCAGAGTGTGTTATGTTGTTTTGTTCTCAGTGAAAATAGTAAAAGTTACACTACAGTTGTACAGGTATTAAATATATTAAAAATAAGGATACATTGGATATATAGGGAATATTACACGACGTGATGGTATGAAGGGTTGTTAATCCCACCTCTGATATTTTGTTTGGTGAAATCCGTGTTTGATTGGTTGAATTATGTGATCGAAGAGTAAAACTTATACACGGTCACTAGAAATTCAATACACAGTCAGTAGAAATCCAATACACAGTCAGTAGCTAGGTTACTTCCCCTGTCAGCGTAGAACCCAAACTTGAGGTAATGCCTGCATAGTGTTGTTACTCAGTAAATTAGATTTTTTAAAAGTTAAATACATAATGGATTTTTGTGTTAGATTTGTTTTCCGTTATAAATTTGGTTAGCTCGATTGGACTGTGCCGAATTGATGTTGGGCCGAATTGACACGATACAGTTACAGTAAGAATTGTCGTTAGTTTGTTTACAAATATGGCGAAACGCTTTGCTTCCTTGGACGCGGACGATATTGAGAAAAAGAAGCAACACTGAGCACTGTAGAAAATAGACTGGTCATCGGTGGGGTAAATTCGTTTGCCTCGCCGGGTATAACATTTACTAACGAGGTATCATCCCGTACCCGGTCAATTCATGTCTATGTAACTAATAATCACATGAGTGGCTGTTTGGCCGCAGTATTCTCATGAGTCACGGACAAACAACCACGAATGTGACAACCCTTCATATTGTCACTGTATCGTGTAATATTCCATTTTTTATATACCTGTTTAATAAAATAACACAAAAAGAACATCAATATTCTAAGTCCTTTTATTCAGAAACAGAAAACATAGTCCGTTCATTAATGGCGCATTGATTTACAACTGTGGATCTTGTATTGCACGCTGGTGCAATACGGTAACTTTATCTGACAGGTTGTACTGCACGATCGAATAAATCGTATTTAACTGCTGAAACTGGTAGTTATATACTAAATTGACATATCAAACTTCAATTGTCGGGAGTTCCATGCCGTTCTCAATATTTTTTGCAATGCGTTTTTAAGGAACTGGTAATCTATGCGTTCTTACAATTTTATAATATTTTGGGATTTATAATATGCCATTATAGCAATTCATCTAATTGATATTCATGACGTCATTATCTCTGACAAAATATTCCTGACGTAAAAGGTTAAGTTAAGGTAACGGTTGCCTCCATTGTTCATACTCACAACACAATCGCAGTTTCAAACAATTATCAACCAGCTGTGATATATTGTTTATATTCAAAATCGCCTTTACCATTTCAATGAGAGACGTGATTATCCTGGCATTTGCAAATAATGTAGACCCAAATTAGAGGGATCATAGTCGAACCCTCTGATCAGGGTTTGTAATGTTTGTCGTTCACGAACCTATCGCAATTTATACTGAATGGATTCTATTGTTAAACAATAATGGATAATTCAACTTTAAAATAACTTTTTGGATTTAGCTGACACTCTGAGTATCAACTAGATCCGATCAGTCTGACAGACTGGCTGTTCTTGTTAACTCATTTGCCGCCAAAGGCGAAACCGTGATGACTTTGCAAATACTCTGAATCCAGGGTCCATGCTTATGAAACTTTTTAGTTGAGTCTGATTTCGTTCTCAAGCTTTTGATTGGTCAGATTTGAGTTCTCAAGCTTTTGATTGGTCAGATTTGAGCCAACGACTTGAGAACGAACTCAGACTCAACTAAATGTTTTATAAGCGTGGATACAGATGGAGTGCCGGGTAACTCGTTGTATCATCAGTTCAAAACTTTTTGACAATCTAGTTTTGATTTAAAATAAAATTGGAGACATCTTCAATTTGAAACATGAATCAGACGATAATATTAGCAGGCGAAGTTGGTTTATTTGGCAGCGAAAAGGATATAGGAATTGGGAAATGAAGTATTGACCCTTAGCCTGCTATAAAAATGAGGTTTGCTTCAATACCTATCTGTTAAAGTATTCACATAATTAACAGAGTGACAAACAGCTTTGATCTTTATCCAAGCTATTTGCCAATATGAGTCAGGTCGTGCTTGGCAGACAAAAGGTATTCTTGAAGCAGATGTCAATGATGCATATGAATTGAACCTATTGTTGACAAAATAAATGAGCATCATTAAACTGTATTAAGATTCAAGAATTGAAAGTATTCCAACCAACTTGATCTCGGTTCATTTAGTTATTTCGATGCCATGGGCGAATGTGTGTTTATCTTCGTAAATAATTTGGATTCAGGTGAGACATAGAGTAACTTGTTACACCAGAACCAAACTATTTGGATACAGTACAAATAGTTTGAAACAGCATACGTGAAGATCAAAATTCAAAACAAGTAGCAGCACCCCTATTCATGTCATTATTCTTTGTTAGGGTTATTGATTAAATCGGGATAGATTAAATGTATATCATAGGATTGGCATATATAATAATCCCTCATTGAAGCTACCTTAAACAACACAAAATGTTATTTGCTGGGAACCACTGGGATATTGTGTGAAAGATACGTCTAGATCCTGGTCTGGTGTTATAAGCAGACGACAAAATGGAGCCCGTACCTTTCACAATAATAGGGTCACCCATACAGTATCGACACAATGGAGTGTTTACTTTACCGACCTTATTTCCCAGTCCGGTCGACCCACACTTTACCACGCGACCACTGAAATGTAAAACATCGTTAAACTTCACACCGACAGATGAGGCACCGCCTCTGATCTGAATCCAAACTGTTTGACTCTCATATTTCGGTTTCTTTCCTTCGCGTAAAACGGACGTTACTATAAGTATTTTGGAATTATGGGTATGTTAAGCCTGAACACACACAACTTTTATCAATGTCGATTACACTACTGCCTCTCTACAACGAATCTTCCCAACAGCGATTCCCTCTTTACAACTTGTCGCTGTTCTCTACACGAGACGATATTATGTTTAACCCTTTTACTGTTGTAATATCCTCCGCTTATATTAAGATTGTCCTCTGCTGTTTTTTCTCCCAAAGTTACGTATTAGCGGACAACTATAATAACCAGTGACGCTGTATAGCGGTCTAGATTATATGACCTCTATTGCTCAAGGTAAACAATTTAATGAATTGACTCATACTGACTCTTAGAGAGAATGAGTCTGAGCACGTCCAAAAGGTGCGGTCATTCTTTTGTTTAAATACAATGGAACATATTAAAAGTATATACCCAATGACTAACGCATCAGATCTAATTATAGATATTGCTGAACTCTGGGTTTACTCTGTTTGCAAAGATGTCGAAATATGGAGTAAATGATGCAGGAAAGGAGTGGTGTTTACTGTCAGTTGCAAACAGTGTAGAATCAGATCTCTAGAGACCCCCTGATCACGGTCGGTACTGTTTGTCATTCAAAATATCCTCACAAGTTATACAATTGCATACTGAATGGACCATTTCACTTTGACTATTCAGCACTCAAAGATTTAACCATTTCCCTGTTCAATATTCATAGTAGAAATGATGACATGAATATTTATTAGCTGAATGTTTGTGCTTTTCTTTACACCCTTGTTAGTAGAAAATTACAACTTTGAAAACATGCAACATACGACATTTGTACCACTGGAAGGGTAGACAATTGATAAAAATGGGATCAAGTTTAACATTCCGTCTAGTTATTCTTTCCTTCTAAATGATGTTCATATGGTGGAGTATACCCATTCCATATCAAACGATCCATTCGTTTCTAACATATTTTGATTAAAATTGAAACAGTTTATAAAATGTTTACCGAATGACAAGTTTGTTTTCAATACAATGTCTTACAAGCTTTATCGCGCGCTAGAATACAGTACCCGTATCTATATTTACACTGTGCCTCCACCGTGAAAATGATAGATTAAATTTTCTACGTTACCATACTCATGATATTCGATATCGATCTTTGATATTCACCACAAAACCCTTCATATTAATGAATTGATACTTACCGAGAGAAAATTATATCGATATATAGGTTTCAATTAAAACGTCGTCTGTTTTTCTTTACATCCTTTTTAGTAGAAAATCTTAACTTTGAAAACATTCAGCATACGACATTTTGCTAACAAATAACTATGGAACAAACGCGATATCCGATTACGATTTACACTTTTGCTTTAACCCTCGAATGTTGGACGAACTAGATCTAGGAGTCTCTGATTCGGGTCTGCATAGTGCATCATTCAAACTCGCTTACTAAGTTTAAGCCTTTGCTACTAAATGTCAATGGACTACTCTCAAATTCGTCGTTTAAAGGGTTAATATTTGTAAGATTTACGTTCTACAAGTATCGTATTACAACTGGTATTTCGTAAATTATTGTATAATAGTAGAGCGATGCCTCCTAAGGTGGAGGAGGAGGAGCAGGAGGAGAAGTAGGCGATGCCTCCTACGTAAGAGGATGAGGAGGATGAGGCGATGCCTCCTAAGGAGGAGGAGGATGTGGAGGAGGAGATGTCTCCTAAGTAGCCTCCTCCTCCTCTCCTCCTTCTCTTACTTAGGAGGCATCTTGGATTTGAAAACTCCCTCCACCCTAGGTTATATACGTTATATAGGGATTTCACTGTTCTACGTAGACCCCCTATACTATATCCAGATATACTATATCTATACTACGCTAATATTAGAAAATACATCCATAAGGTTTTTTATTATTCCATTTCATTTTTATAAGTTTGTGAATGGTGATTTATTTGGTTCTATATGGTAAAACTATAACCTGGCTTTACTTTTGCATCCATATAAATATATGCAAAGGTCAATGTCAAGGTCATTTCAAGGTCAAAAACGAAAAAATGGCAAAGCTATACCACTTTGGTAGCTTTACATCCTCATTGAAGCTTCATTATTTATTAATGTTCTTTATTGTTTTATTTCAACTTCACCCTTTGTTGAATGATAATTTAATTGGCTAAATACAATACCACTTCACCCAAACTTCACTTTGGCATACATACAAATATTTGCAAATGTCAAGATCAAGGTGATTTTGATGTCAAATACGCAAAAATGTCAAAACTATACCATTTTGTAGCTTTACATCCTCCCTGAAGCTTAATTAACTATTAAAATGGTGTTTTCATAATTCATTTTGAAGAACAATCCATTCCCTTTAAAATAATAAACTGTTGTGATAGTAGGTATGAAGGGGCCTGGAGTGTATTTAATGCAAGAGCAATGTCTGACATTCTTCAGGAAAAGTCAGAGGTTGTATAGTCCCATTCTTTTGGCCAATCCTACACACTATGACACACTCTATACAACTTTGAAACGTAGTAAGGAGCAACTAGGAGCCATTGTGTGGAAGTTTTGTCCAGCTTTAATCGACATGGGGTTGCTGACAAAGGCTGTAGATATTTTATTGGCACAACTGTTTGAGTTTCAGGGTGTAATTCCTTTAGATGGCGGTATGCACTTTTTAATAGCCATATTTGCTGGTATCGGTCGCAAATACAGTGGTTTTGGCCTTAAATCACTTCTGGCTGATTCTTAGGTCTTTGCTGCCAGAACAGCTGATCAAATCCTCGCTGGTATAGATTTCGAGGTTTGCGACCATTTCTAATGATAGATGAAGTTCTTACCTCAAGACATCTTCTCACTTTTCGGATGTGGTGGAATGCCAATGGTCATGATATCTTCTCTGATAGCTCATCTCAACTTGACTTGGATAATGCAACAGAATTTCTTGGTGATATGGTCATGCCTTTGCTGAATGAGTTTCGCACTCAAGGCCGGGAGGCATCCCCCACATTCTGATTTTGCGATGATTACCTTCAGGAGGTGCCAACACCATTCAAATTGTATCTGGATGCATCCAGGCATACCATCTTTGATGTGTATGAATACAGCCGCTCTCTGTTTTTGCCGATTTTCTTTGCATCAATCAGAAACATTCATGCTAGATATATGCCCTATGTGGTGTTGCTCATGCAGTGGCTAGCCCAGACTGTACTTCAGAGTTTCAACAGTGGTCATTTTATGGCAAAACTCACCCAAGGTAAATTTAACTATGTGGATTGATTATTGCTTAGTATTAACTGAAAACAAAACTCCTAAATCAAATGGCGGGATATTTGTATTGACTCGCCGTACTGGGGCCCTGAGTCGATGGTTCCTGCCTCGGCCTATGAGTGCAAAGTATGCAGATGACCCAGACCAAACAAGGTCGCACCACACTGACAATGAGTCATTCCGACAACATTACAATGAGGGCATCAATGAGATGGTTGCTTTGCTTGATCAAACATTTTATTGATCCATTTTCCATTATGGATCACCTTGTAAATTGGTGAATTTTGCCACAGGAGTTTCTGTTTTAGCAGATCTAGAAGTCTCTCTTCTCTTCTCATCAAAGACAACTCTTACCTTGAGTCCTTCGTTGAAGATTGGTATATAGTTCCCAAGAGAATGGGCGGAGCTCAAAAGAGTTTCTATGATCCAGTACAGAAGATTAGCACTGTCTGGTTCAGAGAACAAACGCAAGCCCAATTATTTTGCCTATTCCAGGTGAAGAGATGTACATTCGTCTCCCAGCAATGAACTCGTTCAAAAAGGTCCCACTACAACAGGTTATGGGTTTTGAAAATGCCCCTGTACCAATGAGTATTTTCACTGATGCTGGTGAAATGATGAGTGGAAAGAAGACAGACTTTCTTCAAAAGGTTGAAGAGCATGTGTCAAATATGATGACAGATGAAATAAAACCTGGTTATAGTTTGATCATTGATGGAATGGCAATAGTTCAGATGATTCCACCTGTCTCTCCAAGATGTTTGGACAGGGATATAGCTGTGACGTTTTGGTCATACGTTCTCTAGGTTGTAGAAATGCGCCTGCCATAAATGTGGTGTTTTATCGTTACTTTGACATCAGCGCCAAGTCACATAACAGGAAGAGGAGAGGAGATGTTGGGGCAGCCAAAACATACAAACTTCAAACTGACATGAAAATTCCGGACTGGAAGCAGGCATTCGCATCTGTTAATTTTAAGAGAGAACTGTCGAAATTATACTCCTTGTATTTGGCTGAGTTTTGCATTGACACGTTGTGCAGTGGTAAAATGGTTATTGTCAGTGGTGATTTGAATGATAATGTTTTTTGTATAGCATCTGAAGCTGTGTCCTTTGTTCCTGAACTTGTGAATGAACAGGAGGAGGCATATACCATCATGCTACTTCACGCGAAGCAGCAAGGCTCTGGTGCAATTTGCATCTTCAGTCCTGACACAGATATTCTGGTGTTGCTAATTCACCATTTCAACTCCATTGTTGCTCCGTATTTGTTCTTCCAGACCGGTAGAAGATCAACCCACACAATTATGTCCCTGTTCATGACATTGTTTCAGTTCTGACACCCGAGAAACTTGATCTGATTCTCCTTGTATACTGTATTTCGGGTAGTAACCAAGCTTCTTCTTTGGAATTGCCAAGAAGTCCGTATTCAAACTTCTGATGAAGAGCTCACAATTGTACACAGGCATGTCTAGCATTGGAAACAGTCCAGACCTTACTGCTGAACAAATTATTTGTACCAACTTTATTGGTGCTCTATAATTATTTATAAACATGTCAAACCGAGACGTTTGCCACCAACTGATGACAGGTTGCATTTGCACTTGCAAAGGTGTTTACTGCAACTGCTTTTGTGGAAGAATATATTGGTGCCAACTTTCTCACCACCTGCTGTGATTTATTATGGGTACATGACTGAGTATGAATGAGGATTGGCCAGTCCATGCTTGATAACACAAGCAGCAGCAACCCCCGAACTCTTAAAGTGATGTAGTGTGCATGTGCAAAGATGAAGATGTCTGCGATACTGACTGTGCATGTGAAGTATTGCAACAGCCATGTACTGTCATGTGTAGCTGTGTTCAAACAGACATTGAAAATGAGCAATGCTGTAGAAACACTTACACAGCTCTCTCAATCATTGAATAAACGATCAGAGTAAAATCAGTAAAGCTGATCAGTGTGATAAAGACACCTGTACCTGTATAGGCGGCAGTGCATTAACGTACACCAAACGAATGCTAAACGAACCCTGGACGAATGCGTTCGCATATGGGTCTTATTGCCATATAACCAGACACAGTAGGTCCAAATTAGACAGCACATCATGGGCAGGCTAATCTGGAGCTATACTTAATGAACTGCATACAACATGATATATATAGGATTAATCACATGTAAACGCTCTATGAACGAATACTTAACCGGTGCATAAAAGGTGTACTTTAACACCTGCAGGGTTGTAGATATGTGGACAATAAATTTGATAATGCAATGTTTTTATCATAAATGTATATATAATTCAAACGTTTCCCCTATGATACCGAGTCAGTGATATATTTTAGATGATACGAAATGCAGTTTATCATTTGAAGTTTATTATTATTGCAGACAATGTAAGTCTACCAAACTGACATATTTTGGACACTTTTTTCACATTTGACCTTGAAATGACCTTGACAATGACCTTGTCAAATATTGATATGTATGCCGAAGTAAAGCCTGGTCATACTAGTATCATATAGAACCAAATAAATGATCATTCACCAAACTTATAAATATGTTATGGAATAATAAAAAAAACATTATAGATGTATTTTCTAATGTTACCGTCAATTTGACCTTTGACCTTGAATTTTAGAACTTTCCACCAAAGGTGAGCCATTTCTATATACTGCAGAATAAACCTCAATGTTTGCTGAACATTTTGGTATGCAACATTGCTTGTGTTTATTATTGATATGAAAGAAAGTAACAAAACGTTGTTGCCCAATTTGTTCATTGTTACATTCAGACTATAACATATGTCACAATAATTGTCACGTATTTATGCATGGTATAATATACAAGAAATGCTCATATTTGGTATTATTTTAAAGGGAATGGGTTGTACTTCAAAATGAATTAAGAAAAACACCATTTTGATAGATAATAGAGCTTCAGGAAGGATGTAAATATACCAAAATGGTATAGTGTTGACATTTTTCCGTATTTGACCTTGAAATGACCTTGACGTTGACATTTACGAATATTGGTATATATGCCAAAGTGAAGCTTGGATGTAGTGGCATTGTATTTAGCCAATTACAGTATGATTCAACACAGGATTAAATTTAAATAAAACAAGAAAGAACATGATACCCGTTTTTTAAATTGACCATCAATTTGACCTTGACCGTGATTTTTCCCAACTTTCCACCCAAGGTGAGCACTTTCTAGATACTGCACGATTAACTTCAATGTGTCCTGAACATTTTGGTATATGACACTGCTTGTGTCTTTTTAGGGCATTCTATCTCCTGAAATAAACCACTTCTGAAGCCTTTGCTGCTCTACTATTAAGATTGTCCTCTGCTGTTTTTTCTCCCAAAGTTACGTATTAGCGGACAACTATAACAACCAGTGACGCTGTATAGCGGTCTAGATTATATGACCTCTATTGCTCAAGGTAAACATTTTAATGAATTGACTCATACTGACTCTTAGAGAGAATGAGTCTGAGCACGTCCAAAAGGTGCGGTCATTCTTTTGTTTAAATATAATGGAACATATTAAAAGTATATACCCAATGACTGACGCATCAGATCTAATTATAGATATTGCTGAACTCTGGGTTTACTCTGTTTGCAAAGATGTTGAAATATGGAGTAAATGATGCAAGAAAGGAGTGGTGTTTACTGTCAGTTGCAGACAGTGTAGATCCAGATCTCTAGACATCCCCTGATCACGGTCGGTACTGTTTGTCATTCAAAATATCCTCACAAGTTATACAATTGCATACTGAATGGACCATTTCACTTTGACTATTCAGCACTCAAAGATTTAACCATTTCCATGTTCAATATTCATGGTAGAAATGATGACATGAATATTTATTAGCTGAATGTTTGTGCTTTTCTTTACACCCTTGTTAGTAGAAAATTACAACTTTGAAAACATGCAACATACGACATTTGTACCACTGGAAGGTAGACCATTGATAAAAATGGGATCAAGTTTAACATTCCGTCTAGTTATTCTTTCCTTCTAAATGATGTTCATACGGTGGAGTATACCCATTCCATATCAAACGATCCATTCGTTTCTAACATATTTTGATTAAAATTGAAACAGTTTATAAAATGTTTACCGAATGACAAGTTTGTTTTCAATACAATGTCTTACAAGCTTTATCGCGCGCTAGAATACAGTACCCGTATCTATAGTTACACTGTGCCTCCACCGTGAAAATGATAGATTAAATTTTCGATGTTACCATACTCATGATATTCGATATCGATCTTTTATATTCACCACAAAACCCTTCATATTAATGAATTGATACTTACCGAGAGAAAATTATATCGATATATAGGTTTCAATTAAAACGTCGTCTGTTTTTCTTTACACCCTTTTTAGTAGAAAATATTAACTTTGAAAACATGCAGCATACGACATTTTTGCAAACAAATAACTATGGAACAAACGCGATATCCGATTACGATTTACACTTTTGCTTTAACCCTCGAATGTTGGACGAACTAGATCTAGGAGTCTCTGATTCGGGTCTGCATAGTGCATCATTCAAACTCGCTTACTAAGTTTAAGCCTTTGCTACTAAATGTCAATGGACTACTCTCAAATTCGTCGTTTAAAGGGTTAATATTTGAAAGATTTACGTTCTACAAGTATCGTATTACAACTGGTATTTCGTAAATTATTGTATAATAGTAGAGCGATGCCTCATAAGGTGGAGGAGGAGGAGCAGGAGGAGGATTAGGCGATGCCTCCTAAGTAAGAGGAGGAGGAGGAGGAGGAGGATGAGGCGATGCCTCCTAAGGAGGAGGAGGATGTGGAGGAGGAGATGTCTCCTAAGTAGGAGGAGACGATGCCTCCTCCTCCTCCTCCTCTCCTCCTCCTCTTAGGAGGTATCTTGGATTCGAAAACTCCCTCCACCCTAGGTTATATACGTTATATAGGGATTTCACTGTTCTACGTAGACCCCCTATACTACTACTATACTACTACGGTCTTGGTGTACAGTGTTTTCCTATGTCCTAATGTATAGGATCGCGGGATGTTTTGGATTACAATTTCGATCGTTAATTCAATACCACACTAATGAAAACTAGTCAATATGGCTTTTTGTAACTATGTTGTCAGAGAACAAAGAATTTCGGATCGTCGAAACAATCAATAATTATTCTTTACAATTCGGTTTGTTCGATATCTTTGTGTGCAGGGATAATTGAACGATTAACAGCTTTCGTCTGCAAGATTTTTGTCTGTGATTTGTTGTTGTCTGCTCAGATTTTATTTCTTTTTTATTTATTTTTATCCAGAACCAATATCTTCCGAGTGTCTACTTGAGTGTCAAACAGCGTGGATATTGACCACACACTCCATAGGTTACCACACTTGTGAGATGTTACGTTACGGGCGTCTAAAGGCTACATATATCTGGCCTTATTATTTAGTTTTCTCATGCGAAAGTAATCTTTAAATTCACAAGGTGCAAACACTTACATTTATCATTTTACATTTTAATTCTTTAAGTTGCATTTCTTCTACAATACAATTGTCCAAATGAAAAATGGAATCCGTCTGAGTAGTAGGGGCATCAAAACAAAGAATATACTGATAACAATCGTGCATATAAATAGGGTCTGCAAACAATGTTGACTCTGATCAGGGTTGAATGCATTATATCTTACTGTGTTCAATCTAGGATATGAAAATATATTGCTAAAACGCCATACACCTTGCAAGCTATTTGCCTACAGTATTCGTAAAACTTTATCTTTCGCCGTACACACACGCCGCTTTTTTCTTTTATCAAATTGAAAGCCAATGTCGCTCATTTACAAAAACCAATACTGACATAGGAGTTATATACGTTACGCGATAACAACGAATGAATAAAACTGTATGTCAGACCATTACAAAAGTGATTGCAAACACGTTTGTGTGTTCATCGCTACTAGTTTTGTTGTATAGTTCCGGGAAGTATGATCACAAAATGATTTTCATACGTAAATTTAGAATGATCAGATACAATATAACTATTGGTTAACGTATCTACTAGTAGGTAAAACATAGTAATGTTAGATATTCCCTATTTACCATTGCTATTGTGGATTAATTACCTGCCGGCGTATCTGTTTCCACATATCTTTCGCTTCGCCTAATAGCTAATCAATTCATTAATAGACTATGTATATATACACTTGCCACTGGTGTTGTGCAATATACCAACAAAGGGAAGTAATTACTTTTTTAGTGTCAAACGTGTGTCCAACATACTTGTCGTTCTTATGCATAACTGGTTGTCATGTCAAAAGTGTCACAGGGACGCTTACAATTTTGAAATATATGTTTTCATATAAGGTTTGAAAGAAATTATAAACAAAAACAGTTTTGCCTCAAAGTGCATCTTAAAATGAATTCTGCTCACATTTTCGAAATATTTATTCTCCGGACAGGAAACAAGGGAACGGCTAATAACTTTATATTTATTGAATATTGAGTTATGGTTATTGTATACTTAACACGTTGATGTCCTGCAATAGTAAGTAATATTTTACTGAACTATCTACAATTTATTTGTTGATTTGAGCTTGACAAAATAAATGAAGATCACTGACTTTTACTCAAGTATTCGAGCCCTTTCCATGGTTACATTTTAATTTACTAATCAATTAGTTCGATCTGTAAGAACTCATATTGTACAATTTATAAGTAGTTATTATTAAAGTTGAAAATTGCTTTGCTGTATCTCAGACTATTACAAAAGCGATTGCCAACACGAGTGTGTGTTCCTTGCTACTGGTTTGTTTGTATCAGTCCGAGGAGTATGAGCACAAAATGATTTTCATGCGTAAATTTGGAATTATCAGAAACAATGTAACTATTGGTTAACGTATCTACTAGTAGGTAAAACATAGTAATGTTAGATATTCCCTATTTACCATTGCTATTGTAGATTAACTACCTGCCGGAGCATCTGTTTCCACATATCTTTCGCTTCGCCTAATAGCTAATTGAAATCATTAATAGACTGTGTATATATACACTTGCCACTGGTGTTGTGCAATTTATCAACTAAGGGAAGTAATTACTTATTTAGTATCAAACGTGTGTCCAACATACTTGTCGTTCTTATACATAACTGGTTGTCATGTCAAAAGTGTCATAGGGACAATTTTGAAATGCATGTTTTCATAAAAGGTTTAAAAGAAATTGTAAACAAAACTAGTTTTGCCTCAAAGTGCATCTTAAAATGAATTCTGCTCACATTCTCAGTGTGACATTCTGCTCACATTTATTCTCCGGACAGGAAACAAGGAAACGGGTAATAACGTCAATAGTGACGAAATATTTTACTGTAATATCTACAATTTATTTGTAGATTTGAGCTTGACAAAATAAATGAAGATCACTGACTTTTACACAAGTATTCGAACCCTTTCCATGGTTACATTCTAATTTACTAATCAATTAGTTCGATCTGTAAGAACCCATATTGTACACTTTATTAGTAGTTATTATTAAAGTTGAAAATTGCTTTGTTCTTATAACAAGTTTTTTTACGTTAAAGACCAGTATGAAAAGTACAGTAAAATCTCACTAATACGACCACACAAAATCAGTATTATTCCGTATTTTTAGAACAGGCGGTAGCTTTATGCAGGACAAAAGTTATTATGTGTGTCCTACCTTGAGAAACCACATGCTTTTATAGATTCCTGTGTTAATAAAGTATGTATAGTAAAACTTCTCTAAACCGGACGTTTAAGTTAGTATTAATGTCGGTCTTCGAGACTGGGAGCAGCTTAATGCAGGGTAAACGTCATTCAGAAAACTCCTCTTGGAACTTTCTGCATGACCCCCACCCTGTGGTAAGAAGACACTTGCCTAAATATATCTAAAAAATTATCTGCTAGATTTTTTGTTTAGTCGGGTTTTACTGTAGTCGCATTATCGAGACATTGCTTCTTCTCCGATGCTCTAAATAATTTAACTGTCTTTGAAACTGATAAAAACTGCATGCAATTGATATCCTACTTGTAACATTATTGAATATAATAATGTATTGCCTTTGCATGTATGTTTACACAAAGACAACTCTCGATTGACCAAAGGTTAGGAATATTTGTATAAGCCGGATGTATTAGACCTCGACCTTTCTGAATTTTTCTATGCATATTCTTATATAAAGTATTTGGCATGCGTATCGAATTTTAGCAATTTGTTGAAGCAATATGTGGTCAGAACTTAATTCAAATGATCATTATATAAACATGCAACCATTGCTATTTGTACTAAGTATACAGTGTGATTCCAGATAAGGTTTCCTGAAGGAGCCTTCTGTTCAGGGCCTGCACTGCTTGGTGTATAAAGCAATGTCAATGGTTTATATCAGCAAATATTTTGTTTACTGTGCCCCTTTAATATGAAACATGGATAGGTTCCAAAATAAGATCTGTTTAGAATTTTCATTAAATAGTATGGACATAAATGGGTTAAGACCACCTCAGTGACATTTATCAAGAAACTATTCCCCTTTGAAAATTAAAAGTGTGTGTGAGAGAAAACGGAAACAGTTGTACAATACACCTCTCTCTAAACCGAACATTAAATTAAGCATAAATATTTATCTTGGAAACATATGGAAGCTTAATACATGGTTAAAGTCGTGCAGAAAGCCCCCAGAGGAGCTTTCTGCATGACGTTCATCCTCGATGAAGCAGCCACCTGCCTAAAAGTATATCAACTCATCTCTACTAGAATTCCAGTTTAGAGGGGTTTCATTGTATTTCCTAATTGTAATAGAACATAACACCGTTTAATAAAACTGCTGTAATAGTTTACGCCTTTTCGTGCGTCACTTTGGAGATAAATAAAGCGAATTGAGGTACACCGAATACTATTCTCTGCAGAAAGTAATCAGGCACATATTTCCAACATGATAGCCAAGAATTGAAACTACTTGTAATTGTCGCTGTTGACAGGTTTTACTGTATAACACAGAAAAAGCTGGACATGTGAAACCAACCGTGGTTATAACATTCAAAAATACAATAGAGTCTCACTAAAGCGACCACATGGTTTATTAATCCATTTCCACTTAGGCTATTGTTAGATCCTACACGGACAAACAACTGCGAATGCGACAACCCTTCATATCGTCACTTTGTGTAATATTCCATTTATTATATACCTGTTTCAATAAAAGAACACAAAAGAACATTAATATTCTAACTCCTTTTATTCAGAAACAGAAAACATAGTACATTCATGAATAGAGCATTTATTAACAACTACGGACCTTGCATTGCACGCTGGTGCAATATGGTAACTTTATTTGAAAGGTTGTATTGCATGATATATTTTACTGCAGAAACTGACCGGCATATAATAAATTGATTGACATATCAAACTTCAATTGTCAGGAGCTGCATGCCGTTCTCAATGCGTTTTTAATGAACTTGTAATATATGGTTCTTACAATCTTGTAATAGTGTGTGGTTTATAATATGCTATTATAGCAATTCATCTAATTGATATTCATGACGTCATTATCTCTGACAAAATATTCCTGACGTAAAAGGTTAAGTTAAGGTAACGGTTGCCTCCATTGTTCATACTCACAACACAACCGCAGTTTCAAACAATCATCAACCAGCTGTGATATATTGTTTATATTCAAAATCGCCTTTACCATTTCAATGAGAGACGTGATTATCCTGGCATTTGCAAATAATGTAGACCCAAATTAGAGGGATCACAGATGAACCCTCTGATCAGGGTTTGTAATGTTTGTCGTTCAGGAACCTATCGCAATTTATACTGAATGGATTCTATTGTTAAACAATAATGGATAATTCAACTTTAAAATAATGCATTTTGGATTTAGCTGAAACTCTGAGTATCAACTAGATCCAATCAGTCTGACAGACTTGCTGTTCTTGTTAACTCATTTGCCGCCAAAGGCGAAACCGTGATGACTTTGCAAACACTCTGAATCCAGGGTCCATGCTTATGAAACTTTTTAGTTGAGTCTGATTTCGTTCTCAAGCTTTTGATTGGTCAGATTTGAGTTCTCAAGCTTTTGATTGGTCAGATTTGAGCCAACGACTTGAGAACGAACTCAGACTCAACTAAATGTTTTATAAGCATGGATACAGATGGAGTGCTGGGTAACTCGTTGTATCATCAGTTCAAAACTTTTTGACAATCTCGTTTTGATTTAAAATAAAATTGGAGACATCTTCAATTTGAAACATGAATCAGACGATAATATTAGCAGGCGAAGTTGGTTTATTTGGCAGCGAAAAGGATACAGGAATTGGGAAATGAAGTATTGACCCTTAGCCTGCTATAAAAATGAGGTTTGCTTCAATACCTATCTGTTATAGTATTCACATAATTAACAGAGTGACAAACAGCTTTGATCGTTATCAAAGCTATTTGCAAATATGAGTCAGGTCGTGCTTGGCAGACAAAGGGTATTTTTGAAGCAGATGTCAATGTTGCATATGAATTGAACCTATTGTTGACAAAATAAATGAGCATCATTAAACTGTATTAAGATTCAAGAATTGAAAGTATTCCAACCAACTTGATCTCGGTTCATTTAGTTATTTCGATGCCATGGGCGAATGTGTGTTTATCTTCGTAAATAATTTGGATTCAGGTGAGACATAGAGTAACTTGTTACACCAGAACAAAACTATTTGGATACAGTACAAATAGTTTGAAACAAAATAGTTGAAATTCAGCTGTGAACAGAGAAATACACATATACATATGTCAGTAAAACAGTTCATAAATACAAATGATTAATATTCCCTTAATAACTGATCAGCTCCTGTATCTCGCAATTAACCCTTTACACCATCAATATGCCGGTCTACACCTTTGCAAACAGAGAAGACCCAACTAAAACGGCTCGTTAACGAGCCGTCTGATCAGGATCTGCCCTATTTGCTTATGATACAATATAGATATGATTCTACAGTTTCTGCCTTGACCAACTAGTAGTGTCCATGTGCTCATATAACAATTTATCGAATTAATATTCATGACATCATTATTTCTTGCATGAATATTCATTTAGTAAAGCAACGTAGAAAGTAGTAAAGGGGGTCTACGTAGAACAGTGAAATCCCTATATAACCTATATAACCTAGGGTGGATGGAGTTTTCGAATCCAAGATGGTGAGCGGCTCTTCCGGTACCCAGAGGACGGGCTTTGAGGGGCCCGGCGGCTGAGATGGAAACCCTTCCCCGTCCCTATAGGTGCGATATTATATTACAGTACCCTATCTTTTATCAATACAATAGACAGGCTGCACCCTGATAACGTGTTGGAACATGTTTTTGCAGAAGGCATTATATGATCATTGATATTAAACAGGTGAAATCAAAATACCAACAGAAGACTATACGTGTTTCTATTGAAAGTAAACTCGTGTGCGTCGAACCCTAAAAGGACAAATACCACAGAGTGACAGCATACGTGTAGATCAAAATTCAAAACAAGTAGCAGCACCCCATATTCATGTCATTATTCTTTGTTATGGGCCCGTCACACCATGACGTTCTGGTCAGCGTTCTCTGGTGTTTGAGGAAACGTTGGTAGTCGCCCATGGTCGCTGGGATAGCTTGTCTAACGTTCACAAATCGTTCGTTGTGCGCCAGTAGCACGTCAGCACACGCTAATGGTTTTCAGGGGTATCTTACTTGGTCGCTCTTACACGTTTCTCGCGCGTAAGACACACGCTAGTCATGCGTTAGGTACACGTTTATCACACGCCAGATGTGTCATTCTTTCTCTAGAACGCTCAAAAATTGAACGATTGAATCGTTCAGAGAACGTTGACCAGAACGTCATGATGTGACGGCCCCTTTAGGGTTATTGATTAAATCGGGATAGATTAAATGTATATCATAGGATTGGCATATATAATAATCCCTCATTGAAGCTACATTGAACAACACAAAATGTTATTCGCTGGGAACCACTGGGATATTGTGTGAAAGATACGTCTAGATCCTGGTCTGGTGTTATAAGCAGACGACAAAAGGGAGCCCGTACCTTTCACAATAATAGGGTCACCCATACAGTATCGACACAATGGAGTGTTTACTTTATCGACCTTATTTCCCAGTCCCGTCGACACACACTTTACCACGCGACCACTGAAATGTAAAACATCGTTAAACTTCACACCGACAGATGAGGCACCGCCTCTGATCTGAATCCAAACTGTTTGACTCTCATATTTCGGTTTCTTTACTTCGCGTAAAACGGACGTTACTATAAGTATTTTGGAATTATGGGTCTGTTAAGCCTGAACACACAGAACTTTTATCAATGTCGATTACAGTACTGCCTCTCTACAACGAATCTTCCCAACAGCGATTCCCACTTTACAACTTGTCGCTGTTCTCTACACGAGACGATATTATGTTTAACCCTTTTACTGTTGTAATATCCTCCGCTTAAGATTGTCCTCTGCTGTTTTTTCTCCCAAAGTTACGTATTAGCGGACAACTATAATAACCAGTGACGCTGTATAGCGGTCTAGATTATATGACCTCTATTGCTCAAGGTAAACAATTTAATGAATTGACTCATACTGACTCTTAGAGAGAATGAGTCTGAGCACGTCCAAAAGGTGCGGTCATTCTTTTGTTTAAATATAATGGAACATATTAAAAGTATAAACCCAATGACTGACGCATCAGATCTAATTATAGATATTGCTGAACTCTGGGTTTACTCTGTTTGCAAAGATGTTGAAATATGGAGTAAATGATGCAGGAAAGGAGTGGTGTTTACTGTCAGTTGCAAACAGTGTAGATCCAGATCTCTAGACACCCCCTGATCACGGTCGGTACTGTTTGTCATTCAAAATATCCTCACAAGTTATACAATTGCATACTGAATGGACCATTTCACTTTGACTATTCAGCACTCAACGATTTAACCATTTCCCTGTTCAATATTCATGGTAGAAATGATGACATATTTATTAGCTGAATGTTTGTGCTTTTCTTTACACCCTTGTTAGTAGAAAATTACAACTTTGAAAACATGCAACATACGACATTTGTACCACTGGAAGGTAGACCATTGATAAAAATGGGATCAAGTTTAACATTCCGTCTAGTTATTCTTTCCTTCTAAATGATGTTCATACGGTGGATTATACCCATTCCATATCAAACGATCCATTCGTTTCTAACATATTTTGATTAAAATTGAAACAGTTTATAAAATGTTTACCGAATGACAAGTTTGTTTTTCAATACAATGTCTTACAAGCTTTATCGTGCGCTAGAATACAGTACCCGTATCTATAGTTACACTGTGCGTCCACCGTGAAAATGATAGATTAAATTTTCTATGTTACCATACTCATGATATTCGATATCGATCTTTGATATTCACCACAAAACCCTTCATATTAATGAATTGATACTTACCGAGAGAAAATTATATCGATATATAGGTTCCAATTAAAACGTCGTCTGTTTTTCTTTACATCCTTTTTAGTAGAAAATGTTAACTTTGAAAACATGCAGCATACGACATTTTTGCAAACAAATAACTATGGAACAAACGCGATATCCGATTACGATTTACACTTTTGCTTTAACCCTCGAATGTTGGACGAACTAGATCTAGGAGTCTCTGATTCGGGTCTGCATAGTGCATCTTTCAAACTCGCTTACTAAGTTTAAGCCTTTGCTACTAAATGTCAATGGACTACTCTCAAATTCGTCGTTTAAAGGGTTAATATTTGTAAGATTTACGTTCTACAAGTATCGTATTATAACTGGTATTTCGTAAATTATTGTATAATAGTAGAGCGATGCCTCCTAAGGTGGAGGAGGAGGAGCAGGAGGAGGAGTAGGCGATGCCTCCTAAGTAAGAGGAGGAGGAGGAGGAGGATGAGGCGATGCCTCCTAAGGAGGAGGAGGATGTGGAGGAGGAGATGTCTCCTAAGTAGGAGGAGGCATCGCCTCCTCCTCCTCCTCCTCTCCTCCTCCTCTTACTTAGGAGGCATCTTGGATTCAAAAACTCCCTCCACCCTAGGTTATATACGTTATATAGGGATTTCACTGTTCTACGTAGACCCCCTATACTACTACTATACTACTACGGTCTGGGTGTACAGTGTTTTCCTATGTCCTAATGTATAGGATCGCGGGATGTTTTGGGTTACAATTTCGATCGTTAATTCAATACCACACTAATGAAAACTAGTCAATATGGCTTTTTGTAACTATGTTGTCAGAAAACAAAGAATTTCGGATCGTCGAAACAATCAATAATTATTCTTTACAATTCGGTTTGTTCGATATCTTTGTGTGCAGGGATAATTGAGCGATTAACAGCTTTCGTCTGCAAGATTTTTGTCTGTGATTTGTTGTTGTCTGCTCAGATTTTATTTATTTTTTATTTATTTTTATCCTGAACCAATATCTTCTGAGTGTCTACTTGAGTGTCAAACAGCGTGGATATTGACCAGACACTCCATAGGTTACCACACTTGTGAGATGTTACGTTACGGGCGTCTAAAGGCTACATATATCTGGCCTTATTATTTAGTTTTCTCATGCGAAAGCAATCTTTAAATTCACATGGTGCAAATCACTTACATTTATCATTTTACATTTTAATTCTTTAAGTTGCATTTCTTCTACAATACAATTGTCCAAATAAAAAATGGAATCCGTCTGAGTAGTAGGGGCATCAAAACAAAGAATATACTGATAACAACCGTGCATATAAATAGGGTCTGCAAACAGTGTTGACTCTGATCAGGGTTGTATGCATTATATCTTACTGTGTTCAATCTAGGATATGAAAATATATTGCTAAAACGCCATACACCTTGCAAGCTATTTGCCTACAGTATTCGTAAAACATTATCTTTCGCCGTACACACACGCCGCTTTTTTCTTTTATCAAATTCAAAGCCAATGTCGCTCATTTACAAAAACCAACGCTGACATAGGAGTTATATACGTTACGCGATAACAACGAATGAATAAAACTGTATGTCAGACCATTACAAAAGTGATTGCAAACACGTTTGTGTGTTCATCGCTACTGGTTTTGTTGTACAGGTCCGAGAAGTATGATCACAAAATGATTTTCATACGTAAATTTAGAATGATCAGATACAATATAAATATTGGTTAACGTATCTACTAGTAGGTAAAACATAGTAATGTTAGATATTCCCTATTTACCATTGCTATTGTGGATTAACTACCTGCCGGCGTATCTGTCTTCACATATCTTTCGCTTCGCCTAATAGCTAATCAATTCATTAATAGACTATGTATATATACACTTGCCACTGGTGTTGTGCAATATACCAACTAAGGGAAGTAATTACTTTTTTAGTGTCAAACGTGTGTCCAACATACTTGTCGTTCTTATGCATAACTGGTTGTCATGTCAAAAGTGTCATAGGGACACTTTTCAATTTTGAAATATATGTTTTCATATAAGGTTTGAAAGAAATTGTAAACAAAACCAGTTTTGCCTCAAAGTGCATCTTAAAATGAATTCTGCTCACATTTTCGAAATATTTATTCTCCGGACAGGAAACAAGGGAACGGCTAATAACTTTATATTTATTGAATATTGAGTTATGGTTATTGTATACTTAACACGTTGATGTCCTGCAATAGTAAGTAATATTTTACTGTAATATCTACAATTTATTTGTTGATTTGAGCTTGACAAAATAAATGAAGATCACTGACTTTTACTCAAGTATTCGATCCCTTTCCATGGTTACATTTTAATTTACTAATCAATTAGTTCGATCTGTAAGAACTCATATTGTACAATTTACAAGTAGTTATTATTAAAGTTGAAAATTGCTTTGCTGTATGTCAGACCATTACAAAAGCGATTGCAAACACGAGTGTGTGTTCCTTGCTACTGGTTTGTTTGTATCAGTCCGAGAAGTATGAGCACAAAATGACTTTCATGCGTAAATTTGGAATTATCAGAAACAATGTAACTATTGGTTAACGTATCTACTAGTAGGTAAAACATAGTAATGTTAGATATTCCTTATTTACCATTGCTATTGTAGATTAACTACCTGCCGGCGCATCTGTTTCCACATATCTTTCGCTTCGCCTAATAGCTAATTCAATTCATTAATAGACTGTGTATATATACACTTGCCACTGGTGTTGTGCAATGTATCAACTAAGGGAAGTAATTACTTATTTAGTATCAAACGTGTGTCCAACATACTTGTCGTTCTTATACATAACTGGTTGTCATGTCAAAAGTGTCATAAGGACAATTTTGAAATGCATGTTTTCATATAAGGTTTAAAAGAAATTGTAAACAAAACTAGTTTTGCCTCAAAGTGCATCTTAAAATGAATTCTGCTCACATTCTCCGTGTGACATTCTGCTCACATTTATTCTCCGGACAGGAAACAAGGAAACGGGTAATAACTTTAATAGTGACGAAATATTTTACTGTAATATCTACAATTTATTTGTAGATTTGAGCTTGACAAAATAAATGAAGATCACAGACTTTTACACAAGTATTCGAACCCTTTCCATGGTTACATTCTAATTTACTAATCAACTAGTTCGATCTGTAAGAACCCATATTGTACACTTTATTAGTAGTTATTATTAAAGTTGAAAATTGCTTTGTTCTTATAACAAGTTTTTTTACGTTAAAGACCAGTATGAAACGTACAGTAAATTCTCACTAATACGACCACACAAAATCAGTATTATTCCGTATTTTTAGAACAGGCGGTAGCTTTATGCTGGACAAAAGTTATTATGTGTGTCCTACCTTAAGAAACCACATGCTTTTATAGATTCCTGTGTTAATAAAGTATGTATAGTAAAACTTCTCTAAACCGGACGTTTAAGTTAGTATTAATGTCGGTCTTCGAGACTGGGAGCAGCTTAATGCAGGGTAAACGTCATTCAGAAAACTCCTCTTGGAACTTTCTGCATGACCCCCACCCTGTGGTAAGAAGACACTTGCCTAAAAATATCTAAAAAATTATCTGCTAGATTTTTTGTTTAGTCGGGTTTTACTGTAGTCGCATTATCGAGACATTGCTTCTTCTCCGATGCTCTAAATAATTTAACTGTCTTTGAAACTGATAAAAACTGCATGAAATTGATATCCTACTTGTGACATTATTGATTATAATAATGTATTGCCTTTGCATGTATGTTTACACAAAAACAACTCTCGATTGACCAAAAGTTAGGAATATTTGTATTAGGCGGATGTATTAGACCTCGACTTTTCTGAATTTTTCTATGTATATTCTTATATAAAGTATTTGGCATGCGTATCGAATTTTAGCAATTTGTGGAAGCAATATGTGGTCAGAACTAAAATCAAATGATCATTATATAAACATGCAACCATTGCTATTTGTACTAAGTAAACAGTGTGATTCCAGATAAGGTTTCCTGAAGGAGCCTTCTGTTCAGGGCCTGCACTGCTTGGTGTATAAAGCAATGTCAATGGTTTATATCAGCAAATATTTTGTTTACTGTGCCCCTTTAATATGAAACATGGATAGGTTCCAAAATAAGATCTGTTTAGAATTTTCATTAAATAGTATGGACATAAATGGGTTAAAACCACCTCAGTGACATTTATCAAGAAACTATTCCCCTTTGAAAATTAAAATTGTGTGTGAGAGAAAACGGAAACAGTTGTACAATACACCTCTCTCTAAACCGGACATTAAATTAAGCATAAATATTTATCTTGGAAATATATGGAAGCTTAATACATGGTTAAAGTCGTGCAGAAAGCTCCCAGAGGAGCTTTCTGCATGACGTTCATCCTCGATGAAGCAGCCACCTGCCTAAAAGTATATCAACTCATCTCTACTAGAATTCCAGTTTAGAGGGGTTTCATTGTATTTCCTAATTGCCATAGAACATAACACCGTTTAATAAAACTGCTGTAATAGTTTACGCCTTTTCGTGCGTCACTTTGGAGATAAATAAAGCGAATTGAGGTACACCGAATACTATTTTCTGCAGAAACAAATCGGGCACATATTTCCAACATGATAGCCAAGAATTGAAACTACTTGTAATTGTCGCTGTTGACAGGTTTTACTGCATAACACAGAAAAAAACCGGACCTGTGAAACCAACCGTGGTTATAACATTCAAAAATACAATAGAGTCTCACTAAAGCGACAACATGGTTTATTAATCCATTTCCACTTAGGCTGTTGTTAGATCCTACACGGACAAACAACTGCGAATGCGACAACCCTTCATATCGTCACTTTGTGTAATATTCCATTTATTATATACCTGTTTTAATAAAAGAACACAAAAGAACATTAATATTCTAACTCCTTTTATTCAGAAACAGAAAACATAGTACATTCATGAATGGCGCATTTATTAACAACTACGGACCTTGCATTGCACGCTGGTGCAATATGGTAACTTTATTTGAAAGGTTGTATTGCATGATCGATTTTACTGCAGAAACTGACAGGCATATAATAAATTGATTGACATATCAAACTTTAATTGTCAGGAACTCCATGCCGTTCTCAATGCGTTTTTAATGAACTTGTAATATATGGTTCTTACAATCTTGTAATAGTGTGTGGTTTATAATATGCTATTATAGCAATTCATCTAATTGATATTCATGACGTCATTATCTCTGACAAAATATTCCTGACGTAAAAGGTTAAGTTAAGGTAACGGTTGCCTCCAATGTTCATACTCACAACACAACCGCAGTTTCAAACAATCATCAACCAGCTGTGATATATTGTTTATATTCAAAATCGCCTTTACCATTTCAATGAGAGACGTGATTATCCTAGCATTTGCAAATAATGCAGACCCAAAATTAGAGGGGTCATAGTCGAGCCCTCTGATCGGAGTTTGTAATGTTTGTCGTTCAGGAACCTATCGCAATTCATACTGAATGGATTCTATTGTTAAACAATAATGGATAATTCAACTTTAAAATAATATATTTTGGATTTAGCTGAAACTCTGAGTCTGAAATAGATCCAATCAGTCTGATAGACTGGCCGTTCTTGTTAACTCATTTGCCGCCAAAGGCGAAACCGTGATGACTTTGCAAACACTCTGAATCCAGGGTCCATGCTTATAAAACATTTTAGTTGAGTCTGAGTTCGTTCTCAAGCTTTTGATTGGTCAGATTTGAGTTCTCAAGCTTAAATGTTATCGTTATAGATGCACTTTACCACTATATTTGCCATCGCGGTTGTTGTAGATTAGTCGTAGAGGGGATATGTTTATTTACACTCTTTGTCTGTTAGGGTGGGAATGGAATATGTGTGGGGTTGGGCGCCCATAAACCGGTTTAACTCCCCCCCAGTGACATTTGTCACTGACCGTTCCAAGACGGTAATTCCATCTCCCCCTATTTTTTGTTGGTATGTTTGTTTTGTCTTTGTGCGTCTCTTTGTGTTTTTATAGTCATATACATTTGCTGTTTCCTTGTGTTGCTGTTCGGGTGGCTGTTTGTTCTGTATGTGGTGTTTACTGCATGACTCATTTTTGTATTTTGATTGGTCAGATACTTGAGAACGAACTCAGACTCAACTAAATGTTTTATAAGCATGGGTACAGATGGAGCGCCGGGTAACCCGATGTCTCATCAGTTCAAAGCTGTTTGACGATCTCGTTTTGATTTAAAATGAAATTGGAGACATCTGCATGAATCAGACGATAATCTTAGTAGGCGAAGTTTGTTTATTTGGCAGCGAAATGGATACAGGAATTGAAAAATGAAGTATTGACCCTTAGCCTACTATACAAAATGAGGTTTGCTTCAATTCCAATTTGTTACAGTTTTCACATACTTCAATTATTTCAAGCTTTTGAGTCACGATTAACAGAGTGTCAAATAGCTTTGATCTTTATCCAAGCTGTTTGCAAATGTGAGTCAGGTCGCGCTTAGCAGATAAAGGGTTAATCTTGAAGCGAATGTCAATGTTGCATATGAATTGAACCTATTGTTGACAGAATAAATGAGCATCGTTAAACTGTATTAAGATTCAAGAATTGAAAGTATTCAAACCAACTTGATTTCAGTACATTTATTATTTCGATGCCATGGGCGAATGTGTGTTTGGATTCAGGTGAGACATAGAGTAACTTGATACACCAGGACCTAAACTATGTGGATACAGTAAACATAATTTGAAACAAAAGAGTTGAAATTCAGCTGTGAACAGAGAAATATACATATACATATGTCAGCAAAACAGTTCATAAATACAAATGATTAATATTCCCTTAATAACTGACCAGCTGCCGTATCTCGCAATTAACCCTTTACACCATCAATATGCCACCGGTCTACACCTTTGCAAACAGAGAAGACCCAACTAAAACGGCTCGTCTACTAGCCGTCTGATCAGGATCTACACTATTTGCTTAAAATACAATATAGATATGATTCTACAGTTTATGCATTGACCAACTATTTGTGTCCATGTGCTTATATAACAATTTATCGAATTAATATTCATGACATCATCATTTCTTGCATGAATATTCATTCAATAAAGCAACGTGGAAAATATGAAGAAAGAAAACTTGCATTAACAGTTAGCCTGCCTCGGGAATGATGAGCGATTCACATTTTGTAACATTTTTCATTTATTTCCGATTTGTTGAATCTTTAGAGAAACTTTCGACGCAGTGGCAAACAGCTTGAATCCTGATTAGACACCGAATTACACGGCGTCCTATCGGGGTCCAAAATGTTTGCAAACGCAAGTTATGTCGTGTTAGGAGGTAAAGGGTTAATTGCTGGCGCGAAGGTGCTGAGTCTCTCCAAAACATTGTATATGTAAACGCTGCAATATACTTCCCGTTGAAGATTTAAAATGTGTGTTTCGTCACTTGTCCATTGCTTTTCAACCTGTCTGTCTGTTAATCGTACCAACCGGTATGTGCCATATTTCCAATATTAAGATCAATCATTTTCCTTTCACTCAATTAAGCGGATAAGCCACCGTAAAGCTCGATGCAGATTTTAATAAATTTCTCCTCGCTTCAATATGTCCCTTTTCTCAGTTTAATTACTTTGTACTCTAACATTTCTGTCAACACATGTGGTCATATCGTAATTAATATGTGTTAAGCTCAAATCGATTTGCTCCTCCGTTAATATTCCCCTTCACTATGTTGACAAGGTATATATTAAATACGCGTTCATTTGCATTATTTCCATATAAAACAAATCAAAACGCCTCTTCCTGTTTTGGAGGAATTACTGACATCATTCGTAGTCCATTCTTTAGATGTATCGCTTTGTCATTAATTTTGACCTCGTCACCAACATCAACTAACTTTGCCCAGCGACACAAATGGTCTGTCCTATTACCTGTGACCCGCCATATCTTTTCTCCGATTCTTTCACGAGCACGGGTGAGTGTTATTCTGTGAGGAAACGATCAAACGTATACTTCTTTACTACACCATTGGAAAGATATATGGTTAAGACACTTTCCATCACGACCTGTGTGGCTAAGACTACGGACAGAAACCCGTGTTGTAACCCGTCTGGTAACCCGTAATGTATGCTAAAAAGTTGTGCTTTCTTTTCAGGCAAACTGTTTACACGAGTTACAACGATCGCATTTTCAAAATTACGATACGGAACAGTTACGACTACACCGAGTTCGACTTCTGTCAATGTTCGAACGGGATTCGCTCGGAATGGCAAGGATGTCAACACTCACAGGTAGAGCTCTATAAACATAATCAAAGAGTTTAATCATAAGTATTTCAACTGCGTCAACGACAAATACTAACATCTATGGTATCTAGTTTATACCAAAGTTTCTTCACATTTTAGACTCACCTTGCACATACGAGTATTTCCATTGCAACCTTGTATCGTATATATCATGGTCATGGCGATGGCATGCATGGCCAGACCTGCATCCAGCATATGCATCACAAGCCTTAGTAATGTGATCGTTGATATGTGTGGTTTGATCATTGATTTGAATGAGGATATATTTTGTCTTGACATGCTGCTGATCAATACTATAATTTGTCTATCCACATTCATTATGCCGGTCAAGTCAAGCTCAGCAGAATCCGAGTGTTATCATGCGCTTGTCGACATATTAAATATCCTGTGGCACAATATCTTGCAAAGTGTTCAGAGTTTCTATTCACTAAATTGTCCTTCCGAAAAAAGAGATTTCGTTCTCATCGTTCAAATATTTCATCTCCGATACGGCATTTTCAACAATTTCGTCCAAGGAATAAGGCGGATTTGTATATTCAATTAGGTAGACCTCGTCTTTCTCCAAATTGATTTTTTCTATATTTCCTGAACTTAATACTTATCTAAGTGAAATACTTTAAGTGTTGTTATTTTACCAAACTGTTCAACAATTTCTTTGACTACCAAATGATGCCTATAAAATGTAGTCGGGTGTCCATATGCAAGTTAAATGCCCACACAGGCCTTGACAAATGGTATCCCGGTTTAACAGCTGAAACATTTTTTATTCAAATTTCCTTTATACAATATCTGCAAGAATTGTACGATTGCCTGGCTTGGAGATTATTTTCGACTAGTTGTAATCTGAAATGAAAAAGTATGATAGCATGCTATTGTGGAGATGAAGCTAGCTCACTAATTCAGTTTTGGCTTTATTCGGCATTTGTTGACAAGGAAACCACATAATAATATTATTTCCACTACAGTTGAAATTCGATATCTCGTACTTCAAGAGAGCATACAAATTAGTTCGGGATAACAGAGGTTCGAGTTATTCGATTTATAATATGAGTGTAAAGTAATGCAGGAGATTTCCTGCATGAGATTTCAGCATTACCTTTGACTTGCATTACACTGTGACATGTGTTTCTCGATATGTGTAGTGATGCATTTTAGAACATTTCTGTATTGTATATTTGGGAAAGACCGAACATTTAGTTTGAGTTTTCCCTAAGTTAAAAGTTATCCGATTTCGAGTTCTAGTTCATCTGCAGGTATTCTAACAGTGTACTGTTTGACCAAAAGGAACACAGTTTTTTGTAGTTTTTAATATTTATATCAGTTGGCCATACTCGCAATGTTAGAGGTGTACTCTAACACTCTGTAAGACATCGTTTGTGATTGGACGATAAAGTTAGTTATTCTATTAGTTTAATGATTCAAATCTATTTTCATTTAATTGCACAAGAATTGCATTTTAATCATATTTTGTTAAATACGATACATTATTTCAAACAGTCTTTATGGCTCTGGTTCGTGCCTAAATGTCACAAGCACTGGGACACTGTGCCTTCTATCAAACCCGTGCACCAACCACCCACGCCGCATGTTCATAAGATTTAAGTATTGGCGATTTTAATGGAAGTACTAGGATATATCCATTTCTGATTCTTCAGTTACGTTTCAGTAGCCACGTTTCATATTTAAATTCGATGTAAATGAGATGTGGATCCAGTAACATTTTTCTTGCAATGGCGCCGTATACCCTGATCAGAGTGAAGATCCCAACTCGGCTTAACTCAACTATTCACAAAGTGAGAATGAGATTCCCCAGTAGGGGACGTTTGACATAAGCCTTGTTTGAGTAATGTGTCAAGATCAACACCGGTCGATTTGTCAGGTAAGTCTAACACATTGGTTTGTTTATTCTATAATTCCTACTATAGCTATCGCAGATGCTAACAAAATGTATATACGTAACTTTTTTATATTTTTTCTACATTCAACTTCTATTATGTACGCTATAACCTATATGTAATGGTCATATAGCGCATACAACCGAGGCAATGTAAGAACAGGCAAGACTACATAAAGCATTTGTCAAACGTCAGGAGTCCCTAAAACAATGAGTATCGCTGTGGACACCCGCTCCAGCTATCGCTCACTGGGTAAAACTCTGTTAATTGTTACTTTGTTCGCTTCTGTTAATTAATTCTTATATTCCTCTCCTGGTGAGTATAATTCTAGTCTATACACACGTTTCGCCTGCTTCGTTATTCAGCTGTTGTTACTTTCCATAAAACTGTAAAACAAGCAATGTTTTCTTAACATCCTTTCAGTACTTCATAGTACATGTATGCTAGTATGGTATCTCTTACTATACTCTTACTACGCTTAGTTGTATTTGATCATGAAGTGCGTTCGAACCCGTGTATCACCTATCGGCAAAAACGTTATGCAAAATTACGTGAAAAGATACAAGGGCAGATAGACGGCGGACAAGTGATCCCTAAGTGTCACCCTGCTAAAGCAGATGACACCAAAATGTCGAATACGTAACACATTACTTAACCCTTTCCCTGTTCTATATTTAGCCAATTTTCAATACCTTCTGAATATTCATTGACAAAAAAGTTATAATGAAATATAGACGGTGGAACATTGAAGCCATTTTAGAAAGTAAAGAAACAGATATATCGAATTTCATTAGCAAACAGAACAGACCCTGATCAGACGGCTCTTCTATGAGCCGTCTTATCTGGGTATATTCTTTTTGCAGATGCGTGGAAACACGTTTATATGAGGGAAAGGGTTAAATAGTGTTCTTAATTGCTTCTTTTCATTAAATGCCTATCCTATTATATACATATAATATGCTTAACCCTTACTGTGCGGGACACCAGTCACTAATGTCATTTGCAAACAGTGTAGACCGAGATGAGAGGGCTCCTAGAGTATGTACTGTTTGCCATCTTACCATTTTCTTTGGAAATATGTCCCTTAATATTCACCGTAAATGTTGAATTTTGGAATGGTCCATTTGAAAACTCCGCGTTGTGAGGGTTGAATCCGACTTTTGAATTGCATCTACTAGAACAAATATCGTTTATCTGCTTTAACCGCATTCCCTCATATTGACGACTTTTGACGACTCTGTAAAGGTCACTTTATGAATCCATTGTGATAAATAGAGCATTTGCTCCCATAGGAGCAAATACTCTAATTATCACAATGGTTTCAAACTACATAGTTTTTTTTTCTTTTCTCTAGTTAATGCTCCTTTTCGGTAATTATTTTCAAAGAGGTAGGATCTAAAAATAGCCTATGAGGTAATGGTTCAACCCTTTGCTAAGTGTGATACGACTGGCATTTACAAACAACTTGGAACTAGATGAGATGCCGAGTTATTCGGTGTGCCATCAGGATCCAAGCTGTTTGTCACTCGATCAAGAGTTTTTCAACAACTTAACCTTTAGCCTGCTGAGCAAATTATTTTTACATAATATTTCACCTACATGTTTCACATTTTCAAAATACAAGCTATAATCAGTTTGTCTAGCAAAATGCAATTAGAGTGTCAAACTCGGTGTCTCATCTGGATCTAAACTATTTGCATAGGTATTTACTCATCCGCCCATAGCAGGCCTAAGGTTAACCAATCGAATGTAGGTACAATTTGTAGCAGATGAAAGCTGGAGCATAGGGGCCTGGACCGCTTCATTGGGGTCTATATGTACTATATATAATAACAAGGGTTCCAACTAGCAGAACGAATATCCGTGTACCACGAGTACAAATATGACTGTAACTCTTACAATTTAAATGATAATTTCGTAAGTCTTTCGGCTATTGAAAGCCAATATATTTTTCTATCAAATAAATATAATCTTATAACGGTAAGTTATGAACAAGTATCAATCCAACAATGATTTTCTCAAAATCTCACGTGTTTGTTGGGTCATTGACAAACGTTCGTTCACCCCGGTTTCACTATATCACAGCAATAACCTGGCAATTTGCAATTTAAAAAATGGCGTGGTTCAATAAAACGAATCAATTCTATCACCCACCTCCAATTTTTAGTCCCCAGCATCAAAATAATGATGTAAAATTAGCGAGTTTTGTCAGTTTGCTTCAAATCGTCGAGGAAGGAGCCATTGTACGTGACGTCACGGATTTCCCAACTTTTCCTTCGGTCATCCAATGAAATGGCTCCATTCAAATTTGTTGCAAAATGGCAGCATCCAAAATAGAAACATAACGACAGACGAAAAGGCCGCTGTTGCTAGTTGCTTACTTATTTAGAGGACAAAACAAATGGAGATTGGTGATATAATTGGGTTGTTTTATTGAACCACACCATCTTTTGAACTGAAAATCGCCAGGTTATTGCTGTGATATAGTGAAACCGGGGTGAACGAACGTTTGTCAATGACCCAGAAAACACGTGAAATTTTGAGAAAATCGTTGTTGGATTGATAATTGCGCGTAAGTTACCGTGAGAAGATTATATTTATTTGATAGTAAAATATATTGCCTTTCAATAGCCGAAAGAATTACAAAATTATCATTGAAATTGCAAGAGTTACATTCATATTTGTACTTGTGGTACACGGATGTCCGTTCTGCTAGTTGGAACCCTTGTTATTATATAGTACATGTAGACCCCCATGAAACGGTCCAGACCCCTGTGAGCTGGAGCAGGCCTATTGTTTCACTAGGCGATGGTTTGAAATATTTATTTATCATTTTATCATTGCATCAGGTATTCGACAATGATAAACTGTCTTCTAAAGGTTATATGAAACCCTTTATCATTTTAAAGCAAATATAGCTGGTGCTGAACAGACGGCTCTTAAAGGGGTCATTTGATATGGGTGTATTCTGTTTGAACAGGTCTAGCTTGTTGGTAATTTAAAGAACAATGTTGAACTCCGTCTGTATTGTCTGTGTTTCCTGAGTGCTCTGATAACATGTGAAAAATTACGGGCAATCTTTACTTATGTTTGTATATGGTGTTAGTTTATCCCTTACAACGCTGAAATTTCAGAAGGACTATTCAAAATTCAAACAGGCCAAGCTGGTGGTGAACATGTACGGATTGTTTTAAACAGCCCTCTGTTAGCCCTCTCATCTGGGTCTAAACTGTTAGCAAGGGACATTAGTGACTTGTATTGGGCACCGAAAGCGTTAAACATACTTTATTTATGACAAATACATACTTGAACTATATCACTTAGTTAAACGCCTATTTTTTAAAACAATGCATTCAATGGCGTTTTACATTGACAAAGATAAAATCAGAAAGAAATAAAAACCGAGAGAGGATATTAAACATTGAGAGAGGACATAAACCCACTTATCACTAGCTTTAGAATAAGGATTGGATCGAAAGCAATATGCTTAATAGGATCCTGTTAATAACGCATTATAACTGCACTGGTGGACTTTTCCTAACGTAACCTATGGTGTGTACAGGTCAAAGAAAAAAACAAATATGAAAATGGTACATGAAAGATTCTACATGTTCTTGATAAAATACAGTAAAGAATGTTATACATATAGGAACGGTACATCTTTGGAGTATTAATAGGCACTAAATCTGAACTATATAGAGGGGTTAAGTAAATACGTAACCTATTACGGTGTGTACAGGTCAAAGTAAAAAACAAATATGAAAATGGTAAAATAAAATCAGAAAGAAATAAAAACCGAGAGAGGATAATAAACATCGAGAGAGGACATAAACCCACTTATCACTAGCTTTAGAATAAGGATTGGATCGAAAGCAATATGCTTAATAGGATCCTGTTAATAACGCATTATAACTGCACTGGTGGACTTTTCCTAACGTAACCTATTATGGTGTGTACGGGTCAAAGTAAAAAAACAGATGTGAAAATGGTACATGAAAGAATCTACATGTTCTTGATAAAATACAGTAAAGAATGTTATACATATAGGAACGGTACATCTTTGGAGTATTACATATACGTGTACAAATAGAGCGAGAGAGCAACACAATGAACGGAGAACATAAATAATAGGACAACAGGCACTAAATCTGAACTATATAGAGGGGTTAAGTAAATACGAAAATTATAATGGTGGTCAACAGAATGGAGACAATGGGCCGACGAGAGACAGGAGTGCATATGGTAATGGTTACCCTTACATACACAAGAGCTTAAACAAAAAAAACGAATCTCAACTAAGTCTTAACTACCTGAAAGGTAACACCGTTACTATGTACATTTGAATTTCGATATATCGAACTTCAAGGTACCATACAAATCAGTTCGAGATAAAAGAAGTTCGAGTTATCCGAGTTCACAGCTTAATGCAAGTATAAAGTAATGCTAAAACCTCATGTTAGATCTTTCAGCATTATTTTAGAGTTACATTTAGCTGTCAAACATATGTTTCTAGATATGCGTAGTAATACATTTCAGAGTAATTCTGTATTGTAAGGTTTGGAAGAATCGAACTTGTAGTTCGAGTTATCCCGAAGTTCGAGTTATTCGAGTTCGAGATATTGAAGTTCAGCTGTGTATCGAGTTAAGAAGGCGTTTCGCTGCGACAAAACATAATATCTAATTGTATAAGGTATGTTATATTATAAATTACATGTACAGTCAAAATGTGATACTATAAAATTTTAGTAATTTAGAAATGTATTCTTTGCATGCAGGTGGCTGCTTAATACAGGGTGAAAGACATGCAGAAATTTCCTAATGGAGCTTTCTGCATGATGCTCACCCTGCTTTACGCCGCCATCTGGGTTAAAGATCAGTAATGGTACGTGTTTCGGCGTTCGAATAATCGGGTTTCATTGTATTTACATTGTCGGAATATGCAACTGCTATAAAAGTCTGACATAAAATCCTAAGTCCTGATGCGTTAAATGTTGATGCGTCTCGACTTGTTCCCAAATCCATTGTGTAGGAGCTGTCTGATCAGTCTCCTTAATCCTCCGACTGAAGTTTACGTAACCTTATTCATGTAAACGCTATTTCACGGCTGTTTAAACAGAACAGGCCCAAATTACACCGCCCCTGCAAGATTCGTCAGATAAAACTCGGTTTCATTATGAAATTATATAGACGTAACTCTACAGTTTCTGTCCTAACATTTGCGTTCGTATGTCATTCTAAAATATGCAGGTAATTGGTATTTATACGTAGGGTATTTCTTTACATGTATATTCACGGAGCAAATGGTTAAACGCATAATTATACCTACTTACGAAGGTCATTTAAGGTAGGATTTACTGTAATTGTCATTTTAAGTAGTGTTTTGGTAACATGACTATTACAAACAAGATCATAGAAACCAATGTATGAGCCAAATACTGAATATGTCCGTAATAGGTGACACATTTCTAATTATCATCTGCACACCAATTGTGTTAAATCATTCAGTAAAATAAGGAAATGATATAAATAAATGCAAAGGAATAAAGCACAGATATAGAAAAAAAGAGTTTGAGACAAAAAGTGAAGTCCCTGATCAGACGCCGCCTTGAACAGGCGGCGTCTGATCTTTGACTGCACTTGTTATCATGGTAGAATTTTGCGACATTGGCAGTAAAAGGGTTAACTTTTTAGACGCCATATAAATATAATCTTCTACGACTGTCGTCTGCTTCATGTTTCTATGCGGCGATTTCTTTACTAAAATACAAGCAGGTTGGATCCTGGAGAGACGCAGAGTTACTCGGTATCTGCCCTTGATCCGAACTGTTTGAAAAGGTAATAATGGATTCGCCTATGGGGAACAAATTCGAATGTAAGCAACTGAAATGATTTGGTGTAATAGCTATATATCTAGTATATATATTTACCTAATGAATAATAATGTTAACTCTTTACCCCATGAGTATTCGTGTAAGAAATGATGACATAAATAGTAGTTGATATTTAAAATGACTTATCAACAAATAAAGATTTTGCCATAGTAGAAACTATAGAATAAAATCTATATTATTCCATAAGAAAACAGACCAGACCCTGGTCCGTCTGATCTCAGTCTACTGTGTTTGCAAAGGCGTAGAAAAGCGTATTTATGGAGCAAACGGTAAAAAACTACGATACTATAAGTATTGAATTTTATAATAGGCTATATTCAAGGGAATAGTTTAACATGGCACAAATTGTAACACCAGGTCTATAGTATTTCATAACCAATCAGGGCAAATCCTGGTCATTCAGAAGCCTTCTGATCTGGATCTACTCCGTTTGTAAAAATGTTAAAGGGCGTTTTTCATAATAGAAAATGCTAATGTAGAGTGTTTGAGCTGTGTTTCTGAACTCACATCTGAAATGAGCACATAGTTCCACATTGCAATGCTCGCCTAGTTAAAAGGAAAAACACGTGACCGCCCAAACCCTACTGGATTAAATGCATTCTGACACATTTGAAAAATGTAGATCCAGATCAGACGGCTCCCGTAAAATCCGTCTGATAAGGGTCAGCTACGTGTATGTTTGCTTATGAACTAACAAGGATCTGATTCTACAGTTTCTGTTATGGTCAAACATTCCGTTGTGCACAATGCCATTATGAAACTTCAACTAATGTTATCCCTGCAGTCATTATGTCTTTCATTAAAACATTCCCTCCTAGTGACGCATTTTGGTGTCTCTGTAAAAGTCACATTTTGAAACCATTGTAATAAATGGAGCATCTGCTCCATAGGATTAAATGTCTATTTATCACAATGGTTTCAAAAATACGCAATTCTAAAACTCTCCTTTTCTGTGGTTAATGCTCCTTTTCGGTAGATTGACTCAAAGAGGTTGGACCTAAAACTAGTCTAGGAGGGAATGAATGAAAGGGCAAATAACGTCAATCCTGTATTAAGCTTGCCTATTAAACAAATTTAGATTTCTTTTAGCGGTCGACAATGAGAGGTTCTGAAGCGAATTGCTATCCCTAAGTCACTAAGTTCCAAATTCCATTGCATGTACTGTAGGGGCAATTTAATTGCACTTTACACATCTGCTCTTTACTCATCTGCAATTTATTCATCTTTAGTTTTTCAAAAATGTCTGTTGACATTGTGAAAAAACATTTCACTGGTCACACGAAAATATACATACACATGTATGAAGTTTGCGAACTGTATCGACAAAGACAACCACTGGATGACTTACTCGGTGTCTGATCTGGGTCATAACTGTAAATTGGAAACATAAAATAACATGGAAACAGTAAACCAATCTAATCGACAATTAGTGTCTTTAAAACAGGTGAAAGCTTGATGCAGGACGATGGTAATACGAAAATCTCCTATAGGAGCTTTCTGTATAACTTCCAACCTGCATTAAGCTACCATCTGGATGAATTATGCCTCCTGTAGATGGTGCCTTTCCAGAGGTTTTGTATTGTACTTATACGTGTGTCAAACAATGTAGACCAAATTCCGATGCCTACACGCAGCAGTTCATCCATTGTACAAGCTCAACGATACCTCTTCCAGTACTAGAGGTTAATAATGTAAATGTTTTAAAAGCGGACTGATTAAAAAGCATGTATTTTGACAACGAGCCATGCATATTTTTACCCAAGATTAGATAGGCGCTATTTGGTTTTGTGTTTGGTTTTAGCTAGAGTTGTGTATGTAGGTTGTTGCACTTTGTTACAGTGGTATCGTCCTTTGTACGAACATGTAAGAAAAAGATGTTCCATATACGATTTAAAATTTTTGTAATAGAAGGTATGAGTTTGGAAAACAGTTTCATTTTACGAAACAACACAGTTGTTCCAATGCTTAAACAGGACTGTAAGTAAAAAGTAATCAAGCATATAAGTAAGAAGTTTATTTGAAAAAAATCTGATTAAAACATGCTTTTTATTGTCAGTCCTATCTTGCTGCAACACATTAATTTAGTCTCTCTGAAGCGATCCTCGTGCATTGCAGCAAACTAGGATTTAGCTGAGAAATAAACGATTCTTGACTGGTCTGCAGCCATTTTAAACTACATGACTATTTCGAGGAAAGCATACCCTTAGTATCAAGTGTCCAACCCATAAATCCATAGACAGTGAAACCCCGCTAATGCGGCCACTTAATAAACAGCCACTGATTCCGTTTAAAGCAGGTGGTTGCTTAATGCGGGACGAAAGTTATGCAGAAAGCTTCTATAGGAGCTTTCTGCATAACTTTCGTCTTGCATTAAGCTATCACCTGCCTCAGCCACCCAGAATTATGCCCTTTTTTTGGTGGTCGCATTAGCGGGGTTTTACTGTATTACTAACCATTATATTGCCTTAAACCTACTTCTGATGTTTTAATCATCTATTCCATAAATGCGTATCCCTACGCCTTGGCAAACAGAGAAGACCCATACAAATTAGCTTCTACAGGAACGGTCTGGTCAGGGTCTGCTCTGTTTGCTTCATACGAAATCATAATAGATCTGACTCTACAGTTTCTACCTATACCAAAACATATTATGCACATATACTATTATAAACATGCAGCTTATAAATATTCATGATGTTATTACTTTTTATATAAACATTAATGGAGTAAAGGGTAAAGCTATCGCGAACCAAGTGATCGAGCAGTTGTCACCGTAACGCCGAGTTACATAAAGTTTAACATATTCCCTCCTAGTGACGCATTTTTACGTCTCTGTAAAAGTCACATTTATAAACCATTGTGATTATCACAGTGGCTTCAAAACTACACACTTCTAAAATTCTCCTCTTCTATAATTAATGCTCCTTTTCGGTAGTTTAATTCAAAGAGGATGGGTCTAGAAATAGCCTAGGAGGGAATGAATTAAATATCGGTTGTAGGAATTGGTTCCCCGAGACTAATAATGTAATAAGGAAATGAATATGTTATAACGAAGCATCACATCTGGACACACTCGTACAAACTGTTTGTAGATGACAGTTGGTCGCACTTGACAGGAGAATGACTTACCGTATAATTGGACTGATGCAGGGGACCATCTCAATAGCGACCTGTTAATAGTCCTACTTTTACGACTACGACCACCCTAAGCTAATACCACCCAACTACGACCACTACCGCTTACTCGAACTTCCATTCTCTTCTCCTTATCGTTCAGTTCATGTATATTACCCAGTTATTAAGTCAACGTAATCATTTACCTGATAAATATCCATGAACGAACGAATGCATGTTTGGATACCAATTAGGTGCAGTTTTATTCTGGCAGATGAATACAATAGTTTGCCATTGCGGAATCGGTAGAATCATATCTATATTATTTCATAAGCAAACGGAGCAGACCCTGATAAAACAGCTTGTTCATAAATGTTAACTAAAACATTTTCAAGAAGAACCTTTCAATTCTCCAATATTTAACCGTATGTTGGGACCACTCTTTGTACTTGAGTGGAGTACGCACCTATATATGACTTCTGTTGTAATAGTTGGTGTATCTGTCATTTCTATTTAACAACATGGCCAAAATATCAAACAGTTTGGATGCTGATGAGACGCCAACTTACTCTGCGTGCCATCAGGATTCAAGCTGTTTCTCATCCATCCACAGTAGGCTAAAGGTTAAATGTCTGGCATTTCATTTGTCTATTGTTGCATATTGTAAACATTGGATAGTGCATTGTATTGCTACATATAATTTGAGACACATCGTGCGGTCGAACTCCCTTTGATGTCCGACACCAATACGCGTTGCGATGAACCCAGTTTGGTTTCAACACGTATACATGATTTGAAAGAAACACATTATGCAATTGAACATTTTCAAGTATATGACCTCTCGTTCTGCCCAAACGAAATAATGGTAGAAAACTAATTATTTATGTCAAAACTATGACAATATTTATAAACACTACCTTGCTGAATTCGAATTACGTCCTATCTTGACGGTACAAACATGATTGGTTCTTTGCTAACACACTGCACCTTGCCTCGTGGTTATGAAACTGTTTGCCTGAGTCTGATATCATTCTCAAACTTCTGAATGGTCTAGTTCTGAGTTTGCTTAGACTCCGACCAATCAGATATTTGCGAATAAAACTACACACTATTAAAAGTTTCCTTTCCTCTAATAAATCCTCCATTTCGGTAGATTTATTCAAAGAGCTTGTGTCTAAATTATCTATGAGTAAATAGGTTAAAGGGCAATAAGTCTGAATCGTTACGTTATTAAACTAAACCAAAGTCTGATCTATGAATACAGAGAAACCTGTCTATCAAAACATATCTAATTAGTGGTCAGTAAGGCAGGCGGTAGCTTTACGTAGGTCAAACGTAATGCAGAAAACTTGCATTACTTTAGCCATGCATTAAGTAACAATCTGCTTTTTAAGATGTCTATGCTTTTAGAGTAGTTGTGGATATTCCAGTAGCATCATCCTGTTCGACTTGTCTGCTATTAGGTTCATTGTTTATCACTTGGTCAGCAATGGCAACAGTTCAAACAGCAAACATACAGTTTGCATGACTGACTGATTTTATCATAAATGTTGTGACACAATCCTAATACATGTATATAGATATCTGAAGATTGATATGACTAACAATATTTTGTTAATATGCAGTAGAACCTGTCTTAAGCGGTCATAAAAAAGAGGTCGAATTATGGGTGTGTAGGACAGGTGACAGTTTAACGCAGGGCAAAAGTAATGCGGAACGCGTCTATAGCAGCTTTTTAAGACCCCATAGTTTCAATAAATGAATGGCCGCTGAAGACAGGTTCTACTGCATGGTGAAATGTTTGTTTATTTTAGGACGATAACATCATATAATCCGTTAACAGTGAATGCAAATTCAAACTAGGTTGCAGGATAAATGATTATTTAAACGTTATAGAAATAGATCTAGGACAAATACACAATTTCACAATAACGTGTAATACTGCGTGGCTACTAGTTCTCTTTCGTTTGTTTTATGATGATGTTCTTATCACAGTTGAACAATATCTCAAACATTAAAGGACCATACAAATTAATTCGAGATAACAGAAGTCGAATTATCCGATTTTAATCAGGTCAATTTCTGACGTTTACTGCTTAATGCAGGTTAAAACGAATGATGACAATCCCTGTATAAGCTATCAGAATTACTTTCGACCTGCGTTAAGCTGTCACGTGTGTTTCTACATATGTGTAGTAATACATTAAAGAACAATTCCGTGTTTTAAATTGATGAAGTACCCAATTTTTACTTCGAGTTATACCGAAATTCGAGTTATCCGAATTCGAAATATCGAAGTTCAACTAATTAGTTACCCTTTCTTCTTATAAATGTGTTATCAGGCATTTGCAAACAGATGGCTCCTGATCAGGGTCTGCTTTGTTTGCTAATGGAATACGAGAGATCTAGTTTTTTACTTTCCAAAATAGCTACAATGTACTACCTTCTATATTTCTTTGTAACTAATTTGTCCATGAATATCAGTATGTATTGAAATATTGAATAAACATAGAAGAGGGAAAGGGTTAAACCATCTGTAAAAAAGCTTCGTCTGCTCAATTCCCGGTCTACTACAAGTGTAACCTTCAGTATATTCGTTAATACTTTCAAGAAATTATTGACCGAGAATCAAACAGCTGTGGATCCCGATGAGACATTTGGTCCAAGCTGTTTGCAAATGCTTGTCACGTCATATCTGGCAAGTGAACGATAAGAGGCGAATCAATTGAACTCTTTTAACCTTTACAACGCTGGATTTTCAAATGGACTATTCCAAAATTCAATCAGTTCAAGCTTGTGGTGAATGTTTAGCGATTTGTATCAAGAAAGGTTTTACATGGCAAACAGTGCAGGCCCTGATGAGAGGGCTCCTCTAGGAGCCCTCTCATCTGGGTCTACAATGTTTGCAAAGGTCATTCTTGACTCGTGTCCCACACTGTAAGGGTTAACACTTTTCACGCATTTACAAACTGAGTAGACCGAGTTCAGATCATGATGCCCCCTGTATGAACCGTCTGATCAGGTTCTGCTCTGTTTGCTTATGACATAAAATATATCTGAATTGTTAAAGCAAACAGATTCTCTTAAAAAGTTTACATTATGAAAAATAAACTAATTAATATTCATGATGTTATGATTCTTTACATGAATATTGAACAGGTAAATGGTTAATCTATTCCACCATGAATGTTCATGTGAGTAATAATGAACATACGAATATTAATTAGCTGAATTTTCCAAAAAACTCATGAACACGGAAACTTTTGTCTATATCAGAAGCTGTAGAATAAGATCTCTACTGTTTCAAAGGAGCCGTCTGATCCGCGTCTATTTTGTTTTATGCGCAATAGCCTCAAAATGCTTCGGTATCGGTGAAAAGATTAGATTGATCTGGTCTCTACCGGCAACATGTATATGTTTTTTTAAAAAATGCATAAAATTACACAGTAAATACTCGATACTTCGAAAACTGAATAATGAAGAGTGATGCCTTTTTGGCAGGTGGCTGCTTAATGCAAGATGAACGTCATGCAGAAAGCTCCTAAAGAGCTTTCTGCATGACTTTCACCTAAAGAGCTTTCTGCATGACTTTCACCCTGTATTAAGCAGCCACCTGTCTTAAAGACCGCTTATGGTACTTGTTTCAGTGTTTGCGGTATCCGGGCTTTACTGTAAATCCTTTATATGTAGAAAAGAGGTATGTTGCAATAAAACCAATCGAATAAACGCTGAAGAATACAAAAGTTCCATGTGTTGATACCGAAGACCCTGTTGATATTCGCAGATGTATGATCATTCATTCGGGTTGCGTTTTTGCTTCTATCTGCTCGAAATAGGCCGACAATAGTTTGTTATTCAACCAAAGTTTTTAAGTACCGCCGAAAACGGCAGTTTTCGACACAAGTACTGTACCAAATCAAAATCATCCGATGAATAATTGAACATAACCAACACAATGTTTTATGCTGTTATAGCAGAACCTGTCTTAAGGGGATATTCATTTATATATTTAGGAGTCTTGAGTGTCAGGCGGTGACTTAATGCAGGGGCAAAAATAATGCATTAATGCATTAAGGTACTACCTGTCATACATATTAAACTAACGTGGCCGAGTGGCTAACGCGCTCGACTATCGACAGTTATACGAGGGGTCCCGGGTTCGATCCCCTGCTGGACAAAGTTATTCGTCCCGTAGTCCGTTCTCAGTGTTCGGAATCATTCATTTCAATCCTTTTAGTTATGATAATTTAATAAGTTTAAGGGGCGTGAGTAGTATTTTACTTTTAATTGATACTCAATAAAACCGAATCTGAGATTTTCTTTTTTCACATTGCTACTTTTGCTTTCGAAGGTTCTCCTATTTTCAGAATTTTATAAACCGTCACATTAACCCTTGCCATGCCATTTTTTAGAATAATCAGTGTTTAACTTTAGAGTCCACTCAGAATGAAAGGCTTACACTTGCTGGATGGTTTTGAGTGACAAACAGTACAGACCCCCATATGAGTCCTGTGTGAGCTCTCTGGGTCCATGCTTATAAAGCTTTTTTGTTGAGTCTGAAATCGTGCTCAAGCTTTTGATTAGTCAGATTTGAGTTCTCAAACTTTTGATTGGTCAGATTTGAGCCATAGGCTCAAATCTGACCAATCAAAAACTTGAGAAGGACCTAGGACTCAACTAAAAGTTTTATAAGCATGGACCCAGATCTGTGTCTACACTGGTTAAAAATGACATTATACACATATCCCGCATTCAAAGGGTTACCTCAATGATTTCATCTTGAAGTGGTCTTGATCCAGTTCGGTGAGGAATTCATTTTATCCATTACAATGCGGGAATCGGGTCACTAATGTCCTTTACAAACCGTGTAAACCCAGATGAGAGGGATCCTAAAGGAGTCCTATCATCGGGTTCTGCTCTGTTTGTCATGTTACACCTTTCTTAAACTTGACCTGTTTAAATTTTGGAATAGTCCATTTGAAAAATCAGCATTGAAATTGTTAACGTGTATTATTAGAATTTATCATTTTCCTCGTCATCCGCATAAAACCATCTATTACCATTATGATATGTATGAATGTACGTCCAGTCATACACTCTCCTCTATCACTCACGCAATTTAGAGACATCCGTAATTTAATCGGGCAACATATTTCTATATAACAGAACAATACTGCTATAGTTCTACTATGGAAAACATATAATTATTAAGCATTAATGTCTTAACGAACAAGTGGCTGCACAGAGCGACAACCATAAAATATTTCAAATAACTACAAAATACACATACAGATGAACAATTACTGTTAATTAGTGCAGACATCATGAGTGGGCCTATATGGCCCGTGTTTAACCCACAGGTGCTAGGCGTGTGGCCATTTCACAAATACTGCTTATAAATACCTTCAAATACGTTTAGACATCATAACTTGACATTATAAAAAAAAAGAAAAAAAAATGGATTTTTTTTTTTTTCGTATAATATATTACTATATAAAGGTATGTAACTAAATGGTCCAAAGTGGCAGAAAAAATGCACCAACTACATTCCGCGTCTTGTTACGACGTCAATTTCCGCTCGATTTCAATCAAATATGAGTCAATGCACGCAGAAATGTCCAGTCTTTCAAATATACACCATTGATTGCCGATCATAAGCCGAAAAATTACTGTTTTGAGACGATAAACTCCAGCTTAGATTTAGTCGACCGAGTCACTACCGACACATACATGCACATTTTCACCACTGATGACATCGATAGTCACACTAGATCTCATAATATGGTCCGTTTTCCACTCTCATTCAATAAAACTAACATAACTATTCAACTTACTGTCGATGTCAACCTCAAAGTTACTACCGGTTCTACGAAACTGAAGAGTTTTCGAAACAACCCGCGGCTGTCAACATTCGGCCAGCCATGATTTTTCGTGACCCGGAAATGCTTGAAGCGAAGAAGCGACTGGTGCCCGGCAGACCATTTGACTACTATAAAGCAGGTAACAAGTGCCCTGTAAACTGCTGATTATGTTCGCCCAAAATTTAGATTTTCTATTCTAATAAGACTGAAAAAAAAGAGAGAACTAGCTCTATTTAAAATTTAATGACAGCCTTCATTTCATATATATATTAGGAACAATGACTATAGTTACTTGGTAATTATACTGATTATTTTATAATCGTTTGCTTTCTAATATATGTGTTAATTTATTTTTCATATATAGTGTCCAGCACATGACTGAAAAATGTATACGTCGACTGCATTTTATTTTCCAGTTAACATTTCCCTGTTAAATAATCATGTAAGAAAAAGTAACACCATGAATATTTATTAGATTATTTTTTATCATTTTCAAGGGCATGTTTGCTTCGACGAATGGTATAGAATTATATCTATATATCATGGCACAAATGGAGTAGATCCTGGTCTTCTACGAGCTATCTGATTTGGGTCTATACTGTTTTCAAATGCGTGAAAAGGTGTTTATAGGAGGGAAAGGGTTAACAGGGTGTTTTATACAGAAACCGGGCACCAGTAATCATGTTTACAGGGCACTTGTTACCTGCTTCATAGTAGTCAAATGGTCTGCCGGGCACCAGTCGCTTCTTCGCTTCAAGCATTTCCGGGTCACGAAAATCATGGCTGGCCGAATGTTGACAGCCGCGGGTTGTTTCGAAAACTCTTCAGTTTCGTAGAACCGGTAGTAACTTTGAGGTTGACATCGACAGTAAGTTGAATAGTTATGTTAGTTTTATTGAATGAGAGTGGAAAACGGACCATATTATGAGATCTAGTGTGACTTTCGATGTCATCAGTGGTGAAAATGTGCATGTATGTGTCGGTAGTGACTCGGTCGACTAAATCTAAGCTGGAGTTTATCGTCTCAAAACAGTAATTTTTCGGCTTATGATCGGCAATCAATGGTGTATATTTGAAAGACTGGACATTTCTGCGTGCATTGACTCATATTTGATTGAAATCGAGCGGAAATTGACGTCGTAACAAGACGCGGAATGTAGTTGGTGCATTTTTTCTGCCACTTTGGACCATTTAGTTACATACCTTTATATAGTAATATATTATACGAAAAAAAAAAAATCCATTTTTTTTTCTTTTTTTTATAATGTCAAGTTATGATGTCTAAACGTATTTGAAGGTATTTATAAGCAGTATTTGTGAAATGGCCACACGCCTAGCACCTGTGGTTTAACCCATGCCATCATAGGCCATTTTGAGACACAACCTCCGAAAAGGAGCATTTATTAGCAAAAAGGGACCATTTTAGAATTGGGTAGTTTGGAAACCATTGTGATAAATCACAATGGTTTCAAAACGTGACTTTTACAATGGCGTTGAAAGGCATAAATATGAGAGAATGGGTTAATGATAAGTGATCAATCTTTGGAGATGTAACAATTCAACTAGTCTAGCCTACCTACTTTGCTGACTTTTGTTTTACAGACACGGTAAATGACACCACCTCGAAAACGCCTAGAGTTTAGACTACCGTTGGTAAATTACACATTACATTATTGCTCGAGTTTCTGTCCCAGCAAATTTGTCGTGATGTACACATCACGCATCACTTCTCAGATTTGTCGTGATTATAGATGTAGAGATGACACATAACGTCTCAATTTGGTAGTGCTTATAGATGTACAGATCACGCATCACTTCTCAAATTGGTTGTGATTATAGATGTACAGATCACGCATCACTTCTCAAATTGGTCGTAATTATGTACACATCAAGCAACACGTTTTCAAATTGGTCGTTATTATAGTTGTGCACATAAAGCAACACTTTATCGAAATGTTCGTTATTATAGGTGAACACACGAAGCTACATTTTCAAATCGGTCGTTATTATAGATGTGTACATCGTTTTATATGGCCGTCTCTTCCGTTTTATTGTTAGGACGCCCTGGTGATTTCGGCTTTTTCTGAAAAATTACATTTCAACTTTAAACATATATTTCAAATAAACGCCGATGGCAGCAAACCCACATTATTGAATTAATGGAGGAGGGCCAATCTATGAGGCTACAACCCGTATACAATACTGTAAGACACAACCATGACAGTATTGAACTATTTGATAATGTGTTTTGAACGTTTTGAACAGTTGCAGCTAATTTCTACATGAATAATCGTACATTTGGTGGTAAATCCCATATCAGCAACTTAATCATCACCTCACCAAACTTGGTATAGTTTTTGTACAGTAGAACGGGTCCTAAGCGGTCATTCATTTATCAAACATAGAACTGCTAAAAAGCAGAAGGTTGGTTAATGCAGTGCAAAAGTGATGCAGAAAACTCACAAAGGAGCTTTCTGCATTACTTATGATCTGCATTAAGCTACCACAAACCTTACTGACCCATACTTAGACATCTTTGTGATTGCCACTTAACCCTTCTCGTGCTGAATTCTAAAGCACATGTTTCCTTCTTTAATCATGCCATGTTGTATAATTGCATATACCCTCACTGTGTCAAGTATATCGCTGTGCAATCACTGCTGTGGAGTGCGTTGGTTGTACAATCAACTTGTAAATAGCGCAGACCCTGATGGGACAGCTCCTGTAGGAGCTGTCTCATCTGGGTCTGCACTATTTACAGGTATGTATATTGACGTGAACGGCAAGCGAAGGGTTAAGAGAGGTCCTACTGTACACCAATGTTAGTCACACAACGTTTTTCCTGGCTTAACTTAGCTTATTGTCAGAGAACCTGTTTTTCTTTTTGTAATCTACAATGACTTTGACTCTAGTTCCCCTCCAGAGAGAAGCTATTGCAATGCAAGCATCTGTGCATCAGGTTTGGTAACAACATGTCTCTCCTAACTATGGTTGCTGTCTGGAAAAATTAAATGGCTGATGCCCATCCGTTGTTTGTTTCTACATATAACTGGTTGATAAAAAGGGCATTACTGCGACATAAAAATACACTCGTGGTGCACTTAACTGTTTCGTTGCCAATGTCGCATCTGTTATTACATATACTAACAATTTGGGTTAAGATGAAAGCCGAACAACTCGACTTTTCATAATGATCAAAGCTGTTACTATGACTCTGTTTGAAGCGAAAACAAGAAGTTTGCTAACGACATAATTTGGCAGCAAAAGATTTACAAAGAAACAAACAATATATAAATGCAGTCCAATAATCACCTTATAGTATCTTTCCATGTACCATTTCAGTTAGTTTAGACTAACAAGTCTACTTATTTCTATTTCGTTTCGCCGCCAAATTTTGTCGTTCGCAAACTTTGATGTCCGCTATTTCATTATTTTCTTCATTTATCGTTTCAATATAAAGTCAACGTAACAAAGAGTTTAGATCCTGATGAGCCGCCGAGTTACTCAGCACCTAACCTGGATCTAAACTGATTGAATAGGTTATTACAAATACAACACTGGCAACGAAAAGTTTATTATGTTTTAAATCATAATCATCAAATCAAAACAGATGATTATTTAACTCTTTACCATATGAATATTCATGTAAGAAATAATGACGTCATGGTTATTAATTATATTAATTTTATAACGGCATTCAGATGAACATTTGATCATGGCAGAAACTGTAGAATCATATCTGTGTTATATCATTAGCAAACAGAGTAGACCCTGATCCTGTAGGAGCCGTCTGGTCTGTGTCTACTCTATTTGCAAAGGAGTAGAAAGGCGTATTTATGGAGTAAACGGTTGAGTCATAATTCTAATACAGACAAAACTAGCCAATCAATAAACTCAAATGATCATGTTAGAATTACCTTTGAACCCACTACAGCTGAGAGTGTATACAAAAAGGGATTGAGAGCAGAGTTCACCGGCACGACTAGCACTGCGGTCCAAGCATAAGCGTCACCAGAGATCACATGGCCATCGTACGCCATTATAGCTACGAGATAGGAGAACATACATGTATACACAGAGGTCAAGATAAGATGAATAAATTGAAGGATAACTTCTTTATTCCTCCACCTATGTTATGACCACTCATTAGAATAGTCTCTTCGAGACAATTTTAAAGAGTGGTCACAATGTAGGGTTTGGTGTAGAAATGACGAGTTTAGTATTTGAGTACGCACGTTCATCTGGTGTTCTGTATACATAGTACAATCTGAACTGTGATAACATATGAGGTTGTAAATGACAGATGGCTGCGTAATACATATATAATATACCAGAAAGTGCTACCTATTACCGATTGAGTGCATTTAGTAACATCAAAAAATTAAAGTTTAACTTTAGTGAACGTTTAATTAAACCCATATCATGTGCAATAACTTATATTAACCATTTCCCTATTCTACGTTCATGCCCATGCCAATACCTACTGAATATTCTGTTTGCAGATGCGTGAAAACATGTTTATATGAAGGGCAGTGTTATTCAGTTTAAACGTTTTGAATCAACAAACACATATATTGACTAAAGAGTGGTCTTTCTTATTTGAGCGAATCACCAGATATTGTCGCTTAATACTTTGACAGTCTTCATACTTTGGCTAGTAATATCAACGTTATGTAATCGCAAATACTTTATATATTAAACTAGATAATGTTTTAGACCGAAGCTTATTGTTTGAAAGTCTTACCCATAACTCCAATCGGAAACCAACACAGGAAATCTGTTGTTATTACGAGCAACAGGTTTCTTGCAATGGCAATATCATTCCTCCTTTGAGATATGTACTGCTCCATCCGTTTTGAGCTTTTCCTGATTTCTAAGTATATGAAAAACTGTCCAATTGCAATTAGGATAAAGGCGACAAAGTTGACAGCGACAAATATTATGAATGAATACAACCATCCGGGAGGTATGCGATGAGTCAGTGGCATAGCGAGGCAAACGCCTGAGGTTGAATAGAAGCTTCCTTGAAAATAATCTGGAATTATAACTGGTACCAATGCAAGCGTCAACGATAAAGTCCAAGTCGTTGCTACGGCTATTCTAGACGCTCTGGCACTAAATCGCCACTGTCCAAAGGGGAATTTTATAACTAGAAATCTGTCCACTGTAATGAGGCACATCAATAGGACGCTTGCCTCGGAAGAAACAGTTGCCAGCACACCTGCTATATTGCACCAAATACTCGTTCTCCAATAATCATCCATAAGCATGTATCTAGATGGAAAAGGAAACAAACACAAGTACAATGTGATATATTTAGCAATGTTGCAAGAAATACATACAACGTATTAACCCTTCGCTTGCTATTCACGTCAATATACCTACCTGTAAATAGTGAAGACTCCTGCAGGAGCTGTCTCATCAGGGTCTGCACTATTTACAAGTTGATTGTGCAACCAATGCACTCCACAGCAGGGATTGTACAGCGAAATACTTGTACACAGTGAAAATATAAGTAATTATACAACAGGGCATGGGTATAGAAGGAGAAATGTATTTCAAAATTCAGCAAGCGAAGGGTTAATCAACGACCGCTGTACATGGACTGTCATCATACCTCATGCGACTCTCCACATGAACTCATTCTGGACAATTATGTAATGTTATCACAGAGTCTGTAATACCACCGGGTGAGAGTATTTATGATATTGCCACCATGTGTAGTATTAAATTGATTAGATGTTTTCCAAGTACTTCGTTAATAAGCACTAATTAACATCACAAGCAAATGTAATTGCAGACTGCATTCGTAGACTGTTCGTGTCGATGTACAGTAAAACCTATCCAGATCGTCATTCATTCATTGAACATGGGATTATTAAAAAATATTGTTGCTTAGTTCAAGGCAAACGTAGTACAGAAAGCTCAAATTGGGACTTATTGCATTAACCTTGACCTGCACTAAGCTACCACCTGTTTTACAGACCCATAGTTAGACCTCTTCTGGATGGCCGCTCAAGACAGGTTCAACTACATATTAATATAAACCGAAGATAAAATTTAAATCTATCCAGTTACGTATTCTTTGCTATATAAGATAACTATAAAGGTAAATATAGAATGAAATGATAGTAAAGTGAATCAGCAAAGGTCACATATCGAGGGTTCAACGCAATAAGGGCGTAACTACATTTTTGAAAATTTTACAGGAGAGCCAAAAAACCAAACTGTTTTATTCTGTTTTGAAAAACATACAAATGTTCCTTTGTGAAAGCTTTAAAATTAGACATGTTACAGGAAATATGCAACACTGTAAATTAAATCTAAGAAAGAAACAGTATATATTAAAATATTGGACTTACGCCTTTATTGCACTCTTTTGCAAGTGATTCTGGAGAAATGTTATATGCAAGATGGGCGGAAGTGCACCTACGCCTCTATTGCAGGAAGATTTCTATTGAATTTGGTGAAGTTTTGCAATGCAACATGGTAGTAAGTACATTAAAGTAAAACATTTTTGGACTTTAATATGTAACCTTCAATGAAACTTTTAAGATCAGGACTGATAAACCAAAATATTGCAACATTATATAAAACATCTGACTTGCGCCCTTATTGCAAGATTTGTTTCGTGTTATTCTGGATTATTTTACATGCATGATGGGCATAAATATTCCACAAGCTCTTCTACAGTAAGATCTCTGATAAGAAGTTTGAGGATTTTGTCATTTGTTATTCAAAATAGTATTATGTATAACAAAGCACTAGATATTTTTTTGATTTTGTCCGCATAATTTATTTAGATAATAAAATGCAGTACTCAATATTCCATCATTGCTTTTACAACAATTTGTTCAATCTTATTACAAATTATCTGTTAATTTTTCACAATTAAACTTAACCTATACATTAAATTACTGGTCACTGTAACACAATATAAGTTACATCTCTATATTCGAACAGTGTAATCTGAAACAGTTTCACAAAAAATGCTGTCACCTAAAGCCTCTTTTGCTTCAATTATTTCATAAGGCACATAATAATTATTATTCTTGACAAAATCAGAAAGTACAGCAATAACTGCTGAATTCAAACAGATATAATCAAAGCGTTGTAGACGATGCAGTATTCTTTGCATGGTATCAATCTGATATCGAATAAGTTCGCTTTGGCATGGAATTGCGTATCTATAAGGGAATGCATTAACACTCTATCCAGTTGATGATACAGTTGCAGCTGACACTTCAGCCGTTTCCCACTATGCTTATGATCAAACTGACCACTCACAGTTATGGGCGTGATTACCTAATCGCTTGCATAAGGTCATCCGACTCGCGCTTCTTTATTCATTGAGTATTTTCATTCATGTTATGATCACGTGATTTCTTCATGTGACTGATATTTGTATATCCGTGCGCCCTTCTTACACATTGCTATATTTTGTCGGTTTTGTTGATTTTTGCACATACTAAGCGGAAGCTTATGTTACGAGGCATTTTCATGTCAGATATAGTATACCACGATTGGTTCCGGATGCCACTTTATTAAACACCCTTTGTATCCATCGAATGCAGGTCAGTAAATTGCACTATTTTGTCAAGCCGGCGAGGGTACCATGGGTTAGGCTATGGAACGCCATCTTTGTATTCTATTGCTTCACAAAGAATACAAAAACTACAACTATCACTAAAGGTGATGGAATACTGCCTTGATCCCACATCAAAAGATTGTGCCACGGACATACAGACCAACCATGGGCCACATATGTATGGAAATTTAATTCACCTGGAAGTTTTAGGCTTCCAACTTCAAACTGAACATCAGAAGATAATTTCAAAGATACAGCTAATCATAAGAATTTTAATAACAAATAATACACAAACAAAGGTCACCAATATTCTTATGGCAGGTTATTATGAGTATCAAAGCCATTACAAACTACCATTCCACATTCATTATGGCTATACGGGTCAAAGAAGTAAAGTTTGGTGGAATTCTTCAGAATTGCACAAGAGTAACCTGCGTTTGAGCTCAGCCAGCATATTCTTGCACTTGATTTTCTCTAACTGAGCATCCTCCATATCATAAACACATGACCAGTTTTGCAAGTAGGTGACAATGTGCCATGTAAATAAGTTCTGAAACTAGGAGATCCTTCTAAAGCAAAATGAGAAAATTTCTGACTCAGTCTGTTCATGAGCAGTTATGAAAAGTGCAACACTATTTACACCCCTTAAGCACTTACTTAAGCGGTATTCATTTTTCAAAACTAACATCAAAACTAATGATCCTGAAGGAACAGTAAATATAACAACACTGAGAATGAAGTACAGGATGACTTTTTACAGCCGCCACACAAGCACTAATAACATCTGCTGTTGTGAAGAACATAATATTATGTTCTGAAAGTAGGAGATCATTCGAAAGCAAAATCAGCAATGCAAAAAAAAGAAAATTGCAGACTCTGTTTTATTGAGTCTGTTCAATATGAGCAGTTATGAAAATTGCAACACTACTCACGCCCCCTGGCCCCAGCTTAAGCGATATTCAATTTCCAAAACTAATAACATCAAAACTGATGATCCCAAAGGACCAGAAAATATAACAACACTGAGGATGAAGTATGAGGTGACTTTTTAATGGCAGCCACACAAGCACTTAACACCTGCTGATGTGAAGTACAATATAAGTTCTAAAAGTAAGAGATCCTTCTAAAGCAAAATCAGCAATATGAAAAGTGAAAATTGCAGACTCGGTTTTATTGAGTCTGTTCATGAGCAGTTATGAAAAGTGCAACACTACTCATGCCCCCTTAAGCACTGGCTTAAGTGGTATTCAATTTTTAAAACTAATCACAGAAACTAAGGATCCCGAAAGACTTGAAGAAATAACAACACTGAGAATGAAGTATGGGTGACTTTTTACAGTCGCCACACAAGCACATAACACCTGCTGTTGTGAAGTACATAAGGTCTGGATTCAGACATTTTTCTAAAGCCCCGTTCCCACTGTCACGGTGCTGGTCCCGGTACCCCACGGTACTTCCCGGCGAAGAAATAGCCGGCGTTCGGGATGATACGGGACCTTATTTCTTAAAAAATTGATGTACATTCCCATGTTCCCGACGTTGCCACGGTGGACCCCCGATTTAGAAGCAGGATCTTCCAGTTTGACCCCGGATTACCCCGATTAGTTTCCAGTTTGGCACGGTGTATTTACGGTGTAGGGCCGGTGTTTTCCCGGTTGAACACGATACAATTCTGTGACCCCGGTCGTCGCTGGTAGTGCCGCGGTGGCCACCAGTATCACCCCGTCATATCCCGAGTGTGCGCCGGTGACAAGTGGGCGTTACCCGGGTATCAACGGGGGTTGACCGGCAGACAAACTGGCTCATACCTTGCCAGTCCCTAACTCCATCGGTACAAAACGAGACTATACCGTCGTACACCGGAGCTATACCGGCCCAATGCCGGGGGTTCACCAAAAGTCTATCGTGGATGAGGTGCTCGCCAACATCCCGGATTACTAGGGACTATCACGGTAAAGCCAGGGTAGAGACCCGGACCTGCACCGGAATATACCGGGGTTGTCCAGGAATTGCCAGGATTAAGCCGGTTTTCGATATCTTTCCCGGTGAATCTCTGTGACTCCCGGTTGTTTTAAACATTTTAAAACATCCGGTGCTGTCTGCCGGATTAAGCCGGATCAGTAGGGTTCATCAGGGATCTTCCCGGATGTTAACAGTGCCGCCAGGGATGTACTCCCGGTTTGACACACTTTCCCCCGGACCACACATCCGGGACGTACCGGGGGGCCAATCCGGGACAGTGGGAACGGGGCTTAACATGGCAGGGTATATCCTCTATTGTCAGGTACTCTTCACAAATATTAAGGTACAGCCTGTCACCTTCACTAAGAATATTGTCTAAGATTTGTTCCATGTTGTTGGTGCTGATATAACTTTTATGTACAGCACATGCAGAATTGGCTAAGCACTGCTTCTGTCTTTCTTTCAAGGAAGAGTGTCCTTGATGTAAAACTGATTTGAAGCAACATCTTGATGGCACCTTCCCAAAAAAACTTACAATGAAATTTCTAAAGACATTAAGATTTTTTTTCAAACTAATATTGTTCACATTATTTTTGGTGAACCTTTTGACTTCAACACCAGAATGGAAACCACAATTAAACATGGTGAAATTAGTTAAGATTAATGATTTTATAAAATAACTTGACATCCATTATATTTATTATCTTATTATTGGATCAAGCTAGGTTTCTGGGTTGTTTTTTTTTGGTTTGCAGCCACCAGTCATGAAATTTCTGTTAAAAACTAGTAATTCAGTATGTATTTGTATAAAATTATATATATATATATATTATAATGTTTTACCGTATTAAAAGTTTGAATAAGCTTCTTTAATAAGGTACTAAAAAAATCAAAAAGAAAAACACCAACATACCGGTACCTTGAGTCTTCTTCAAATCTTCTTCGAAAGTTTGAAGGTCATAAAATGTGACAGTGTTATGCTGTCTTAAGTTCATAAATTGTGTCAATATTATAAATATTATAATAATGTCATCAGGATGACCTCACATAACATTTATTTATTTACTTACGCCTGTATTGCATGAAAAATAATAAGGCTACCAGACACTGTTTAGCCTGCAATATGGTAGTAAGTCAACTTACTACCATATTGCATGTAAAATGTTTAGCTATCTGAGTTAAGCCCTTATTGCAATATCACAAAAATGATATAAATGTCTAAAACATTTTGTTCCCATTTTCACAGTTTATGCCTAACAGAAAAAGAAAGTGAAAAATAAAAAAAAACCATTTTTGACAAAATATGTAGTTACACCCCTATTGCGTTGAACCCTCGATATACAAGGAAAAGTAGTAAAGTCAAGCAGGCAAAGCCACATGCAAGACGCAACCACCACCAAAACACCGATAGACAGCATGACACACACACAACCACACACCCAAACGCACACACACACACGAAATGAACACAGAAAACACCAAAAGACACACAAGAAACAGGGACAAACGTTCCACAACATGAACAAACCACAAGCACAAAGACGCAAGGCAAACAAAAGGAAGGGTGACAAAGAGAGTACCGCCTTGGCACGGTCAGCAGCAAAAACACCACTGGGGGTTTAAACCGGTTTACAGACGTCCTAACCTCACACTTCTCTCAAAGTCACCCTAGCTTTACAAATATTGTAAATAAAGGTATCCCCGCTGGACTTACCCACAACATAGACGACGGTGAACACAGGACAACATGTAAAACATAGCATAATAACTGTGACAAACCGTCAAATATGTACTCAATGACTTTGCTGAAGTCAGAGCACCTGCAGGTAAGCCGTTAAGGGCACAGACGCAACCATTACCAAACACACCGATAAGTGGCACACACAAATGCACACACATACCGCACGAACGTACGTGCGATAGCACGTACACACATAAGAGAAAGAGCATCAAATCTCAAACACCAACAAACGTACACGTACAAATATTCTGAAAGTGGGAGATTCTTTGAGAGCAAAAGTAGCAATGTTAAAAGAGAAAATTGCAGACTTGGTTAAGTCACACACAGAATGCAACCATTACCAAAACACGGATAGAAAATATGTGAAACGTTTGCACGCACGCGCAAGAGAGAGGTGCAAATATCAAACAACAACTAACCTACAAGTACAGAGAAACCACAACAAAAGACAAACACAAAATAAGGTTTACAGAAGACCGCCTTGGAACGGTCAGTGGCAAAACCACCACCGTGGGATTAAACCCGGGATGTCCTTACCTCAGACTTGTCTCAAAATTAATGAAGTTAAACAAACTGTGTAAATAAAGGTATCTCCGCCAGACTCCAAACACATAAAAGATGTTAAGCCCCATTAACGGATGACTGCATTTGTGGATTGGGGCTAATTAATCGTTAGCCAACTTGACTTGGCCATGGAGACACGCACATAGGTAGGCTAAATAGTATATACATTTGTAAGCTCCATCTACAAACAATACTCATTTACGAAAACTATGTCTACCCAAATACATACATGTACATAAAGACAAAACTGTATGACTTACCTTTTTCGGAAACTTATATCTGCAATTGCAATAATAATCAGGTAAACTCCCATGAGAAAGTCTGAGGCTGCAAGATTCAACACAAACATTCCAAAACCTTTCCGCACTTTCTTTCTGTTATGGATTACGCGATAAATGAATGTTGTAGCGTTGGCAAAGACAGCTGCTGCTCCCATCATCCAAAGCAGTGTTTGAAGTATTGAGTTTCTCATCAAATCTTCACACGAGGAGAACTCATCTTCATGTGGCCAACAATTCTCACTCTGTACTGTGCTGGGCTTGTAGCAGCAGAATTTGTATGAGGGCGATCGTATCGTTAATAAGTTTTTTACTCCGACAAACAGCTTTGTATCTAAATCTACAATATCATTTCCTTCGAAGTTTATTTCCAATGCAGTTAAATTGTTGAACGCATATGCATGTATTGTGGTGATTTTATTTTCGGAAATATCTAAAGTGTTTAACTTCAATCCGGAAAATGTATTTGGTAAAATGTGGGAAAGTCTTGTATTTGTTATCAAAAGATTATCTAAGTAGCTAAATATTCGAAATACTGATGGTTCTAATTCCGAAAGAAGGGCATTTCCTTCCAGATTCAACACGTTGATATATCTTAATCCGAAAAAAGTATCCTTTCTTAAAACTTTAAGTTTGTTAAAACTTAGGTCAAGATGGATCAAACTTGATGCGTTTGTAAATGTTCTGTCTTTAACTGATGTCAGATTGCTGCCTTTTGCATATAGCTTTAATAGATACGGGAACTGTTTCTGAATTGTAAGGGTTCCGTCCTCAAATACCGAGGTATTGCTGATATCCAGTACACGCGTTGTTGAATCAAGATCCAGTAGGTCAATCTCTTCTATTCCACTCGATTGACAATCAACAACGTATGGTTTGCAAGAGCATCTCCCAACACATTTAAAATCACAAAAAGCTTCGTCATCATTAAGTGGACACTGACTTATCCCATCGCAAGTCTGGGTTAAAGGTATATGCATATTTGACGAACCACATTTAAAATCCCATGCATTCTTTGCCAGAGAAGCATCTGAAGAGGAATTGAAAGGAACATTCTGCACTGAAAATACTGCCAAATAAATCAAGTAATGGGAGCATTGAAAGCAATACCACAGTCTCCTACATGCTGTAATTCCGTGAAAAATAAACGTAGCATAACCAAATCCAAACTTGATCTGTAACTCATTATAATAAAAATAATATAATTACATACAAAATATCTATAAGGGTTAGAAAAAAAATTCGGGAAACCTAAAATTTCAAATAGCTGTAAATCCGTGAAAAATCAACATAGCATATAAAATTTAATATCTGATAGGGTTTAGAATGAAACTGCTGAAAATCTAACATTTACGGATTTTTTAAGTCCAACTGCTGTAATTCATTGAAACATCAACGTAGCGTAACATAATTCAAACTTGATCTGTAAAACATTATAATAAAGCTACATACCAATTATCACATCAATATCTGTAAGGTTTTAGGAAATGTCTGGTAAACAGAAGTGTCACTGACTGACAGACAGACTGACAGATGGACAGACAGACAGATGGACGGACGGACGGAGTGCAAACCTAGAGTCACCTTCGGCGTTGTCGTTAGGGGACTAATTACAGCTTTTAGGAATGTAAACATTATATTGCGTTGTGGTTTACTTTGAAATCAATTAGTGGTGTATTTTAATATACAGTAAAACCCGTCTAAACTGGACCTTAAAATTAATATAATATATGTCTTTGAGACAGCTGGCAGCTTAATTCAGGGTGAATGCCATGTAGAAATCTCATAGCGGAGCTTTCTGCATGACCTTCACTCTGTTCTGCATTAAGCAGAATTCCGGTTTAGTGGGGTTTTACTGTATATGTTTATTGATAAATAAACTCGAGATCAAACATCATTAATGTCATTCCTACATGTGTTTGTGCCATCCCACTACACAGTCAAATTGTTCTTAAATGAAGTGGAAGTTAAATTACCTTTACATAATGATGGGAATAACTTTGAACCGATGCTACCAAGTATGTCCAAGCCTTTGACGACGATGTTTGTTTCCTGCTTCGTAGTCACAGTCACATTAGCTCGTCGCTGCATTGAAGTGTCTACGCGTACGTGGTACACGTGGTCGACAGAAGTGTTCAAAAGTACCTTCGTGGCTAATTGTCTTGAGACCAATTCTAATTCCAGATTAATAAACGTTATACAAGGTTCATTTATAAATAGTTTAATTAATTCAGTTTCTAGTAGTTCACTGTCTGATATAAATCCTTCCTCATTTGCTAAGTTGAAAGCCTCGTTGTACGGATGTATTTCTCTTACAGTGACCGTTAATCTATTGCTGATATCAATGTAGTTTACTGCATATAGTTTAACATCCGTGGAATGAAATTGCCTTGCAAACTTGTAAACGGTTGATTTAATGTCTTCATTTAGTGTGTCGTAGTAAACAAATGCAAGAGTACAATTGCCACCAACACACCCTGTAAAAGACAGAATATCTTCTGTACAATATTTGCAGGAATTAGACGTTTAATAAAACACATCATTCATTCATATTAGCTGACCTGATATCCGTTTCAAATTTCATTAACAACTTATTCAATGAAATAATATACTCATTATTACTGTTAATAAAACGATTATATTGAACTGCCAAAATACGGAAATAACGATATGTCTTATTCTAAGGAATAATGCTTATCTTTGTAAAACATAACAATGTATACTATACACGTCCTTTAACAGTACTTAACTTACAACAGTTTTCCTCATCTTCTCCGTCTGGGCATTGTTTCTTCCCATCACACACGAATCTTTGTGCTACACAAAAGCTGGATGGACACTTTAAAAATCCACGGGGACACAAGGCGCTCTCTAAATAAAACAAGAGAGCTACGATGACACTTTATTGCTCACCTGTACTTTTACTATTGTGTATGTCAAGGGATCTCATCTTGTACCATGCTTTCGATGAGCGTGTTTGAATTTTGTTTTGTTTAACCCTTTCCTTTGTATAAACGTGTTTTTACGCATATGCAAACAGAGTAGACCTAGATCAGATGGCTCCTATAAGAGCCGTCTGATCAGGATCTGCTCTGCAGACCCTGTCTGCTAATGGAATTTGATATATCTGTTTCTTTAGTTTCTAAAATGGCTATAATGTCCCGCCTCCAATATTTCATTATAACTATTTTGTCCATGAATATTCTGTAGGTAATAAAATTTGTAATAAACATAGAACAAGGAAAGGGTTAATGCATTTCTGTTCTGTTTCTGTTGTTGTTGTGGACTTTCGTATGTCATTTCCTATTATTATCCCTCACGTGACTTTGCTATACAAATCTTCCATATACTTGCCATGAAACAATTTGTACTGTTATGCAACATTATGTCGCGCGGGCAACAGTGCGTCTAGATTCGTTAGCTCTTATTAAATTGTGTGCGTGACGTTATCCACTGACATCATCGACTGACGTCATCTGACGCTTGTAATTTGATAACCAGACGTAATTGAACCCCTTCGCTTGCTATTCACGTCAATATACCTACCTGTAAATAGTGAAGACCCAGATGAGACAGCTCCTGCAGGAGCTGTCTCATCAGGGTCTGCACTATTTACAAATTGATTGTGCAACCAGTGCAGCCCACAGCAGTGATTGCACAGCGAAATACGTGTACACAGTGAAGATATATGTAATTATACAACAGGACATGGGTAAAGAAGGAGAAATGTGTTTTAAAATTCAGCAAGCGAAGGGTTAACAGTTTGTTTTGTTTGTTTATATTTTTTGAGAAATGTCGCGTTTTATAAATGCGATTATTTCGGAGGAGGATCAGTCAAGATTTGTCATTGAAAAGGACTCCGCCAGTACTTACGTGCAATAAATAGAAGTGTTTAGCTATTTTGTTTCAAACCTTTTGTTGTTGTCATTGAATAAATCGTTTTTGCCGACGGAATTGATAGTGCTGTGCGGTATAATAAAATTAATATCACATCCTTACGCCCCGGTGAACATTACTAGCATCGAGTTGACAATACGTGATGTCGCTCTCCATAGGATGTGAAATTTATATAATGTTCTGTCTGACATTTGTTCTACTTTCTTCCTACATTAAGTCATCTGCATAAAACACTAAATTCTTCTTTACTTAAAGTTCAGTTCAGCGGGTGTTTTATTGTATGCTTTCATTATATAATCATAAGAGTGCAACCTCTCGAAACACAATTCTTACCACAATCTTCCAGATGTCTGAAGTTTCGACAGCCATCAATTACACTGGCCCTGTTAAAATCATACAAGCATCTCTTTTCTGCGGACGCTATCATACCATCGCCGCAGTTTATATCTGTCAGTAGATATTCTGAAATGTCAGATATTAACCGTCTTAAATGATTCATATCTTAATACCATCTGCAAAAATATGGTCATCAGACAGCCAATCAGCCTTTTTCTGACAATATATACGGCGATATATACTCAACACAAATATTTTAGGGTCAGTGGAATTTTTCCCAGAGGGTTTATACAATTACCACACAACTTTGGCATCCTGTATTTTCCATATACATAAATGAATTCCGAAGAGAATTTACAGAAAGTATTATCAAAATGTCAAACTACAGATTCCAGTGAGATTGGGTTATGCCAACGTCCTATAGACATCCATGGAATGAAAAAACGAAAATTGGGAATTTCTGAAATTCTCCAAAAAATCAATTTCATTTTACTCTTATCTGGAATACCAATAAACATGTTTTTGGTGAGTCAAACAATTTGGTAAACCTTTCAACGTTCCATTATTTCCAATATTGATATGATTTTCTATGTCCAAAGCAAGGAAAACTCTGTTGAAGATTATGCATTTTTCTGTGAAAAAACATCGTTTTACATTTTGTTCTCCACGGAGGTTCATAAGACTCCCGTATGTATAATTTTCATAGGCACCCGTTAATTGAAACTCTAACAATAATTCCTGCAACTTTCGTCGGGATTAAGCGACATTGGTTAAAGATACGAAGTACCAAAGTTGTGTAGTGAATACACTGAGCCCTATGGGAAACTGACCAGTGACCCTTAAATTATTTTGTTGTGTATATATTAAGAGGCATGAATACAGTGAAAAAATGTAGATTTAACCATGCCCATGTTGACTTCAACTGGTTTTAGTTGGGTGTTCAGTAATCCGTATAATACTTTACCGATATATCACTTTTATGAAGTTTGAGTCGAACTGGCTTAGTTATTTGGAGGATAATGTGTTTAAAAATATAGTTGACACAGTCGGCCGATAGGCGGTGACGCATATTAAAGGTACACCTTGGCGCTTCGTTCCAGGGGAGGTTATATAGTTAGTTATATCAATTTCACATATGGGTTATCTTAATAAAGCTTACATGTTAATTCCAATGTTTCACAAAAATTATAACACACCAGTTTAATGTTCACCTGTTGTATAGATCACATGCCGTGTAGTATTTATATGTTCGTAAACGCATTAGTTTACTGCTCACCTGCTGTACAGATCACAGGCCCTACTGTAGTACTGATGTTCGTGAACACGCTAGTTTCAAAGTCTATATGTACATCACGGAGACGCTGTATAGTTACAGAAGTATTTTCCAAACGAATTGTCAAAATACGCAGGGTGTCAAGGGCGTCATGCGTCCAAAAGGTGTATCTACAATATAGATCACATAAAAATTCACTCAAACCAGAGAGGGTGTAGAAAATTAAAGTTTATAATTCTATACGTTTAACCATAGTGTCTAAATGCGTATCGTAAAATCGCAAAGCTATAAATGTTTCAATATGACCTTATCGTACATTGTTGAGTAAAACATTAAGTACACGGTTATGATTCCTCTGTTGGACCAGGTGAATCCAATATAGGTATCACAGTTGATGCCTACGTTTGATGTAAACTTGGATTTGTGTTCACCCATGAGTAATAGCCTTTTTTTTCAAACACTCTCATTTCTCTCAAAAGTAAATTGAAAGACTCTTAGTTTTCTGTCCCGTAACTCGACTCTGGAATATATCACAAGATATATAGCAGAGTTGAAAGACGCATGCTTCATTATAATAAGTAGAATACGATAAGCCTTTGAGCGGACTTCACAACAGCAGATGTTAAGTGATCGCGTTGCGGCCATAAAAGGTCGCCCCCTACTTCATTGTCAGTGTTGTTATATGTTCCGGTCCTTCGGGATCATTAGTTTCGATGTTATTAGTAAATGAATAAATGAGTAATTGAATACTGCCGGTGATAGGGGCGTTGAGTAGGATAGCATTTTGTACAATTGCTCATGAACAACCGACAATATAACCGAGTCAGCAAGTTCTGCTGCTTTTGATTCCGAAGGATTTCCTAATTTCAGAACGTTTGTGAATTATGACAGAAAAGTTATTCCCAATTAACCTGTGTTGGACAGAAATAAAATATACAGTATACCTTATATAGATCGACGGGGCTTAAAATATGAAAAGGGGGCTAGAAATATATCGAATATTCCAATGAGTCTTTTTACGGTACTGCCACGTGATACACTTGCTGGACGGCTAGTGGCTGTATATAATTTGAAATAATGTTTCATAAGCAATATATATATATATGGTTAAACTATTTAAGCAGGGATAACACAATGTAAACCTTTAAATTCTCACCGTGCCCTTTCAAGTCTGAAAGTAGGAAATCCTTCGAGAGCTTTCGAGAGCAAAAGTAGCTATGCGAAAAGAGGAAAGTGCAGACTTGGTTGTATTGAGAACTAGCTTTATAGACTTGCTTACCTTTTTCCAGGACACAAAAATGGTCATGATGGCTCTGTATCGCTCACCTGATTACCGTTCACACATATTTGCACTAAAACTGAATATGGAACAATTTGCCTCACCCACTAGCAGACATTTTTTTTCAGGATAGAAACCTCATTTCTTGAATGCCACATAATAAACTTGTCTGGGAAATTACTTTGAAACTGGGACACTGGATTCTGACAAGAGTTTTGAAATGTTTCTCCAAAGGCATGTATAGTAAGAGAAATGCGCCGCCAGCTAACAACCTTGTTGGTACAGTAGCAATCTTGGAAAGGGTCTCGCTAGGATGTTTTCATATAAGGTAAAACACTCCATCAAGATTTAGAATAGCAAAGATAATAAAGGAATCTAAGAAAGGGCCTATAAAGTAATAAATATGTAAAATAAACGACAGTGTTTAAAGGGGTTTCTAAATAGAAGCCAGAACAATCCGAATTATATAAGGCTTATATTTGAAGGCATATTGGAAAGTGGGCCACCGAAAGATCACTTTTGAGTCGAAATGGCGTAGTCATTTGGAGACGCTGTTGGAGAAGATATTGTTGATGCAGTATGATGACGGGCGGTGTCGGATAAAATGACCAATAATTACCTTAAAGGTTCTCCTTGGCAGGGGTGGTAATAAACTTAGTAAGGTCGATTAAATAATGTGTTACCTTGATAAATCTTAAATGTAAATTCCTGTACTTCATACAGATTATAATGTAGCCCTACTGGACTCATGTACAGCATAACCTGTCTTAGGCGATCATCGCAAAGAGCTATAATTAATGGGTATGTAAAGCAGTTGGTAGCTTAATGCAGGTCAAAGGTATTACAGAAAGCACCTATATGAGCTTTCTGCATTACCGTTGCCCTGCATTAAGAAACCATCTGCTTTTTAAGACCCCGTTTTCAATAAATGCGGACCGCTTAAGACAGGTTCTAATGTATGTTATATATGTTTTACTTACCCATTGGTAAATATCTGAACTCTCCTCGGTTTACAAAATCTGTAACTTCCATTGTACGTCGGGTCTATGTACGATGCGATTTCGGTTAAATGGTATTTGCATTGCTCTGAAATCTACATGAAGGAATGTCGTTGTTTTTGCTGCTGATTTAACTGTTCTTTGTGGTTCTTGAACTACTTAAAGTTTGCTAGCATGTGATTATGTATCCAAAGAAGTTGCCCCATGGTAAATATCCATTGTACGTCGGGTCCATGTACGATGCGATTTCGGTTAAATGATATTGCATTGCTCTGATTTCTAAAGAAATAATCAGGGTGTTTCTGGTGATATAATTGTTCTACAGAAAGAGATGTTTGTGCTAATGCAAATGCCTATCCCTTTACTCCATAAATACGTCTTCTATGCCTTTGTAAACAGAGCAGACCCAGATAAGACGGATCCTGTAGGATCCTTCTGATCAGGGCCTGTTATGTTTGCGCATGGATTATATAGATCTGATTGTACAATTTCTATCATAGCCAAACCGTTTGTTTTCATTAGACATTATAAAATCAATCTAGTTAATATTCCTGATAACATTATTTCTTACATTTATATTCATGTAGTAAGGGGCTAAATTAAACTGGCATGTGATCATTTTATACAATGAAGTTGCCCAGCATAAATAAACAGAGGATTCGAAGGTTCCTCATTGTTGTATACGCACATAGTATACACGGATAAACTGTTTTGTAATAGTCTCCTATTTTTTCATAAGTGAACGGTGTAAAATGTGATAACACATCTATAAATGGCAGGCTAATTACAGACAGATTGCAATACTGTCTTAGTAAGAATAATGTAACTATGTATCAAAATATCCGTAGTATATTTAGACTTCTGATTACGTTACATTGTAAAAATGCCCGTTGTCCAAAGTTTCCCTTTATTTCTATTAACTGCAACAACCTTAATGGCCCGTTCATCTGAGGGTACTTAGTTTGTGAGTGTTATCCCTTGCCAGATCATGCAACTGTCTTTCACGATGCCGATACCAGGGTGCTCTAGCTTAGCGCTCAACCTATGAAGATACTAGTATGTGCTTGAAGTGATATCAGCATAATGGGTGTCATTTGGTTGCTCTTTAGACGTTAGTATCATGAACGTTTCAGCTCAATCACACATGAAAACAATCTAACTTTGCAAAACTTCGAACGCATGATCGGGTGTCTAAAGTAGGTTATATCAATAACGTGATAAACCTTTGCAGTTCAGTGTAAAAGGTAAAATAGGATTAGTCTTTACAATTGTCCATATGTGTTGTTACTGCTGGTTGGACAATCCTTTGAGTTTTGGTCATCTCTGAATTCCTTGTATTCCTTATACGTTGTTGCATACATATAATTCGAAGGTTCCTAATGCGTTGTTGTATACGCTCATAATAAACGTATACACCTTTTTTGTATGCATCCGGATTTCTTCATAAGTGAAACGTATACAATGTAATAACAAATGGATAAATGGCACGGCTAACAACAAATTGGAATACTAACTTAGTAAGAATTCTGTAACTATGTATCAGAGCCCTAGATAAGAGGCGTAAATTTAAACATTTTCAAGAAACTAATTTTATCTTAACCAAACCCTATACGGTGACCACCCTTTAGAATCGTCTCTCGAAGAAGTTGGTAGAGAAATGGCGATATTATTAATTAGGTACGCACCTTCTTTATGTGTGCTTAATAAAGGTATGGTATGCTGTGTTTATTTATGGAATAATATTGACATGTTCTACACTCGATGTTCATTTGCTCTTAAAACAGCTATTACTGTTTCAGGCAATGCAAACATACATTATGAGTAAAACAATCGATCTACCCCAAGTCAACTGGTGGTGCTTCCACTTATAACAAAGTGCCCGTCCGTGTGAGATTCGAACGCAAAGCTAGGATAGACTTAGTGGTGGTATGTCAACAACTGTAATCACTTGACCTCTTCAGCACATTCATTGTACTTGTTTACTGTTTCGTATCTAATAAAATATTAATATTAGCCTTACATTTAGTTCGACATTTGCATACATTTACCTGAAGTGTACACATCTGACCATGACGTCTGAACGAACTTGCATCGATGTCGGCAAAGAAGTGATTGCCAGACGCTGAATTATATAGCACCAGAAAGTCCAGGAAAGATGTTATTCCGTAGGCATAAGAATCGATCCAAACAATTTGGCACTCGACGGAAAATATTAAGTCTGTCAAAGAAAAGTCAGCATTATAAAACCATTTTATTTTCAGCTCTAGAATAAGCAAGTTACTAGTACAAGTACAAAAATGAGTCATGCAGGAAATACCACATACAGAACAAACACTCGCCCGAACAGCAACCCACTCTAAACCGGAGTGCTAGAAGAGAATAATTAATATACGTTTAGGCAGATGACTACTTAATGCAAGATGAAAGTCATACAAAAAGCTCCTATGAGGAGATTTCTGGATGACTTTTACCCTGCAATAGGCTGCCATCTGTCTCAAAGACCGATATTGATGCTAAATTTACCGTTAGGTTTAGTGAGGGTTTACTGTACTGAAGCAGTGCTCTTAACTGCCCAATCTGTATTCGACATTAGCTATGTTTATCATGCTGAAACAGTGTCTGTCGGTCAAGCAACACGAAAACAGACATGTTATTGCCGATCATAAAAAAAATCAGAATGTTTCAATATTGCGAGAGAACTTAAACCTGCAAGATTTTTATCACATAATATTGACCCTTGAACTGCTGAACAAGTAGAACTGGGATCTTCTTTTCTGAATATAGATTAAACAAAACGTGTATCAATATTTTTCCCTTAAGAAAATGAATATTATGGCAAACAGTTCGGATCCTGATCGTTATGTGGTTTGGGTCCACACTGTTTGCAAATGTCGTATATACTCAATTTCCGCACATCAACCGTTTCCTTCATAACGGCACATTTTCACGCATTTGCAAACAGAGTAGACCCAGTTCAGACGACGGCTCACAGTCAAACATTCCTCTGTTAATTATGGTTTAAAATAATTCGGCTCATTAATATTGATGATTTCATTATTTCGTTCGTTGATATTGAAATAACCTTTGATAGGGTACAAGCTTACTCTTTGGTTACTAAATCAGTTCTAATTATTCTTCATAATACATTCATACACATTGACAGTAAGTGGGACTTATCAGTTAGTCAGCGAGAGTGACCATAGAGGCGGAGCTATCTGAGTGCTACAACTATATACATTACATCCCTTCTTTCATTGAAATTTGAAAGACAGTTGACAGCCACTACTCACTGCAAAGTTCAAGAAAGTTCAGCTCTGTCATATGATACTTTTAGCAACTAATTTCAAAAGTCTTCTAATGATAGTGTTTAAGTTCTGGACCATTTGAACAAACATAAATATCCTAATGAAAATAGCACCTACTTATATCCAAGTAATCAGAATGTCATGATCACAAATCAATGTCAGTTCAAAGGTTTTGCTCATTTATTCCCTTATAACTGCAATCAAATGTCCTCACATGCGAGGCACGTCTGTACAACACATGGCCACGGAGATATTTTAGTTTAATCTGATGACCTGTCTGTCCGATAATTGTGTGTACGTCTCCCTCCCATTTTGAGTCAACTTTTCCTCTAATCCTTTTCAGAATTAGCACATTTTTTCATAGTTAATAGTCCAAAACTCGTCGTGTGCGGTGATCTAGTGGTAACACGCTTTACTACCAATTCAGAAGTCCGGTGTTTATATCCCGGTCCCTCCGGAAATTTCAGAGACACTTTCCAGCGTCTCCCACCCGCACCTTCTCTCCACTCAGAGGTTAAAATGGGTAACTATGATGGTCACTAGCCGGTACTGCGGCTGTATGATTGGGCCATATGTAAGCAGTGCTCAATGTTGTAGGCGAATGATCCAATGACCAGGGGAGTAAATGTACAGTCGGCTGAGCGATCCTTCGAACTGAAAGTAGACAATAACTAGGTTCTTTGTACTCATGCGTCTATCTGCATTATTTTTCTTTCTTTTTTCTTTTTGTTCTTCGTCACGTTTTTGAAAGTAACTAATTTGTCCTTTCTTCAGAAAATTTGGCATTATATTCCTAAGCTTTCTATTAAATAAGACTTCTGCGTATGTATGTCCAATAGTAGCATGTGGTGTATTAGGATAACTGAGTAAGAACTTTTGTTACTGAACTTTCCAATTTGTGCGAGCGGGAGCAGCAGTTTTGATGAATTTGCCTAATATTTTGTTGCTAACTTAACCGTTAGCTCTATGCAAAAACAAATGTGCATGTCTGTTTTATGCCATTTTTGAAAAATAAATTTTGCATTTCATCTGAAATCAAATTTGGCGTATTTTCAGATGTGATTTCTGAGGAAAGGCCAATCACTAAAAATATTTTTATTAACTTTTGAATGATTGATATTGAGGTTGTTGATTTGATACGTTCCACTTCTAGAAATCTTGAAAGGTGTCAATGACAACCAGCAAGTATTCCCCTCACTGACAAGGTCCAGTCAAATCCATACCGACAGGGTCCCATGGTTTTCTTGGTAATTATGCAATGCGTGCCTGTGGTGTGACAGGGTTTGAGTGTAACTGACACTCATAGCATGTCTTGATCATTTGCTCAACATCTTTGTCCATTCCTGGCGAATAAACTTTCTCCCTTGATATCTGCTTTGTTTTTACGACACCTTGGTATGATCCATGGGCTAGTTGTTATGCTCTTGCTCGTAGTAGTTTCTCAAGTATAACTATACGTGTCCCACGCAGTACTATATTGTTTTGCACAGACAGCTCTGATCTCGCATTGAATCGTTTATTTTACTGCTCATTGGCCATTTTTTCATGCTTGATCCAGCGAATTAACTCCTGTGTAGCTGACTCCTTATCTAATTAATTTAAGGTCATGACACATGACTCATGGTTATGGCAGACATAATTAATGTATTCCTCTGTTTGGTGTGAAATTTGGTTTTCACACTGGTGAATGGGTGATCTCGACAGCACATCAGCAGCACTTAGATTGTCAGGCCGGTATTCAATCTTGAATTTGTAGCTCTGCAGTTTAAGTAGCATGCGTTGAATTCTGGCTGGAGGGTTATGGTTTGGTTTGTAACTGTTCACAGGTGGTTTGTGGTCAGTAATTACATTGAAATGTAATCCGTAAAGGTACACACCAAATTTTTCCACACCCAAGGTAACTGTAAGACATTCTCTTTCAATCTGACTGTAGCGCCTCTCTACTATATTAAGTTTCCTGCTAGCAAAGTCGTCCATTTGTTTGTTTTGTGATAGAATGGCTCCAAGTCCATCAGGACTTCCATCAACTGTCACAGTTGTTTCGGCGTTTGGGTTGTAATATGCCATAACAGATACACTAATGATCAACTCGATGAATCTCCTTTGAAATGAATGTTGTTGATCAACTCCCCAGGTAAACTCTTGATTTCTGCTAGTCAGTTTTCTGATTCGTTCTGAGATTGTTCCAAAATTGGGAATTAATTTTTGACAAGTAATTCACCAGTCCCAAGAAAGTGTTTACTTCTTTCACTGATGTCGGGGGCTTTGTTTGTGGCACTGCTGTGGCTTTTCGTCTTGTGGTAGTAGTTCCTCAGGTATAAGCTGGTATCCCATAAATGTAATGGAGGTCTGGCTAAATACATTTTTCGATGTTCAATGTCATTGAAAAAGTAGTAAAGTCAAACAGGAAAGACACACAAAACGCAACCACCACCAATACACCGACAGAAAGCAAGCAACACACACACCCACGCGGGAAAACAATTACAAACACGAAAACATGCACAAAGACACAAACACCAAACAAACACAAAAGCAATGGTGACCAAGAGAGTATCGTCTTGGAAAGGTCAGTGGCAAAAGCACCACTGAGGGTTTAAACCGGTTCACTGACGTTCTAACCTCAAACTTATTGCGACATCCCTGTTAAGCTTCAATTCCAAATACTAATTCATCATCACCACTACCGCGCGAATTTTGATTTGAAATATAACGTACTTCACTTTTCCTAGAGTTACACATACGAGTATGTGCATAGTGACCACGTTTTTAACATTCATGACAAACGATATGGCGCGACTTCCGACACTCATGTCCTGTATGTCCTTTTCCTCTGCACTGGAATCAACTTTTGAACTTCGCCGCTTTTGGTGCTGATCTCGGCATGGTTATTGGCTGGTACTGCTTTCGTGTTGATGATATATTCTGGTTTCGTCTCAGTTGATGTACCTCTTCTGTTCTGCATGGTTCGTCAAATTGAAAGTGACTCTTCTCATGGGTTGTCTCTGTCATTTTCGAAACATGGAGTGAAGCTTACTCAGATGATCTGGCAATTTTTTGTATTGTGTCTAAAGTCTGGTAATCTTTACTTAGTAATCCTTTTGTCAGTTCTTTTGATTTGCATTTTTCGACTATTTGATCACGGATCATATCGTCAACCTATCCAACCGGACATTCACATGTAATAGCTACTTTTTTCAGTCTTACAATAAAATTGTCAACTGTTCCTCGCTTTCTTCACATACCAGTCTAAACATGTGACGTTCATATGAGACATTTTTCTTTGGCTGGCTGAAAGTATTCTATGATTTTGTCTGTAGTGTCCCTGTAAGTATTGCCTACATCCACAAAACGTTTCGTAGATGTCTTTAACTTCTTCACCTGCAAGATGATGTAAGAGAGTCCGTTCCTGTTCATCTTTTGTAACACCACTGGCAGCTATATAATACTCAAATCTGTTCATGTAATTTGTGTTCTGTCCCAGCACGTTGAATAGTTTTGGTGTTGGCAGATCTAATTTAGATGCCATCTTGAAAGAATAAAGTTATTTCAATATTTGTAACATGTCATTCCTTTTTCACAAAGGTCTTGAATATGTCCACATGGGTCTTGAAATGTCCGCTTTGAAAAGGTCTTGAACAATGCTCTTACACAAAGTTCACCATTTTACAGCTCTTTATTATTTGAATACGATCAAATCCCCGTCGCCAAATATCATTTGGTAGGGATCTCACTAAAGGTACAATCTTACTCTTTGTTTCTAAATCTATTCTAATCATTCTTCATAATACAATCATACACAATTACAGTAGGCGGGGCTAATGAGTGAGAGTGGCCATAGAAGCGGATCTATCTTTGTACTATAGCTGTAAATGTAGGGTTATTCATTGTATTACAATTCCATTTCGAAAAACGCATATCGGCATTCCATACATACAGCATCACTTTTAAAAAAAAAGAGGTTCTTCGAAAGCAGAAGCAGCAATGTGAAAACAGACAATTGTAAACGCGTTATTTTTTAGTCTGTTCATGAGCAGTTATTAAATGTGCAACGCTAGTCATGTCGCCTAGCGCCTGCTAAAGCTGTATTTACGTTTCATAACTAAAAGCATTCCTTGTCAAGCGAAATCTGACAGGCATAGTTTCACAGCGGTAGTAATGAATAATATTTCCATGCCGATTTTTTATTCTGTGCATGCATCAATGCCATTGAGTACTACAGAGCAGGGTTTGCACTGCGTACAACAACTTTTGTCTTCACCTGTTAATGTAACATTTTTGTCAGATCCGTCTTTCCAGTATTCATAACATGTTCTGTAGGTTTTTGCGCAAAAGTCTTCGTCTCTCCTATCATCACAATGTGGAATTAGGTCACACACCAAGGACCTCGGTATGCAGGTAAGATCTCCACAGGAAAAGGCATGTGTGATATTACATGTATCTGAGATAAAAAGAAACATTCAAAGTTAAATGGTATGTAATTGTGTTACAAAGTTAAAGTAAATAAGGCAAATTGAAAGTGTTTTTTTTCTCAATATTTTCAATATGATGTATTAGCTTTTCACATCGTTTTACCTACAGACAAATATCATGGATCAATGAAAATCAAGGAACTGCATTCCCGAGAACTTATAAATATATAAATATCAAACTTTGACTCAAACAAAATCTGCCTGAGTTTTTTGCATTTGAACTGATGACAAATACAACAAACTATTGATACGTTATTGTTTTTAGTTTTATAAAACCTTACATTTTATAAAAGATGTATTACGGGCAATAGTAACGTTTTGGCAAAGGCAGGTGTTTTATGAATGTAATTCAAATATGTAACTACGTATCATTTAAATCGAATGTCTGCATTCATCGTAAATAAACACAATAAAAACGAGAAAAAATCAGACATTGATTATCATTTACTTCGTTTCATTTTTGTGACAGAGCGAGTGCATTTGAGGTTCTGCGGTGCATTGACATTAAACGTCCGTAAACCGTCTATGATGAATTGGTGTGTTAATTATGAGAATGGGGATGATCTGTGCGTAAATGATGATAATACCAAAAATATGATTTATGCTGATCCCCCATGTTGTATTAACCCTTATCATATTAAACGCGATCTGACTCACATCTCTAAACAGTTTGGATCCCGATGAGACACCGAGTAACTCGGCGTCGCAACAGGATTCAAGTTGTTTAACACTCGGACAGCATTTTCTCAAACTCTTGTACGAATCAGAAGTAAGGAAAACAGATCATAGTTTTGGCTGACATAATATTTCGGCATGATATAAAATACCCTCTCGATCTTCCATTTCGTTAATCCTAATTCTTTTGACAGTGGACGATTTTTTCAATAATAACAATGACGTGTCCGGTGACAATATAGCCCAAAAGTCACGACAGAGTGGTAGGATTTGTAGGGTAGTTGCAGAGTAGGAGGTATGGATTGATAACATTTACAAAAAATCAAACATTAGACAAGTGATGATTATGTATGGATACAAAAAAAGATGCACCCAAACGATCCCCAGATCAGAATACAAGGGTTTTGAGATTTCCATGTCAACGGCATATATTTTGAAAAGTCCTAGACAATAAATCATTCAACATATGGCAAACACCATCGGAGCACTTTCTTAATATATGTTGCTATTGTTACTATTTTCATGACAATTGTTGTCATTTTAAAATTCAAAGACATGAAATCAATTCCAAACTTGCCTAACAACATCTCCGAAGTTCACATTCAATGCAGAGTACTTTACAAATCTTCGCTATCTTCAGCCACGGCTCACATGGCATGGCAGCAGCGGCCATTTTCAAAATTCCATGACATGATATCAGTTTTACACATCCCAATCAACACTTCCGTTTCATTCAATTTCGAGTAATTAACAAATTAAGTTTTCTTTATTTTGTTTTCAACGGTGGCCATTTTGAAAATTCCAATACCGATTTAACCTCATGAAATTAGAAACTACATTTCTGTTCTGATTTGTAAAGATTGGATCATCAGTCTCTCTGAGAATTTGGTCCAACATGTTCAATGCGAGATGAGGAAGAAGAAAAAGAAGAAATAGTGCAAAAACAATAAGTCACCAAACTTCGTTTGGGCGATTTAAGAAATTGACCATGTTTTACCGCACAGATACTCATCACTTCCGTCATAACAGTCATCAATGGCGTCACATCTAGCATGCATTGGAACACATTGTTTGTTCGCACAGGAATATTCTGCATTATTGCACTCTGGAAATGCTGCAAACAGTAAATAGATAAGAAGTGATAAATAGCGTAAACATCTCTAAAGATTCTATAATGATTGATTAAAGTACAGAAAAAATGGTTTGAAAGGTTTGAAAGGAATACGTAATCAAAAGGAAACATAAATAGCGCCGAAATATTTATAAATGACATTGATTGGCAAACGAACATCATTACAAGTATAACGATCACTACAGTAAAGAGGAAAGGAAACAAGTATGTTGCTCATAATAAAGGGTGTGTCGCATTTTGAGGGTGGTCATTATCAGGTTTTTTACTACAGTTAACTGTACAAAACTAGTTACAAATTCATATATTGTAAATGTACTGTCAAACTCATTCTAATGAAATAAAATGCTGACAAGCAAGCATAAGTAGCGGTACAACTGACATAGGATTACAAAAGTACAAAAATGAGTCATGCAGGAAACACTACACAACAAACAGTCGTCCGAACAGCAACACAAGGAAACAGCAAATGTAATTAACTATAAAAACATCAAGAGACGCACAAAGACAAAACAAACATACAATAGGGGGAAGATGGAAGTACCGCCTTGGAACGGTCAGTGGCAAAGGTCACTGGGGTTTAAACCGGTTTATGGGGGCCCAACCTCACCCTTATTCCATCCCCACCCTAAAAGACAAACATTGTAAATAAACGTATCCCCTCTCCGACTAAGCTACAACAACCGCGATGGCAAATACTGTGGTAAAATGCATGTATAACGAAAACATTTAAGTGAACAAACTGTAACCACCTATCGCTAGTGTACTCAATGATTGAGCTGCAAACAGAGTAACTGTAGAAAAGCAATAAGGGGTACGACAAAAACGAAATAGTACAGATATCCGACGTCCTCCTTCCGTTTCTGGATTTAAGAGGTCGCCTTCATAGAGTACTAAACCTTTCTTGTCGGCGTACATGCAAAGAGGCCAGCGTGATTGCCAACTGTAAAAGGGTTGACAACCATAAATGCATTATGTTGTAGTACTATAGGATCATATCCATCCCTTTTTATAATGAAGTTATTAACATATTTGATGAACAAAGTGAGAAAATGTCCAATAATTTTACGAAGTTTGTAAATCACATCACCATAAAATTCAGGATGTGAAATACCGTGTCGCAGAAGTGCCTTGAGATTACATTGGCACTTGCCAATAAGTGAGAGATTTCGATAGTAAAATTTAGAGAAAGTTTTTCTTAGTTTATGGTATCTATATCCTTGCTTAAGCAGCTTTTCAGTTAAAATGAGATTTCGACTGTTAAAATCGTCAATAGATGAACAAGCTCTAGCAAAACGAATAAGTTGAGATATATAAACCCCGTAAGAAGGGGCACGGGGAACATTTCCGTCAAGATGAGGGAAATTTACAATATTAACATCACAATCATCTCTTTTGTCATATATTTTAGAAGAAATAATTCCATTATCAATTTTAAGGTCAAGATCAAGAAAAGCTGCATAATTGTCGTACGGGTTAGCTTTATTCAATTTGAGTTCTTTAGGATAAATTGTAGGAATCAGAGCATCAAAGAAAGGGTTATCTAAGTTAACAATATCATCCAAATATCGTGAAGTTTCATTGAAGGCTTTTATAACATCTACTTGTGATTGTGGATTCAAACGTAACATGAAATCTCTCTCATAGCAGTACAAATCAAATCTGCGACAAGTGGTGCACAAGTCGTACCCATAGGAATACCAATTACCTGACGTTATATAGCATTCCCATAACGTACAAATATGTTATCCAAAAGAAAGGTAAGCGATTCGCAAACTTCTGAGCGAATTGGTGTAATATTTCATTTGCTCGTCAGTAAAGAAAGCTTTTTCAGCATTACATGCCAGAAATGATGTTTTATCCCGGGCAAATACTTTCTGGATTAAGTTAGTCAGTTTATCTTTAATTAAAATATGAGGAAGAGTTATGTACAAAGTAGAAAAATCGTACGTGCTTACAGTGGATGCAAGATACCTTTTGTTCCTAAGTTTGTTTAAGACTTCTGAAGAGTTCTTAATAGACCAGAAGAGATTTATTCCAGAATTTTCATAAGTCTTATCACAGTAGAATTTTACATGTTCTTTTACCTTCGTTAAACAAGAAGTCAACAGTATAGACAATTTAGTAGTAGTACAGGAGCTAGAATTTGCAATAAAACGCGCGTTATATGTTTTATGTAGTTTTGGTAGCCAATGCATTGTAGGAAAAGTACGCAAATGAGTCATGCAGGAAACACCACATACAGAACAAATAGTCGCCCGAACAGCAACGCAAGGAAACAGCAAATGTACATAACTATAAAAACATCAAGAGACGCACAAAGACAAAACAAACATACAATAGGGGGAAGACGGAAGTACCGCCTTGGAACGGTCAGTGACAAAAGTCACTGGGTGTTAAACCGGTTTATGGGCGCCCAACCTCACACTTATTCCATCCTCATCCTAAACGACAAACAGTGTAAACAGTGGAAGTTTATGTTGTGCAATTTTAATATCGGTTCCAAGTTGTTCACACTTTTTTGAAATGGTCTGAAACGATGGTCTTTTTTATATAAAAAGTGAGAAAAACGACTTTACAGCAGAACTCATCGCTTCCATCGGGACAATTCTTGATGAAATCGCAAACACGTCCAACATGTATGCACACGCCATTTCCACAGGAGAATTCGTCAACAGTACATGCTTCCTCTGAAAGTTTAGCAGAACTATGTCATAAAATACATTCATTAAACACCTAATCACGCTAAAATATAACTATTACAGCAACAGTTACTTATAGTAATATATAATATATATTACTGTTTGACTCTTTGAATTTCGTCTCGGCCATAAATTGAAGCGCGAGAAGATCTGCCAGGCGCTCTCAATTGATTATATTGGCCATGATCTAGTTTCTCGAGATATTTTCCCGCCCTTGAAATATTGACCACGAAAAATAAAGTCAGGTATTGATATGTAGATATTTATAAAGTCACACATTTCATAGACAAATTCAAAGAGGTAATAGTATTATTGTTATTAAGATTATGAATTTCGAGAATGTAATTTACTGAGTAATTATACCAAGACTAAGTTGTCGTCCTTTAACTCTTTCGCTGCCAAATTGTGTCAACTGCTACAATTTTCCATTTTTATTATTCTACATTTTTGTTTTATAAAATAGTAACAGTAACAAACAGTTTGGATCATGATGAGACACCGAATAACTTGGCCTCTCGTCTCGATATAAACTGTTTGTATAGGCAATCACAGATGCGATATTGGCAGCGGAGGAGTTAAACGAGTTTAATGGCATTAGATACAAATAATGACAACTAACTCTCATATCATGTTTGATTACTTTTCTTTGAAGTCCTGACAGATGTACACAAACGTATACAGTAGAACCTGTCTTAAGCAGCTATCAAAAGAAGATTATGGTATGTTAGGCAGATGGTAGCTTAATGCAGGTCATAGGTAATGCAGAAATCTCCTATAGGACCTTCCTGTATTAATTTTGACCTGCATTAACATACCGCCTGTTTTTTAAGACTCCTATGTTCAATTAATGAATGGCCCCTTAAGACAGGTGCAACTGTATGTCTATTTTATAAGATATATAGTAATCAAAATAAATATAGTCTGAGACTCTGCTTTTTTTAAAAGAAGGATGGAATAAACTACTAACTCTGGCGAGAAAAAATACATTTCAGTTCATCTGATCCGTCTGAGCTGAGCAATCCTTGATTCCGTCACATACTGCCGTGTAAATTATCCATTCCATACTGCTGCACTCGAAAAGCATGTCTTTATATTCCGGTTCTACGTATGTCATGCCTTGAATACTGCTAGCATTACTTGTACTGCCTGTCAGAAATACATGAAAGGTTCGATAGGTCGAACTAAGGTGACTCGGGTTAACTTGAACTGAAAGTTCGAGTCTTTCGAAATTTACAAAACAGAATTGTTCTAAAATGTATCACTACGTATATTAAGAAACACATGTGTCAACTTAATGCAGGTCGAAAGTAATGCTGAATTACGACCTGCATTTAGCTGTGAACTGGAGAAATTTTCCAGATTGGAAAGCGGACGAATCGAACTTCTGTTATAATCTCGATGTAATTTGTATAGTCCCTTGTAGTTCGAAATACCGACGTTCAACTGAGGTTGAATCATTAGAGACATTCCGCGTATAGGCTGTGCAAATAGATTTGTTGTATGTTAATGTGCCGTGTGACGACTGCATAATTAACTTTTTTGTGTTTAACCCTTCGCTTGCTATTCACGTCAATATACCTACCTGTAAATAGTGAAGACCCAGATGAGACAGCTCCTGCATGAGCTGTCTCATCTGGGTCTGCACTATTTACAAGTTGATTGTGCATCCAGTGCACCCCACATCAGTGATTGCACTGCGAAATACTTGTACACAGTGAATATATATGTAATTATACAACAGGACATGGGTAAAGAAGGAGAAATGTATTTTAAAATTCAGCAAGCGAAGGGTTAAATGTAATCATATGCGAGTATGTTCTTTGCAATATTTTTCAGACAAAATATACATTTAAATTACATATTCCTACTTGTTACTACTGTTGTCAATATCTATTTAAAAAACCTTCAATGATCATGGAAAGATAATGCGTTTCCGAAATCAATATTATCTGAACAACTTGAATGATACAAACTAAATAAAAGGGTAGTTAGAATATTTATATTGTATGTACATACACTCATACTATACAAATGTACCTGTATAATTCATAATGATGTACGGCGTCTCGCAGACTGAAGCAAACACGGATGCTCTAATTGTTGTAGACACTGATGAACAGGAACTCGTCAGCCAGCTGCCTTTTGCGGATGTTACGTTGACAGTCATACCAGTGCATTGATTTTCGAACACATTAAATGGTTCTCCTGTATTCCTATTACAAAAATATTCTAGATATATAAAGCCATTATGAATAAAATAACATTCATTTGAATTATATCATATAATTGTTTCGTTATTGCAATCATTAAGTGTGCAATTATTAAAATATATTGCTTGCTGTGCTTCACATTTATTACTAACATAACACTTTCATGTAAGGACAGAAAGCTGGGAAGATATCTGTGCGAAAAGAAATGAATAATTCTAATTTTATACTAGAAAAGTTAAAAAAGTAACTTAAGAGTATTTTCCCGTGCCCACACATACCAAGCACTGAATGTAACTGACGTTCCATCCTGCCAAACGTGTTCTAAACGTAGTTTGTCCATATAACGTATCAGCCCTGGAATTCAATGGGTATATACAATAACATAATTATACTATATTGCAAAAAGCCCATTCCACCATGTCGAAGGTATTTTTTGTCAAAGCATTTACGTTCTGCTTTTGTTCAACTAACGTGTTATCCTAAGTCTACAAAAGTGAGCGTGCAAATGTAAAAGGGTCGATTCTAAAGCCTTTATTTCATAGATACGCTTTTCCACACATTTTTGCAAACAGTGTAGACCCTGATCAGACAGCTCCTGTAGGCACCCAGGATCTGTTAAGCCTGCATTTGCCCTGCCTTTCGGAGAAACAATTGCCAACACAGATCTGGAAATTAATGTTGATCTATTATTTTGCATGCAGTTACGATTACACGTAATTTTATAACAACATTCTACGGACTTTCAGAACAACCCTCGTACATACGAAAATCTATATTTGAGAAAACAAATATATACAAAGAAGTTGGAGTTAAAGTCATAAATGTTCATGGAACAAAGGGTTAATACATGTAAATCATTTTATCTGCTTGTTCATGTTTGCATATACCGGGTATATATGGACTTCAGTCAAAATACCATATCGCACACAGAATAAATTATAATAAATTCTGAAAGTAGGAGATCCTTCAAAAGCACCAATGCGAGAAGAGAAAATCGCAGGCTGAGTTTTATTGAGTCTATTCATTAGCAGTAATAAAAGTGCAACACTACTCACGTCCCCTAGCACCATACAAATTTGACATGTGTCATACACTTCTTTCATAACCATAGGTATTTATATAATATAATTGTAATGAATGCCTCACTGCATGTTGCAAAAACAAACAAATAGTGAAATAGTTGACCTGTCATAGTGACAATGTTTATGTAAAAGGTTACGGAATGATATCGTTTGCTGTAGGAGTTGCCTTTCAGAAATAAGTGTTTCTGTTTCAGTACAGTATACGGACGTTACAATTAGTATTGATATCGGTTTCAGCCACATGAGGCCGTCTAATGTAGGTTGAATGTCATACAGAAAGCTGCAATGAGAACTTTCTGTATGACGTTCAACATTCATTAAGCAGCCAACCGCCTGACTAAACAGACCTAATTTGTTCTTAACCCTTCGTTTGCTGAATTTAAAAAAAAAATCTTCTTCTTTACCCATGCCCTGTTGTATAATTACATGTATCTTCACTGTGTACACGTATTTTGCTGTGCAATCACTGCTGTGGAGTGCACTGGTTGCACAATCAACTTGTAAATAGTGCAGGAGCTGTCTCATCTGGATCTTCACTATTTACAGGTAGGTATATTGACGTGAACAGCAAGCGAAGGGTTAACTACAAATCCGGTTTAGATTCGATGAAGAATTTGAGTTTTGGTTTAAACTGCACTGCGACAAAGTTTGGCCATATTAATTATATAGTGCAGTTGATCAGGCACTGACCAGTTCTGTAAAGGTTGTGTGTACTTATGTATATGTGCGTGCGCATTTCATTCAAACCTTTACTTCATGAATATTCATGTGAGAAATAATGACGTCATGAGTATGTATTAGTTAAGTCAAGCAGGAAAAGACACATACAAAACGCAACCAACACCAAAACAACAATAGAAAGCAAGCAACACATCCACACAACCAAACATACACACAAACACACGAGTCAAAAACATGAAACACAAACAAAAGCACAAACACAAATGCACAAAACAAACAAAAAATCAAGGGTGACAAAGGGAGTACCGCCTTGAAACGGTCAGTGGCAAAACCACCACTGCGGTTTTAAACCGGTTCACGGACGTCCTAACCTCACACTTATCTCAAAGTCACTCTAGCTTAACAAATAGTGTAAATAAAGGTATCCCCACCAGACTTTATAATGGCACTATATCCACAGGAATTGTTGACCATGGCAGAAACTGTAGAATCATATCCGTACTATTTCATAAGCAAACAGAGTAGACCCTGATCAGAAACCGTCTGATCTGGGTCTACTCTGTTTGCAAAGGCGCAGAAAGGTGTATTTATGGAGTTAAGGTTTAAGCTTCTGGTGTTGCTGTGGACTTTTGTGTATTTTGAATTGTAGAGTTGTTGTATTTGTGAAATATGAAAAAGAAAGAAAAGAGAGAAACGTGTACCTAAATGCGTGTAAATCGTATAAGGCGGAGTAGGGTCGTTGAAATCAGTCATATGATCCTCCATATAAAGCAACCAGGTTTGTAAATATTCCATCTCTTTCCTCTTGGTGATAATCAGTTGGCGATAGCCATGTTTTTGACAAAACTTTGCATGTGTAAGCCAGTCCGTGATTTCCAAATGGCGGCTGTAGATGTAGCACTTCTTCAGAATTCTTGAACAAACTGTAACATGTTAAGTTTGCATATGAAATATTTCTGTTTGGAGTATCAACATACTTTAAAATTTTCCATCATACAAACGCCTTATCATCCATTTGCAAACAGAGTAGACCTAAAGTAGACGGTCCCTATAGGACCCGTCTGATCAGGGTCTGCTCTGTTTGCTTTTGACATGGTATAAATCTGATTCTACAGTTTTTGTCAAAGCACAAAATTCCCTTGGAACGTTTACACAATAACAATTGCACTGATAAATATGCTGGTTGTCATTATTTCTTAAATGAATATCGAACAGGGAAAGGGTTAAGATAACAACGTTATCACTTAGTGGTATCACCGCTAAAATATATCGGATACTAAAGTACATGTATACCAGAACCTACAGAAAGATCCTATAGTAGCGGCATTATAGTCTTATACCACATGCCTTACATGCCCAAAATTAGACGACTTTTTATGGCCACTTTAACCCTTTCCTTCATATAAACGTGTTTCCACGTATTTGCAAACATAGTAGACCCATATCAGATGGCTCAAATAGGAGCCAACTGATCAGGGTCTGTTCTGTCTTCTAATGGAATAATTATTTGTAAGATATGTTTCTTTACACTCTGAATGTTTACAATTTTCTGTTTTGTCTATGAATATGAGGTAGGTACAACATTTTGGAATAAACAAAGAACAGAGAAAGGGTTAATACTGGTCAACTAAACATTTCAATATCGCAGCGCTGTTAAAGACATTTATGTTTACCACTGTCGATAATTTAATGACCAATATTTCATAAAACTTCGACTATGGCATTGTCTTACCAGAGTAACAGATACGTACCTAGATACTAAAATCGTTATTTCTCCACCAAACCCTATGTTATAACACTTTTGTGACCACTCGTTAGAATAGTCTCTTCAAGACAATTCTAAAAAGTAGTTATAACATAGGGTTTGGTGGAGAAATATTTTAATTCACGCAGCTTATCCGGGCCTCTGATCTTACCTCGGTGCACTCCATAGTCTTCTGCCAGTGTATCAATAAGTTCTGTTGCGACAACTAAAATGAAAGTGGTTGGATGATTATTCAATAACAAAAGTTTAAAATTCAACGGCATTATTTATCACCTATTGTACGTGTCTTTAGGACCAATGTATGCTTATCATCCGAACAACCAACATTAAAAAAACCGTAAAGGTTAATTACAATAAACAGAACATATTTGGATAACTGTGCTATCCTTTATACAGACACATTTTGACACCTTTGCAAACAAAGTATACAAAGACCAGACGACTCCTGTTTATTCATAAAGTTATCAATTCATGCATAAATGCTCATAAAGGAATGGTTAATATACATTTTAAAATTACATGCACATACAGGTTTTTTGAACTACCCTTCAAATAAAGGTGTTTTTGCCAAATTAGTTTTACTTTTGCAAAAGACTGCTATGTAACATATCACAATTTCTTCGTTAAAGATGTATCCTGCCCATATTTGTTTTTTAAATTTTGTGTCACGAAATGACTTTGCAGTTCAACTTGAAACTGAGTGCTAATGAGCATGGTAAGGCAAGCGTTGGTTGTATCCAAAAAGTAGAACATTTGATTACCGCGGAAACCAGTAGAAACCCGTCCGCCATTCACTGGAAATTTTCAACAATCGTAACATTCATTTCGATATAAATATTATAAACTATTACGCAGTAAACACCTTTTTCACGTTTCTTAACCTTTTACTCCATGAATATCTATGTAAGAAAAAATGACTACTTGAAATATAATCAGATTTATTGTTATAATAGCACATGAACGAAGGAAGATTTGGCCATGGCAGAAACTGCAGAATCATATCTATATTGTATCACAAGCAAACAGAGCAGACCCTGATCAAATGGCTCTGTTTATTTGGGTATACTATTTTTGCAAAGGCGCATGAATGCGTATTTATGGAGTAAAGGAATAACCAATAGTCAGATTTTCTAAGGATTTAGCATAATTCAGTTATCGGTATTATTTAGCTGAATAGATATATACATTGAAAACATTATTTTTATGATATAGATATGTGACTTATTCGCAAATGTGCAATATATAACCTTAAAATGTAATGAAACTAAAAACATTCAAATGTTAACACCCTTTAGAAAATGCCGATATAATACTTAATTTATCGAATTATAATATTTGGCCAATAGGCATCTGTGCAATGTTCTTCTTCGTCCATCCTGTTGTGTTTTTTTTTAAAATGTAGATAGACAAAAATTGAAGAGTGGTGAACATATCTCAGCACCATTTCCACACGTTGTTTGTGAATTTAATCGGTTATTCCACTCAACAGAATTACGATAGTTTACATTCTATCCTAATTGCACAACATCAATTCAAGAAAAATTTCTAAATCTCAACTTTGCCCTAATATTACATTCATATAATGTGAAAAGTATAACACAAGCATCGGATACATGTCAGAATGTTCAGAAAAATGCACTGTTTTATAAGGTTTGCTTCATTATATTTTGCATCGGAGCCGCATGACCTATTACACAGCACCGCAGCACCGTGAAACGTTACACATCCATCAGCAGCTGAACTTCGATTCCTCGAACACATGGATACCTCGAACTTTGCTCGGCATTGCTCGAAGTAAATGTTCTGTCCTTCTGAAATTTACAATACAGAACCGTTCTCAATTGTATCAATACGCATATCTAGAAACACACGTGACTGCCTAAGGTACGTCGAACGTAATGCTGAAATGAGCATTCGGCATTACTGTCGACCAACATTAAACTGTGAACATGGGAAATTGTTCAGATTAGAAATCGGATGACTCGAAAGTAATTGTATGGTCCATTGAAGTTCGAGATATCGAAGTTCAACTGTATTATACGTGACATTTATTACCATCAGCAGACGTCATCCAGGGTGGAAAGGTAAAGACTGGAACCAACCGGAAAGATAAGCCAAAACCTATTTCCTCACGTAAATCTTCATTCTCTTCGTACGAGAAATTTATAATCAAATACCAAGCTTTGTATTGTCTCCTTGGCTTCATTCGACTGTTGCAAAGCTCTTCGTTATAGATTTTTCCGTCCCAAATGGTCAAATAAGATCCTGTTAAACGAAACAAATTGTTAACATTCTATCGCAGTTATGACAATGGCGTTGTCTCCGTTTATGTTATTTACTATAACATATTTAGTAATTAAAACGTTGCAGTAGATATAATAGCGAACTGGAGCACATGCATGCCATGGAATACGTTTACAATGATTTTAAATGGTTAAGAAAGACTATTTTATTATGATGACGAGAGAATATTGACGCACATTTTAAAGAACAGAACAAAGGCCAAAACGTGTGAATATGTCGTTGATTAAGGACGAATCGTCTGTGGCACAAATGGCAATGAAGTGTTTTTGCTGCTATGTGGACAGGATTTAGATCATCAGAAAGGAAAGCAAAACTAACGTGTGGAATTAAACGTAAAACGGCTGTGATAAAGACTTAAATGTCAACAGACACATTATAGACAACAATATGCACGAAACGACACGTGAAGGTGGACGGTGTTGGTCTGTACATGAAAGTAAACTTCCGGCTGTAGATAAGAGTAAGTAAGTCCTATAACAAATGCAAGCTGAGTGCGAAAACAACATTCAGCGTAAACTAGAAACAGGCAACGATATAAATATTCTTTCCCAAAGAAACACCAATAATTTGATGGACAAACTGAACCTACACACAACCAAAGTTAACTTTACTTCTTACAGTAGTGAAAATGTACTTGTACAAGTTTCGTGCATGCTGAAACAGAGCGCAAAGGTAAGTACTACACATTACACACTGGTGTAGCAGATGTTATTCCAATGTCCCGAGAAAAAATCTCTGATTAACTTGGACTGGTTTAATGACATTTCACTATTTAAACCTTATCATATAAATAACCGTGTGACAACCTTGTAACTACAAGTTTAAAGGCATTTCGAAAAGAATGTTGACCCATTAACCCTATGCTGTGTATTGCGGGTGCTCTATGGTGCCACACTGGGAATTTCCCAGCTGGATATCAATAGTCAATTATCAAGTCTCCCAATATGCAGCAGAATTATTACAGGTAAATGAAATGATAGTTTGCGTTATTTATTTTTGATTATCATTTACCTTTTATTTTAATATTTTTTATTATGCGAGTGTTGAAATATGATCTTTATTTTTTGCATTTACTTGAAATTTAGGTGTTTGATAAACACTTTTCTTATCGCTATTAATTGTATTTATTTAATTTGATTTTGAAAACAAATAATGACTTTAGTTAATAAAAATTATTGTCAATTAATATATTTTGTATTGTGTTATGGCACTACAGAAGCAATTGGTGTTTTATGAACAACAATGTGTAGATATGGTAAGAAGCGTTTCTGTTGTATTCTATAGGAATTACATTCCTGTAGAACAGAATATATCCAGATCACACCACGGGGTAATAAGTGTTTCTCCAATACCATTGCTGATCTAATACAATATTACCTAATTTAAATTAAACTAAATATTACAAACACACTTATCCCTTCAAATCAAAAATCAATAGAGAAAAAGAAACTGTTATCAATGTTACTCAAAAAATCAGTAACTCTTCTCAATTTCATTTGACCCGTTTAATTGACTCTTCACACCTTCTAGAGCTAGATTTATTTCTAAACAACTATTATCCCTTTCCCTGTTTGCTTTGACAGAAACTGTAGAATCAGATATATATCGTGTCAAAAGCAAACAGAGCAGACCCTGATCAGACGGCTTCTATAGGAGCCGTCTGATGTGGGTCTACTCTGTTTGCTAATGCTTAAAACACGATATTTCTATAAAGAAACGTTTTTGATTTGACAAAAACTATAGAATCAGATCTATATCGTGTCAAAAGCAAACAAAACATATTCCGATCAGACGGCTTCTGTAGGAGCCGTCTGATCTGGATCTACTCTGTTGCTAATGCGTAAAAACAGGTTTATATGAGGGAAAGGGTTAAAAGATTTTTAAAGATATTTATATTGGTCATTTCACACAAAACTGGCTTTATGTACTGCCTAGCACTTTATTTTCCAATCTACCTTTATCAAGGTACATGTATAATTGCATAAATTTATCTCATAGTAATTGAGCCTGACTGGACCTGCAGGAGCACTCCAGGGAATGAGTAATCAGCACAGCTGTATACTGTGTATTGGGGTCGCTTTATGAAGGAGCTTTGAAATATAATAGACTAAAAGCTGATTATTTTAACTAGACAAAGTGATCTTAATATCTAATTTTCGTTTATAAATATATATACTCACCATCTACACATGGGATATTGAAATGCCAAAACGTCAAGACATAAGGTCCCCCGCTGTATGCGCTTTGATAAACCCATCTTTGTTTTTCAGGCAATTTGGTGTTTAGACCAATGAGACTATAGCTCATTACATGGCCGTCCTTTTCACCGAATCCTGAGTAGTCATCCCATATGGTTGGCGATTCTTTGAAAAGAAAGGACAATGTTTATACTTATACCAATATGAGACAACATTGTTCTTTACAATAATTGTTTATATTCATCGATATAAGTTGCTTCATGAATTAAGTGTTATAGAATTGTCATGATCACTTGTATAACTAAGACAAAACATTGCCTCTAATTGTATCTCCAACAAAAAATAGTAAGCAGAAACATTTCCCGTTGGAACGCGTTTGTTTCAATATATACCTTTTTTCTTGCCGATTGCTCTTTGCAACATTTAAAATGTGGTATGTCCTTTGGTCGAATGGCATTATTTCGTTACAATATGTAGTAATGTCAGCTATTTATAGTTCCATAGAATGTTTAATCATTTAAAAGAAATAGCGATGTTGCTCTATGCAGTGTGGTTTGTTGTTTGTGTGGGGTTTTTACAGGATCATGTTAGTTTCGAACCTGACTGTAAATATATCGAAATGGATGATGCATGTGAGACATTCGGTGTCATTCGTATTAATGGATTTAATGTAATAATATGATGCTCACTATTATCAGCGTTGTATCGGTCCAATTATCCCACAGTGCGCAGAAACGGACGTTAATCAACACAAACCAAGCCAAACCAATTATGATCTATTCAGTGTTACAGTATTGTGAAACCGTGCTTATGCTGCTTACTGTTTTCACCAGTGTGAATTATTTGCAGATGCGTACATAGTATACCAACACCAGGTAGAGCTATCTGATCATGGTCTGTTCTTTTTGCTAACGAACTGAACTAAATATAGTTCTACCGTTTCTACCGTGGTAGAATAGAGCACAAAGCAGGGAGGGGATACAACACGAAAGTTCCAAGTAACTCCTGAAGCAAAAATGAAGTGAATTGTGTCAAAGTGCTTCAATAACAAATCGGCCTAGTATGTTCATGTACATTTATCACCTTAATATTCACGAGGATAAAGATTCATTTCACCCATTTTGATTAACGTTTAGAAACAAATATTGACCGGAAAGCGCATAATGCTTATGTATCATCTAATCTACATATATGGGTCGGGAATAACAATGGCAAACTGTGCAAATCCAGAAATGTGGCCCGTCTTACTAACGATCGTACGAGTGATATTATCGTACGTTCTACAATACGCAGCTGAAATAGTTCAACAAAATAAAGCCTAAATTCCTGCAATTACTAGAATGTGCGGTAATTTCGCCTGCTCAAGCAGTAGCCATATTCATAAATTAGTACTTAGTAAGAGGGGCACTGCTTATTGGTCTACTTTAGTGTTTATATTTACACAACAATCATGGAGTTTAAATATGATGAAATATATTTCAATAACAGAAATGAGATTGAATCGAGCATTCTGCAAACATTTCACTATTATTTTTGTTTGCAATAGGATCCGTGCATCTAGGCTGAACTTCCAATTAGTCACAGAACTCTGTCCTGACAATGTTTGTAATCGTGTTTAAACAAAATAAATTTGGTCTGGCCGAACGGTTGATGCAATTACACTCATACACATAAAGATAATTATGCCATGCAGTTAAACGTTTGTTTTAAACGCTGTTTTGGAAAATTGTAGGCTTGATAAATGTCAGACAGTCGGACCAATGTCAATAATAAAACTGTTGGAGTTGTCCATTGTATTTTGACATTATTCGATAATACTATCAAAACGGCAAACTTCGGACAAAATAAATATGGAAAAATAGTCAAACAGGGAGAGCCACACACGGAATGACACCGCATCAAACACCATCTAACGAGAAACGATAAAGCCACAAGACAAAACATAACAGGACGCATATCAAGACGAAACACATTAAACATTAAGCATATTAAAAAACAAAATTGACCGTAGGCTGAAAGCAGGAGTGCCGCCTTGGAACGGCCAGCAGCCAAAAGCAATAAAAAAAGGGCTACTGGGGGACTTGAACCTGGTTTATGGGTACCCAACCTCGTCCTTATCCCACTTTCACCAAAGTCAAAATGTAAATAAAATTCCCCCTCCAGACAACACCACAACATGCGTAACGATGTATGCCAAAATGAAAATGATTTGAAAATGAACGCTATTAGAAGTAAACAAGCGACGTCATCATGTAAATGACGTCATAATTTAAAAGTACGGGAAAACTATTTGAAACACTTCCACTGCGACATTTAAAAGATCAATCGCAAGAAAATACAATTACCAGTGGATATTAATCATACACAACTGTTTTGTTTGCAAAAGAATAAACTTGACATCGTAGGCATGTACTCGATGACTATTCAGGTCAGAGCAGCTGTGGAGTAGTCATTTGGGGTACGACAGAACTAGCAAAATACAAATATCTAATTTCCTCCCTCCGTAAACGGGTTTCAGAGGGAATCTTCATAGAGTATTAAGCCTTTTCCGTCGTCGCACAAGTAAAGAGGAAAGCATAATGACCAACTGTAAAGGGGTCGACCACCAAGCATGTAGTGTGCTGCAATATAGAGGGGTCATATCCCTTTTTAATGAATTGTTTTATACGTTTGACAAACAAAGTATCAAAATAAGTATGTCCAATAATTTTTCGAAGTTTGTAAATGACATCACCGTAAAACTCCGGATGTGAAATACCTAACTTTAGAAAAGTACGTAAATTACAATTGTATTTGCTGATGAGTAGAATATTACGGTGGTAAAATTTTGAAAATGTTTTACGAAGTTTGTCATATCTGTAGCCCTGTTTTAGTAGTTTTTCAGTGATAATAAGGTTACGATTGTTAAAATCATCAACAGAGGAACAAGCTCTAGCAAAACGAATAAGCTTGTAAAACTTCAAGTGATACAAGACAGGCGTATTCAAGAGATTGAGTGTCTAAGACGTGGCATGTACTCAAGTGTATGTGTATGCATGTGCGTGTGTCCGTGCGTGCGTGTGTGTGTATTCGTGCGTGCGTGTGTGTGTGCGCGCTTGGCAAGATCTCAACGATGTATTTAATGAGATTTCTATGAAAACCACAAATACATACTTATATTATATTATTCTAAGCAGTCATTAGTCATATGCACAGGTCATAAAGATTAGCCCTGGAAATATAATACGCATATTCAAATGGCAAACTATATCTAGCAAAAAGCATTTTGAAGGTTTTGACATGTGGCATAAAGTATTTAGCAAGAATCAGCAGTAATCATAGGGTTCGGTTGTGCACACATGTCTACAACTGAGAGTATGGGACGGCAAATCTTCAAAATGATTGTAATGTGACGACATAGCTTCATATTTGTTTGTTTAAACTGCTCTGCGACAAAACAGGTCATAATAATGTCGTTAGCTTATATGTTGTTCCCTCATATTGACGTCCTTTGACACCCTCTATAAAAGTTTCCTTTTGAAACCATTGCCATAACTGTGAGTAAATTTATCATGGTTTCAAAACTGCACAATTCTAGGGGTTGTTTTCTTTTTTCTAGTACATGCTCCTGCAGTCTGAGTCGAACAGTAGCATATGCGGGAATGAGTTCACTTTGTTTCCAAAACTACTCAAATGTTAGATCAAATATTACTTTTGCGTTTAAATCATTGATTATCAAGTGATTCAATACAATTTGTTAGCCTAACTTTATCATAATACGTTGGTTGTGTTATTATCAAATGAAAGTAAGTATCCATAAACAATGAATATGTAAATACCCGAACAAAGCTACAATAATCATGACGTACCCTCAGTTTTCACGATGATTTTGAACCCCTGTCTTCTATCGCTACGTTGATATCTTCTCTCACAGGTGATAAAAATGATTTCAAGAGTGTCTTTGTCTGTGGGAAAGGTTGGTGTAAGTCCGTTTTGTGAAGATGTTATGGGTGGAAATGCCTTGTGAAATGTCAGCGTGTCCTCCAGACAATATGTGTTTGGTAAAATCTGAAACAATCAAACACTAAATAATAACAAAGTAAACATGCATAACCTATGTGATGATTTAAATTATATTTCTGTAGGTGAGAATATTTCTCATAGTAACGGAGTAGTGAATAAAGTACTTGATTCGTGATAATGATGTCGGAGCATCGTACCCCGATACAGTAACACCCCTCTAAACCGGACGTTAATTTATTGACCGGACGTAAAATTATCGGTCTTGGAGACAAGTGGCTGCTTAATGTAGGGTAAAAGTAATGCAGCAAGCTCCTCTGCATGACTTTTACCCTGTATTAAGGAGCCTCCTGCTTAAAAGTATCTAATTTCTTCTCAACTAGAATTCCTGTTTAGAGAGTTTTTTCTGTAATGAAAAAGTCAAGTGGGAAAAGCCACACACAAGAGACAACCCTCACCAAAACGTCAATAGAAAGCTAATAATACATAGTCGCATACACACATGCAAACACACACACAAGATGACACTTTTAAACATGAACAAATGCACAAGTACAAAGACACTAGACAAACATAAAGGTAACTTAGATAAAGAGTGTACCGCCTTGGAACGGTCAGTGGTTAAACCACCACTGGGGGCTTAAACCGGTTTACGTACGTCCTAACCTCACACTTTTCTCAAATTCATCATGGCTTTTAAATACATGTATAAATTCATTTGAGATCAGAACCAGGTTCGAAATGAAACAAGTTTGAAGGACTACGTCAAATATGTTTTAAGAACTACTGATTTCCAGTTTTTGACGATGGGTGGTATAAATCACATTACAGGATGGGACAAAATATATTGACTTCTACATAATTTAATTCACTTGCCTCTTATTGCGCGTTTTGCCTAGATTGAGATTATGTCTTAAACGTTTTGGGTATTTCCCTTCAGAAATAGTATTAATCAAGACATAATCTCGGGTTTATCATTTAGAGTTTCATTGTGAAATAATTAGAAGCAAAATACTTAATTGCTTTTTTGAAATACTTTCCCTACAATTCCCGATTATACTTAACCCTATCGGCGCCAAATTGCTAATTGTCGTCTGCAATCCAATTTTGTTAAATCATTCGGTAAAATACGGAAATAAGATAACTAAATGCAAATTTCAAAGGAATAAAGCACATATAAAGATATATAGTTCGAGACAAAAAATGAAATCCCTGACCAAACGCCGCCTATTCAAGGCGGCGTCTGATCTAGGACTGCATTATCTGTCATAGTGCATTTTTGCGACATTGGTGGTGAAAATGGTTAAAATAGCCCAAAAGTAGCAGCAAACATAAAAATTCAAACATATAAATTGGAAGGAAAAACAGCGAGTCAGTAGAAACGTAGACAATCTATAGCATTATTTGTATTTCACTTACCGATTGACTGTAGAAATTTATGACAGCGAAATTTAGTCTTATGTATCCACCATGAGCAGATGTCACTGTCCACTTAAACAAAGCTTTGGATGAATAATAGAGCGGGTATCCGATACTGGTTAGGTCTGTATTGGTGAACACCGTGACATCAAATTCTTTACTGTTGTTTGAATCAAGGTCTATGTATTGAGGCAGATACGGTTCTGAAAAGAACAGCGAACATATCGTTATATGGCCTATGCCTGCGGTTTGGATTTTAGGGTACTGCAACACTGAATAGGCCATGCAGGGCCAGAGAATGATGCATGAAAAAGAACTCCAATAGCACCGAGTCACAGCAATTGAAATGCACGCGCACATACCATACAAACGGACACATACACATACAGACATAACACACATTAATATGTTCAGAAAAGGTAAAAGTAGACGAAACAAACATACATTAGGGTGAATACAGGAGGACCACATCGGAACCTTCAGTGGTAAAATTACCAATGGCGGTTTAAGAAAGAAAAACAGCCCTACAAGGAGCGCCACACACAAAAAGACACGGCACCAAACGCCACCGAACAGGAAACAGCACGCTACCAGACATCTTCAATCGATCAGACGAACAGTGTAGATAAATATAACCACCACCGACTGCTGCACAACGAAGGTGACGGCTAACACAACAGTGTATACGTATGTTTAACAAAATATTCAGTAAGACCCATCTAAACCGGAATTCTAGTAGAGAAGAATTTAAATACTTTTAGTTAGGTGCCTGCTTAATGCAGGGTGAAACAGTCGTGCAGAAAGCTCTTTTAGGACCTTTCCTTGTGACTTGCATACTACATTAAGCCCATTAAGCTGCCACCTGTCTCAAGACCGACATTTATGCTAAATAGAACGTCCGGTTTAGAGGGGGTTTATTGTACAAGGACTCTTTTAACACACACACTGGAACTACACCAAGTCATTAGTGTACTAGACCAAAAACGTAGAAATATTCGACGTCCTTCCGCGGTCTCAATATATGGTAGTGTACTATGTCCTTCCATTCACCACAAAAGCTAGAAGGGCACCATGGGACTGGTTATAGAGGGACAGATCACCAAACATACAGTGCGTTGCAATACTCATTGCCTTGCAATCTTTTTTTCAGGAATTATTGTATGCGTTTACTAAACAAGCCTTCCAACTACATTACGAAGTTTGTCAATTCCATCGCCATAACATCCCTGGTGTAAATGCTTTGGTCGCAGGGGCAACCTTAAATTACACTTGTATTTGCTAATGAGAGTCAGATTTCTGTTATAAAATTTAGATAATGTTTTACAAAGTTTATCATACATGTACATTGTACCTGTAGGCTTTTAGTATAAACAGGTCTTAGCAAACTGCATACGTGGTGAAATGTAACTAGAACTATCACTAAAGGTAATTAATATCCCCACTAGCACATTTGACACAGATGGGGTCAATACAGGACAACTTCAATCCGTAGCACTACCCATCAACTCAATGCAGGACAACTTCAATCCGTAGTACTACCCATCAACTGAGCTATTAATATTAGTATATCTATATCATGGTCTAAGCTGTAACTAAATATATGGGGAGATAATTCAATAATGATGTGATGAAGTAAAAACCAAAATCACAGGAGTACTTATCAAAAGGGAGATAATTAACGACAAGAAGAGACGAATCTAAATTCTGAAAGGGGGTGTTCCCCCGAGAGCAAAAAATGCAACACAAAAAGAGAAAATTGCAGACTCGGTTTTATTGAGTCTGTTCATGAACAGTAATTGAAAGTGCAACACTGCTCACGCCCCCTAGCACCGGCTTAAGCGGTATTCAATTTTCAGAACAAGAAGTACTGAAATTCATTATCTCGAAACCATTATCGCAGATGCACAACTTCAGATGGTGTTCAACAATACTTCAAAATTTAAAAAGGTTCTGTTGAAGTATGACAGAGTAAAGCTCCGGACCGCTAAATTTTCATTTGTTAAATTTAAAAAAAGGAGATAATTCATGAATGAAGAATCAAATTAAATCAAATTAAAACCACAATTGCAGGTGTACAATCTCAGATGGTGTTCAACAATACTACTTAATTTAAAAACATCTGTTAAAAGAAGTTCTGTTGAGGTATGACAGAGTAAATCTCAGGACTAAATTTCATATATAAAAAATACGAAAAGGGAGATAATTCAATAACGAAATGACTAATCAAAATTGCAATCGCAGGTGCGCAACTGCAGATGGTGACCAACAATACTGCATAATTTAAAAATGTTCCACTGAAGGATGGCAGAGCTAAGCTCCGGACAAAATTTCGTCTATTAAAAGTACGAAAAGGGAGATAAATCAATAACGAAATGACGAATCAAAACTGCAATTGCAGGTGCACAACTTCAGATGGTGATCAACAATACTGCATAATTTAAAAATGTTCCGTTGAAGGATGGCAGAGTAAAGCTCCGGACAAAATTCCGTCTACAGACGGACGGACAGACGGACGGACGGACGTTCTAACGGATTGAGTGTATGTGGCTATTTCTTTGTTCAAAATATCCACACAAGCTGAAAATAAGGCACATAAAACCGATGAGAACAAAAGATCTTTTGTTCTCATGTAATTATTTAGTCACATAAACAGGAATTGTTGGCGCGGACAGGCAGACGGACGGAGTGATTCCAGTATACACCCCCTACACTTCGTTGTGGGGGTATAAAATCGTATGCGTGTCATTGACTATATTAAACTCAAAGTCATCCCGTTTGTCATAGATTTATATAAGATAACTCCATTAGTAATAAACAGATATAAGTCTTAAAAAATTACTGCAATTGCTGACTTATTTGTTTCATTAGCTGAATCAGATGTTCTATTTGGTATATAGACGGAATCATGACATTATCAGTATTACATATTCATTGAATGCATTAATTAATGACAATCTCCTATGTCTATGTATCAAACCTTTCCATGTATATATTTTCTGTATGAAATATATACCTGCCAAGCAAACAGGAATGGCAAAGGAATCTTGTGGCTGAACGCGGGTATTAGGTGATGTGTCCGGGAAGGGACTGGCATAAAGGTTGCACTCTTCGTCGTCAATGTACTGTATCGCTTTGCAGTCTCCGATCCTCTGTTCACAAGCTTGGTGACAATCCGTCAGTGATGAAATGTTTCCAGAGAATGTCGATAGAGTGGTAAGTAGGCTGGCAGGGTTAGGACTTGACAATGGTATCCAATATGCTAGCGTGCCTTTGTTACATGTCGGTGTGAGTCTCGCTGCAAACATTAAATATATAATACATGGTACTTGACATATATGACATACTTAACAATCTATGTCATTACGTAATTAATATACACAATAGTGATATTCTAAACCGTTACCTGTTGAAGGACATCCAAACAGTTCTATACGCAAACAAAGTCTTCCGTGGTATAGTGGCTCCAAAGGATGTATTCGAACGTATCGTGCCAAAAATGGCCGCATGAAAGAAAAACGCTGTGGGTGGTCAAACCTTTGAGATGAATCAACCACAAATGGCTGAAAAATATACCAATGATTTTATCTATTACTATTACGTGTGTGGAAATGACACAAATGATAAACATCGACAGCTGAGTGTAAACTAGTCTAACAATGCTTTATTGACCAATCTCAAGGACACTGGGTCATCTCTTTCAGCAAATACTTGATTGAAGACGATTGCCTGTTTGCGCTGGTTACAACAGCCTCTGAATAGTTGAATATGAACATACATGTTTATCTATTTATCATTACTACAGATTTAATTATGCAAGCATTAAGAAAGCATGATCAGTGTTATTATCTCTCCTGCATAGTTAATCATTATTGTCTATAAATGTCTTATTTCAAGAGGTTAATGGTGTTGCAACAGTCGTCTAATTAACACTCATATGGTACTACATGGAAAATAATTTTTAGTTTAAAATCAATTACTGTATATTTAATTATTTCATTTGCACAGTGACATTATAAATGAACAATGGTGCCAAAGTGGCAAACGTTTTTCAATCACAATTTTTCTTAATACTATGAATGTGATGACTGTATTTGCCAGTCCCCTTACCCGTTCAGTGTAGTTCATAAAGGCATCGGTAAATATTCCATACGATATCATAAACAATTGGCATCCTTCAGGAACCTGTATCTGCGTGTAGACATTATTTTCCACTTTGTCTACATAGTTTATCATATGGTACAATGTAATTCCTTCGATAAGGCTGATAGCAAGCAAATCGATCTGAAGGAAAAAAACAGATCCGTTACATTCAAACAGGGACCGGGGAATATTCTGTATGAAGCACGAAATCTAATGCATATAAGTACAGTATTTGCAAGTATAGTTAATCCATCAGTCTCAACCTAACACTTCAATATAAAACATGTCCCTATTCCTTTGGTGATGATAACGTGTACATAAACACAAGTACGCAATTGCTGCAAGAGTGCAGCAAAGGAATGAAAACTCCATGATGTGACTTGTCAATGATTGATTGATTGATTTCGATTTAACGTCGTTTTTAACAGTATTCCAGTCATATCGCGACGTCCAGCTAATTACTGGTGGAGGAAAACCCCAGATGCCCTTTATACATTTTTTCATGTACAAATCAGCAATTGGGTAGAACCACCGACCTTCCACAAGCCAGCTGGTAGGCTTTCCCACTTGAAAAATTCGGACTGGCCCAGACCGGGCGCGAACTCAAAGCGGTGAGGATTGCGTGATTGTTAGTCACAGCGACTGTAACCACTCGGCCACGACTTATCAATGAAATCATGTTAAAGCAGCGATTTTGAGTGGTGGAAACATATGGGTGGGTTGAAGCTTGGAGCAATAACTTTTGCAAATAAGTGGCTTACAAATTTGTATTTGGGGTACTGAATATCTGAATTTGTGATGATATACAAAATACTGTTTTTAACCAATTAGACAATGAATAATGTTGAAATACATTGTTTCAAAACTATGCAAAAACTGTGGTGACAATTAGAATGTTACTTAGACTAGTTGAAATTTGGCACTAGGAGTTATAATGATTATAGAATTGTTTGTAGTACGTACATAAGATATGATACATGATCTGTAAATATATTATATGGGGTTGTGTTCTATTTTCGTCAAACATAACATCACTATCATAATAAAGGAACACAATATTTAGCAAGTCTAGTGATCATTAGCACAATTTATACATGTACAGTATAACCTGGCTTATCAGACAACCTGGTTAATCAAAAAACCTGTTTTATTAGACAATGATGTTCGGTCCCAAATGATGAATATCATACAGTTGAACCTAGATAACTTGAAGTCGCTGAAGTCGAACTTACCCTTATTTGTAAGTTAACATGTGGCTATGCCACGTGTTAACTTTGAAATAAGAGTACGTTCGACTTAAGCGAATTCAAGCTATCTGACCTCAACTAAAGGAATACTGTTCAGTTGGACTTAAGCGACATCTGCTGTAACTGACACACTGCTTTATCCGTCATCCACAGTTGGTATTGAAGGATATGGGATAAGGCAGGTTATAATGTATAAGAAAAATAAAATATAAACTAATTAACAACATGGCAATTAACATGTGATTGTATATAAGCATGACTCATGAATAAAACTTGGAGCAGAGTTTGTTATGGGGGATAAAAAAATATTATAGGAAGGGAACATGACTGATGATAAAGTTAGGAATTATTCATGGAAAGATTTAACTGTTTTTGCATTTACTTTGTCACTAAATAGGATATAATGAGCTTTGCATCGTAGTGCAAGTAGAACTGAGTCTGTGAATACATGCATATTCATGTAACATGCTTATATCAATTGTACAGGTGCAGATATATAACCATTAAGAACATATTTGTTTAATAGTATGGTATGAAATGAAAGAAGGTGCACACTTGAAGAACAATGTTTTTTATAAATATGCAAAACCCTGTGATGTGACTACTTAATGAAATCATGTTGAAGCAATCATTCCATAGAGTGGTCAAAACATGTGGTTTGGTTGAAGCAGGAAGCAAAACTTTCAGAAATACAGTGAAATGTCGATACTTCGACATCGCTTAAGTCAACTAACCCGCATTTCTTCAGCTAAATTTCAATGATTCGTACTCGTTTATGTCAAACTTACTCTTATTTCGGAGTTACAACGTGGCTATGTTATGTTTTAACTTCGAAATAAGGGTAACATCGACTTAAGCGAGTTCGTAATATTTAGTTTTGGCTGTAAGTGATTTACACCGTTTTATCTGGAGCATTACATATGTAAACAAGAACCACTATGGCTCTAACAAGAAGAGTAGACCACGTGAAACTATTAATGTAAGGGCATATGAAAAGGTAAGAAGTGGTCTTTTGAGTGTTAGAAACCTTTTTTGTGATGATTTGACATAATGACCAAGTTTCATATCTGACATGACCAATAGTTGATCCTGGCCTAGATTGCAATAATGAGAAGTGTAAAATACTTTACAAAATGTTACACACCCACAGTCATTCGCAACAAAACATTCAAATACAAACAAGCAAGGTTTTACGCAAGCGTAAAATGACTGCGTAACATGTATTTAAGCAGAATAGAAGAAAAAGGGGGAGCAATATCGTTTAGTACTTTTAATTAACATATACATTGGGAAACATGACTGTAATGTATAAATTAATAGCAGAAACGGGGGAATGTTTTAAATGAGCCATGATGCATAATACCTGTGTGTGACACCAATAATACACATTACGTCACAGATCAATGTTATTCATTTGCTGAAACACACTGACATAGACACCATTATCACATTAGGTGATGTTCACAAGGCATACAAACTCCCTTACTTACAGTCTACATGAAATTATTCGAATAAGTCGACTCAATGCCCATTAACTTTTTCACTTATATTGACCCCAAATTAAGAACAGGTTAGTATAAGATATACATTTAAATTGAAGCAAATTCATGCACAATGGTAAAATATGCAAAACAGTCAACAAAACCACAAGTAAAGGGTCTCAGCTAAATAACTTTAACCAAAGCCAAAATGCAAACAAAAGACATATTTTTAAGTACAAAATGATTTTAAACCAAAATCACTCATACTAAGGGTGCTAAGAAAATATGAGAGAAAAAAATAATTAAGCTACCACCGAGGATCGAACCCACGACATTTCTATATAAATATAGAGCTTGATAATGCGGGAATTCTTTACTATAATTATTAGCTAATACACTCACTTGAAGATACGGACTTGGGTCGTGCCCGACAGGGCACCATCCTATGTCAGATACACGTGCCATGGGCGGTGTATTCGCATTCTCCCATGAGGAGGCCGTGATTTGATAATCTTCTATTGTCCCGTCTGTTAGTCCGAGTTGCTTCCGACAGAATGAGATGGAATATGGCTCTGAAGAGTAGTACTGAACCAATTTACGATTTGAGTAGGTTATGTAAGATAATTAAGTTATGGCTAATAAATATAGGATCCATTGCCATAGATACATAAGATAATTATGGTAAATTAGTTATTTATTTTCGATGGGGGAAATAACACTTCGCGAACAGATACCTACATACTAAATTGCCATATTAAATATATTCTCCCGGATATAGGATCCATTGCGGATAGCATAGCCATAGATACATAAGACAATCATGGTGCATTAGTTATTTTCAATGGGGAAATAACCATTTGCGAATAGATATCTACATACTAAATCGCCATATTAAATATATTTTCCCGGCTTTTTAAGTGACACAATTTTGCTCACTTATTATAGTGATTCATTGATTTATACCTTTACACTCATAAGCACAATTTACGAAAATGATGAAAATAAATATTTAAAATAAAAGTGATTACATTGTTGAAATTATTGAAATAATGTTACTGATAAGTCGTTCAAGATATCATCAGATATGTTTGCTTTACAAGGTCAAATAAATATTTAAGTAACGTCTAACAGTATCTTTATCTAATCCGATTATCGACGACGGGGTCACAAATTTATAACACGTTTTATATAATCTGCTTATCGATATGGGCCACATGCTAGTAACATGCGACAACATATTTCCAATTTATTAATATGCAAACTGCCGAGGATGAAAACACAAACCGAAAGTGGGAACACTGATAGAAGAGGATTTTCATGGAGATGATGATTTGTTTTCGTAATAAACTTTAATTTTAGTTTAAAACAAATGACCCTGTCTAAGTATATATCGCTTGTGTGGCGGCAGTAAAAAGTCGCCCCGTGCTTCATTCTCAGTGTTGTTATATTGTCTGATCCTTCGGGATCATTAGTTTTGATGTTATTAGTTTTGAAAATTGAATGCTGCTTAAGCCGGTGCTAGGGGGCGTGAGTAGTGTTGCACTTTTAATTACTACTCATGAACAGACTCAATAAAACCGAGTCTGCAATTTTCTCTTTTTGCATTTCTACTTTTGCTTTCGAGGGATCACCCATTTTCAGAATATATGTCTTATTACCAATGACCATGTAGCGACTAATACTCTTTTCTCACATACCTTCCCTTATCTCCTAGTTAGAACAACGGGTTAAGATTCCGTGATCTATAACACGTGTATGATCACTTTAAAACATATATGACGTCATACGTCATATATGACGTCAAACCATAGAAACCGATGTTTACATGTCATTTAAACGGCGAAAATACACTTTTTGTTTGCTATATGTGAGAAAATGAATCTGATGCTCGTTGTCTTTTAAGATCACATGTTCCTAAACTCACCAAGAAAATGTTATTAAGCTCGCCAAGGCTCGCTTAATCACATATTCTAAGGCTCGTTTAGGAACATGTGATCTTAAAAGACAACTCGCAACAGATCCTCTATATCTCTTTGCACAACACATCAATCTTGATAATTATCTACAATGCATTTGAATTACCAACATAACGTAATGCTACGAGTATTTCAAAAGTAAGTTGTTAAATGCTCTGTTTGTGGTGTTTATATATTATTAACAAATACCTAGTTATAGTCTACTTTCAGTCCGAATGACCGCTCAGCCGACTGTACATTTACTCCCTGGTCATTGAGTCATTCGCCTACAATATTGAGCACTGCTAACATAGGACGCAATCATGCAGCCGCAGTACCGGCTAGTGACCCTCACAGGTACCCATTTTAACCACAGGGTGGAGAGGAGGTGCGGGTGGGAGACACTGAAAGGCGTCTTTGAAATGTCCGGGAGGGACCGGGATTTGAACCCCGGACCTTCGGATTGATAGTCAAGCGCGTTACCACTAGACCACCGCACACCACGAATATTATCGATAGTAATCGTTTAAATCAAACATTAAAAATGTTCCCAAAATTGATAAATTATATCTGGAGCACGGTATCGATTCAAATTATGATAAAATGAAATAGTACGTACACTTTCTATCAGCACCAGTCGTGTACCAAATCGTCGGCACTATTTAACAGAGGTCCAGATAGGATGAGTTAATTTAAACATTTTCAAGAATAGTTCATTTCTCCAGCAAACCTATACTGCGAACAACCCTAGTTCTAATTGTCTCTTCAAGAAATGACGATTTTAGTATCTGAGTACGCCCTTTTATCTGTAGTTCTGATATAACTTACTCTATCTGGCGGTATTAAAGTCAAAGTGTAAAATTTGAAAACACCAAACATATTGTTAGACCTACCTTTTGATGGCTCAGGAGCATTTGGAATGAGTCCGATTGAATAGATACAGTAAGTGATATTAGTGTAGGTTTGAGCCATTTCGCTTCTATTTAAAAGTACAAGGGTCTCTTCTTCTACCTCTGTTAATATTGGTGCAGAACAGTTAGTACTATGGTCCTATAATGAAAACAGTTACAATAGCAGAGCAGGACTAAACCTTTTGTACAGATGTCCAGATAAGATGTACAGTAAACCCCCTCTAAACCGGAATTCTAGTAGAGAATAAATCCGATACTTTTTGGCAGGTGGCTGCTTAATGCAGGATGCTCCTATGGGAGCTTTCTGCATGACTTTCAGCCTGCATTAAGCTGCCACCTGTCTACAAGACCGCTATTTATACTACATTTAACGTCCGGTTTAGAGGGGTTTTACTGTATAACTTTAAACATTTTCAAGAATAACTCTTTTGTTTCTCCACTAAACCCATTATACTGAGACCACACTTTAGACTCGTCTCAAAGAGACGATTCTAAAGAGTGGTCATAGCATAGGGTTTAGTGGAGAAATGACGAGATTAGTATGTGGGTACGCACGTTTATCTGTAACTATTATACACTTATAGCCTTTCTTTTATCAATCAATTAATTTTAATACATGACAGTGTGTGACCCCTCAGTTTGCTTTACTCCATGAATATTAATGTGAGAAATAATGATATCATGCATATTAATAAGATTATCATTTATAACGACACAGGAGAATGTTTGACTATGGCAGAAACTGTAACAGCATAACTGTAATATTTCATAAAAAACAGAGCAGACCCTGATCAGACGGTGCCAACATTTACAATAATATCCATGTTGTTGACAAGACGAAATCATAATTAATACATCTCATATTTGAACGGCTTCATACAAGTATTGTCTGTATTCGGAATTGTTCTGTAAGTTATTCTTAGTTTGCAAAACCAACAAAATCTTAATGTTATGTTTTTCAATACGATAAAATTGATACATGTTTTAACAATTTAGCGACAAATATCGATAAATCTTACCTTCATTAGTATAAATGGTTTGATGTTGATCATGAACACATTGATATCAGTTATATTTAAAAGACAGCGTTTTGTGATGAATTCCGTGCCTGAAACGAAATCGAAGACATTCTTCCTTAAAAACGCTATAGAAAAAACAGATCACACATGCAAATAACTTCAAGTTTTCAAATATTGTGTATCTGTTAATATTTTCTGCCAAATATATATTGAAATTCACAAGGAAATATTTCAGTATCGTGACATTACAGTATAACCTCTCTTAACCGGCAGTTAAATTTAGTATGAATATCGGTCTTGGAGACAGGTGGCAGCTTAATGCAGGGTGAAGGTCATGCAGAAAGCTCCTAGAGGAGCTTTCTGCATGACTTTCGCCCTGCATTAAGCAGCCACCTGCCTCAAAGTATCTAAATTATTATCTACTAGAATTCCGGTTAAGAGAGGTTATACTGTATATTATATTGGCCGTCTGCAAAGTTAAGCTGTCATGACAACAATACGTCGCAAGGGTTGCAAGCGCAGCGAAGACATTCGGCACACTATTCTATTGTACAAAACCAGTTGACTGTGTTTGTCTGAGTGTTTGTCTGTCTATCTCATTTATCCGTTTGTCATTCTTTAAGTTGCAATGCAAACAGTAATCTTACCTATCCGTTGCTTTACTAAAGAGATTTAAAGCTCCTGTAGGAGCCGTCTGATCAGGGATTATGCTGTTTGATTATGAAATAATACAGATACAGATATGATTCTGCAGTTTCTACTATGGCCGAAATTTCCCGTGCCCATATGCCATTATAAAACAATCTAATATATATCCATGGTGTCATTATTTCTTACAGGAACATTTACGGGATAAAGGGGTGCTCTTCAGATCTTAATTGTAAATAAATAGAGAATAATAGGTTAGTGCCGTAGATGGGACGCTTTATCCGACGAGGGGAGAAAACGTTGAGGCGAGGCTTGCCGAGCCTCAACTGTTTTCTCTCCGAGTCGGATAAAGGCGTCCCATCTACGACACTAACCTATTATTCGATTTATCCAGTCAATATAGTTAAATGTCTTTTTTATAGACTCATAACACTCTTGAAATAATTTACATTGAAAATGCACTTTTTCGATCAACGGATCCCTCCCTTTTCACTTCCATTTAGACGTAAATAGATCTAATGAGCTACCGCAGAGGAATATAGTTTCGATACTTGTATTACTAGAAGGGAAACGTGGTTGAATTTGAAAAATAAGATGATTTGAATCGAGGGTCGATAAGTTATTTAAAACAGACATGATCTATATATTCTTTGGTCAAATTCGAGTTACGTAGTCTCGGTTTCTATTTTTAGATTCTACCTAACGTCACTCAGAAATCGATGGAACTGAACAGGCTATATTTAGGTTTATGACTATCACCGCCCCTGTAAGAGTTTATCAATCAAATAATCATGAGAGTGAAAAGAAAACATTTACTATTTATCTGTCAATCTTTGCTTCCAGGTTTGATTTTATCAAAAACGGGTTTTACCAGCGGTGGATTAAATTAATAAAAGTGATAAATCAACATCATTTTGTATGTGGCCTCAGTGGCGTAATCGGTAAGGGCGACGTCTCATGAGAGATTAGAATTAGTTTTTGTAGGATCAGGCGCGGGTTCGAATCCAGCTGTAGCCAATTATTTTTATTTTTTCTCATTTGAATAATTCTTCTGGTGACCAAATAGATCTGTTAGATCTATTCCATCAACATGTTTATGAATGTTTACAGAAAACTAAAATAGTTCCATGGTTATAGAATCATTACGCTTATCTACTAACCTAATAAACCTTCCACTACCGGAAGTAACCAAATAAACCTAAGTTTATTTGCACCCCCTTTATTATGTCACTAGAGAAGCCTGGTGACAAGATAAAAGATTAAACAGGCATCTGAGATAACTCGAGTTTCCGGATAACTCGAAGTAACAGTTCGGTCCTTCCAAAATTTACAATACAGAAATGTTCTAAAAGATCAATTCACATATCTAGAAACGCATGTGACTGCTTAATGCAGGTCGAACGTAATGCTGAAAGCTCCCACAGCATTACTTTAGACCTGCATTAAGCTGTGACATTTTCAGATTAGAAATGGGATGACTCGACCTCGGTTAACTCGAAGTAATGTGTATGGTCCCTTAAAGTTTTAGATATCGAAGTTCAGATGTATACTGTACTGGTAATAGTGCGTTTCACGAAGCTGCATTTCAGCCAGGTTGTGGACAGTCCTGTTTAAGTTTGAGTACTGGTAAATGAATTGTAGCCATTTCGAATTATTGATGTGGGTTTATTACTATAGTACATGTGATAGTGCAGTATGAAAACGATGCGTTGTTGATTAACCATTTCTCTGCAATGAAGACGGGCTGTGATACAACATGCAAGCAGTCTGGATCCAGATGAGACGCCGAGTAACTCGGCGTGTCATCAGGACTCAAAATGATTGATCCTATCTGCATTTATATTTATATGGAGAAATTGAAGACACGCCCAATCTAAAATGTGAAGCAGACGAAAATGTGTCCAGCAGACGACAATGCTGGCACTGAAAATGTTAGTATGGTTTCTCAAATTCCGACTGGGTAGAGCAACACCACAATAAATGAAAATAATAGTAAAGTCAAGCAGGAAAAGACACACACAAAACGCCACCATCACCAAAACATCGATAGAAATCAATTTATACACACGCACACACGCACACACAGAGGAGACGGAAATATTAACACGAACAAACGTACAAGTACAAAGACATCAGACCAACACAAACGCACGGGCGAACACACACAAACACACACGAGACGAAAACCACAAACCCGAACAAACACATACGTACAAAGACACAAAACAAACAAAAGCAAGGGTGACAAGGAGGGTCCCTGGAACGGTCAGTGGCAAACCCACCACTGGGATTTAAACCGGTTTACGCACATCCTAACCTCACACTTATCTCAAAGTCACCCTAGGTAAACAAACATTGTAAATAAAGGTATCCCCGCCGAACATCCCCACAACATAGAAGACAGTAATCACAGTACAAAATGTAAACCATAGCATAACACCTGTGATAGTCCGTCAAATATGTACTCAATGACTTTGCTGAAGACAGAGCAACTGCAGGGAAGTTGTTAAGGGCACGACAGAGAAAATGCCGCAATACATTAGTCTGGTAAGCTCATCTCATTTTTTGCATAAGAGTATATCATCATAGAGTACTACCCTCAGCCTGTCATCGTGCAAGCAAAGAGGGAAGCGTAGCGACCGATTTTAAAGGGGTCGATAACCAAACATGCAGTGTGTTGCAATATAATAGGGTCATGGCCTTTCTTCCTAAAAGTTTTAATGTGTTTAATCAACAAATCGTTAAAATGGATATGACCCCGAATTTTCTTAAGTTTGTAGATAACATCACCAAAGAAATCTGGGTGCAGTAACGTCCGTAAATTGTAGTTATATTTACTAGTTTCGATAATAAAGTTTTGAAAACGTTTTCCAAATTTTATGATATATGTAAAGTAAGATTCAATATGGGTCATGAGTGCATGCAATTATGTAAAGGCTATTAACTGACAAACTACATGCCGTACGTACCGTTATCATATTGGCGAATTTCAAAGTAAGGCAAATAGCCATCGTACCACCATGATCTGATTGGAGGTAGGACTATCACATGCTCCTCTTCGACCATTCCTAAAAATATAATTGCAATCACCGGTATTATTATCAAGCAACTAAAATGCCTTTAATTAAACGAAAGATACAACTACCACATTTCTTGAGTATGTTATTTGAATTGAGAAATAAGTTTTGAAATAACCAGATGTATATTCGTAACTCATTGCCCGCCAGTCACAACTATAGTTGTATTTGCAAACAGCGTAGACCGAGATGAGAAAGCTCCAACAGAAACACTTTAATCTGCCTCTGAAATGTTTCCCATGGACAATCTATGCCTGCACGCTCTATGCTTTTGCCTAGGAAAGTCATTTCAACATGTCATGTTTATTTTTGTAACGTAATATTCAAAGACAGCAGGGTGATAAAAATATGTGACGGGCTGAGAGCTAATGGCAGCTCTGCATTTGTCACATATCAGTCATAACATATGGTATCGGAGCTGTATCCATTTAGCTCTATGGATCGGATTTCCTGTACAGTAAAACCTCTCTAAACCTGACTTTCTATTAACTATAAAATTAATATTGGTCTTAGGCAGGGTGCTTTCTGTACGACTTTCACTCTGCATTAAACAGCCACCTGCCTAAAAGTATCTTAATTCTTATCTACTAGAATTCCGGTGTTGAGGGGTATTACTGTATTCTTAAAAGTACTTTGTAGAGGTATGTTGTACAATTCATGAAATTTGATCTAAAACAATTGTCTGTATGATTAGTGTACTCTGTTTCTTCTAACCTCCCTACCTTTTAACCCCTTACTCCATGAATATTCATATCAGAAATAATGACATCATGAATTTTAATTGGATTATATAATATAATAGCACATGGACGCAGGGAGCTTTGGTGATGGCACAAACTGTAGTATCATTTCTATATTATATCATAAGCCAACAGAGCAGACCATAAGCAGACGGATCATGTAGGAGCAGTCTAATCCGGGTTTACTCGTATTATGGAGAAAACGGTTAACAATATAGAAATGTATTGTATATCTAACTGTTCGTCAGTCGGCATCAATGCTTATAATTAGTCCCCTGCAGGCAACGCCGAAGGGGACTATAGGTTTTCACTCCGATCGCCTGTCCATCCCTCCGTCCGTCAGTCAGTCACACGTCAGTTTTCCGGACTTTTTTCTAAACCCTGCAGATATTGACGTGATATTTCGTATGTAGCTTTAATTAAAAATTTAGTTACAGATCAAGTCTGGATTGTGTTATGTTACGTTATGTTACGTTGATTTTTTACTGACTTACAACTTTTGGCATTTTTCCATAACCCCTGCAGATACTGGTGTGGTATTTGGTAATAGCTATATTAATATGAAGTCTGGTCCTACGGATTATTAGTGTTGATGGTACAAGTTTTCGAAAATGAATACTGCTTAAGCCGGTGCTAGGGATGTGAGTAGTGCTGCACTTTTATATACTGCTCATAAAACCGATCTGCAGTTTTCCCTTTTGGCATTGCTACTTTTGCCTTCGAATGATCCCCCACTTTCAAATATATTACATATTAATCTAAGATATGTTACGCTACGCTGATTTTACATGGAATTACAGAAGTTGAACTTAGAAAATGACAGGAAATTTAGGATTTTCCGGACTTTTCCAAAAGCCTAGCAAATATCGAAGCGGTATTTGGTACATAGCTTTATAAAAATTAGTTATCCCATATTGAGTAGAAAGGGACGTTAATCAACACAATCAATCAAATTTGAATTGTGTTAAGCCACGTTAATTGTTCAGGGAATTAAGGCTGATTGACTTAGATCCACATGGCATTTATATATTTGTATTTTGTTACTCTACTTCATTTTCCACGAATAAGAGCAGTTAGACATAGAACATTTGAAGTTCAAGATCACTTACAATGTTTTGTTGTTCTGGTTTTGGCTGAGAATAGTTCTGTAAGTAAACTATTTACTTGCTTTAATTAGCTATCTTAGTTTAAATTCCACATATCATCAAACTTTTACTTGCATTGAAACATCGCATAATGTAAAAGATGTGACGTGTTTATGTCTAAAATGTTATTAATTTATTTCTTATTTTGAAACAAATGTATTTCTATCATTTATGGTAAGCTGTAAATCCCAAAAGTATTCACTTTTTCAAGCCGGTAGGGGATATTGTATCGCAAAAAAATGTCATCATAAACTACCAAACACTACATGTAAAACATCTGTTAACTGAATAATGATCGATGGAAAAACGATTTGTCAAAATGCCGACCGTGATAAAAGTGACCAAGCGGTCTTCATATGCCGTAACAGATCGTCTACGCCAAATATCAAATTGTACAAACTCTGTAATCATCAAAGGTTTGTTATCTACATAACAGTTTTGTCATTTACAATATTTCATGGTTTACCTTTTGGACATCCATCACGAATTCCAAAAACGCTGAAGTCTGGTGTTGGCCAAATAGTTTCCTGTTGTGATGGCCAATCTGCATGCTTAAAACAAAAGTTAAACTGTATTGTGTAGTTTCCAAACGGTCCGGCAAGTTTTGGAGGAGTCTCCGTTAATGGAACTGGCGTCATTGATTTATTATGGGTTGTCCATATTTCTATCGGGTGCTGAGTGGTGATATTGATATGGCCTGGACTCCAGCCGTACATTTCGTCATCCTCGGGACATCCAGTTGACGGCATGAACAAAGCGTAAGGTCCGTCGGGCCAATTGCTTGGTATCGCCCCTAAAATAAATGCACGTAAATATAAGTATGATCTTGGTTTGTTCTTATACGGTATAAGCATGTTATGTCTAACATGTTCAAGCATACAATATTTATATTATTGGTATCATATTATTTGTACTTAGTTACATGGTTTAAATTTCGTCTAATGTGAATATATCAAATGTATTGGCATTTGAATTTATCAGTATGCTACCTTGCTCGCATAGTACTCCGGAGAACCCAGGCAGACACTGACATACACAGTGCTGGTCTTGTTCGACAACAGTCCCAGAGTTGTAGCACTTGATCCAGTTACAGTCTGAAACGAGAGGACGTGTCAATGCCGAGAAATTAAAAACACATATAAATAACTGTAACGTACATTGTTGATTACACACATACACTCAGCTATATTAAAGTACCATGACACTTATATATGTGTATGTTTATTTCTTTTACATAATGTTCATATTATTTTATCAACAGACATGATACTTAAACAGTATATATAAGTACAGAGGTCCAGATAAAGATGCGTAAGTTTAAGCATCTTAAGCATACGAGTACTGCCTATATTTCTACACCTAACCCTATACTATGACATATTCAATGCGGTTGTAAAGAGTGGTCAAAGTAAAGGGTTTGGTGGAGAAATGACGACTCTAGTACTTTGGTCTGGACTCTATAATTATATGACTACATGTATAAATATTGTTGATTTGACATAAATGTTGAAATTGTGGCCGCATTGAAAGGTACCCCCTTATCCGGTTATCCGCTCATGTGAAAACAGCCTAGATCCAGACACCAAGTTATTGTTTGGCAGTCGGTCAATAGTTTCTCCAAAGCTTGATCGATTCGGAAGTTATCACAATTGCACCGAATCCAAATTCACATAGACCTTTGTTTTCATAGAAGGATGAGAGCTACGTTCTCCTTCAGTGCCAACCTTTATCGTCTGCAAACTTTGTCGTCTGCTTCAATTTTCAGTGTTTTAATTGTTTTTGTTTCATAAAATGGTAACGGTAACAAACAGTTTGGATCCTGCTGAGACGCCGAGTTGATCGGCGTCTCATCTAAATCCAAACTGTATATGTAATGACAGATGCGAGATTGGCAGCGAAACAGTTATTAACGAAAATGATAATCGCATCACAGTGTCTAAATCTTCAAATGCGACAATTGCAATCGCCTTTGTTTATTGAGGAAAGCTCTAAGAATGTCATACATTCTCGTTAATACGGTTGTTTCAGCGACATTTTGCTCAAAAGGCCCTGCCAGATTTAGAAGTTACTGGAATTACTAATTTATATCCCTGAAGGAATATAAACGCGCATAACTACACGCACATTGTACACGCATAAGCATACATGCTCACACGGACGCACACACACACGAACGCATATAAACACACACACACACACACTCATACGCACACACACGCACGCCGCCGACGCACGCTCGCACGTACACATACACACTTACACGTGTCTTTGGCGGAAAACGAGGACATCCATTTAACCCTCATAAGCGGGGACTCCGTTAATTCTGGTGCTTCAGGAGCCAATTTTAGAGAACATGTTTAGTTTGAATACTTTACCTGAATGGATGTTCCAAATCCAACCTTACCCTAATTTAAAAGGATGTAATTTTTGTTCTCTAACCGGGGACATACCTCAATACATTTAGTGTAGATATTTTATAATGAAATGGGGACAATCATAACCGGGGACGCGCACCAATACACTTTGTCTGAATGTGATAGAAGGATAAATAAAGACAGTGCGGCAATAATTTAGATGGAAGGGTCTGATTTGTTCAGACCGGGACAACCAGGGAGACAATTAGAAACCATGAGAACGACAGATAAGGTAAAAGGGCTAGAGAGAAAGAGATAAACGGAGATACAGAACGACCATCCCAACCGGACATGCCTCAACCGAACTGAACAGTACTCTCTCTTTCTCTCTATCTCTCTCTCTCTCTCTCTCTATATATATATATATCTCTCACTCTCTCACTCTCTTTGTCTTTGTCCAGCTGTCTCTGTCTTATATTCGCCTTTCGCCTTTTGTTAAATATTTCAATCTTAACTAGAAGAAATCATTGCCATATCTTGTAATGCAGTAAATAATGAGATATTCATGGATTGGTTATAATTACACCGAACCGCAAAAGAAACGCAGCAGCTGGAGAAACACATATAATTCTAAACTAAACAGTTCAAATGATAAATAACGGTTGTATTTCAGTTTATAAGTACCTTATCTACATACCGTGTACTTTTTCATTAAAATATACCAACAGATAACTTCGATTTCATTATGTTAAAGTTCATTACCCATGAGTTCAATTTCCACACATTATCAATAGTCATTACACCTCATACATGAGGTATTGACAACGTATGAAAATTGAGCTTGTGGGTAATAAACTTTGACATAATGAAATCGGGAGTATTTGTTGATACATTTTAATGAAATGTATACAGCGTGTAGGGACGATACATATAAAATGAAATAAAAACGTTATTTATCATTTGAACTGTTTAGTTTTGAATTATATGTGTTTCCCCAGCTGTTGCGTTTCTATTGCGGTTCGGTGTGTATATGCCTTTAAATTATTTTTTGTATGAATATGTTTAAAGTTAACGATCCTCCTGTTCACTATTCATGTACGAAATTATCATATCATGCATATTTATAAGCTGAATTTCTATAATGTAAACTTTTCGAGTAATTTGTTTGTTTTTACAAAAACTGTAGAATAATATCTATTAACATTGAAAAGCAAACAGAGCATAAAAACTGTTCGCAAATGCGTGAAAATGTGTTTATATGAAGGAAAGGGTTAATGCCTTGATTACTCACCAATCTCATTTCATAGAACGTGTTTAACTTTTGTGTTAGATGTTAAATGGGGACAGTAATGCATACAAATCTCTTTGGATCGGGGACACCAACCAATGTAGAATGCCACGGATTATAGTCGGTGTATTTGTAGACTGTGCTCATATCTACCTTTAGAGGACGAAGTTCATTTTCTTATACACTGAAGTCTCTATTCAGACTATAGATATGACCTGTTTGCAAAAGCACTGGCACTGATCTATGCCTTTGTCATGCTGTCATATATAGAGAAATTGTAATATACAATGTATAATGAATTGTAATGAACTACAACGTTTGCTGGCAAGTGCTATTATGTCTAAAAGATGGAAAGTGTTTTAATATTCAAAACGCGCTTTTTTAGTTAACAGTTATATATTTGCACCACAAACAGTTTAATGCAGGGTGAAGGGCATGCAGAAAACTATTCTAGGAGATTTCTTTGTGATATTCACCTTGTTTTAAGCTGCCACCTGCCTAAAAATATCTAAAATATCATCTATTATTATTCCAGTTTAGAGGGGTTTTACTTTTCATGAAAGGAATGTAACATCGCATGTAGAATCGGGACTATTTTGTAAGCATGTTCTGTAAAAAACTTCAAGGACTGTGAACCACACAACTACTTTGCAAATACAGTAGGGTCTAGCTAAAACGGCCACATTATTCAGAAGTGCAGAGAAGATGGGTAAAGTAAAACGTTTCCGGGAAGATCTTTATTTCTCCACCAAACCCTTTGTTGTGACCACTCTTTAGAATTGTTGGTTCGAGACGATTCTAAAGTGTGGTCACCACATAGTGTTTGGTGGGAAAATGGTGATGTTAGTGCTCACGATTATCTGTAGCTTCTCGGATGATCAAATACGAAACTTACTGTATAAGGACGAACTGTTCTATGTTGAATCAAGTCCTTGGGGGAATCTAGTCATTAATATCAAAAATGACCATTGATGTTTTACAAATAATAATCGATACTTCTATGAAAGCATTTCACTATCAACTACAGTAGAACCCCTCTAATGCGACCACTTAATGAACAAACATGGCAGTCTTTATCAGCGGGTGGTTTACAGGAGCAAAGTAATGCAGAAAGCACCTATACTAAGAGCTTTCTGCATTACTTTGCTCCTGCATGAAGCTACCACCTGCCTCTAAGACCAAGACTTATACCTTATATTGGTGGTCGCCTTAGAGGGATTTTACTGTACATTTATATTCTATACACTTTTATTATATCCTGCAGTACTAACTATGTACAGTATAGAGCGGCCATTCGCTTGCTGAATTTTTAAAATACATTTCTTCTTCTTTACCCATGCCCTGCTGTACAATTACATATATCTTCACTGTGTATAAGTATTTCGATGTGGAGTGCACTGGTTGCACAATCAATTTGTAAATAGTGCAGACCCTGATGAGACAGCTCCTGCAGGAGTTGTCTCATCTGTGTCTTCACTATTTACAGGTAGATATATTGACGCAAATAGCAAGCGAAGGGTTAATTGAACATAGGAGACTTAAAATGCAGATGGTTGCTTAATGCAGGGCAAAGATAATGCAGAAAGCTCCTATAGAATATTTCTTCCTTACTGTTGACATTCATTAAGCTACCACCTGCATTGCAGTCCCATAATAAGACCTCTTTTTGATGGCGTTCTACTGTACTTATTCTCAGCGAAGTGTTTTGTCAATTGTGAATATGCGTCCTGTCGTTTGTACTGAACATTATGTCAGTAGCTAAACAATTTCCGCTGATGTAGACATTACTAGACACGCCTCAGATTCCTTCTTACATGTAACATGAACGTATCAAACCAGTCATATTTTCTACCAATATATAATCTATCCCAGTACGCTTACGTACTAGAACAAATTCTCATATGAAAAGTAGTGCTCGAAGAATTTTTTAGTAAGGAGAACGTTATGTTTACATCATAGGTTCTGGTATTTAAAGACGAATATACATAGCTAGCTAACATACAATTTAATTCGTAGAAACCTAATTTCAATTTGACCATATAAATCAATACTCTGGCGAAACAATTCCCCATATCGTTCTAACCATCACAAAAATGTCCATTGGCTCGTTAAGTAAATGATGGAAAGCATTATCATGGGAATGGGAGCTTAAACAAAAGTCATGGTGGAGGAGAAAGGCTTCGATAATCAGCTTTGGGCTCTATCGATTTGTGTCATCTGGGTCCATGCTTATAAAACGTTTAGTTGAGTCTGAGTTCGTTCTCAAGTTTTTGATTGGTCAGATTTGAGCCAGACTAAACTAAAAGCTTTATAAGCATGAACCATAAATACCTTATATTTGCATGAATGGTTGTCTATAATTTCTATAAAACTAAAACCCGGTAAAGTATGTCAGACGACGTTGGTCGGGATCTACGCAGTTGTGAAGGTTTGGTTATCAGGGGTTAATTGAGGTCAACGGGGTGTGAGGAACACGTTGTGTGGGGGAATTTAGAGAGGGTTCGGGGAGCTTAGATATTGGGGATTGGGTCTGGTTGGGTATGGTGATGGCTTTGGTAGAGTCTTTTCCCACGTTATCCAGCAGTAGCTCATTGTTGACACGGAATACTGAATTAACCATTCGCTTGCTGAATTTTAAAATACATTTCTCCTTCTTTACCCATGCCCTGTTGTATAATTACATATATCTTCATTGTGTACAAGTATTTCGCTGTGCAATCACTGCTGTTGAGTGCACTGGTTGCACAATCAACTTGTAAATAGTGCAGACCCTGATGAGACAGCTCCTGCAGGAGCTGTCTCATCTGGGTCTTCACTATTTACATGTAGGTATACTGACGCGAATAGCAAGTGAAGTTCTTAATTTCAATTTAATTTACAGTCTGTACTAGTAATTAATTTCCTAATTTAATAAATATTTCCTAACTCCGATTGACAAATTCATTCTATTAGTTTACTGAGACATGACTGCCGTTAACTGTACCGCTTACCAGTACATATATCGTATTATATTGGATTGGCTTAAGTTATAATAATGAGCTTGAAGAATGCGATGCCAAATCTCACTACCCGGTATGGACATATACAGTAAACCCCCGCTAATGTGACCACCTAAGAGAGGTATAATTATGGGTGCTAGATGCAGGTGGTAGCTTAATGCAGGACAAAAGAAATGCAGAAAGCTCTTTCTGCATTACTTTTGTCCTGCATTAAGCAACCACGTGCTTATAAAGACACCCATATTTATTCATTAAGTGGTCGCATTAGCGGGGTTTTACTGTATTATATGAAATAGAAATTAGTGTGCTTGTGTGTATATGTTGTCTATGTGGGATTGTTGGGAAAGGATATCGTATTAATGGCAGTTGAGTTGCTACACCTTATTCCTTTAATTAACGTACAGGAAAACTCGTCTTAACCCAACGTTCCATTAAATATAAATATCAGTATTGGGAACAGGTGGCAGATTAATGCAGGGTGAAAGTCATACAGAAAGATTTCTGCATGACTTTCACCCTGCATTAAGCAGCCACCTGTCTAAATGTATCTAATTTCTTTTCTACTAGAATTCCGGTTTAGAGGGGTTTTACTGCAGTTATTGTCAATTTAAAATAACAAGTTTCATAGGTTTTGTCGCAGAAACTCCTGGACTTTATGGAAGTTTAGATTGTATTTTAAATTATCTGAAACAATGCAGCATATTAGAAGTAAAATACATACATACATACGAGTATTGTAAGTAAAATAGCGGTATTTTAAACAAACTTACATGAAAACCTTATGAACATTCATTAACTTCTTTTTTTATAATGAAAAATATTTAAAAGAGGTTTTTGCTTTGACAACAAATGTAGGATCAGATCTATATAATTCCATAATCAAACATAGGTCACCATGATCAGGTAACTCCTATTGGAGCCGTCTGAACGGGGTCTACTCTGTTTGCAAAAGTTTTAATAAGCGTTTACCGGTTTAAATGGGATTTTTAAATGAAAATTTAAACTGAGTACAATACATAGAAAATTAAATCTAAAACAGGAAAATACCAATTAATTCACTGCATTCTATTCTATTCTTAAGCATTATGGTAAAATAAATCAAACATGTGTTTACTTACCCGATCCATTGTCATCGGAAGCTCCATTAGATATATCAAAATAACTCCAAAGAATAACAAGTAAAACGTGTGTACGAAGAGCTGGTCTAAAAAACATGTTCGTGTTCCATTAAATACATTGACACTTAAACCTGGATTAAAAATATGAAAGTCCAAATAGAATCAGCTTTTGAAAATCTATAAATATGGATGTTTAGTAGAGTGAAACATGAGTTGGTGAGCTGTCGGGCGTAACCACAGGAATGCGTGATCCATTAGACCTCAGTTATCCCATACGCATAGGACTATGTGTAAATATCGCTCATACTACAGTGAAGAGAACGTGTACTTTAAAGAGGAAGTCCCTACAATGATCGCATATTTTCAATAATATCATAAAACTTGGTATTTGTTATGCTCTATCATTATTATGAAGGTTCCCAATTTGAACTTATATCGAAAAATGCCCCTGTGATACAAATAAACCGATTTCATCAATACTGATAATTTTTGTTCTACAACACAATATTATCGGCATTTTCCGTTAAATTCTTCCGCGTTTTGCCGATGATCACCCGATCCCTCCATTGTTTACGTAATAGCTTTCTCGGAAGTGGTCGGAGAATCGCGAATAGGGCGAACAGTTACGAAACTAAAACCCAACCCGAATAAAACTGAAACTTCGGGTAGTGAAACCGGGACCGGCGATTTCAAACACATGGATGTTTTGTCATTATAAACGGTAATTGGATGGGGCTTTTTGCGATATACTTCTTTTCAGCATATAAATAAATGAGTTTTGTATATTTAAGTGTTTATGAAACGCGTCAAATGTAGGGACATCCCCTTTAAACCCTTGCCCTGTTGAACACATCCATCTAACCCTTTCCCTGTTCTGTATTTAGTCAAATTGTCAGTACCTACTGAATATTCCTGGAGAAAATGAAATTTGGAAGGTGTAACATTGTTGCCATTTTAGAAACTAAAGAAACAGATATATCAAATTCCATAAGCAAACAGAGCAGACCCTGATCAGACGGTTCCTATAGGACCCGTCTGATCTGGGTCGGCTCTGTTTGCAAATGCGTGAAAAAGGCGTGTGTATGAGGGAAAGGGTTAATATAATGTTTAGATTTTGATAATATATTTCATCCCAAAGTTATCCGAAAGTTTCACAGACCTTGTCGCCGGAATATGACCTGTGATAGTTTTACTCTATGAATATCTATGTAAGAAATAATGACATCATGAATATTATTTGTTATAATAGCAGATGTACACAGGATTTTTTTGCCATGGCAAACAACTGTAAAATCCTATCTATATTATCGTATAAGCCGACAGAGCAGACGCTGATCAGACAGTTCCTACAGGAGCCATCTGATCTGGATCTACTCTGTTTGCAAAGATGTAGAAGGTCGTATTTATGGAGTAATGATTTAAATGTGTCAAAAATGTTATTCACCTACACTTTAAGCCACTAAGCCTGACACACTAATGTGAAATGACAAATACGGAGCACACTCGGGTTGACTAGCGTCACGTGATCGTATATTTGGCTTGCAAAATGACTATAGGAAGTAGTCTCCGCGTTAACTCTTTCACTGCCAAATTTTGTCGTCTGCAAACTTTGTCGTCTCTCTACAATTTATATTTTCCTTTTTTCTTTATTTTGGTTTTATAAAAACTTCATAGTAACAGGCAGTTTGAATCCTGACCAGACGCCGAATTACTCGGCGTCTCATCTGGATCCAAACTATTTGCATAGGTAATCACAGGTGTGACATTGGCAGCGAAAGAGTTAATATAATCAAAGGCGCTGTAGGCCTGAGCATAAGAAGGGTTGATCGTGTGTTCAAGAAGTTTTGGGGTTTGATTTTCCATGTAAACAATACAAAGTCCAATAACTATGCAGAATATCATTGAACCGAAACAGGAATAATATACACACAACTAGGCATGGCGCTGATCAATCCTATGAAGTTTCAGGAAAATCCTACCAAAGATTTTGGAGAAACCGCAGAGACAACATTTTCCATGTAAACAATTCAAAGTACCATAACTCTGCAGAAAATCATCGAGCCGGGACAGGAAAAAGATATGCACAACTAGGCATGATGCTAATCAATATCTTGAAGTTTCATGTAAATATGACCAAACGTTTTCCAGAAACAGCGCGGACAACATTGTTCATGTAAAAAATCAATCTGGAACATGAATAAGATATGCACAACTAGCCATGGTGCTGATTAATTCTATAAAGTTTCGATGGAAATCTGACCAAAGGTTTTGGAGAAACCGCGTGGACAAAGTAAAATCAGACTGACGGACGGACAGACGGACGTTCTAACATATGCACACTTGTCGGGCAGTTCCTTTGGTTTAATTAACTAATTCTCTCCTACTGGCTAAAAGTCTGGCTTTTTTATAGTTACTGCTCCTTTTCGATAGATTAATTCAAAATGTTGTCAAGATGCTTGGCGACACAGCTTCATACCTCTAAATAATAATTAGCAGTGATCATTGATGTTTGCTCCAGTCTAAGTATTTGTATACAGTTTTCATTAATCTGAGTAAGTTCAGCAAATTAGCATGTTAACAGTTTTTTATTCATATTAACTATTTCGATTGATCAACCGCTTCACACATTCGAATATATACAAATGACTAATTTTTATAAGGTATTAAACAAACAAAATGAAGTTTAGAAGTGAAATAACTTTGATACACAACGAATTATTACTAACAGTCAAAAAGTGACTCGGGAGTCCGAGGTAATCCTGTATATACAGAGATACATCAAATCGCTTACCTAGCGACATACTACAGGTTTTCTTGACAGAGGTTGGGTCTAAAAATAGTCTAGAGGGGAATGAGTTAAATGTACCCAACAGGGTCACAAAATTACTCAACAATATCTATAGATGGAATGAATAGAATTTAGTGTTATCTATTGCTCTCCATACATTTCCGTTCAATTCAACCAAGCTTTTCCGTAAGTAATCGGACATTTCCGTACAATTTCGCATTTTATATGTGCACTATGCTGTGCGTAGAAATCTGTAGGTATGAATATATATTGACCTGAATAGCAAGCGAAGGGTTAATAGAAGCTGAGAATATATGAAATTACTTGATGTCTGTTAATAATCTGCTAAATTATGTATGGTGAAAAGTAAGAGTATAATAGAAAGCTGCACGATACCGGCTAGTAATGTCCATGTTAAGTTGGCCATCTATACAAGTGTGGCGTAATGTACAACTTAGTCTCTATACGTTTCTACATGTTTATTTCTTCGTACCGTGATTCTTTCTAACATACATGACTATCTCTATCCAAGTCTCTCCACTAAGCCTTCCCTTCTGCTCAACTCTCTACAGTTATATATACACATTGCCTAGACATAATTTGACAGCTTGAACTCTAGCTATCGCTTCTGGACATAAAGATATATTACTATATTTGGCAGGTGCACTTTTATAAGTACACACCTAAGTCACATTTAATGGATTTACCCTTAATATGTGACACAACCCCCTTCCTACAAAAAGGATTTTTACTGGAAAAATTCTTGTTCGTAACACCATATAGACCTAAAAAGTAACACATATTCTTGTTATTATTGTAACTTTAGTTTTCCTACTCTTAGTCTCAGCTACCACTTAATGTCCTTCTGAATGTACTTTTGATGACAGTTCCTATGTCCTTACGCAGTGATTTTGTAAGTTCAACACATTAACCACTAAAATCTGTTTAGTCTTTCTTCTTGCACTTGCATGTCGTTATTATTAGTTGTAGATTTTCGGCTGTAAATGTTCAAACACGTGTTGGTAATCTGTACTCTGACGTCTGATGTCCAGGTAAATTATTGTGTAAACTAGATGACGTAATCGCTCATGTGTGTCCTTGACATCTATTACCCTGGTCAAACTTCGTACTTCGTAATTTATGTCTACCTGTGATTATCATGGATACTAAACAGTTACTTCTGGTCGTTTTTCGGTTTTCGATGTGTTCTGTGTGTTTCCCTGATTTCGCCCCCAGGCTTATTCGTATGTCACAGAAGACGTTGCTATGGTTGACAAAAGTTTGTATATGCGTTGCTATGTTGATTAGTCTTGTTGTTCTCCAGGCGATGTTTTTCGGCTTTGTCATTTCACCGGTAAACTCATAGAGATTTCGATCCGCTGCATGACATAAACTAGATCAACACAGACTTTGTAATTAATGTTCTATATCAAATGTTTAATACTTAAATTGAAATTATATTTCGTAATCTATATAAAACAGTGTATTTCTCAACATTGAAGTTTGGCAACCATTGTAGTAATTATGTCATTTTAATTATTTTATTATTGCTTTTTAATATTATTTTTTTCTGAGGTGAAACTATACAGTTTGCAACTTGATACATCTTAGTTATATTTTCTTCACTAAACGATTAATTATACAGTGTGTAACTTGAACTCCTTAAGCATACATCTTATTGATATATAGTTTCTTCACTAAACTATTTATTATTAAAGGTTTTGTTTGTAATACATTTATTTTAGTATATAGGTTTTACAATGTATTACAATTAACCCCCTATGTTAACATTATCTTACTTATTAAGATAATTCTTGTCATCTTAAAGTGAACTGTCGGCGTCCACTATACATTTTTCATATAACCCTTTACCATACAATGTTTGTAATAGCAATAACATAAAATATAGTTCTTCATTAAAATCTATTTACAACACTTTACTCAAATAGCGCTTTATCTTATTTACACGATCATGATCAATTTCTCACTCATCACTGACTAAACTGCGACACATCTGTCGGGTCTACCTTACGTTTATTACGTAACATTGTAAAGAGTACCTTTTTAAAGGTATACGCCTAGTTTATACTCTTTTACAAACAACAAAAAATACTCTACTCTGTTTTTACAAACAATAAAGTATAATTTTCTGTACACTTTTCAATCATAAGACATTTTCGATACCCTCTTGTCTTATTTGAAAGTATTTGAGATCTAATTAAGGATCAATACGTTACTGCAATTAAGTCTACCTGACTTAAGCTCTTCCAACTGAACTGAAGTCTACCCTGTTTACGTTCCTGCTTTTAATTTTCCATATCACTATAATTATTGGACAACAAGCTGCCGGATGCATTATTTTTATCGGACAAGTTTGCACTTACTGTCTGACTAGAGCTATTTTCGTAAGCTACTGACATTTCTGTCTTTTGAATAGGATCTAACATATTCGAGTTTTCCTCGGGCCCTGAGGAGCTCGTCTGTGTTAGAGATCCACTTGAAATGTAATTATTTCCAGCTTTTCTTAAGCGTATGGCTAGATCTTTTAACGGAATATTATCTTCAGATGCCGAATTTGATCTGACAGTTTTATGTCTCTTGATTATTCGTTTCTTCATCTGCCGTCTACCCCTGTTTAATCCACTAGATACCCCATCATTAGGCTCGCTATCTTCATCATAGCTATTATCTTCATCACTAGAAATTTCTTGTGGAGGCAATACATATCTACAAGCTCTGATTGGACGCTGACCTACTATTTTATTATCTGGTAAAGGCCAGTCAGCGACATTTGCTTTTCTAACCTGGTCTACATTGCATTTTATAACTCTGTTGTCAAGTTGGTTCTTTATTAACAACGACCTGTCACTCAATATTTCCATTATTCCCCAGTACGCCACCCATTTCGGTTGTAATTTACTCTTTTTATTAAAGTCTTTGTAGTAAACGGTATCATTCACTTCGAACTGTACCTCTTGTCTATTACTATTTATTCGCTGATTTCGCTTTTTACGAGCGGCTTTTAGATTTTGATATACTTGACGGTAAATTTCATTGTTTCTAAACATTAAATGTTTGCTGAAGTCGTCCCCATAATAAGGAAGCTTAGTTCCAAGAAGATTATCAATAGGCAGTATAACATCACGGCCAAAAATCATGAAAAATGGACTGTGCTTTGCACTTTCAGTAACATTAAATCTAAGACCTGCAACCGCCTGGTTCAAGATTAAGTCCCAATCTGTGATATTGTTCTGGATTAGTTTAATCAGAATGGAATTTAGCGTCGCATGACTGCGTTCGCATCTGCCATTTGCCTGAGGGTGATACCTAGAAGTAGTCACATGTTGTATGCCCAACTCAGACATGGTTGCTCTAAACATTCTTGAGGTAAAATTAGATCCATTATCTGTTATTATTCTTAATACCGCGCCATATCGGAAGAAAATGTTTTCAAAGAAAGTATGTAACACCGATTCAGTTGAAATGTCTGACAGAGGGATTACCTCGACCCAATTAGTTAGTTCACAAACATAACTAATTATATACTTATTACCACTAGGTGTTAGTGCAAACGGTCCTTGTATATCTACGCTGATTATACTCATCGGATATTTTGGAATTTCTGGCTCTTTCAGAGGTGCTCGAATAGCTTTGAGATTAACTGTTTGACAAGGCACACATTGTTGAACATATTCATATAGATTCTTATACATATTAGGCCAATAATAGAACCGCTTGATTGTAGCATATGACCAACTAATTCCTGCATGTGACAGTTCATGATAGCCTTGCATTACGGCTTCCCTAAGATGGCTAGGTACATATACGCGTAATAGTGGATCCTCATCTGCATTTGAAATAAAATAAAGTATGTTGTCTTTGATTAGAAATTTACGACTTTCCTTATCTGAAATTTCATTATGTTTTAATTTGGTTATAAATTTGCTTAACTCTACATCTTTAATTTGTTCCAAGCTCATGTCTAGTGTCTTGAGGCTATTTGGCTTGTCTAACTCGGGATAGATTAACTGGTTCTTTGAATCGGCCATTTCTTTGGGGTCAAAACATGTATTGTTAATCGCCCCTATTAATTTGTGGTCTACGCCGCTGTTGTCATGACAACTGTCCTGACAACTGTCATCGCTGACTGAATTTGTACCCTTAATATTCCTTGAAAGCATGTCGGCTACAACATTAGCGACTCCTGGCATATATTTTATTGTGCAGTCATAGCATGAGATTTCTAGTGCATATCTCTCCAATAGTTTGTTGTCGAATTTTGATTTTAGTAGATAAATCAACGGGCGGTGATCTGTTCGAATTTTCACTTTTGCACCACTTAAGTAACAATCTAACTTCTTCAGCGCAAAACTAATAGCAAGAGTTTCTTTTAAATAGTACTGTATTTTCTTTGCGATCTGTTTAATTTTTGGCTAATAAAATGGATTGGAAATTCGTCCTCAACTTTACCTGTTTTTGATTGTGCTAATACCGCCCCTAAACTAAAATTTGATCGGTATATAAAATGTACTCTGCATTGATATCAGGATGTGATAATGTTGGTAATAATTGTAGCTGACGTATGATTTTGTTGAAACTGGTTTCACATTCATTTGACCACTCAAACGGTACACTTTTCTGTGTTAGCCGCGTTAAAGGTAAAGCTATCTCAGCGTAGTTTGGAATGAATTTTCTATAATATCCCGACATTCCAAGAAATGACCTAACTCCTTTTACATTTTTCGGAATTTGAAAGTCTTTCAAAGCTTCTACCTTTTTCGGGTCTGGTCTAATTCCTTCCTCTGATATTATGTGCCCTAGGTATGTAGTACTGTTTTTTATAAAGTGACACTTCTTAAGTTTTAATTTAAGGTTATTTTGTTTCAGTCTATCAAAAACTAGTTTTATGTGTTTTAGATGATCTTCTAATGTGGAACTGAATATCAGAATATCATCGAGATAAGCTACACTACAGGCTTCTAAGCCTTCTAAAATCTGCAAAATTACTTGTGCAAATGTCCCTGCGGCTAGGTTTATTCCCATAGCTAATCTATTGAATTCAAAAAGCCCGAGATTACTGGTAGTAAACGCAGTCTTTGATTTACTGTTTGATTTGTTTCATCCAATTCTATTTGGTGATATCCCTGACTTAAATCTAGTGTCGTAAAATATTTAGCTCCATTTAGTAAGCTTAAAATATCATCAATCTGTGGTAAAGGAAAACTAGTGGGTTGGATTATCCTGTTTATTGCTCTGAAGTCAATGCATAACCTTTTTGAAACATCTGGTTTTGAAACTAGTAAACAGGGGGAACTCCAAGGACTACTACTCTTTCTAATAATATCAGCCTCTAACATTTTATCAAGCTTTTCTTTCAGTACTTGTCTCTGCACAAACGGCATTCTATAAGGTCTCTGCTTAATCGGTAAATGATCGCCTGTAGGAATGTTGACTTTAACATTCGGAACTTTACCTATATCATATTCGGACTTCGAGAATATCGCTTCGTTTTTCTGTATAAGCTGTTGTACTTTTTCATAATGTTGCGATGGTGTATTTATATCAGACAGACTATTTAAAATCGGTTTGTGAATAGTTAAACACTCTTCATTTTCCTTATTGAAAACCGAATCTATCATATCCTCCTGATTAGATTTAACCTTAGCGATTATGCAGCCTCTTTTTAATTTAATTGTTTTGCCTGACTCATTTGCGATAACTATCGGAACAATTCTATTTTTTCTTAAATGTACCAAAGCGGGAGCTATTTGTAAGTTAGGTTCTTCTGAAATATACCCTGTTTCCATTGAACAAACTTCATAGTCACAATTATTTTCTATACTAGGATTAGCTTTAAGTTTTCCTTGAACTTGATTTATAGTTTGTGGTTTGAGAATTGTAGTCTTATTTAGTCTAATTATTGATGCTATACATCTGTCATCTTCCAACGGAATATATTCATCTTTAATTCTAATACAGTTTAGATCAAAATAAATTCTACAGCTATTTGCAGCTAAAAAATCTCTTCCTATAATACAATTTCTGTCTAGGTTATTGACAATTACAAACGTGTGGTCTAAAAATAGTTTGCTTACTTTAATTTTCAAATTCGCACACCCTACAACCTGTAAATTATCACCTGAGGCCGACTCTAGTGTAATGTGTGTTTTAGACAGTGGTATTTTAGGCTTAATTGAATCAAAAAATTCTTTTATGTAATATACTGACTGAGGCTCCTGTATCTATCAAACTTCTAACCTGTTTGTTTCCTATCTTGATAAGGCAAGAATTTGGTATCTCCTTATTTGCAGTAACATTATATGCACCTACATTATTTTGTTTCCGAGCACCGATCTCGTTATGACGGAAACGTCCGAGTTTTCCGAATGTCTACTTTTCGGCCTGTTCATCAACTGCCTGAACTCTTTACATTCACATTTCACGTGACCGAGCTGACCACAAAACCAACATCGTGTTTTGACCCTACGCGCCTGCGTATATTCTTTGTTTACGTGTACTGTTTCCGATTTGACATTATTGATTGACAATTTTCTTTTCTCTCGTTTCCGTTTCCGTTTAGATCGTACAATCTCTTTTTTGCTAACTTTCCCCCTAGACCTTAATCTAATTTTTTCTCCGATATTCTGTTCGTTTACAGCTATTTCTATTGCATTTTGAAAACTTATAGGATTCTTCCTTATCAAATATTCCCTAATTTCCCCATCAATTAACCCCTCTGTGAAAAACCAAATTAATTGCTGTTCAATTACCTCTGTATTTTGCTCAAAATTTTCATAAGCAATTTTTGCCAAAACTTTTATTCTCTCTGCAAAAATATATACATTTTCACCTCTTTGTTGTTTAATATTGCTTAGTAGTGAAAAATTATGATATCCATCTGTTACTTCTCCAAAACGATTTCCTAACTCATTTTTCAACTGTTGCCAACTTAAATATTGATTACTTTGTAAACGTTTTTGTATGAATTCTGAAACAATCCCTGTACTGGATCTTAAAGCAATTAAATTTTTCTTTGTTTCTGAAATATTGTTAACTAACACACATTTTTCTATATTTCTTATCCATGATTCAAATTCTTTAGTTTTTCCATCAAAAGTGAAGTTTACATTTTGTGCTGATACATTTTCTAATTGATTTGTTAAATTTTCCAAAGTCTGCGTCAATCCAATTTCCGCCATTATTACAGATCAAAACAACACCACAAGCCACAAAGTGAAATGACTTACCCGTACTCCGACATTTTTCCGCGACGGATCCAGAATCCTTGGTCACGTGGCACCATAAACGCCCGTGTGGCGTAATGTACAACTTAGTCTCTATACGTTTCTACATGTTTATTTCTTCGTACCGTGATTCTTTCTAACATACATGACTATCTCTATCCAAGTCTCTCCACTAAGTCTTCCCTTCTGCTCAACTCTCTACAGTTATATATACACATTGCCTAGACATAATTTGACAGCTTGAACTCTAGCTATCGCTTCTGGACATAAAGATATATTACTATATTTGGCAGGTGCACTTTTATAAGTACACACCTGAGTACACATTTAATGGATTTACCCTTAATATGTGACACAAGATACAAATCTTTATTCGGCATAGAATAGCATAAGCGTATTCATAGCCATCAATATATATGAACAATTAAATATCTACAAACGTAACTTAAGGAGCAATGACATGGAAAGTTATATTCTTCATTCAGTAAAATTTACAGAGAAGTATAGACTGATCAGAGTTATGGTAAGTTAATAAATGTATGTTCTTATTTTAGGTATATGAATGATGTGGCAGAAATGGCGAATTTTTAATATTTTATTTTTAATTTTCTAATTTTCTAATTTTCACCCCTAAGTTTGGATGCATTGTAAATAAATTTCAAGATATTACGGATAATTCTTGGTGATTTAGATGACATCAAGTTTTTAAATTTGTGAGTATTTGCCACCGACAGAAGTTTTGAAAAAAATAGTGTCGTCGTAATTCATTGAATTTCGGACATACTGAAAGAAAGTGGTATTCGTCTTCTATCATATTCATGTTACAAGTTTTACAGATTCTTTCTGTTCTTTGTATATTTAAATGTCTGCCTTTCTCAATAGATAACTCGTATGAAGAGAGTTTAAATTTGGTAAGGGCAATTCTGTAAATATTAATATTTATACAGCTAAGGTAGTTTTCTATATCGAGATTGTCTTTGTACTTACAGTATGACATTAGTCGACTTGAATTGTTGATACTATTATGCCAATTTTGCTTGTAGGAATATATGGGTCGTTGTTTAATGACATTAACCCTTCTCTTGCTGTATTTTAAAATACATTTCTCCTTCTTTACCCACGCCCTGTTGTATAATTACACATATCTTCACTGTGTACAAGTATTTCGCTGTGCAATCACTGCTGTGGAGTGCACTGGTTGCACAATCAACCTGTAAATAGTGCAGACCCTGATGAGACAGCTCCTGCAGGAGCTGTCTCATCCGGGTCTTCACTATTTACAGGTAGGTATATTGACGTGAATAGCAAGCGAAGGGTTAAAATTTATCGTGGTAATCTCTTGCATTATCCATACATCTGACATTCCTATTTCATCAAGAATGTGTTTTACATGTGATGCCCAATTTGTACCGCCATATGTGTTGTTATTGTTTGCGTCTTGCTTTAACATATTGTATATTATCTTTACAAGTGTATTATTGTCAGATTGAATCATTTTTATCCAAAATTTTATTATTAAGATTTTTCGTCGAATCTTCAGATATCTACCTAGCTCTCCATGCAAACCATCAAGATTAGTACTTTTTCGAACACATAATACCTTTCTCAGAAATTTACAGTGTATTAGTTCTATATTTTTACATTCGTGGTATCCGAAAATTTCGGATCCTTAATTAAGTATAGATCCTACGAGGCTGTCAAAAAGTTTACACTTATAACTAGATCTAACTGGTTAAAAATTATGAATAAATTGTGCATAGCAAATACGGAGTGTTCGGCTAATGTTTCCTGTATTCGGAACCAATTTCCGTTTTTGAACATGTTTATACCGAGATATTTAAAGGATTCTACTAAATCTAGTTTCATATTATTATAATAAAAATCATATTTTGTAGGTCGGCCTTGATCGAATATCATGATTTTTGTTTTCTTTGTATTTACCTTTAGTCCCAAAGAGTTGCAATACATGTATATTTGTAGATCGTTAAGTAAGGATTGTAGAGCATGTGAGGTATGTGCAAAAAGTACCGCATCATCAGCAAAAAAAAGAGGATGACTAATTTTGCGTCATCAAGAGTGAATAAGCCATCAATATTACTATTTAGATGTGTCAATATGTCAATTACGAAAAATAAAAACATTATGGTAGAGCACTGGTCCCCTTGTTACGGTGTGTGTGGTTAATCTATCCGCAGTTAGTTACAAAGTAAGGTATTTATCTTGCTGTTCAGGTAAATTATTTTTATTTATTATTACACCACATTTATATAGCGCTCTTTTCACACAGGATATGTGCGTTCAAAAACGCTTCGCATAAATAGTTTGCATATACAAAGCTGAGTATATATAATGCTTACAGAATATTTAAAACAAATGAACTTTAAGATAGAGATGTCGATAAAAATATTAAAAATGGAATTAATTAAATAATCATAGAACAAAAATAAAAATACGATCATTCTTTTCTGTACGTTTTTATGTCCGTAAATCAAGGGAAATAGACGCATACTGTCACTATATTGTGTCAGACATTAAATAGACCGTGCAATATCCCTCACTAGTACATGAATGTATGAGAGGAAACTATTCTTCGTATAAACGCATTTTTAAACATTTGCAAGCAGGATATACCCTGATCAGACGGCTCCTATAGGAACCGTCTGATCTGGGTCTGCTCTGTTTGCAAATGGAAGTTGACTGTTCGGTTTGTTCATTTTCTAAAATGACTACACTGTTCCACCTTTCATATGTCATTATAACTATTCTGTTCATGAATAGTCTGTATATATTGAACATTAGAATACACATAGAACAGGGACAGGTTACATGTTGATTAGTTATGGGGAAAAAAGAACCCACAACCCAATTAACCCTTAACCAGTAATTCACTGCCAACACCATGCATTGTTTCACATTAACCCTATTTATTAGCAGCGTTTGAACACCGTCCGCCCTTCCGTCCGCCCTTCCGTCCTTCTTGATGTCTGCCCGTCCTGCCGTCTATAATTTTGTTCGCATGATATATCGTCAATCACTTGGGTTAGGATTTCCAAATTTCTTGTGTGGATGCATTATGGAAGGCGAAGTGTCGCATACTACTTGGTGTATGTGCAACATGGATCTTGACCTTGACCTTAGTTTAAGCAAACTGTATCTAGAAATGTGTACGAATATATCCTTGGGTTAGGATTTCCAAATGTCTTGTGTAGATGCATCTTGGAAAGAAGGAGTAATATCTCTTTGACCCTGACCTCAATTTTAATAAAAGTTTGCCTGAAGACTTGTCTCGATGATATCTGTTCGACCCGTTTGTTTAAGGTTTCCAAGATATATTGTTGCATACTACCTCGGTGAATATGACATTGACCCTGACATTGACCTCAATTTGTTCTATAAATGTTTATGGAGGATGTATCCCCGATAGCTTGGGTTAGGATTTATATGCAATTTTGGATGACAGAGTGTCTAGGTCTACTTTGATATATATGTGGCCGTTACTCTGACCTTAACCTTAATTTATTCAAAAGTATGTCCGCAATTTGTGTCTGTATGATATCTCTTCAACCGGTTGGGGGTTAAGGTTTCAATCTTTCTTTTATGGGGGCATTGACTAATATGACTGATACATGTATGTACAATATTGTAAAGACCTCACATGCTCATGTAATATAAGCATGTACTTACAAAGCTCATTTTGAAGTATTGAAACATGTGTTCACTCACATCAGCAACCACTTTGAAAATGATTGATATGATCTGACTGCATTGTGTACGACCCAATACACTTTAGCCTGCTATAGACAGATGAGTGGATACCTATGCAAACCGTTTGGATCCAGATGAGACGTCCTAATTTCATTTTGGTAGACAAACTGATTATATGAAAATGTTGCAAGTGAAAAATTACCTACATATAATTTGTTTAGCAGGCTAAATGTTAATAAAACGTGACACAGCATCACTCATATACGTGTGCTATCAATTAATATCCCCGATTAGTCCACATCCAACTCACGAAATTCTTAGAGCAGTCTCTGGTGGGGGACAATGCATGACCTGACAACATAAACTTGTCTGTCACTCTCGTCTCACTTTGAAACAAACACATGCGAAATGTATTTTCAGAATGAAAGCAGACACGTTCTTAATGTTCAAAGACTTAATAAACTTTTTAGCATTAAAGAGGAAGTCCCTACAATGAACGGATATTTTCAATAATATCATAAAACTTGGTATTTGTTATGCACTATCATTATTATGAAGGTTCCCAATTTGAACTTATATCGAAAAATGCCCCTGTGATACAAATAAACCGATTTCATCAATACTGATAATTTTTGTTCTACAACACAATAGTATCGGCCTTTTCCGTTACATTCTTCCGCCGATGATCACCCGGTCCCTCCAATGTTTGCGTAATAGCTTTCTCGGAAGTGGTCGGAGAATCGCGAATAGGGCGAACAGTTACGAAACTAAAACTCAACCCGAATAAAATTGAAACATCGGAGAGTAAAACCGGGATCGGCGATATCAAGCACATGGCTGTTTTGTCATTATAAACGGTAAATGAATGGGTTCTCTTGCGATATACTACTTTTCAGCATACAAACAAACGAGTTTTATACATTTTAAGTGTTTTTGAAACGCGTCAAATGTAGGGACATCCCCTTTAAATGACCGTGTCACCAGTATATCCACGGCATTTCCCTAATGAATTAGCGGTAATTGTGTCTTTCAGCATACCCATAGATAGCAATTGAGCACTTGACACTTCCAAATAACGGCATTGTACATGTTTCTAATGGAAAATAGATACAGTAAAACATCGACAGTTCGAAATGTTAGTAATGAAGAATGACGCCTGTTTAATGCAAAATTAATGACGCCTGCTTAATGCAAAATTAATGTCATAAAAAAAGCTCCTTTGGGAGCTTTCTGCATGACTTTTACCATGGATTAAGCCACTACATGTCTTAACCCTTCGCTTGCTATTAACATCAATATACCTACCTGTAAACAGTGAAGACCCAGATGAGACAGCTCCTACAGGAGCTGTCTCATCAGGGTCTGCACTATTTACAAGTTGATTGTGCAACCAGTGCACTCCACAGCAGTGATTACACAGCGAAATACTTGTGCACAGTGAAGATATATGTAATTATACAACAGGGTATGGGTAAAGAAGGAGAAATGTATTTTAAAAATCAGCAAGAGAATGGTTAAATATTAATAATGATAAGTATTCGAGTGTTCGAATAATCCAGGTTTCACTGTATATATACAAATAATGCATGCGCACAATCTATTTTAATTGCTATGTCATTCCCGTTTAATTTTGATAAAGAATTCGGACACCGACTCAGTAATGCTTTATCAAATTAGTTTACGTCGATATGTATCGGGTGAGTCAGTTATAAAAAGGGCCTATAACGGGGATAATGTACCTTACGTTGTCTTTTAAATTTTTTGCTGTTCTGTGTTCATTCTAAATTTCAATACCTATTGAATGTTCATGACAGATTGTTAATAATGAAATATGGAAGATGGAATATTGTAGTTTTATAAAGTGACCCCCCCCCCCCAAGGTCTATCAAATTCCATTATACAAAGAGAGCCTTGATCAGACGGCTCCTAAAGGAGACACATGTCAACCGGAATTCGCTAATAGTGTAGACCCAGATTAGAAAGAGTTAGAGAAATCCTCTGATCAAGGTCCGCACTAGATATCATTCAATGTCTTCAAGCAAAGCATTCTCTTTCGAACGGTGTGAACGGTTAATTGGCAACGATTTGGAAAACAGATGACATACTCAATGCCCCTCCTATGCCCCGAAAGTGTGTTTAAGAGTCTTAGACCTTCTCAGATTTAAACTAATGTTCCAATATGATATGTTATAAAAAGGAATGTGACACTTTTATGGCATACTATTACGTCAGACAACTACAATAGAAAGCAGCCATTCAGTTACTAAACATAGGAGTGTTACAAACAATACAATGCAGTACAAATCTTTATTGGCATTAAGTATAAACATACACTTCCAAACATACACAAACATATGGTTTCTTATTATTTCGTGACTATCTAGTGTAGACCAAGATTGGAAAGTTCTTAAAGAAATCCTCCGATCAAGGTCCGCACTAGATAGCATTCAATGACTATTCCCCGAGGTCCGATGTATCAGTGCTTTACACTAGGCATCTAAAAGAACCAGGGAAATTCAGTCGATAATAAGAGTAGGGCATCGTGCCCGGGTTTCTCTGTATCCTCTCCCCTCTCTCTCTCTCTCTCTCTCGCTCTCTCTCTCTGGGGCGTCCAATTAGCCCATAGTGAGCAGAAACGGACGTTAATCAGCACAAACAAACAAACAAAACATACTCACTGCCCTTCCTACGCCCTGAAAGTGTGTTTAGGAGTCTTAGACCTTCTCAGATTTAAACTCATGTTCCAATATGATATGTTATAAAAGAAGTGTGACATTTTTATGGCTTATTATTACGTCATACAACTACAGTAGAAAGTGTTTATTGGTTTACTAAACATAGGAGTGTTACAAACATATGGATCCTATCTTAAACTGAGACTCATCAATTTCCGTTAGCTTTTCCGACTATACTCGGATGAATTCGATTACCACGCATACCAATACATGGCTTTTGAGTTAAGACCAATATACGGCCTAAAGAGGCGCAGTGGAAAGATCTTGGCCAGTCATAATAGCGGCTGCAAGTTCGAATCGAACTGAAGTCGTCGTATTTTTTAATTTCTATTATTTGTTTGTACTTGAATTTGCAATAACACATTATCATATATTGCTCTCCCAATTTGACCTCAGACTCGATTAACCCTTTCGCTGCCAAATGTTGTCGTCTGCTAACTTTGTCGTCTGCTACAAATTTTCATTTTTTTTATTTTCTTCATTTTTGTTTCAAAAACATAGTAACAGCAACAAACAGTTTGGATCCTGTTGAGACGCCGAGTTACTCGGCGTCTCATCTGGATCCAAACTGTTCGGTTCGCATAGGTAATCACAGATCCGGCACTGACAGCGAAAGGGTTAATCCTCGGCGTGTTTACCGGGATTGTTCGGAATATTACATCTATATCACTCTGTGACAAAAATAGTAAAACAAAATCCGGTAATAACCATGTTCCACGAGGATTGTATTCTCATAGCGCATTCTTATACCTTCGTAAATTTATCCGAAGATTACCGACGGCAATTAACGGAATATGCATGAGTCTCAGGTCAAATTGGGACAGTAATATCAGACATTTTATTACAATTATACATATACGTATTTTGAAGTATATATAAGTATTATTTATATATATTTCCCTCTTATTTCAAGTACGTGACATGATTGCACATAACAGCGTCATTCTCCTTCGCTAACGGTCACTTTCCAAATTTAACCCTTCGCTTGCTATTCACGTCAATATACCTACCTGTAAATAGTGAAGACCCAGATGAGACAGCTCCTGCAGGAGCTGTCTCATCAGGGTCTGCACTATTTACAAGTTGATTGTGCAATCAGTTCACTCCACAGCAGTGATTGCACAGCGAAATACTTGTACACAGTGAAGATATATGTAATTATACAACAGGGCATGGGTAAAGAAGGAGAAATGTATTTTAAAAATCAGCAAGCAAAGGGTTAAGTTATGTCGAGGATAAAGCAAATGAGGGCAAGTGGTACGATTGTGTTTCATGAAAATAAATGCTGAAAACAGGGAACATGTAATGTACTCATTTTTAAAGAAAACAAATCTGCCGGAGGTGAGGCTCGAACTCGCTACCTTACCCTCGGCATACAACACCTTTATCTACTGAGCTATCACAGGGAATGAAAAAAATTACATACCGTCAATAGTCAATAATGTTCGAACGTTGTTTATCTTCGGAAATCTATATACAAAATAACGAATATATACGGAATATGCACGGAGTCTCAGTTTAATCTGGTCAAGTAATACAGGGCAAAACTAATACAAAAAACCCGGTAGGTGTTTTCCGCATTAGTTGTGACCTGTATTAAGCTACCGCCTTCCTTACAGATCCATATTGAGACCTTTTTGATTTACGCTTAACCCTTCGCTTGCTATTCGCGTCAATATACCTACCTGAGACTAAAAGGGAAGTCCCTAATCAGACTCCGAATTTTCAAGGTGGCGTCTAATCTTGGTCTGCACTATTTGTCGTGGTGCATTTTGGCGACAGTGGCGGTGAAATGGTTAAGAATTAATACCATCATGAATATTTACTAGCTAAATATGTTCATAGCATATGTAGCAGAGTGTAAATTATCATACATTTACTTGATGTAGGTTTAAGGTTAGACAACCCATGTTGATACCAATTCATTGCTGTGGATTATTATCAGCTGACCAGCGTTAGTTGTAGTTTGGCAGAAAAAGAAGGAGGTTCTTTTTGGGTGTGCCTATATGGTATTAATATAAGGTTAGTATAAATGGAGTTCTGGAATTGCATTCATTGTATATTTAGAATTATGCTAATATATAACGCATGCAGGAGCTGTCTCATCTGGGTCTACACTATTTACAGGTAGGTATATTGACGTGAATAGCAAGCGAAGGGTTAATAAGCATTTCCATGTTTTACCACATTTGATGAAAATCAACATAAAATCGATAAAGGTCAAGTAAAGGTCAATGGCCGGCTTTACATTTATAGATACAATAGAACCTGTATCAAGCGGTCATAAACCCATTTGCTCTCAGCGGATTCTTCCATGTTTATATATTGGATTAGTCCATTTTTTATCTAAGGGGTGCATGGCTTAAATGTTCAATTGCGTTTTGTTTTATATTGAAATTCCTATCAGCAAACGGTGTAGACTCTGATCAGACGCCGCATTATGCGGCGTCTGATCAGAGTCTACACTGTTTGCCTACGTCCCATATATGGGATCGTGGGAGCAAATGGGTTAAAAATAGGCATATCTATGTGTCTGTAAGGCAGGTGATAGCTAACCGAATGAAGGTCAACCGTAATGCGGAAAGTTCCTATATGGGTTATCTGCATTACTTTTGCTTTGCATTAAGCACCCGCCTACGTTTTAAGACAAACATATTCAATAAAGGAATAACTGATTTAGACAGGTTCTACTGTAGATGTACGAGCATTGAAGCATGAATGAATGATTGGAAGAATGAATAAATCAATGAATGAATGTGTGAATGAAGAATGAATGAGTGAATGAATGAATGAATGAATGAATGAATGAACGAATGCATGAATAGATAAATAAATGGAAATATTGATAATGGCATGCTGATGATGACGTATTTTATGGTATGCTCGTTCGTTGTTTTTTAACCCGGACCCAATTTCTAAATTAGTGTCATACTTTATGATGTCTGTCGATGGCTGTCAATGCATGCCCGCTTCCACTCCATTGACAGACGAATAACATGGTTTATCTGCAGTATTACCATGTGCATGTACAGGTTGCGGAAAAGTGTTTATCTTCCCCCTATTGTATGTTTGTGTTGTCTTTGTGCGTCTCTTGATGTTTTTATAGTTATGTACATTTGCTGTTTCCTTGTGTTGCTATTCGGGCGACTGTTTGTTCTGTATGTGGTGTTTCCTGCATGACTCATATTTGTACTTTTAATAGCAGTGACGATATAAGTAGTGCAAATAGCGACAAAACTCTTAAAAATAAATTAATGTAAGAGCAGTATGGGGAACATTGGCAAAGTGGAGGTCGCTACTCCAGCTATCATGAGACTTTGGGGACTTTAGGTGTACCAATGATGACTGAAAGACAATTTCCTATCATAGAAAAAGCAATTGCAGACTTGTGGAATGAAGTGCTGAAAGAAGAAATGGAAAATGTTGCTGAGGAATTAAAACGATATGCCATTGAAAATGATGACTTTTTTTCAGGGTGTGCCTGCAATCACAGTTATAATATGTGATGATGGGTGGAGTAAAATATTTCATAAACATTCAAACAACGCCATGGCTGGAGTCGGTGTGGTCTTTGGTGCATACATCTACATATCAGAATATGAAACAAGCTGTGTTACATTTGCAGTGTTGCTCAAAATAAAAATGAAAAATGTTCCTCTTGCTCCATCTTACGGGGTTTATATATCTTAACTTATTCATTTTGTTCTTTGTTCTTGTTCTTCTAATTTTAACAGTCGAAATCTCATTTTAACTGAAAGGCTGCTTAAACAAGGATATATATATCATAAACTAAGAAAAGCATTCTCTAAATTTTATTACCGAAATCTCTCACTTATTGGCAAGTACAAATATAATCTCAAGGCGCTCTGCGACACGGTAATTCATATCCTGATTTTTTTGGTGATCTGATTTACAAACTTAGTAAAAGTATTGGTCATACCCATTTTCTCACTTTGTTTATCTAATATATTATAAAATACATTAAAAAGGGATATGATCCTATATTACTACAACATACTGCGTGTCTAGTTGTCAACCATTTTGCAGTTGGCTATCACGATGCCCTCTTTGCATGTACGCCGACAAGAAAGTATTAGTACTCTATGAAGTCGACCTCTTAAATCCAGAAACGGAAGGAGGACGTCGGATATTTGTACTATCCTGGTTTGTCGTACCCTTTATTACATTTCTACAGTTCCTCTGTTTGCATCTCAATCATGGCGTACACTAGCGGTAGGTCGATCCAGTTTGTTTCAATTAAATATGTTTTCGTTTTACATGCGCCTTACCACCGTATTTGTCTTCGCGGTAGATTAGTCGGTAAGGGGGTACGTTTATTTACACCGTTTGTCTTTTAGGGTGGAGATGGAATAAGTGCGAGGTTGGGCGCCCCTAAACCGGTTTAACCCCAGTGACTATTGTCACCGACCGTTCCAAGGCCGTACTTCCGTCTTCCCCCTATTGTTTGTTTGTTTTGTCTTTGTGCGTCTCTTTATGGTTTTTGGTATGTATGTACATTTGCTGTGTTTTCTTGTGTTGCTATTCGGGCGACTGTTTGTTCTGTATGTGGTGTTTCCTGCACGACTCATACCTGTACCTTTTGCCCAAGAGCACGAATGTTTCATAACATGGACAGAACGTTCCATGTCAATTGAAAAGGATATATTAGTAGAGGGTTTTTAAAACTGTAAGTATGTATATGACATAAGATATATGCGAATGATAGCAAATGAAAATAGCGCCGTATATGCTTGTATTGTTTCGTCAGTACCTGTTTGGGGATAATATGTACAAACAAGAGTGTTCGGGGGAACACATGTGTCACCTGCTCGCTATTGAAACAAAAACAGTTAATCCGCTTGAGTGCGAAAATCAGAACAAAGGGGAATAACTCGAAAAGTATTGCATGTAGAGTGACGGACCTTAGTTACATGAATGGTCCTCGATGAGAGAAAGACACACATGAACTTTGAAAGCTCTATAATGATTCGTTTAGACATGACAGCAAAAAAATGAAAGTGTGACGGACAGACGGACGGACAGAAAGACAGAAGGATGGACAGACAGACAGGCAGACGACGGAAAGGTGATCCCTAAGTGACACAATGCCTCTCGGCAAGTTTGCTAAACACGTCACTAAGTGAATTATGGTTCCGACGTACACCAAATGACTTTTCCAAAATTTCTCCGGTACCTGAATGGTCATCGAGAACGTGTTTACAAAGTCATGTTTATTCTTTTCCAAATTAAAACGGTTACATATTTAGTATCCTCATATATCTATATTTTTTTATTTATTTTACAATATCGTTGTCTACTATTTGATGTACTTTTCCCCGTCACTGACATTATGAATTCATTTAATTGATTACACCACTCGTTTGCCGTTTGAATTATTTAGTCTTGACATCATGACACATGTTGTGGAGGTGTCTGGAAAGGGAATTTCATTTTACAATATGACCTGGGTGAATGTGGAATAAGTGAAAGGTTGCGTACGCGAAAATCAGGTTTAAGTCCCAAGTAGCCATTTTTGGCTACTGACCGTTCCAAGGCGGTACTCCTATTTTCACCCTATGGTCAACTTTTGCATTTCTATTTTTGCTTTCGTAGGATCACCCATTTTCAGAATATTTATTATTTAATATGCTCAATGTTTAATGATTTTGTCTTCCCTTTAGGTTTTGATGGTGATTGGAACCGTGTCCTTTCGCATGTGGCTATTCTTGTTTGACTGTTTTTTCCACAATTATTTTAGTCACTCAGCAAGGTCGACACCATATCTTGTAAGTATGAATAATCAGATACTTAAGAATGAAACTACACAATTCTAAATGTTTCCTTTACTCTATTAAATTCTCCTTTTCGGTAGATTTATTCAAAGGGGTTGTGTCTAAAATAGTCTAGCTGGTAATATTTTAAAGGGTAATAAAGCTGAATGGTTACTTCATGAAACTAAATCTAAATTTGATCTATGACAACACTAGAACCTGGCTTAAGCGGCCATCAGAAAGAGATCTAATTATGGGTCAGTAAGGCAGGCGGAAGCTTCATGTAGGTCAAACCTAAGGCAGGAAGCTCATAGCGGAGTTTTCTGTGTTACTTTTGCCCTGCATTAAGCAGCCATTTGCTTTTTAAGATTTCTATATTCGAGAAATAAATGGCCAATTAGGACAGGTTCTGCTGTAATCAAATTCATAAATTCTCTCAGTACAGAGTTTACATGCAGATAACTTTCAACCTCAATTATTGTATCAGGAGAACTTATAAATCACTAATACTAATACTAGGATAATTTAATGTTACATATCAAACTATCCTCTCCACATTTATATATATGCAATCAAATGCAGTAAACTCCCTCTAATGCAACCATCCAAAAGGGTGTTTAATTATGGGTTGTAAGGGATGTGTATCGTAATGCGGGGCGAAAGTTAAGCAGCAAACTGCTGCAGGAGTTTCTGCCTTATTTTTGCACTGAATTAAGCAATAACCTGCGTTTAAACGCATACGAGTACATGCTTATCCATGAAATGGTCGCTCTAGAGGTGTTTTACCGGAAATGGCATTCGAACACCGCCTATACTGAACTTTTCAATATAGGTGTGTAACAGCTAGAATTAAACTAAATTTGCAAGTAATGACGTCACATCTAGTATTCTGTTTTTCGATTACTTTATTTGAGTTTTGGTTTGACCGTACATTTAGGTCACATAGCTCAGTTATTATTTCAATGGTGACCAGTTAGAGAACAATTATGTGAAGGGTTTTTGTGTGTTCAGTGCTCCCTCCCTACAACGGTCCTCTCAATAACGATTCCCTCCTTACAACAACGCATGTCACTGTTTCCGAAACAACAAGGCTCCAGAAAAAACTTTTTTCCATCGTATTTACTTTATGCCTCCAACAAACGCTATGGTGTGACCACTCTTTAGAATCGTCACTTTGTGACGATTCTAAAGAGTGGTCACAACATAGGGTTTGATAGAGGCATAGAAATACACCTTATCTGGGGATCTGCAAACAAGCTTATTATGTTTGATTTTTCCTCCCTATAACAACTCCCTCTAAACAACACATACAATCTTCGTATCCCAAAGGATGTCGTTGTAGAGAGGGAGCACTGTATATAGGCGAGCGCCTCATTCGTGCCTCTAGGGTAGCTGTGGGCATTCGTGTAGCATCATCCTGTTCGACTTGTCTGCTTTTTGCTTAATTGTTTATCACTTGGTCAGCGATGGCAACAGTTCAAACAGCAATCATGCAGTGTGCATGACTGAATGATTTTATCATAAATGTTGTGACACTATCCTAATACATGTATATAGATATTTTGTTATTATTCAGTAGAGCCTGTCTTGAGCGATCATCAAAAAGAGGTCTAATTATGAATCTCTATGACAGGTTACAGTTTTATACAGGTCAAAAGAAATGCAGAGAGCGCATATGGGAGTTTTCTGCCTTGATATTGCATTGCATGAAGCAAACATCTGCTTTTTAAAACCTCTATGTTTAATACATGACAGGCCGCGGGAGACCGCTCCTACAGTATGGTGAAATATGTGTTTATTTGAGGGCGATATCATCAGATAATCTGTAAACACTGCATGCAACTGCCTTGCATTGCTGTTCGGGGGCTGTTTGTTCTGTATGTGGTGTTTCCTGCATGACTCATTGTTTTACATTTGAACTACGTTGCTGGAAAAATGAGTATGACAACTAATTCTCAGGCATGTGTAATACGGCATGAGCCATGGTTTGTAGTTCTCTTTCGTTTATTAAATGCTGGCGTTCGTATTACAGTGGAACTTGAATATTTCAAACTTCAAGGGACCATATAAATTACTTAACCCTTCGCTTGCTGACTTTTAAAATACATTTCTCCTTATTTACCCATGCCCTGTTGTATAATTACATATATTTTCAGTGTACAAGTATTTCGCTGTGCAGTCACTGCTGTGGAGTGCACTGGTTGCACAATCAGTTTGTAAACAGTGCAGACCCTGATGGGACAGCTCTGGCAGGAGCTGTCTCATTTGGGTCTTCACTATTTACAGTCGAATTTACGTTGAAAAAGATCAAATGTTCAAGTGTTTGATATTGAAGACCCTGATGGTATTCGCTGATGCATTCGTATTCATCCAGGTGGTGTTTTAGTTTCATAACTGTTCGAAACAGGCCGATAATATTTTGTTGAACAACAAAAAATATGTATCTACGGAAACGTTGGTGTTTTTTTTTATCACAGATGCAGTTTTCGATATAAGTACAAAATGACAATCACCAGACGAATAATTGAACATAACAAGCACAATGTGTTATGCTGTTATAGTAGAACCCGTCGTAAGCCATTCCTCCACAAATACACCTTTCTACGTCTCTATAAAAGTCACTTTATGAAACCATTGTGATAAATAGAGGGGTTGCTCCTATAGGAGCAAATGCTCTATTTATCACAATGGTTTCAAACTTCAAAATTCTAAACTTTTCCTTTTCTCTAGTTAATTCTCCTTTTCGATAGATTCATTCAAAGAGGTTGGGTCTAAAAATTGCCTACGGTGGAAAGGGCTAAGGAGGCATTTATTTATGTAGTATTGGAGTCTTAAAAGGCAGGTGGTGGCTTAACGCAGAGTAAAAGTAATACATTAATGCATTAAGGGACCAACTCTCATACAAATTAGACTAACGTGGCTGAGTGGTAAACGCGCTCGACTATCGACTGTAATGCCAGGGATCCTGGGTTCGATCCCCCGCTGAACCAAGTCTTTTCATCCCGTACGTCGTTCTCAGTGTTGTTGTATTTTCTGGTCATTTTAGGTCATTCTTTCAATTTAGTTCTGAAATTTAATAATTTTAATGGGCGTTAGTAGTGTGCACTTTTAATTTCTGCCCACGAACAGATTCAATAAAACCGAATCTGCAATTTTATTTTTTCACATTTCGACTTTTGCTTTCGAAGGATCTCCTACTTTCAGATTTTATATACTGAGGTCCGTGTATCAGTGTTTACACTGGACATCTAAAAGAACCACAGATAATCTGTTGATAATAAGAGACGGGCATCACGCCCGGGTTTCTCTGTATCCGCTCCCTTCTCTCTGTGGCGCCCACTTAGCCCATAGTTGGCCGAAACAGACGTTAAACAACACAACCAACCAGACTAAGACCTAATTGTGATCGCTTAAGATAGGTTATATGGTAGTACTGAAATCATGCTTTTATTGTAGACAATGTCTCTTTATCCCTTTCCGTGCTAAATTTAGAGTGGAAATACTCATCGGTATTTAACCATAGAGTACACTCAGTATGAAAGGTTTAAACTTGCTTGATGAATTTGAATGATAAACAGTACAGATCCTGATTTGGTGACTCCTCTTAGTGTTCTCTAATCTGCTTGCAAATGCCAGTGAACGCATATTCCGCATTCAAAAAGTTAACTCAATGGTTTAAACTAGAAGGAGTCATTGATCCAGATCGGTGAGAAATGCATTTTTACCCTATTAATGCTGGAATCGGGTGACTAATGTCCTTTATAAACCGTGTAGACCTAGATGAGATAGATCGGGATAGATCATTTTGGTCTGCACTGTTGGTCATGCTACTTTTTCTTTAGAAAAATCCCGTATTATTCTCCGTAAGCTTGACCTGTTTGGATTTTGTTTTTGTCAGCATCGTAATGGTTAACGTGTAATATTAGTAATTATCATGCTCCTCATCATCCACATGAAACGATCCATTTTCATTCTAAAATGTATGTATTTATGTCCAATCATTCAATTTAGAGATATCAACATTTTAATCGGGGACATATTTCTATATAACAGAACAATAGCTCTTAGTTCTACTATGGAGAACATATAATTAGTAAGCAAAACAGTTTTAAAGAGCATGATATATTTGCATAGAATACAAAATACACATACAGATGAATACCTACTGGCAATTAGTGCACTCATCATAGAGCGACAAACATGATATATTTGCATAGAATACAAAATACACATACAGATGAATACCTACTGGCAATTAGTGCACTCATCATGAGTAGGCCAATATGGTCCCTGTTTAATCCATTCCCTCATAGGGTGAGATTTAGAATTGTGTTGTTTATAAAACATCGTGGTAAATAGAGAATTTGCTCCTTTCGATCAAAATTTATTTATCACAATGGTTTCAAACAAAGTGACTTTTACAGAGGGTCAAACACATCAATATGAGGGAATGGGCTAATAATGATATATGGTTGAAGATGGTTGAAGATGTAACAATCCATCTCACCTTCTTAATTTACTGACAATTGTTTTACAGACACAGTAAATGATGTAACATGGAAAGTACCTATAGGTAAGATTAAAATCATTACATTTCTTGTTGGCAAATTGCACAATAACCTGATGTCACCATTGAAATAGTGTCCTAATTTTGGACCGAATAAAAAGCAACCGCGCAATGATCACTCGATTTTCTGTCACAACATTTGTGCCGTGATATACACAGCACTCCTCAAATTGACCGTGATTATAGACATATACCTAGTTTATTAGCAACTTATACATATATTATCTCGTTACATATTTAATCAAATCATAGTATCAAATCGATTTACATGACAGGAAATGTAAGTAAATGCACCAATGAACTGCAGTGTGTATACAGAAAACAATTACAGTGTGTCCTTTATGTAGAGATTGAAATATATGTATCTCGACCACATGAGTCGCAACTCATTAGTAGGCATTTACAACACATCCGATTAAGTAAGGTTTAAGAACAAACACGTTATATATAAAAAAAAATACAAACTGGTTTTGAAGCGAGCTATATGAATACTATCGACACTATGGAAAATGGACACCATACCCAAGGCTGCATGCAATTTACAGCCGTCCAAGCTAATCAGTATGCCCCATAATGGGTGGTGGCATATAGGGATTCTTTTGTTCGTACGTCAATACGTCCGTCCGCACGCATATCTAGAACAACATTCCGGCTCTTTCCTCGAAAGTATTTGTATAATCCACACCAAACTTAACACACAATTTTATTGTCAATATATCTTGGTCAGGTTTGATAGCCATGAAAATCGCTTCAATTGTTTAGGCCTTACGGCCCTTTTTTGTAAAAATGACTTTAAAATATATTGTCCGGACTCTTTCTTGGAACAAATGTTTTCAATCCTCAACAAACTTTACACATATGTTTGTTGCAATTATATCCTTGTCAAGTTCGATAGCCATGTAAAACGCTTTAGTCGTTAGGCGTTGCGGTCCTTTATTTTCAAAAATAACTTTAAAAATGTCTGGACTCTTTCTTGGAAAGTATTTGTCCAATCCTGATTAAACTGTACACACATGTTTGTGGCCATTATATCTGTTCTCAGTCGTTTAGGAGTTGGGGCCTTTATTTGCAAAAATGACTTTTCAAATATCTTGTCCGGACTCTTTCTTGGAAAGTGTTTGACCAATCCACACCAAACTTTACACACGTGTTTGGTAATGTAACGAGGATATCGACTTAATTCACCATAAACTGCAGATTGTTTTACTCTATAATCTCCCTTTTTGCGAACCGTAGTCTTATAAGACTGTTTATAAGTATAAAATGTATGAGTCATACAGGAAACACCGGATACAAAATGTAACAGTAAATGTACATGAATAAAAAAGACCCAAAGAGACGAATAAAGACATAACAAACAACCACTAGGGGAAGATGGAAGAACCGCCTAGAAACGGTCAGTGACAAATGTCACTGGGAGTTAAACCGGATTAAGGACGCCCAGCCTCACACTTATTCCATCACCACCCTAAAGCAAGTTCCTACTCTCAGTGCTTTTTATACTCTCGTTTTGCTTTAACACATTTAAACTCAAACTGCTTGTAATCAAAACTTTTACCCTTTCCGCTAGTATTACACGAATGTTTGAATAAATAATTCGCTACGTTGCAAATTACATCTGGAATTATTTGTATCATAATTATTATCTATACATGCACTATCGTTTGCAATTGCTTCTGAGACATTATTAAGTTGTGGCAATTCAGCCAAAAGACAACGTCTCAGTAGGTCTCTATGAGTGTCTTTCCATTTAATATGTATCCTCGGTAAATTGTTGCAGTCACAAAACGACTTTTCTACCCGAAATACAAAATTGTAACGAAGCACGATCACTAAATACACTGAAGTATTGTATACATTGTGTGAACATCTCTCAACTTTAGAGATTTAAATGTATGTACCTCACAGTTTGGTCATACACAATATAATCTGGTGTATGCCTTACACGAGCATTAAAATAACCAGCTATCAAATCAGTACCACATTGTTCAAAATGACAATCATCTTGCATTTAAATATGAAATAAATCGGCATCAAATATACGGGCCGCATCTGACAGCAAATAAACACCACATAGATAAAATATCGTTATCAAAATTGAAAACAAAATCTTTATAAAATGTAGAGACCACGCATCGTTTCTCACATTGGCCGTAATTATAAATGTAGGGAGCACGCATCACTCCTCAAATTGGTCGTAATTATATATGTACAGATCACACGTCACTTCTCAAATTAGTCGTAATTATAGGTCACACATCGCTTCTCAAATTGGTGGTAAATAAAGATGTAGAGATTAGGCATGACTTATAAAGTTGTCGTAATTATGGATGTAGAGACCACGCATCAGTTCTCAAATTGGTCGAGATTATAGATTTAGAGATCACGTATCACTTCTCAAATTGGTCGGGATTATAGATGTAGAGATCACGTATCACTTCTCAAATTGGTCAGGATTATAGATGTAGAGATCACGCATCTTCTCAAATTGGTTGTGATTATAGATGTACAGATCACGCATCTTCTCAAATTATGTACACATCGAGCAACAATTTTGAAATGGGTCGTTATTATAGATGTACACAACCAGCATCATTTTGTGTGGCGTTCTTCCGTTGTATTGTTAGGACGCTCTGTTGTTTTCAGCATTTTTCTGAAAAATTACATTTAAACTTTAAACATATATTTGAATAAACGCAGATGGCAGTAAAACCACATTCTTGATTGAATAGAGTAGTGACAGTTTAGCAGGCTATATCCTGGATAAACTATTGTAAGACACAGTCATAACATTATCGAACCATTTGAGCATGCGTTTGGAACAGATTTATACATGAAGAATCGTACATTGTGTGGCGATTGACACATCTGCAAGTTATCCCTCACCTCTCCAAGATAATCATAGACTTGGTATAGTTATTCATACAATAGAACCTATCGTAAGCGGCCATTCATTTGTTCAACACGGAACTGTTGAAACAATGAGAAAGGGGGATTCAGGGTGAGAAACCTTGTTGCAGTAGCGTCCGTAAATTGCAGTTATATTTACTAATCATATAATCAAGGTAGAATTACCTTTGAACCCACTACAGCTGACAGTGTATACAGAAAGGGATTGAGAGCGGAGTTTACCGGCACGACTAGCACTGCGGTCCAGGCATAAGCATCACCAGAGATCACGTGACCATCGTACGCCATTATAGCTTGAAGACAGAAAATACATGTATGCACAGAGGTCCAGATATGATGCGTAAATTACAATATTTCAAGAATAACATCTTTATTTCTCAAACAAGCCCTATATTGTGACCACTCTTTAGAATCGTCGCTTAGAGACGATTCTAAAGAGTGGTCACAACAAAGGGTGTTGTGGAGAAATGACGATTTTAGTAACTGTGTTCGTATCTGTATCCGTTGCTCTGTATACATAATCAATTCCAAATAGTGATAACACATGAGGTTGTAAATGACAGATAAATGCGCAATACAGATATAATATAGAAGGAAGTGCTTAGTGCTTATAGGAGACGTTCTCATGCGGCTACCTATAACCGATTGAATGCATTTACTAACAGCAATGAATTACATTTCAATCTTAGTGTACGTTTGATAAAACAAAAGCATATGCAATATATTGACTAAAGAGAAGTATTTCTTATTTGAGCGAATCACCAGATAGTGCCACCTAATACTTTGTCAATCTTCATATTTTGGGTAGTAACATCAACGTTATATAATCAAAAAATGCTCAGCAAAGAGGTTGTACATGCTGTTTATTCTGTATGTGGTGTTTCCTGTATGACTCATATTTGTACTTCCTCTAAACCGGAATTCTAGAAGAGAATAATTAAGATACTTTTAGGCAGGTAGTTGCTGAAACCAAGGTCCTAGAGGAGCTTTCTGCACAACATCCATCCTGCATTAAGCTGTCGACGGTCTCTCAGATCAATGTTTATACCGACTTTGTACTGTTAATTAACCTAGATAATAATTTAGACCGAAAATACTTTTAAAGCCTTACCCATAACTCCAATTGGAAACCAACACAGAAAATCTGTAGCTAGAACGAGCAACAAGTTTCTTGCAATGGCAATATCGTTCCTCCTTTGAGATCTGTACTGCTCCATCCGTTTTGAGCTTTTCCTAATTTCTAAGAATATAACAAACTGTCCAATTGCAATTAGGATAAAGGCGACAAAGTTGACAGCGACAAATATTATGAATGAATACAACCATCCGGGAGGTCTGCGATGAGTCAGTGGCATAGCGAGGCAAACGCCTGAGGTTGAATAGAAGCTTCCTTGAAAATAATCTTGAATTATAACTGGTACCAATGCAAGCATCAACGATAAAGTCCAAGTCGTTGCTACGGCTATTCTAGACGCTCTGACACTAAATCTATGCTGTCCAAAGGGATACTTTATAACTAGAAATCTGTCCACGGTAATGAGGCACATCAATAGGACGCTTGCCTCGGATGAAACTGTTGCCAACACACCTGCTATATTACACCAAATACTCGTTCTCCAATAATCATCCATTAGCATGTATCTATGTGGAAAAGGAAAAAAAACACAAGTACAATGTAATGTGTTAGTAATGTTCCTAGAAATGCATACACAATATTAATCAACAGACAATATACACAGACCGTCATCATACCTCACGTGTTTTTGCACATGCACTCATTCTAGACAAATATATAATGTTACCACAGATACTGTAATACCACCGGGTGACAGTATTTGTAATATTGCCATCATTTGTTATCTTAAACTTAGTAGTTGTTTTCCCAAACCCTCGTCAATTAGTAGTAATTAACAATAAACTATAATTGCAGACGGCATTTTAGACTAACAAGTGTAACCATAGTGTTCGTGTCGATGTACAGTAAATTTTATCCTAAGCGGCAATTCATTACAGAGACTTAAAAAGGAAGTGGTTGCTTAATTCAGAGCAACAGTAATACAGAAAACTCCTATAGGAACTTTCTGCATTACTTTTGATCTGCATTAAGCTATCATATGTTTACAGACCCATTATTATATCTCTGCATGATGGTCTCTCAAAACATATTCTACATAATGAATATAAACCTATCATAAATTTTAAATCTATCCATAGTTACATATTCTTTGCTCTATATGATGAGGTAAATATCGAACCCAATTAACAGATGACTGCATCAGCGGAGTGGGGCGGTGGTTAATTATTTGCAAGTCAACGGTTTTAACGACTCGGTCAAGGAGGCGCCGACATATGTAGGATAATTACAGCGGTCTAGATAAGATGCGCACATTAAAACATTTGCTAGCGTCACCAGAGATCACGTGACCGTCATACGCCGTTAAAGCTACAAGACAGAAAGTGCATGTATACACAGTGGCCCAGATATGATGCATACATTAAAATATTTCTAGAATAACTTCTTTATTTCTCCACCAGTCTCTATGTTGTGACCACTCTTTAGAAGCGTCTCTTCGACACGACGCTAAAGAGTGGTAACAACATAGGGTTTTGAGGCGAAATGTCGAGTTAAGTATTCGGGTACGCACCTTTCTTTTTAGTTGAGTCTGGGTTTGGTTTCAAGCGTTTGAGCCAGGCTCAAATCTGATCAATCAAAAGCTTGAGAACGAACTCAGACTCAACTAAAACGTTTTATAAGCACGGACCTAGATTAGATTCGACAGAGTTTCAAACAGCTTGGATTCTGACGAGACGCCGAGTTACTCGGCATGTCATCTGGATCAAGGCTGTACGCACCTTTCTTTATAATTATTTTGTTCGATACAACCAGTGCTAAATTACGAAATTATCCCTGCCCAAATACATACATGTACAAATATATAACTTGACTTACTTTTTTCGGAATCTTATATCTGCAATTGCAATAATAGTCAGGTAAACTCCCATGAGAAAGTCTGAGGCTGCAAGATTCAACACAAACATTCCAAAACCTTTCTGCACTTTCTTTCTGTTATGGATTACGCGATAAATGAAAGTTGTAGCGTTGGCAAAGACAGCTGCTGCTCCCATCATCCAAAGCAGTGTTTGAAGGATAGAGTTCCTCATCAAATCTTCACACGAGGAGAACTCATCTTCATGTGGCCAACAATTGTTAGACGTTACTGTGCTTGGTTTGTAGCAGCAGAATTTGTATGAGGGAGATCGAATCGTTAATAAGTTTTTTACCCCGACAAACAGCTTTGTATCGAAATCTACGACATCGTTTCCTTCGAAGTTTATTTCCAATGCAGTTAAATTTTTGAACGCATATGCACGTATTGTGGTGATTTTATTGTCAGAAATATCTAGAGTGTTTAACTTTAATCCGGAAAACGTATTTGGCAAAATTTTGGAAAGTCTTGTCTTTGTTATCAAAAGATTGTCTAAATAGTTAAACATTCGAAATACTAGTGGTTCTAATTCCGAAAGAAGGGCATTTCCTTTCAGATTTAACACGCTGATATATCTTAATCCGAAAAACGCATCTTTTCCTAAAATTTTAAATTTGTTAAAACTCAGATCAAGATGGATCAAACTTGATGCGTTTGTAAATGTTCTGTCTTTAACTGATGTCAGATTGCTGCTTTTTGCATATAGCTTTAATAGATACGGGAATTGTTTCTGAATTGTAAGGGTTCCGTCCTCAAAGACCGAGGTATTACTGATATCCAGCACACGCGTTGTTGAATCAATATTCAGCAGGTCCATCTGTCCTATTCCACTTGATTGGCAATCAACAACGTATGGTTTGCAAGAGCATCTTCTAACACATTTAAAATCACAAATTTTTTCGTCATCATTAAAGGGACACTGACTAATCCCATCGCAAGTCTGGTTTAAAGGTATATGAATATTCGACGAACCACATTTAAAATCCCATGCATTTTCGGGAAAAGAAGCATCTGAAAAGAAATTGAAAGTAAACATTTTGGACCGAAAGATTACATTTTGGAATGTAAAAAATATATTGCATTTCGAATTACTATGAAACTAATAAGTTGTATATTTGCATACATATTTATGTTACTGACAAAGACAAAGAGGTCAAATACGTGATTGATGTCATTCACGTCACGTCCATGTTTGTGCCATCGCAATGCTTATCAAAAGAGTTTCATCGCATTTGATTCAAGTTAAAATCAAATTACCTTGACATAATGAAGGAAATAACTTTGAACCGATGCTAGCAAGTATGCCAGAGTTTTTAACGACGATGTTTGTTTCCTTCTTGATAGTTGTCACAATAGCCCGTCGCTGAATTGAAGTGTCTACGCGCACGTGGTACACATGGTCGACAGAAGTGTTCAAAAATACATTTGTTGCTAATGGTCTTGAAACCAATTCTAATTCAAGATTAATAAATGCAATACAAATTTCATCCTTAAAGCGTTTCGTTAATGCAGTTTCTATCATGTCACTTTCCGGTGTAAATACTTCGCCGTCTACTAAGTTCAAAGCCTCGTTGTACGGATGTATTTCTTTGACTGTGACCGTAAATTTATTGTTGATATCAAGGTAATTTACTGCATATAGTTTGACACCCGTCGAATGAAATTGCCTTGCAAACTTGTAAACGTTTGACTTAATATCTCCATTTAGTTTGTCGTAGTAAACAAATGCAAGAGTACAATTGCCTCCAGCACACCCTGAAAAAGACACAGAATATTCTGTAAATATTTGCAGAACGTTCCAAGAAATTGACGTTAAATATGATAAAGCATTTATTAATATTAGCTAGCCAAATGCGCGCTTCAGATTTAAGCAACTTCTTAAATGAACAAAATATATTCATTATCATTTGTAGTGAAAATATTTATTCTGAACTGCTGAAATACATAAAAAAATGGCAGGCCTTATTCTTAAGAATAATGCTTACTTTAGAATACATGTATACACGCCCTTTAACAGTAACTTACAACAATTTTCTTCATCTTCTCCGCCTGGGCATTGTTTCTTCCCATCACAAACGAATCTCTGTGCTAAACAAAAGCTGGATGGACACTTAAAATCTCCACGTTGGCACAATGCTCTCTCTAAATAAAACACAAAAGGTCACGATGGCAATATATTGCTCACCTGAGTAAGTCTCGATCAGAGATCAGACCTGCGAAACTATAACCGGGACAGAATGCTAACCAAACCAATTATTCCCTTATTCATAATTAGGTGAATATAACCCTAGACGACCTGGACAGACTTTGTAACAATTGAGGGGCAGTCATAAACATCACTCCTAAATATTATATTTTAAAGTTTATTGACTAAAGCGTAAATATAGTAACATGTATAAATATTTTGGCAACACATATTGTTTCTATATAGAACACCGATCTTTGAAAAACCAACTATGATAACCACTTAAGCTCTTGTAATTAAGTTTCTGAATAATATCTCATTTAAATACTTACTAGTTAATTTTATAATTACTTACTGTCATTTTTCAGATTATGCTCTTAAAGGTGGAACCTCGCTCAAAATTGTTCACGATAACCAGATGCATATGTTGATGGAAAAGTAGTAAAGTCAAGCAGACAAAGCCACATGCAAGACGCAACCACCACCAAAACACCGATAGACAGCATGACACACACACACAACCACACACCCAAACGCACACACACACACACACGAAATGAACACAGAAAACACCAAAAGACACACAAGAAACAGGGACAAACGTTCCATAACATGAACAAACCACAAGCACAAAGACGCAAGGCAAACAAAAGGAAGGGTGACAAAGAGAGTACCGCCTTGGCACGGTCAGCAGCAAAAACACCACTGGGGGTTTAAACCGGTTTACGGACGTCCTAACCTCACACTTCTCTCAAAGTCACCCTAGCTTTACAAATATTGTAAATAAAGGTATCCCCGCTGGACTTACCCACAACATAGACGACGGTGAACACAGGACAACATGTAAAACATAGCATAATAACTGTGACAAACCGTCAAATATGTACTCAATGACTTTGCTGAAGTCAGAGCACCTGCAGGTAAGCCGTTAAGGGCACGACAGGGAAAAAAGTGATACATGAGTCTGGTAAGCTCCTCCTGTATCCAAGTTTAAGAGTATACCATCATAGAGTACTACCCTCGGCCTGTCATCGCGCAAGCAAAGAGGGAAGCGTAGCTACCGACTGTAAAAGGGTCGATAACCAAACATGCAGTGTGTTGCAATATAATAGGATCATAACCTTTCTTTTTAAATGTTTTAATGCGTTTTATAAACAAATCATGAAAATGGATATGACCCCGAATTTTCCTAAGTTTGTAGATAACATCCCCATAAAATTCTGGTTGAGAAATGCCTTGTCGCAGTAACGTCCGTAGATTGCAATTATATTTACTAATGAGAGGTAAATTTCGATAATAAAATTTAGAAAAGGTTTTCCGAAGTTTGTGATATCTGTAACCTTGCTTAAGAAGTTTATCAGTTATAACTAAATTACGTCTGTTAAAATCTTCAAGCAAAGAACAGGCTCGGGCAAACCTAATAAGTTGAGAAATATAAACCCCATAGGATGTAGAACGTGGCACATCCCCATCTAGAAAAGGATAATTAACAATTTTAAAATTAAAATCTTCTCTTTTATCGTATACTTTGGACGAAACTTTATCATTTGTAATTGAAAGATTCAAATCTAAAAATGAAGCATTAATGTCAGATTGATTAGCTTTGTTTAAAGACAGTTCTTTTGGGTAGATTGAAGAAACCATAGTATCAAAATAAGGATTATCTAAATTCAAAATATCGTCTAAATACCTTGAAGTTTTATTAAAAGCATTAACAATATCGGTCTGTGTATCAGGTTTTAAGCTAAGCATAAAATCCCTCTCGTAGCAATACAAAAACAAATCTGCAACAAGAGGGGCACAATTTGTACCCATGGGTATACCAACAACTTGACGATATATGGTATCCCCATAACGCACAAATATATTATCTAAAAGAAAGGTAAGAGATCTACAAACATCAAGGCAAGTCCACATTGTGTAATGTTCAACTTCTGAATTCGAAAAGAATGAACGTTGAACATTACAAGCAATGAACATTTTGTTTTCTCTGGCAAAGGTTTTTTCTATTAATTTAATAAGTTTATCCTTTATAAGATGGTGAGGTAGAGTAGTATAGAGTGTAGAGAAATCATAAGAGCTCAGTAAAGAAATGTTATACTGTTCATTTTCAATGGAAAAGTAGTAAAGTCAAGCAGGCAAAGCCACATGCAAGACGCAACCACCACCAAAACACCGATAGACAGCATGACACACACACACACACAACCACACACCCAAACGCATACACACACACACGAAATGAACACAGAAAACACCTAAAAGACACACAAGAACCAGGGACAAACGTTCCACAACATGAACAAACCACAAGCACAAAGACGCAAGGCAAACAAAAGGAAGGGTGACAAAGAGAGTACCGCCTTGGCACGGTCAGCAGCAAAAACACCACTGGGGGTTTAAACCGGTTTACGGACGTCCTAACCTCACACTTCTCTCAAAGTCACCCTAGCTTTACAAATATTGTAAATAAAGGTATCCCCGCTGGACTTACCCACAACATAGACGACAGTGAACACAGGACAACATGTAAAACATAGCATAATAACTGTGACAATCCGTCAAATATGTACTCAATGACTTTGCTGAAGTCAGAGCACCTGCAGGTAAGCCGTTAAGGGCACGACAGGGAAAAAATAATACATGAGTCTGGTAAGCTCCTCCTGTATCCAAGTTTAAGAGTATACCATCATAGAGTACTTCTCAAGTTTTGTTAAAACATCATTTGAATTTTTTATGGACCAAAAAACATTAATACCAGAATTTTCATATATTTTATCACAGTAGCGTTTAACATGTTCTTTGATCGTAGTAAGACATGTACTGCTTTAAACTGCCATTACGTAATAAATTTACTTTGTTGTTTAAATAGTTATTTATCAGGAAAACAAATACTAAAATAGAAATCTGTTTTCGGGTGTTGCGAATGCGGCAGTGGTTCATTACTGTGTAAGGACATAGAATATCATCAAAGATCACTAACATTTCTGACAGAACGAAATACCTATATTTAGATAAATTAACAAGAACGCTTTGGACGAAAGTTAGCGCTATTTATTTTATGTGGTGGCAGTACATATGGAAAACTAGTCAAACAGGGAGATCCACACACGAAATAACACCGCACCAAACACCATCAAACAAGAAACGGTAATGCCACAAGACAAAACATAAGAGGACGCATATCAAGACGAAAACCATTAAACATTAAGCATATTAAACAACAAATTGATCATAGGCTGAAAGCAGGAGTACCGCCTTGGAACGGTCAGTAACCAAAATAAGCTACTGGGGGACTTAAACATAGTTAACGGGTACCCAACCTCGTCCTTATCCCTCTTTCACCAAAGTCAAAATGTAAATAAAATTCCCCCTCCAGACAACTCCACAACATGCACAACAATATCATTCACAGGCTATTTTGACGTAATAAGATAATAACCAGCTTTTCATAAATAATATCCACTTTCCATTTATTAGATATATGCTTGAAATATTAACTGGAAACTTCTCACTGAAGCTAGGCGGTGTGTGGTGTCAGAACTATGACACGATCTTTTACGGTGGCATATTTCTGACATCAATTTACCTTTTTATCATGGAAGTAACCAGTTTATATTTTACATAAATACTTGACGCATTGTTTTTCAGATTATTTTCTGAAAAGTGAACCCAGGAAACGTTTGACGATAGCCAGATAAATACGTTAACACGAATTTAGTATTTTATTGATGTATCTTCACTAGTTATTTATCACTAAAACATATAATTAATAAATTAACTAGAAAAGTCTTATATTAATATTTATCTAAAAATAGAAAATCATACTCGGGTGATAGCGGCAATGGCCCAATAATACGCCAGAATCTACAACTGGATATCTGTTTTAGATAAGTTAAGCAGAACATTTTCGGAAAAGGTTTTGCATAATTTATATTTTTTGCTGGAATTATTTGACACAAACATGTCATTTGGCACGATAAGATTATCCTCAAGTTCCACCTTTTAGACCATTATGTAAGATATTTACTAGAATAAATTCTCGAAAGCTAAGTGGCAAGTATGGCACCATAGTCAAAATCTGATGGCCATACATGTTATTTCTAATTCTGAAAATGATGCGTTAAGGAAAAAATTGTTATATTGTTAACATGCTAAATTCTGAGGAATTTCTGCTATTTTCGGCATATCAAAGGCACACATTTATCAGACAATTTGCCTCCTGTTCCGATTTACCCATAATCAAAGTAGTCTAAGACTATATGCATTATCACTTATTTACCGGAAGGCGGATGACTGGCGGACTTCGGGCTTTCAGCGATTCTAAAACCTCACACTGTGCATTTCGTGCACATATGAGCTAAAGGTCTAAACTTCCACACATAAATACGGATCTAGCAGTTAAATAAATTGCAATACACATTGGATTGATAGCTCTTCTCCATGAAAATAAACATAAAGAGTTACCAATGACGCGGAAAGGAATGGATTTTAATCAGCATACACTTTCAGTCTTCCCTTGATTCATGAAAGTTCAAATATTGCAAGCAAACCATAGACACAACAATATATTTTGTCAAAATCTGTAAAATCATATCTACATCAGGTCAAAATTAAACAGAGCACAAGTTGACCAGGTGGTTCATATATGAGTCGTCTGATTTGGGTCTACTCTGTTTGCAAATATGTGAAACGGTATTTACATGTATATGAAGGAAACGGTTAAACGTATACCAGGCCGTCTAGTTGTAGTTTATAGAGATCACCTTATAAAAGCTACCGTTGGCAAGGGAGCTGATACTTCAGTTTTAGAGATACAATTGCAGTTTTATATCTCGCATTCGTATAACTCGAAACTCCTAATAACTCGAAGTAAATGTTCAATCCTTCCAAAGTATACAGTACAAGCCTCGCGGACTTTTTGTTTTCCGCGGCCCATCGCAATTTTATCCAACGCGGACACGGGTATTTTTGTCCGCGCTGATATGCGGTCTTCCGCAATCGAGCGCGGGTTGTGATGGGTCCGCGCTGGTCCCTCCACAGGGGCACTCGTCGCCGGGCGCGATCGTTATCACCGCAGGTCGCGGTGGTATCATCGTGGACCACTGTGTACCACTGCGGATCGCTCTGGACCTTACCTGGATTGATATTTATATCCTTTTCATCCTTTTATATCCATTTTCACGGCTTATCTTTCTCTTTACAAGTACATACAAATATATACATCCACATTTTGCAAAATTGATATGAAATGTATGAAATAAAACACTCGAGAAATGGTTCGTTTAGACTAATTCCAAACCGAAACTGTTCTGCATTCGGCAAACACAAATTAATTCATCCATTATTTTTGGCGCGTTTGATTGTACTGGAATATAACCTGTCCGTGAATTGTCTGATTCGTTTCTGCATAATATGGGTGCGATATTCTAGTATGCTTTCTATTTCAATTATTTGTTGTTCAATACGTAAGATGTTTTATATAGAAACACGGAACACCCGTTAAACACAAAACACACACACAATAAGTTACTAGGTTGTATAACTTGTATCAGGTTTGCATACGTTTGTGCACATTGTTAATGAATTCATCTTCATTTCGACTCTATGTTTTAGGTTCCAATTCTAATTCCCAATCGATTTTGTTTTCAGTTTCACATCAGTGTAAATTTTAATTATCAGAAATCTACTGGAAACGACCAACAAAACCTATTGATTCTGTTATGAGAATAGTCCTGACTGGTCTTCTTATGATTTCTGTATAGATCTACATGTATATAAATATTGTTCTGGCAGACGAAAGAATTGAGGGATTTTATTTACTAATACATCTAATATCAATTCAGCCAGGTGAGTTGTAAAGTTAGAAGTTTTCTCCATTATTTAGTCTTGGTTCGGCAGCTTAAATGTACGTTTTAACCAGTTTCAATAGCCATTCGAATAATACTTGTATGGTTGTTTTATTACCCTTGTGCTTAATATTTTACTGTGTACAAATGTACCTGTGTACATGTTTTGTCTTTCTGCTTGATGTACAAGGTGTCCAAAAAGAAAGTTTACAGTTTCATCCCCCTATAACTTTGTCAAATATTGAACTATATTGGTGAAAAATACATCATTTTAAAACATACATACTCAAGTTTTTATTACGCATAAAATTTACGCGCTTAAATATGTAAGGTCGTGACGTTATGACGTCATTCAAAAAACCTGTTATTTCACGACGTGGCGTCTGACGTCGTATTTTTGTCGTGAAAAGTTATTATGAAATTGAAAGTGTTACTGATGTGAGTGTGAGTAGAGTAAACATCTACAAGATGATAAGAAAGTTTGAAGAACGTGGGACAGAAAAAGATTCTCCAAGGTCGGGTCAACCATAGACCAGTAGAAGTAACAAAAATGTTAGCGTGCTCCAAGGCATGCTGTAATAAAGTCCTGAAAAATCATTAAGGCGCACATCATCAGAGACCGGTATTTCCAAATTTTCTGGGCATACTATAATAAAAAAGAGTTTAGAACTTTTCCCGTACAAAATACAAAATACAAATTATGCAAAGTTTATCCATAACTGATAAAATGGAAAATAACAATTGGGCTTCTGACGTCGTCGAGAATTATGCGATGCTTTCCAAAAATATTTTTCTGTGGGCTATCTGAAGTCGTTAGTGTACAACTCAAAAACTAACGGACAAATCTAATCTCCAGCGAAACATTAGGAGAAAAGTTAAACAGATCAGTATAGACACATGTGCCAAGGTAATCAACTGTTTCAAAGAAAGTGTGCGAGAAGGGAAACTGCAAATGGGCAGACATCTTGAAAACGTCAAAAACTAACTGAATTGACGTCTTGGGCAAAATAAGGAAAATTTAGTAAATTGTCATTTTTCTGAAAGATATATGAGTGTCAATCTTTAAAATGATACCAGCTAAAACTTGTATCTATTGTCTATAAATATGCACATTTTCATTGTTATAACAGCACATTCAGTTATTATACATAGGCACTGAAACTGTAAACTTTCTTTTTGGACACCCTGTACATGTACTGCATGTTTAGATTCTGCTCAATCGATTCACTGCCATGATGTACCTGCATCCTATGGATTAAAAAAGATAATCCATTTTTTTTCTAAAAACGTAGATATAGATGTAAACCAGTTTTTGGTTCTGGTTTGATAATGAGATATTGGACGTCTGGTCTAGATCTAAAGTGTTGTTAATGTCTTGGCAACCGAATTCTGGGAGTGAAGGGGCATACGAATTAAATTAATCAATGTTATTAAAGAAACGTATACAGTATGTACATGGTTTATCAAACCACGGACCTCGTACACCCACATTCTTTCGTTAAACGGATATGTCTAAACCAACGTGTCGCCTGCTTAAATTCCATGACCTATTCCTTATTTAGAAATAGATCACAATTTCCCCATTGTAAGTTGTATTTACTATTAAAGCCTTCCATGTCAAACTTGAAAACTCTAATGTTTGCAAACAGTTTGGATCCTGATCAGACGCCGCGTCTGATAAGGATCCAAACCATTTGACACTTATATTAAAGTTTCTTAAGACCCATTCCTCCATACATGTAGGCTCAATTTGGATCCAACCTCTTTGAATAAATCTACCGAAAAGGAGCATTAAGTAGATAAAATTATTGTTTTTAGAATTTTGTAATTTGAAACCATTGTGTTAAATAGAGCATATACTCCTATACGTGTAGGAGCAAATGCTCTTTTTATCACATTGGTTTCAACAAGGGACTTTTACAGAGGCGTAGAAAGGAGTATTTATGGAGGAAAGGGTTAAGTAAAAAACTATCATAATTTTTTTATAAAGAAAAGTAGATGAAACATGTAAGCAGACAATCATTTGACAGTGACTATTTTAGTGGATTATTACGTCATAATGACAGTGAAGGGGTTTATAGCATACAGTACAGATTACAGCAAACACCTCCTTTCAACAACACTTTAAATGAATCCCCAAAACTTACAGTGGAACCTCTCTACATCGATACATGTACAAATAAAATGTCTGTTTTAAGACAGGTGGCAGATTAATGCAGGATAAAAGTACTTTTGTCCTGCATTAAGCGGTCACTTGTATTCAAAAGATCCCAGGTATTCCTTACTGGGTTGTCTCTTGAGAGAGAGTTGCCATGAAACTCCGATGAGCAACAACCTCTCTACAACGACAATACAGAAGTTTATATCTCCCAGAGTGTTGCTTTGCAGAGGTTATACTGTAGTTATCATTTATTAATAAATACGTACAGCAAAATATATATCTCATACATGTACGCCAACTTTCTTTCTTTTTAAAAGCATATTTCTTAATTTAAATGCCAATTTCTAGTTTTAAAGTAAGCCGGTGGTCTAATATTCGATGCGTTAAAAATGTAACTGCCCCTGATAATAACAAAATTACTGCAAAACCTTATAAAACGAACCCTGTGACCATACCGAGAAAATGACCTGATTAGAGAGGTTCTCAAACCGGTATAGCGAAGTAAACTAACAATTCAAAACAGTTGAATTGGCTGTCATTTAAAAAAGGTGGTAACTCAACACAGGATACATGTAGCTCCAATATCGGTTTAGAAAGATTATCGGTTAAGGGGCGGCGATTGTAAACAACCATTCATAAAAATGTTGATTTGACGATCGTTTAAAACAGATGACAGCTAATTGCAGATTGAAGTAATTTAGAAAGCTCCTTACTCTTTCTGCATTACCGATTTCCAGTGTAATCAACCGTCCGTTTTTAGAACAATGTAGGTATTTTCTTTTTTATCCTTTGCGAGCAAGTAGAGCAAGTAAAATAAAATAAAATTTGAAGGGGACAAATGTCAGCCCTATCCTCCCATGCCCAAATAGGAGAACAAATGTCCTAGAGAGAAAATGTCCGTATACCGAAGGGTAGATACAATGTACAACAAGAAGCTGGAATGAATCGGCCTTCAGGAACGCCCTATACATAACTAGCTGAACTTTGGAAAAAAAGATCCCATGATCTGACCTTTCTTTGAAATGGAAGACATTCTTATTTATGTGTTGGACATGCCTCATATGTCGAATAGGGGTACACTCAAAAATCCTTTACTACAAAAGCTCCTCATCTAAAAGCCCCTCACTACAGAAGCCCCTCGATCAAAAGCCCCTCACTAAAATGGCCAAGGCTTACAAAAGTCCCCCACTATTTTTGTTAATTAATCATTATACTCCAAATATTTGGACAAAGTGGACCAAAATCAAAATTACAGCTATCTGGATCTACCCTGTTTGCTGAATGACCAGTTTATAAAGATTCATTAAGTAAGGTAATTAGCACACTCTATACTTATAAAAGTAAACATTGTAGATCACAAGGAGGAGATTCCTTATATTTATTTCAAACAGGGTAGACCCAAATCAAATCTAAAGCTATATGATCTAGTTCAACCATGTTAGCTTTGTGACAGGTAATATAGATCCAATAGCTATGGATGATGTAATATTAGCCATATTATTTATAAATTATTATAATATTACCCCAATTAACTTAAACACAAACTTTTTCCATTTTCTAATTCCTTAACTTTCTTAAATTTCAAACAGAGTAGACCAAAATCAAAATACTGAGCAATCTGATCTGGATCTACCCTGTTTGCTCAATGACAAGCTTATAAAGATTCGTTAAGTAAGGTAATTAGAACACTCCTTTTAAAAGTACACTTAACATAAGAAAAAATGATTAATAAACACGATTTAGCACTGCTGGCAGCAGACACCTAATTTGCTTTAAAATCAATTTCCCAACCCTTCTCTTCTTATATAAACGGCTTCACGCGCGTTTGCAAATAGAGTAGATCCAGATCGGACAGTTCCTGTAAGAGCTGTCTGATCAGGTTCTGCTCTGTTTGCTTGCGAAAGTTTGTTGATCTAATCCTAATTGATCTGTCAGAGCTAATGATCGATCTATTTGAAAAGTTAACATTGTGAAAAAAGCCTTTAGATCTTCTTCATGAATATTATTGTAAGAAATAATGATTTAATTGGAGAGTTAATGATATGTGAGCACATGCTATGGCAGTAATTGTATAACCAGACCTACCGGTATATTATTTCTTAAGCAAATCGACAAGAACCTGATCAGAAACTCTCTGATCTTGATCTACTCTGTTTGTAAATTTGTTTCAATACGTTTGATCTGGGTCTACTATGTTTGCATTGGCATAAACAGGCACATGGAATGAAAGGTTTATATTCGTGAAGTGATTTACTGACACATATTTTTTTCATAAGGGAAATAGTTTATCATAAATATGATCCTTTTGCAATTTTTGAACATGGACAATTTTGACCATAAATCCATAGTCATTCTGGATTACTGTAATTTACGGAATTGTTCATTGGATGCGTTTGATAATTATAGTTTTACTGATTATTACCTACATTTTGCCCAAAACTAACTTTGAGGCACCATGACCGCAATGATTGATTCTTTTGACAAGTTACCACAGCTACATAAAGGAATGCAACAATACGTAATATACAGGAAGCGGGTTTTATGGCCATGCAATAATCATTGTCCCCTGTTCGGTATTTGACAAAAGGCCACTATGATAACTGACATCTGGAGACTGACCCTGCATGGGGCATTTCGTGTGTAATATGGCTTAGTACAATATGGCCTAAGGCCATTTAACACATTCATTCATACATGCATAGAGAAATTCTACTGGCTATGTTTACTGTTGTTTCCATATACATGTAATACAAACCATAATTAAATTGCACATACGAGTATACTGTAAAATTATGATAAAGAAAAATGTAGTAACAGTTTTAATGTGTTGACAATATTTTTTTATAGACATTTTTATTTGTAGTGGGTCCAGTCATTTAAACATAATTCACAAGCTTCAGAAACATGAATATATTAAAAAAAATTAGTCATTCTTCAAGACTGACAACCATTTATTATCAAGATCCACCTTTTCTCATTTTCCCAACAAAATACATATTTTGGTAGTTCAACCTTTACTCGATTTCCCGAAAGTAATGCATCATTTTTGGTATTGCAAATATTAAAGTAAAATAAATAAATAAATAATTTTCTATTTTTCTGCATTTTGGTGGAATTTCTTTGTTTTTCTAAAGTACGTACATTTATACATAGTACTATGTTACTTAACGAGAACATCCCATTTCATCTGAACCCACTTTGCCTAAATATGAAATCCATCTAAAGTTGTCTGGTTCTGTCTAAAAGTTGTTTGGACCCAACTCATGGGCGGGACCCAAATGGTCCCTCTGATCTGAATCTACACTATTTGCTAATGGTCTTGGTTCTAACCTCATCCTCTTTTTAAATTATAGTTTATGAATAGTGTTAATTCACTGACAGGTAAAGTAAGTTTTAACCATTCGCTTGCTATTCACGTCAATATACCTGTAAATAGTGAAAACCTGCAGGAGTTGTCTCGAATCACCGCTGTCTCATCAGGGTCTGCACTATTTACAAGTTGATTTACAGCAGTGATTGCACAGTCAAATACGTGTACACAGCGAAACTATATGTAATTATACAACAGGGCATGGGTAAAATTCAAGAGAAGGTTTAAGATTAACAAATTAAAAAGTATGTGTTTAATTTTAAGTATCGTTGTATTCCACACCTAAAATAAACATCACACCCCATAAATAGTTTCCCCTACTCGATAAACTAAGTGTCACTTTCTATGGCTAATCCATGGACGTAATGTCTGGAAAAGTGTGAAAATAATTTGGGTATTTATAGAAACTTAGTAGTCGGATTTGATCTAATTTTGTAAGCAAACAGAACAGACCCTAATTAAACGGTTCCTGTAGGCTCTGATCTGGATCTACTCTGTTTGCAGAGGCGTTAATTTAAAGGAAAAGGTTAAGTTTCTGTGTACATTCCTCCCTCTCAATGCGATCCCTGACAGGCGAGCATCACAAGTGACGTCACGCAAGGGAGATAATCATGTATCGATTTTCAAAATACACGGTTCGCGGTACAATAAAAACTCGATTTAAATCAAAACTAGATAAACACGGTAAGAATTTTCTAAAGCTTAGTGTTTAACTAACTGTACACTATCAGAATTTGACGAAACCCCGATCTGTTTACTTGACCTTTAAATGATAAGACTCAGATCAGATTTCTTAAATAAAAGCTGTTTGACCAGGAGTCTGCTCTGTTTGTTTATCCCTTTACCATATATAAACAATGTCCATGCCTTTGCAAACAGAGTAGACCAAGATCTGAAGGTGCCTATTGGAGTCGTATGATCGGGACCAGCTCTGTTTACTTGTGAAATTATATAAGATCTGACTCTACATTTTCTACAAGTACCAAGAAAAGTCATGGACCGCGTACATACACCATTATAAAAATCAACTTATAAATAGCATGATGTCATCTTTTCCGACATAAATATTAAACAGGGAAATGGTTGAAACCCACCGACAACCAAACTTTAGGTTACACTTCAGCTAGAGATCCGCACGTCTGACATGACCCGGCAACAGAAGTAAAAATTCTGAGAGCATCGACGCTTTTCACGTGCTTGCAAACAGAGTAGACACGGATACGATGGCTCTTATAAAAACCGTCTGATCAGGGTATTCTCTGTTTGCTTATGAATTTATGTTGAATCTAACTCTATAGTTTTGTTCCAATACCAAATAAGCCTCAGTACATAAGCTATTTTAAAAATAAATGTAATAAATATTCATGATATCGGTATTTCGGTTTACGGACATTTGCCTCCCGGACACTTGCCCCCGGACCTTTGGCCCCTATTTGAGGCCTTAAAAAAAGGATAAAATATAATTTTGAAAAAAGGGTGGCATTTTTTCCAGTGGCATATATTCCAATGGCATTTTTCCAAATCAGGGTGGCATTTTTTCCAGTGGCATTTTTTCCGGTGGCATTTTTTTTCCAGTGGCATTTTTCCGTACACCGCATTAAGCAGTCACTTGCCTTTGAAAATGATACACTAACACTAATTCGATGTTTTTACGCGGAAACAAAATTTAGTCGATTTTTATTTTAAAAGAAGACAGAAGGAAACCCGGTAAGAAAACAAAAAAACATTTTTAAAAGCAAATTCTTTCAGCATAATAAATGTAGGTTACTTGGACATTCTCTATAGGACCCTGAAAGTTTAAAAAGATAAAACAAAAAATGCAGATCAACCCTTAGCCCGCCGAGCGTGGCTTCCTTAATATTTACAAACAGTTTGTATACTGAACAGATGATGAGTTCCCCAGAGTGTTACTAGGGTCAAATATGTCTGACTCTCATTTTTCTGTTTGTTTTCAACGAACTAAAGCAATGCTTATTTCATTTATTTTGCAGACTACATTTTTTAAGCGGACGATAATTCAGTATAATGGGGGTCAAATGTTTTGGTCATACATTAAAACAATGATCGCTTTGCGTGCTCTACAATGTACGGAAACTACCTTGGTGTTTCAGCGCAGGGGGGTCATTGATTTATGGTCATCATTGTGTTAATTATTTGGTCATCAATAAAGTTCCGACAACTTTAAAGAAAGACTATCGGGTATTTCCGCTCTTTTGCTACTATCAAGATGTCACAGCTCATTGGTTCAGTATCTTTAAGACCCACCCATTGAAAAGACATAATCCAATCAACTGTCACCTATAGGCGTGTCAATCACCAATAATTGATATTGCTCTTCATAATTGATGAGCGGCCATCTATATTTCCCACAATATTAAATATAGAATGAATGGGTATTATGTATTCAAAATTTCTTCATATTGTACTTTAACCCTTTCCCTCATATGAACGTGTTTTCACGCAATTGCAAACAGAGAAGGGTCTTCTCTGACCTCTTAGAGGAGCCGTCTGATCAGGGTCTACTCTGTTTGCTAATAGAATTTGATAGATATATTTCTTTGCTTTGTTAAATAGCTGCAATGTCCCCCTTCCATATTTCATTTATAACTATTTTTGTCCATGAATATTCAGTAAGTATTGAAATTTTGAATAAACATAGTACAGGGAAATGTTAAATAAAACAATCTCTATAAGCTTGAAATAATAATTGATGTCGGTGAGGGTTTGACGTTAGGTTTAAAACCAGTCAATGTTATTTTACATGTAAGTATTATTTTAAGAAATTGTTAATACAAGATATCCATCCTTGCTATCAGATCGGACAAGGCCTTATAGACCAGTTATATTGAATTTGTCTGTTGTTGTCGTGGAGACATAGCATGCAACGAGCACCTGTGAATCAATACAGGGGCACTGTATTAAAATGAAATATTTATCATGTTTTAGACTTTGTTATTGTCTGATACATAATGAATAAGCCCATAATATATTTCCTCACCGTCCCTGTCCCTCTCTCTGTGTACAATTGTTGTTGTTTCTAAGAAGTCCTCTCCCCCAAATAAACATTTACAATGATATGCAATCACAAGGCCAGAAGGGACGTCAAAATCTCTCTCTCTCCGTCTCTCCCTCTCTCTCCGTCTCTCTCCCCGTCTCTCTCTCTCTCTCTCTCTCTCTCTCTCTCTCTCTTCTCTCTCCATATGGTTCCTTTCGTATTTAAACCCGTTATAACGGCCACCTCGTTATACCAGCACAATTTCTGGGAACAAACACCTCAGTTGTAACAAGGGTTCACTGTAGTTAGCCAGTCTGGCATTATCTCTTTCCATACTGCTGATGACTTTGTGCAAATTGTCCAGTTTAAATCTGCATGACAAGCCCCGTCATATGATAAGGGGTATCTTCGGCTTCCACACCCAAGAAGAATTCATGACTAAGAACTGCATTTGGACATATTCAGTATTCTTCAATTTTAAATTACATGTAATTAGAATAAAGTGTTCTTTTGTGGGGATACTTTCTGTTCATATTTTACATTAATTATACAGTAAAACGTCGACAGATCGAACACTGCAATAAATATCATTATATTTATGTAAGGCAGGTGGTACCTTAATATAGAGTGCAAATCATGTAGAAAGCTCCTATATAAGCTTTCTGCATGGCTTTCAACCTGCATTAAGCAGTCACTTGTCTAAAAAGGCATCAATGCATTATTAATAAAATTTCAAAATACATGTATCGAGTTTTACTGTAGTTTTTAAAACAGATTTAGGTGCTGCGTGCCTCTCTCTCTCTCTCTCTCTCTCTCTCTCTCTCTCTCTCCCCTCTCTCTGTCCGTCTCTTCCACCTCTTACTCTCCCTCTCTGTCTGTCTGTCTGTGGCTGTCCCTATCTATCTGTCTCTCTGTGTGTCTCTCTTTCTGTCTCTGTCTCTCTGTGTGTGTCTCTCTCTCCCCCAACCTCTCTCTCTCTCTCTCTCTCTCTCTCTCTCTCTCTTCCCGCAGATATGAATGGATTACGTATGACTATCTATCATTTCAACTTTTATATTGGTAATGGAGTAATAATTTCCCCAGGACGAATGGCAATTTATGCTTGACAGATCCTATAAGAAACCAATGCACACCCTGATCATACAGCCTCTAAGAGCTGTTTGATCTGTGTCTGCACTGTTTTTAAATTGCGTCAATATATGCTACTAGCATGAAAAGGGTTAATATGACTTCAATAAATAACATTACGATCGCAGCTTTGAACTCATCTGAAAGACAACGACATACCAATATTTGGCTATCTGTTATTTCAGGTGGCTCTTTTATACAGAGTAATGATTTATGCAGGCGACTGCTTTGCGCCGTTTCAAAATAAATTATAATACAATAAGCTACAATAGTTTTCATCTTAATTCTGATATCAACTTAAATCTTGTAGCTGCACTACATGGTCGGTCAAACAAGAATAGCTGTAACAGTATAGAGTATTAGTGTAGATGCGGTGTATTAGTGTATTAGTGTAGATGCGTTTCGAACTTTATAATTATTTAATCAACTGTTTGCATCTCTTCGTCGAATGATACCCAGTTCAACCCTTTACTCCATAGGTACTCATTATAGTGCGTTAATCCATTCCTCCACTCAAAAATAGTTCCACTTGATACATTCATGAATATGCGCCATAAGAAATATTTCTATATCACAGTAGACGGTAGCTTAAAGCAGGCTGAGAAAAACGCAAAATGGTCCCATTCAGCCTGTTTTAATCAAACATCTGTCTTCAATACTGAACACAAACTATAGAGTAAAGTGTTAAGGTTTCAAAAAAAAGTATTTCAACAAATAATGGTTGGATACAACTCTCCACCCCTTTACCCTTTCCCTCATATAAACCTGTTTTCACGCATTTGTCAAGAGAATAGACCTAGATCAGACCGCTCCTAGAGGAACCGTCTGATCAGGGTCTACTCACTTTGCTAATAGAATTTTATTGATCTGTTTATTTGCTTTCCTAAAATGTCTACAATGCTCCACCTTCCATAATTCATTATAACTATTTTGTCCATGAATATTCAGTAGGTACATGTACATTTGTATTTACATTTGGAACACATATAGAACAGGGAAAAGGTTAATACGCGCGTGGGGTCGAAACAAATATGACCGTGTGCTCCTGATATCTATAATCTCTGCGCTACGCATTTTCTGAAAATCAGATTGTGAAAACAATTGCTGCTGATATTTTGTATCTATTTCTTTTTTCTCGAGCATTTACAGTCTGGTAATCGTTAAAATCTTGACTATAAATTGTAGTTTTAGCAGAAAGAAACCGCTTCAGTCTCGGGTTTTGGGTGAAGGCTATCTATATACGTATGCTATCTAATTTCATTTTGAATTCTAGATCTGACAGTATATTCAATATGCGTTTCTTCAGTTGAAAAAAAATGCACATGTGTATTTATATATACATGTAAGCTTTTGTATATATCTTATCTAAATAATTTATACCTAAATCGATTAAACGACTGCCAGTCATAAAGGTAGTGTCCGCGGTGATGCCCCGCAATCCACGCTGATATCAGCACGGACAGCGATGGCTCGGCGGCGGTAATATCCCGTAGGGTAAATTTCGGTCCGCGGTGGACACAGAATTTGTCCGCGGTGATCCATAAAAATTGTCCGTGCTGGAAACCCGCTCTCAATTTATTTTGTCCGCGCTGGTAAAACGGAAAACAAAAAGTCCGCGGGGCCTGTACTGTATACAAAACAGAATTGTTCTAAAATATACGTATATCTAGAAACGCACGAAACAGTTTCATGCATGTCTAACGTAATGCTGAAAGAACTATAAGAGCTTTAAACATTGATTTACATCTGCATTAAGCTGTAGATATGAGGTAGTCGATGAAATTCTGTTTTCTCGAGTTATTAAAATGGTCCCTTGATGTTCGAGATATCGAATTAGGAATTACCATATGACGTAATTCTACCAAACTATGTAAGGATACAGGCCAATCATATCAGAAGAACACCTTCATTATACGTTCGATATCCCATTCGTTAAATTTGTATGAATTTCCGGGAAAACTTTCAAACAAGCTCAAACAATCATATATCGGTAAAAATAAGAACAAGATAGTTTGTCCAAACAGTAACTGGAAGTTGAAGTTAATATTAATGCTGGTCTTTAAGACATGTGGCAGCTAAACACAGAGTGAAGTCTTGTGGAAAGCTCCCAAATTGCGATTTCTGCAGCCATACTACTTTATGTTTGTATCGTGTATCTTTCAACCTCTTGTATATTTGTCTGTGTGTAATATACGTGTATGTTAAAGCGTGCTTCAATTGCTGCGACTTGCTACTTGTGGGTGTCCTTTATGCTCAACATCCTTTGGCGCAAATGACCTGTGCAGTGTAGTAGTGCCCTAAACTCCAAAGTATCCAATTTAGTGCCACAGTGCTTTCGGCTAAGCCCTAGCCCAACAGATAAATACTTTACAGAAACGTAAGACATTATTTGACGTTATGTCTTATCTTACTCCAGTGTAAGTCATGACGTCACATATTTTTTATGCTTGCGATGAGTGTGCTTGAACTTTGTTTAAACTATTGGTTTATATCTTGTCGATGTTGATCAGACAAGGAACATTTCTGTGAAGGTCGTGTATGTATATGTGAGTTCACATTTCGATAGTGCTTCTTGTGTTGCTGTGGACTTTTGTCTTTACCTAATGTTATGTCTGACATTTGTTCTATTTTCTACCTACTGTAAGTCATCTGCATTCAAACAATTCATTTTTACTTAAACTCCGATTTATATGGAATGCTCGTTATATGTAACAGTGCAGTCTCTCAAAACACAATTTTTACCACAATCTTCCAGATGTCTGAAGTTTCGACAGCCATCAGTTACACCGGCCCTGTTAAAATCATACAAACATCTCCGTTCTGCCGACACTCTCATACCATCGCCACAGTTTATATCTGTCTGCAGATATTCTGAAATTTTCAAAAAATAACCGTCGTAAATGTATCATATCTTAATACACTCTGAAAATATATGGTCATCAGACAACCAATAAGCCTTATTTCGGACAATATAGTTATATATAGACAGAGGCATGACTGAAGTTAATAAGTAATCCGACTCATCCGTATGATAATATAAGTCGAACTGGCTTAGGTATTTGAGGAGCAGTGGCTTAAATATATAGATGGCGCAGTCGGATGATGGACGGTGACGGATATTGGGGATAGAACAGACTTAGAGCTACACCTTGCCACTTTGTTCCAGTGGAGGTTATACAGTTAGCAATACCAGTTTTACTGTGTTACCTTAACAATGCTTAACTGTAAATTCCTGTTTCACAAAGAGTATAGTTCGGTGCTCATCTATGTTGAAATGGTATAGACCACAATGCTATTGCAGTACTGGTATGCTCGTAAGCACACTACTGTTATGTTTACCCGTGGCGTAGACTACATGCCTTATTGCAGTATTGATGTTTTCGTGAACACTAGTTTCATGGTCACCTGTGGTATAGATGACATGTCCTATTGTAGTAGTGATATGTCCGTAAATATACTAGATTATTGCTCACCTGCGGTACAGATCACAGGCCCTATTGTAGTACTGACGTTGGCGAACAGGCTAGTTTCAAAGTTTATGAGTGATTCTATAGTTGCAGAAGTATTTCCCAAATGAATTCTCAAAGTACGTATGGTTTCAAGCGTGTCATGCGTCCAAAATTTGTATCTACAATATAGATGACATAAGAAAGTTCACTCAAACAGATCCAATATACCAGAGTGTAGAATGGAAAGTTTACAAGTCTATGAAATCCAAATAATACAACGTGAATCGTAAAATGGCAATGCTATAAATGTTTCAATATGACCTTATCATAAATTGTTAATTATAACACTTAATTATATTGGACAAGTACACTGTTAAGAAACCTCATTTTGACAAGGGGAATCCAATATGGGTTTCACTGATGTAAATGACACTTCTAATCCCGAGTATGATGTAAATATCCAAGTTTGGTGTAAACTCGTTTTTGTCGTACCCTTTATTACTTTTCTGCAGTTAATATGTGTGCAGCTCATTCATTGAGTACACTAGGGACAGGTGGATACAGTTGTTTCACTTGAATATGTTTTCGTTTAACATGCACTTTACCACTGTGTTTGCCATCGCGGTTGTTGTTGATTAGTCGGAGAGGGGATACGTTTATTTACACTGGTTGTCGTTAAGGGTTGGGATGGAATAAGTGTGAGATTGAACAGGTTTAAGCCGGTGCTAGGGGGCGTGAGTTGTGTTGCACATTTAATTATTACTCATGAACAGACTCAACAAAACAGAGTCTGCAATAATCTCTTTTGGCATTGCTACTTTTGTTTTCGAAGGATCACCCACTTTCAGAATATTTACACAGTTAAAACTAATGATCCCGAAGGACCAAAGAAAATCCATTAGTAATACAATTTTCGACTATAATACAATTGCTGCCTAACTTGATATTAATGATAATATTCCTGTTGTTTGAGATTGCGGCACCTCAAAATTTTGCTATTTTCCGGCTGGTCATGTACTTACTGATAACTTCGAGATAATTAAAGATAAACGTCTACGATCTCTTCTGAATAAAGGTACCAGATATAGAATACCATCCTTGATAGATTTTATCGTCTGTCGAGGTCAGATTGCTGAGGTTTTACAAAATATTAGTATTAAATGGTGTCGTAGAGATCATGAGTAGTCGAATGCTCTTTCAAATTGGACAAAAGAATGGTTGACATAATTAACAAACACATTTGATTTTAAAGCTCAAGTGAACACCTACTTCGAGCTCAAAATAGCATTTCTTTTAGACATCTTAAAACGGGTTTCAGGATTTTCATTCAAAAATTCTTTGTTCTTGCTAATAAGGCATCGAATAATGTCATTATATGTGCCTGCTTGACTTTACTATTTTTTCATTGACGATTACATATCGATGTCTTGAAGCGGGAAATTATTAATACGAAATCATACGTTACAGTTACTACTGACGAAAAGACCGTCGTTTAAGACCATATCAAAAGGTGTGAACAACTTGGAGCAGATATATCAAAATTACACAGCATAAACTTCATACAATTTATTGTTTACGAAAACTACATAAAACCCATATTAAACGCGTTTCATTGCAAATACTAGCTCTCATACAATTTCAAAATTGACTGTACGTTTTACTTCATGTTTCACGAAGATAAAATAACAGGTAAAACTCTATTGTGATGAATGAAAAAGTAGTAAAGTCAAGCAGGACAAGCCACACGCAAAACGTCACCATCACCAAACTACCGACAGAAAGCAATTTATATAGCAATTTATACACATACACACAGCCATCGATAGACAGCAACCCATCAAATACACATTGATACATACACACACATATATCCATCGATAGACAGAAACCAATCACACACACACACACGCACACACACACACACACACACACACACACACACACACACACACACACACACACACACACACACACACACACACACACACACACACACACACACACACACACACACACACACACACGAGACGAACACAGAAAACAACAACAAACACACAGGAACCAGAAACAAACATGAACAAATGCACAAGCACAGACACAAGACAAACAAAAGAGTGACAAAGAGAATACCGCCTTGGCACGGTCAGTAGCAAAATCACCACTGGGGGTTTAAACCGGTTTACGGACGTCCTAACCTCACACTTATCTCAAAGTCACCTAGCTAAACATTGTAAATAAAGGTATCCCCGCCGGACTTCCCCACAACAAAGACGACAGTAAGGACAGTACAAAATGTAAAAAATAGCATAACAACTGTGAAAGTCTGCCAAATATATGCACTCAATGACTTTGCTGAAGACATAGCAACTGCAGGGAAGCCGTTACGGGCACGACATAGATACATTAGTCTGGTAAGCTCATCCCATTTCTGGGTTTAAGAGTATACCATCATAGAGTACTATCCTCGGCCTGTCATCGTGAAAGCAAAGAGGGAAGCGTAGCGACCGACTGTAAAGGGGTCGAAAACCAAACATGCAGTGTGTTGCAATATAATAAAGGTCATAACCTTTCTTCCTGAAAGTTTTAATGCGTTTGATAAACAACTCATGAAAAGTAGATATGAGCCCGGATTTTCAAAGTTTGTAGATAATATCACCATAAACACATGGGTGAGAAATACCTTGTTGCAGTAACGTTCTTAAATTGCAGTTATTATTATTATAGAGAAATAAAATTTTGATAAAAATTCTGAAGAGAAGCGATCCCCCGAAAGCAAAAATTGCAACACAAAAGGTTTTATTGAGTCTGTTCATGAGCAGTAATTGAAAGTGCAACACTGCTCACGCCCCCTAGCACCGGCTTAAGCGGTATTCAATTTTCAGAACAAAAAGTACTGAAATTCATGATCTCGAAGGATCAGAAAGTATAACAACACTGAGAATGAAGTACGGGGCGACGTTTTACGGCCGCCACACAAGCACTTAACACCTGCTGTTGTGAAAATTATAAATTCTTAAGAGCTTTCCGAAACTTTATCATTAGTGATGGAACGATTCAAATCTAAAAAGGAAGCTTGAATGTCGGATCGATTCACTTTGTTTAAACTAAGTTATTTTGGGTAAATCGGCGAAACCATATTTTCAAAATAAGGATTATCCAAATTCAAAATATCGTCTAAATACCTAGACGTTTTATTAAAAGCACTATCAATGTCAGATTGTGTATCCGGTTTTAGGTTAAGCATGAAATCCCTCTCATAGCAATATAAAAACAAATCTGCAACAAGCGGGGCACAATTTGTCCCCATAGGTATACCAACAACTTTTTCCCTGTCGTGCCCTTAACGGCTTACCTGCAGGTGCTCTGACTTCAGCAAAGTCATTGAGTACATATTTGACGGATTGTCACAGTTATTATGCTATGTTTTACATGTTGTCCTGTGTTCACCGTCGTCTATGTTGTGGGTAAGTCCAGCGGGGATACCTTTATTTACAATATTTGTAAAGCTAGGGTGACTTTGAGAGAAGTGTGAGGTTAGGACGTCCGTAAACCGGTTTAAACCCCCAGTGGTGTTTTTGCTGCTGACCGTGCCAAGGCGGTACTCTCTTTGTCACCCTTCCTTTTGTTTGCCTTGCGTCTTTGTGCTTGTGGTTTGTTCATGTTGTGGAACGTTTGTCCCCTGTTCTTGTGTGTCTTTTGGTGTTTTCTGTGTTCATTTCGTGTGTGTGTGTGTGCGTTTGGGTGTGTGGTTGTGTGTGTGTGTGTGTGTGTGTGTGTGTGTGTGTGTGTGTGTGTGTGTGTGTGTGTGTGTGTGTGTGTGTGTGTCATGCTGTCTATCGGTGTTTTGGTGGTGGTTGCGTCTTGCATGTGGCTTTGCCTGCTTGACTTTACTACTTTTCCATTGACAATATATGGTATCCCCATAGCGCACAATTATGTTCTCTAAACTAAATGTTAAAGATCTACAAACATTAAGTCCACATCGTGTAATTTTCAACTTCAGAATTCGAAAAGAATGAACGTTGAACATTTCAAGCAGGGGACATTTTATTTTCTCTGGCAAAGGTTTTTTCTATTAATTTAATCAATGTATCCTTTATAAGATGGTGAGGTAGAGTAGTATAGAGTGCAGAGATATCATAAGAGCTCAAAGAAGAAATGTTGTACTGTTCAATTTCAAGTTTAGTTAAAATAGCATTTGATTTTTTTATGGACCAAAAAAGCATTAATACCAGAATTGTCATATATTTTATCACAGTAACGTTCTTTGATAGTAGTAATACACGACGTTAAAAGTTTAGATAGTTTAGTAGTAGTACAACAACTAGAGTTAGCAATAAAACGCGCCTTATACGGATTTTATGTAGCTTAAGAATCCAGTACATAGTAGAAAGTTTATGTTGTTTTACGTTAGGCTTAGACTTAAAAAGTATTGCACATTTTTACATGTTCTTCTTCTGGTCTATTAGAAACTCCTCAGAAGTCTTAAACAAACTTAAGAACAAAGGATTTCTTGTACCACCTGTACGCATATACGTTTTTCTACTTTGTACACAACCCTTCTTCATGACTTAATTATAGATAAACATATTAATTTTATCCAGAAAATATTTGCCTGAGAAAAAAACATTTTTGGCATGTAATATCGAAAATGTTTTCTTTACTATCGAGCCAATGAAATATTACACCAATTGGACTTGTTCACTAAACTTTCTTCTGCATAACATATTCGCTCGTTATGGGAATGGGGTATACCGTCGGTTAATTGGTATTCCTATGTATACGGATTGGGAACCACTGGTGGCCGATTTGTTTTTGTACTGTTATGAGAGAGATTTCATGTGAAGTTTGAAGCCACAAACACAACAAGATGTCATAAAAACATTCAATGACACTTCTTCTCGCTATTTGGATGATATCTGTAACTTAGATAACCCTTTCTTTGATGTTTTAATTCCTACCATTTACACAAAATAACTCAAATTGAATTAAGCCAATCCTACCGACACTTATGCAGTATTACTTGACCTATATCTTTAAATGGACAATGGCATGATTTCTTCTAACACTAATTGACAAATGAGACCAATTTGATTGTAATATTGTTATTTTCCCTCATCTTGACGCAGATGTTCCTCGTGCCCTATCTTACGGGGTTTATATATCTCAACTTATTCATTTCGCTGTTGACGATTTTAACTGAAAAGCTGCTTAAGCAAGGATATAGATATCATAAACTAAGAAAAATATTCTCTAAATTTTATTATCGAAATCTCTCAATTATTGGCAAGTACGAATGTAATCTTAAAGGCGCTCCTGCGACACAGTATGTCACATCCTGAATTTTGTGGCATACCCATTTTCTCACTTTGTTCATCAAATTTGTTTAAACATTCATTAAATATGGATATGATCCTATAGTACTACAACATACAGCATGTCTATTTGTCAACCCTTTTACAGTTGGCAGTCACAGTGTCCTCTTGTCATGTACACTGACGAGAAAGATTTAGTACTCTATGAAGACGATCGCTTTAATTCGAAAACGGAAGGAGGTCGTCGGATATTTTGTCGTACCCTTTATTACTTTCTACAGTTACTACTCACTATGTTTGCAGCTAAATCATCGAGTACACAAGCGATAAATTATGTGGATACAGTTTGTTTCGCTTAAGTATGGTTCCGTTCTACATGCAATTTAATTTACCACTGTATTTACCACCACGGTTGTTGTAGATTAGTCGGAGAGGAGATACGTTTATTAGTCCCCAGCCGGCGACGGGTTGGGGACTATAAGTTTGCTCGAATCCGTCCGTCCGTCCATCCGTCTGTCCGTCTGTTGGTCTATCCGTCTGTCTGTCACACCTCGTGTCCCGGCCATATCTCCTACAATGGTGGGCTAAATTCATTGCAACTTCACACATAAAAAGGCATGATGAGATGAAGTGACATACACTAGAGCCATAACTCTAGCATTAATATTTTGGAGTTATTCCCTTTTCTGATTTTTTCTTGTCCGGACATAACTATTTATCGACTGCTCCAATTCATTTGAAACATACCATATGGAACAAGCACGATGCGAGAAAGTGCCATGTACAAGGGCCATAACTCTAGCATCAATACTTTTGTAAGTTTTCACTTTTTTCATATTTTTGTAGATGTTCCATATTTTCTTATTTTCTTGTTTGGACAATAATTCTTTATTTCTGGTTCAATTGATTTGAAACTGCACATATGGAACATACATGCTTAGGGAAAGTGTCATGCACCGGGGCCATTACTCTAGCATCAATATTTATGAAGTTATTCCCCTTCTTATATTGTTTTTCTTATGATTTTTACAAATACCATTCAGGTTGGTGATGTATATACTAAGGTCAACTGCACCATGGCTGTGTGGGTCGGATGCGGTTTTTTAATCCAGTGGGGGATTTATGTATTGTATAGCAATACAACTTTAATTTGTTTAAATAAGTGTGAGGTTATGCGCCTTTTAACCGGTTTAAACCTGTAGTGCCTACTGTCATTAGCCGTTCCAAGGCGGTACTTACATCTTCCCCTGTTGTTTGTTATGTTACATGTATTGTGTTTTCTTGTTGCGGTATCGTTCGGTCGGCTGTTTGTTTTGTATGTAGTGTTTCCTGCATGACTCATATAATATGTAGTTTGATGTTATTAGTAATGGGTCTTGAATTACACTTAAAGCGGTGATTGGGGCGTGAGTAGTATTGCATTTTTAATAATTGCCGATGAACTCAATAAAACCGAGTCTGCAATATTCATTTTCGCATTGCTGCTCTTGGTTTCGAGGGATCTCCTACATTTAATTTTTTTTATAAATTATTACACTAGCCGTATTTCCAATGAACCTGTATTGGATAGAAGTACAATATATATCTTAAAATATAAAAAGGGAGCTAGAAATATCTCGCAGATTCCAATGAGACTTTTACGGGACTGTCACGTGGTATACTTGCTAGAATGCTCTTGGCTGCATATAAACTGAAATAATATTCCATAAACAACAGTTATAGCTCACTCCATGAATGGTTAAACTATTGTAGCAGGGATTACACCATATAAAATATAAACTCTCACAATGTTCCTTAAATTCTGAAAGTAGGAGATCATATGAAAACAAAACTAGCTATGCGAAAAGAGAAAATTGCAGTCTTGGTTTTATTGTTCATTGACAGTTATTAATAGGTGCACGCTACTCATGTCCCAAGCACCGGCTCTAACGGTATTCAATTTTCATAACTAAAAGCATTGAATCTAATTATCCCGAAGGATCAGAAAATATAATAACACTGAGAATAAAGTGCGGGGTTATGGCCGACCCACGAACATTAACATCTGCCGGTGTTAAATACATTCTGAAAGTAGGAGTTCCTTCGACAACAAAAGTAGCTATGTTAACAGACTCGGTTATATTGAGCCTGTTCATGCGCACTAGCGCTATAGACTTGCTTACCTATTTCCAGGAAACAATCAATGGCATGATGGTCGGATATCTGTACTATTTCGTTTTTGTCGTACCCTTTATTACTTAACTACACTAAATATGTTTGCAGCTCAATCATTGAGTACACTAGCGATAGTTGGATACAGTTTGTTCACTTAAATATTTTCGCTATACATGTACTTTACCACTGTATTTGCCATCACGGTTGTTGTAGAGTAGTCGGAGAGGGGATACGTTTATTTACACTCTTTGTCTCTTAGGGTGGGGATGGAATAAGTGTAAGGTTGGGAGCCCAAAAACCGGTTTAACCCACTAGTGACTAGTTCCAATGCGGTACTTCCATCTTCCCCCTATTGTATGTTTGTTTTGTCTTTGTGCGTCTCTTCATGTTTTTATAGTTATGTACATTTGCTTTTTCCAGGTGTTGCTGTTCGGGCGGCTATTTGTTCTGTATGTGGTGTTTCCTGCATGACTCATTTTTGTACTTTTTGTATCGCTCACCTGATTAACGCTTACATCTGACAAGATGTTTTTACTAAAGATAAATACGGAACATATTGCCTAACCAAATAGTAGTCATTTTTTTCAGGATAGGAACCCAATATCGGGAGTCCCACATAAGAAACATGTCTGTGGAATTATTTTGAAACTGGGCCAATGGTTTCTGACAAGAAGATTGTTTGTTTCTCCAAAGGCATGTACGAGAAATACGCCGTCAGCTAACAGCTTTCTTTGTACAGTAGCAAACTGGCAGAGGGTCTCGCAAGGACCATTTAGATTTAGTATAGCAAATTTAAGAAAGGGTCAATAAAGTTATTGAAAGTAAGCCTTTAAAGGGCATTCCAAATAGAAGCCATAGCAGTCAGAATTATGCAAGGTTCATATTTGAAGGCATTTAAAAGTGGGTCACCAAAACATTACTTTCGTGAAGTATGAGTCGAACTGGTTTAGCTGTTTGGAGGAGAATTTGTATAAAGATATTGCTGACGCAGCTGGATAACGGACGGTGTGAGATACAGGACAGATAACGGCCTTTAAGGCTCACCTTCGCAGGGATGGCAATACAGCTATTAAGATCGATTGTTCTATAACGTGTCACTTGATAAAGCTTAACTGTAAATTTCTATACTTACAAATATTATAATGTAGCCCTACTGGACTCATATACAGCAGAACCTGTCTTAAGCGGTCATCGCAAAGAAGACTAATTATGGGTTTGTAAGGCAGCTGGTAGCTTAATGCAGGTCAATGGTATTGCAGAAGCTCCTCTATGAGATTTCTGCATTACCGTTGACCTTCATTAAGGAACCACCTGCTTTTTAAGTCTACAATTTTCAATAAATGAATGACCACTTCATGAGATTCTAATGTACGTTTAATATGTTTTACTCACCCGTCTGTAAATATCTGAACTGCCCTGGGTTGACAAAAGCTGTAACTTCCATTGTACTTCGGGTCTATATACGATGCGATTTCGGTTAAATGGTATCTGCATTGCTCTGAAATCTACATGAAGGAATGTCCTCGGGTTGTGTGCTGATTCTTTAATAACATACTTTGGAGTACTTGAAATACTTAAATTGTGCTAGCATATGATTATTTGTCACTCCAAAAATGTCTTCATTAGTAACTATCGATTGTACGTTGGATCCATGTACTAAAGAAGTAATCCGGGTAATTCTGGTGATATGATTGTTCTACAGAAACATATGTTTGTGCTACTGCAAATGTCAAACACTTCACTCCATGCATACGCACGCCTTTCTGCGTTCTTGCAAAAAGAGCTGACCCAGTTTAGACTGCTCCTGTAGGATTGTATTTATCTTATTGTACATTTGCTGTCAGTACCAAATCGTTAGACATTATAAAATCAATCTGATTTAAATTCATGATGCCGTTAGTTCTTACATTTATTTTCACGGAGTAAAGAACTAAATTAAAATAGCATGTGATCGTTTTATACAACGAAGATGCCCAGCTTAAAAACATATTTTAACGTTCCTCATTGTTGTATACACACAAAGTATACACGGGTACACTGTTTTGTAATATTCCCCTGACTTCTTAATAAGTGAAAAGTATAAAAGGAAATAACACATGTATAACTGGCAGGGCTTATTACAGACATATTAAAATACTGACTTGTTAAGAATTATGTTACTTTGCAACAATACATAAGTAAACCTCAGCATAAAGGATGTGATTCGGTTGCTCTTTAGATGTTAGTATCATGAATGTTACAGCTCAATCACACAAGAAAATGTATCAGCAATGTGATAAACAATTGGATTTCAGTGTAAAAAGTGAAACCCGATTAGTCTTTAAAAATGTGCATATGCCCTGTTACTGGTGGTTAGACAATCCTTTGAGTTTGGTCATGTCTAGATTCCTTGTGTTGCTTGTTTTCGTTGTTGCATAGACATAATTTGAAGGTTTCTCATGCGTTGTTGTATACGCTCATAATAAACGTATATACTGTTTGGTATACACTCTGATATTTTCATAAGTGAAAGGTATAAAATGTATAAATGGCACGGCTGATGACAGACAGATTGAAGCACTTACTTAGTAAGAATTCTGTAACTATGTATCAGAGCCCTAGATAAGATCCGTAAATTTAAACAAGTTCACGAATAACTCTTCTTATATCTGCCAAACCCTTTACTATGAGCACTCCTTAGAATCCTCTCGAAGAGACGATGTCATTTGTCCCATGTTTGCCCTTTTTATTACATACAACACCCTTAATGGCCCATTTAACTGAGCGTTCTTATTCGACGTTTGATGGGTGTGATCCCCTGCCAGATCATACAACTGACTTTTAATACGTTGCCAGGATGCCATAGCTTAGCGCTGAACCTATGATGATACAAGTGTCTGCTTGAAGTGATATCAACATGATGGTGTGATTTGATTGCTCTTTAGATGTTCGCAACGTGAACGTTTTAGCTCAATCACACTAGAAAATGTTACAATTCTACATCCGCATGAATGAATGACTGAAATGGGTATATCAGTAATGAGATAAACCATTGAATTTCAGTGTAAAAGGAGAAACAACGATTAGTCTTTGAAAAATTCCACATTGGTTGTTACTGTCGGTTGGATAATCCTTTGCGTTTTGGATATCTCTGAATACAACATTTCCATATGTTTATGAATGCAAATGTAAATTACAGCCCTTTACTCCACATACGACCATTATACAAGTAAACATAATATACCCAGATCAGAAGTTAGTGGACATGGTAAGTGCAAAAATGATGTTTGACTTCAAATCATGATGCAAAGGTCCTGCTTGGTATAGATGCTCCTTAGGGCCATAGGAAATGAATTATTCAAAGACACAACCGCTATATAAAAATCCAAGATGGCTGCCGTCGGACATCTTGGAAAACAATACCGACATGCAGTTTATTAACCTTTTTTCTATAACCTAAGTGTGGCACATTTTTCTGGACTAATTTAAGGTCACTGAACTGATTTCTGCTGGTATGTTTGTATTGGAGTTAGTAAATAGTATAATATCTGGGATATATAGTAAAATGATTTGTTATGCCCCCCTCCAACCCCTGGGTCAGATCGGGGGTCGGATATTGTTTTTTCCCTGTCTTTCTTTTGTTTGAGGACAACTTTAACATTGATCATAACCTTTTCGCCAGTACAGATAGAGATTTGATATTTGGCATAAATTATGTATAATAAAGCCACACATTTTGAGGGGTGACATGTCAAGATCAAGGTTAGAGGTCAAATATATAGGTCAAATCATCGACTTTAACATTGGCCATGACTTTTGAACCAGTAGAGATAAAGACTTGATATTTGGCATGCATGTGCATCTCATACAGCTGCACATTTTGAGGGATGACATGTCAAGGTCAAGGTCATCCCTAATGCTCATAGGTCAATTTAGCCAGGGCATAGTGTTTCACAAACACATCTTGTTTTCTCCAAAAATTTACTCCAAACGAACAGAGCAATTGTAGCCGGGTAGAGATTGTGGTGAAATAAATCGATAGGCTTTACTGTTTTGCTTGGTAGCTCAGTCGGTAGAGTGTTGGCATGGTAAGTCAGAGGCCCTGGGTTGGAGTCCCAGTCGAGTCACAACTTTTTCACCATGTTACATTTAGCGGCCAACGGCCCACTTGGTGATTTATATGACGATAATATGAAGATTAAATGAAGACAATTTGTAATAAAAGGAAACTTGTGGAGTGTGCTTTGACTAAGAATTCGGGACGAATTGTTGTGTAGAGGGTGTGTGTGTAGCTGGGTAGAGATTGTGGTGAAATTGGTTTATATGCTTTACTGTGTTGATTGGTAGCTCAGTCGGTAGAGTGTTGGCATGGTAAGCCAGAGGCCGTGGGTTCGAGTCCCAGTCGAATTACTACTTTTTCACCATTGTTAAATTTTCGTCTTACATAAAGGGACACATGTTCGTAATATTTAGATTAATATTAATCTGATATAGCCAATAGCACTACGGTCATACCATGTGATTCGTTATGTCAATTTTGGTATTCCTAGAAGTGAACAAAACCAATGCACCATACTTCATTAAAAAGCTGGAAAAAAGGCACTTAACTGGTTTCAAATTTTGAATCAAAGTACATGTATTTGTTAACCTTTTTTGACCGTCTTTAAACAACACACATGACGTAACATACCATGTGGTATGACCGCACTGTAATAGTGACTACAGTAAAGCCTCTTTATAACGGCCACTAAATTGTGTTAATTAGTTGGTATTTAGAGCAGGTCGCTGCTTAAAGCAAGGTGAAAGTAAAACAGAACGCTCCTATATGAGCGTTCTGTTTTACTTTCGCCTTGCTTTGAGCAAGCACCTGCCTTTAACACAAAATACATGATTTAATTTAGTGTCCGTTATAGAGAGGTTTTACTGTATTCTTTCACTAGTTTCTGAACCTATTCATTTTTTCAGATACTAAAGTTTAGGCTAATCAATAATACTTTCCTTTAACCCCATCCTCCCCATAAAAGTCATATTTAACTCCACCTACTATGAGTTTTTTAAATGAATATATTGCAAAAATATTATACAACTTATATCTGTCTACAGTACCAAGTTTGATATGGCAAACCGTGTAAACGCTGATCAGACTAGTCCTACATGAGCTGGCTGAACTGGGTATTCACTGCTTGCAAAACTGTACATAATTTTATTATACATATTTATGAGGTATAGGATTGAAGAAATTTGTTTGCACAGTAAAGCAGGTCCGTTATATTTTGGCTAGTTATAATCTGATTCCTACCATCACAAGAATATCTTGTCCTTCATTAGCCTCTGTACCCTTTAATGTTATTTCAAATATCAGACTATCCAAAGATACTTTAGCCCAAGATCTGTGTCACACTTATATTAACAGTGTGGGGACACAATCTTTTACATTAACAGAGTACCATACAGGGCTGTCTGAGCGTGCAACACGTGCAAAGAGGCTTAAACTCACTCTTAAATTTGCAAGTAATGAGCTCTGGCAAATTCTGTGAAATAATTGAGAATGTGGTGTAGAATAGTGGTAGAATCTTGCTGCCATCCCCATTCCGTTGGAGTGACACTAGCTGGTGCTTTGCTAAGCATATTGCCACACACATGCCCACTCAGATAGGAAACTCGTAGAAGATGCTGATGTAAAGCATCGCTTCTTAGGGGCATTCGGTCATTTTGTTTCCTTTGTGAAGGAACAAAAAATAATGTCTGGCAGCATCAACATTAGTGAGGTCATCCCCATCAACACCATACAGCTTTATGACGAATCTCTTGAATATGGATGTGTGAGTCTTGACCATCTCCAAGCTAGGAGTAGGACAGAAAAGTTGCTGCAAAGGAGCTGTTAGTTCAGGAAGGGATTGTCACACTGTCCATTCTGACTTCTTGCCTTCGTGAAAGAATGAAGAGTTCGTGTCGCACCAAGTCAATGCACGAAATGCTGGCAGTGCCTTAGCTGCGATTTTCCTAGTTGGTCTACAATAACATGCACTTGAATGTATCTGTAGTGGCGTCGCATTCCAAAGGCAATCCAGAGTTCGTCCATCTGCTGTTCTAAGGTCACAAACATAGAACTTGTTCTAACAACCACTTGGCGATGACCAGCTGAGGCAGCTGCAGCAACATGCACAACTACCGTAGAATCATCTTTCTTGTGTGTACAGGGTGTCACTGCACTAAAATCAGCATCAGCAGGCGAGCTTAATTAATCTCGGGGAATGGTGGTGAAGAGTTTTTTCCCCTCTTGAAGTGGCATTTGCGTTAGGTTTTTAACGAATTCTACAAATATCTGGTTATTGGTTGAGGTCTACACAAAGAATGGCGGCCCAATTGCCAGTAATTTTGGATGCCAAGGTAACCTGTCTGCTTGTTCCACAGTGATACACACCCTCTTTCTTCCCCGGATTCCAATCTTCAAACTCGTCTTTGAGTAAACATTACACACAATGTCAACCCGATCATTTATTTCATTCAAGGACAGAATGTATAGCACAAACACAGCCGTGAAATAGTTCTTTATGGTCACAGAATTTACTGGACGAAGCATTTGAACAAGCACAGCACCATCGAGGACACCGATCTGTTATCGCCAAGAACTACTAGGACAAATCAGTCCAAGATTTCTCCGTGATGCATACACCCTTTTCGGGCAAGTGAAGGTGGATAGGTGGAACTTTCACGAGAAAAGACATGTTCCTTGATGCTGCGTCTAGAATTGGTTGCAAGTAATATTTGGGTAACTTTAGCCTGCTGGTCTTTCACAACAGCCACCCCAACAGCTCACCACTGTCTTCTATAAAGGGATTTCCAAGCTCTTCAATTGCATCTACCAGCGCCATCACATCTGAATTATAATCGGCTTGGAATTTAGGGTACTGTTCATGGTGCATATGCTCATCTGAATCTTTTATGCCTTCAAATTCTCTAACTAGACATGCCACTTCTGGGCGAATGACCTGTTCTCGGAGAACAGCATGGCCATCTAGATTTTCAATGACACCAGCATGTTTTTTAGCAAGTCTAAAATCGCAACTTGCAACGCATTGAATGCCGTCACAGTTCACATTGTAGTGTGCGGTGGTCTAGTGGTAACACTCTTGCCTATCAGTCCGGAGGTCCGGGGTTCAAATCCCGGTCTCGCCCGAAAATTTCAGAGACGCTTTTCCGTGTCTCCCACCCGCACCTCCTCTCCACCCAGGGGTTAAAATGGGTACCTGTGAGGTCACTCGCCGGTTCTGTACAGTCGACTGAGCGGTCATTCGGACTGAAAGTAGACTATAACTAGGTACTTTACTTTACTTTACAAATCAGCAAAGTAAAGTACCAGGTTATAGTCTACTTTCAGTCCGAATGACTGCTCAGTCGATTGTACATTTACTCCCCTGGTCATATACCTGGGAATTTGTTTCCTTTTGTCGGTACAATATAGTGGGCAGTTGCTATATTTCTCTTATTTAACCTAACCATCGGAGTCAAAAAGCATTTTTAATGACAGAAATGAGTTCATTGACCAAACATCAGCTAGAAATCATGTATCACACTTTGTTCCAGGACAAGACAATTTCTGTCATGGGACAACTTTGATTTTCAATATGGCCGACAAAATGGCCGACGGCAGCCATCTTGGATTTTGAGATACAGCGTTTGACTTTGGATATTTCATTTTCTTTGATGCCAAGTAAACTCTATACCAAAGGAAACATTTACATCATGATTTGAAGTGAAAGTTAGCATGTCCACTAAGTTCCTCTATGTGTGTCTCATTAAGGTAAAGTAAAACCTCTCTATAACGGCTACTAAATAACATCAAGTATTTTGTGTCAAAGTCAGGTGGCTGCATAAAGCAAGGTGAAAGTAAAACAGGACGTTCTGTTTTACATTCACCTTGCTTTAAGCAGCCACCTGCCCTAAATAACAAATAAATAATATAATTTAGTGACCGTTATAGAGAGGTTTTACTGTATGTTGTTTTTACTTATGGGATAATATTGATTCTACACTCGATGTTCGTCTGTTCTGAAAACAGCTATATGTATCATTGTTGAAAACATTTGAGTAAAACAACCGATCTAGCGCAAATCGGCTGGTGGTGTTTCAACATATAAAAAGTTGCCGTCCGTGTTAGATTCGAACGCACAGCTGGGAATGACTAAGCGTTACGTCAACTAGTATAATCAATGGGCCACAGTTAAGCACATTCACTGTACTTGTTATTTACTGCTTCGTATATAATGAGATATGAATATTATCCTTATATTTAGTTACAAAACACTTCTACATTTGTATACATTTACCTGAAGTGTACACATCTGACCATGACCTCTGAACGAACTTGCATAGATTAGAGCAAAGCCGTGATTGAAGGTCGTCAGCCTTTCCCTAAATTCTAGTACGGATGTTATTCCGAATGTATGAGAATCGATCAAACCAAATTGGCACTCGAGGGAAAATTTTAAATCTGTCAAAGAAAAGTAAGCATAAGTTTTGACTGTGACAGAGAGTGAAGAATCAGGGTCAATGTTTTTGATTGGTCAGATTTGAGTTCTCAAGCTTTTGATTGGTCAGATTTGAGCCAAAGGGTCAAAGCTGACCAATCAAAAACTTGCGAACGAATTCAGACTCTACTAAAAACTTAATAAGCATGGACCCAGATCTATATTATTCCATAAAAAGCTCTAGAACAAGGGAATTACAAGCACAGTAAACCGACTATAAACCAGAATGCTAGAAGAAAACAATTTAGATATTTCCATGCAAATGCCTTCTTAATACAGGGTGAAAGTCCGGCAGACATCTCCTTTCTCCGAGACCGATATGTTTACTAAATTAAACGTCGATTTAGAGAGGTTATACTGTACTGAAGCAATGTTCTAAGCTGTTCAATCTGTATTAGCCTCCTTAAAATATATTTATCGTGCTGAAAAAGTGTCTGAAAGATCAAGTGCAGACCACAAATAATACATACATTCAGAAACTTAAAACATGCAAATACTTTAAAAACCTATAATATGTTTATCACAAAATATGTAACCCTTAAACTGCTGAACAAGTTAAACCTGTGTATCTTTTTCTGAATATTGATGAAGCGAAACTTGTATCAATATTTATCACGTAAGAAAATGATTATTATGGCATGCAGTGCGGACCTTGACCATTTTTGTGGTTTGGGTCTACATTGTTTGCAAATGTCTTACATACTTGGTTCCCAGACTATAACAACGCATTTGCAAACAGAGCAGATCCTCTCTATATCTGCTCTTTTTTATGGATTAATATAGATCTGATTCTACACTCTCTGTCACAATCAAAGTTTACTCTGTTAATAATGATTTATGATAATTCGGTTCATTAATATTCATGAAATAATTATTTCTTGTATGAATATTCAAAATGGAAATGATTAACCCTTTCGCTGCTAATGCCGGATCTGTGATTACCTATGCAAGCAGTTTGGATCCAGATTAGGATCTCATCAGGATCCAAGCTGTTTGTTAATGTTACTATGTTTTTCAAAACAAAAATGAAGAAAATAAAAAAAATGAAAAATAGTAGCAGACGACAAAGTTAGCAAACGACAGAGTTTGGCAGCGAAAGGGTTAAGGCTTAATGTTATGACCAACATATAAGAACTACTATGCTAGTAGTTTGGAAGTTCAGCTGTATTTTGGCGAGTTAGAAAAAGTTGTTAAATGCGAGCCTTGGCGAGCATTTAACTACTTTTCTGACGAGTCAAAATACAGCTGAACTTCCAAACTACTAGCATAGTAATTCTTTTATCATGCAACTGTACATGGACTGTAAAATGGAGAAAATGAAGAAAACGAAAGATTGCTAAAGCGGTTTCGTCCCCTGAATGAAAATACATACAAGTACGAATTCCTTGACGTCTTCTTGGCATGCAGTGACGTCATCGACTTTTACAACATAAACCAACTTGATTTAATCCTTTTATATGGGCAGATAGTTGTATACAAAGATGAGCAAATGTGTTAATGTGATGTTTATGTTTAATCATGCCTTTTTCGTCCTTCTGTTTTCCTCCTATTGGCTGAACGAAACTTGCATTCCAGTGGGGTCAGTACACATGCACTATACCTCACAAAATACAGCATCGACGTGGAAAATATTATGCTAGTAGGAAGTGACTGAATTTTGCGACGTTGCATGATAAAAGTGTATATTCGGTTACTAAGTGCAATAATATTCATTGCACATTCCATTTCGAAAACGAATATCAACATTCATATGTATATCATCGTTTCAAATATATGGCCCGGAACTGTTGTTTCTTCGACAATTTTTGCAGAAATATATATATGGCTGTCATTAAATGCATGTTTATATTCTGAAAAGGGATCTTTCGAAACAAACAGCAATGTGAAAAGAGAACATTGCATACCCGGTTATGAGTCTGTTCATGAGCAGTTATTAAATGTGCAATCTTACCCATGGCCGGAAGAACCTTTTCCTTTTCTTTCATATAGATACCTGCAAAAAGAGTAGACTCGGATCAGATGGCTCTTATAGGAGTAGTCTATTCAGGGTATTCTCTATTCCCTTATGGTATATTATAGATCCGATTCTGCAGTTTTTGCCGAAGCCAAAACATCATGTGTGCATACACCATCATAAATATTCAGATAATACATATTCATGATGCCGATATTCCTTCCATGAAATAGTAAGGGTTAATGCAATATTCCCCAGCAGATGTTTCGTTAGATGTTTTATTAGTCACCGGGTATACATTAATACCATTGAGTACTACAGAGCTGGGTTCGCACTGCGTACGACATTTACCTTCACTTGTCAAAGACACATTTCCGTCATATCCGTCTCTCCAGTATTCATAACATGTTGTGTAGGATTTAGCACAGTACTCTTCATCTCTTCTATCATTACAATGTGGAATTCTGTCACACACCAAGGACCTCGGGATGCAGGTCAAATCTCCACAGGAAAATGCACGTGTGGCATTGCATGTATCTGATATAAAAAGAAACATTGAAATGTCCGTGGTATTGTATTGCTTCACGAAATTAAAGCGAAATGAATACCAAATTCGTGTTTTTATTCGTAACTTTTCGCATTTTTGTACTTAAAGGCAGATGCCATGGATCAATGAAAATCAATGATTTGCATTCGTGAGACCTTATAATTATCCATATGTCAAATGAAAACTCCAGAGCAAAATATTGATATATATTTATTTGAAAACCTTGCATTTTACAAAGGATTTATTACATGTAGTGTTAACGTTTCGGTGCGCGCATGTGTTTCATGAATATAACTCAATTAAGTAACTTCGTATTATCCAAATCGTATGTCTGTCGTTATTGTATAAACAACATGAAAACACAGACATACTCAGACAGTGATCATCATTTATTCCATTTCATGTGTGTGGCACAACGAGTACATTGTGGTTCTGCGATCCATTCGACACTATAACGCCTATGATAGAAGGATGAATGTGTTAATTTTGAGAATGGAGATGACCGGTGCGTAAATGATGGTAATACAGTAAAACCCCTCTTAACCGGAATCCTAGTAGAGAAGAATTTAGATACTTAGAGACAGGTGCCTACTTAATGCATGATGAAAATCTCCTAGAGGAGATTTCTGCATGACTTTCACCCAGCATTAAGCTGCCACCTGTTTCCAAGACCGATATTTATACTAATATCAAGGTCCGGTTAAGAGGGGTTTCAATGTACTATTCTGTTGATCTGCTAAATGCGACCTGACTGGCATCAGCAAACAGTTTGTATCCAAATGAGGCGCCGAGCGACTCGAGGTCGGGTCCGAATCCAAGCTGTTTGACACTTGGCCAACTGTTTCCAAATATCTTATACAAGTCAGAATTAAGTAAACACTGCAACAGATCATAGGTTTGGCAGATATCATTCTTTCAGCATATTAACCCTTCGCTTGCTACTCACGTCAATATACCTATCCGTAAATAGTGAAGACCCAGATGAGACAGCTCCTGCAGGAGCTGTCTCATCAGGGTCTGCACTATTTACAAGTTGATTGTGCAACCAGTGAACTCCACAGGAGTGATTGCACAGCGAAATACTTGTACACAGTGAAAATATATACAATTATACAACAGGGCATGGGTGAAGAAGGAGAAATGTATTTTAAAATTCAGCAAGCGAAGGGTTAAAACACCCTCTCCTCCTTCTATGGCGTTTATCCCAGCACTTGTGACAGTCGAGGAGCTACAGATAAAGGTGCGTAACTATATACTAGAATCGTCATTTCTCCACCAATCCCTATACTGTGACCATTTTTTTAAAGCGTCTCTTAACAATTATTAAAATTACGCATCGTATTTGGACCTCTGAGTAACATGACTTTTGACAATATACTTCTAGAGTCACGACAAAGTTTGTAATCAGTCCTACAGAAACCAACAATTTTAGTAAACTTTCATTCAATTCTGATTGCTTTGCGAATCCTTACTATTTTCGGCCCCAGTTTCAATGGCAACAGCGGTTCTTAACATCACAAAAAACATTTCCGCCAATTTTCGTTTTTAGTTTTTCAATTTTTGCTATCTCCGCGGTATTCATGACAACGGTCACCATTTTGAAAAGAAACCAAGACCTCTTGAGAAGAAAAAGAAAATTTCGTTTCGTTTGGGCTACTTAATAAAAAGAAACTGTGAAAAAACAATTCGCTAAACTTCGTTTGGGCGACTTAGTAAGAAACTGGCAATTTTTACCGCACAGATACTCATCACTTTCGTCATAACAATCATCAATGCCGTCACATCTAGCATGAATTGGAACACATTGTTTGTTCGCACAGGAGAATTCTGCAGTATTGCATTCTGGAAATGCTGCAAATAGCAAAAAGAAAAGAAGAGATGAATAGCGTAAACATCTCAAATGTTTCAGTAATATTGATTAAAGTACAGAAGAAAAGGACCATGCATTTGAAAAGAATACGTTATAAGCATTAAACTAGCATTGTAGTATTCCAGGATCCGTGCTTATAAAGCTTTTTACATGTAGTTGAGTATGAGTTCGTTCTCAAACTTTTGATTGGTTAGATTTGACCAATCAAAAACTTGAGAACGAATGACAGTGATTGGCAAAAGAACATATGTTTGTGGTAAGTTATCCGTAATAAAGTGTTTGTAACATGTTTGTGGGTCATTAAGAGGGGTTTTATTTACTGCAGCTTATTTACGCAATTAATATATTGTAGATTGACTGTCTAATAAAAAATCATTTTGATGAAATAAAATACTAAACAACAAACATTAGTAGCGGTACAACTGGCATAGGATTACAAGTTTCTATAAAAAAGTGAGAAAAACGACTTTACAGCAGAACTCATCGCTCCCATCGGGACAATCTTTGATGAAATCGCAAACACGTCCAACATGAATGCACACGTACTTTCCACAAGAAAATTCTTCAGCAGCACATGTTTCTGAAAGACATCATCAAGGTGAAACATAGGCCAGAAAAGCAAGTTTTGCAGAACTATTTCAGAAATTACCATAAACCTTTCGCTGCCAAACTCTGTCGTCTGCTAACTTTGTCGTCTGCTACACATTTTCATTCTTTTGATGTTTTTCATTTTTGTTTCAAACGCATGGAAACAGTAACAAACAAGTTGGATACTAATGAGACGCAGGGTTACTCGGCGTCTCATCTGGATCCAAACTGTTTGCATAGGTAATCACAGCGAAAAGGTTAATGAAATACCTTAACCTGCTAAAATATTATTAATACAACAGTTCTCTTATATAACTTTTAATAATATAGATATTATTGTGTGGCTCTTTGATTTTCGTCTCGACCATAAATTCAAGCACGAGAATATCTGACAGGAAACTTTCTATTGACTATATTGGCAATGAGCTAGTACCCCGACAGATTTTACTGCCCTTGAAATATTGGCCTAGAAAAATAAAGAGGCCGAGAAAAATAAAGAGTCAGGTATTTATATGTAGATTCTTCACCGTCACACATTTTAATACTCAAATTCAAAGAGGTGTTAGTAATATTTCAGCGAATTTGTGAATTTTGGAGAAGTAATTTACTGACTATTATACAACTACGATGCCGGCCTTTAATTCTTTCGCTGTCAATATTTGTCGTATGCTTAAATGTTCCGTTTTTATTTTTCTACATTTTTGTTTCATAAAATAGTTACAGTAACAAACAGTTTTAATCCTGATTAGACTCAGATTCTCATCTGTATTCACACTGTTTGAATAGGTAGTCACAGATGCGGCATTGGCAGCGAAAGGGTTAAAGGGTATAAACGGGATTAACGGCTAACGACATCCTGAACAAGTTAACCTTTCAAGTAAGGGGGCTGAATATACAACACCTTTGCAAATAGTGTTGAACCAACCATAAGATAAGCTTAGTATTTGTCACAAACATCATTGTTCTTCAGTGACAGTGTTTGAGACAATGTCATTTAGATGACTATGCAAAAGGTAGGCACCAGTTGTGGTTATTTAGCAAATTAATCTTTTACTCCATACTTACTTTGCAAACAAAAGAGTAAGCCCAGATCAGACGGCCCCTAATTGGAGCCGTCTGATCGGGTTCTGCTAAGTTTTCTTATGTTTCTGTTTCCCTGTCTGTATCCCTGAACCTGAATGCGTTCTCATGCACACTGCCATGACGATCGTTTTAATATGACAGGTAATAGACTATGTTTTGTGAAACCCAAGCTTATCAAATTAATCAAATTGGCACATAATGCCATTAATATTCATTTTATCACATTAAAACGACATTTTATTCCTTGACTATAACAATGATAATGTACATGTATTGTTGAATTTCGTCGTAGCTACAAGTCAAACTTTTGATGTGACAGGAAAACATAAAAACATCAAATGACTTTCAGGAAATAATAGCACCATCCAGAACCGCAAATATACCGCTATACCTTATACAGTTTAACTAAATGTTCCATCCTTCATACTTGTTCTAAATTGTATAACTGAAATACTGTTGGTCGAACGTTAAACCAAACTCACTCACTCACTCTTAAGTGTATCACTACGCATATTTAGAACATATGTGACAGCTTAATGCTGGTCGAGGGTATTGCTGAAAGCTCCTGCAGAATAACTGATTTTAGCTGTGAAATTGTGAAGCAAATTCGTCTTCATGTATAACCATCTTTACTACAGTAAATGACTTACATAACATGAGATGAGACTCAACGAGTTCATCTTTGACACAAATAATGACCAATATACTATCATGTAAGATCATCTAAATTGACTCTTTGATGTCTTGGCAGATATACAAATAAAAAGCGTGTGAAGTACAACATGTTTTAAGCAGTCATCATAAGGAGGTCAAATTACTAGACTCTTAGGCAGATGGTAGCTTAATGCAGATCAAAAGTAATGCAGAAACATTACTTTTAACCTGTATTAAGCTACCACCTGCTTTTAAAGACTCCTGCTTTCTATAAATAAATGACCATTTAAGACAGGTTGTACTGCATTGTTCTTCAAAGATATTTACGAGTAGTAATAAAAAAATCTGAGACTCTACTTGAGAAGAGAATGGAACAAACTACTAACTCTGACGAGGTAAGTTGCATTTCAGTTCATCTGATCCGTCTGAGCAATCCTTGATTCCGTCACACACTGCCGTAAAAATTATCCATTCAGTACTACCGCACTCGAAAAGCATGTCTTTATATTCCGGTTCTACGTATGCGATGCTTTGGTTACTGCTAGCATTACTGCTAGCACTACTGCTAGCATTACTTGTACTTCCTGTCAGAAATACAGGGGAACTTCAATATGTCGAACTTGGATAACTCAAACTCAAAGTTCGGTCCTTTTAAAATGTACCTAACATAACTGTTCTAGAATATATCATAACGTTTTTTATCTAGCATCACACATGTCAGCTTAATGCATGCCTAAAGTAATGTTAAAAGCTCCTGTAACATGGTGAAAAAGTTGTGACTCGACATGGAATCGAACCCAGGGCCTTTGGCTTACCATGCCAACGCTATACCGACTTAGTTACCAAGCCACACAGTAAAGCCTATCAACTTATTTCACCATAATCTCTACCCGGCTACACACACCTCCTCTACACGAGAATTTTTACTAAAAGAACACTCCATGAGTTTCTTATTATTATTATAAATTATCTTCATATAATCTTCATACGAGGGGTGTTCCATAAATAATGTCATCTGTGCTTTATTTCGCGGAGATCGTGCAATTCATGCACAAAACCACCTCGTGTCGATTGAGTGATCACTGGCTCGTGACACAGGTAAATATCTCGTCCACACGTTCACTTGCCTCGGTACAGTGTACATCGTTTCATAGTCTATTCGTTAGACTATACACAAAATGTCAGGAAAACGAGCTGAAAATGTTCTTGAAATTAGGGCCTATATAAAAGGTAGGTCATTACTCGGCATAAAGGCTGTAGATATTCACCGCGAGGTGTGTGACATTTATGGGGAGGGCCAAATGTCCCACAGGACTGTTTGCAGGTGGGTAGCTAAATTTAGTGCTGGGCAGCAGCAACTGAAAGATGCTGCTCGCCCAGGTCATCCTGCAACAACTACGACCAAAGGTAACATAGATAAAATCCGAAATATCCTCGAAACTGATGCTCGATTCAATTCAATTCGATTCAATTGGCTCGAATGACAAACTTGTTGTTAGCAAGAGTTCATGCAATTTTGATAAAACACCTAAAAGTTAGAAAGATAAATGCAAGATGGATACCCCATTTGTTAACGGATGAGCAAAAGAAGACGCGTGTAACAATGGCAAAAAACTTCTCAAAATGTACCCAAAATATAGTAAAAAGGCTTTTGATAATATAGTCACTGGTGATGAGACCTGGGTGTATTATTTTGAACCAAAGCGGAAAGTTTCCAACCGAATATGGGCCACCTTAAAATGCCAGACGCCCAAGTATTGCCAAACGAATACGAACGGTAAAGAAGGTTTTGTATGCTATTTGTTTCACTAATAAGGGTCCAGCTATTCAAATCCCGGTGCCAAAAGGCAGAACGGTCACAGGCAAGTTCTATAAAAACGTTGTTCTGAGAAAATTGAAGAACTACTACAAAAGTAGCCGCCCCAAAACAGGACTTAAGTACGTCCGACTTTTGCATGATAATGCACCCGCTCACAAGGCACGTATTGTGACTGACTTTTTGGAGTCAGAGAAGGTTACCGTCCTTCCGCACCCTCCGTATTCGCCAGACTTGGCACCCTGCGACTATTTTCTCTTTCCAAAACTTAAATATCATTTATCTGGAAGGAGATACAATTCGAGAAATGCCCTTGGATCTGCTGTTTATCAGTGTCTGATGGGTGTCCCCATTGAAGAGTATGAAAAATGCTTCCAAAAATGGATTGACCGGCTAAAAAGGTGTATTCTGGCTGGCGGAGAGTATTTTGAAGGGCAGAGCAAATTAAAATGAACAAAAGCACTTCCGCTATATGAGCACCGATGCAAGTGACATTATTTTTGGAACACCCCTCGTACTTTCTTCAAATATTTCACCCTGTGGGTAATTTACATTGGGCGCCAAATGTAACATGGTGAAAATGTTGTGACTCGACTGGGACTCGAACCAAGGGCCTCTGGCTTACCAAGCCAACACTCTACCGACTGAGCTACCAAGTCACACAGCAAAGCCTATCAACTTATTTCACCATAATTTCTACCCGGATACATTCCAACAGGAGTTCTCAGCATTACGTTCGCCCTGCATGAACATGTGGACCTGGAAATTATCCAATACTAGAAATCGGATAACTCGAACTTCTGCTATCTCGAGGTAATTTGTTTGGTCCCTTGAAGTTTGAGATATCGATGTTCAACTGTAGTTGATATACTAATCATTAGAGACATTTATAGATTGTTTAAGTGATTTATAGTATGTAAGTGTGCCATGTAACGACTATATAATTATTTTTAAATATTTAGTAATGGACGTTCTTTTGAATCCTTTTTACAAAAATATACATTTCATTCATATGAGGTTTATAAAGTACACATTCTTACTTATTTTTTGTCAATATCTATTTTAAAAACATTCAATTTATCATGGAAAGATATACCCATGATGCATTTTCAAATCACTCTTATCTTAACTACCCGAATAATACAAACTAAATAGAAAAGGTATAGTCAAACAACTAGGTCTGATGTGTCAAAGGTCAGCCGAGACCATTTTTCAGGGAGACCAGCATTCCGCATGTTCTCGGACCATTTGTTAAACAGAGGAGTTTAGTATATAAGATAAAAATGAAGGCGGAATTGTTGTCCGCAGTTTAGCGCAGTGAGTAATGTCTAGGTACGCAGACGACGTTGCGAGAGTAGTTTTTATAGAGCGTGTGTTCGAATCCCGTGTCGACCTTAAACTTTTTTTTAGCTCACCAGAGCACAAAGTGCTCAGGGTGAGCTTTTGTGATCGCCTGATGTCCGTCGTCCGTCGTCGTGTGTCGTCCGTCGTCCCGCGTCAACAATTTGAACTTTTAAAAATCTTCTCCTCTGAATCTACAGGGTTCTCAGCTTTCATATTTGGCACATAGCATCATGTTCAGGTCCTCTACAATAGTTATATAAATTGTGCCCTTTGGGTTAAAATTGGCCCCGCCCGAGGGCCGTTTAGTTTTCTATAGAAGCATACAGTGAAAATTTTGAAAATCTTCTCCTCTGATTGTCATTCTGGCCCTCTTGTTTAATTTTGAATGAATAGTAGAGTATTATCTTATGTCATATTGTATAATTGTAATGGCCATTTATGCACATGTTCGTCAATGTTAGGGAAGGGTGCCTTTGTTTGAGTTCGAGTCCTATATTAGCCATATTTTCAATAATAAATCGATGCTAGAATAGGAATATCAATATAAGTTTTAGCAAATGTCTTGTTCGAGTGGCTTCTTAATGCACAACAGAATTAATGCTCTTAAGAGGACTTTTCTTAATTTTGTTTAGCAAAAAAAATGTTTTAGGTTGATGCTAGACTCGAACCTGCGCCTAATAAAGTTTTCGCCGATCATATACTTCTTTATGGTCCTACGACTTATCCACTACGCTATATTTCCGATAACTAGTGCGTTTATTGTTTATACCTATAACTAAACAGTTTCTTTTATAAATGGTACGTGGATATCCGAAATGCTGGTCTCCCTTAAAAATGAACTCGGCGAACCCGTGACCCGTCAGACCTAGTTGTTTGACTATAGTTAGGTTATTCATAATATCAATATCTATGTTCAAAGCCTTCAATTTATCATGGAATGGAAAAATATACCCATGATGCATTTTCAAATCACTCGTATCTTAACTACTTGAATGATACAAACTAAATGAAAATGCAGTTAGGATATTTATATTGATATGTAGCGTAATACACTCATGATATACAAATATACCCGGCGGAATGGTATACGGCGTCTCGCAGACTACAGCAAACCGAACCTCTTCACTTGGTATAGGCACTGATGTACATGAACACGTCAGCCAGCTGCTTTTCCCAGATGTCATGTTGACAGTCATACTAGTGCATTGATTTGTAAAAACATTTTTCGGTTCTCCTGTATTCCTGTCACAAAAAGAGATTTATAAAATCATTTTATCATGCAAAGTCACGAAATGCAGTCACTTCCTTCTAGCATAATATTTTCCACGTCGACGCTATATTTTGTGAGGTATAGTGCATGTGTACTGACCCCACTAGGATGCAAGTTTGGTTCAGCCAAAAGGAGGAAAACAGAAGGACGAAACAGGCATAATTTAACATAAACATCAAATTTAACACATTTGCTCACCTTTGTCTCAACTATTTTTCCAGATAAAATGATTAAATCAAGTTTGTTTATGTTGTAAAAGTCGGTGACGTCACTGCACGCTCACATGACGTCACATATATCGCACTTACATGTATTTTCATTCAGGGGACGAAACCGCTATAGCAATCTTTCTTTTTCTTCATTTTCTCCATTTTTCTGGGTGTTGCATGATAAAAGAATTACTATGCTAGTAGTTTGGAAGTTAAGCTGTATTTTGGCTCGTCAGAAAAGTAGTTAAATGCTCGCCAAGGCTCACATTTAACAACTTTTCCAACTCGCCAAAATACAGCTGAACTTCCAAACTACTAGCATAGTAATTCTTATATACATACTGCATGTATAGAGAAATGTGCATTTGAATTAAATGATTTCGTTATTGCCATATCTTAGTGTGAAAGTTCGAAAAGACATATTTGCTATACTTAGCACAATATTATTAGCACAAAAGTTCATGGTGGTACGATGTACGTATACTATGATGTATTAACTAAGACAGTTAAACAAGATTAACTTAAAAGTATTTTCTCGTGCTCTTACATACCAAGCACTGAATGTAACTGACGTTCCATCCTGCCAAACGTGTTCTAAACGTAGGTTGTCCCTATAACGAATCAGTCCTGGAAATTAAAGCATACACGTATATATTGTATACATAATGTATACAATGTGATGTAAAATGTCCATTCCGCTATGTTAAACCCCTTTCGTGTAAAAGCAATTAATATTTGTGTTTGTTCTTCTCGTGCGTTATCCCAAGTCTACAAAAATGAGCGTGCAAATGCAACATGGTCGGTATTTAATTCATGCAGATCGTTTTATATCCCTGTTAATGTTTTGCATATACCCGGTATATATACATTTGCGTTTCAGTCAAAATACCATGTCATACACAGCATATTTTATAAAAAAAATCTAAAAGTAGGAGATCCTCTGAAAGAACACGAAAGCAGAAATGCGAGAAGAGAACATTGCAGGTTCGGTCTTTTGAGTCTACCAATTAGTAGTTATTAAAAGGGAAACACTACTTACGTCCCATAGTATTATACAACTTTGGTATCTGCAATACTCTTCTATTAAAGGTATTTATCCGACCTAGGGGAGTGAGTAGTTCACTTTTATTTACTACTCATGAACAGAGCATTTGCTCCAATAGGACCGATAAAACCGAGTCTGCAATTTTCGCATTTTGCATTTTTACTTTTGCTTTCGAAGGATCTCCCATTTACGGACCATATTTACTTCACAACAGCATTTGTTAAGTGCTTGCGTGGAGGCCGTATAAAGTCGCCCAGTACTTCATTCTCAGTGTTGTTATATTTTCTGTTCCTTCGGGATGATAAGATTTGATGTTATTGGTTTTGAAAACTGAATATTGCTTACGCCGGTGCTTGGGGGCGTGAGTAGTTTTGCACTTTTGATTATTACTCATGAACAGACTCAATAAAGCTGAGTACGCAGTTGTTCTTTACTACACGTCCGGTATAGATTCGATGAATAATTTGAGTGTTGGTCATAACAACACTGTGACAGTGATTGGTCATATTAATTATATAGCGCAGTTGATCAAGCAAGGTCTATATCTATGAAGGATGTGTATGTTTATGTATATGTGCATGTGTGTGCGCTTTATTTACCCCTTTGCTTCTTGAATATTAATGTGAGAAATAATGACGTCATAGAATATTTATTGGAACATTCATTATAATGATAATGTGAACATAGGAACATTTGGCCATGACAGAAACTGTTGAAACAAACCTATAGTATTTCATTGACAATGGGAGCCGTCTGTTCTGGGATTACTCTGTTTGCAAAAGTGTAGAAAGGTGAATTAATGGAGAAGGAGTTAAGCTTCTGGTTTTGATGTGGACTTTTGTATGACTTCTCCCGCCTGACTTATGTTCAATAGTAGAGCGGTTGTATTTGTGAAATATAAAAAAGAAGGCAAAGAGAGACACATATACCTAAATGCGTGTAAACCCTATAAGGCAGATGAAAGTAGGAGACAGTAAACTGTGGTTTTTCCATATAAATCAACAAGGTTTGTAAATATTCCATCTCTTTCCTCCTGGTGATAGTTAGTTGGTGATAGCCATGTGTTTGACAAAACTTTGCATGTGTAAGCCAGTCCATGATTTTCCAATGGCGGGTGTAGATGTAGCACTTCTCCAGTATTCTTGAACAAACTGAAACATAATTTAGTTTACATTTTAAGTATTTGTGTTTGATGATATATTAACATCCTATAATCTTTTCCCATTATCAACGCCTTTTCGCGTATAGTGTATCTAGGTGCCATTTGATCAGGGTCTGGTCTGTTTGCTTTTGAAAAGGTATCAATAAGATTAATCAATTCTGTTAATCAAAGAATTCCCTTGAAATGTGTACATTATAAAAAAAAAAGCAGTGATACATTTTCAATTAAGCATTACTTCTTCCATCAATACTTAACTGTATTGATACTAGAACTAAACACTTAAGAAAGGGGTTAAGATACCAAAGTTATCACTTTGAGATATTACTATTAAAATATATCAGATACTAAAATACATTGGCCATTTTGTTATTGTACCTATATTTCCACTAGTTATGTGAACAATTCAGCAACGCAGTGTTGTCAAAGACATATAACATGTAGGCTGGGTCCTAATAACGGTTATCATAGAATCCCCCTAGATTAATTTATTGGGTATTTATTTGTTTGTTGGGGTCCTCAGAACAGAGTATGGGCATGCCCCCCCCCCCCTAGTTTGTCCCACCTATGTTTTATTTTAAGGTTTTCATGGTAACCCTGGGTAATTTTAGAAATTCATTTATACACGTTATATGCAAATTAGCTTACATATATATGCTTCCTAGAATTATAACCTGAACCGAAGATGGTCTATTTTTCTGTCTGATCATGTGAAAACATTTAAACCTGAATTCAATAAATCTTGTGTATCAATATGTCTATCAGAGTAAACAATAAACTACATTTTACTTCCTCATTAGGAATTCAAATATGAATATTAATAAAATTATATATCGTGTTCAAGTTATTTGACTCTGCTTTCCTTTGTTTCTTCATTTGTCCTTCAAGTGCCTCTTAAAGTAGAGTTATTACGCATTTTCTTAAACAAGGTAGTTTCTAAAAGTACCTAGGGTTACAATAGAAACCGTGAAATAAAACATAGCTGGGACAAAATTAGTTTAGGTGTATGCTCAAAATGTGTTCTGATGACTCCAAAAAACATTTTGGTACCCATGAAAAAAGTCTAGAGGGGGATGCTATGTTTCACCACATTCGATAATTTACTGACCAATATTTTATATCACTTTGACTATGGCAATTCAAATAAACCTTAGGTATTACCTCGGTACTCGTCTTCTGTCAGTGTATCAACAACTTTTATTGCGGCAACTGAAAAGAAATTTGCTGGAGGATTATTCAGTAATAAAACTGTAAAATTCAGTACCCAATGTACGTTTCTTTAGGACCAATTAGATGTCCACATTAGGCGTATAAAATAAAACATTTTCAAGAATAACTCCTTTATTTTTCAATCAAACCCTATGTTGTGACCACTCTTTAGACACCTCCGAAGAGACGATTCTAAAGTATGGTTTACAGTATAGGGTTTGGTGGAGAAATGACGAGTATTTGAGTACGCACCTTCATCTGTAGCTCTGTGACAAAATATACATTTATCATCCGTGTAACAACTACCAAATATGCATATAAAACGCATTTGGAAAAGTATATTAACAGTTCCTCCATACAGACGCATGTTTGCAATCAGAATAATATTAGTTACACGGTGTTTCGGCACGGTGTACGGTTTTTATGACGGTTTTTGAATTCGTATTTCCTGAGCGCGAAGCGCGAATGAAATACGGAATCCAAAACCGTTATATAAACTCGTACTTCCTGCTGCCGAAACACAGTGTAAGGAATTCTTTTCCAGTCTGGGTCCATTAGAAGAAAGAATACATGCATAACCTAACGAAATTCTGTAGATTTAATCCCTCAAAAATCTTGTTAACATACAGCGCGTACGATTTGGCACAGCTGTCAATAAAACCTTGACTCAAAAATGACGTTCGACGTCACTTAAACTAACGCGCTGATTTGCACGCGCTGTAGGTGAACAAGTTTTCGAGTAACTGGGAAAAACAAAGGAAGCAAGATACAAACATGTAGCTGATACATAAGATGTTTGCAGTAAAATATGTAGATGCTAGACAGTTTCTACGAATTAATGCCGTTTATTTCATAGGAAATAACCTCCTTATAATCACATAAATTGAGTATGTTTACGCGTATGAAGCAAAACCAGTCACATACTTGACCTACATACACTTCGGATCAAACGGGGTGTACGATTTCGTACACCCCGTTTACGTGGGCGGTCTCAGCCAATCACATTCCGATAATTTATGATGACTAAACCCTGTCCAGAAGTGTCAAGTTGCAGCCGTCATATCAGTGTCTACTCTGTCTGCTTATGCAATAATCTGATCTGTTCGTTCAGGGTTTCTTTTTCTAAGCCAGCCATTCCATTTCAAATCTTTACCTTTCATAATAACGTTATGATTAATTATGATCAATTCACGCATTATTGTTCATAAGAGGGAATTATTATACAGTAAAACCCCTCTAAACCGGACGTTAAATTTGGTATAAATATCAGCCTTGGAGACAGGTGGCAGCTTCATGCAGGGTGAAAGTCATGCAGAAAGCTCTTTCTGCATGACTTTCACTCTGCGTGAAGAAGCCACCTGCCTAAAAGTATCTAAATATTTTCTACTAAAATTCCGGTTTAGAGGGGTTTTACTGTATACACTTAAAAAATTAATGTTCATATATGTTTGTCTGAACTACCCTTCAAATAAAGAAAATTTATGACGAGGTTTCAATATTTTTGCTAAATGTGTTTAATGTTTGCACTTACCATCGGCAGACTTCATCCAGGATGGAAATGTAATACTTGGAGCTACCCGGAAAGATAAGCCAAAACCTATATCCTCACGTAAATCTGTATTCTCTTCGTACGAGAAAATTATACTCAAAAGCCAACCTCTGTATTCTCTCATGTGCTTCTTATGAATGTTGCACAGCGTTTCGCTTGTTCTGGCCGAAATGGTCAAATAAGACCCTGTTAAACGAAGTAAAATGTCAACCTTTTATCGCAATTATGAAAACATCCAATGGTGTTGCCTACGTTTTGATAAGTTTTGTACTATATAATATACATGTTTGATGATTAAAACGTTGCAGTATATATAATTGTATCCTGGAGCATATGCAATGTCACTGAATACGTTAACAATTATTTACCATTGTTTAGAAAGCATTTTTTTAAAATTTATATTGACGAGAAGATGAACGCACATATTAAAAAAAACTGAGACCAAACGACAATATGTAAATATGTCGTTGATTTAGGACGAATTGTCTGCGGCAACAGGATTTAGATCTTCAAAAAGGAAATCAAAAATAAAGTGTGGGGTATAAAGGATAAAACTTGACTCTCAACAGATAAAATAAAGAAAATAATGTAGGAACAATATAAAGCATAAACTAAAAACAGACAATAATGTGAACATTGTCTCCCAAAGAGACACCAATAAGTTAATGGACAAACTTCATCGAAACGAAATAACTTAAGTAAAACCAAGTCTGCAATTCTTTCTTTGCATTTATACTTTTGCTTTCGAAGGATCACCAATTTTCAGAATATATTTATTTCACAACAGCAGGTGTTAAGTGCTTGTGTGGCGGTTGTAAAAGTCGTTCCGTACTTCATTCTCAGTGTTGTTATATGTTCAGGTCCTACGGGATCACTGGTCTTGTTGTTATTAGTTTTGATAACTGAATACTGCTTAAGCCGGTGCTAGGGGCGAGTGTTGCGTGTTTAATTACTATTCAATAAAACCGGGTCTGCATTTTTCTCTTTTTGCATTTCTACTTTTGCTTTCGAAGGATCACTCATTTTCAGCAATAATAATTGTACTAATTACAGTAGTAACAATATGCATATGCAAGTTTCATACATGCTAAAAGAAAATCACAAAAATACATTGGTGTAGCTGATAATATCCCCATGTAAAGAGAGAAGTAGATAAACTTGGACTGGGTTAACGACTTTTCACTATTTAAAAGGAGGACAATAACAAGTACAGATGATATAAACAGAAGACAACGAATTCAATTGTTGATAAGTGCACTTAGGAATCACATACTTTAACGTGTCTAAATTCGTTTCTTTAGGATTCCGATTTAGATGAGTTTTACTATATTCCAATCTACAGGTGTTATATGAAGGATAACAGGAACTTAAACCAAACATGAACTTGATGAAATATTACTAAGTTGTTTGCTTGCAATGGATGAGTCATGTGTCGGAGATTGCAAAGAGTTGGTCAACGTCCAAGTTTAAGCCGACTCCTGTTTTACGTATGGTATCAAAATTCAATAACTATATAGATATCATAATAATGTACTTTCTGTGCAATTATCATTCAAACATATGTTTGAATATAGTGACGAAATGAAACAGTTACAGGGTAAATTGTTTTATATATTACAAGCAAATATAATCATCACTTTGTAGCTGGGTGAATATCTAAATAAGATATATATAGAGGCCCAGCTAAAATTCAAACATTTTCAAGAATAACAAATTTATTTCTCTACCAAATCCAATGTTGCGACCATTGATCGGGTCACACCAGAGTGTTTGATGGAGTAATGAAGCTTTTAGTGTCTGAGAAGCAGGTAAATGTTGATCTGTATGTGTGTATAATTTCGTAATTATACGTATTCCGTAATTCATCATAACAGGTCCTAAAATTGATATATGATTGTTATTATGCTAAATACTTTTGTTTACCCGCTAATCCGATTGCTTTGCATTCTCTTACAGATTTAAAACAGTCTAAATCTAGATGCCACTTTTTGTTTGGCGCCTGTTTCCAGGCTTTTGAGACTATAGGTTTTGTCAAAAAACGGATTTTCCACCCCCTACCCCTCGCACCCACACATACACACTGCGACATATCGTCACATTTCTGTACATAAGAACTCGACCGTACAAGATGTGTGACAGACAGACAGACAAACAACTCTAATAACCAACATATAAAGGGAAATCGCTAAAAATTATATGGACTTGATGAATGAAACCCCCCTCGTTATGCATCACATTTTTCAAGACAACAATGACAACAGTTAATAACTCCAACGATATTTATAACAGAATTATGGTCCTTGTTCATGATGCTTCCTTTTTTATGCTCTTTCCATGAATGAAATGTTATTCCAATAGCGCCAGTAGAACAGAGGTTATTAGTCGGATAAAAATGTAACAAAGGGCAATAACTCAAACAGTATTGAAGCCAGAGTTATGGCCCTTGTTCATGACACTTTCTCTCATCGTGCTCTGTCCATGTATGAAACTTCAATACAATGTCATAAGCCATGTACATGTAGGAGTATTCGTCCCGAAAAGAAAGCGTTAAACAAATGTACAAGGGGCAATAACTCCTTCAATCTTATTGAAGCCAAAATTATGGATCTCATGCATGACATGTTCTCTTATCATGACCTTTCCATATATGAAGTTTCAATCAAATGACATGAGCCGTATATGAGTTATCTTCTAGGCAAAAAGTGTGTAAAAATTACAAAGGATAGTAACTCCAATATTAGTGAAGTCAGAGCTATTGACCTTAAGCATGATACTTCCTCTCATCATGATATTTCCATGTATATGTATGAAGTTTCAATTCAATGGCATCAGTCATATAGGAGTTATCGTTCGGACAAAAAAATGTGAAAAACATACAAGGGGCAATTACTCCGATATTAGTCAAGCCAGAGATGCGGAACTTGTGCGTGACACTTTCTTTCATCATGATATTTCCATATATGAAGTTTCAATCCAATGGCATCAGCCATATAGGAGTTGGATCCGGACAAAAGAGTGTGAAATTTAATTACGAGGGACAATAACTCCTATATTAGTCAAGTCAGAGTTATCGACCTTGTTCATGACACTTGCTCTCATTATGCTCTTTCCATATATGCAGTTTCAATCAACTGACATCAGGTATAATGGCGGTATCGTCCGGACAAGAAGTGTGACGGACAGACGGACAGACAGACAGACAGACACCTCCCAAGAAAGCAATATGTATCCCCTGTATATATATATATACAGGGGATATATATTGCTTTCTTGGGAGGTGTATATATATATACAGGGGAGACATTGTTACAGTACATCAAAGTGAGGAGACGGTAACAAGGTGCATCAGATTGATGATTGTAGACGAAAATGATATGGCAGAATGTGGAAGTACTGAAGGACGCCGTATGTTCTTACATAATATCCTCGTTTTCTAAATTAAGAGTATCAAATAAATGTATGTGAATTCCTCACTGCTTTTTTTTTATCTTTCACCAAAGCAATAATACGGTGGAATATAAATCCATATCAAGCAATAGTTTCCTTTTTGGCTTTATTACTTTTTTTTTGCTTTAATTATTTCGAAAACGGTTTTGCGGCACTTCGATTGTATGAGTTCTTATATGTCATTCCTGCTCCTAGTATTGTTGTGCACTTTTTGTGTCATTTCAGTGGCTGGTCACAGGCAACGGGATGCTCAAATACCTGACAGTATAACACGATCACATCAGAAAACCTTAGCACATAAATACATAAGGCTTTCGGTGTGAAAACCTTGTTTAAGCTATGAACGAATAACAATTAATTATTTTAAATAGACGAAATAATCTTGATATTTTATTCTTCGCGTTTACACACACACGCGAACGCACACACGCACACGTGCGCGCGCACGCGCACCCCCCCCCCCCACACCCACACACCCACACACCCACACACACCCACACATCCCCCACCCACCCACCCACCCATCCACACACACACCCACCTACACACACACACACACACACGCGCACGCACACACACATATATACATGTATATATGTACTTACTGCAATCTTTACATGGAATATTGAAATGCCAAAACGTCAAGATGAAACGCCCTCCGGTGATTGATCTATGAAAAAGAAAAAAGTCCCATCGTTGTCTTTCATGCAATTTGTTGTTTAGGCCAAGGAGACTGTAGCTCATCACATGACCGCTTTGTGCACCGAATCCGAACCCTTGATATCCGTCCCATATAGTTGGTGATTCTTTGAAATGAAAAGACAAGCTTTATCAATTTTCAAATATGAGATCAACATTGTTCTTTACACAATATTCATTATTATAAGTTGCTTCAAGTATTACGTGTTATAGAATGGTCATTATCACTGGTATAACTAAGCCAAAACATTGTCTGAGACAATGTCTCCAACAGAAAATTAACGTTTGTTTCGGTATTTGGCAGACAATCAATTTAAAGAAATAGTGATGTTGCCATTTGTAGTGTGGTTTGTTGTTTTCGTATTTATCGTATGATGGTTCGCACCTTACAGTAAATATATTGACATGTATGGTGTGTGAGACAGTCTTATTAATGCAATTGATGTAATAATATGACGCTCAATATTATCCGCTATTTATGATCTATTCAATGTCACAGTGTCGTGAAGACTTACTTGCTGGCCATTTTTCACCAGTGTAAATGCTTTGCACAACAAACACGTTTTCGTGGAGTTTAAACATGAAGAAACATATTTTAATAGCCTAAAATGATATTAAGATAGGATTGTAATAGGATTAATGCATCTAGGTTGAACTTCCTAACACTTACGGAACCCTGCCCAGACAATGCATGCTATCGAGTTTAATCGAAACAAATGTTGGTCTAACCGAAAGGTTGATGCAATTACATTTATAAAAGGAATTATACCATACAGTTAAACATTTAAGTGATGTTTTAGGGATAGTATGTCATAGAATTGTCAGACAGCCGGACTAATGCCAATAACGAAACTGACGGAGCTGTTCATTGTCTTCTGATATATCTATATTTCAGACATGCAATACTATGAGAGTGGCATGTTCCTTTACTACTGGTACTTTGTTATGCAGTTTAATTGGAAACAAATATTTTGAGAAAGTTTGCTGTTTGTTTGATATAAAGGGGCACTGTTGCCGAGAAATTATGCCCCGTGGCATGCAATCATTTCTACGATGTTCATGCAAATTCACAAAGGTAGTTAGTTTATACAGCCTTCAAACTGTCTTTCTTTCAGTCTGTGGTTCAGACCCGATGCCAGTTTATACTTCATGTGGTTTTTCGTAGTTTATATCCATTTCCAATCAACCAGGCGCAGTAAATAATTACTGAATTACATGTACTTTTAAATAATATTAAAATCGCAATTTTGCGTCCCATTCCATTGCGCCTTGCAAGATCTCAACGATATCAAAAGTACATATTTCTACATCAAACGCTTCTGATAAGTCATTCAGTCACGGGTCATAAAATCTGCCCTAGAATTATAATATGCATTTTCAAATGGAGATTTATATCTAGTAAAAAGCATGTATTTAGCAAGAATCTGCAGTAATCATAGGGCGCGGTTTCCATGGGTAACTGCACACATGCCTACAAAAGACAGTAGGGATGCGAACCTCTAAAATGATTATAATGCAGAATATGTTACGAAATATATAGCTTCATAATTATGTGTTAGCTTGAGTTTGGTTTAACTGCTCTGCAAAAAATATCATACAACGCCTCTAAAAAATACCTTTTAACATCATTCTCATAGATATAGGAGCAAATGTTCAAAACTAAACAATTCTAGTTTCTGTGTCTTTTCTTTTTCTAGTAAATGCCCATTTTCAATAAATGTAATCATAAAGAAGTCAAATAATAGCAGATGCTCATTTGAGCTAACTTTTGTTTTCAAACTTAATATACCGTATCAAAATTGCGTTTAAATCATTGGTTATTAAGTGATTCAATATCATTTATTACCTTATGTTAATAATACGTTGGTTTTCTTGCTACTGAATTAAAGTAAATATATATGATTAAAGAACACGTAAATATCCGAGCATAACTACAACAAACAAGGCGTACCTTCAGTTGTCACGATGATTCTAAATCCCTGTCCTCTATCGTTACGTTGATATCTTCTCTCACAAGTGATAAAGATGATTTCAAGAGTTTCTTTGTCTGTGGGAAAAGTTGGTGTAATACCGTTTTGAGAAGAGGTTATTGGTGGAAATGCCTCATGAAATGTCAGCGTGTCCTCCAGACAATCGGTGTTTGGTAAGATCTTTGACAATAAACAGCAATAAATAATGAACAAAGGCATAATTATATTGTTTATCGATCATAAATTAAAGTAAACATACATAACTCGTGTGATATTTTTAATGGTATTTCTGTAGGTATCACTGCTTGTCACAGTGATGGTAAATTGAACAAAGTACCCGATTCGTCCTAGTGATGTCGAAGTATCGAACCCCGATACAGTAAAACAGCTCTAAACCGGATGTTTAGCCCTTTCGCTGCCAATGCCGGATCTGTGATTACCTATGCAAACAGTTTGGATCCAGATGAGACGCCGAGTAACCCAGCGTCTAATCAGGATCCAAACTGTTTGTTACTGTTACTATGTTTTTGAAATAAAAATGAAGAAAATCAAAAATATGAAAATTTGTAGCAGACGACAAAGTTACCAGACGACAGAGTTTAGCAACGGAAGGGTTAAATTAGTATAAATATCGGTCGTGGAGACAGGTGACAGCTTAATGCAGTATGAAAGTCATAGAGAAAGCTTCCCTATGGGCATTCTGCATTATGTTTACCCTGCATTTAGCAGCAACGGGCCTAAATTTAAATTCCGGTTTACAGAGGTTTTACTGTATGCCTAGATTCAGATCAGAACCAGGTAAGAGATGAAACAAGTTTGAAAGGCTACGTCAAATATGGTTTCAGAACTTCTAAAATTGAACGAATCTTATGTATTGCGCCTTTCCCTTCAGTAAGAGTAATGACGAAGACACAATATTGGGTTTATCGTCTAGAGTTTCATTGTGCAATAAACAGGTGCAAAATACTTATTTTTATGTTTGAAATACTTTCCGTAAACGCCCTGATTGTACCTAGAATGGCCCAAATGTAGCTGCAAACGTAAGAATTCAAACATGGAATCGGAAGTAGACGATATATGCCACCTTTTGTATTTTACTTACCGATTGACTGTAGAAATTTATGACAGCAAAATTTAGTCTTATGTATCCACCATAAGCAGATGTCACTGTCCACTTAAACAAAGCTTTGGATGAATAATAGAGCGGGTATCCGATACTGGTTATGTCTGTATTTGTGAACACCGTGACATCAAACTCTTTACTGTTGCTTGAAAGGTCTATGTATTGAGGCAGATACGGTTCTGAAAGGTTCAGGGGTAAAATGTAAACAACACCCTCTGGCCATTCACCCTTTACCCTGAGGAGCGAAAAATATCGTTATAACAATCTCCTTGCAGGGTTGTCGTTCGTTACTCTCACATGCACCTCTGCGATGGGCTCATGCCATGAATCTTGGCAAAACCAATAGTTTGTGTTTTATGGTTATCTGAGTCGATAGTTTATATCAAAAGAGCCTGAATCAAGAATAAATAGCTTTTATTTTATCATAAAACTTGTAATACTGTTTAATTTCAGAGAATGTTTGATGGCCTATTTGCATGCCGAACTTCTTATAAGGGCACTGAAATTCTGCTATAAACCAAAAGGGCACACAACTTATGGGAAATTCCAGCCTTTTGCGTTTCTTCCGTTGAACTGTCAAAGAAACACACAAAGCAATTTTCTTTCTGTTTTGTACGGGAGTTGGTTTTATTTCGGACTACTTTCTGGGCCAACTTTAGAGGTATATGTCATGTAAACCAGTCTAAGAAAGTGACCGTTATATATCGTTATTTTAATCCATGTCAAAATGGCCAACTACCAAAACGGCCCCGGATCAAAACGACCTACTACCAAACCGATCCTAATCAAAACGGTCCATGCTTATTATTGTCACATGCAGTGTATGATCACTATTAATCAAATTTATGATTAGTTATATTTTTAATTTCGATATAAATCTCTTAATTAGTTATATACTGTACCATCAACGAACCAAAGCGTGTAAGTCTGAAGCCGGTAATTAATGTACCCCATATTTTTCAGAAATTAGACCAACTATAGAGAAGCCATTAGGTGTACGACGGAAAAAATAAAGTAAACATTCCACTTCCTCCATCCGTCTCCAGTTTGGGGAGTCTATCATCATAAGGTACTATGTCCATCGAGTTGTCGCAAACGAAAGAAGGGCACAATGGGACTTATTATAATGGAACAGAGCACCAAACATACAGTGCGTTGCAATAATCGTTGGATTATTATTTTTCAGGAATTGTTTTATGCGTTTACCTAAATAGACCTTACCACTACCTCACAAAGTTCACATCGCCATAGCAATCCAGGTGTGAAATGCCTTGATAGCAGGGGCAACCTTAAATTACACTTGTATACAATTAAATGTTTTAAACAGTTTATCATACCTGTATCCCTGTTTAAAAAAGCTTTTAGTATTAACGCAATGCCAGTCTTAGCAAAATGTACAGGTTGTGAACAGTAAATATCGTATTGTGTAACACGAGAAACATCTCCATTTAAACGCGTGTTATTAACTTCGTTTATATTAAACTCAAAAGCATCTGGTTTGTTATAAATTAATATCATATAAGTCCATTATTAATGAACAGATATGTCTTAAAAAGCTGAATTGGCTGTCTTATCTGTTTAATTAGCTGAAGTTTCTATTTGGTATATAGACGAAATCATGACATCAAAAAATAGATTATCAATATTAACCCTTCGCTTGCTATTCACGTCAATATACCTACCTGTGAATAGTGAAGACCCAGATGAGACAGCTCCTGCTGGAGCTGTCTCATCAGGGTGTGCACTATTTACAAGTTGATTGTGCAACCAGTGCACTCCACAGCAGTCATTGCACAGCGAATTACTTGTACACAGTGAAGATATATGTAATTATACAACAGGGCATGGGTAAAGAAGCAGAAATGTATTTCAAATTCAGCAAGTGAAGGGTTAAATATGTCATTTCATTGAAGTCATTGATGACGACCTCCTATGTCTATCAGACTTTTCCATTTATACATTTTATTAAACTATTTTTAATTTTCCATATGAAATATATACCTGCAAAGCAAACAGGAATGGCAAAGGAACCTTGTGGCTGAACGCGAGTCTTAGGTGATGTGTCCGGGAAGGGGCTTGCATAAAGGCTGCATTCTTTGTTGTCAATGTACTGTATCGCTTTGCAGTCATCGAGTCTCTGCTCACAAGTTTGCTGACATTCTTTCAGTGATGAAATATTTCCAGAGGAGAAAGTAGATATCGTGGATATTAAACTCACAGGAGTAGCACTTGACAATGGTATCCAATTTGCCGACGAGCCTTTGTTACATGTCGGCATAAGTATCGCTGCAAACATTAAAACATAATAGTATGGTACTTGAATTTTACATTCGTGTTACTGACTTAACAATATATTTCATTACGTAGATAATATGCATAATTCAGATATTCTAAAACCATCACCTGTTGAGGGACATCCAAACAATTCTATACGCAAACAAAGTCTTCCGTGGAGTAGTGGTTCCAAAGGATGTATTCGAACATATCGAGCCAAAAATGGCCGCATGAACGAAAAACGCTGAGGGTGGTCATACCTTTGAGATGAATCAACCACAAATGGCTGAAAAAGATATCAATAATTTTATCTATTACTAGAAAATAATTATATGGAAATGACAAAAGTCTTATTTCAAGAGATTAAATGGTGTTGCAACGTTCCTCTCATTAACACGCATTGGGGTATTACATGCCAAAATAACTTTCAGCTCAAAATCATAATACTTCATATTTAATTATTTCATTTGTACAGTGATATTACAACCACACTATATTCTGAATACTATGAATCTGGTTAAAGTATTCACTAGTCCCCTTACCCGTTCAGTGTAGTTCATAAAGGCGTCGGTAAATATTCCATACGATATCATAAACAATTGGCATCCTTCAGGAACCTGTATCTGCGTGTAGACATTATTTTCTACTTTGTCTATGTTGTTTACCATAGGGTACAATGCAATTCCTTCGATAAGGCTGATGGCAAGCAAATCAACCTGAAGGGATAAAGAAACCAGGTTCATGACATTCAAACAGGGACCGGGGTAAATTCTTTTAGGCTCCAAAGCTGCATGAAGCACACATTCTAATGTAGACACGTACAGTGATTGCAAGCATAGTTCATCCATCGGGGATGGCCGTAATTAATGTTGTCAGAACTTGTGTCCCGACCCATTTGCTAGTATACATGACATTGATATGATTTGTTTTCTTATATGATTATGTTATGTATGATTGTATATGCATTGTATATTGGCAATATGTTTAAACTAAAATCATCAAGAGCTCTTCAGTATAACGCATGTCCCTATTATGTTTGTGTTTATAAAGTGAACATGTATATACGTGAATTAGATCTTGAGTGAGTGAGTGAGTGAGTTGGGTTTTACGTCCGACCAACAGTATTTCAGTTATTTGCTATCTTGGGTGATAACAGTAAACATAACAACAATTTTAAGCATATGATAGCAAATGATATACAGATATTATGAATTGACAATTTTAAAGTGCAAAATAATTTAACATTATACATAAAGGACACAACAGAGCTTGAAAGTGTGGGAACTGTTTTACTAAAGCTATTAGCTAAATCACTCACTTGAAGATACCGACTTGGGTCGTCCACGACAGGGCACCAGCCTATGTCAGATACACGTGCCATGGACGGCGTGTTTGCATTATCCCATGAGGAGGCCGTGAGTTGATAATCTTCTATTGTCCCGTCTGTAAGTCCAAGTTGTTTCTGACAGTCCGATATAGAATATGTCTCTGAAGAATAGTGTGGAATCAATTTACATGCCCTTAGGTTTTTTAAGAAGATTGTGGCCAATAAATATAGGACCCATCGCGGATAGCACGACCATAATTACATTAGACAATGCATTGGAGAACAACACTGCGAAAAGTTGCCGATCATTTAAATCCCGATATATACGTAATATGTTCTCCCTGCTAATTAAGTGGCCGAATCTGCATCACTTATTATAGTCAATTTTAACCTTTATCCTGCTATGGGCGGATGAGTGAATACATTTGCAAACAGTTTGTATCAGAGTAACTCGGCGTCTCAAAAGGATTCAAACTGTTTGACACCCTTTTTGCATTTTGGTAGACAATTTGATTATAACTTGAATTTTGAAAAAGAAGTAGGTGAACTATTATGTAAACATAATTTGCTCAACAGGCTAAAGATTAATTGAATTACACTATAGCACTCATACGACCACGCTCAAGTTGCTAAAAATGAACACTATGTAATATAAAGGTGACCATATTGTTGAAATTATTGGATAATGTGTCTTTCGATAACCATCTCGCTCTGTCATCTTGCTTTTGAAAGCTAAATAAAGCGTTAAGTAACACCTACCCATATTATTATATAACCCGCTAAAAGATGACGGCGTACCAATTTTATATAACCCGCTTATAGATGGTGAGGTCACATACTTATAACTTATATTTATAAAACCGGCTTTACTTTACTACTTTTTCATTTATCGATATTCTTATACTGTCTGCTTATCGATCGTTGTGTCATCCGCTTGTAATGCTTCTTAAACATTATTATACAACCCGCTTATCAATGACACATTTCCATTTTTTGATATGAAAACTGCTGAGGATAAAAACACACACGTGGAGAAAATTATTGATTATTTCGATTTTGACAAAGATTGTGATTTGTTTTCGTAATAAATATATTCTGAAAATGGTTGATCCTTCAAGAGCAAAAGTAGAAATGCAAAAGAGAAAACTTTAGTTTGTAATCGACACCGTTTGTCTACGCATATATGTCCTTTCACCTAATGACAATATAACAAATAATGCTCCTATCTCTTGACACCGTGCATCCATTTTATTTACTCTTTGCATGACGACGGCAGATTAACCATCCATTTATGACCTTTACAAACAGTTTGAAACCAGATCAGACCCAACCAAACATTTTGCTATCACTCTGACTCAACTTCTGCAAAACATCAGGAAGAAAAGTTTTTAAAATATAGCTGACGGCAATTGAGCAGACAACAACTAATTACGTAGCATGTTATTCATTTGAAAATAGCAACATAACGTTATACTTTACCTAATGTTGTCAGGGTCTCTGTTTGTGATGTGATATCATCTATAGTAATCGTTCAAGTAATACATGATGATGTTCTCAATATTGATAAATTATATGTGAAGTAAAGTAATGATTCAAATTATTATTAAACGGAATAATACGTACATTTTCTATCAGCACCAGTATTGTGTCTATGACATCAACGGTACATTAAAACCCCACTAAACTGGAATTCTAGTAGAGAAGAATTTAGATAATTTTAGGCACGTGGCTGCTTAGTGCAAGGTGAACATCATGCAGAAAGGTTCCCTGTCTACATTATTATCGACCGTATAACTGATAATCACGGATTTGTCACTTGTGTGTACATAACTCCTCCGCTACATTGCAGATCAAAGACCCTATTTTAGTACTTGGGTACGTGCCTTTATCTGTAGAACTGGACTATAACATACTGTAACTGGCGGAATAAAAGAACATGTGTATTATTTTTTTTAAAAAAAACATACTGTTAAACCCACCTTTTGCTGGCTCATGTTCACTTGGAATGTGTCCGTTTGTATAGACACAGTAAGTGATATTAGTGTAGGTTTGACCCATTTTGCTTCTATCAATTAGTACAAGGGTCTCTTCTTCCACCTCTGTTAATACTGTTGCAGGACAGTTGGTACCTTGGTCCTGTAATGAATAAACTGTGACTAAATATACGCGTATAACCTTTCCTTTCTCTGTTAATGAATTTTATTAAATGACAATGCGTGGCATGTCTGCTTGCTTTTAACACTTAACTCCATGAATATTCATGTGAGAAAAAATGACATTATGAATAGTTATGATAATGACACAGGAATGTTTGTCCTTGGCATAAACTGTAGCATCATATCTATAATCAATAAACATAGCAGACCAAACGTCCTTAATCAAATTCTACTAAAATATGTCAGCATTTAAAATATTATTTATGTTGTCGAAAAAACGAAGCCATAATTAATACATATCAACAAATGAGAGAAACATGTCGATAAATCTTACCTTCATAATTATAAATGGTATGCTGGTGTTCATGTACACATTGATATCAGTTAAATTTAAAACACATCGTTTCGTAATGAATTCCGTGCCTGAAATGAAAATAGTGCTATAGATGTTATGCAATTTTTGTTTGTTTTAAGACAGTTAGAATCTTGTATCATTTTCTGCCAAACATATATTGAAATTCACAAGGACATATAACATGACAATATGTTAGCCGTCTGCAAAGCAAAGCTGTCATTATCACCAAAACAAGACTTGTTAACCCTACGCGTGTTATTCACGTCAATATACCTACTTGTAAATAGTGAGGTCTGCACTATTTACAAGTTGATTGTACAACCAGTGCACTCCACAGCAGTGATTGCACAGCGCAATACTTGTACAAAGTGAGGATATATGTGATTATACAACAGGGCATGGGTTAAGATCGGAAATTGTATTTTAAAATTCAGCAAGAGAAGGGTTAAGGATTAGAGAAGGGTTAAGGATTGCAAGCGCAGCGCAGCCACTTTCCCGTCCAATTTCAAGTTGACTGTGTTTATATTTTTGAATGTTAGTCTGTCTGCCTGGTTTATTCTATCCGTTCGTCCGTCTGTCATTCTTTACACTACAATGTAAAAAATAATTGGCCGTCAGGCTTACCTATCCCTTTTTAAACTAAAGCGATTTAACCCTTTCGCTCCCAGACTCTGTCGTCTGCTAACTTTGTCGTCTGCTACACATTTTCATTCTTTTGATTTTCTTCATTTTTGTTTCAAAAACATAGTAACAGTAAGAAACAGTTTGGATCCTGATGAGACGCCGAGTTACTCGACGTCTCATCTTGACCCAAACTGTTTGCATAGGTAATCACAGATCTATGCGACATTGGCAGCGAAAGGGTTAAAGTTCCAGTAGAAGCCATCTGATTAGGGTGTAGTCTGTTTGCTTATGAATTAATACAGATACAGATAATTATAATTTTATACTTTCTACCATGGATGAAATTTCATGTGCCCATAAGTCATTATATATACAATCTATTGCATATCCATGACGTTATTATTTCTTACAGGAATGTTCATGGAGTAAAGGGCTTCTCTTCCGATCTTTACTGTAGCTAAAATATTGGCAATAGACCTGAAGTATTGTTAATATAGAATTGGTTCAAAAGCATGCGATTATGTAGAACTGGTAATAGTGAGTGTCACAAATCAGCATCTGAGTTAGGGGTAGGACATTCGTTTTCAACCCATTTTCAGAATATTGTTACCATGTCTAATTATTGATGTGATTTTATTACTATAGTACAGATGAGTTTTTGCAATATGAAAATGATATGTTGTTGTTTAGTATAGTTTCTCATATTCCGACTTGAAAGAACAACGCCATAATGTGCAATATTAATATGGGTCATAATTGCATGTAATTATGTAAAACATTATGACTTGAAGAGAAACAACCTCATACATACCGTTATCTAATTTGCGTATGAAGAAGTATGGCAAATAGCCATCGTACCACCATGATCTGATTGGAGGTAGGAATATCACATGCTCCTCTTCGGTCATTCCTGAAAATAAAATTGCAATCACCGGTGTTATCACCAAGCAGCAGACATATCTTTAACTAAAACGATTAATATAAATACCCTATTTCTTGAGTATATCATTTGAACTGGGAATACACATTGAGATAATCATATTTATTATATACCTGTCAGTTTCTGCAGTAAAATACGATTGTGTGCGATCACGCAATACAACCTCTCAGAAAAAAATATGTATTTTCATGTGGAAAAGTGGCTCGACATTAACCGTAAATTCTAATGCAACATTTTTGTAACACGCATTCTGATTGGTCCTCGTGACAAAATTAGAAGCATATAAACCACCGATATACTGTCGGAAAAATGAATATACTGTCGGAAACCGAATCACTAGAAAATTTACTACGAAATATTCATACGCGCATTAATAGTAAAATTGAATGAATGGGTCTGAATGAACGAAGACACTGGCTGAATGAAATGTCAAATATTGTCAATTTCCTTGGGGGTTTTTTAACACATTTTATGGTTGTAATCAATGTGAGTCTGGCGATTCTACTCAAATATCTATCGCAAAGTCCCACAAGTTGATCCTGAGTCCATTTATTTCACATGTTGATCTAATTCACTGTCCTTGAACAAACGTTTCTCTTCCTCTATTCTGTTTTGAGGTGTATGTGGCACCTGCACCCTGTAAATATAAGATTTAAGGTATATAACCATGTAGCTGTGAGATTTATATCCATGCTGAAACTATTTAAGAAGGATCTGACAACACTTAAACATTACCAACCGATCACAGACAATTATCTGAAAACACTAAAAAAAACTCAGGTGTCCTCTCTGCCATAAATCACAAATCTTTCCAAAGAAAAGTGGTTTGACATAACCTTGAATTTCGCTCTTCGTGGTATACATAGAAAACATAAGATCTCTGACAAAAGTACAATTTATGAGTCATGCAGGAAACATGTCATGTAAATCTCTGAAAACATACCTGATAAAACTGCTCCCGTGATCGAACCATTCCATTCAGTTACCCAAACGGTCAGTCGATTATGAAGAATCATATACACATCCAGACCTGTTGGTGAGCATGTGCTGAACGAAATGATGAAAACAATTTCTGCTGAGGCTTGTTTCGTCAAAAGTTTTAAAACACAAATCACGGTGTCCGAGAGACCGCAATCATGCACTAGCTGTTGGCCTATGCTGGTGTCAAAACCAGGGAAATAATGAATAAGTCCGGTCATCAGAATGAAGCCAGTGTCCGAGGCTATAATGCCGACTCGTCCGACAATCAGATGCGGCAGTATTCTTCAATTCTTCAAGGACAGTCCCATAATGAGAATTCGCCCCACCCACTCAAGACCACTCGAGGGCTCTTTGCAAATTCCAAACATGCCTGTAGATTGTCGCTCCTGATAATTTCCATTTGCACGTCCACTTGGCCTATCATCATTCTCATCAAATACACCAATCAGCCAAAGTATCTTGAATATGCAACCAGTTTCACATTGCAAACAATTTAAAAATAAATAATTCCGTTGTCAATGTGCACAATTATTGTGGAATTTCGGGCAATGTCGAGGTTAAACTTGATTCATCTTTCGTAGTTTTGAAAGGAACCTACCATCAGAAATTCAAAGGACCATGACTTAACGGTTTTCATTTGTGAAAATCAAAGTATCAAGTGAAAACACCTGTTCTTGGTATATTAAATATAAGCATAATTGCTAGGTTCCTGGATAACTATTTTCTATTTGCATAATGCGGAGATATGCGGTGTTTCATGACGTCATGTTATGACGAAAGAGAGAAAATATCAAAGGACTTAAAGTATTGTTTGTTCTTTACCATCTGGATCTATGGTTTCATTAGAATAGGTATGACCGTTGCGTATTTGAAGATTTGCAGCAGTATATCGGTGGTTTATATGTCGCAAATAATCGTTTTACATGCTCCGCTAACGCGTCGCATGTAAAACTAAATTTGCGACATATAAACCACCGATATACTGCTGCAAATCTTCAAATACGCAACGGTTATCCCCTAATTTGTGTGACTCACCGGAGACGCGTCTATCTTTATTAATGCAATGTAAACAACAGTGTGTATCGATTAGCGTACAGATATAATTAGCGTGTATATGATTTATGAATTTATGCAATCCTCGTTTCAATTCAATAACATCCAAACGAAAGTAATAAACCTACGATCTACAGTATTATTAAAAAATGCTACAATGTATGAATATGCCGTCCAAGACAGTTTTTATGTATAGCAATAGCCGTCAATTTCCGTGACGCACCGGAAATGCGTCTATGTTTAGTAACGAAATGTCTCTGAATAAAATGAGTTAGAATATAAGACTATTGATGTTCTTATGTGTTCTTTTATTCAAACAGGTATATAATAAACGGAATATTACACAACGTGACAATATGAAGGGTTGTATCACAGTCGTGGTTGTTTTTCCGTGGTGTCATCACTCGCCGCTCCTGGGTCAGTGAGAATACCACGGCCAAACAGCAATTCATGTGGTACAATCCTTCATATCGTCACTACGTATAGTATTCCCTATGTATATTCTTAATCTATGAGTAAACCTTCTAACAGTTAATAGGAGATACGTAATTTTGTCATATTTCAGTCATTACATATGGTATCAGCCCTATCCATTTAGCCCTATAAATCTGATTTCCAATATAGTAAAACCTTACTTAACCGGAATTCTAGTAGAAAATAATTTAGATACTTGTCGGTAGGCGGCTGCTTAATGCAGGGTGAAATACATACTTGAAGTGGGAGATCCTTCGAATGCGAAAAGAGAACATTACAGACTATGTTTTATTGAGTCTGTGTATTAGTACAGTAAAACCTCTCTATAACGACCACTAAAGTGAGTTAATTAGTTGGTATTTAGGGAAGGTGGCTCCTTATGGAGCGTTCTCTTTTTTACTTTCACTTTGCTTTAAGCAGCCACCTGCCTTTAACACAAAATACTTTATGTCATTAAGTGGTCGTTATAAAGAGGTTTTACTGTAGTAATCAAAAGTGCAACACTACGCACGCCCCCTAGCACTGACCTAAGAAGTAATAAATTTTCAAAACTAATAACATCAAATGAATGATGCCGAAGGATCAGAAAATATAACAACACTGAAAATGAAGTACGGTGCGACTCTTTACGGCCTCCACACAGGCACTTATCACCTGCTGTTGTAAAGTACACACATTTTGGAAGTTGGAGATCCTTCGAAAGAATAAGTAGCAATGCGAAAAGCGAAAATTGCAGAGTAGGTTTATTGAGTATGTTCATGAGTAGTAATTAAAAGTGCAACACTATTCATATCCCCTTACACCAGCTTAAGCAGCATTCAATTTTCAAAACTAATAACACCAACACTAATGAAAAAGAAAATATAACAACACTGAGAATGAAGTACGGGCTCCTTAATGAGATTTCTGCATGACTTTCTCCCTGCAATAAGCTGCCACCTGTCTCCAAGACCGATATTTATACTAACTTGAACGCCCGGTTTAAAAAGGTTTTACTCTATTTTGAAACGTAGTGTCTTGATGTATGTTGCACAATTAATGAAACTGAACTAAACTAATTGTCTGTATAACTAGTGTACACTGCTTCTTCTTCCCTCCAAACATTTTAACCCCTTATTACATGAATAGTCATGTCAGAAATAATGCCATCATGATTTTAACTGGATTAAGTAATAATAGCACATAGATGCAGGGAGTTTTGGTCATGGCACAAGCTGCAGAATGTATAGTGTATCATGGCCCAACAGAGCAGACCTTTATCAGACGTATCTTGTAGGAGCGGTCTAGTCCGATTTTACTTTGCAAAGGTTTGGAAAGACGTACTTATGGAGTAACGGGTTACTAGCATAGCATTGTATATCTAAATGTTCCTCAATCGGCATAAATGCTTATCTTATAATTAGTTCCCGAACGGCAACGCCGAAGGGAGTTAAAGGTTTGCACACCGTTCGTCCGTCCGTCGATTCCTCCGTCAACCAGTCAGTCACACTTCAGTTCGCCAGCGGAATTTTTCTACACCCTGCAGATATTTAGTATGTATCTTTTTTTATAACGGGTTACAGATGCAGTTTGAGTTTATGAGTAACATTGATATATTACGGAATTTAAATCAGTAAGACTTAGACAATTTTAGTAACGATTCACTTTTCATGACTTTTTCTATACCCTTGCAGATATATATGTGATATTTAATACATAGTTTTTCAGGGGCTAGCTGTCTATTTTCATTCTTGTTCTAGTTTTCCACCAATCAGGAACTATGTTACGTTGTAATTTGCATATGACCCATTAGTATTTTGTAGTGATCTGTGCTTTCATTAGTTAATACCTAGACTGGCATACAGCCTTTTACAATGACTCTACACGTGGCCAAACTTGATGTACAAAATCACGACACAGTCAGCTAATGTGATGAAATTCCTGGGGTCATTCTTAAGACCTTGTAGTTATTTCAAGATACCATTCTTATTATAATTAGTACAATTGTACTTCGCAAGCTGAATTCCATGCAATCGATCCATATTGACCTAACCACACCAAATGTTAGGCATTCTGTTATACAGACCCTTTTCTATAAACTTCTCAGAGTTCAGTCAAAATGCCATATTAAACAGAAAGTCATATTTACTCTTATATTCGAATGCTGTCGAAATTTCTGTTCTTAAAATAGATGCTACATGTACAGGCAAATCCCCCATATAAATATAGACGTGCAAGACTCCGAAATAGGTTGGTATATTTAAGCAGTTGTTTCACAATTCTCCAGTGAGTTGGCAGTCATACAGTTTCGTCAAACTACCGGTTCGTCAAACTGATATAACATAATAAACGAAAAGTGGTTTCGTCAAACTGAGTACAGTATGAATTTACGACATTGTTCCCCTCCTCTATTGCTACCACTTAACCCTTTCCGTCATGAATATTCATGTAAGACATAAAGACCCAATGAATATTAACTGGATTAATTTGTTATAATAACACATGGTCACAGTAAAATTTGGCAATGACAGAAACTGTACAATCAGATCTGTATAATTTCGTGAGCAAACAGAGCAGACTCTGATCAGACGGCTATGTTCTGGGTATAATCTGTTTGCAAAGGTGTAGAAAAACGTATTCATGGAGTAAAGGGTTAAAAGAAGGCTAAATGATCGTATACGAAAGGCATGCGATGTGACCGGTGTCACCAGACAAATAAGATCTTAAGATCTAAGATCTACATAGCATATAGGACCAGTGTACTCAATAGTGCACTCTATATAGGTATACATACTTATTTTAAGTAGCGTATATAAGCTGACTAGAGTTTAAAGGGGTAAATAGCCTTTCCAATAGCTCAGATTTTAGGCATCATCATCATCATCATTTCAAATAACAACAACAATAATAATATCTTCATCATCTTCATCCAATGGCCTATTACATATTATCGTTGGTATTTGCTTCATCATTTAAGAAGGAAAAAGGTATAAATAAAATCTCTGTAATAATAATGTCAAAAACGATTAAATATACGTATGATAAATTATTACAAATAAATAATGTTATAATTACAATACATACATGTATTATTAATAAATAAGTGATAATTTTTACAATACCAACAAACTGGTGCTACAATTTATATATAAGATTTGTCAACATGCCGAACAGGATACCAGTGATCAAACGATCTTCATATGCCTTAACAGATTTTTCAAGACCAAAATTCGGACTGTACACAGTCTAGAATTATCAAAGGCTTGCTACCAACAAAACAAAAAGCGTGTGTTGTCATTTAAATTGTTGCTTGTTTTACCTTCTGGACATCCATCATGAACTCCGAAAACGCTGACTCCTGGTGTTGGCCAACTAGTTTCCTGTTGTAATGGCCACCCTGCATGTTTAAAACAAAAGTTAAACTGTATTGTGTAGCTTCCCAACGGTCCGGCCAGTTTCGAAGGTGTTTCCGATAATGGAACTAAAGCCATTGCTTTATTATGCTTAGTCCATATTTCCATCGGTTGCAGAGTAGTGATATTGATATGACCTGGACTCCAGCCGTAGAGTTTGTCCTCGGGACATCCAGTTGACGGCATGAGCAAAGCGTAAAGTCCATCGGGCCAACTACTTGGCATCATTCCTGAAACAAATGTACGTAAATATATAAGAATTATATTGGTTTGTTTTTTGTATTGCCATACTGTTTGTACATATTCACATTGTTTCAATTTCGCCTGATGAGACATTTTCAAATATATTGGCATTCGAGTTTATTAATCGGTTACCGTATTCGCATAGTATTCCGGAGAATCCAGCCAGACACTGACATACACAGCGTTGGTCTTGTTCGATGACAGTCCCAAAATTGTAGCACTTGATCCAGTTACAGTCTGAAACGAGAGGACACTATCAATGTTCAGGTAAATGGTTGATCACACACATAATTTCAATCCCTTCCTTGGTAAAGTACAATGACACAGATTTATAGTTTATCGTTTACAAAATGGTCATATCAATCAGCAGTCATGACACTTAAATATTTGTACATTAAACGCAATACTAAGAACATTTAGTAATGAAGAATTAATGTATTGATAGGAATATATGTATTTAAGACAGGTGGCCGCTTACTGCAGAGTACAATTGGTGAGATTTGGGTTTGGGTTGATGTGTGGGTGTGTGGGTGTGTGAGTAGGTCATTGTGAGGGTGGGTTGGTTATTGGGTGAATGGATTGATGAATGGATGAATGGATGGATGGATGGTTGCATGGGTAGATATAAAGATATATATATATATAGAGAGAGAGATAGATAGATAGATAGATATATAGATAGATATATATAGCTAGATATATATAGAGAGAGATAGATTGATAGATAGATAGATAGATAGATAAATAGATAGATAGATAGATAGATAGATAGATAGATAGATAGATAGATAGATAGATAGATAGATAGATAGATAGATAGATAGATAGATAGATAGATAGATGATAGATAGATAGATAGATAGATAGATAGATAGATAGATAGATAGATAGATAGATAGATAGATAGATATATAGATAGATAGATAGATAGATAGATAGATAGATAGATAGATAGATAGATAGATAGATAGATAGATAGATGATAGATAGAGATAGATGTTTCAGTAGAGAAAATGATATTTCCTTTTGAACCAATCGCCTCCTACTAACTTTAGCTACAGTGTATATCAATAAGTTGAAGGGTATGCGATAATTTAAATTAAGTTTGCCGGAAAAGGATGCGACGCGCCAAAAACGGGAGTGGCAGGAAATAGAGAATGCAATAAAATGCAATACATGTACTTAGATAAATATGTAGACGTTGCCAATCTTTTAATGGCGAAAGTCCACACTATACCAGGCGTTACATTTAGTAAACATATCCTCTTTGATGACGATTCTAAGGAGTGGTCACATCATAAGGTTTGGTGGAAAAACGATGATTCTAATACTTGAGTACACACGTTCATATGTAGCTCTGAAGAACTCCACAGCAGTGATTCCACAGCGAAATATACGTAATTATACAACAAGGGATGGGTAAAGAAGGATAAATATATTTTAAAATTCAGCAAGAGAAGGGTTAAGTTACACCTATTTTAAAACGCCAGAAATAGACTTATTTTGAGTCGTCGTATTAGCGCGACTTTACTGTTTAATGACGCTTGCAACTGTCCTATGTTACATGAAGTCTTCGGGGATACTATTAGTTATCATTGGCGGGGTATCCGAGTATTTATTCCCTGCTGAGGAAAATCATGTTGCCCGATGTGTTAGGTGAGGGCTACATTATTTTCCCCAACAGGGAATAAAAATTCCGATACCCCGCCAATAGTCTGTATAACGATTTTATTAAACTGCAAAGTTTAACATTTGCAGTAGTTAAATAGCGTTGTTAATGTAGGCGTCGTTCCCCTCAGGAGCCTCATACTGTAAGGTAAGGGATTGTATCACTCTGCGACATTACACCTGCTTATTACATTTGTGGATAGAAAGGGATCTTCCAAGTGCATGTTTCTCAAAGGATAGGAAAGAATCAGACGTTAGAAAAACTTTCAGCAGATTAGAGATTAAGCAGACACTATTTTTCAGCATGTGAACGGTTAAACTTAATTGAGGGAATGGCACTATTCCGATGTCATTTGGATGACGTCAAAATGACGTTTTTATAATACTCAAAAAATGGACATTAGAAGGAGCAGCTATACTTCAATTTTCAGGTACGTGTACTGTACATGTGCATTAATAAAATCTGAATCGAAATGGGTGTGGATTGTCTTTATAAAAGCGGAGGTTTGGGGGCTAATCGGTACGTGCACAAGCACTTTGACGAGAGTTGCAGCATCAGAGCAGAATAAAATATTCGCCATGTATCAGCTTCTTTTACACTGTTTTTACACTAAAACAAAATTGTTTCTCAATGGATAACTTTATTCCGTCCCAAACTCTTGCTATTTCAATTGAGAGCGGCATTTGCTGTAGCAATGAAGCAACGCCCTCGACGGGGGAATTTCCATTGTTGCTAATGACTCCGTATATACATCATAATTTTGAGGGATACACGACTCTTTATACATGGCTAATTAACCAATTAAAATCGAAAATATTACTTTGCAGTATAATGATAGTTATTAACATCACTCTATCGGCATGTCAAATATTGGGATGAATTAAAATTCACAATATAAAAACAAGAGTTCTTGAAATTTATTAACAAACATGGTACTCTAATATGAATAATGCAACAAAACCAGACACTTATTTGGACTTCACTAAGGAGAAAACTTTAGACTTTCACTAAAAAAAGTTAGACTTTCCTCACCTCATTTTCATCGATACACTAAGACTAGTAGAGACGAACGAAAATGTATACAATGTAATATGAATATTATATAGCACGAATTCCATTTTACATTAGTATTTAAGAAATAAATGTTTAAAAGGATATTATTGTCAATAACCAACTGACACAAATTGCAAATTCTATATATGTCATCATCTTTATATGTCATCATTTTTATTTGTTCTGTTCATGGACAGTTCCATAGTAAAATGTATTTACTGATGTGTATACAGTATGATTGTTTTGAGTATTTTATAATGTTGGGTGCAATAATTGATTGATTGCTTGATTGAGTATGGTAGTTTGGTTGTAATACATTATTTCCTTTAACACACATACACTCGTCTTACCCGAACGATAAATTATTCGTTCAAGTTAGTATAAAATCGATCTTGGTGACAGGTAGCAGCTTAAAGCAAGGTGCTTAAAACTCAGAAAGCTCTTTCGGCATGCCTTTCACCCTGCATTGAGCAGCCATCTGCCTAAAATCTACAGTCTTCCTTACTAGAATTCCGGTTTAGAGTCGGTTAACTGTAGCTATTTTCTTTCTGTTTTTCAATTAAGCAAATATCATAGGGTTCCCCATAAAAAAACCCTGTTTATATTGCATTCTAAAATATATGAAACAATGCAAATACTATAAGTAAAATGTTTAAATTTAATAACAAGCAATCAAACAACACGATAGGTAAACAGACTTACATGTACCAAATATATAGCGAATGACAATATAGACAACGTTCAAGAAAATGAATTAATTGGATGAAACGAAGAAATAATTACTAGTAGTATTTTCTTTTTTAAGTTGAGTGGAATAATGAACGGTTGTTTCACGAGTTGTACATGGTATTCGATTATATGAGCTTAGACAAGAATAATGGAAACTTTATTTTATGATCACGTCACCGAAATATAAAATTACTCTCTGTCTAGATGAGTGTGCTGGTACACGCAATTTAAATAATTGATAGATCTACCGTGTTCATTAAATGTTTCCATTCCCCTAATGAACACTTATGTGTGAATTAGTCTTCATTAACTTCTTTTTCACAATTAAAAGTATTTCAACGATTTCTTGCCTTTAAAAACAAATGTATGATCAGATTTATATAATTCCATAGGCAAACAGTGTTGCTCAATTAGCGTTTATATTAGGGAAATGATGAAAGTTTGCAGATACATTTACATGTTTCCATGCGCAATTTTATATGAACGACTAAGTTTAAGCTGTGTGCAATAAATTGAAACTTAAATCTCAAACAAGAAAATATCACTGAATTATGTTGATTATTAAGCATATTGTAAACTAAATAAACAATGAGTTTACTTACCCGAGACATTGTAATCGGATGCTCCATCAGATATATCAAAATAACTCCAAAACATAACAAGCAAAACATGTGCGCGAAGTGCTGGTCCAAAAACCATGATGTGCATGTACAACTACCTACATTACCACTTTAACCTGAATAAAAAATATGCAAGTTCCAAAAGAATCAGCTTTTCTAACCTATAATTATGAATGTTTAGTGGAGTGAAACAGAGGAGTTTGTGAGCTGTCAGGCGTTACTGCAGGACTGCGCAATCCATTAGACTACAGCTATGCAATACGCACAGGACTATGTGTAAATATCTCTCGTACATTGTCGTACGAATTGAACATGTACATTTAGCCCTTGTCCTGTGGTTCATAATGTTTATTTAATATAATGTTTGGATTAAGATAATATATTTTATCCAAAGGTTTCACAGACCTTGTCACCAGTATCCGTATCTTTACTTTATTAATATTTACGTAAAACATAATAACATCGTGAATATTAATTGGATTGCATACAGGAAGTTTTCCATGGCAGAAGCAATAGAATCATATCTGTATAATGCCATGAGCCGACAGAGTAGACACTGATATGACGGCTTCTATAGGAGCCGTCGGACCTGGGTCTATTCTGCTTGCGGTCACGTAGAAAGTCGTGTGTATGTAGTAAAGAGTTAAATGTATCAATCTATCTCTATAGTCTGACATACTAGATTGCATTACGACAGGTCGTCATGAAAGAGACTGCGCGGAGCATCTGCAAAGCCAGTGTGTTTTAATAAAACAATGCCATTAACTTTATGGCAGCCTTAAACAGATTTTAACCGCCTACTAAATTCAAATAAGGGATACCCCACTGAGTAATGTCCATATGCTGAGTCAAATGGTTTAAGCTGTCAGAAACGATAGTCAGCCAATCAAATGTTCTTCACGAGGGTCTCATTTTGGCGGCAATAATCCAGTCGTCACGAATAACCAACTCGGATTGGCCAACGCCACCGAATGTTCGCAAACTGCGGTTTTTCATATTTGTTTCAAAACACAGACATAGAAACAAACAATTTGGATCCTGATAAGACACTGAGCTAATTGACGTCTCATCTGGACCCATACTGTTTGCATAGGTAATTACAGGTTCGACATTGGCACTGGAAGAGTTAACATAAACACAGAATGTTTCATAAAAATGATGTTTGATAAACAGGATTTTTGATATTTTTGTATTGTCCTGTTTTATTGACCTGTCAAATGTGAATATAATTCTACGTCACTGAAAGGATATATTTAGCTTGGGTAAACCCATTTTTCAAACGCTTTTCACGAAATTCACAATAAATGTACAAGCACTCGAATGAGCCAAGTAAGAAAGCTTTTATTAGCGGAAACGATCGATATCAACCGAAGCTATATATGGCGTGTTCAGCAAGCCTATAATTTGACAGGTTAATAAAACAGGACAATACCTGCTAAAATCAGGATATTTAACAGAAGCTGTGAACATCTGATGTCTGTTATTAATCTGCTAAACCCCCTATGGTGTTTTCTAGTGAAAAGTAAGAGTAAAATAGAAAGTTACACGATACCTGCTAATAAAGTTCATGTTAAGTTAGCCATCAATATATGTGACTAATTTATCCACAGCAAATTACAAAGTAAGCTTATTTATCTTGCTGTTCAGGTAAATAGCCCTCACTAGTACATGAATGTATGAGAAGAAAATGTTTTACACATTTGCAAACAGGTAGACCCAGATCTAGGTATGCACTATTTGCTAACGGAAATTGGTAGTTCTGTTCCTTTACCTTCTAAAATAGCTACAATGTTCCACCTTCCATAGTTCAACAGTTTTGTTCATTAAAAATCAGTATATATTGAAATTTAAAATAACAATAGAAGGAACAGGGGTAGGGTTAAAACGCTAGTACATGTCGATTAGTCATGGATTGGCGGCTATAGGTTTGAATACCGTCCGTCTTTCCGTCTGTCCTTTCGTCCATCCTTTCGTCCATCTTTTTGTCTGGAGGATGTCACCTTGATCGCTTTGGTTAACATTTCCACTTTTATATGCAAATTTGGATGGCGGAGTTTCTCTTTCTACTTTGATATCTATGTGACCCTTAACCTGGCCTTAACATCAGTTTAATTAAAGGCATGTCTTTAATTTGTGTCCGAATGATATCTCCTCATCCGGTTGGGTCAGAGTTGAAACAATTCTTTTTGAAGTATTTTAGGAAAGCAGAGCATCAAATACGTCGTATTAATTCGATTCTCTGACCATGACTCAACCACCCAACAGGGCAGAAAGATAGCTCCACTTAAATGAATCAACAGCCGCTTTGAAAAAATGAATGAAATGATTCTACTGCCCTGTAAATGGTCCATTAATAAAATATTACACAGCATCACTCATAAACGTGTGATAAAAAGATAATATCCCCGATTAGTCCACAGCCAGATAACGAAATGCTAAGGGCTGTCTCTGGTGGGGAACAATGAATTGCTTGACAACATTAATTTGTCTGGCATTCTAGTCGCACTTTAACATACACACAAGAGATACGTTTTTTCAGAATGAAAGCACATAAGGTAATTATCTAATGGATTAGTAGTAAACATCATTAATATAGATAATAATTGTGCAGTTGACATTTCCTTGTGACCACGTTGCACAACGCAATGTTTCTGATAGAAAACAGCTAGAATAAATATTCGATAATCCTTTACTCCATAAACACGCCTTTCTACGCCTTTGCGAACAGTGTATACCCAGATCAGACGGCTACAATAGGAGCCGTCTGATCAAGGTCTGCTCTGTTTGATTATGAAATAATGTAGATATAATTCTACAGATTCATCTATGGCTAAATATTCCCGTGTCCATGTGCTATTTTAAAAAAATAAAAAATAATAATATTCATGATATCATTATTTCTATCCTGAATATTCACGGAGTAAAGGGTAAAGCAGCTTTGGACGGTTTCTGCACTTCTTGGACCAACATGCGACCAAACCCCTGAATACTTCTTGACTGAACTTGATGGGTGGAAATTCATCCCATTCCATATATAGTCGATGAGATTTATGTTAAGTGTCGGACTGGATAGTCCACGTGTAAAAGTTCCTCCCTTAGCGGGAATTATTGCACAGCATGTACGGTATGAAGACGGACATGATCTCCATTAGACTGAGCCCATCACCCACAGCACCAGCATGCAATATAACCGGGTATCCAGAATCGCATCTCTATACCACTGGGCTGTCAGTGTGCCCGGACAAGGACATCGCAGTCGGAACGTCCATTCAAACTGCTTCCGCCTAAGACCACCAGGTAGAGGTTTCCTGCGTTGAACCTGACCTGGCCATGTCCTTACCCTAGTGCGCATATACATTTCGGAAGTGCCTTGCTGCATCTGTGAGCAGGACAGGTCGGCAGTCCTCTCTTATAAAATCAACATGGCCCATGTATACCATGTCCGGCGGTGGGTCAAAGACAGTTGAATGCATATACAGTAGAACTTATCTTAAGTGACCATCAAAAATATATCTATGTACGAGGGCTGATTAATAAATTCGCGGAATTCGGGTAGGTAAATAGACATTTTACACGTAAGAAGAATAAGTGGTATCCATAGCAACCACTGTTTGGTGACTTTAAGCACGGTGTTATTTTACATATTCTGAATTCACTAAGCATGGTAGTGCGCAGTCAAATTTAGCGCATATTTGGCGGGAATTAAACTGTTGTTAGCGTGAGGTTTCGACGTCCTTTCCAGAAAGTTTGAAGACATTGTGAAGGCCGGTTATTTCGCATCAGCGCTTTATGGTCATGGCTTCAAAACGGCGCATGACGTCAACAGATGACACTGAGTGGCGTGCAGTTGTCAAATTGTGTATGGTACTCAAACTTTCACCGGTAGAAACACCAAAACAAATTAAAAACACAGATACATTACCAACCTGTGGAAAAAACATTTCTCTACAAATGGCACGACATGTTTAGGGATGGTAGAACTTCAGTGGTTGTCGACGAGTTTTAGCCCCTTTGGACATTCGTCTGTTCCGTGATCTGAAGAAGGAACTTAGAGTCCAACGGTTTGAAACATCTTTAGAATAACATAACAAGACACATGGAATAATTTCATCATTCAGTGAGGATTGGTTTAAGGTTACATTTGACCAATGGGTACATAGACATTAAATGTGTGTGACCACAGGTGGTGATTACGTCGAGAAAGTTAAACATGCAGTAGACTTTGACCTTTACGTAACGTCAGTGTGACCCAACGTTGACGTCGGCGTGCTTCAAGTACTACATAGTACTATTGTTCAATGTTTAATGAAAACGTTATTGTTCAATGTATCTATATAATATTTGAGCTCTATGTTAGTCGTGAGTAAACGTATCTCGTGGTACGTTTAGTTTTTTAGTTTTCTATTCCATGTTTAAATAATTAAGCAATTCCGCGAACTTATCAATCTCCCCTCGTATGTGTATGTGAAGCAGGTGGTAGCAGTGTGTCAACCAGTCGGTTATCTGTGCTGATAAATGTATACACGGCACAAAAAGACCACCAGATTCTCTCGCATATCTTTGGACTCTACATTATTAGAAGTGTGGGCTATTCCACTTTCAAACTTCAGCGTTAAATTATAGCGTGCCAGAACTGGAACTAACTGTTGATGCTTGACACCATTTAAGGTTCATATAAGATGCGAAAATTAAAACATTTTCAAGAAGAACTTCTTTATTTCGCCACCAAATACTATGTTGTGACCACTCCTCAAAAGAAAATAAATTCTAGGGGGCGTGAGCAGTGTTGCACTCTCAATTACTGCACATGAACAGACTCAATAAAACCGAGTCTGCAATTTTCTCTTTTTGTGTTGCAATTTTTGCTTTCGGGGGATCACCTCCCTTCAGAATTTATTTCTCTACCAAACCCTATGTTGTGACATCTCTTTAGAATCATCTCGAAGGGTTTGGGTTTGGTGGAGCAAAGACGATTATAGTATTTGAGTACGCGTCTGTATATGTAGAGACCTTTTAATAGAAATGCATACATGTTGTATATAGAAAATAATTTCAGGAAGGAAACATCTGTTAATGAAAATAATTCTAATTAGTCATAATTTAACCATCCACTCCATGAATATTCATGCCAGAATATGTTATTTCATAAACAAACAAAGCAGAATCAATCCTTGGTCTCATTTCAGAGGTTGTGTATTATGTTTGAATGCAGCGACTGTACTGTTTTGCACCAATACTAAAATTGTCTATTGAATGACAGTGGAACAAAGATAACCTTTTCTTTTATACAAACTCATTGTCGCATTTACAAACATCCAGATCTGATTGCTCATATAGGAGTTGTCTGATTAGGATCTGCTATGTTTAGTAATGGTATTTGATAGATCTGTTTCTTTACTTTCTAAAATGGCTACAATGTTCCATCTTCCATATTGCATTATAAGTATTTTGGTCATGATATTCAGCAGATATTGAAATTAGGAATACAGACAGAACAGCGATAGAGTTACTTGCCGTTCTAAACCACTGATCATGAATACATCAAAAACTGTTTCAACTACGCAAAGGCCTTTAACATTTTTTTGCTGAATAACTCAAACGGGGTCTTCCAATTCTGAAAATTATTTCAACAAAAGTTGTATCAAAATTAATCACTGACGAAAATGATATTTAATTGTAACCAGGGTTCCATATTGCTAAAGTGCAATCTGATTAAGCTTTGTGGAACCAGGGTTCCATTTAATTGAAATGAATGAAATGTCATCTGCTTTCATACGTGTCTTTACACATGTATATCTCTTTATATCACGTACACATCGGTGTATGAGAACAGTAATGAGATACAGATAGCGCATGCTTTGCATGGACTTTCTTTCTAACTTCTTCCTGTGCGTCCCCACCTTATCAGCTCAGTGCGTTCCAGACAATATTGATGGTAGCATAATGATACATAAGGCATAGTTATTTCATAGTTTGCTTTATTTTGTTGTCTCACGACAACAACTTTATTATGATAAGTCAACTTACTCCATGTATCTGGTAAGTACTGAGCGAAGTCTATGTTGAATTATATTGAGTGATTTTATTCTGTTTCGGTATCTCGCGGCCATGTATTGTTGAAATTCTAAATTGTTATAGTCACCAATAGTTAGGGTTTAGTATTTAATTTTTCATTTATGCTACAGGCGTTTAATACCGCCTCAAATAAACATACAGAACTTGCTTGGGCGTTGATTTAGATTATGCTGTGTGTCTCAGACTTGTTAATCTGAATCACTGTGGTGATAGGTTAAAGGTTAATGTCTTGTATATACTTACTGAATAATTATATTCTTGCTTTGTCTATTTCTAATCCTAGTAAGGGCTCTTCAAATCCTCATTTGGATGATCTTGGCATTAATATCAATATATTCTCTTTTGTCTGAAGGAAATGTCCTTAGGGCTTGACAAGTGTTCGGTAACTAGACTCATATTTTCTCCCAAGAGTCCAACTTACCTTGGAACGACTGCTTTACTTCAGTATAGAAATGTGCTAAAGGATGAACGACCATTCAACATGTCATATAGGAAGATTCCTCCTGCTTTGTAAAAGGATATGAGACAGCATGTTAAAGATGTGCTGGAAGCGGGTGTCATAAGATATTCTACTAGTCGTTTCTCGTCCAACATAGTTTTGCTCAGGAAGAAAGATAGCTGTCTTCGCTTTTGTATTGACTGTGACCTTCTCTAGCTGTCTTTGCTTTTGTATTGACTGTGACCTTCTCTAGCTGTCTTCGCTTTTGTATTGACTGTGACCTTCTCTAGCTGTCTTCGCTTTTGTATTGACTGTGGCCTTCTCTAGCTGTCTTTGCTTTTGTATTGACTGTGACCTTCTCTAGCTGTCTTTGCTTTTGTATTGACTGTGACCTTCTCTAGCTGTCTTCGCTTTTGTATTGACTGTGACCTTCTCTAGCTGTCTTAGCTTTTGTATTGACTGTGACCTTCTCTAGCTGTCTTTGCTTTTGTATCGACTGTGACCTTCTCTAGCTGTCTTCGCTTTTGTATTGACTGTGACCTTCTCTATACGAGGACTAGGAAGGATGCATGTGTGTTTTAACACGTTTTGATGACACTGTTGACACTCACTATGGATCTAAATATTTTTCAAAGTTAGACCATACAAGTGGATATTGACAAGTGGAAATGATTAAGGAAGGTAATCATAAGGCGGCTTTTTCAATTGGAAATCTTGGATTTTATAAGTTCATCAGACTCAGTTTTGGTTAAACCAACGTTCGCGTTTGTTTGCAGCGGATGATGGACAAGTGCATGGGTGATGTGCATCTCAATGAATGTTTTATATTCATTGAGACATACTTATCTTCTCCCGTACCTTTGAAGAGCATATTGAACGTTAGAAGTCTGTTTTCCAGCATTGCTTTCGGACAATGTAAAGTTGAAAGCTGAAAGCTGAAAGCTTCAAAATTTGAATTATTTAATACTTCTAAACAGATCCTGGAAAAAATCAGTGATTTGACCAATTGGTCTGAACCCTCTAACATTACAGATGTACGCCAATTCTTAAGATTTGCAGGCTATTACTCTGGGACTCCCTAAAACGAATGACGAATGAAAATGGAATGACGAATGAAAGGTAGTATTTTACCAATGACTGGTCCCTTGTCATTCAGTTTGTTATAAGATGGAATGACAATGGTTATAGATAGAATGACATACATTTGAGACATTGTAGCCGCCCTATGACCTTTTGGAAATGAAATTACATTGTAATAAGGTAGAATGACAGTTATTATAGGCGGAATGACATACTTTTGAGACATTGTAGCCTCCATATGGCCTTTTGGAAATGGAATGACACTACTTAAGGTGGAATGACAGTGCTTTTAGGCCGAATGACATACTTCTGAGACTTTGTAGCCCCCATTTGAACTTTTCGAAATAGAATGACACTGTTGTATGGTAGAATGACACTTATTATAGGCGGAATGACATACTTTTGAGACATTGTATCCGCCATATGACCTTTTGGAAATGGAATGACACTTTTTAAGGTGGAATGACAGTTCTTATAGGTGGAATGACATACTTATGAGACTTTGTAGCCCCGATATGACCTTTTGGAAATGAAACGACACTGTTAAAAGGTGAAATGACAGTTATTATAGGTAGATTAACATATCCTTGAGACATTGTAGCCTCGATATGACATTTGGGAAATGTAATGACACTGTTGTAGACGGAATGACGTACTTTTCAGATATTGTAGTCACCATATGACCTTTTGCAAATGGAATGACACTGTTTTAAGGTGGAATGACAGTTATTATAGGTGGAATGACATACCTTTGAGACATAGTAGCCCCCATATGATATTTTAGAAATGGAATGACACTATTTATGGTGGAATGATAGTGCTTATAGGTGGAATGACATACTTATGAGACTTTGTAGTGCCAATATGACATTTTGGAAACTGAATGACACTGTTGTAAGGTGAAATGACATCTATAAAGCATTGTAGCCTCCCATATGACATTTAAGAAATGGAATGACACCGTTGTAAGGTGGAATGACAATTATTATAGACAGAATGACAAATTTATGAGACATTGTAGCCCCCATATGACCTTTTGTAATTCGAATGACACTATTTGAGGTTCAATGACAGTTATCATAAGTGGAATGACATATCTTTGAAACATTGTAGTCACCATATGACCTTTTGGAAATGGAATGACACTGTTTTAAGGTGAAGTGACAGTTATTATAGGTGGAATGACCTACCTTTGAGACATAGCAGACCCCATATGACATTTTGGAAATGGAATGACACTATTATAGGTAGAATGACAGTGCTAATAGGTGGAATAACATACTTCTGAGACTTTGTAGCGCTAATGTGACATTTTGGAAACTGAATGACACTGTTGTAAGGTGAAATGACATATATCTGAAACATTGTAGCCCCTATATGACATTTGGGAAATGGAATGACACCGTTGTAAGGTGGAATGACAGTTATAATAGAGAGAATGACATACATTTGAGACATTGTAGCCCCCATATGACCTTTTGGATTTGGAATGACACCATTTGAGGTGGAATGACAGTTATTATAGGTGGAATGACATACTTTTGAGACTTTGTATCCCCTTATGACCTTTTGGAAATGGAATGACACTATTTAATCTGGAATGACAGTGCTTATAGGTGGAATGACATACTTCTTAGGCTTTTTATCCCCGATATGACCTTTTTGAAATGGAATGACACTGTTGTAAGGTGGAATGACAGTTATTATAGATGGAATGACATATGTTTTAGACATTGTAGCCCCCATATGTCTTTTGGGAAATCGAATGTCACTGTTGTAAAATGGAATGACAGTTATTATAGGCGGAATGACATACCTTTGAGACATTGTAGCCCCCATATGACCTTTTGGAAATGGAATGACACTACTTATGGTTAAAAGACAGTGCTTATAGGTGCAATTACATACTTTTGAGACTTTGTAGCCCCCATTTGACATTTAGGAAATGGAATGACACTGTTGTAAGGTAGAATGACACTTATTATAGACTGAATGACATACTTTGGAGACATAGTAGACCCCATATGTCATTTTGGAAATGGAATGACACTATTTGAGGTGGAATGACAGTTATTATAGGTGGGATGACAAACTTTTGAGACATTGTAGCCCCTTTATGACCTTTTGGAAATGAAATGACACTATTTAAGATGGAATGACAGTGCTTATAGGTGGTATAACATACTTTTGAGACATTGTAGCCCCCTTTTGACCTTTGGAAATGAAATGACACTATTTAAGGTGGAATGACAGTGCTTATAGGTGATATGGCATACCGCTGAGACATTGTAGCCCCCATATGTCTTTTGGGAAATAGAATGGCACTGTTACAAGTTGGAATGATAATTATTATAGGCAGATTGACATACTTTTGAGACATTGTAAGCCCCATATGACCTTTTGGAAATAGAATGACACTACTTATGGTGGAATGACAGTGCTTATAGGTGAAATGACATACATCTTCGACGTTGTAACCTCGATATGACATTTGGGAAATGCAATGACACTGTTGTAAGGTGGAATGACAGTTATTATAGACAGAATTACATCCTTTAAGACGTTGTAGTCACCATATGACCATTTTGAAATGGAATGACAATGTTTTAAGGTGACACTGATGTAAGGTAGAATGACACTTATTGTAGACGGAATGACATACTTTTGGGACATAGTAGACCACATATGACATTTTGGAAATGCAATGACACCGTTGTAAAGTTGAATGACAGTTATTTTAAGTGGAATGACATATCTTTGAAACATTGTACCCCCATATGACCTTTTGGAAATGGAATGACACTATTTAAGGTGGAATGCCAGTGCTTATAGGTGGAATGACATACGTCTGAGGCTTATAGCCCCGATATGACCTTTTTGAAATGGAATGACACTGTTGTAAGGTGGAATGACATTTATTATAGATGGAATGACATATTTGTTGAGACATTTTAGCCCCCATATGTCTTTTGGGAAATAGAATGACACTGTTGTAAGGTGGAATGACAGTTATTATAGGCGGAATGACATACTTTTGAGACATTGTAAACCCCATATGACCTCTTGGAAATAGCATGACACTATTTAAGGTGGAATGACAGTGCTTATAGGTGAAATGACATCATTTTGAGACTTTGTAACCCCGATATTTCATTTGGGAAATGCAATGACACTGTTGTAAGGTGGAATGACAGTTATTATAGGCGGAATTACATACTTTTGAGACATTGTAGTCACCATATGACCTTTTGGAAATGGAATGACATTGTTTTAAGGTGGAATCACAGTTATTATAGGTGGAATAACATACCTTTGAGATATACTAGCCTCCATATGACCTCTTGGAAAAGAAATGACACTATTGAAGGTGGAATGACAGTAGTTATAGGTGGAAGGACATATCTTTGTAACATTGTAGCCCCCATATGACATTTGGGAAATGGAATGACACCGTTGTAAGGTGGAATGACAGTTATTATAGACGGAATGATAAACTTTTGAGACATTGTAGCCGACATATGACATTTTGGAAACTGAATGGCACTGTTGTAAGGTGGAATGACAGTTATTATAGGCGGAATGACATACTTTTGAGACATTGAAGTCATCATATGACCTTTTGGAAATGGAATGACACTGTTTGTAAGGTGGAATGATTGTTATTATAGGTGGAATGACATATCGTTGAGACATAGTAGCCCACATTTGACCTCTTGGAAATGGAATGACACTGTTGTAAGGTAGAATGACAGTTATTATAGGTAGAATGACATACGTCTGAGGCTTATAGCCCCGATATGACCTTTTTGAAATGGAATGACACTGTTGTAAGGTGGAATGACATTTATTATAGATGGAATGACATATTTGTTGAGACATTTTAGCCCCCATATGTCTTTTGGGAAATAGAATGACACTGTTGTAAAGTGGAATGACAGTTATTATAGGCGGAATGACATACTTTTGAGACATTGTAAACCCCATATGACCTCTTGGAAATAGCATGACACTATTTAAGGTGGAATGACAGTGCTTATAGGTGAAATGACATCATTTTGAGACTTTGTAACCCCGATATTTCATTTGGGAAATGCAATGACACTGTTGTAAGGTGGAATGACAGTTATTATAGGCGGAATTACATACTTTTGAGACATTGTAGTCACCATATGACCTTTTGGAAAAGGAATGACATTGTTTTAAGGTGGAATGACAGTTATTATAGGTGGAATAACATACCTTTGAGATATACTAGCCTCCATATGACCTCTTGGAAAAGAAATGACACTATTGAAGGTGGAATGACAGTAGTTATAGGTGGAAGGACATATCTTTGTAACATTGTAGCCCCCATATGACATTTGGGAAATGGAATGACACCGTTGTAAGGTGGACTGACAGTTATTATAGACGGAATGATAAACTTTTGAGACATTGTAGCCGACATATGACATTTTGGAAACTGAATGACACTGTTGTAAGGTGGAATGACAGTTATTATAGGCGGAATGACATACTTTTGAGACATTGGAGTCATCATATGACCTTTTGGAAATGGAATGACACTGTTTGTAAGGTGGAATGACTGTTATTATAGGTGGAATGACATACCTTTGAAACATAGTAGCCCCATATGACCTTTTGGAAATGGAATGACACTATTTAAGGTGGAATGACGGTGCTTATAGGTGGAATGATATACTTCTGAGACATTCTGAGACAGTGCTTATAGGTGGAATGACATATTTCTTATTTGTAGCCCAGATATGAGATTTGGGAAATGGAATGACACCGTTGTAAGGTGGAATGACAGCTTTTATAGACAGAATGGCATACTCTTGAAACATTGTAGCCCCCATATGACCTTTTGGAATTGGAATGACACTATTTGATGTGGAATGACAGTTATTATAGGTGGATTGACATACTTTTGAGACATTGTAGCCGCCATATGACCTTTTTGAAATAGAATGATACTATTTGAGGTTGAATGACAATTATTATAGATGGAATGATATAACGTTGAGATACTGTAGCCCCCTTATGACCTTTAGGAAATAGAATGACACTATTTAAGGTGGAATGACGGTGCTTATAGGTGAAATGACATACTTCTGAGACATGGAATGACATTTATTATAGATGGAATGACATATTTGTTGAGACATTTTAGCCCCCATATGTCTTTTGGGAAATAGAATGACACTGTTGTAAGGTGGAATGACAGTTATTATAGATGAAATGACATATATTTGAGACATTGTAGCCCAGTATGTCCTTTGGGTAATAGAATGACACTGTTGTAAGGTGGAATGACAGTTATTATAGGTGGAATGACATACTTATGAGATATTGTAGCCCCCATATGACCTTTTGGAAATGGAATGACAATGTCGTAAGGTAGAATGACAGTTATTATGGATGGAATGACATTCTTCTGAGACAATGTAGCCCCAATATGACATTTGGGAAATGGAATGACACTGTTGTAACGTGGAATGACAGTTAATAAAGGTAGAATAGCATATCTTTGAGACATTGTAGCCCCGATATGACATTTGGGAAATGGAATGACAATGTTTTAAGGTATAATGATAGTTATTATAGGTGAAAAGGCATATTCTTGAGACATTGTAGCCCCCATATGACAGTTGGGAAATGGAATGACACTGTTGTAAGGTGGAATGACAGTTATTATAGGTGGAATGACATACCTTTGAGACATACATACTTTTGATACATTTTAGCCCCATATGATCTTTTGGAAATGGAATGACACTATTCGAGGTGGATAGACAGTTAGTATAGGTGGAATGACATATTTGTGAGACATTGTAGCCCCCTTATGACCTTTTGGAAATGGAATGACACTATTTAAGGGGGGTGACAGTGTTTATAGATGGAATGACATACTTTTGAGAATTTTAGCCCCGATATGACCTTTATGAAATGGGATGACACTGTGTCATTCCATTCCTCAAAGGTTATATCGGGGCTACATCTATAATAACTGTCATTCCACCTTACAACAGTGTCATTCCATTTCCAAAATGTCATATGGGGGTTACAATGTCTCAGAATATCTCATTCACCTATAACAACCTGTCATTCCACCTTACAACAGTGTCATTCTATTTCCTAAAGGTCATATTGGGGCTACAACGTCTCAGAAGTACGTTATACCACATATAAGCACTGTCATTCCATCCTAAATAGTGTCATTCCATTTCCAAAAGGTTATTTGGCGGTAACAATGTCTCAAAAGTATGTCATTCCAACTATAATAACTGTCATTCTATATTACAACAGTTTCATTCCATTTCCAAAAGGTCAAATGGGGGGTACAACAACTCAGAGGTATGTCATTTCACTTATAAGCACTGTCATTCCGCCGTAAATAGTGTCATTCCGTTTCCAAAAGGACATAAGGGAGCTAAAATGTCTCATAAGTATGTCATAACACCTATAATCACTGTCATTCCACCTTACAACAGTGTCATTCCATTTCCCAAATGTGATATGGGGGCTACATTGTCTCGAAGATATGTCATTCCACCTGTAATAACTGTCATTCCACCTTACAACAATGTCATTCAATTTCCCAAAGGTCATATGGGGGCTTTATTCTTTCAACGATAGGTCATTCCACCTATAACTATTGTTACTCCACCTTACAACAGTGTCATTCCATTTACCAAAGGACATTTGGGGGCTAAAATGTCTCAAAAGTATGCAATTCCGTCTATAATAACTGCCATTCCACCTTACAAAAGTGTCATTCTATTTCCCAAATGTCATATTGGGGCTACAATGTCTCAAAGATATGTTATTCTACCTATAATAACTGTCATTCCACGTTATAACAATGTCATTCCATTTCACAAAGGTCATATCGGGGCTATAAAGTCCTAGAAGTATGTCATTCCACCTATAGGCGGTGTCATTCCATCTTAAGTAGTGTCATTCCATTTCCAAAAGGTCATATGGGGGCTACAGTGTCTCAAAAGTATGTCATTCCAACTATAATAACTGTCATTTACCTTACAAAAGTGTCATTCCATTTCCCAAAGGTCAAATGAGAGCTACAAAGTCTCAGAAGTATGTTATTCCACCTATAATAACTGTCATTACACCTTACAACAGTGTCATTCCATTTCACAAATCTCATATCGGGGCTACAAATTCTCAGAAGTATGTCATTCTACCTATAAGCACTGTCATTCCACCTTAAATAGTGTCATTCCAATTCCAAAAGGTCATATGGCGGCTACAATGTCTCAAAGATTTGTCATTCCACCTGTAATAACTGTCATTCCACCTAACAACAGTGTCATTCCATTTCCAAAATGTCATATGGGGGCTACAATGCCTAAAAAATATGTCATTCCACCTATAATAACTGTCATTCCACCTTACAAGTGTCATTCCATTTCACGCATCTCATATGAGGTCTACAATATTTCAAAGATATGTCATTCCTACTATAATAACTGTCATTCCACCTTACAACAGTGTCATTCCATTTTCCAAAAGTCATATCGAGGCAACAAATTCTCAGAAGTATGTCATTCTACATATAAGCACTGTCATTCCACCTTAAATAGTGTCATTCCATTTCCAAAAGGTCATATGGCGACTACAATGTCTCAAAGGTTTGTCATTCCACCTGTAATAACTGACATTCCACCTAACAACAGTGCCATTCAATTTCCAAAAGGTCATATGGCGACTACAATGTCTCAAAAGTATGTCATTCCGTCTATAATAACTGTCATTCAACTTACAACAGTGTCATTCCATTTCCAAAAGTTCATAAGGGGCTACAAATTGCCAGTATGTCATTCTACCTTACAAAAGTGTCATTTCATTTCCCAACTGTCATATCGGGGCTACAATGCCTAAAAAATATGTCATTCCACCTATAATAACTGTCATTCCACCTTACAACAGTGTCATTCCATTTCACAAATCTCATATGGGGGCTACACTATTTCAAAGATATGTCATTCCACCTATAATAACTGTCATTCCACCTTACAACAATGTCATTCCATTTTCCAAAGGTCATATCGGGGCTACAAATTCTCAGAAGTATGTCATTCTACCTATAAGCACTGTCATTCCACCTTAAATAGTGTCATTCCATTTCCAAAAGGTCATATGGCGGCTACAATATCTCAAAAGTATGTCATTCTACATATAATAAGTGTTTTCTAATGTTAACCCTTTACCTTATATGCGCGAGAAATCGCGAGTTTGCTTATCACCTGATAGAAGCGAGATAACGCGACCTTGCTTATTCCCTGATAGAAGCGGTATGCGCGGGTCTATCTATTACCGTGTATAAGCGGGTTTGAGCGAGTCCAATATTTACCTGCTAATATCTCAATTTTCTAGTTAAATTTCTTTATCTGGATGTGTACACATTTAAAGTGTGTTAATATATCTTCTGAAATCCCAAATCTAATTATAGTGTTACTACAGAAAAATATTGCAAAAAACGAGGCTGAAGTCCAGTGGTATATTCTTTTTATATGTTCGGTGATCATCGTAAGACATGGGTATAATACTATTCGTCATTATTCGGAAAGTACGAACTTTGCCGATAAATGATCACACGAAAATTTTCCACTGTCGCCAAGGTCAAATTCTAAATATAAATATGTTAAATATAATTGACCAATGACTAATCGGAACTCCATAAATCACGCGCGACTTGCCTTGGGGCTAAAATAACACATGGGTCACCCGTTGTCAACCTCAAAACACACCGGCGGAAATTGGGCAATAAAACTTTCGTAAGTATAATCCGATCAGAGGGTAGATAGCAATATCAATCAAATAACTTAGCTAATCAACCAATTTAACCATTCAAACGAATCATGTCTGGGAATTCATTCATAAATGTCAAACAGTTAGGATCTCGTGTGGACGCCGATATTTTTATCGAGATCCAAACTGTCTGAATTGATATAAAACGAATAATTCGTTCATAAGCGCCATTTAGTTTAGATCTGGATGAAATGACAAGCTACGTGGCGTCTCATCTACATCAAAATTAATTTAATAAATATACCATAATGCAAAAAAAACTGAATTTGTGTAGACTCAGATCAGGAACTATTCTAAATCTCGATTAATGCATAATAAATGCAAATGAGACAGATATCAGGAAAAGTGGGTTGGGAGATTGTAAACAGTGTAGTCCCAGATCAGCAGCCGCTTTTCCCATGCGGCATCTGATCAGGATCTACACTGTTTGCTGGGCCACATGAATAAATAATGCATATATTCTGGTGATTTTCAAACAGTGTGAAGCAGATGCTGCGTGTGAGATGCAGCTGATCTGAGTCTACACTGTTTGAAATGCAACGCATTCTCCATTTTCCTTGTGCCCAACTCAAATGCATTATAAAAAACGGAAAATGTTTCAACGAACAATAAAAAAAAATAGGATAATTTATATGTGTCGGAATTTCATGATTTCATCTAGTTCAGTGAACATGCATATGAAATTTGTCTTCCGATTATTTTTTTTTCAGGTGGCGGCATTCGTTTTGGAGCCAGGCCCTAACCTGGACGGGTTCAATACTTTAGATCCAGATCAGGCACCGGAAAACTTAACATCTAATCTGGATCTATAATTGGATTCAGATCAGACACACAGTTACCCAGAATCTAATTTAGATAAATTTTGGACCCAGGTCCGGTGCCGAGTTACTCAGTATCTGATCTAAATCAATGTTTGGATCTAGATCCAGATCAGACATCATACTCAACTTCTGATCTGGATCTAACCTTAGTGGCTAAAATGAATCTCTCAGCGTCTGATATCGATCCAAGCGTGGATCCCGAACCGGCGCTGAGTTACTCGCTGTATGATCTGGGTCCGCGCTGAATGAATATAGGAATTATTTACTCAGCTCTGATCTGGATCAAGCCTGTTTGGAAATGATATTTTATTTTGAATAGCAGGCGATAGGTTACTGTTCCGAACATATTTAGCTGAGATTTTAAGGTCAATTATAATAAAGTTCTGAAAAGATATTGACTTGCCTCGTTTTATCCCCGTGTATTGTACTTATACATACTTCAAACTGCATGAAAAATACACCATCAAAAAGAGAATTTAATTCCCTAAAAACTTTTTATTTACACTATAATGATAATGGTTAACCTAAATGCATTTATATGGGATTGAAAAGGACAGGTGTCAGATTCAAACTAATTTTCCAATATATCCAATAAACTGTATTGGTGAGAGTGTGTTACGCTTACCACATGGATATTGGTTATTGATTATCGGATAAGGCTTACCTATATCGGTGTAAGATAAGGGTTTGGAGGTTTGGCTATTGGGTAAAGGGTTAAGTCATCAGGGGCAATAACTCCAAAGTTATCAGGGGGAATTCAAAACCCCAGGTGCACAACAACTCAGTTGAACATTCCTGTGACGTTTGGTGACTCTAGCCCAACTGGTTTCAGAGATACACGCGACTGTCATTCCACCTTAAATAGTGTCATTCCATTTCCAAAAGATCATAAGGGGGCTACGGTGCTACAATGTATGTCTCAAAAGTCTGTCATTCAGCCTATAATAACTGTCATTCCACCTTACAACAGTGTCATTCCATTTCCAAAGGGTCATATGGCGACTACAATGGCTAAAACGTATGTCATTCTATCTATAACCATTGTCATTCCATCTTATAACAAACTGAATGACAAGGGACCAGTCATTGTAAAAATACTACCTGTCATTCGTCATTCCATTTTCATTCGTCATTCGTTTTAGGGAGTCCCGGATTGTTAAAGGTTATGCCAATCTTGTTGATCCTTTAAACAAGCTCCTGGAAGGTCAAGGTACTAGTAAGAAGGGGTCAAGTAGAAAGAAGAAAGGTTCGTCTCCTTTTCTATGGATATGGGGCTAGGCTCAGAAGGTAGCTTTCAGAAAGGTTAAGGAAGTTCTATCTAGTCAACCTGTTTGGGGTTTTTCGGATTATTCTTGTCCATTAATTCTGCATACAGATACCAGTATCTCTGGTCTTGGTTCCTGATTTTTACCAGAAACCGGTTTTATTGACAGAGTATTAGCTTATGCCAGTAGAGGACTTAGAGGAAATATCAAGCGCATACGTTGGAATTGCTTGCACATAAGTGGGCAACAACAGATAAGTTTCATAAGTATCTGTATGGAAAGAGTTTTCAAGTTTTCACTGGGAATAACCCACATACCAATGTTTTTACTTCTGCAGAGTTAGATGCTACCAGCCATCGCCGGGTTGCAGTTATAGTATCATACAAGTTTACAAGTTTATCTTCAAACCCTTTTGAAGATTCTCGGTCCTCTAGAGGAAAGACATAGGCATGACTGGAAGAGCTTTATAGCTCATTTGGTGCAGGCGTATAATGCCTTATAAAATGATGCGATTTTCCCCGCATTATCGTATGTTTGGCTGACATCCTCGCTTTTCTGTTGATGCCTATCTTGAGATTGAACCAGATAAGGATAATACCTTAAGTGCAAAGAGTCATACTTTTTATGTACAGACGTTGCGCAGTAGGCTTTGGTATGCTTATAAACTACAGTAATATTTTCTGGCAAACATGCCGCATAGAACAATGAAAGGTATACCAGACAGGTGAGCAAATCATTGAACCAAGATATATGTTGTTTGTATCTAGGGCAAGAGTAAACTGGTCGACCGATTGGGATCTGAAGGATATATCGTTAAGAGTATTCATAATGAAGGCATCTCTGCATACAAAGAGCAGAGGGACGATGGGAGAGGCGCTTACAGAACTCTTTACCGTAACCCTGTTGTTGCCGTTTCATGTCATCAAAATACTTTGTCAACAGATACGAAAAAAGCCAATTTCGACAACTTTAGGAAAACAACTATCCTAAATACTTACAGAATAACTTTTCAAACAGTTTTGTATTAAGGTATGATTGTAGGTAACAACCACACATATTTAACAGGTCCTTAACAAGAGTTGTAGGTAATTGCATACTGCTTTTGTTCTGTCGATGTCTCTTATTTTACGAAAACTTGTTTACAAACTGGTTGATTCTGACCAGGCCCCAAGGTTATAAACCGTTTTGTTTGAGTATGAGATCAGTTTCAAGCATCTGATTGGTCAGATTCTGAGCTTGCTAAGAATCTAAACAATCGGATACTTGAGAATGAAGTAAAACTCATACTAAGAGGTTTCATAACGTTGAACCCAAATGATCTTCTGAATGGTGCCTCTAGTGGATGCCAACAATACAGGGTTTGGCAATGAAACGTAGAAAGAACATTCTAATGAGAATTGGCAAGTTTGGCAAGAATTGGCAAGTTTGTATCGCTTCAGAAATAAGAGCCTTCGATAAACAAAATCGATAAAGATTATTGAGCAGATTAAAATTTATACAATAGAACCTGTCTTAAGCGGCCATCAAAAGGAGGTATATCTTTGTAGGTTTGTAAGGCAGGTGGTAGCTTAATGCAGGTCATACACACTGCAAAATGTTTCTACATGGGCTCTCTGTATTACTTTTGCCCTGCATTAGGCATCCGCCTGCGTTTTAAGACACACATATTCAATACAGGAATGACTGATTTAGATAGGTTCTACTATAGATGACGAGTGTTGAAGTATGAATGAAGAAATGAAGAAATGAATGAATGAATGGAAATGTTAACAATGGCATGCAGTAGGCGTTATATATCAAGACATATATTTCTAGACATTTCATTATCCCAAGTTTATATGGTGAACATGCCTGATATGGTCACTTGCGTAGTTAGTATAATGTATGTATCTGTAGAGATTTCACTTCTTATATTCGTTTTTCATATGATGTACTTCCCGTAATTTACTGTCAATGAGCCAAATTCTTCTCAGATGGTCTCATATTTCATGACTGGCAGTCAATATTTTCTCAGATGATGACGTAATTTTTTTATGGTACTGTATTTTATCCCGATCCCATTTCTAAAATAATTTCATTTCTTATGATTTCTTATTTCATGGTTTGCTACAGATTCCCACCAACACTTAATTTCTCAGATTAAGACCTTTTCATGGTTTGCTGCCTATTCCCGCCCCTACTTATTTTCTAAGATGAAATCGTATATATTGGTTTGCTGTTAATGCTCTCCCCCAAATGTATTCAGATGTTGAATGCCATTGCTTGCTGGCATCCTGAATTCTCAGAAGCTGTCATATGTCATGCTTTGCTATCATAAAACTCCTCTCCCGAGCCACTCCCACCCAAACCCACCAACACACTCGCTCACTTACATATCCTTTCATCTAAACCATGAAAGAGACATCGAACTTTTCCAATACACAGCTTATTTATGTATTTCTGCTGCAGATAAACATTATGGTTTCCATGCAATATGTACGTGGCATTAAATTATGTATTATATTGAAAGTACAAAGTTAAGCGGGGTAAGTCCAGCGGGGATACCTTTATTTACACTATTTGTAAAGCTAGGGTGATTTTGAGAGAAGTGTGAGGTTAGGATGTCCGTAAACCGGTTTAAACCCCCAGTGGTGTTTTTGCTACTGACCGTGCCAAGGCGGTACTCTCTTTGTCACCCTTCCTTTTGTTTGCCTTGCGTCTTTGTGCTTGTGATTTTGTTCATGTGTGGGACGTTTGTCTCTGGTTCTTGTGTGTCTTTTGGTGTTTTCTGTGTTCATTTCGTGTGTGAGTGTGCGTTTGGGTGTGATGTTGTGTGTGTGTGTGTGTGTGTGTGTCATGCTGTCTATCGGTGTTTTGGTGGTGGTTGCGTCTTGTATGTGGCTTTGCCTGCTTGACTTTACTACTTTTCCATTAATAAAAACTTACAATCACCAATAGCTGATATAAACACGAACCATCAAAAGCATTTGATAGACTGCATCGATCTAATTTGTTAATGTACGAAACGGGTTTTTAAAATATTCATTTAACCTGCGGTTATTTTTAAAATTGCATTTACATTTGCATTTGATAATATTACTTTTAGTCAGACAGGTATTAAAAATAAGAATTAAGACTCGAAATACAGGGACAAAAAAAAATAACATGAGGTCTTGCTGGTCAATAAATTGGGTAATTATTTTCGTCACGCTTTTTTCGGTGGTCTTTACTTGACTAAGTTTACGGACGTTCTTGAGGTTTGTTGGAAAAAATCACCCACGAAACAGATACTTAACGACCGGATATGTGTTCTCTTGTCATTAAATATCATTAATTAATCACACTTTCGATGGCACTACATCTTTGTTTACTAAAGGCGAACATTTCGTAGAAAACGTCAAGTGAAAAGTTGTTTTTATGAGCAGATTTACGAAAATGTACGAAAACATCAATCCGCCGCTACAACTTATTTATAAAAAGATGGTGCCTTTTAAGACTTGACCGCTATACCATTTATAAATTAAGCTTTTATTAGGTTAAGTATTGTATTTAATGAACAAAAATCATAAAAACCTAATTCATAGTTTCGTTGAATTATATTTTTATTGCGGATATTTTCCCGCAACCGTCATAATGCCAATACATATAGTAAAAGGTACTCCCCTTTCAGGTGGTTCCAAATTGGAGTTAAGGGGCGCGATTTATATTAAATAGCAAAGTCAGTCATAAGACAGTACCTAAACATATCATGGCGGAAAAAGCGATGCTTTCGTGGTGTTGAAATTAGATGTTAGCTTTCGGTAAGTATTTTAGCAGGTTTCTGTGCAAAACACTTCAGCTATTCGATGCAAAATTAGTTCTCCAATTTCATGAGCTATTCATTTAAGGAGGCTGCGTTTTGATTTTCTCTAGTGGGTGTCACATGTGTCGACCACCCATAAACCAAAACGTATTAATTAAAGTGCTGAATGTAATGTGTCTGGTGGATCATTCAGAAACAATTGTGGTTTTATACTTAACATTTTTCCTTCTGGACACATATTAGTTGTCTCAATAATATACAGTGATATATGCGCCAAAGTGTGAAGGCTGCATTAATTTTGCTCTGATATTTTGCATAGTTTTAAGAGGAAAATACTTTATAAGACTTTCTGAAACGTGACACAATTGTGCATGAAGGGATTGTGAACAGATTGATGTACTTTTTAGGTGATTCTGTTGTGTGATTTAACAGGAAAAAGTGAATTTAATAAAACAATTTTGTGTCATATTGGACTTTTAAAACCAAATGTGTGAGCCACAGGCATCAGGATATACAGGTGGAGATGAGAAGTGGATTAGTGGAGAAGCGGATTACTTATACAAGGTGTGATCTTTCTTTTATAGGGCAATTATCGCCCAATTTAAAACCCAGCAACCTATTAGTATCAAGATTAAAACAGCTAGGACTGTTAGACTTCGGGCAATTTGGCTTAGCTAAATTTAGGGGTTCGAGAGGGGGCAACTCGAAATCAAAGAGAACAAAGCGTTTTTGGGATGTAAATAAAGGTGTTCATTTAAACAAATTAAGGGAAATACCCCAATCAATTCCAATTGTTTCTGGAAACCGGCAGATCAAAAGGGAAATTCCATCTGCTGGTGTAAATTTATATCACTTGAAAGAGATACCCCAGATAATCATACCTACTGTTTCAAAACCTCACAGAAACACTGGTAAATTTTCAGCAGTGCCCTTTCCCAGAGTAACGGACAATCTTGTACTTGTGAAACGCGAACCTCCAACGCCAGCCAGAATTCAGACTTTTGTAAAAGTATGCAGCATAAATCCTAGATCAGTCAAAAACAAGGCTCTTTCTATTTGCGACTATATTGTTTCAAATGACTTAGATGTGGTAGCCGTTACAGAAACCTGGCTCGGTAGTTCTGTAGACAAATCGTGCCTAAGTGAACTAGTTCCCACCAATTACAAAATTGAACATGTCCCCCGCTGCAATGGCAACCGTGGCGGCGGGGTGGCAGTCATACATAAGACTTCAATAGGACTTCGTCTCCATTCGTCAACAAAAGATGGCGATTTCTCAAATTTTGAGTACATGGACTGCACCATAAGTATCCAAGATTTCACTCTACGCCTAGTAGTCGTTTACAGACCACCGCCATCGCGGGGAAATGGCCTTAAAACCGGAGATTTTCTTGATAATGAATGGCCACTTTTCCTATCTAAATTTGTGACTTGTGACAGACCAGTCATCATTGTAGGGGACTTAAACATCCATCTTGACAATCAAAGTGACAGGAACACAGTTAACTTTGTTAGTACACTAGAGTCATTTGGATTGCAACAACATGTGGATGAAGCCACTCATGTAGGTGGACATACCCTTGATGTTATTATCACGAGAAACGGTGATGACGGTGTGTCAAATATTGAGGTCACCGATCCAGGGCTATCTGACGGCACTGGTAAAGTTTCGCGCGATCATTTTTCCGTAACTTTCGAAGCAAAGGCGGCTAAACCTCCAACAGTGAGAAAAACTGTTTTATTTCGGAAACTTAGAGCAATTAATGTTGACTCATTTAAAACAGATCTCATAAAATCTGAACCCATCAAAGCAAGTTTGCAAATGACAGATGTTGATGAGCTGGTTAACACATATACCCAAGCGCTGGAGGCACTTGCCGATAAACATACACCATTGCGTACTAAAACCATAACGCTCAGACCATCATGTCCGTGGTATACCCAGGAACTGCACGATGCTAAACATGCACGGCGCAAGTTGGAAAGAAATTGGAGAAAATCCAGACTCACAATAGACCATCAGCTATACAGAGAACAGTGTGCCAAAGTAAACAAGCTGTTGGCAAAGGCAAAGGTTGATTTCTACTCAGAGAAAGTAGAATCTTGCCAGGCAGACTCAAAGAGTCTTTTCAAAGTTACTAAGCACCTGTTAGGCACGACTAGTGACATCAATTTGCCTGAGACTTCGTCCTCAAGACAACTTGCACAAGACTTCAGTGACTTTTTTGTCAACAAAGTGGACAAAATTCGGGCAGATATTGCATCAAACACTGTCTCGAGTGCACCAGTTATTACTGAAATGCAGCATGCAACGAACGCTTTTGATAGTTTTGTTACAGCTACAGAAGAAGAAGTAGAACAGATCATTAAGGCATCCCCTTGTAAGTCATGTGAACTGGATCCTATACCTACATGGCTGTTAAGGTCATGCCTTGGTGAACTTCTTCCGATTCTGACGAAAATTGTAAACTCCTCTTTAGACACTGCCTACGTTCCAAAAAACTTCAAGATGTCACATGTCAGACCTATTTTGAAGAAACCGAATCTGGATTCAGACGAACTTAGGAATTATAGGCCTGTTTCGAATTTGCCATTTGTCTCCAAAGTGTTAGAAAAAGTAGTGGACAAGCGCATCGAGTCCCACTTGACCTCAAACGGACTACATGAGCATCATCAGTCGGCATACCGAAAGCATCATTCAACGGAGACTGCTCTCCTGAAAGTTCAGAACGACATCCTTCAATCCCTAGATAAAAACGAAATAACTGTTCTCGTCATGCTCGACTTATCGGCTGCATTTGACACTATCGATCATGAAACTCTGCTGAAACGCCTGGAAAAAGACTTCGGAATTATTGGAAAACCTCTTGAGTGGATAACCTCCTACCTGAATGACCGCTATCAAATAGTCTCAGTAGATGGAAACTGTCCACCCCAGATAAAATTGAATATAGCGTGCCACAGGGTTCCGTCCTAGGACCAAAAACTACATCATGTACACGAAACCTGTTGGCTCAATCTGCAGAAATCATGGGCTTAATCACCATTTCTATGCCGATGACTCACAGTTATACCTGTCCTTTAAGCCCAAGGGCATATCCTGTCAACTGGAAGCTTTATCGCGAGTTGAGGACTGTCTCAAAGAAGTAGTCTCTTGGATGCATCAGAACATGCTGAAGCTCAATACTGACAAGACTGAGGTCATTCTGTTTCATACAAAAAACACAGAAGTACCTACAGAGGTTAGTGTGCAAGTAGGACCCTCTAAAATCAAGCCATCTTTGTGTATAAAGAATCTCGGTGCATGGCTCGATTCACAAATGGATATGACATCACATGTCAATTCCGTGTGTAGGTCTAGCTATGCGCAGCTCCGGCAAATAGGCCATATTAGAAAGTACCTCTCACCTGATGCTACCAAGACTTTGGTAAACTCTCTTGTTACATCGAAAATAGACTACTGCAATTCACTGCTGCATGGGATTTCGAACAACTCACTGCGGAAATTTCAAAGGGTGCAAAACACAGCAGCCCGCATCATTACCAGAACTTCTCGATATAATCATATCACGCCGGTTTTGAAGGAACTTCACTGGCTTCCGGTTCAACATCGAATTGAATTCAAAATTCTGACTCTTACATATAAAGCCATGCACAATGAATCTCCCAAGTACATTGTCGACATGCTTGACGTATACAGGCCGCGCAGAGAGTTAAGGTCAGCAAGCAGATCATTGTCGTTGGTTGTGCCAAAAAGTCGTACGGTAAAATACGATGAGAGAAGTTTCATGCATGCAGCTCCGACACTTTGGAATGCTCTACCGTCAGGAATTAGAGACGCAAGGTCACTGGCATGTTTCAAAAGGTGTCTGAAAACGCACTTTTTCAGCATTTGTTACTAGGACAGTTTTGCTCAGAATAGGAATGGCTTTCAGCCAACCTATTAAGCTAACAGATTACCCAATAGTCATGTACTGTGGCAACTAAGCTAAGGATAGGAATGGCTTTCAGCCAACCTATTAAGCTAACAGTTGACCCAGTAGTCATGTACAGTGGCAACTGAGTTCAGGATAGGAATGGCTTTCAGCCAACCTATCAAGCTAACAGTTGACCCAATAGTCATATAAATGGAATGATTTTCAGTCAGACCATTTATTCTAATTTATGATATTGATGAGCATGGCTTTCAGTCAACTTGTCTGTATCAAGTTTGTTAATATAGATTATTCTAATTCGTGATACTGATGAGCATGGCTTTCAGTCAACTTGTCTGTATCAAGTTTTGTTAATACACTTATTCTAATTTGTGATATTGATGAGCATGGCTTTCAGTCAACTTGTCTGTATCCAGTTTGTTAATACAGTTTATGCTATTCCTTGCGGATAGTGATTTTATATCTATTGTATATCTTTTTCATATCTTTAACTGACCGATGGAAATCATGTAGTTCCTTCCGGCTAGCAATTTCATATATATTGTACATCTTTCATTGTCTGGATAGATAATCATGCTGATCGTTCCGGTTAGTGATTTCATCCATGTGAAGCGCTTTTGAACGCACATATCCGTGTGAAAAGAGCGCTATATAAATGTGGTATAATAATAATAATAATATCTCGAATTGTTCTTTACAGCTTTACGCACTTACCTCCTTGACATATTTAATTTCCACCGATTACACTGATGGTTTGGTTTAAAATTACCTTCACATTTTGAAGGTTTGCACCGATTTGTTTGTTTGTGTTAATTAACGTCTGTTTCAGCTCACTATGTGCTAATTGGACGCCCCAGATAGATAGGGGAGAGGATACAGAGAAGCCCGGGCGCGATGCCTTACTCTTATTATCTCTGGTTCTTTCAGATGCCCAATGTAAAGCACTGATACATCGGACCTCGGTTTATAGTCTCGTCCAAAGGACTTGGTCCGGCGGGGGATCGAACCCATGACCACTGGTATTGCAGTCGAGCGCGTTAGCCAGACGACCACGTCCGCCGGTTTGGTGAAGATTATTCAAATTGTTCAGAATTTGTTTTCAGAAACCATGACACCGGAGTTGCCAAACCAAATTTAACAAAACTGATTCTGTTGCTGATGAGGAAGAAATGGACATTGGTACCCTAAGTAATCAATCGGAATATTGGACTACACCTGATAGCCCACCAGACACCGTCACTTCATATTCTGCAAGTAAGAGTGACCCTGATTCATCATTTTGAACAGAATGGCCAAAAATTCGGATAGGCTAATTGGTATTTTCACAAGCAAAGGTAATTTCGCAAGTCACATAGCAGAATCATGTATGCATATCAGGTGTACATTTGATGGTGGAAAATTTACAAACAAATGTTTCAAATCTGGATTTTATGCGGGCTTCCCTAAGGTCACTTCTTGGTCCAGCATGGTCAGGTGTACACGCATGCAGTAAATGCAAATCTTGATAGCATATTCATTTCTATATATAGACAATGTTCTTAAAAAGCAGAACAAGTACAAAGATAGAAAATACAACTCTCAGCCAGCAAAGTCAAAGGGTCACTGTTGAAAACAGGCAAAAGGAAACTATGATGCAGGTGTTTAGATAGAAGCCCAAGACTTTACTGAAGCAGAGCTAAACGAGACATGTCTCACATTCTACAATGATAATATAAGTATATCTACCTAAAATATAATTTCAATTGAGAGGGAAACTAGAACGCTATCTCTTACTTTGGGGAAGTAATGCCATGCTCACCAAATAACAACAGTAATTCGAAAGGGAAGTGTTTGTTGTATTCAAAATTCAAAGGCAACACATTTACTATAAATGTCTTGAGAGAAAAGACAAATTCTAAGACGAAGTACAACAAACATCTTAATGTTACTAGCATTGATATTCCCGGACTAGTACTTGACAAGTAACATCTATTCTTGGCATGTACACCTGCCGGTAAAGTAATAGTCAGCACTGGGTATGTTGGGCTATCAGAAATCAAAACTTTGCTGCAAAACAAAAAGCTACTTATAGCAGAAGCAGCAGAAAAACAGAAACGTATGGCTGCTAAAAGTTGGAAATTGCATATCACCGAGACAATCACAAATTTTACTACCAAATACATATCAAACTTCAAATGGTGCAACCCCTTAATTCGGAGAGTAAATGTAATGTGTGTACAGAGAATATATAGGGATACCGACCTATGGGGAATCAAGATGATCCCTAAATTGAAGACATTTTACTGCACACATGTACTGTCGGAGTTAGCAGCGTCTCGTAATGGCGCTATCACTGGTGTGAGAAAACCAAGTTTACATTGGGTAGGTTTTTGTCTCGTATTAATTTATAAAATTATACGTTCTGTTTAATATAAACTATAGTTTGTTTTAAAATGAAAAGAGCATTGAATACGTGTGATATATATCAGCGGCAGACAAAATATAAACATTATTTTACATTAATTTTCTTCCGAATTAATACAAGAATTGTTTTCGTTATTTGAAATAGGGATTATGAAACAATACCATGATTTCAATAGATATTTGCTGACCTTCATCACCCTTTCCTTTATATAAATGATTTTTGACACATTTGCAGAGTAGACCCAGATGAGATGGTCCCTAAAGGAGCCGTCTGATCAGGGTCTGTCTTGTTTCTTTACTTTCTAAAATGGATACAATGTCCCTTTTTCCATATTTCGTTTTAACTAGTTTATCCATAAAAACTTCAGGTATTGAAATTTAGAATAAACATAAAACAGACACAGGGTTAAGATGTGTAAACTCTCATACAGATATAATTATAATTTTGTTTTCATTTACACCATCAAATTCCTTACCGTTATGGGCAATTCAGGGAAAATTTCCCAACGTTATTTATAACCCGTATAGCAGCTCTTTATAGTACCCATTCAGAATTACATTATTGTTATAAAATAAAATGAAATGAAACCTGCAAGTGTGTCTGTAGTTATATAGATTGAAATGCCGCAAAATACATGTATTACAACCATTCTTAACGTTTTACTGTGAAAAGGCGAAATTTAGGTGTCCGTCTCCTGTTGTCCGTCTGTCTAAACTTAGTAAACTTAGTAAACAAACAAACCCCTATCGACTTTTTCCGATTTTGTCTTCAAATAGCTAGTTTCCCAGAATTTGGTATGAATGAATATGGTCAGTTCGAACTTCTGTCTGTTGAATTCTCTTCCGACGCTAGAAGCTCTAGATTTAATTTTTGAGGGATCTATATCTAGAGAAATACGTGATCGGCTGGAACCGGGACCAGACCAAGCGACGGTTAGGACAGCTAAGGTTTCAAAACGAGCTCCCCAGTTCATAACTGTAAGTACTGATGCAAAAGAGAACTTTGTTGAAACAATGAAGAGCAAAAACACTGTGAAAAAACAGAAGGAACCATGAAGGTGTTCCAGAGATGGTTGGCAGAGCCACCACAAAAGGAGACCAGGCCAATCTGGTAACTGCAGCCTGCTGCGTTCGACCCTCTTTTTGGCTCCTTCTTACTTTCCATACGTAAAGCAGACAGCTCTGAATACGAACCAGATACTCTCACAAGCTACCACCAGTGTATCGACAGGTAATTGTAGATATATTTTCTGTTCCAAACTGCAAATGTCCATTTAATCAATAGCTGTCATGAAAGTGTTGAAAATTCGGGTAATAACAGTCCCATATCAATGTGAAACTGCCATAAAACAGCATTTACCAGAGACATGTACACTGCCAAAAACCAGCATTTACCAGAGACATGTAACACTGCCATAAAACAGCATTTACCAGAGACATGAAACTACTAACAGCCCTGCTATCACTGCATTCCATTGTCCTCTGTCATAATTTGCTGTCAACTTCTCAAACGACATGTTCCATTCGTCTTGAGCCTTAATTACGGTACCATATACACCTTTTGACATCTTTAAAAGATGACAAATGAGGATTTGCAGCATCTACAATAAGCAGTTTCTCATTTCCCTGTAAGTTAGTGTAAGGTTTCAAAATTTCAAAATGAATTATCATATATATTAATCATGCTTGAGAATATTGTTTTCCCTCAATATTGAACATTCTTTAATTTATCTGTTTTGCATCATCATCATCCCATAGGTTTTACTATCGATCATTAACCCATTCCCTCACATTGATGCTCTGCAAAAGTCACTTTATGAAACCACTGTGATAAATAGAGCATTTATCAAAATTAATAGTTTCAAATGTACACAATTCTAAAATGTTCCTTTCCTCTATGAAATGGTCCTTTTTTGGTAGATTTATTCAAAGAGACTCACTAGCCTATGAGGACATGGGTTAAGTAAAGGAAAATATTTTTCAGGTTAACCCGTTTGCTCATATTGAATGATGCCTTTTGGCACTTTTATAAATCTTAGAGCATTGATTTGTCACAAAATTAAAGCAGTTGAAATTAAAGTTAAGCTGGTAGGGGACTATGGCATAGCTGTCACTGCTCTTATTACTTGTTTATACATCATATAATATTTTCTTTATTTTCCTAAAATTTAAAAATTGTGTCAATCAGAAATAAGCATTTATCCAGTGGTTTTTTCAAAGATTATCAATTTTCCATTGGGAAAACTACATATTCTGTCCTGACAACATTTATTTTATATGGAATTGATTTTAATTCAAAACAGCTAGCCTGAAATACACTTTCGCCAGTTTCGGACAACAAGGTTGAAATCCTTATTTCACATTGTAAAATAATATGCATCTCTAACCGCTTAATTGTTAATAACCTGTGGAAAAAACATGGCAAACTTGGAAAGCATGCTTCTATTCTATTTTAAGTACAAAGGTTCTTGCGATTGAGATCAAATCAAACAAACTGTGAATATGATCAGAGAAAATATTTACATGGTAAGGATATCAGTCACATATCCATAAACATAGCATTTTCTTAATGAACAATGGTTAAAAAAATATTTTCATACTTCGGAATTTGCACGCAAATATTTTACCTGTGTTTGCCTTAGTAGCACACTGTATGACAAACAGAATGTTGCAGTATAACCTTACGCCAAGGCATTTTATCAGCCAAATATTACATCATTCCCTTAAAGTCCAATTACATTTTCGCATTATATTTCCATGTCCAAAAACGAAAATATCGATTTTTGGTTCAAAGAAGGTTTCAAATCACTAGTGAAAAAATCGCGATGCTCGAAAGATCTTTCATTTCGAAGAAATTAACGTGGAATACCAGGGAATCCTATGTTGGTCGTATAGACGAGTTAATGCAAATGAGCTAGTGTAATATGATCGTCACGTGATTTAGACTGCGCTGGAGAAAGTAAACAAAATGGCGACCCGAAACATCCAAAGTTGCGACGGGGTCCTCATTCCGAGGTATTACCAGAGAAGATTAGACGAGAACAAATAAGACAGCGGGCTCACTCAAGACATATTGTCCACTTAAACCAAGAAACCTAGAAAATGGAATCAGTTAAGGAGCAATGAATGAATAAGCTCGCGACTTATGGATCCGCTCGTGGTAAATTTATCTGGTGAGTGGTGTATCATCGATGGCCCTGTTTCGGTGCATGCCCTATTTCGGTGCACTTTACTTGGGAAACGATATCTTCTTTAAGAAGAGCTGAATTACGTCATCACTTTTTGCAATCCACAAAATAAACCAATACCTGTCATCGCTGTAAAAAAATTCTAAAATATACTGCAAACAGTTAAAGTTACTTACTATATTTGATAACTCGTAGCAATTTCAGCCATTTTCCTTATGTCTGTTTTCACTTAGATAATGTTTGTTCCAAAAAATACTGTCTTGAAATCGTTTCTCTCAATTTTCTAGGGATACACATTTATTGTCATATGCTGCAGCAAAGTCACACGACTTCGATGTCTCTGCTCATTTTTTTCAAGTACAGGCTTTGTCCAAAAGTATGTCCTTCACTATATTTTTCACATAGGAGAGAGACCTTACAGAGCAGAGATATACTTTAGTTTATTCATACAGGATAGAGACATACTTTTATTAATGCCGGAAAGATACCTACTAGATTTAAATCCAATAATATTTTACTGGAAAAAAGTCTTACTAGAGTTGTTTTTAGTCAAAATGCACAAATTCCAGGGAAAAAATGAGTTTAAACAAGGTAAGAACATTGACAATAAATGGTTCTTGTTATAAAAATACTTTAAACTCGTTACAACATGCATAATGTGTTTGATATGCATTTCATTTTGTTTTAACAGTTCAAAGTAAAAAAATAAGTTTACAGACCTACTACTTTTAATTTACAAATGTAGTCATACACTTTTGTTGAACACTGTATTTGGATAAAAAAAAAGCCGCACCGAAATAGGGCAGATAAACACAAAATAACACAAAATGGCTACGTCATTAAAACGGTTTCAACCGCGATAAATATGGAATATTTTGGGAATTAATTTACACTGATTTACCTTAGAAGACCTATTACAAAGGTACTATTAGTTTTTTTTTACAATTTTAAGATTTGTGATCACCGCGATCAGTTTGATTGCTAAGTGCACCGAAACTGGTCCATCCACGATACATGTCGAGTATTGCATGCTCTTTTCACGAAAGTTATTATCACTGATAAATTGCAACTTCTTATTTGCTTGGGATTGTTCGGCGAACCCAGTTAATTCACGTCATAATCCCTGGATACATAAAACAATATATTGCGCTAACTTTCAGTTTCTCTTTGATTAATTGCTGGTAGGTCATTTCGGACCACGGTCATTTTGTCGGTTTTAGTGTTTGTTTTCTAACCTATAGATTAAAAATCATACAATTTCGGGATTAAATATTAATGTAGTTCAAAAGGTTTTCTGGCAATATCGTCATACCTAACATGTACTTGCCTTCATGCTTTGAATGTTCACTAAGTCGATGTAAATGCAGTATGGGTACTTGAAAGTGTGCATAAATGTATATTCTAAAATGTGTATACACACGAAGTACATGTTGTATATCTGTATTTACTTCGCGGTATACAGTGCACATGAAATGTTCATATAAGCTATTGTAAAATTGATTGTCAGAAGAGTTAAAGTCCATTGATCCTACACCTATGTACAGTACAAGTCCCGCGGACTTTTTGTTTTCCGCGGCCCATCGCAATTTTATCCAACGCGGACAAGGTTTTTTTTGTCCGCGCTGATATGCGGTCTTCCGCAATCCAGCGCGGGTTGTGATGGGTCCGCGATGGTGTCTCACCAGGGGCACTCGTCGCCGGGCGCGATCGTTATCACCGCAGGTCGCGATGGTGTCATCGTGGACCACGGTGTACCACTGCGGATCGCGCTGGACCTTACCTGGATTGATATTTATATCCTTGATTAATTTTCACAGCCTATCTTTCACTTTACATGTACATACAAATATATACATCCATATTGTGCAAAACTGATATGAAATGTATGAAATAAAACACTCGAGAAATGGTTCGTTGAGACTAATTCCAAACCGAAACTGTTCTGCATTCGGCAAACACAAATTAATACATCCATTATTTTTGGCGCGTTTGATTGTACTGGAATATAATCTGGCCGTGAATTGTCTGTTTCGTTTCTGCAAAATATGGGTGCGATGTTCTAGTATGCTTTCTATTTCAATTATTTGTTGTTCAAAACGTAAGATTTTTTTATATTGAAACACGGAACACCCGTTAAACACAAAACACACACACAATAAGTTACTAGGTTGAATAGGTTTACATACGTTTGTGCACATTGTTAGTGAATTCATCTTTATTTCGATTCTATGTTTTAGGTTCCGATTCTAATTCCTAATCGATTTTGTTTTCAGTTTTACATCAGTCTAAATTTTAATTATCAGAAATCTACTGGAAACGACAAACAAAACCTATCGATTCTGTTATGAGAATAGTCTTCACTGGTCTTCTTATGATTCCTGTATAGATCTATATAAATATTGTGCTGGCAGACGAAAGAATTGAGGGATTTTATTTACTAACAGAAGATTGTTTGGGGTATCATAAGTACTTGGCTTTCAACAGTTACCATGGAAGCAGTGCATGGTCATTTTGGTAACAGTTTTAGACATAAAATTTATTTATTCATCACCAAAAGGTACATTGCAAGCTATATTTGGAGGATGGTGTAATGTTGTGCTTGGCATACTGCGCAACATGTTATTTTCAATAGTGTTTCTCTTTGTTTTCTTATCACTAATCAATATTCATGAGGATGCAAATAAGGTAATTTGCATAAAGTGAACCAAACATAAAGATTCATACATCATCTACCGGGTATATGTTTATATCATTTATAATTATCGCCAACGTAGGCCGCAATATCTTTGTATGTTGCAGGGATTGTATTTAAACACTCTGTAATATGAACAACCAGGTTAGAATGGTTGCCTAGGAAACAGATATATCACCATCAGTGCTATATAATTTGTCCCAAATTTATTTTATCTAACAATCTTGGTGATATTCAGTGATCATAGCAAACTTTAGCTAACCATTTTGCATTTTTGTTTGCTTGATAAGAGAAAGACTGGTGTCTGTCAAAAATTCAACATCTATTACTGTTCTCATAAATATTCATACATATGCAAATTAGTTTATATCAGAAAAGAAATATTTACTATTAAAGCAATGCCTCATATCTATGTTTGTAACAATTGATTTCATGATTCATCAAAAATAACTGAGATCTAGCGGAGTATTACAGTTGGATGTCAAATTTCCACAAGTTGTGAAAGGATCGGTTACCATGGAAACCGTTACAATCTTACTTACAGTTCATTGTTTGGGTATCAATTTAGATACTTAGCTTTCTGAGTATTTTGTCATTAATTTAAACTACATATGAAGTTGTATTCTGATTATGGTAGGATAAAAATTGAGAGGTTTACGTTATTTCTGTATTTTTTTTGCTATTTTTTAATTATTCTCATTAATATTCATGTGCATGCAAATAAGGTAATGCCTAAGTATATCCTTTAAACCAAAGCACAATGTCTTAGCTTTAATTCGGTACCAGTTTAATACAGTTAGCACAAAAACTTCCATTGATATGGAAGATTATTGCAGGTAGGTGTCGACTAACAAAAATGTGTGAACAGAGTGGAATGAATGGTTACTATGGAAACAGTTAAAAAGTTACTTAGAGTTAAATTTTTGGTCCTCAAATTTTATATTTTGTTTTCTGAGGATTTTGTAATCAGGTTAAACTGCATTTGAAATTGTTTTCTGATATTTGTAGGATAGAAAGTGAATAGTTTACATTATTTACGTTATTTCTATATTGTTTTTACTATTTTTAAGGTTCTTATTAATATTGATGAGTATGCAAATAAGGTAATTTAAAAACACACAACTGGAAATAAAAGCACAATGCGCTATCTCCAATTTGGTACCAGTTTTATAGGTTTTGGACAAAACTGGCTGTGATATGGACGATTTTGCAGGTACGGACCATCATTACGAAAACTTGGGTGTTGCCATGGAAACGGTGAAAATGGTGCTTAAAATTAATGCTATGGTCCTCAAATTGGATATTGTGTTTCCTGGGGGTTTCGTCATCATGTTAAACTGCATTTGAAGTTATTTTCTGATATTTGTAGGATAAAAAATGAAAGGATTACGTTATTTCTATACTTTTTTACTATTTTTAATGTTCTCATTAATATTCATGAGTATGCAAATAAGGTAATTAAAAAATCAAGTTCGAAATAAAAGCACAATGTCTTATCTTCCATTTGGTACCAGTTTTATAGTTTTAGGACAAAAACTGGCTGTGATATGGGCGAATTTGTAGGTATGGGTCATCATTACGAAAACTGGGGGGGTTGCCATGGAAACGGTTAAAATACACATAGCCTAAAAGAATTTAAGTTTGAGTACATTCGCGATTCTGATTCAGGACACTTTTCTGAACATTTTGGTACCCATGAAAAAAAGTCTAGGGGGGTGCACGGTAGGCACTACTGGCTCCCTGACTACTATCAATCTTAAGTATGCTTGCTTAAACCTTCCGGAATTATCCCATACCAAACAGTCTATATCACCAGTAGGTTTAGTTCCAAAGTCTGATGGCAGTTACAGGCATATTTGAAACTTGTCACACACACGGTTGCAGGGTAAATGGTGGCATTAGTGGTGATTTGAGTTTGGTTAGTTATACTTCTTTTGATGTTGTTGCCGACATATTTCATCGGAATAGGGGTGGAAATTTCTAAGCGTGATATTTAATTTGTGTTTCACCTTTTGCCCACATCATCAGCAGATTTCATGTGTTTGGGTTTGACAAATAAGGAAAGGAATATTTTGCAATTTTGGGTATGCTTGCATGGAAGAAGGTTACATTAAAAGAGTTTCAGGCATTAGTTCGTCCATTGACATTCTTTTATCGTGCTGTTTGTTTTAGTAGGGAATTTGTAAGACGATTTTTTATGACTCTATATTTAGCATTAAGAAGTCACACCACAGGCTTTGCATTTCTCAAGGTGTTTGCCGGGATCTTAATATGTGGTTGACTTTTCTAAATACATTTAACGGGATTATACATATCCAAACACATGCATGGCTGGACAGTAACATGTTACAGTTTTTTTGGGTCTCCCGGGTATGCTGTTGTTGTTATTTTCAAGGGGAATGGTCTTTTTTGCATTTGCTACAGGCTTTGTGCACTTCAGAAGTTCTGAAGGATATAACAATTTTGGAAATTGTGTCTATGGTACTGGCACTTGTTTTGTAGAAAAAACAACTAACAATAAACAGTTTTGTTGTTTATTGACAATGAAGATTGGGTAGTGGACATTCATAATCAACACAAAGTCAAAGCGTCTAATGCAGCTGGTCATACAATTCGTTTTATTAGCTATGGGCAGTGGGGTAGTTTTCCGAGTTCGACATATCGAGTCGCAGTCAATTCATTAGATCTGACCTGGTTTTCTATAGTCACGTACTTTCTAAGAAGGTTTGCGTGGTAATTTTTCTCTTTACCTTTCACTCTCACAATGTAGTCGAAATCATTCAATTTCTTTGTGATTTCGTACGGACCCTGGAGGTGCATCAGTAATTTGTTGTTACTGGTAGGTAAAAGAATCAACACCCTATCACCAGCTTTAAGATACCTCGACTTCCTACCTACATTACCATACTTCCTATACGTATGACTATTTCTCTCTAACTCCTCTCGTGCTAACGTTAAGGTCTGTTCAATCCTATTTCTAAGATCTGCTACGTACTGGTATGTAATCTGAACCTCACTCTCTTCTTTCTCCTTTGTCCACAATTCCTTTAGAATTGTAAATGGACCTCTCACAGTACGACCAAACAAAAGCTCAAAGGGAGAAAACCCTAAACTAGCCTGTGGTGTCTCTCTGTATGCAAAAAGCAATGGGAAAATATACCTATCCCACAATCTGGGCTGCTCACTACACATCTTTTTTATCATACTCTTCAGTGTGCCATTAAATGTTTCTACTAAGCCGTTGCAGGCAGGATTGTATGGGGTGGTTGTCAACTTTCTGATAGAAAGCAATATACCTACCTCCCCCATTAAATCTGCAGTGAATTGTTTTCCCATGTCGGACAATATCTCATTTGGGACACCTACTCTGCTAAAAATTTCTACCATGGCTTCAGCAACTGTTTCTTAGTCTATATGTTTGAGAGCAACTGCCTCTGAATAACGGGTTGCATAATCTACTTATGTTAGAATGAAACGGTTTCCTCGATCAGGAGATGGGTTAATCGGGCCTATCAAGTCAAATGGCACTCTGTCAAACGGGTTTCCTATCAGGGGCATAACACCTATCGGGACTTTCTGGACTTTACCTTTCGGGAAGGTCGTTTGACAAACCCATCACTGAATCATGTGCTAGTTTTAACACTTCATTTCTTAAATCCGAGGGAACACACATTTGTTTGAACAACTTACCATTTTCAATCTTCTCACTCTGGAAATATCTATACAGAATTTCTCTGGCTACTACAAATCGGGTATTTGCACCCGTCTTAGACACAAGCTGTGAATTCTCACTTGCTCTCTCTCGAAATTTACTCAGAGTTATGTCACTCCTTTGCTTTTCCTTAACTTCTTCTACGCCAATCTCACCGATACTCCCCATCACTTTCAGCTTCTTAATATCTCCCCTTTCTCTTTCTGCGCCCTCGTTTGCACAGCATTTAAATGCTCACTGTCACCCTTCTCACCTCCAACCTCTTTGCTCTGACTCTGTCTCTCCCAACCTAAATCTCCATCACCTGGCTCTCTAAAACCTACCATATTGCCTAAATTGAGGTCATATATGGGGTGTTCTGTACAGAGGGCTTTAACCGTGCCTGTAAAATAGGGGATATCAACAAAGATTATAGCTATTGGTAACCGTCGCACAGTCCCGTCTAAGACACATTTCTGTGTTTCACCAGTTAGACATTCCGACAAAATCCCTCCTGTCAGCTACACTGGAACAACCACTATCCCGCAACATCTTGACATTATTCATGTAACCCTTCGAAACTGGCATATTCTGAAAGACGGTCTTCTTTCCCCTACAAGACCCTGACATCAAAGGTAATTCCTGATTCCCATCAAGTGTAACCGAATTCTCTTGAACCTGAATATTCTCTTGGACAAAACAACCAACATCACCAACATCTACTCTATCGGAATAATCATTCTGCCTTTCTTGACCACCTAAACCTAAACCACCTCTATGACCACCTCTGCAAACAAAATTTCTTCTACTCATGTACCTGCTTCTAGACCATTCACTCTGACAATTTGTATTCATTGCACAAACATTTTCGGACCTATTTGTCTTACCAGTAAACTTTTGTGGACAGTCTTTGGCAATGTGTGCACCAGAGCGACAGATATAACAATACCTAGACCTCTCACTTCTATTCTGGGTTGTATTTGACCTGAATTCGCTATAACTTGGCTTCGAATTAAGTACTGGCTTACCTGGGTTACTAATATTACCATGTGCTTCTAAATACTGATCTGCAATTTCAGCCATTTCTTCTACTGATTTAACTTTCCGCTCTTTTAAAAATACATGCAAAGGTTTACTTGACGACTCAAACTAAGTCTTTTTACCCTTCAAATGTTTCATTTACTTTGGCCAAACCCATCCATCTCACAACGTACTCATTCATTCTGACGACAAACTGTTGGGCTGATTCACCAGTCTCCACTTTACAAGTCCGGAGTTTTTGTCTAAACCCTTCTTCTGTCAACTGGAAACGCTTGAGCAGAGAATCTTTCAGAACACCAGAATTGATTGAGTCCTTGGCAGATAACCTCGAGTACACATCTAAGGCTTTACCCTGTAGAAGCGCACTAAGATTAGTTGCCCACTGATCTTTAGACCACTCAGCATTGTCTGAAAACCTTTCAAAACGTTTGAAATAAGCGTCAATATTATCTTTACCTTCAACAAAATTAGGCAATTAGGGCATTTTCGCACGGACTTCTTTTTTAACTGGACCTGTATAGCCCTTACACTTAAGTATTTCTAACTCAAGTGCAAATTCTCTCTCTCTAGCAACATTCTCTAACTCTAACCGTTTCATTTCTCTAGCTGCCATTATTTCTTCTTTTTCTTCATTGGCTCTTCTCTCTCTTTCTCTTTCATTTTTCTCCTCAGCTTTCTCATTTTCGGCCTTTACGAAATCAAATAACTCTGTTCCAGTTAGCCCTAACTCTTTCTCAAGAGAAACAAACTTTTCCATTTTCTTTTCAGAATGTCCATACAACACTAAATAAACTAGAACCAGTCTCGATATTCTGTTTGTAAAATGCAAACGAATACTTGCAACTATTTATAATCCGTATGAAATGGATCCCGGACGAGCCCCCATTTGTCACAATTTTCCACTGGCTGGCCAATTGTGATTCCGGAATTCTTTTCAATAGAACAAGTAAATAACGAGACTGTCCAGTATATCAATCTATTTAAATATCCACTCAACCTATTAACATAATATAACGTACAATGCAACTATATATCTAACTCATATATATTCCGAATGCCACTGGTGCACAACGAACGGTTTGTGAACGTTAGACGATCGTGTTGAGCGTGTGACTAACGTGTGAATAACGACAGAATAGCGTTTTGACGTTCGTTTGACTTTAGTCACACGCTGTGTGCGCTAGGGGGACCGTTCAGCTCGCCAGTGAGTGAGTCGTTCACTGCAAAGCAAACGTTTAGTAACAACCAAGTAACGCTAGAGTAACGACTGACTAACGATATCCGAACGATTGCAACGCTCATCGAACGTTAGTAAAACGTTACATTAACGTTCTTAAACGTTCTTCAGCGTTTAAAATTAAACGTTGGAGAACGCTGGTCTCAGTGAGAACCTTTGTTCAAACTTGTTTTCCGGACCAGCGTTCTCCGGCGATCACCGACGTTCACTAGCGTTCACAAGCGTTCACACAACGTTCTTCTGGCGCTATCCCAGTGACCATGGGCGACTACCAACGGTTCCTCAAACGCCAGAGAACGCTGACCAAAACGTCATGGTGTGACGGGCTCATAAATGTTTTAATCTTTAAGTGCATAATGTTCCTTTGAATTCCTTTTCAGGTGCTTCTCTGGCAAGGAGTGCATGGGATTTTAAATGTGGTTCGTCGAATATTCATATGCCTTTAACCCAGACATGCGATGGGATTAGTCAGTGTCCATATAATGATGATGAAGCGATTTGTGATTTTAAATGTGTTGGAAGATGCTCTTGCAAACCATACATTGTAAATTGTCAATCGAGTGGAATAAGAGAGATTGACCTACTGGATCTTGATTCAGCAACACGTGTACTAGATATCAGTAATACCGCGGTATTTACGGATGGAAGCCTTACAATTCAGAAACGGTTCCCGTATCTATTAAAGCTATATGCAAAAGGCAGCAATCTGACTTCAGTTAAAGATAGAACATTTACAAACGCATCAAGTTTGATTCATCTTGATCTGAGTTTTAACAAAATTAAAGTTTTAGGAAAAGATGCGTTTTTCGGATTGAGATCTATCAGAGTATTAAATATGGAAGGAAATGCCCTTCTCTCGGAAATAGAACCATTAGTATTCCAAATTCTTGGCTATTTAGATAATATTTTGATGACAAAGACAATACTTTCCCAAATTTTGCCAAATACATTTTCCGGATTAAAATCAAATACTTTAGATATATCCGAAAATAAAATCACCACAATACATAAATATACGTTCAACAATTTTAATGCATTGGAAATCAACTTTGAAGGAAACGATATCGTAGATTTTGATACAAAGCTGTTTGTCGGGGTAAAAAACTTCGAGCGCCCTCATACAAATTCTGCTGCTACAAACCCAGCACAGTGAAGAGTGAGAATTGTTGGCCACATGAAGATGAGTTCTCTTCGTGTGAAGATTTGTTTTTGCTGTTTTTTTCCAACGCCACAACATTCATTTATCGTGTAATCCATAACAGAAAGAAAGTGCAGAAAGGTTTTGGAATGTTTGTTTTGAATCTAGCCGCCTCAGACTTTCTCATGGGTGTTTACCTGCTTATTATTGCAATTGCAGATATAAGTTTTCGAGAAAGGTAAGTCATACAATTTTATATATGCATTTCTGCAGGCATATTTCCGTTACTGAGCACTGACCGTAGATGGAGCTATGACTGTATCTTACAAAAGTATATCCAGTAAAACCTCTCTTTAACGGCAACTTAATTATGTTGATTAGTTGGTATTTAGGGCAGTTGGCTGCTTAAAGCAAGGTGACAGTAAAAAAGAACGCTCCTATAGGAGCATTCTGTTTTACTTTCATTTTGCCTTAAGCAGCCACCTACCTTTAACACAAAATACTTGATGTAATAAAATAATTGCCGTTATAGAGATGTTTCCCTGCACTGTATGTATTGTAACAGAGCAACAGATAAAGGTGCGAACCCGAATACTAAAACCGTCATTTCTTCTCAAAACCCTTTGTTTTGACAACTCTCTTCGAGAGGATTCCAAATTGTGGTCACAAAATAGGGTTTGTTGAAGAAATAAATTATTCTTTTATAATATTTTAGTTAACGCATCTTATCTGGATCTCTGGTAGTTATTTAGCCTACATATGTGGTTAAAAGTGAAAATCCACCGATGCAATCATCCATTAATGGGGTTTGATATTTACCTGAACATATAGAACAAAAATACTGAACTATGGGTATATTTAAAGTTTATCATAGGTTTATATTTATATAGAGTAGATACTGTCTCTAGCGGTCACCAAGAAGAGGTCTAATTATGGGTCTGTACGCCCGATGGTAGTTTAATGCAGATCAAACGTAATGCAGAAAGTTTCAGGTCTCTGTGACCTTGACCTTGACATTTGGCCTTGAAATTGGTCTTGAAATTGGCAGGCAAAATCGTGTACTTTGAACTCCTCCTTCACTTTCAACCTGATTCACTTGATACTTGGCATAAATGTTACTCAGGAGTAGTAGATGTGCAAGACACAAATTTCAGGTCAGGTCTCTGTGACCTTGACCTTGACCTTTGTCCTTGAAATTGGTCTTGAAATTGGCAGGCAAAATCTTGTACTTTGAACTCCTCCTTCAATTTCAACCTGATTCACTTGATACTTGGCATAAATGTTACTCAGGAGTAGTAGATGTGCAAGACACAAATTTCAGGTCTCTGTAACCTTGACCTTGACCTTTGGCCTTGAAATTAGTCTTGAAATTGGCAGGCAAAATCTTGTACTTTGAACTCCTCCTTCACTTTCAACCTGATTCACTTGATACTTGGCATAAATGTTACTCAGGAGAAGTAGATGTGCAAGACACAAATTTCAAATCCCTGTGACCTTGACCTTTGGCCTTGAAATTGGTCTTAAAATTGGCAGGCAAAATCTTGTACAGCGAACTCCTCCTTCACTTTCAACCTGATTTACTTGATACTTGGCATAAATGTTACTCAGGAGTAGTAGATGTGCAAGACACAAATTACAGGTCTCTGTGACCTTGACCTTGACCTTTGGCCTTGAAATTGGTCTTGAAATTGGCAGGCAAAATCTTGTACTTTGAACTCCTCCTTCAATTTCAACCTGATTCACTTGATACTTGGCATAAATGTTACTCAGGAGTAGTATATGTGCAAGACACAAATTTAAGGTCTCTGTGACCTTGACCTTGACCTTTGTCCTTGAAATTGGTCTTGAAATTGGCAGGCAAAATCTTGAACTTTGAACTCCTCCTTCAATTTCAACCTGATTCACTTGATACTTGGCAATAAATTACTCAGGAGTAGTATACGTGAAAGACACAACTTTCAGGTCTCTGTGACCTTGACCTTGACCTTTGTCCTTGAAATTGGTCTTGAAATTGGCAGGCAAAATCCTGTACTTTGAACTCCTTCACTTTCAACCTGATTCACTTCATACTTGTTTTGGCTTGTAATATGGGGAGTTGGCGTCGCAAACTCCTCCTTCAGTTTTAAAGTTACTGAATTTATATTTGGGATACGTAATGGTCACAAATAGCAGATGCGCAAGACACAATTTTCATGTGTTTACGGTTAGCCATTGTAGAATTATCCCCCCCTGAACTTTGAATATTTTTTCTCATTTTTACATGAAACATGGGGAGTTGGTGTCACAAACTCCTCCTTCATTTTGAAACTTATTAAATTGATACTTGCCATACATACTAAACACGAATAGTACATGTGCAAGACACAATTTTCCTGTGTTTAGTGTTAGCCATTACAGAATTTTCTCTATTTGAACTTTGGGTATATTTGTTATTTGGTCCTGTTACATGTTCAAAACTTGAATTTGCAATCAAGGCTGCCGTGTGGGGGTATTCATCACCTTTAGTGATAGTTCTAGTTAATATTGATGACGTCATTATTTCCTACATGAATATTGATCAGGGAAAGGGTTAAGCACCCACTGATTGCTTAGGATAAGTGTTGCTGTACATGGACACGAATACCATGTTAGTCTACAAATACAGCTTGGAATTACAGTTTCTTGTAAAGTTAGTTGACGAGGTTTTGGGGGAAAACAATAATTAATTTTAAGACTGCATGTGAAGGCAATATTATAAAAACTATCACCTGGTGGGATTACAGTCTCTATAGATTCGTTCAGAATGAGTGCATGTGGAAAGTAACGTATGGTATGATGACAGCCCATGTGTAATATTTTCTATGTATTACTTGCAACTTTCCTAACATATAACATTATACTGTTGTTTTTTCCTTTTCCATCTAGATACATGCTAATGGATGATTATTGGAGAACGAGTATTTGGTGCAATATAGCAGGTGTATTGGCAACAGTTTCGTCCGAGGCAAGCGTCCTATTGATGTGCCTCATTACCGTGGACAGATTTCTAGTTATAAAGTATCCCTTTGGACAGCGGAGGTTCAGTGTCAGAGCGTCTAGAATAGCCGTAGCAATGACCTGGACAACTTCACTGCCGCTTGCATTAGTACCAGTTATAATTCAAGATTATTTTCAAGGAAGCTTCTATTCATCCTCAGGCGTTTGTCTTGCCATGCCACTGACTCATCGCAGACCTCCGGGATGGTTGTATTCTTTCATAGTATATGTCGCTATCAACTTCGTTGCCTTTATCCTAAAAGCAATTGAACAGTTTGCAATATTCTTAGAAATCAGGAAAAGCTCAAAACGGATGGAGCAGTACAAATCTCAGACAAGAAATGATACTGCCATTGCAAGGAACTTGTTGCTCATTCTAACTACAGATTTTCTGTGTTGGTTCCCGATTGGAGTTATGGGTAAGACTTTCAAACAAACAGTTTCCATCTAGTGTAATATATAACCCATGTGCTGAGCCTTTTGTGATTATATAACGTTGATGTTACTAGCCAAAACATAAAGAATGTCAAAGTATTAGGTGACAATATCTGGGTCCATGCTTATAAAGCTGTTTGAGTCTGAGTTCGTTCTCAAGATTTTGATTGGTCAGATGTAAGCTATAGGCATGGATACTGGTGTTCGCTCATAAAACAAATCTTATTTATTTGTTGATTTAAAACGTTTAAACTAGTAAAGAGAAAAAAGTAGTTAAGTAAAACATGAAGAGCCACACACATGACGCATCCACCACCAAAACATCGATAGAAAATAAATTACACACACGCATGTACGCACGCTCGTACCTACATACACACAAACACACACACGGTATACAGACAGACACCAGATGAAAGCGTCTCCTCTTTGCACCTCCTGGTATATTATATCTGTTTTACGCAGCCATCTGCCGTTTACAACCTCATAATATTAGTATGTTATCACATTTTAGATAGTATTACGTATACAGAGATACAGATAAAGGTACATACTCAAATACTCCAATCGTCTCTAAGAGACGATTCTAAAGAGTGGTGACAACATAGGCTTTCGTTGAGAAATAAAGAAGTTATTTTTCAAAGGTTTTAATTTAGGCATCTTATATGGACCTCTGTGCATACATGCATATTTCATGTATTGTAGCTATAATGGCGTACGATGGTCTTGTGATCTCTGGTGACGCTTATGCCTGGGCCGCAGTGTTAGTCGTGCCGGTAAACTCCGCTCTTAATCCCTTTTTGTATGCACTCTCAGCTGTAGTGGGTTCAAAGGTAATTTTAACATGATCATTTGAGTTAATTGAGTGACTAGGTTTGTCTGTATTAGAATTGTGACTTAACTCTTTGCTCCATAAATACGCATTTCTATGACTTTGCAAACCGAGAAAACCCAGACCAGAGACTCCTGTAGGAGCCGTCTGATCAGGATCTGTTCTGTTTGCTTATGATATAACATAGATATGATTCTAAAGTTTCTGCCATGGCCAAATATTATTTTGTTCGTAATAAAATGAATCTAATTAATATTCATTATATCACTATTTCTTATGTGAATATATTCATGAAATAAACGGTTAAACGAGCATCTGGGTCGTTCTCAAGCTTTTGATTTGTCAAATTTGAGTTCTCAAGCTTTTGATTGGTCAGATTTGAGCCAAAGGCTCAAATCTGACCAATCAAAAACTTGAGAACGAGCTCACACTCAACTAAAAGTTTTATAAGCATGGACCCAGTGTTCAATGATTTGATTATAGTTCAAAACATATACATTTCCGCTGTCAATGTTATATTTGTAATTACCTATGCAAACAGTTTGTATCCAGATTAGACGCTTTGTAACTCGTCGTCTCAACAGGATATAACAGCTTTGTTACTTTGCCTTATTATTGAAACAAAAATGAAGAAAAATGAATAATTGTAACGGACGTCAAAGTTTGCGAACGACAACATTTGGCGGCGAAAGAGTTAAAGATGCGAAACACAATAGAAATAAGTAGACTTGTTAGTCTAAACTTAGTGTTGTTATACCTTCTGATCCTTCGAGATCATGAATTTCAGTACTTCTTGTTCTGAAAATTGAATACCGCTTAAGCCGGTGCTAGGGGGCGTGAGCAGTGTTGCATTTTCAATTACTGTTCATGAACAGACTCAATAAAACCGAGTCTGCAATTTTCTCTTTCTGTGTTGTAATTTTTGCTCTCGGGGATCACGCCTTTTCAGAATATATTAACTTAAGCGAACATGGAAAGCTACTATAAGGTGATTATTGGACTGCACTTAAATATTGTTTGCTTCTTTTTAACTCTTTTGCTGCCAAATTTCGACCTCTTATACAATTTTAATTGCTTTCTCTTCTTTTTAGCTTCAAACAGGCACAGTAACAGTTTGTAGGTAACATGCACAACTATTTAACAGGTCCGTAACCAGAGTTGTAGGTATTTGCATATTGCTATTGTTCTGTCGAGATGTCTTATTTTACGATGGCACATTTACAAACTGGGTCCAATGTTATAAAACTTCTGAGTAAGCTCAGAATCTTACAAATCAGATGCTTGAGAATGATCTCAGACTCAAGACAAATGTTTTATAACCGTGTGTCTGGTTGATACGTACCAGACGATCTTCGGAAAGGTGTCCGAAGTGATTTTCAGTAATACAAAGCATGGCTATGAAACGCAGAAAGAAACATTCTGATGAAAATGAATAAGTTTGTGTCGTTTGAGAAATAATAGACTTCGATAGAAAGAAAGCGGACTTACATGTCAAATGAATTTTCGTATTACTTTCAGTGACCTCGTAATAACAGATGTCGTCTTAAACAAATATGCATTTAAATTTTTACCATATTTTATGAAAATCGATAAAGGTCAAATAAAGGTCAATGACCTGATTTACATTAATAGATACGATAGAACCTGTCTAAAGCGGCCATAAAATATGGGTACAGTGAAACCTCTCTATAACGGCCACTAAAATACATCAAGTATTTTTGTTATATGCATGTGACTGCTTTAAGCAAGGTGAAAGAGAAACAGAACGCTCCTATAGGATTAATTAACACAATTTAGTGGCCGTTATAGAGAGGTTGTACTGTATATCTATGTTTCTGTAAGGCAGGTGGTATCTTAACGCAGGTCAGAAGTAATGAAATAAGCTCCTATACAGACTTTCTGCATTACTTTTGCTCTGCATTTAGCAAACACTTGTGTTTTAAGACTCCTTATGTTCAATAACTGAATGACTGCTTTAGACAGGTTCTACTGTAGATATACGAGCGGTGAAGTATGAATAAATTATATAATGAATAAACAATGTGAACAATGTCATCTTATTGCATTATACGGAACAATTTGCGCAATATTTTTCTAGACATGTCCTTATCCAAGGTTCCTATGATAAAAATGCCTGATATGATCTTTTGGTGTTCTTTATCTGTATCCGAACAGATTTCACTTTTCATATTCATTTCTGAGATGATGTCGTACTACATAATTTCCGGACAATAGGTAAAAGGTAAAGGTAAGGTTTATAGTCTGGAACTACATACAATGTACATATTCTCCCGACTTCACAATTTACCCCCTGCTCACTGGGTTATATGTCGGCCATTAACACTCGGCGCCCATGGCAGCCATGGCACATGGGCTTATTTTCCTCACAGGTACCCATTTATACACCTGGGTAGAGAGGAGCAAACGTGGGATGCAATTTTTGCTCAGAAAAATTCTGACAATGATAACACCCCCTTCTCACCGATATCATATTTCATGGTTGACAGTAATTCACCATTTTCTCTGATGATTACGTATTTTATGGTAGGCTGGTTTGCTGACATTTAACATCAACCCATTTCTCAAATTATACAGTAGAACCCCGCTAATGCGACCACTTAATCAATAAACATGGGTGTCTTTATAAGCAGGTGGTTGCTTAATGCAGGGCAAAAGTACTGCAGAAAGCTCCTCTATGAGCTTTCTGCAGTACTTTTTTCCTGCATTAAGCTACTACCTGCATGTAGCACCCATGATTATACCTCGTTTAGGTGGTCGCATTAGTATCATACTTCATGATGTCTTATCTTATGGTTTGCTGTCGATACAATCCAATTTCTCAGATGAAGTCATATTTCACGGGTTGCTCTTCGCGCCCCTCTCTCCCTAATTTCCCAGACGATGTGGAATGCCATAGCTTGCTGGCATCCTTGATGGTCAGATGACGCACTATTTCATGCTTTACTATCATAGACCCCCTCCCTTTCAATATATAGTTTACTATGGAAATCATATTTAAATTGAATATCAGGAGCCTTTAAAAGTTTGACATCGACCCAAGTTTGAGACTCAGAGTGTGTCAAAGCACAAATTCAAATGATTTAACATAATTATTACTTATCTAAATATATATTTGGTTGTATTGTGCGTATTGATAACCAATTAAACAATGGAGACGGGCATAGAAATTAAAACATGGAAATCATTCTACTTTTATTACAACATTATGTCGAAATACACGTAGTTCTAAGAATTGCTAACACATTTTATTTCAAGAAGAGAAATGTAATTGCGTTAAACTAAAGAAAGCTAAAATACAAAAAAAACCACCAAATGGTTTCACACGATATATACATGGACGTAACTGTTATTCAACAATCTAAGGCTAACCTTTTCACCGCCATAGGTGAATCCGTGATAACCTTTGCAGTTTGGATCTAGACCTAACTCAGAGTAACTTCTCAGTCTCATCAGGATCCAAACTGTTTGACACTTGTTATAATCTTAAAAGGAAATTGGAGAAACTGGAACTTTGAAAACATGAAGCGGAAAATTATCTTAGCTGATGAAATTTATTTGGAACGAAAGCGTTAATACGAGAACATTTTGAATATTCTCGTCATTTGGTTTAACTCTTATGGCGCAGAATTAGTTTCGTCTGAAAACGTTCGGACCGTCTGAAATATGAACAGGAATATCAAAGAAGTCGTAAGCTTCAGTCACTATTTAAAATAAGCAAAGTGAATGTGATCTAAATTCATATAAATTCAAAAAAGGTAAATGCGAATATATACAATCCTGAGGATATAATGTTATACAAAAAAGATACACACATAACAATATCAACCAGCACACATTAATATGCCCGATCGCACGCACGCACGCGCACACACATGGATGCATACAAGCACGCACGCACTCATCACACAAACACACACACACACAAAACAACATTGAAAATTTCATATGTTCGAGAACAGGTGTTGAACTCAAATACCGGTAGGTATTTTAATAAACTACGACTATAGAGTGTGTTTCTACTCTGACTCGAAATTAACATCATTATCCGGTAAAACAAATGCAACAAAATAGTGATACATGTATTATAGTCGAAGGTCATTTAAGCATTCATTTTACAACACTAAGGTGAAACTGATTACCAACATCTGCACAATCTACGGAAAATGCAAAGCAATGGATTCAACAGATTTAACAACGTGTATTGCAAGAGCTGTTGTTCTTATCCGTAATATACAGTTAATTTTTAAGACGTGCACCACATAACAATCAAATATATTATTACCTAAGAAATTATATCCAGGAAAAAACAAGAACACAAATAAGCCAAATTATTTGATTTTAAAACACTGGTGACGTAAGAGTTAGTTTATTTTACGCCAGACGCAGTTTTGTGATATTCGCTAGCAAGTCAAACACAAATATTTCACTAATAAATATGTGCATGAGTATTTGATGTTTAGGAATTTATTATCATAACCAAAAGTTTGTATAGACATATTGTCTAGCAGACTTTGAAAGCTATCAAAATTAAGCTGACTTCTAGCGGTTATGAGCTTAAATGAATCATATCGAACGCCACCAAGAACGTTTACACGTTTGCAAACGATCTGCTGTGAAACAATTTTCTACCCTAAAAAACTAGTCTTCCTCACTACATGGCGGCATATATTAATATCATTTACTGAAATTCGCGAACGCACAACAAACTTCATTGTGCAAAATTGTTCTGAAATCTGGATAGAATGTTTTGTTTCCACTTCGTACAAAGAACTTAGGAGCTTTCTGTATTACTTTCGCCCAGCATAGAGCAACCGCCTGCGTTTAAAACTCCTAAGGTCAATAAATGAATGATATCTTAATATAGTTTCTACTGTAATTAAGTAGAAAATGTTCTATGAGGGAAAGCTTAACTACACAAACTGAATGGCACCTGACAGTTAAAGACATATGAGGGACACGGTCCTTTATTTTGTGCAGAGTAAACCAGTAGTTAAATTACCGAAATAAATTGTAAGCATCAGACAGTTGTTCTGTATTTGCAGGAATGTGATCGGCCCCATGCATGCGTGGATACAGAGTTCAGAGGTCTCAAACAGAGGATACAAACAGCGTGCTATATATTTGTTTTCTATAGTTTCATTTCAGTGTATACAGTAGAAAATGTCTGAACCCTTTCACAGCCAATGTCGCATAAATGCATATCGACAAATAGTGCAGTCCCAGATCGAAGCGGTGTCTGATCAGGGACAACACTTTTTGTCGCAATCTCTATTTCTATATAATTCGAGGGTATAAAGGTAAAAGGTACTAAGTAACATTTTTGTAAAAGAAAAAACTTTTTGATATTTTTCACACCCTTAATATAGCAGTTTTCTTCTAAAGAAGTATGTATGTTATCTGAGCAATATTAAGTAATAATCAAAGGCCTGTTACAACCACTTTTGCAATAATAACCAGAATTGCAATAAATTTTTCTAGATTTAAGAATTAGGTTACCGTTGCATTTCGGGTAGTTGCTAGTAGTTGCAAACAACTTTACATGACATGCCCGGACGAAAACAAAGCCCAAATGGGCTTATCAGTAAATTAGGAAAACAACTATTTATCAGTGTTTTCTCTTTTTAAACACTGGATGGGTTGATAGACTAGTCAATTATATGATTGTTTGTTTTGAAAGTTGTTGAACTTTACTTTTTAAAGCTAATTCGGATAATATGGAAGCCTAATGGGCTTATCTGCCAACCATGAACTTGCCAAAAACTACCTGTTCTGAACTTAATATATAATTGAAATTTGACAGTAATGATAACAATGAAGACCAATTTGCCATAGTCTACTAGATCAGACACCTTTTCAAGAATTACAAAATGTTTATTGCGAAACTGGTTGAGATGTAAAAAGTGTCTAAATTCGTATTGCAATTACTTGACAACCACTTTTGCAATAAAAACCAGAATTGCAATAAACTTTTCTACATTGGAGAAATGAGTTATTCGTGCTTTGGCAACACTTGTAAACATAGGCGAACATCTCAAATGGACACACCCAAATGCCAACAAAGCCTAAATGGGCTTATCAGCACATTATGAAACCAACCTTATATCGTCTCTTTCTGTTTGAACATTGGGGATTGACAGCGTAGTCCCAACCACTTTTGCAATAAATTTATTGCAAAACTGGTTGGGATGTAAAATGGGTCCAAATTCGTATTGCAATTACTTGACAACCAGTTTTGCAATAAAAACCAGAATTGCAATAAACTTTTTCTGGATGAAACGAAGAAGTGATTGTTGCATTTTGGGTAGTTGCTAATAGTTGCAAACATCTTAATAGGACATACTCGGATGGAATTAAAGCCCAAATGGGCTTATCAGTAAACTAGAAAACCAATCACTTATCAGTGTTTTCTCTGTTTGAACATCGGCTGGATTGATAAATTAGTCGATTATAGGATTATTTGTTTCAAAGGTAGTTGCAAACATCTTTTTAAAACTAATTCGGATAATATGGAAGCCTAATAGCCTTATCAGTCATCTATGACATTGGCCCAAAACTACCTGTTCTGAACTTACATGTTCGAAAATTGACAGGAATGATAACAATGTAGACGAGTTTGCCATAGTCTGCAAGAGCAGACCCCTTTTCAAGAATTGCAAAATGTTTATTGCGAAACTGGTTGGGATGTAAAAAGTGACATAATTTGTATTGCAATTATTTGACAACCAGTTTCGCAATAAAACCCAGAATTGCAATAAACTTTTCTACATTGGAGAAATCAGTTATTCATGCTTTGGCGGCAGTTTTAAACAGGTGGGAACATCTCAAATGGACACATCCAAATTCCAACAAAGCCTAAATGGGCTTATCAGCACATTATGAAACCAACCTTATATCGTCTCTTTCTGTTTGAACATTGGGGATTGACAGCGTAGTCCCAACCACTTTTGCAATAAATTTATTGCAAAACTGGTTGGGATGTAAAATGGGTCCAAATTCGTATTGCAATTACTTGACAACCACTTTTGCAATAAAAACCAGAATTGCAATAAACTTTTCTACATTGGAGAAATGTGTTATTCATGTATCGGCAGCAGTTGTTAACAGACGCGAACATCTCAAATGGACACATCGCAATGCCAACAAAGCCTAAATGGGCTTATCAGCACATTATGAAACCAACCTTATATCGTCTCTTTCTGTTTGAACATTGGGGATTGACAGCGTAGTCCCAACCACTTTTGCAATAAATTTATTGCAAAACTGGTTGGGATGTAAAATGGGTCCAAATTCGTATTGCAATTACTTGACAACCACTTTTGCAATAAAAACCAGAATTGCAATAAACTTTTCTACATTGGAAAAATGAGTTATTCATGTATCGGCGGCAGTTGTTAACAGACGCGAACATCTCAAATGGATACACCGCAATGCTAACAAAGCCTAAATGGGCTTATCAGCACATTATGAAACCAACCTTATATCGTCTCTTTCTGTTTGAACATTGGGGATTGACAGCGTAGTCCCAACCACTTTTGCAATAAATTTATTGCGAAACTGGTTGGGATGTAAAATGGGTCCAAATTCGTATTGCAATTACTTGACAACCACTTTTGCAATAAAAACCAGAATTGCAATAAACTTTTCTACATTGGAGAAATGAGTTATTCATGTATCGGCGGCAGTTGTTAACAGACGCGAACATCTCAAATGGACACATCGCAATGCCAACAAAGCCTAAATGGGCTTATCAGCACATTATGAAACCAACCTTATATCGTCTCTTTCTGTTTGAACATTGGGGATTGACAGCGTAGTCCCAACCACTTTTGCAATAAATTTATTGCAAAACTGGTTGGGATGTAAAATGGGTCCAAATTCGTATTGCAATTACTTGACAACCAGTTTTGCAATAAAAACCAGAATTGCAATAAACTTTTTCTGGATGAAACAAAGAAGTGACTGTTGCATTTCGGGTAGTTGCTAATGGTTGCAAACATCTTAATAGGACATACCCGGATGCAATTAAAGCCCAAATGGGCTTATCAATAAACTAGAAAACCAATCATTTATCAGTGTTTTCTCTGTTTGAACATCGGCTGGATTGATAAATTAGTCGATTATAGGATTATTTGTTTCAAAGGTAGTTGCAAACATCTTTTTAAAGCTAATTTGGATAATGTGGAAGTCTAATAGGCTTATCAGTCATCTATGACATTGGCCCAAAACTACCTGTTCTGAACTTACATGTTCGAAAATTGACAGGAATGATAACAATGTAGACGAGTTTGCCATAGTCTGCAAGAGCAGACCCCTTTTCAAGAATTGCAAAATGTTTATTGCGAAACTGGTTGGGATGTAAAAAGTGACATAATTTGTATTGCAATTATTTGACAACCAGTTTCGCAATAAAACCCAGAATTGCAATAAACTTTTCTACATTGGAGAAATCAGTTATTCATGCTTTGGCGGCAGTTTTAAACAGGTGGGAACATCTCAAATGGACACATCCAAATTCCAACAAAGCCTAAATGGGCTTATCAGCACATTATGAAACCAACCTTATATCGTCTCTTTCTGTTTGAACATTGGGGATTGACAGCGTAGTCCCAACCACTTTTGCAATAAATTTATTGCAAAACTGGTTGGGATGTAAAATGGGTCCAAATTCGTATTGCAATTACTTGACAACCACTTTTGCAATAAAAACCAGAATTGCAATAAACTTTTCTACATTGGAGAAATGTGTTATTCATGTATCGGCGGCAGTTGTTAACAGACGCGAACATCTCAAATGGACACATCGCAATGCCAACAAAGCCTAAATGGGCTTATCAGCACATTATGAAACCAACCTTATATCGTCTCTTTCTGTTTGAACATTGGGGATTGACAGCGTAGTCCCAACCACTTTTGCAATAAATTTATTGCAAAACTGGTTGGGATGTAAAATGGGTCCAAATTCGTATTGCAATTACTTGACAACCACTTTTGCAATAAAAACCAGAATTGCAATAAACTTTTCTACATTGGAAAAATGAGTTATTCATGTATCGGCGGCAGTTGTTAACAGACGCGAACATCTCAAATGGATACACCGCAATGCTAACAAAGCCTAAATGGGCTTATCAGCACATTATGAAACCAACCTTATATCGTCTCTTTCTGTTTGAACATTGGGGATTGACAGCGTAGTCCCAACCACTTTTGCAATAAATTTATTGCGAAACTGGTTGGGATGTAAAATGGGTCCAAATTCGTATTGCAATTACTTGACAACCACTTTTGCAATAAAAACCAGAATTGCAATAAACTTTTCTACATTGGAGAAATGAGTTATTCATGTATCGGCGGCAGTTGTTAACAGACGCGAACATCTCAAATGGACACATCGCAATGCCAACAAAGCCTAAATGGGCTTATCAGCACATTATGAAACCAACCTTATATCGTCTCTTTCTGTTTGAACATTGGGGATTGACAGCGTAGTCCCAACCACTTTTGCAATAAATTTATTGCAAAACTGGTTGGGATGTAAAATGGGTCCAAATTCGTATTGCAATTACTTGACAACCAGTTTTGCAATAAAAACCAGAATTGCAATAAACTTTTTCTGGATGAAACAAAGAAGTGACTGTTGCATTTCGGGTAGTTGCTAATGGTTGCAAACATCTTAATAGGACATACCCGGATGCAATTAAAGCCCAAATGGGCTTATCAATAAACTAGAAAACCAATCATTTATCAGTGTTTTCTCTGTTTGAACATCGGCTGGATTGATAAATTAGTCGATTATAGGATTATTTGTTTCAAAGGTAGTTGCAAACATCTTTTTAAAGCTAATTTGGATAATGTGGAAGTCTAATAGGCTTATCAGTCATCTATGACATTGGCCAAAAAGTACCTGTTCTGAACTAAAATGTTCGAAATTTGACAGGAATAATAACAATGAAGACGAGTTTGCCATAGTCTGCTAGATCAGACACCTTTTCAAGAATTACAAAATGTTTATTGCGAAACTGGTTGGGATGTAAAAAGTTATATAATTTGTATTGCAATTGTTCGACAACCAGTTTCGCAATAAAACCCAGAATTGCAATAAACTTTTCTTCATTGGAGAAATGAGTTATTCGTGCTTTGGCAACAGTTGTAAACATAGGCGAACATCTCAAATGGACACACCCAAATGCCAACAAAGCCTAAATGGGCTTATCAGCACATTATGAAACCAACCTTATATCGTCTCTTTCTGTTTGAACATTGGGGATTGACAGCGTAGTCCCAACCACTTTTGCAATAAATTTATTGCGAAACTGGTTGAGATGTAAAAAGTGTCTAAATTCGTATTGCAATTACTTGACAACCAGTTTTGCAATAAAAACCAGAATTGCAATAAAAACTATGTTCTATAGAAAACTGGCCTCCCCTGGGGTGGGGCTTTATTTCGTAGCATGACTTGACTGAAATTAGCACACAGTTTGGATTCTGATCTGACGCATACCTGTATGTTACTTCATATGTGGTTTGTACATAAGTTAATTGTAAGATTGATATGCATTAACCCTTTCCTCCATAAAACGCCTTTCTACGCCTCTGTAATAGCCACTTTATGAAACCATTGTGATAAATAGAGCATTTGCTCCATATGAGTAAATGCTCTATTTATCACAATGGTTTCAAATCTACGCAATTCTGAAATTTTCCGTTTCTCTAATTCATGCTCCTTATCAGTAGATTTATTCAAAGAGGTAGGATCTGAAAATAGCCTATGAGGGAATTGGTTAAAAACAGTGTGAATAAACAGACACTAATTCTGAAGCAGACAACTTTATAGAGTTTTGACCAGGAAATTGACCTCTCCAGTGATTGCATAACACAGACTGAGTAGCTGGAGTCCTTCTGGCTCAGTGGAACCTTTATAGTGTAATAGTCTATTTTAAATTATAACAAACAGGGAAGGGCCAATTTTAACCTCAGAACTATGATATTAACAAATTTCTATAAGGTATATTAGGTAAATCTATACACCAAATATCTAAGCTCTGTGACATGTAGTTTTTGACAAGAAGATACTTAAAGTTTTCCCCATGCTACTTGTACAGAATAACAGTCAGCTAGAGAAACCTGGCCACCCCTGGGACCGTTGCGGGGCCAATTTTGACTCCAGGGACATAATTTATATAATTTTTTAGAGGACCGATAGGTGATGCTATGTGCTAAAGATGAAAGCTGAGAACCCTGTAGATTCAGAGGAGAAGACTTTTAAAGGTTCAAATTGTTGACGACGCACGGCGCACGACACACACCGCACGACGCACAACAAACGCCGACAGACGACGGACAACAGGCGATCACAAAAGCTCACCCTGAGCACTTTGTGCTCTGGTGAGCTAAAAATGCGAACATCTTGATAAGACACATCCGAATGCCAACAAAGTCTAAACGGGCTTATCAGCCAATTACGTAATCAACCGTATATAATGTTTTTCTGTGTTGAGGATTCGCTGGTCGTTAGTATGTTTGGTAGCTTCTTCATTTGCAAATATCTTATGATAACAAAACCTAGAATAGGTTATCAACACAAACCGGAACTGACCAAATGTGATCATTTACATATTTGCCCATTATTATCTCAATGAAGACAATATTCCAAAAAAGGAATTAATATAATATATAAATACTTGAATACTTCAATGATTACTTTAATTATTACAAGAAAAAGTCAGTTTGTATGGAAGTTACAAAGTGAAATAGTGCATGCAAATTGTAACTAATATAAGCATTGAAATTATATTATTATACCATTAATACACTTAAACAATGTATGTTAACACTCTTTGAAAAATAACGACTTTGAACCCTTTCCTGCATAAATGCGCCTTTCTCCGGATTTACAAACAGAGTAGAATTAGATCAGATAGCTCTCGTGGGGACCATCTGATCAGGGTCTGTTCTGTTTGCTTATGGAATGAAATATATATGATTCTATAGTTCCTACAGTTTAATATGCCATTTTTAAAATTAATCTAATTATTATTCATGATGCCATTATTTCTTACATAAATATTCCCTGAGTTAAGGATAAACACGATCATTTCGGAATAGATTGAAAACAGTTTTATGACTGACTAGATTTCACACTGTTGACCGTACACCGTGCTTTTGTTACATTTATATACATGTAAATAATAATGATATCCTGAATAATAATTATATTAATTTTATACGGATACATTAACACAGATTTTGGGCATAGCAAATACTCTGGAATCAGATCTATATTATAACATAAATATATGCCAAATATTAAAGCTGGAAAACTGCCAGTTTCAGAGAAGATTTTCAAAGTTTTCACTATATGTTTCTATAGATAACAAGGCCCCCTGGGGTGGGACCAATTTTGACCCCAGGGACATAATTTATATACCTTTTGTAGAGGACTTAAATATGATGGTAAGTGCCAAATATGAAACCTGACAACCCTGTATATTCAGAGGAGAAGATTTTTAAATGTTCAAATTGTTGACGACTGACGGCACACGACGGACACCGCACGACGCAAGCTGACGGAGAATGGAAACCAAGCGATCACAAAAGCTCACCCTGAGCACGTTCTGGTGAGCTAAAATGGATGTTATTTCGACAAACTCGTGTTTTTCTGATAAGGCTATTAATTTTTCATATTATCCGAATTAGCTTTAAAAAGACCTTAGATCCAGCTTTTTTAAATATAGAAAACATTGAAATACATTTGTTGGAGTGGTGGTCCAGTGGTAGGAGGTTAGACTTGGGATCGGAGGGTCCCCGGTTCGAATCTTGCCATCGGGCTATCATATATTTTCTAAACAATAAATGCATCCCACGATTAATACTCTCCACCCAGGTGTATAAATGGGTTCCTGTGAGGGAAATAAGCTGCATTTGGCGCTGAATGTTAATGGCCGACATATAACCCAGTGCTAAGGGGTAAATTGTGAAGTTGGGAGAATATGTACATGTATATAGTTCATAACATTACACCTCACTTTTACCTTTACATGTACATGTATATGGTTGGTTTCCAAAATTTACTTATAAGTTTTATCCTACTACCAGGTTTGCAACTATTAGCAAGTATCCGAAATGCAACAGTAACTTCTTTGTTTCATCCAGAAAAGTTTATTGCAATTCTGTTTTTTATTGCAAAACTGGTTGTCAAGTAATTGCAGTACGAATATGGACCCATTTTACATCCCAACCAGTTTCGCAATAAATTTATTGCAAAAGTGGTTGGGACTACGCTGTCAATCCCCAATGTTCAAACAGAAAGAGACGGTATAAGGTTGGTTTCAAAATGTGCTGATAAGCCCATTTAGGCTTTGTTGGCATTGCGATGTGTCCATTTGAGATGTTCGCATACGTTTACAACTGTTGCCAAAGCACGAATAACCCATTTCTCCAATGAAGAAAAGTTTATTGCAATTCTGGGTTTTATTGCGAAACTTGTTGTCGAACAATTGCAATACAAATTATTTCACATTTTACATCCCAACCAGTTTCGCAATAAATATTTTGCAATTCTTGAAAATATGTCTGATGTCTGATCTAGCAGACTATGGAAATCTCGTCTTCATTGTTATCATTCCAGTCGAATTTCGAATATATAAGTTCAGAACAGGTAGATTTTGGGCAATTTCATTGATGGCTGATGAGCCTATTAGGCTTCCATATTATCCGAATTAGCTTTAAAAAGATGTTTGCAACTACCTTCCAAACAAACAATCCTATATTCGACTACTTCATCAATCCTGTCGGTGTTCAAACAGAGAAAACACTGATAAATGATTGGTTTTCTTATTTACTGATAAGCCCATTTGGGCTTTGATTTCATCCGGGTATGTCCTATTAAGATGTTTGCAACTATTAGCACATACCCGAAATGCACCGGTAAATGATTTCTTATTCCTAGAAAAGTTTACTGCAATTCTGGTTTTTATTGCAAAACTGGTTGTCAAGTAATTGCAATACGAATTTAGACACTTTTTACATCTCAACCAGTTTCGCAATAAATTTATTGCAAAAGTGGTTGGGACTACGCTGTCAATCCCCAATGTTCAAACAGAAAGAGACGATATAAGGTTGGTTTCATAATGTGCTGATAAGCCCATTTAGGCTTTGTTGGCATTTGGGTGTGTCCATTTGAGATGTTCGCCTATGTTTACAAGTGTTGCCAAAGCACGAATAACTCATTTCTCCAATGAAGAAAAGTTTATTGCAATTCTGGGTTTTATTGCGAAACTGGTTGTCGAACAATTGCAATACAAATTATATAACTTTTTACATCCCAACCAGTTTCGCAATAAACATTTTGTAATTCTTGAAAAGGTGTCTGATCTAGCAGACTATGGCAAACTCGTCTTCATTGTTATTATTCCTGTCAAATTTCGAACATTTTAGTTCAGAACAGGTACTTTTTGGCCAATGTCATAGATGACTGATAAGCCTATTGGGCTTCCATATTATCCGAATTAGCTTTAAAAAGATGTTTGCAACTACCTTTGAAACAAATAATCCTATAATCGACTAATTTATCAATCCAGCCGATGTTCAAACAGAGAAAACACTGATAAATGATTGGTTTTCTAGTTTATTGATAAGCCCATTTGGGCTTTATTCGCATCCGGGTATGTCCTATTAAGATGTTTGCAACCATTAGCAACTACCCGAAATGCAACAGTCACTTCTTTGTTTCATCCAGAAAAAGTTTATTGCAATTCTGGTTTTTATTGCAAAACTGGTTGTCAAGTAATTGCAATACGAATTTGGACCCATTTTACATCCCAACCAGTTTTGCAATAAATTTATTGCAAAAGTGGTTGGGACTACGCTGTCAATCCCCAATGTTCAAACAGAAAGAGACGATATAAGGTTGGTTTCATAATGTGCTGATAAGCCCATTTAGGCTTTGTTGGCATTGCGATGTGTCCATTTGAGATGTTCGCGTCTGTTAACAACTGCCGCCGATACATGAATAACTCATTTCTCCAATGTAGAAAAGTTTATTGCAATTCTGGTTTTTATTGCAAAAGTGGTTGTCAAGTAATTGCAATACGAATTTGGACCCATTTTACATCCCAACCAGTTTTGCAATAAATTTATTGCAAAAGTGGTTGAGACTACGCTGTCAATCCCCAATGTTCAAACAGAAAGAGACGATATAAGGTTGGTTTCATAATGTGCTGATAAGCCCATTTAGGCTTTGTTGGCATTGCGATGTGTCCATTTGAGATGTTCGCGTCTGTTAACAACTGCCGCCGATACATGAATAACACATTTCTCCAATGTAGAAAAGTTTATTGCAATTCTGGTTTTTATTGCAAAAGTGGTTGTCAAGTAATTGCAATACGAATTTGGACCCATTTTACATCCCAACCAGTTTTGCAATAAATTTATTGCAAAAGTGGTTGGGACTACGCTGTCAATCACCAATGTTCAAACAGAAACAGACGATATAAGGTTGGTTTCATAATGTGCTGATAAGCCCATTTAGGCTTCGGTGGCATTTGGATGTGTCCATTTGAGATGTTCCCACCTGTTTACAACTGCCGCCGATACATGAATAACTCATTTCTCCAATGTAGAAAAGTTTATTGCAATTCTGGGTTTTATTGCGAAACTGGTTGTCAAATAATTGCAATACAAATTATGTCACTTTTTACATCCCAACCAGTTTCGCAATAAACATTTTGCAATTCTTGAAAAGGGGTCTGATCTTGCAGACTATGGCAAACTCGTCTACATTGTTATCATTCCTGTCAATTTTCGAACATGTAAGTTCAGAACAGGTAGTTTTGGGCCAATGTCATAGATGACTGATAAGGCTATTAGGCTTCCATATTATCCGAATTAGCTTTAAAAAGATGTTTGCAACTACCTTTGAAACAAATAATCCTATAATCGACTGATAAGCCCATTTGGGCTTTAATTCCATCCGAGTATGTCCTATTAAGATGTTTGCAACTATTAGCAACTACCTAAAATGCAACAATCACTTCTTCGTTTCATCCAGAAAAAGTTTATTGCAATTCTGGTTTTTATTGCAAAACTGGTTGTCAAGTAATTGCAATACGAATTTGGACCCATTTTACATCCCAACCAGTTTTGCAATAAATTTATTGCAAAAGTGGTTGGGACTACGCTGTCAATCCCCAATGTTCAAACAGAAAGAGACGATATAAGGTTGGTTTCATAATGTGCTGATAAGCCCATTTAGGCTTTGTTGGCATTTGGGTGTGTCCATTTGAGATGTTCGCCTATGTTTACAGGTGTTGCCAAAGCACGAATAACTCATTTCTCCACTGTAGAAAAGTTTATTGCAATTCTGGTTTTTATTGCAAAAGTGGTTGTCAAGTAATTGCAATACGAATTTAGACACTTTTTACATCTCAACTAGTTTCGCAATAAACATTTTGTAATTCTTGAAAAGGTGTCTGATCTAGTAGACTATGGCAAATTGGTCTTCATTGTTATCATTACTGTCAAATTTCAATTATATATTAAGTTCAGAACAGGTAGTTTTTGGCAAGTTCATGGTTGGCAGATAAGCCCATTAGGCTTCCATATTATCCGAATTAGCTTTAAAAAGTAAAGTTCAACAACTTTCAAAACAAACAATCATATAATTGACTAGTCTATCAACCCATCCAGTGTTTAAAAAGAGAAAACACTGATAAATGGTTGTTTTCCTAATTTACTGATAAGCCCATTTGGGCTTTGTTTTCGTCCGGGCATGTCATGTAAAGTTGTTTGCAACTACTAGCAACTACCCGAAATGCAACGGTAACCTAATTCTTAAATCTAGAAAAATTTATTGCAATTCTGGTTTTTATTGCAAAAGTGGTTGTCAAGTAATTGCAATACGAATTTGGACCCATTTTACATCCCAACCAGTTTCGCAATAAATTTATTGCAATTCTGGTTATTATTGCAAAAGTGGTTGTAACAAAGGCCTGAACAGCCATAATTGCTTTCGAGTTTGATAAGGATGTTAAGTGTAAGGGAAGAAGTTGCTGTACATGTTAATCACCATTTTTGACGTCTTGGAATTGTTTAATGTAATACTAAAAATATGACAGACTGTAGCAACAGTCAAACCATAAGCAAAGTGGTTATTAGTAACACTCAGACAGTCCTTGACCTCAACAAGTCAGAAATGCAATGCTGAGTGACAGTGTCCATCTTTCAATTCATATCAAAGCAATATCAAATGTTGTTGTGTATTTCAAAGCACTACCCTCCTTATTAATTACGAATCCTAGAATTTTAACTACTGTTTAGACAATGTAGTATGAAATTTTAGTTAAATTTTGTTCGGGTTTATATACATGTATGCAAACACACACACATTAATCCAAAATCTTGGTTGATTCATAATGATATCAAATGTACAGTAAATTCCTAATAATCCATATGATGTTTTATCCTATCAAAACTCCACCATGAATTCCACTGATCATAAATTTATATGAATCCCAACTTTTATATTCCAATTTATTCTTGAAATTTGGACTGACAGCATTTTGTTATTAACACTCAAGATTACAGATAAATCATTTTCAAATGAATTCTATAATTGTTCTATCATTACTGGGTCTATTCAAAATAGCCAAACGGAGACTAACCCCTGTAAATATACATGATCAGAGTAGACACTGTTTTACACCTTTTTAAAATATAACTTAATTTCCATCAGATCAGGATATTGATGGCCAAGAATGATATCATCTCTGGCTATTTCATATCAAATTTGTTGTCAAATGTTCTTTGCTATGACATCTCCCAGGGTTTTTTCTTTGATTTTAGGGAAAGGGCATGGCCTTACCGGAGGGGAAAAATAAGCGTGAAATGAATGCTTATGGGGAAAAGGTCAGAAAATATCAACATAACATTTAACATGTTCATATTTTCTCTATCAAGTGACAGTACAATTCAATTAAAAGCATTTCATGCAGTTCTGATAATTTAATGGTCTTTTTCTTGTGTGTTTTGTCTGCAACTGCATAACTCTTGCCTATTACTAAAATTGTAAACACGTCATCAATGAGTTTTTATAAAACCCCATTATAAATCAGAAATCACAGTAAATCTCAACTATTCCATTAACCAAGACAAATATGATCGGACTTTTGGTAGATAAAGATATCATCGGCATTTTTTGTAAATGAAGAAGCCTACATGTATGTCTCGCATTTTTGCGATGACAATGGCATTCATGGAAAGTTCCATCTCGGTTTGTGGAGAAACTAATTAAATCCATTGTAGAGAGTAATACGCATACTAGCCTGTTAACACTGCAAGAGAAGTTGGCATTTCTATCGTGTTTCATCAGTAAAATTACGCTAATAGAAAGAAATTGTTGTGGTACTGCTGATATGAAAGCGAAAGTACAGACACTGCAATTCATAAACGCTATACGGATTACTCGGATCTCTAGGTTAGACGGATGTATAGAAATGCGGTTAGCGTTTTATCACGTACACGGTGTCGATATAAAAAAATCCCTCTCCCTCCCTATCGGCGGAGAGGTAATTGATCAATGAAAAACACAACAGGTTTTCTAGTTGGGAAGTCTTTGCTATCGGCGGAGAAGAAATTTATAATTTACAGACAAGCTATTGCTGCTGTAGAAACGCCAATGTGTTGCGAAAACAATGTTTAACTAAACACCAGGAATGAGGTTCATATACGCGTATATGATAAATGCTGATTTTCAAGCTTGCGCAACTCATATCCGCGGATATGAACTTCATATCTGGTCGGATCCGGTGTTTAGTCATACCGATATTCTTTCGCGTTTTTTGGGAGTATATTCAATAATTCAAGCTTTTAAAAGGTTGATCTTGTGTAGACTAGAAGTTATCTGACAAAGCGAAGTGTTATTAAATGCATGAAAAGTAAATAAATTAATGAACAATTTACAACAAAACTAGTTTAGAATTGAAGAGAACTATTTTCTCTTGCGCATGTTCACAAGAAATAGTGAACTCTTTGCCGTAAAAACGACCGGTCGCTATATTGCATTCTTCGAAAGCAATAAAAATGTAGTTTACTGAAGGTACTAACTGCAAACATGCAAATTTCCTTGAGGTAAAAGGTACCATGTGTATATTTATAGAGGAAAAAGGTACTATCTGTACTTTAGTACCTTTTATCGGTACATCATACACCAGTAGATCACTTAACACCCTCTGAAACCACCTAATAACTATTTCAATTCCCACCAGGCTTTATTTATTTCAACATACCACAAACATGTGAATTGTTTCACACATTTGCCGGTACACAAGACAAGAAACTATTATTTACTTTAGCCATGAGTAATAAATTTACTTTTTATTAGATAGTTATAAATATCAATATTACATGTCTTGAGGAAATGATAATTCAAGTTGTTTTTTCCATCTTAAAGAAATACAAGAACTTTCATCCAAGAAAAATGTTATCTACTTAAGAGTGTAATATGATTGCCGCGTGGTCTGCTTGATTTGTAAATGGACAACCAAGCCTAGTCAGATTCATTTCTACTATATAAAAGAAGATAGCAACAGTGGTGATGACTCTAATAAAATAGAAACGTCACCTGCCTATCAAAGGATGAAAAAATCAGAGAAATGACAGCTTTGTTTGCACAGACAATGAAATATATTTTGAAAGTGGTAGATCCTTCGAAAGCAAATGTAGCAATGCTAAATGAGAAAATTGCAGACTGTTTTATTAAGTCTGTTCATGAGTAGTAATTAAAGGTGCAACACTACTCACGTCCCTAGCACCGGCTTAAGCAGTATTCAATTTTCAAAACTTATACCTTCAAAACTAATGATCCCGAAGGACCAGAAAAACATTACCACTGAGAATGGTGTGCATCTGTCATCAAGCGAAATGAGACACACAATTAAGCATGTTTAACTTCTACAAAAGCTCTCAATAAACTGAATAGCAATTATGTGAGTTTGGTAAACCTTTAAGCAAATATACAACAATTCTAGAACACGAGGAAACATACAGTAATTCATTAGCGGAATTAACTGAACAACGTGACTCAATTTCTGAGGAACGAAACATCACAGTGGCAGAACTGCAGCAGAGACTCTGGCTGAAAATCTTAAGGCAAAGACAGTGATGTATTCATAGCACAAAAACTGGACTTGACAAGTGTGATAAATATGTAAAAAACAGAAAGTTGAAGTTCAATTGACGGCAGGGAACCTAATAAAAATATTGCACGTGGCGGCAGGAGCTACCAGCCTTCAGAAACATACTTGTAATGGTTCAGATTAGGATAGCACAACAGTTTTAGTACAAAACGAAATTTGTAAAGCGAGATAACAACTGGAAGAAATATGACAAACATACCAAAAGAAAGAAAATGTAAGCAAAAGAAAACTGGAGGTATTGGTATTGAAAGACTGGCGGGTGACTGTAGTGAAATTGACTGTAAATGTACAAAAAGGGCCAAACAAAAAAGCTTGAAGAAAAACAAATTTCCAAATTAGCTCAAACGGTTTCCACTCAAGACATTTGAATAATCCGTTACTATGCAACTTGCTTGAAAGAAAACACATTCCAGCTGATAGAAACTGCCTGTTCGCAGCACATTAGAATACCTTGACAAATCAGTGTATGGGATCAATGGTGACTGAACATTTGGTTTGTAACATTGATGATTACGTTTGTCTAATTGACAGACGACACAGTCGCCAACTCCACTGGATCAAAGGCGGCATATGAATGCATGGCTGACCAAGTAATAAAGGATGAGCAGACCTAATACCCCTTTGCATTTAAAATATTTTCCAACCAGCCAATGCTAACAGTTAGTTGACAACGTATTTATTTTAAATTCGACATTTAGCTGCCACATTCTATGACCATTACGATGGTGTAAAACATAAGCAACTGGTGAGAGACAAAGGCAGTTGGTCATCTTAAAAGGAGAGACCAATAGATGCAAACCAACCGTCGGTAACACAGCTAACAGAAAAGTTTTCTCATTATGAAGAAGAACATGACCTAAAAAGAAAAATGGAATTCAACCTATGTTCATAGCAATCTGAGCGGAAAGCAAAGCTGAAGGTCTTCCATACACCTGCAAAAACAGGACAGTACGTTAAAGGCAGCGATACAGTGGATGAACGGTTCCAAATGAATGTTAAGATACACAGAAAAGATAAGCCCTGAACAGAGGCAGTACACATTCCAAACACGTTGGTGGTCAAAACCGAAACCAGTTTGCAGCAAGTGAATTGCTGTAATGCATGTAACTATATCAATTCATGTGCATTAATCAGAAATTCTTTGAGAGTGGCCAATCCGAAACAGAATGAGATGCTATTTACATTACTATAGAACATACCAAAAAGCAAACTGCAGTTCCATTTATGCACCATTGCAATGGGAGACATGTTGTCTTTGATTTCTGGATCTAAAGAAATTTAATAAAAACTTGTATTTCAGGAAGATATATGGTAAAAGTAAAGTAGATAAAATCAAAGGACTTCAGGTGCGGAAAGAATCACCAAACTATTTCTTTATAAACTATATACATAGCAAACAGATGAATTCATGGAGGTGGTGACAAAGCTGCAAAAAGAGGAAATTACAGTCTTATAATTGCAGATTTTTCATCGCTACCGAAGCGAATTACCAAATTCTATAGCAAAAAGTTTGGTTTACTTTCACATTGTATGTCAGATACATTTCCAGAAGAGTACACACCATACTATGAAGCTTTACCAAGCAAATATTATGTGAAAGACGAACTATACTCTCTAGCAGCCAGTGAAAATGAGATTAGGGATGTAGTTTGTGCACTTAACCCTTTCCTTGTTCTATGGTCATTCCAAATTATAATACCTACGGAATATTCATAGATAAAAGTACAAAAATGAGTCATGCAGGAAACACCACATACAGAACAAACACTCGCCCGAACAGCAACACAAGGAAACAGCAAATGTACATAGGTAGAAAAAACAACAAGAGACGCACAAAGACAAAACAAACATACAATAGGAGGAAGATGGAAGTACCGCCTTGGAACGGTCAGTGACAAAAGTCACCGGGGGTTTAAACCGGTTTATGGGCGCCCATAGATTTATAATGAAATATGGAAGGTGAAACATTGGAGCCATTTTGGAAAGTAACGAAACATGTCTTTTAACTTCATTAGCAAACAGAGCAGACCCTGATCAAAGCCATTTGATCTGGGTCTAGTCTAATTGCATTTACATAAAAATGCGTTTATATGGAGGAAATGGTTAAACAGGCACTCATAAAGTGTAGTGTCATGAACACCTTTAATGATAATTGATAGCAGAGTGATTCTTATTCATTTTATTTCTATGAATATTATGTAAATTACAACGTAAACCTTCAAATATTTCAAACTTACAACTCATCATATAATTCTCTTTGCAAACACAGTCATGAGTTCTCCTGTGAAATGTTTTGTTATTTGTATTGCAAAAGGTTATCTGAATTTGATTAACATTTTCAAACAATCCACATCTTATGCAAGCCCCATATTTTGAGGGCTATATCTGGAACCAGATAGGTCTTCCATACAGGGAAGCGTCAAACCTGATCCATTTATAATGCCATTGATATGCATTATTATAATGAGTTGTTTAGCATAAATACGAAAATTGCCAGTATCGAAGATGTAAAAGGTACTAAATGCACTTAGTACATTTTACCCGACAATATTTACTTTGGATGAAGTGCTAAGTGGTCTTAGTACCTTTTACCACTAAATATTTTACAACTCGGTGGAGATTTTATTGTTATTTCAGCTTTAAATGAATATTGAACTTAAACATTCTTCTATGCATACTTGTTTACTCACTTGTTGTATTGTACCAGATAGCTTGACTTTGAATAAATACCAAATTGTGGACATGGGAATTTGAAATCAGTTTTTTTGCGTTTTTCTCAAAATGTACCTGATGTGACTTAGTACCTTTTACACTTCAATCCTATGTGCTTTATTCATTTGAAATGTGCATTTATTTATCTCATTTCCTTACTTTACTTAATGATTTAACAAACTTGGTTGCAGACGACAGTTAGAAATTTAGCGTCGAAAGGGTTAGGCGATTATCAAAAAAGGTATAATCATGAGTCTGTAATGCAGGCGGTAGCTTAATGCAGGTACAAACTAATGCTAACACTTCTATAGGAGCTTTCTGTATTCCTTTTGCCCTCCATTAAGCAACAACCTGCGTTTTAAGATTCCCATGTTCAATAAAGGAATGACCGATCAAGACAGGGTGCACTGTATTTATATTAACTCCACCAAATTGCAATTTGAAGGGTATACATGCATTATACATAAATCCATTTAACCCTTTCACCACTAATGTCGCATAAATGCACCGCGACAAATAGTGCAGTCCCATATCAGACGCCGCCTTTTTATCCCAATTTCATTTACTATATCATTGCTTTATTCCTTTGAAATGGATTTAGTTATCTCATTTCCTAATTTACCTGAATGATTAAAACAAAACTCGGATTACTTGGCGCCGAAAGGGTTAACCATTGTCCACAATGGCACATATGTCTTACTACAACATAACACTGTTTGCTTCATTTTTAGTCTCTTGACCCCAAATAATTTCTGTCGTTTGCTTTAATATACTGAGTGAATTTGCTTTCAATCTCTTCTGTAAGTGATTGTGTTAAACAGTTGGCATGCTCATAAAAACCGAGTTGCTCGGCATCCTATCTGAAGATAAACTGTTTGCAATGTAATCACATATTGACCCATTACATCAAGCCTCATTTAATGTAACTTCAGCAGTGAAAGAATTAAAGGAACAATATCCATCGGTAGCAAATAATCACCAATGTTTTGGAGGCAATAAAACTTTCAAAAAACTAAACTCATTTCTATTTTTCAACCAGCTTAATCTGAATGAAATATGGTGGAATATTAAGTAATTTAAAGATTTGATAACATGTGTCTTGGCGCGAATCTGTGTTCATTCTCAAGCATTTGCTTGGTCAGATTTTAAGCAAACCCAAATTCATTACCTATCAGATACTTGAACCCTAACCCTATCAGACCCAGAAGTGTCATTACCCTAGGACTTGAACATTGCATGCTCACATCAGTAATTTGTAAAGACTCTCAATGTTAATCGAAAGGGAATCTTAATCCCATTTAATTCTTTTGAACGATGTTCTGATTTCCGGCCAAAATAAAGCAATCGTGCAATGATTGAAAGTTTTGTATATTTCTCCTCGACAAATAAGTCATGATAATAGTGTACCAATCACATATATTGGCCGTGGTCATATATGTAAAAATTACATGTAGCAATTGGACATTATAGATGTACCGCTCACATATCATTTCTTAAATGAATCCCAATTACAGATGTGCCGATCACTTTCAACTTCGCAAATTAGCCGTGATCAGATGTGTAAATATATTTTGAAAATGGGTTATCCCTCGAAAGCAAAAGTAGAAATGCAAAAAGAGAAAATTGCAAACTCGCTTTTATTGAGTCTGTTCATGAGTAGTAATTAAAAGTGCAACACTACTCACGCCCCCTAGCACCGGCTTAAGCAGTATTCAATTTTCAAAACTAATAATATGAAAACTAATGATCCCGAAGGATGTAACAAAATTATGTGTAACAAAATTGGTCGTTATTGCAGATGTACAGATCACACATCCCTTCTCAAATTTATCGTGATTACAAATGTACAGATCAAGCATCACTTTACGTGGTCGTCTCTTTAGTTGTTTCGTGTGGAGGACTTGGTGTCTTCAGAGTTTTCTGAAAATTAAAGTTCACACTTTAAACAAACATACTAGATAAAAGTGACAATACAACCTCGTGCCTCGGTGACACAGCATGCATAAGTACTGTTTGCAGACCTGTAAAGTGGCAAATAACGACAGAGCGTATGGCATTCTTATCTAACAATTACATCGGACTCCATATTAAAGATAGCTCCATTATATTTTACCATTATTAAATATTCAAACATAACGTATCTTGTATGTGGCGTTGCCTTTTTGACTTCATTTTCATTTTAGATAAGTGGAGAAAACACAGACACAAACAATATTTGTCATCGATACACTAAAATGATCAAGTAAAAGTTACCTTTGAACCCACTACAGCTGAGAGTGTATACAAAAAGGGATTGAGGGCGGAGTTTACCGGCACGACTAACACTGCGGTCCAGGCATAAACGTCACCAGAGATCACATGACCATCGTACGCCATTATAGCTACGAGAAAAGAGAAACGGCATATATACATAAAACATCTAAATTGTGATAACATGCGGGGTTGCAAAGGAGAGTTGCTGCAGAGGAGGTGTTCTCTTGCGGCTATCCACCAATTTACTTTTATAGTTAGTTTTTACGTCTTTTTAACAGTATTTCTGCCATATTGCAACGTCCAGCTACTTTCAGGCAGTGGGAGATCCCAGAGGTTTCCGGTACACTGAATTTCAATCTTAGATGATCCAATATGATTATTTCAACACTATAGTATATTAAATAGCTTAAATATATTCTGAAAATGGGTTATCCTTCGAAAGCAAAGGTAGAAACGAAAAAAGAGAAAATTACAGACTCGGTTTTATTGGGTCTGTTCATGAGTAGTAATTAAAAGTCCAACACTACTCACGCCCCCTAGCACCGGCTTAAGCAGTATTCAAATTTCAAAACTATTAACATCAAAACTAATGATCCCGAATGTTAATTTACTAGCTTAAACGTTTTTAATCTACAAACAAATACAAACAACTTTATTAACAAATCGCCATTATATCGTCACTTAATACTTTGATATTCTGCGAATATTGGCTAGTTACATATGTGTGATGTATAACTGTATCTTAAACTGAAATACTGAAAGCAGCCTTACCCATAACTCCAATCGGGAACCAACACAGGAAATCTGTGGTTAGAACAAGCAACAAGTTCCTTGCAATGGCAATGTCATTTCTTCTCTGAGATATGTGCTGTTCCATCCGTTTTGAGCTTTTTCTGATTTCTAAATATATAAAAAATTGTCCAATTGCAATCAAGATAAAGGCGACGAAGTTGAGAGCCACAAAAATTAGGAAAGAATACAACCAACCAGGAGGTCTGCGGTGTGTAAGTGGCATAGCGAGGCAAACACCGGAGGTTGAGTAGAAGCTTTCTTGGAAATAATCTTGAATTAAAACCGGTACCAAGGCAATCGTCAACGAAATAGTCCAGGTCGTTGCTACGGCTATTCTAGACGCTCTAACACTAAATCTCCACTGTCCAAAGGGGTACTTTATAACTAAAAATCTGTCCACGGTAATGAGGCACATCAACAGGACACTTGCCTCGGAAGAAACTGTCGCTAACATGCCTGCAATATTACACCAAATACTGTTCCTCCAGTAGTCATCCTCAAGCATGTATCTAAATGGAATAAGAAACACGTAGAGTGTAATTTGTAACAATGTCACAAGCTGAATTGGTGAATTCATACACTAAATGGTTCGATGACATATCTCTATGTGCCATCGCAACACCTCAAGTAAAATGTTATATGTTTGCAAATTACATAGTGGAGTACACATATACTTCTTGATTCGACGAACGATGTACACGTGTGATCACAATTCCCTTGTTAAATTCCAGGTAAACATCTCTAAACCGGACGTTACATTTAGTATAAATATCGGTCTTGGAGACAGGTGACAGCTTAATACAAGGTGAAAGTCATGCAGAAAGCTCCTAGAGGAGCTTTCTGCAAGACTTTCACTCTGCATTAAGCAGGTACTTGCTTAAAGTATCTGAACCTCTTTCTGCTAGAATTCCGGTTTAGAGGGGTTTTACTGTACATGCACTCATTCCAGCAACTCATGTTATAATACCAAAAAGATTGTTATGCCACCGGATAATACTACATGCATGTATAATGTTATCTATGTCATGCTGAGGAAACTATGTCAGATCAAACTCTGATCTGCAACATTTTCTTCCGATTCAAGCTTTTGGAAAAATAAAAACCGAGCGTCAAATAGCTTAGATCCTAAGGAGTCGATGCACAGAGCTACTTGGTGTCTAATTTGGATCTAATCTGTTTGCAAATAACATCTATGTCGAGTCTCGTAGGATATGGGGTTGACAAACGGAGGCGTAGCTGGATCCAAATGCAATGTACCTACCCTGGCTAGAGGAGTCCGGAGGCGATGTTCCACCGGGCTTGGTTTGTTATACTAGATAGATATTCCAGACGTAGGTGGATTTTAAAGTATATTTCAGCATTATTTCACGGCGCATATGACCATCAAAGATATTTAACCCATTCCCTCAAAGGCTACCGAAAATGGGCATTTACAAGAGAATTGAATACTTTTAGAATTATTTAGTTTTGAAACCATCGTGTTGAATCCAGTATTTGCTACCATGGAGTAAATACCCTATTTATCACAATGGGTTTGAATGGTGAATTTTACCGAGGCGTCAAATGACGTCAATATAGGAAAATGGGTTAAAGCCTACATGACATGACGGAACGTCTATCAAAGCCTACCCACTTAGCTTTCGATTTTTATTCCATTTTAGTCAGAATAATGTTTTCCCCTTTATAATGATGTTACGCACGTACGTATGTGCGTATCGCTAGTTACGCCTCTGTCATAGATAACTGTTTTCAGACTATCCTCGTCAATAAATGTTCATAAATATTAAACTTCAGACTGTCTGTGCAGACCATCAGTTTTAAACAGTGTCCATGTCGATGTCTATCACACAGAATTTACAAATGTGATAAAAGTATCCTTTTTATATCATTTTAATTATTATTTGATAATAATAATAAGAACATCAACTCCAATTGACGGATTAGAGCATACAATTTAACACTCAACACGTTTTATTGGGAAATAATATTCTGACACTATTAGTAGGATCTGATATTTACCTCTAAAATAGTATTAAATTGAAAATGTATTAATAAAAACTTCTCAAAGTCTCCATTGTTGCCCTTCAAAACCTTTTCGAGTTGTTTATTTGTTTTCAAACCATCAGTATCATATAATTTCCAGGTCCAACGGTTAATCATTTAAACATCGACCTTTAAGCTAGCGTCATAAATATTCGTAAACACAGCAACATTGAAGTTGGTATTATGGGTGTTTGTATACCACTAATGAAGGAAGGGGTATGTAGTCACATATGAACTATCACGATACTACCAGATATTCTGACCAAAGCATGAGTAGCCGTGTTTGTAGGTTGTTTGATGTGGGTTTGCAGTTTCTCCAACAGTAGGAGTATTGCAATTATTTCCCGACATCCATTTCATTACGCATCTCCAATGCTCTTCTAAATATGAAACACCTAGCAGAAGAATATTCGGATATAGCCATCCACCTTCTGCTTGGGTTTGGCGATTGTAAGTAAATGATTATAACGACCCGGTCACGGAGGGTCCAACCTATGACAACTCGAATAATATCTAAGTTTGTTGAGACATAGTCATAGTTTTATCTGTAACTAATGCTTAATTACATACGTACATATACATAAATATCTCCTGCAAATTGGAGATCCTCCGAAAGCAAAAGTAGCAATGCAAACAGAGAGAATTGCAGACTCGGTTTTATTGAGTCTGTCCATGAGTAGTAATTAAAAGTACAATACTACCCATGCATCGTAGCACTGGCTTAAGCAGTATTCAATTTTCAAAAACTAATTACATCACCACAAATAATCGCGAAGGACCAGAAAATATAACAACACCGAGAATGAAGTACGGGGCATCCATAAAAGAAGCAATACATGTATTTTCAAGCAAAACGTTTAATCATCATGATGCACCTAGAACCAATTATCTCTTAATTAAATTGGCTGCATTGACACTACACTGCTGTTGTGAAGTAAATATATCCTTAAAGTGGGAGATCCTTCGAGAGCAAAAGTAGCAATGAAAAAAAAAGAGAAAATTGCAGACTCGTTTTTTTTGAGTCTGTTCATGACTATTAATTAAAAGTGCAACACTACTGTATGACTTACCTTTTTCGGAAACTTATATCTGCAATTGCAATAATAATCAAGTAGACACCCATGAGAAAGTCTGAGGCTGCAAGATTCAGCACAAACATTCCAAAACCTTTCTGCACTTTCTTTCTGTTGCGGATTACACGATAAATAATAGTTGCAGCGTTAGCAAAAACAGCAGCTGCTCCAATCATCCAAAGGAGTGTTTGCAGGATTGAGTTCCTCATCAAATCTTCACAAGAAGAGAACTCATTTTCGTGTGGCCAACAATTGTCACTCTGCACTGTGCTTGGTTTGTAACAGCAGAATTTGTATGCAGGAGACCGAATTGTTTGTAAATCTGTTACTCCGACAAAAAGCGTCGGGTCAAAATCTGCAATTTCGTTTCCTTCGAAGTTTATTTCCAAGGCAGTTAAGTTTTTAAAGGCATATGCATGAATTGTGTTGATTTTATTTTCGGAAATATCTAAAGTATTTAACTTTAATCCGGAAAACGTATTTGGCCAAATTTGGGATAGTCTTGTCTTTGTTATCGAAAGATTATCTAAATAGCTAAGCATTCGAAATATTGACGGTTCCAGTTCCGATAGAAGGGCATTGTCTTCCAGATTTAACACGATGATATGTTTTAGTCCGAAAAACGCATCTTTTCTTAAAACTTTAAGTTTATTAAAACTCAGATCAAGATGGATCAAACTTGTTGCGTTGGTGAACGTCATTTCCTTGATTGATGTCAATTCACATCGTTGTGCATATAGTTTTAATAGATACGGGAACTCTTTATGAATAGTAAGACTTCCGTCCTCAAATACTGTGTTATTACTTATATCTAGTATACGTATTGTTGAATGAAGTTCAAGTAAGTCATTCTCTTCTATTCTGCTCGACTGGCAATTAGCGATGTATGGTTTGCACGAGCATTTTTCGACACATTTAAAATCACAAATCGCCTCGTCATCATTATATGGACACTGACTAATCCCATTGCAAGTCTGGGTTAAAGGTATACGAATGTTGGACGAACCGCATTTAAAATCCCATGCTTTCCTTGGGAGCGAAGTATCTGAAAACAAATTGAGTGGAACTTTAATTTGCACTGAAAATATTACACTTTCAGAAATTATCAATCAATAATATATATATATATATTACAAACTGGTTTCATTTACTTAAAATAAGGTACTGGCGATAGTTAGATATATGTTATTGGTTAAAGAAAAACTAGATAAAATGCGTCATCAACATTATGTTTTACGCTATCTGAATGCACAGCAACTTTATTCTTCTTGTATCGATTCTGAAGGGATGTGATCCCCCGAGAGTAAAATTTCCAACACAAAAAAAATGCAGACTCGGTTTTATCGAAGGATCAGAAGGTAGTTAACGTCAAATTACCTCTACATAATGATGGGAATAACTTTGAACCGATGCTAGCAAGTATGCCCAAGCTTTTTACGACGATGTTTGTTTCCTTACTGGTAGTCGTCACATTAGCCCGTCCCTGCATTGTAATATCTACGCGAACGTGGTATACGTGATCGACAGAAGTGTTTATAAATATATCCGTTGCAAGTTGTCTTGAGACCAAGTCTAGTTCCAGATTAATAAACGTTATACAAGGTTCATTTTTAAAGTGTTTAATTAATTCAGCTTCCACCAGTTCACTTTCTGATATAAATCCTTCCTCGCTTGCTAAGTTGAAAGCCTCGTTGTACGGATGTATTTCTCTTATAGTGACCGTTAATCTATTGCTCATATCAAGGTAATTTACTGCATATAGTTTAACACCCTCGGAATGAAATTGCCTTGCAAACTTGTAAATGGTTGATTTAATATCTTCATTTAGTTTGTCGTTGTAAACAAATACAAGAGTACAGTTGCCACCAACACACCCTGAAAAAGAGTATATTCTGTAAATATTTGCAGAACGTTCTAAAACCAATAGACGTTTAGTATAGCAGATTATTTTGTAATATTAGCTGGTACAATGTCTGCTTCAAATTTAAACAAAACTTGATTGCAACTTCTTCAATGAACGAGATACATTTATTAATACTGTTTATAAAAAGATAATACTGAACTACCGAAATACATAAAATAAGGACAGGACTCATAGTTTCTTCTCTGCAACATTTGTAGTACTTTCTAAGAAACTGGATGTTTAGTATACCAGATCATTTATTATAGCTATCCAAAGTGTTCATTCCAAATTTATTAACCTTAATAAGCATCCTCTTCAATGTTCAAGTGTATTTATAAGTATTGCTAATTACACGATTATACTGTACTAATGAAATAGGTAACATAAAGGAAGGACTCGTGCTAGTAATGTACACCTTTGTAAAAGTACATATACATATTAAATATATAGAATAAAAAAGCTTAACGACGTTTGGTTCTATGATTTTTTTACATGTTTACGTGGCCTTTAACTGTAACTTACAACAGTTTTCTTCATCCTCACCGCCTGGGCATTGTTTCTTTCCATCACAAACGAATCTTTGTGCTAAACAAAAGCTGGACGGACACTTTAGAAAACCATGTGGACACACTGTGCTCTCTAAATAAGACATAAGAAGATTATATATTGAGTTACAGTCAGTTCAGTTTAAATCTGAGTATGGGTCTGATATCATTCTGAAGTATCTGATTAGTCAGATGCTTGAGAATGATCTAAGACTCAAGCAAAAGGTTTTAAACCTCCGGACAAGATGTTGAAAAGTACAAAAATGAGTCATGCAGGAAACACCACATACATAACCAACAGTCGCCCGAACAGCAACACAAGGAAACAGCAAATGTACATAACTATAAAAACATCAAGAGACGCACAAAGACAAAACATACAATAGGGGGAAGATGGAAGTACCGCCTTGGAACGGTCAGTGACAAAAGTCACTGGGGGTTAAACCGGTTTATGGGGGCCCAACCTCACACTTATTCCATCCCCACCCTAATAAACAAACAGTGTAAATAAACGTATCCCCTCTCGGACTAAACTACAACACCCGCGATTGCAAATACAGTGTTAATGTGCATGTATAACGAAAACATTTAAGTGAACAAACTGTATCCGCCTATTCGCTAGTGTACTCAATGATTGAGCTGCAAACAGAGTAACTGTAGAAAAGTAATAAAGGGTACGACAAAAACGAAATACAGTACAAGCCACGCGGACTTTTTGTTTTCGGCGGCCCATCGCAATTTTATCCAACGCGGACACGGGTATTTTTGTCCGCGCTGATATGCGGTCTTCCGCAATCGAGCGCGGGTTGTGATGGCTCCGCGCTGGTCCCTCCACAGGGGCACTCGTCGCCGGGCGCGATCGTTATCACCGCAGGTCGCGGTGGTATCATCGTGGACCACTGTGTACTACTGCGGATCGCGCTGGACGTTACCTGGATTGATATTTATATCCTTTTCATCCTTTTATATCCATTTTCACGGCTTATCTTTCTCTTTACATGTACATACAAATATATACATCCACATTTTGCAAAATTGATATGAAATGTATGAAATAAAACACTCGAGAAATGGTTCGTTTAGACTAATTCCAGACTGAAACTGTTTTGCATTCGCCAAACACAAATTAATTCATCCATTATTTTTGGCGCGTTTGATTGTACTGGAATATAACCTGTCCGTGAATTGTCTGATTCGTTTCTGCATAATATGGGTGCGATATTCTAGTATGCTTTCTATTTCAATTATTTGTTGTTCAATACGTAAGATGTTTTATATAGAAACACGGAACACCCGTTAAACACAAAACACACACACAATAAGTTACTAGGTTGTATAACTTGTATCAGGTTTGCATACGTTTGTGCACATTGTTAGTGAATTCATCTTCATTTCGACTCTATGTTTTAGGTTCCAATTCTAATTCCCAATCTATTTTGTTTCAGTTTCACATCAGTGTAAATTTTAATTATCAGAATCGATTCACTGCCATGATGTACCTGCATCCTATGGATTAAAAAAGATAATCCATTTTTTTCTAAAAACGTAGATATAGATGTAAACCAGTTTTTGGTTCTGGTTTGATAATGAGATATTGGACGTCTGGTGTAGATCTAAAGTGTTGTTAATGTCATGGCAACCGAATTCTGGGAGTGAAGGGGCATACGAATTAAATTAATCAATGTTATTAAAGAAGCGTATACAGTATGTACATGGTTTATCAAACCACGGACCTCGTACACCCACATTCTTTCGTTAAACGGATATGTCTAAACCAACGTGTCGCCTGCTTAAATTCCATGACCTATTCCTTATTTAGAAATAGATCACAATTTCCCCATTGTAAGTTGTATTTACTATTAAACCCTTCCATGTCAAACTTGAAAACTCTAATGTTTGCAAACAGTTTGGATCCTGATCAGACGCCGCGTCTGATAAGGATCCAAACCATTTGACACTTATATTAAAGTTTCTTTAGACCCATTCCTCCATACATGTAGGCTCAATTTGGATCCAACCTCTTTGAATAAATCTACCGAAGAGGAGCATTAAGTAGATAAAATTATTGTTTTTCGAATTTTGTAATTTGAAACCATTGTGTTAAATAGAGCATATACTCCTATACGTGTAGGAGCAAATGCTCTTTTTATCACATTGGTTTCAACAGGTGACTTTTACAGAGGCGTAGAAAGGAGTATATATGGAGGAAAGGGTTAAGTAAAAACTATCATAATTTTTTTATAAAGAAAAGTAGATGAAACATGTAAGCAGACAATGATTTGACAGTGACTATTTTAGTGGATTATTACGTCATAATGACAGTGAAGGGGTTTATAGCATACAGTACAGATTACAGCAAACACCTCCTTTCAACAACACTTTAAATGAATCCCCAAAACTTACAGTGGAACCTCTCTACATCGATACATGTACAAATAAAATGTCTGTTTTAAGACAGGTGGCAGATTAATGCAGGATAAAAGTACTTTTGTCCTGCATTAAGCGGCCACTTGTATTCAAAAGATCCCAGGTATTCCTTACTGGGTTGTCTCTTGAGAGAGATTTGCCATGAAACTCCGATGAGCAACAACCTCTCTACAACGACAATACAGAAGTTTATATCCCCCAGAGTGTTGCTTTGCAGAGGTTATACTGTAGTTATCATTTATTAATAAATACGTACAGCAAAATATATCTCTCATACATGTACGCCAACTTTCTTTCTTTTTAAAAGCATATTTCTTAATTTAAATGCCAATTTCTAGTTTTAAAGTAAGCCGGTGGTCTAATATTCGATGCGTTAAAAATGTAACTGCCCTGATAATAACAAAATTACTGCAAAACCTTATAAAACGAACCCTGTGACCATACCGAGAAAATGACCTGATTAGAGAGGTTCTCAAACCGGTATAGCGAAGTAAAATAACAATTCAAAACAGTTGAATTGGCTGTCATTTAAAAAAGGTGGTAACTAAACACAGGATACATGTAGCTCCAATATCGGTTTAGAAAGATTATCGGTTAAGGGGCGGCGATTGTAAACATGTTGATTTGACGATCGTTTAAAACAGATGACAGCTAATTGCAGAATTGAAGTAATTTAGAAAGCTCCTTACTCTTTCTGCATTACCGATTTCCTGTGTAATCAACCGTCCGTTTTTAGAACAATGTAGGTATTTTCTTTTTTATCCTTTGCGAGCAAGTAGAGCAAGTAAAATAAAATAAAATTTGAAGGGGACAAATGTCAGCCCTATCCTCCCATGCCCAAATAGGAGAACAAATGTCCTAGAGAGAAAATGTCCGTATACCGAAGGGTAGATACATGTACAATGTACAACAAGAAGCTGGAATGAATCGGCCTTCAGGAACGCCCTATACATTACCAGCTGAAATTTGGAAAAAAAGATCCCATGATCTGGCCTTTCTTTGAAATGGAAGACATTCTTATTTATGTGTTGGACATGCCTCTTATGTCGAATAGGGGTACACTCAAAAGCCCTTTACTACAAAAGCTCCTCCTCTAAAAGCCCCTCACTACAGAAGCCCCTCGATCAAAAGCCCCTCACTAAAATGGCCAAGGCTTACAAAAGCCCCCACTATTTTTGTTAATTAATCATTATTCTCCAAATATTTGGACAAAGTGGACCAAAATCAAAATTACAGCTATCTGGATCTACCCTGTTTGCTGAATGACCAATTTATAAAGATTCATTAAGTAAGGTAATTAGCACACTCTATACTTATAAAAGTAAACATTGTAGATCACAAGGAGGAGATTCCTTATATTTATTTCAAACAGGGTAGACCCAAATCAAATCTTAAGCTATATGATCTAGTTCAACCATGTTTGCTTTGTGACAGTTAATATAGTTCCAATAGCTATGGATGATGTAATATTAGCCATATTATTTATAAATTATTATAATATTACCCCAATTAACTTAAACACAAACTTTTTCCATTTTCTAATTCCTTAACTTTCTTAAATTTCAAACAGAGTAGACCAAAATCAAAATACTGAGCAATCTGATCTGGATCTACCCTGTTTGCTCAATGACAAGCTTATAAAGATTCGTTAAGTAAGGTAATTAGAACACTCCTTTTAAAAGTACACTTAACAAAGCACTTAAAGTTCAATTAATGTTAGTATTGTTTTTTGTGAGGGGCTTTTGTAAACCTTGACCATTTTGGTGAGGGGCTTTTGCAAGAGGGGCTTTTGTAGTGAGGGGCTATTGTGATACACGCGTTGAATAATTTAGATCAACAGTATTTAGAATTTTAAATCTCGTTTTGTTTTAATAAGATCTAAATATTAAGATATACATGTACAGTCTCACGGCGTTCATTTATGTGTTGTAAAATGTCTTCTTTCTGGCTACTGTAAAGTACCATATCAGATCTAGTAAAAGTATTTTAGTATAGATCTAGATCATATCAATCTAAACTGTATTTAGAACTAGAATTCGCAATAATCTAACTGGTTTTAATCGGTAGGGTTTAATTATGCTTAGCCATAGATTTAATTAGTCAAAGCGTAGTTATCTTCTATTTTTCGGGAAACTGTTTAACAAATCATAACTTTAGACACTTGGCACATTGTTAGGTAGTTCGGTTTCATTACACGCATTCCTGTTACGTAATAATTCATAACTTTGTTGATAGTGTGTGATAGATGGCAGTTGTGTGACACTGACCCTTGCCCCCTGCTGAGAAATTAGGGGATTTACTGACCATCTGGCACCTTTGATCGTTACTATTTTCTTATGTCTAGCTAGTAAATTACAACATACATGTATTTAGGCTGAGTAAGTAATATAATAATATAGTCTCCAACTGCCTGACACAATTCATTTCCAATATTTAAAACAAACAGTTTGTATTGTTAAATGCGGGAAATAAAACTACTGACATTTGAACACTGTAGAACCAGACAAGGTGGCTCAAAAAGCAACCATCTGACCAGGGTCTTCACTGTGTATTATTCAAAATCAAATAGCTAAGTTAGGTCTTATATAATGAATGGAATCTACAGTTAAACAATGACGGGCCATTCCACCTTAAAATACAAACCTTCTCTAATATAAACGTGTTTTCAAGCATTTGCAAACAGCGTAGTCCCAGATCATACGCATGATCTGGGCCTGCTCAGTTTATTTATGGAATTGTAATAGGCCCGACTCTACAATTTCTACCAACATCAAAACAATCTTGTCTACAAATGCCATTCAAAACATTAGCTTATAAATATTCATGATATCATTATTTCTTACATGAATACTGAACAGGGAAAGGGTTAATCAGCAAAAGTAACAGAATTACAAGAATGTTTTCATAGTCATACAATTCATAAAACTATGTTTATTAATTTAAAACTCTTAAATGATAAGACTCAGATCAGATTTCTTAAATAAAAGCTGTTTGACCAGGAGTCTGTTCTGTTTGCTTATCCATTACCATATATAAACAATGTCCATGCCTTTGCAAACAGAGTAGACCAAGATCTGAAGGCGCCTATTGGAGTCGTATGATCGGGACCAGCTCTGTTTACTTGTGAAATTATATAAGATCTGACTCTACATTTTCTACAAGTACCAAGAAAAGTCATGGACCGCGTACCTACACCATTATAAAAATCAACTTATAAATAGCATGATGTCATCTTTTCCGACATAAATATTAAACAGGGAAATGGTTGAAACCCACCGACAACCAAACTTTAGGTTACGCTTCAGCTAGAGATCCGCACGTCTGACTTGACCCGGCAACAGAAGTAAAAATTCTGAGAGCATCGACGCTTTTCACGTGCTTGCAAACAGAGTAGACACGGATACGATGGCTCTTATAGAAACCGTCTGATCAGGGTATTCTCTGTTTGCTTATGAATTTATGTTGAATCTAACTCTATAGTTTTGTTCCAATACCAAATCAGCCTCAGTACATAAGCTATTTTAAAAATAAATTTAATAAATATTCATGATATCGGTATTTCGGTTTACGGACATTTGCCCCCCGGACACGTGCCCCCGGACCTTTGCCCCCTATTTGGGGCCTTAAAAAAGGATAAAATATAATTTTGAAAAAAGGGTGGCATTTTTTCCAGTGGCATATATTCCAATGGCATTTTTCCAAATCAGGGTGGCATTTTTTCCAGTGGCATTTTTTCCGGTGGTATTTTTTTTCCAGTGGCATTTTTCCGCACACCGCATTAAAAGTACAAAAATGAGTCATGCAGGAAACACCACATACAGAACAAACACTCGCCCGAACAGTAACACAAGGAAACAGCAAATGTACATAGGTAGAAAAAACAACAAGAGACGCACAAAGACAAAACAAACATACAATAGGAGGAAGATGGAAGTACCGCCTTGGAACGGTCAGTGACAAAAGTCACCGGGGGTTTAAACCGGTTTATGGGCGCCCAACCTCACCCTTATTCCATCCCCATCCTAAAAGACAAACAGAGTAAATAAACGTATCCCCTCTCCGACTAATCTACAACAACCGCGACAGCAAATACAGTGGTAAAGTGCATGTAAACAAAAAAACATTTTATTGAAAATACTGTATCCACCTATCGCTATTGTACTCAATGATTGAGCTGCAAACAGAGTAACTGTAGAAAAGTAATAAAGGGTACGACAAAAATGAAATAGTACAGATATCCGACGTTCTCCTTCCATTTCTGGATTTAAGAGGTCGCCTTCATAGAGTACTAAACCTTTCTTGTCGGCGTACATGCAAAGAGGCCAGCGTGATTGCCAACTGTAAAAGGGTTCACAACCAAACATGCAGTATGTTGTAGTAATACAGGATCATATCCCTTTTTAATGAATTGTTTTATATATTTGATGAACAAAGTGAGAAAATGGGTATGTCCAATAATTTTACGAAGTTTGTAAATCACATCACCATAAAATTCCGGAAGCAGTCACTTGGCTTTGAAAATGATACACTAACACTAATTCGATGTTTTTACGCGGAAACAAAATTTAGTCGAATTTTATTTTAAAAGAAGACAGAAGGAAACCCGGTAAGAAAACAAAAAAAAACATTTTTAAAAGCAAATTCTTTCAGCATAATAAATGTAGGTAACTTGGACATTCTCTATGGGACCCTAAAAGTTTAAAAAGATAAAAAAAAAATGCAGACCAACCCTTAGCCCGCCGAGCGTGGCTTCCTTAATATTTACAAACAGTTTTATACTGAACAGATGATGAGTTCCCCAGAGTGTTACTAGGGTCAAATATGTCTGACTCTCAATTTTCTGTTTGTTTTCAACGAACTAAAGCAATGCTTATTTCATTATTTTGCAGACTACATTTTTTAAGCGGACGATAATTCAGTATAATAAGGGTGAAATGTTTTGGTCATACATTAAAACAATGATCGCTTTGCGTGCTCTACAATGTACGGAAACTACCTTGGTGTTTCAGCGCAGGGGGTCATTGATTTATGGTCATCATTGTGTTAATTATTTGGTCATCAATAAAGTTCCGACAACTTTAGACTATCGGGTATTTCCGCTCTTTTGCTACTATCAAGATGTCACAGCTCATTGGTTCAGTATCTTTAAGACCCACCCATTGAAAAGACATAATCCAATCAATTGTCACCTATAGGCGTGTCAATCACCAATAATTGATATTGCTCTTCATAATTGATGAGCGGCCATCTATATTTCCCACAATATTAAATATAGAATGAATGAGTATTATGTATTCAAAATTTCTTCATATTGTACATTAACCCTTTCCTTCATATGAACGTGTTTTCACGCAATTGCAAACAGAGAACGGTCTTCTCTGACCTCTTAGAGGAGCCGTCTGATCAGGGTCTACTCTGTTTGCTAATAGAATTTGATAGATATATTTCTTTGCTTTGTTAAATAGCTGCAATGTCCCCCCTTCCATATTTCATTTATAACTATTTTTGTCCATGAATATTCAGTAAGTATTGAAATTTTGAATAAACATAGAACAGGGAAATGTTAAATAAAACAATCTCTATAAGCTTGAAATTGATGTCGATGAGTGTTTGACGTTAGGTTTAAAACCAGTCAATGTTATTTTACATGTATTATTTTAAGAAATTGTTAATACAAGATATCCATCCATGCTATCAGATCGGACAAGGCCTTATAGACCAGTTATATTGAATTTGTCTGTTGTTGTCGTGGAGACATAGCATGCTACGAGCACCTGTGAATCAATACAGGGGCACTGTATTAAAATGAAATATTTATCATGTTTTAGACTTTGTTATTGTCTGATACATAATTAATAAGCCCATAATATATTTCCTCACCGTCCCTGTCCCTCTCTCTGTGTACAATTGTTGTTGTTTCTAAGAAGTCCTCTCCCCCAATTAAACATTTACAATGATACGCAATCACAAGGCCAGAAGGGACGTCAAAATCTCTCTCTCTCCGTCTCTCCGTCTCTCTCCGTCTCTCTCTCTCTCTCCCCGTCTCTCTCTCTCTCTCTCTCTCTCTCTTCCTCCCCCCTCTCTCTCTCTGTCCGTCTCTTCCACCTCTTACTCTCCCTCTCTGTCTGTCTGTCTGTCTGTGGCTGTCCCTAACTATCTGTCTCTCTGTGTGTCTCTCTTTCTGTCTCTGTCTCTGTGTGTGTGTGTCTCTCTCCCCTCTCCTCTCTCTCTCTCTCTCTCTCTTTCTCTCTCTCTCTCTCTCTTCCCGCAGATATGAATGGATTACGTATGACTATCTATCATTTCAACTTTTATATTGGTAATGGAGTAATAATTTCCCCAGGACGAATGGCAATTTATGCTTGACCGATCCTATAAGAAACCAATGCACCCCCTGATCATACAGCCTCTAAGAGCTGTCTGATCTGGGTCTGCACTGTTTTTGAATTGCGTCAATATATGCTACTAGCATGAAAAGGGTTAATATGACTTAAATGAATAACATTACGATCGCAGCTTTGAACTCATCTGAAAGACAACGACATACCAATATTCGGCTGTTATTTCTGTTATTTCAGGTGGCTCTTTTATGCAGAGTAATGATTTATGCAGGCGACTGCTTTGCGCCGTTTCAAAATAAATTATAATACAATAAGCTACAATAGTTTTCATCTTAATTCTGATATCAACTTAAATATTGTAGCTGCACTACATGGAAGAATAGCTGTAACAGTATAGATTATTAGTGTAGATGCGGTGTATTAGTGTATTAGTGTAGATGCGTTTCGAACTTTATAATTATTTAATCAACTGTTTGCATCTCTTCGTCGAATGATACCCAGTCCAACCCTTTACTCCATAGGTACTCATTATAGTGCGTTAATCCATTCCTCCACTCAAAAATAGTTCCACTTGATACATTCATGAATATGTCGCCATAAGAAATATTTCTATATCACAGTAGACGGTAGCTTAAAGCAGGCTGAGAAAAACGCAAAATAGTCCCATTCAGCCTGTTTTAATCAAACATCTGTCTTCAATACGGAACACAAACTATGGAGTAAAGTGTTAAGGTTTCAAAAAAAAGTATTTCAACAAATAATGGTTGGATACAACTCTCCACCCCTTTACCCTTTCCCTAATATAAACCTGTTTTCACGCATTTGTCAAGAGAATAGACCTAGATCAGACCGCTCCTAGAGGAACCGTCTGATCAGGGTCTACTCACTTTGCTAATAGAATTTTATAGATCTGTTTATTTGCTTTCCTAAAATGTCTACAATGCTCCACCTTCCATAATTCATTATAACTATTTTGTCCATGAATATTCAGTAGGTACATGTACATTTGTATTTAAATTTGGAACACATATAGAACAGGGAAAGGGTTAATACGCGCGTGGGGTCGAAACAAATATGACCGAGTGCTCCTGATATCTATAATCTCTGCGCTACGCATTTTCTGAAAATCAGATTGTGAAAACAATTGCTGCTGATATTTTGTATCTATTTCTTTTTTCTCGAGCATTTACAGTCTGGTGATCGTTAAAATCTGACTATAAATTGTAGTTTTAGCAGAAAGAAACCGTTTCAGTCTCGGGTTTTGGGTGAATGCTATCTATATACGTATGCTATCTAATTTCATTTTGAATTCTAGATCTGACAGTATATTCAATATGCGTTTCTTCAGTTGAAAAAAAATGCACATGTGTATTTATATATACATGTAAGCTTTTGTATATATCTTATCTAGATAATTTATACCTAAATCGATTAAACGACTGCCAGTCATAAAGGTAGTGTCCGCGGTGATGCCCCGCAATCCACGCTGATATCAGCACGGACAGCGATGGCTCGGCGGCGGTAATATCCCGTAGGGTAAATTTCGGTCCGCGGTGGACACAGAATTTGTCCGCGGTGATCCATAAAAATTGTCCGTGCTGGAAACCCGCTCTCAAATAATTTTGTCCGCGCTGGTAAAACGGAAAACAAAAAATCCGCGTGGCTTGTACTGTAGTACAGATATCTGACGTCCTCCTTCCGTTTCTGGATTTAAGAGGTCGCCTTCATAGAGTACTAAACCTTTCTTGTCGGCGTACATGCAAAGAGGCCAACGTGATTGCCAACTGTAAAGGTGTTGACAACCAAACACCAAACCAAAAAAGTTTGAAAGATGAAGGGCAAATAAACTACATATTTAACTGGCATACCGGTAGAGATATGACTGCAATTAAAATTATTTCTGAATATGAAAAGAATCTGCGAAAAGGTAAATATACTAGATTGTTAACACAATACAATATTTTATTTGCATAATCCATGACTCTAGACGGACTGATCCGAATTTACGATTAAGATACATGAAGAAACAAAACATACCTTTTCAATATGGTAAAAGTAAATGTATGAGACATGTAGAAACCACCACACACAAAAACACAACTTATCTTTGTTTGATGAATAACAATCTCATAAATTGAGACTTGCTCTTACGATTTCGCGCATTATCGAACTTGATTAAGACCTGTTGACCAACGCCTTAAATGTAAATAGGATAATGATCAGTGAATGGTGTTAGAATTTTAGCAATGTGTTTAAATGTTACGCGCAAAATACTTTAGACCTACTAATCCATATTTGCAATTTATTCACCCAACGGCTATACACACTATTTTATAATGCGATGAAGATCTGTGAAGAAACGAAAATCCTAGATCATAAACATGATGGAAATATTCCTTTTAGCTAAACCAATGCGCAACTCCAGTCTTACCAGCCAGTGTCTGTAGATATTCTTTTTAAACATGATAAGATAAAGGCTGCCAGAGAGGAAACATGGGAAAGGAAGCCATTGATTGATAAGACTGTATTACTCTTGATTAACTGCCCCTATTTTGTCCATAATTAATCTTGGTCAAGATCTGATACATATAGTAGAACTCGTCATAAGTGTCCATTTTCTTTATTGAACATTACAGTATAAAAAGCGCAGTTGGTTTCTTAATACAGGGCAAAAGTAATGTAGAAAACATCTATAGTAGCTTTCAGCGTTACGTTTGACCTGTATTAAGCTACTGCCTGCCCCAAGGCCCATAATAAGACCTATTTTGGATGGCTTAGGACAAGTGTAAATATGGTTAAAACTACCAACCTCGATAAATCGAGGGCATACAACTCTGCACCTTCTACTCCGTTTTTGCTCATAATCGAATTTGGTCGAATTCTAATGGTCTAAAACTTCGCTATCAAGTTTGACTAAATTCTGAAAGAAGTAGATTCTTTGTTATGTGGGTCAAGCAGCCACCCACTACAAAAATCCCTCCCTTTTTCCTCACTAAAAGTCGGGTTAAGAGGGGTATTTTATTGTATCGTTTCTGTAAACATACCATTACATCTACTCGGCACTCTATTCTTACCACAATCATCTAGATGTCTGAAGTTTCGACAGCCATCAATTACACCGGCCTTGGTAAAATCATACAAACATCTCCGATCTGCCGACACTGTCATACCATCGCCACAGTTTATATCTGTCTGCAGATATTCTGAAAGATAAAAAAAAGCTCTCTGAAAGTATCATAGCCTCCTGCAAAAATCCGATCATTAGGAGAGGCAAACTGATATGTGGTTAAAAAGAATACAAATTAGACATAACCATGTTTATGTTGAGTTTGAGCTGGGGGTTTTAAGTTCTGAAAACATTCTAATAGAATATGTTGATTTTCATGCAATGTTGATATAGGCAAAACTATAGTTCGATTTCCAGCGCTGAGCCGTGACTGCACTTTTCTATTTATAGATATTGCAACCATTCTAATTTATGGGTAAGTGGTCTATGGTTGTCACAAGAAGCTCGTAGTAATCGTGCAGCATTAGTATATACAGTAAAACCTCTCTATAACGGCCACTAAATTACATCAAGTGTTTTGTGTTAAAGGCAGGTGGCTGCTTAAAGCAAGGTGAAAGTAAAACAGAACGCTCCTATAGGAGCGTTCTGTTTTATTTTCACCTTGCTTTAAGCCTATAGGAGCGTTCTGTTTTATTTTCACCTTGCTTTAAGCAGCCACTTGCCCTAATTACCAACTAATTAAAACAATTTAGTAGCCGTTATAGAGAGGTTTTACTATATATGCGTATTACTTGTCTGTATAACCACAGGTAACTCCGGAACAAATACATGGTTTGTAACGGGTTTTACCTCTATGGGTGGACTGGTCCTAAAGGTCACAGCTCACGGGTCATAATCGAACTATAATAATAATTTTAAATGATATATGCTCTAACTAATTGTAGCTCCCATACCACTTAGTCATATATCATTAAACATGTGGTACGGTTTGTCGTATCCGCTTGAATAACAGAAACATTCCCACAGTCCTATATCCGCTGCGAAATAAAAATGCCTGTTATTTTTGGACTACATCCCTTCCGATTAGATCCAGCTTTTATATCACACTATTGACTAAGATCACAAACGCAAACTATGAAACTACTGAACTAGTGTCAAACTTGTTGGATCTTTATTAAATGTCCATTTGCTCGGCATCTCATCTGGGTCCATGCTGTTTCAAATGCGACTAAAGTTGCGTTTAGTGAAATTAGAGTTAATACAGTATAACCTCTGTTGATCGGCACCCCTCTTAACCAGAAACCCCTGTTATCCAGCACTGCTGTTTGGTCCCGGCAGTTTCCCTATTTGTTTTATGTATCCAAACTCTCTCTTGATCGGAACCCCTGTTAACCGTTAACCGGCATACCTTGACAGGCCAATAAAGGCAAATTAGCGGTTATTCACACCTTGTTATCCGGCGGTTTGCTGACCTGTGATCTTTGACAGTAAGCCCTTTACATTCAAGTAGGTGATAAGTACCGTTAATGGGTCTAGGGTAAATTGATCGCCCTTTATAGATTTATATTGTTATCGTCATTGAAAATACATGTATGTACACATGTAAAAAATGGCAATACCAAATTATTTAGCGTCTGGATCTACGCTTTTTGCTAATTATGTAAAAACCAGCGGTGATGGTCCGCATATACATGCACCTGTGTAGAATCCGAACTTGTAAATAAAATATAGTGCGAATGTTCCCGTGTTTTAGTCCAGCCCTTCAGACATGTGTGTTTACTTCCGATTGTACGCTAAACACGTTATGCCTATAGTTTACATGTACATGTAGTTCAAAAGACAATCGACAAACAGCGTAGATCCTGATCAAATGGTTCCTATTTAAATGGAGCAATCTGATCAGGTTCGGCGCTGTTGTATATATTTATATGTTGTGAATTGTCATGGTGGAATTCCCCTCGCAACGAAAAAAGGACTTGCTGGAATGAATCTTTGGGTACGTAAACTTGTGAATCTGGGCATAATTATGTTAACCGGCACCCTCTCTTAACCGGCATTCTGACGTGGAACCATGGGGTGCCGGATAACAGAGGTTATACTGTATACCGGTATTCAATGTTTGCATAAAACCCTATGAAAATGATACAAATGAATTAAATGAAAAACCAATATAAAGTAAACAATTCGGTGTCAAGTGTTCCAACGTGGAATAAATCGAATATGCGACCGTACTGGTGAATATATTAGTAATTTTACTTTTTTTTCCATGTTAATACTTTACTCCATGAATATTCAGGGAAGAAATCATGTCATCATGAATATTAATTAGAGTAAGTTTGATAATGACACATGATTATGTTTGCAAACACACTAGTCCTAGCATGCCCTTAGTACTGATGCTTGTACACACTTTAGTTTAATACTTACATGAGGAGCATGTCACAGGCCCTATTGAAGCATTTTCAGTCGCATAATGCTCAACTTTGGTATAGGTTACATTCCGGCTCTATTGTTTAATATTCACCTACGGTAAAGATCAACGATCCTATTTTAGTGCTGATGTTTGCAGTCAGGAAAGTTTAAAGCTCACCTACGGTACAGATTACTGGCCATACTGTACTAATGATGTAGGTAAATGGACTAGTTTAGATCATCGGCCTAATTGTTGTACTTATATTCGCATAATAGTCAACTGCGGTACAGATCACTGGCCGGTACTATTGGAGCACTGATGCTCGCAAACTTACAAGTGTGATGCTTACCTGCGGTACAAATCACAGGCCACTTTGCAGTACCGATGTTTGTAAACACAACAATTCAATGCTCACCTGCGGTACAGATTACAGGCCCTATTGTAGTACTGATGTTCGCAAACACACTAGTTTCAAAGTCTATGTGTACACTACTGATACGCTGTATACTTGCAGAATGGTTTTTCACTTGAATTGTCAAACTACGTATGGTGTCCAGGTTGTCGTGCGTCCAAAGAGAGTATCTACAATATGATTCACATAAGAAAGGTACGTCAAACAGCAGACTTCAATTCATCAGGGTGTATAAAAAGATATTCTATAGGCCTATAGGTTTCCTTCCACGATTTGGCATAAAATTGGGATATGTATTTGCTCGTGTAATTGAGCATTTTCAAACATTCAAAGCAATGCTTTAGTATTTATCAGTTCTCCAAAAAGGCAAAAGTGAATAAAGGAAATCTCTGTGTTTTACCTTTCAGTATAGCAACATTAAAAGACGCTTGATTCATTATAACAAAAGTACAAAAATGAGTAATGCAGGAAACACCACATATGGAACATACAGTCGCCCGAACAGCAACACAAGGAAATAGCAAATGTACATAACTATAAAAACATCAAGAGGCGCACAAAGACAAAACAATCATACAATAGGGGAAAATGGAAGTACCGCCTTGGAACGGTCAGTGACAAAAGTCACTGGGGGTTAAACCGATTTATGGGCGCCCAACCTCACACTTATTCCATCCCCACCCTAAAAGACAAACAGTTTAAATAAACGTATCCCCTCTCCGACTATTCTACAACAACTGTGATGGCAAATACAGTGGTGAAGTGCATGTATAACGATAACATTTACGTGAACACACCGTATCCACCTATCGCTAGTGTACTCAATGATTGAGCTGCAAACAGAGTAGCTGTAGAAAAGTAATCAAGGGTACGACAAAAACGAAATAGTACAGATATCCGACGTCCTCCTTCCGTTTCTGGATTTAAGAGGTCGCCTTCATAGAGTACTAAACCTTTCTTGTCGGCGTACATGCAAAGAGGCCAGCGTGATTGCCAACTGTAAAAGGGTTAACAACCAAACATGCAGTATGTTGTAGTACTATAGGATCATATCCCTTTTTAATGATTTCTAACATATTTGATGAACAAAGTGAGAAAATGGGTATGTCCAATAATTTTACTAAGTTTGTAAATCACATCACCATAATATTCAGGATGTGAAATACCGTGTCGCAGAAGTGCCTTGAGATTGCATTGGTACTTGCCAATAAGTGAGAGATTTCGATAGTAAAATTTAGAGAAGTTGAAATCGGTATCTAAGTGTAACAAAATGCATAGTATGCAAATTTGTGAATAACGATTGACCTGGATAATAATACAAATATGATGTAGTTGATAGTACCTAAAAAGAGCAAGAGAACCAATTTAGTTCGCATATTCAAATACAACGTCTACAAGACTGTCATGTGGTACATATATTCGAAGGCAAATTGTTCAGTTATTTAAAATGTGACGTAATGTTAACAGACAACAGCTTTATATCGCAATATGAAGGGTTGGTTAAATTATATTTAGCAATGATTACAACACGTGCACGTTTAAATCATCGTTGTGCAATTGGGATACTAACTAGCCTGTTTTTAACACATACGGCATAAATAATCAGCTCATCAAGAGGGACATGGGAAACTGGATCTCTCATCTGTTTACTACTAACATCATTATTCTTAAAGTTCATTAGAACTGAATAAGGAACCTGTACCATATCTGCTAGCTAGCAGCCAATGCTGTTAAAGACCGGAGAATAGTTTGAATGAATTTCGGAAAAAGTCACTTAAAAATAGTTCTGTAAAATCATATTGGAATGGCGTGGGTAGTTTCTGAATTTTTGGTATATCACCAAAGCCATAATAGGAAATCTGACCAACGGCTAGTAGCTAGGTTTTTCACATTAGAAATATTATTTGAAGGAATCTGGGAGATCTTCACCCCAGGAACAATTCTGTTAAAATATTTTGAAAGGCCAATATTGAATAGAAGAAGTATAGTAACATAAGCGAAATGCATCTAACCGAAACAGCCAGGATTATTAGAATGGAAACATTATTTGAAAGTATCTGCAAGAGGATCACTCTATGCACTTTTTTGTAAAATTGTTCTGGTTAGTATGTTTTGAGCAGAATATGTTTTAAAACCTTGTTCGCAATGTTTAATAGTAGTAATTAGACTTCTTCATGAATTACATTTATTTGAAGTAGAACTTTTAAAAGGGACATTCAAGAATCAGTTTGAGTTTGTTTGTTTGTTCCTTTTTCTTTCTTTCTTTCTTTGTATCTGGGACCCAGTGGACGTCCAGCTCATTACAGATTGAGGAGGGACCCAGATAGTTTCCGTGCATGAAACAAAGTCCATTGTTCCATGAACAGAAGATTACTCGGGTAGAACATGAAAAATTGACATGCCCAAGCAGGCAGATATTCAAATCACAACGGTGAAGAGCTCAGTGATAGTGGAATACCAAAATCACTCGGACACTGAAGCCCACCTTTTAGTCAAATGGGTTGAGCTTGTTTTGGAGAAGTGTTAAAACATATTTTGGCAATGGACATAGGACGACTCTAAAGCTCCTTCAGCACTTCAGTGATGCGATACCTTCGGTAACTCGTCGTCTCATCAGGACCCTAGCTGTTTGACACCCTGATTGCATTTTGGTAGACAAATTGATTATAGCAATATTATATATTATAGACTTTGAAAATGTAGTAGGCGCAAAATTCTGCTAATAATTTGCTCAGCAGGCTAAAGGTTAACCCGGTGTTTGGGGCGTGAGAAGTGTAGCATTTTTAATTACTACTCAGGAACAGACTCAATAAAACCGAGTCTGCATTTTTCTGTTTTCACATTACTACTTTCGAAAGATCTCCCACTTTCAGACTATATTTACTTACCCATCAGAAAATATCTGAACACTCCTGGGTCGACAAAAACTGTAACTTCCATTGTATGTCGGATCTATGTATGATGCGATTTCGTTTAAATGGTATTTGCATTGCTCTGAAATCTAAATGAAGGAATGTCGTTGGTTTTTCTGCTGGTATAATTGTTCTTTAATAACAGACTTTGGGGTAATTAAAATACTGAACTTGTGCTAGCATGTAATTATTGTTTCAACGAAATTGCCCCGCTCAGACAATATAGGAAGGGACACAGGTTCGCTATGTCTTATTGCTTATGCTCATGTTAAGAACGCATTAACTGTTTTGCTTTTTCCAGATTTAATTTTAACTGCGAAAATGAATAGTTAAACAATGCGCACACAGGTGCTTAATCGTCATTTCTTCACCAAACTCTATGTTGCGGTCATTCTTAAGAATCGTCTGGAGGAAGAGGCGGTTCTAGAGACTGATCACAAGATAGGGTTCGGTGGAGAAATAAAGGAATTATTCTTGAACATTTTTAAAGTTACGCATCTTATCTGGACCTCTGGTATAAATGACAAAGCTCATGATTGTGTGTCTGAAATAAAATAGAGTACTATACAGATATTGATAACAGGTAAACAGTAACAATTAATTAGTGGTTACCAAAGTTCACATGGGTTATCATTGATAGTAGGAATATTCCCCTGGGTTTGAGTCATTTCTGGGGTACACCATTTCAATCAACATTTTAAAAAAAGAACAAAATGTAAACTATACTCAACGTATACGCTTTCGTACGCTGTTTTCTGCTGTGGTTTCCAATTAGCAATTGTTAACAGAGTAGACCCACACCAAACAGTTCCTGTAGGAGCTGTCTGATCAGGTTCTGTTTTGTTGCATTATGGGATAACAGAACAGAACAGATTTTTATACCACATAGCTATGATTCTAATAGTTCTGTACTGTCCAGTGATTCTAATAGTTATGCACTGTCCAAGCATTCACGTGTGCATTTACCGTTACAAATAGCAAGGTCAATTAATATTCATAAGGTCATTATTTCTTACATGAATATCCATAAGTTATTCAAAAAAACCTAGAATTTCGTCCATACAACATAGATACACATACTTCCACATTTGTATAACAAACTTGCCATGTAGGATGTTTTATATATTTCTTATTAAAGAGACAGTGTGCGCCACAAGAATATTGAATTGTAGGTACGGATTTTCGGGAAATACATGCCGACCTTCGAACGGACAAGAGAAAATTCTATATAACACAAACCTTTGGTTCCATGGCTTATGTGAAGTAAATAGTTGCACGTCATCAACCGTAACAACGTGACCACGGAGAAGGCATATTAATTGCACTGGTATACTGTTTTAACCCATTACCCATTATTACAATGTCATAAATATTAATAATATTCAATTTTATAATCGCATATTAACACATAAATAATTGGCCAGAGCAGAAACTGCTGATACCTATATATATTATTTCATTTGCAAACTGATCAGATCCTGATCAGAATACTCCTGCAGCAACCGTCAGGTCTGGGTCTTCTCTGTTTGCAGAGGCATAAAAGTCGAATTTTGGGAGTAAATTGTTAATAAAATATGAATAATATCCTTACATTTCGTAACAAAACTCTTCGATATTGCATACATTTACCTGAAGTGTACACTTCTGACCGTGATCTTTGAATGAACTTGCAACGATTTCGGCAAACTCACGATTGTAATTGGCTGCATTCCAAAGCAGCAGAAAGTCCAGTGTAGATTTTATTTCCAAGACGAAAGAATTGACCCAATAAATCTGGCACTCGACAGAAAAGGCTGTTACTGTCAAAGAAGATGTCATCAATATAAATGAAAATGAAGTAAGGTCAAGTAGGCAAAGCCACATACAAGACGCAACTACCACCAACATACCGATAGATAGCATGTCACACACATAACTACACAACCAAACACATGCACATACACGAGATGAACACAGAAACAATAACAAAATCAACACTGGGGTTTGAAGTGGTATACGGGCGTCCTAACCTCACACTTATCTCAAAGTCACCCTAGCTTAACAAATAGTGTACATAAAGGTATCCCCGCCGGACTTTCTCACAACATAGAAGACGGTTAATACATGACAATATGTAAATCATACCATAAAAACTGTGAACATCAGTCAAATATGTACTCAATGACTTTCCTGAAGTCAGAGCAACTGCAGGGAAGCCGTTAAAGGCACAACTCGGAAAGGTAATACATGAGTTTGGTAAGCTCATCCCGTTTCTGTGTTTAAGAGTATACCATCATAGAGTACTAACATCGGTCTGTCATAGCGCAAGCAAAGAGGGAAGCGTAGCTATAAACTATAAAGGGACCAATAACCAAACATGCAGTACGTTGCAATATAATGGGGTTATAACATTTCTTCCTAAAGGTTTTACTGCATTTTATAAAGAAATCATAAAAATTGATATGATCCCGAATTTTCCTAAGTTTGTAGATAATATCGCCATGAAATTCTGGGTAAGAAATACTTTGTTGCAGTAATGTCCTTCGATTGCAATTATATTTACTAATAGAGATAAATTTCGATACTAAAACTGAGAAGTTTTCCGAAGTTTGTGATATATCTATCCTTTCTTTAGAAGTTTATCAGTTACAACTTAATTACGACTTTAACAATCATTAAGCAAAGAACAGGCTCGAGCTAACCGAATAAGTTCAGAAATATAAACTCCATAAGATGTAGAAAGAGGCACATCCCGAAAAGGATAATTAACAGTTTTCAAATTAAAATCTTCTCTTTATCGTATTTTTTGGACGAAACTTTATCATTTGTGATGGAAAGATTCAAATCTAAAAAGGAAGCCATAATGTCAGATTGAGTCGTTTTGCTTAAAGACAGTTATTTTGGGTAAATTGAAGAAATTATTGTTTCAAAATAAGGATTATCCAAATTCAAAATTTCGTCTTAATACCTTGAAGTTTTATGAAAAGCATATATGTATGAATAGCATGAAAAACAATTAGAATTGGCAATAAAACGCGCCTTATAAAGGTTTTTATGTAGTTTCGGAACGCAGTACAAAGTAGAAAGCTTATGTTGTTTTATGTTAGGACCAGACCTAAAAGTATTGCACATTTTAACATTTTCGGAGACTATATCAGGTTTATGAACTGTAATATAAGTTTGTGAACAAGCTAGCTCCTTCTTTAAGCCATCGAGCTAATACAATTTCAAATAATGATTACATTATTTGATGCCTTGTCAGCAGGAACAAGAACATAACTTGAATGATAATTTGAAATGTTTTATTGCTTGTAATAACGAAATGTAACTCTAGGTCGAGGTGGTAAAAGCTGGGTTTTTGATTTGTAAAAAGCAGTGCGTGTATAAATAATATGAAACATACGTTTCTTCAAATCCGAAAGGGCAATCATAGACACTATTTGATGCAACATTATTGAATTCTTCCGCAACATGAGTTCGACAAGCGTCAAAATCAATAAGGGAAGGTAATCTATATTAAGGTCCTTTAGTCCTGAGATGTTTATCTTTAATGATATAAAATTACCAGTAATGAGTGAGTGAGTTGGGTATTACGGCATTGCGACACTAAAAAGGGCATTTGGCGCCAAAAACGACATGACCAACTGGTTTATAGCAAAGCTTAAAATGCTACAGTGTCAAGAAGTAGGGGTATTGACATCTATATTTAAGTTAGTGACCATTTTATTGTAGTTAAAAACAGAATTCCTAATAGGTTTAATATATTTATAACAGATGATAGGTGATTCAGTGTTGATGACATATTTGGGAATAGTAACTTCAATAAAACAAAATATGTTTCAATTTAACCTCTAAGAAGAAACGTACACCACAGGTGCCGCATCCGCGAACGACAGTCTTTTAGCCCATTCCCTCCGAGACTATTTTTAGAAACAACCTCTTTGAATGAATTCGATTCAGAGTTGATGAAAAATTTGGAAATAGTATCGGTTACATTCTTATCACGAAATATTCTTCGAATATCAATAAATTTGATACCTTTATTTAGGAATTAAAGTTTCAGAAAATGCCGTTTACGTTCAGATTCGTTATCAATATGAGGACGAAGAACATGCTGTTCACTAGAATCCTGCTTAGCTCAGTAGATAGAGTGGCAGCTTCGATCCCGGGTCGCTACATACCAATTGCATTAAAAAACCAACTTCAATAAAACATAATGTGTTTCAATTTTAACCTCTAAGAAGAAACGTACACCACTGGTGCCGCATCTGCAAACGAAAGTCCTTTAACCCATTCCCTCTTAGACTATTTTTAGAAACAACCTCTTTGAATAAATCTACAGATTAGGAGCATTTAGTAGATCATTTTAGACATTTTGGAATCAATGTGATGATGTACATGCTTTCTTTATCACAATGGCTTCAATACAACATTTACAGAGGCGTAAAACGGTAGGAGGGAAAGGGTTAAACTTTTCCCACTTGAGTAGCCTCTTTATTGTGTTGAAAAGACTCTAGCGGACCAAGGTGCACAAATGCAGACATGTCAGTACGGGCCATAAATGATATATACAGTTTAAGTGTTCTAATATTGCCAGATACTTTCACGCATTTGCAAACAGAGTAGGCTCAGATCAGACTGTTCCTATAGGAGCCGTCTGATCTACTCTGTTTGTTAATGGAATTTGAGGGATCTGTTTCTTTACTTTCCAAACTGGCTACAATGTTGCACCTTCCATATTTCATCATAACTGTTTTGTTCATGAATATTCAATAGGTATTTAAACACATGTAGCCGGGTAGAGATTATGGTGAAATAAGTGGACAGGCTTTACTGTGTGGCTTGGTAGCTCAGTCGGTAGAGTGTTGGCATGGTAAGCCAGAGGCCCTGGGTTCGAGTCCCAGTCGAGTCACAACTTTTGTACCATGTTACATTGGCGCCCAACGTAAATAACCCATAAGGTGATTTATATGAAGATAATATGAAGATTATATGAAGATAATGTGTAATAATAAGAAACTCGTGAAGTGTTCTTTGAGTAAAGAATTCGGGACGAATTCTTGTGTAGATGGGGTGTGTGTAGCCGGGTAGAGAGTATGGTGAAATAAGTTGATAGGCTTTACTGTGTGGCTTGGTAGCTTAGTCGGTAGAGTGTTGGCATGGTAAGCCAGAGGCACTGGGTTCGAGTCCCATTCGAGTCACAACTTTTTCACTTCACCATGTTACACACAGAACAGGGAAAGGGTTAAAATATATTGCAATCCTGTAACATATCTATAGCATGCCCTTCCATACCACTTTACCCGGCTACAAACTCGTTTAACTGCACTAGAATCCTGCTTAGCTCAGTAGAGAGTCGGTTTCGATCCCAGGTCGCTTCATGCCAAAGTCATTAAAAGCTGAACTAAGACTAGCCGGCCAGGTGTCCGTTTATAATGTGACACTATGTGTGGTATTATGGCATGTGTCTAAGGCATGATATCAGACTACGGCAGCACACTGCCTCCATATACCTTAAGTATGGGCGCTTAAGTCCTATCCTTCAAAAACACATATCGTGGAACTGTCGTTACTTCGACAATTCTCCTGAAACATGTACGGATGCCATCCACTGAATCACAACTTGATATGCATTTTCAGATAATGCGGATATGAAGAGTCCACTTGATACTTGATCGATAGTTTCTCAAAAGCATAACTGAATCATTTGTAAATGAAATGTATAACGTATTGAAATTTAAGCACATATCAATTTACAGTAGGAGAATAGTTACATCAACTAATGACCTACTTATCAAATTATACACATTCAGCATGTGCTGCAATTCGTAAATATCGTATTCACTAAATGCTTGTGTGGTATCGTATATAACCATTTTCCCTATTCATTGCTCCTGTAATGAATAATTACGTCATGACTATTTATAAGCCGAGTTTTTATAAAGGCATATATATACATGGGTTTCTTGGTATTGATAGAAGGAAGAGTTAGATATATTATAATTTCAAAGCAAACAGAGCAGAGCCTGGTCATATGGCTCCTTTGAGATACGCGTTACATAGACCATAGACAATACTCAGGGAGTCAATGGGGTCTACCATGCACCCATAGACTTTTTTCATGGGTACCAAAATGTTCAGAAAAGTATCCTGAATCAGAATCGCGAATGTACTCAAGTTTAAATTCTACCAGGCTATGTGTATTTTAACCGTTTCGATGGCAACTCCCACCCACATAATGATGACCCATACCTGCAAATACGCCCATAGCACAGCCATTTTTGTCCTAAACGGATAAAACTGGTATTAAAAAGTATAGAAATAACGTAAAACTTTCATTTTTTATCCTACGAATATGAGAAAAAATTGGTAGTGAATGGTTACTAAGGAAACAGTTAAAACGTTACTTAGCAACACAAGGAAACGGCAAATGTACATAACTATAAAAACATCAAGAGGCACACAAAGACAAAACAAACATACAATAGGGAGAAGATGGAAGTACCGCCTTGGAACGGCCAGTGACAAAAGTCACCGTGGGTTAAACCGGTTTTTTGGCGCCCAACTTCACACTTATTCCATCCCTACCTAACGTTTTCTAATATTTGTAAGATAACAGGTGAACAGTTTACATTATTTACGTTATGTCTATATTGTTTTTACTATTTTTAATGCTCTTATTAATATTCATGAGTATACAAATAAGGTAAATTAAAAAACAGGCTTAAATAAAAGCACAACGTCCTATCTCCAATTTGGTACCAGCTTTTATATTTATAGATTTAGGACAAAAACTGGCTGTGATATGGACGCTTTTGCAGTACTCAGGGAGCCAATAGTGCCTACCGTGCACCCCCCCCCCCCCTCCCCCTAGACTTTTTTTCATGGGTACCAAAACGCTCAGAAAAGTGTCCTGAATCAGAATCGCGAATGTACTCAAACTTAAATTCTTTTAGGCTATGTGTATGTTAACCGTTTCCATGGCAACCCCCCAGTTTTCGTAATGATGACCCATACCTACAAATTCGCCCATATCACAGCCAGTTTTTGTCCTACAACTATAACACTGGTACCAAATCGAAGATAAGACATTGTGCTTTTATTTCTAACTGTTTTTTTAAATTATCTTATTTGCATACTCATGAATATTAATGAGAACATTAAAAATAGTAAAAAAGGAATAGAAATAACGTAAACCTTTCATTTTTTATCCTACAAATATCAGAAAATAACTTCAAATGCAGTTTAACATGATGACAAAAAACCCAGGAAACAAAATATCCAATTTGAGGACCATAGCATTACTTTTAAGCACCATTTTCACCGTTTCCATGACAACACCCTAGTTTTCGTAATGATGGTCCGTACCTGCAAAATCGTCCATATCACAGCCAGTTTTTGTCCAAAACCTATAAAACTGGTACCAAATTGGAGATAGCACAATGTGCTTTTATTTCCAGTTGTTTTTTTAAATCACCTTATTTGCATACCCATGAATATTAATGAGAACATTAAAAATAGTAAAAACAATATAGAAATAACGTAAATAATGTAAATTATTCACTTTTTATCCTACAAATATCAGAAAACAATTTCAAATGCAGTTTAACCTGATGACAAAATCCTCAGAAAACAAAATATCAAATTTGAGGACCAAAACTTTAACTCTAAGTAACTTAGTAACTGTTTCCATAGTAACCATTCATTTCACTCTGTTCATACAGTTTTGTTAGTCGACACCTACCTGCAAAAATCTTCCATATCACAGGACGTATTTGTGCTAACTGTATAAAACTGGTACCGAATTAAAGCTAAGACTGTGTGCTTTGGTTTAAAAGCTATAATTAGGAATTACCTTATTTGCATACACATGAATATTAATGAGAATAATTAAAAAATAGCAAAAAATACAGAAATAACGTAAACCTCTCAATTTTTATCCTACCAATATCAGAAAACAGCTTCAAATGTAGTTTAAGATGATGACAAAATACTCAGAAAGCTAATCATCTTAATTGATACCCAAACAATGAACTGTAAGTAAGATTGTAACGGTTTCCATGGTAACCGATCCTTTCACAAATTTTGGAAATTTGACATCCAACTGTAAAACTCCGCTAGATCTCGGTTATTTTTGAGGGAATCTTGAAATCAATTGTTACAAAAATAGATATGAGGCATTGCTTTAATAGTAAATATTACTTTTCTGAGAACAGTAATAGATGTTGAAATTTTCGACAGACACCAGTCTTTCTCTTATAAAGCAAACAAATATGGAAAATGGTTAGCTAAAGTTTACTATGATCACTGAATATCACCAAGATTGTTAGATAAATAAATTTGGGACAAATTATATAGCACTGATGGTGATATATCTGTTTCATAGGCAACCATTCTAACCTCATTGTTCATATTTCAGAGTGTTTACATACCTGCAACATACAAATATATTGCGGCCTACTTTGGCGATAATTATAAATGATATAAACATATACCCGGTAGTTGATTTATGAATCTTAATGTTTGGTTCACTTTATGCAAATTACCTTATTTGCATCCTCATGAATATTAATTAGTGATAAGAAAACAGAGAGAAACAATATTGAAAATAACATGTTTCGCAGTATGCCGATCACAACATTACACCATTCTCCAAATAGACGATTTTGCAGGTACGGACCATCATTACGAAAACTAGGGTGTTGTCATGGAAACGGTGAAAATGGTGCTTAAAATTAATGGTATGGTCCTCAAATTGTATATTTTGTTTCCTGGTGGTTTCGTCATCATGTTAAACTGCATTTGAAGTTATTTTCTGATATTTGTAGGATAAAAAATGAAATGTTTACGTTATTTCTATACTTTTTTTACTATTTTTAATGTTCTCATTAATATTCATGAGTATGCAAATAAGGTAATTAAAAAAACAGTTGGAAATAAAAGCACAAACTGGCTGTGATATGGGCGAATTTGTAGGTATGGGTCATCATTACGAAAAGTGGGGATTGCCATAGAAACGGTTAAAATACACATAGCCTAAAAGAATTTAAGTTTGAATACATTCGCGATTCTGATTCAGGACACTTTTCTGAACATTTTGGTACCCATGAAAAAAAGTCTAGGGGTGGTGCACGGTAGGTACTACTGGCTCCCTGAGTACAGGTACGGGCCATCATTATGAAAACTGGGGTGTTACCATGGAAACGGTTAAAACGGTACTTAAAATTAATGCTTTGGTCCTCAAATTGGATATTTTGTTTTCTGGAGGTTTTGTTATCATGTTAACCTGCATTTGAAGTTACTTTCTGATCTTTTTAGGATATAAATATGAAAGTTATTATTTATAATATTTCTAATATTTGTAGGATAAAAGGTGAATAGTTCACATTATTTAGGATTTTTCTATACTTTTTTTACTATTTTTAATGTTCTCATTAATATTCATGAGTATGCAAATAAGGTAATTTATAAAAAAAAAAAAAAACTAGTACAAAAAAAGCACAATGTCCAATCTTCCATTTGGTACCAGTTTCATAGTTTTGGACAAAAAGTGGTTGTTATATTGGCGAATTCGCAGGTATGGATCATCATAACGAAAACTGGGGTTGCCATGGAAACGGTTCAAATACACAAATCCTAAAAGAATTTAAACTTGGGTACATTCGTGATTCTGATTCAGGAGACTTTTCTGAACAGTTTGGTACCAATGTAAGAAAGTCTAGCGGAGGTGCATGGTAGACCCCATTGGCTCCCTGAGTACAACTTCAGTGTCATTGTCGCAATTTATGTGTGCAAGAATGTGAATTCAATACTTCCATTCTCATTCTATTTTCTATCCAATATCCTTCCGTATTGACGATGTTTTGTTGGATGTTAACTAATGCATTGAGTACAATAGCATTGCTTACAACCACTGCTTGCATCTGTCAAGGAAACATTTTGGTCATATCCATCTCTCCAGTACTCGTAGCATGATCTGTAAGTTTTTGCACAAGACTCTTCATCTCTTCTATCATCACAATGTGGAATTCTGTCACACACCAAGGACCTCGGTATGCAGGTCAGATCTCCACAGGAAAATGCATGTGTAGTATTACATGTATCTGAGATAAAAAGAAAATATTGAATTATTATGTTGTATATGTAAACGTTAAAAAAGTTAAAGCAAATAAAACTATATGGTTTTCGCTGTTATGTTTAAACCTTTTAGTATCAAAAGGCAAATATCATTGAGTAAAAACATTCAGTAAATCCCTTTCACGAAACGCATAAGCACACTACCCCAATACAATTATCACTAAGATTCTTGATATATAAGAATACATAACAATTCACAAACATTTATAATAAATTTTCAAACATGAGAAAATCTGGCGTTAAACTTATCCATGCTCTAAATAGCCAACTACGAGTTTCCTACCGGGTTCTTGGTTCTTCAATTATTGGCGGAAACAAAACATTGATATGTATTTCAGTATAAAGCATTACAGTTTACAAACGAAATGTGTAGTAGTAAGATTGTACCCTCCGTAGGTGTTTTGTGAATGTAATTCATTAAGTAAGTATGCAACATCTAACTTCAATGTTTAATTAGAATAACGAATAAGATTAAAAAAGATAAATATTACCATTGTTTAATTTTGTGGAAGATTGCTCATTTAAATTTATATATTAAAAGTCCTTGTGCGTGGACGAGTTTTGCCAAAATAAACTTCTTAATGTAGGACGGAGATTTGTAGTTGTCACAGAGGAAATTGTGTGGAATGCTAACATTTTCAAGCAATTACATATTAAGTAAGAAAGGGCCAACACTTTACCACACAAATACTCATCACTTCCGTCATAACAATCATCAATGGCGTCACATCTCGCATGTATTGGAACACATTGCTTATTCGCGCAGGAGTATTCGATAGCATTGCACATTGGAAATGCTGCAATTAGCAAAACAAATAAAAACGACATAAAACAGTACAAAAATATATCTCTGATAGCACTGATTCAAGTACAGACCAAAATGACCAGCAGTAAAATCCATATAAACCCGAATTATAGTAGAAAAAACTTTCGAAACTTTAAGGCAGGTAGCTACTTAATGCGTGGTAAAATCATGGAGATAACTCATAGAGAAGCTTTATGTACGACTTTCACTCTGCATGAAGCTGCCACCTGTCTCCAAGACCGATATTTAACTTAGTTTAGAAGTATTTTACTCTATTTAAACGATGGAAAACACTACAAAATCAGAATTACAAATAGCATGGGGGAATTCATAAATGGTAGTAATTTGCCTACGAAAATCCTGAAGAACTTTGAAAAAATCTGAACCCTTATTGTCATGTGCGCATCCAAATACATTGGAATGACCGTGATTTATATTATGGATTTCGGAAACGCATTTCTGTACTATTTACGTTATCATCTGTTTGTTTGTTAGGATGTTTTCGGATGAAGCACTATGTTATGGTGCCTTATGGAGGTCTTGGAATCTGCATATCTGGAAACGTGCTTTCAAAATACAGATGTGACTAAAATAACTATTCAGAACGCTGGAGTTATGGATAGAACACATGAGTCTACGAAATAATCTGTGAAGGAACATTCATTGAAACAAATTTAACAAAGGCTTCGGAATGAATTCATTTAACAATATCCGGGTCAAATGACCATAAATATGGAAATATAGTCAAACAGGGAGAGCCACACACGAAATGACACCGCACCAAACACCATCAAACAAGAAACGGTAAAGCCACAAGACAAAACATAATAGGACGCATATCAAGACGAAAAACATTAAACATTAAGCATATTAAACAACAAAATTGACCGTAGGCTGAAAGCTGGAGTACCGCCTTGGAACGGCCAGCAACCAAAATAAGCTACTGGGGGACTTAAACCTGGTTTACGGGTACCCAACCTCGTCCTTATTCCACTTTCACCAAAGTCAAAATGAAAATGATTTGAAAATAAACGTTGGAGGTAAACAAGCGACGTCATCATTTAAAAGACGTCATAATTTGAAAGTACGGGAAAACTATATGAAACACTTCTACACCGACATTTAATAAAAGATAAATCGCAAGAAGATACAATTACTAGTGGATATTAAGCATGCACAACTGTTTTGTTTGAAAAAGAATAAACTTGACATCGTAGACATGTACTCGATGACTATTCAGGTCAGAGCAGCTGTGGAGAAGTCATTTGGGGTACGACAGAACTGGCAAAATACAAATATCTAATTTCCTCCCTCCGTAAACGGGTTTAAGAGGGAATCTTCATAGAGTATTAAGCCTTTTCCGTCGTCGCACAAGCAAAGAGGAAAGCATAATGACCAATTGTAAAGGGGTCGAACACCAAGCATGTAGTGTGCTGCAATATAGAGGGGTCATATCCCTTTTTAATGAATTGTTTTATACGTTTGACAAACAAAGTATCAAAATATGTGTGTCCAATAATATTTCGAAGTTTGTAAATGACATCACCATAAAACTCCGGATGTGAAATACCTAACTTTAGAAAAGTACGTAAATTACAATTGTATTTGCTGATGAGTAGAACATTACGGTGGTAAAATTTTGAAAATGTTTTACGAAGTTTGTCATATCTGTAGCCCTGTTTTAGTAGTTTTTCAGTGATAATAAGGTTACGATTGTTAAAATCATCAACAGAGGAACAAGCTCTAGCAAAACGAATAAGATGAGAAATGTATACACCGTAACATGTAGCTCGGGGAACATCCCCATCCAAATGAGGATAGTTAACTATTTTAAAATTAAAGTCATCCCTTTTGTCATAAATTCCAGAAGAAATTGTTCCATTGTTTATAAATTTAAATCTAAAAAGGCTGCAGATATGTCAGAACTATTTGCCGAACTGAAACAAAATGAAGGAGCTGTACCCCTGCTATATGAACATTTTTACATACATGTATCTGGAATTAAATCGTTTATACCTAATACAGTCGAAACTGTCTTATGTCGCATATCATTTAGCTCAATTATTTTAGCTCACCAGAGCACAAAGTGCTCAATGTGAGCTAGTGTGATACCCCTGCGTCCGTCGTCCGTCGTCCGTCTGTCCATCTGTCAGTCCGTCCGTCTGTCTGTCCGTCAACAATTTCAAACGACTTCTTCTCTGAAACCGACTGCCCAATTGTAACCAAACTTGGTCAGATACATATTGTGGGTGTGTGCTTCAAAATGTGTTAAAAGATAGTGGGTGGGGCCATCGGTCTTGTTGCCATGGCAACTGTATACAATATCTAGAAAATTGTTCTCAAAAATGACTTGTCCGATTTGAATATAGTTTTCACCAAAATGTTTCTCAGTTGATAGACTTTAAAGGTTATTAAAATAATTTTGTTCCGGCAAAAAACATGGCCGCCAGAGGGCGTGGTCATTTTTTCCATATATGGTAATATGGAATTTGAAGTTAAAAACCTTCTAGTTCGTAGGAAAATCTTTAAAAATCTTCTTCTCTGAAACTGTTAGGCCTAGACCTTTGATATTTGGTATGTAGCATGATCTAATGGTCCTCTACAAAGATTGTTCAAATTATGACCCCCGGGCCAAAAATGGCCGCGCCGAAGGGCTTATCAGTTTTTCATAGGAAAATCTTTAAAAATCTTCTTCTATGAAACTGTAAGGCCTAGACCTTTGATATTTGGTATGTAGCATGAGCTTATGGTCCTCCATAAAGATTGTTCAAATTATGACCCACGGGCCAAAAATGGCCCCGCCCAAGGGCCTATCAGTTTTTCATAAGAAAATCTTTAAAAATCTTCTTCTCTGAAACTGTAAGGCCTAGACCTTTGATATTTGGCATGTAGCATTATCTAATGGTGCTCTATAAATTCTGAAAATGGGTGATCCCTCGAAAGCAAAAGCAGAAATGCAAAAAGAGAAAATTACAGACTCGGTTTTATTGAGTCTGCTCATGAGTAGTTATTAATAGTGCAACACTACTCACGCCCCCTAGCACCGGCTTAAGCAGTATATAATTTTCAAAACTAATAACATCAAAACTTATGATCCCGAAGGTTCAAATTATGAACCTGGGGCCAAAATGGCCCCGCCCAAGGGCTTATCAGTTTTTCATAGGAAATCTTTAAAAATCTTCTTCTCTGAAACTGTAAGGCCCAGACCTTTGATATTTGGCATGTAGCATGTCTAATGGTCCTCTACAAATATTGCTCTTATTATGACCCCGGGCCAAAAAAGGCCCGCCCATGGGCTTATCAGTTTTTCATAGGAAAATCTTTAAAAATCTTCTTCTCTGAAACTGTATGGCCTAGACCTTTGATATTTGATATGTAGCATGATCTTATGGTCCTCTATAAATGCTGAAAATGGGTGATCCCTCGAAAGCAAAAGTAGAAATGCAAAAAGAGAAAATTACAGACTCGGTTTTATTGAGTCTGTTCATGAGTAGTAATTAAAAGTGCAACACTACTCACGCCCCCTAGCACCGGCTTAAGCAGTATTCAATTTTCAAAACTAATAACATCAAAACTTATGATCCCGAAGGTTCAAATTATGACCCTGGAGCCAAAATGGCCCCGCCCAAGGGCTTATCAGTTTTTCATAGGAAATCTTTAAAAATCTTCTTCTCTGAAACTGTAAGGCCCAGACCTTTGATATTTGGCATGTAGCATGTCTAATGGTCCTCTACAAATATTGCTCTTATTATGACCCCGGGCCAAAAAAGGCCCGCCCAGGGGCTTATCAGTTTTTCATAGGAAAATCTTTAAAAATCTTCTTCTCTGAAACTGTATGGCCTAGACCTTTGATATTTGATATGTAGCATGATCTTATGGTCCTCTATAAATGCTGAAAATGGGTGATCCCTCGAAAGCAAAAGTAGAAATGCAAAAAGAGAAAATTACAGACTCGGTTTTATTGAGTCTGTTCATGAGTAGTAATTAAAAGTGCAACACTACTCACGCCCCCTAGCACCGGCTTAAGCAGTATTCAATTTTCAAAACTAATAACATCAAAACTTATGATCCCGAAGGTTCAAATTATGACCCTGGGGCCAAAATGGCCCCGCCCAAGGGCTTATCAGTTTTTCATAGGAAATCTTTAAAAATCTTCTTCTCTGAAACTGTAAGGCCCAGACCTTTGATATTTGGCATGTAGCATGTCTAATGGTCCTCTACAAATATTGCTCTTATTATGACCCCGGGCCAAAAAAGGCCCGCCCATGGGCTTATCAGTTTTTCATAGGAAAATCTTTAAAAATCTTCTTCTCTGAAACTGTATGGCTTAGACCTTTGATATTTGATATGTAGCATGATCTTATGGTCCTCTATAAATGCTGAAAATGGGTGATCCCTCGAAAGCAAAAGTAGAAATGCAAAAAGAGAAAATTACAGACTCGGTTTTATTGAGTCTGTTCATGAGTAGTAATTAAAAGTGCAACACTACTCACGCCCCCTAGCACCGGCTTAAGCAGTATATAATTTTCAAAACTAATAACATCAAAACTTATGATCCCGAAGGTTCAAATTATGAACCTGGGGCCAAAATGGCCCCGCCCAAGGGCTTATCAGTTTTTCATAGGAAATCTTTAAAAATCTTCTTCTCTGAAACTGTAAGGCCCAGACCTTTGATATTTGGCATGTAGCATGATCTAATGGTCCTCTTCAAAGATTGTTCAAATTATGACCCCGGGCCAAAAATGGCCCGCCCAGGGGCTTATCAGTTTTTCATAAAAAAATCTTTAAAAATCTTCTTCTCTGAAACTGTATGGCCTAGACCTTTGATATTTGGTATGTAGCATGATCTAATGATCTTCTACAAAGATTGTTCAAACTATGACCCCCGGGCCAAAAATGGCCCCGCCCAAGGGCCTATTAGTTTTTCATAGGGAAATCTTTAAAAATATTCTGGAACTGTAAGGCCTAGACCTTTGATGTTTGGTATGTAACATGATCTAATGGTCCTCTACAAATATGTAGCTTTGGCTTGTGGTCCTCTGCCAAGAATGTTCAACTTACGACCCTGACCTCTGGGCGAAACTTGGCCCTGTCTTGGGGCTTATCAGTTGTTCATGGAAAAAATATAAAATATAATTTTTCTCTGAAACCATAAGGCTTAGACCTTTAATTAATAGCATACTGCTTTGCCTTATGGTTTTCTACCAAGGTTGTACAAATGATGACTTCTTGGTCAAAAATGGTCCCGCCCCTGGGTTATCTCAGGTGAGCGCTTCAGGACCTCATGACCCTCTTGTTTTAAAATAATGAGCTGATAAAGCCTAATGACTTTTTCAAGAAAAACTTCTGAGTGTTGGTGTATTGACTTGATATTTTTTATAAAAAAAAGAACTTGTTTTGTAAACCGGAAGAAGATATTTTGTTTACGTTCTCGTCACTTTTGTTTGTGTTAATATTGCGTAATATGACCGGCTGTCTTATACGACCTTATTTGCTGCCCCCACCGAAGTCGTATAAGACGGTCTCGACTGTACAAAATAGTAGTTAACTGCATACGTTTTGTTACACATATTGTAGATCTATTGTCCCAATACTAACATCATCCGTGTGAGAAAGAATAGACATTGGGTAGCGATGGCACTGACAGGCATTACAAGTAATTAATAACAAAGAGAAAACTTTACAGCAGAACTCATCGTTTCCATCGGGACAATCCTTGACGAAATCGCAAACACGTCCAACATGTATGCACACGCCATTTCCACAAGAAAATTCGTCAGCAGCGCATACTTCCCCTGAAAGACAGCATTGTTTTTAAAAGGTGAAGCATGGGTATTAAAAGGTATAAAGGTGAATAATAGTCCATTAGCATGCGACTATCTCAGCCATTTAAAGAATATGTTTAGTTATGCGGTCGGTCTGGCAAGATACATGTATACGTATGTATCTTCCTGAATACTTACTTTCGGTATAATTTGCATGACGTTATGCGGCTGTATGTGCATTTCTGCATTTGTTCTTGATGTGATGATCTAAGAAAATACAATATATACACTGTCTTACAAGCTGAACATCCTACCAATCTTCGGTGTAATATACCTATTAATGCATCATATGCATTACTAATAGTTTAAACACGGAAAACAAATTTCGATGTAACTTGCCCGATATCATGCTGGTTATTTCATGCGTATTCATGTTTTTAAAAAAACATAGTCATGTGAATGACGTCTTAACTCAGGTCCGGGATTCTGCAGTTCACATAATTTCAGGGAATGTTCAGCGAGGTCAGTATGCTAGGGAAACTTTTACGAGAAAAAGATGCAGACAGAATAGTGACATTCGCGATTATGGTCAGTTATGTGACAAAATACATCCAGAATTGAATTAATAAATGTGTATTGTCTTGAATCGATGTAGAGATAAGAACAATTAAATCACGTGATTTGGCCTAATATCTTATACCCTGACTTCTTGAAGCCGATCATTTCATCTAACTTGCAACAAAATAGCGTATGTGTAGTTTAAAGATCATGCAATCGACATTGTTTATATAGCTACTTATAAATGCAGCATGCACACAGCGTGCTGTCCTCTAATATGCTTTAAAACTTATTCGTTTTAGATTCTCTTTTAAGCTATATACAAAGCTACAGCTAAATGTGCGTATACAAATACTAAACTCGTCATTTCTCCAAATCTTATACTCTGACCACTCTTTAGAATCGTCCGAAGAGACACTTCTAAAGAGTGATTACAGTGTAGGGTTTGGTGAAGAAATAAAGGAGCTATTCTTGAAAATGTTTAAATTTACCTCTATCCGTACACGGTATGCATTTCTATTATCATACTCGTTGACTGAAAATGATAAAATGCGAACCATTATGTGTCAACCAGTTTGATAAAAAAAATAACATTCAATAAACATATGTAAGATGTTTTACATTTCATTATTTGATCTTCAAAGTCATCAGAAAATACTAGCCGGATGTACCGTATAGATTACTTAGATATGTACAAAATATATCGCCCAATAGGAGTCACGATACATATCTTATATTCTACAATATTGACAAATAGGAACAAATAATCACTGTATCTAAGTAAACTGCATTCAATTTCATCTGATCCGTCTGAGCAATCAGTGATTCCGTCACACACTGCTGTGTAAATAATCCACTCCATGCTTCTGCACTGGAAGAGCATGTCCTTATATTCCGGTTCCGTGTATGCGATACCTTGATGACCACTGGCATTACTTACACTACCTGTAAGAAATTATTCAAATAAAGACTTTTAGGGATATATTGTGTACGAGTTGTATTTATATCTGCTTTGTAACGAATATATAATAAATGTTTTGTTAAAAATAATATTTTAAATAACATTTACTTATATCAGGCATTAGTGTCCAATTGAATTGAATTGAATTGAACTTTAAGGTTAGAGTTATGGTACTACATCATACTTCATGTCTGGTTAGTTGGCAATCGCGCTTCCCTCTTTTCATGTACGCCGACACAGGAATGGCTTAGTACTCTATGAAGTCATCCTCTTAAATCCATACTATTACGGATTACTTTTCTATATTTGTACTCTGTTTGCAGCTCAGTCACTAATTACACTAGCGATAGGTAGATGTAGTTTGTGTCACTTAAATATATTTTCGTTTTACAACCAATTCACCACTGTATTTGCCATCATGACTGTTAATATAGATGAGGGGATATTTTTACACTGATTGTATTTTAGGGTGGAGAAGGAACAAGTGCAATGTTGGGCGCTCCTTAACACCGGTTTAAACCCTAGTACAACTGTCACTGACCGTTCCAAGGCGGTACTTCCATCTTACCCCTAGTGTTTGTTTGTCAGTCTTTGTGCGTATCTTTGTGTCTTTTGATATGCATATACATTAACTCTTTTGCCGTGGGACTGTTCGGGCGGTTGTGTGGTTTGTAAGTCCTTTGACTCACATATGTAATTTTAAAGTGTCATTATATTCTAGCATGACTTTCCAATGTGAAAACATATAAAGATCGCTTTTTTCCAAATATAGCCTTCAAATCACAGGACTGTTTCATTTCGAAGAAATGAATGGGATTAACCATGGGAATCCCTAGTTGGACGGATCGTCTACTACACGAAAGGGAACTATTGTAACTCGATCGTCACGGGTCGTCTCACAGAAAGTGACCAAAAACTCACCAGCCGCAAATTACACGATCTAGTCTTAATTCAAACCTGATATCAACGGACAAAAAAAGATAAGTCCAAAAGAGGTAGTGGCTCCATTCGACACACAGTGTTCGCTTTAAACCAAGAAACATTGGAACAATTGAACCAGTTATGGGTTTTTTTTCAAATTTAGTTTCTCTTTTGTTTTTTTTATTTTCGCCCAAATCGATAGATTAAAATTGAACTTCTTTATAATTTGTAGTCGATGGGCACGTGACTGACTGACCTGATATAATGCTTCATTCAGGTATTTCTACTTCGTAGGATCATCCACTTTCAGAATATGTACTTCACAACAGCAGGTGTTATGTGCTTATGTGGCGGCCGTAAAAAGTCGCCTCGTAATTCATTCTCGGTGTTGTTATATTTTCTGGTCTTTCGGGATCATTAGTTTAGATGGTTTGAATCCTGCTTAAGCCGGTACTAAGCGCGTGCGTAGTGTTGCACTTTTATTTACTACTCATGAAGACACAACAAAACCGAGTCTGCAATTTTCTCTTTTGGCATTGCTATATTTTCATTCGAAGGATCACCCACTTTCAGAATATTGTTCCACTACATATTAATGCGTCGTTCATGACCTAACAAAATGCAGAATGATGTTATTTTTGTATACAATGTGCAGCCATTTTACCACTAATTACGAGATGTAATTAGTTCACATAAATGTATATATAACGGGAACTGTGTGACTTTAAGCCCTTACGGGAACGATATAAATGTTAATCATATGAGGGGTTAAATGTACAAATCCTACATGTTATCAGTTTTGCTTCAAATAGACGTTTAAATAATTAAACAAAATTTCATTTTTAAGGCTCTTCTTACGTACTGACTTACATTCTTAACTACAACAGCTATATAAACCAGATAAAATATTACAACATCATATTGATAGAGAGCAAAACCCTCTAAAGAAACCACCTAATGAATATACACTGGTATTTTAAGCTGTGTTTAACCCTTTCCCTGTTCTATAAGTAGTGCAACTTTCAACGCCTAGTGAATATTCATGAACAACATATCTATAATGAAAAAGATGGCTGAGTATTGTAGACATTTTAGAAACTAAATAAACAGACATATCAAATTCCATTAGCAAACAGAGCAGACCCTGATCATACTGTTACTACAGGAGCCGTCTGATATGAGTCTTCACTGTTTACAAATGCGTGAAAATGCATTTATATCAAGGAATGCGTTAATTATATCATACAGTAGTTTTATAGTAAAATTATAAATATACCTTGTCCAGTTGAAATGATATACGGCCTTTCACAGACTGAAGCAAACGTACGTGTTCTACTTGGTTTAGGCACTGATGAACATGAACATGTCAGCCAGCTGCCTTTCCCGGATGTTACGTTGACAGTCATACCAGTGCATTGATTTTCGAACACATTGTACGGTTCTCCTGTAGACCTGTTACACAATATATAAATATATTAAGCATATATATAATATAAAATGATATAAAGTAAAGTAAATTTGAATAATATCATAAAATAGTTTCATTATTGCTATGATTTTGAAGTTAAAATTGTTTCCTGTGCTACATGTTTCTAACATAACACTTTCATGTATGAAATAATGCAGGGAATATATAGCTCCAATTTTCGAATCTTTTTGTAATTATACTAAGAATACTTTAAAAGTATTTTTGTGCTCGGACTTACCAAGCAGTGAATGTAACTGACGTTCCATCCTGCCAAACTTGTTCTAAGCATGACCGGCCCATATAACGAACTAGCCCTGGAAATTAAAGCATCTTATATGAAAAATTAAAAGACAATTTTTATGTAAATATATTCTGAAAGTGGGAGATCCTTCGCATTCAATCATAACGATCCAAAAAGAGAAAATGCTGTCTCGGTTTTATTGAGTCTGTTCATGAGTAGTAATTAAAGGTGCAACACTATCCAAGCCCCTAACACCGGATTGAGCGCTAGTCAATTTTCAAAACTATTACCATCAAACAAATGATCCCAAAGGACCAGAAAATATATGACATTTTACGGCCGCTATAAAAGCAAAAGTAGCAATGCGAAAAGTAAAAATTAAATATTATTGAATTTGTTCATGAATAGTAATTAAAAGTGCAATACTACTCATGCCCCTAAAAGTACAAAAATGAGTCATGCAGGAAACACCACATACAGAACAAACAGCCGCCAGAACAACAACACAAGGAAACAGCAAATGTACATAACTATAAAAACATCAAGAGACGCACAAAGACAAAACAAACATACAATAGGTGGAAGATGGAAGTACTGCCTTGGAACGGTCAGTGACAAAAGTCACTGGGGGTTAAACCGGTTTTTGGGCGCCCAACCTCACACTTATTCCATCCCCACCCTAAAGACAAACAGTGTAAATAAACGTATCCCCTCTCCGACTAATCTGCAACAACCGCGATGGAAAATACAGTGGTAATGTGCATGTATAACGAAAACATTTAAGTGAACAAACTGTATCCACCTATCGCTAGTGTACTCAATGATTGAGCTGCAAACAGAGTAACTGTAGAAAAGTAATAAAGGGTACGACAAAACGAAATAGTACAGATATCCGACGTTCTCCTTCCGTTTCTGTATTTAAGAGGTCGCCTTCATAGAGTACTAAACCTTTCTTGTCGGCGTACATGCAAAGAGGCCAGCGTGATTGCCAACTGTAAAAGGGTTGACAACCAAACATGCAGTATGTTGTAGTACTACAGGATCATATCCCTTTTTAATGAATTTTTAACATATTTGATGAACAAAGTGAGAAAATGGGTATGTCCAATAATTTTACGAAGTTTGTAAATAACATCACCATAAAATTCAGGATGCGAAATACCGTGTCGCAGAAGCGCCTTGAGATTACATTGGTACTTGCCAATTAGCGAGAGAGTTCGATAGTAAAATTTAGAGAAGGTTATTCTTAGTTTATGGTATCTGTATCCTTGCTTAAGCAGCATTTCAGTTAAAATGAGATTTCGACTGTTAAAATCGTCAATAGATGAACAAGCTCTAGCAAAACGAATAAGTTGAGATATATAAACCCCGTAAGATGGAGCACGGGAAACATCCCCGTCCAGATGAGGAAAATTTACAATACTAAAATCAAAATCATCTCTTTTGTCATATATTCTAGCTTTATTCAATTTGAGTTCTTTAGGATAAATTGTAGGAATCAGAGCATCAAAGAAAGGGTTATCTATCGCAACATGAAATCTCTCTCATAGCATAGCAATACAAAAACAAATCAGCGACAAGTGAATACCAATTGCCTGACGGTATATAAGCATTCCCATAACGTTCAAATATGTTACAAGATACAAGATACAAGATACAAGAAGCTTTATTTAACGTCGGTTGTATCAATAAAATAACATTAGCATATAGCTATTTGCCGACAATTAAACAAAAACATTAACATATCAAAAAGTAAAACAAAGAGAAGGATACCTGTAAAAAAAGAAAGTTCTGTAAGAGAAAAGCATATAATTTATAAGTCAGCTACAAACAAAACATAAAACTTTACTTATAAGCTATTGTCCGACACAGACAAAAACTAAAAATTTTGGGGAGCTATGAGGATCTAAGCAAGTGAAAAAACACTGAAAAAGGCACATGCTCTAAGAAATAAAAATGCAAGCAGAAATGAGGCACAAGCATAAAAAACAAAAAATATATACATATAAATACAGACAGCAGAAAAACTAAAGCAAAACAGCATTATAAACAATTGCACATGACATCACAGAAATGCAAACAAAAGAGATCTCTAATTGGAAAAAGCTTGCTGAGAGCTCAAAGTTCAGACTGGATAAAGTCTTCCTCCAGAGATGAAAGGAAACAGAAAACATACAGTTTCTGCTGCATTTCATATATGGACTGTGTATATGTAGTATGTTTAATTTAGATGTATGTGCAGATGTATCAGTTAGGACTATCCAAGTCCAGTTGAACAAATAAAACAAACACAAGCAAAAGCAGAAAAAAAAGCAGACTAAAAAGCGAGGGGGGGGGTCAACTGCACATTGAACATGTACAGGATGGACCAGTCCAGGTGCGTATCAGTCTTCGAAACTCCTTAAAGTTATCTATACATCTCAAGTTGTTTGGAAGACTGTTCCACACCTGGGCTGCTTCATACCTGAACGACTTCCTACCATAACTTGATGTTCTGACAGAGGGTATTTCTACTGTATTTACATACCTGAAAGAATAAGAATTATTTTTAAAATTAACAAGATCATGTAAATAAGAAGGTGACAATTTGTATAGGCATTTAAAAGATTCTAGAGCTATGCCTCTTATTCTGCTCAGGTGTAGAGTTGGCATGTTTGCTCTTTCCAGAAGTTGTTCGTATGATGATGTAAAGTCATTGAAGGTGATACGCAATGCCCTGTGTTGGAGTTTCTCGAGTTTCTCCGTATTGCCTGACGTACAGAAATGCCAAACCAAAGGGCAGTAATTAAAGTTTGAGCGAATGAAAGATTTGTATATAAGAATTTTGTTTTCAGGACTTAAGAACTTACTTAGCCTTAATAAAACATTTAGCTGCATTCCAGCTTTTTGGCACATTTTTGTAATTTGTTTATTAAAATTTAGCATAAAGTCAATATCGACTCCAAGAAGCTTTACATCATCATCACAAGGTACAATTTCGTTGCCGACATTAAATTTTAAAGACAAGTCCTTTGTCTTCTTACCAACAGAAATGGCCTGAAATTTGTCGGGGTTTGCCTGCATATGATTAAAATTAAACCAGTCAATTAAAATATTACTTTCAGTCTCTAATGTTGATTTGAGAACAGCACTATCTTTGTGACAATAAGAGATTGTATTATCATCAGCATAGTTATAAAGCGTTGAATTTGTAACAAAGTAAAATATGTCATTGATGAAAATATTAAAAATCATCGGTCCTAATATAGATCCTTGGGGGACTCCCTTCGAAATTTCAAGCCATGAGCTGTTTACATCTCCTAGTCTGACCATTTGCTTCCTATTTGATAGGTAATTATGTAAAAGACTGACTGCATCGTCAGACAGCCCATATGCACGAAGCTTGAGGACTACAAGTTCATGGGGAAGACAGTCAAAAGCCTTTGATAAATCCACCAGGATTGCCGCTACATGGTCCCCTTTGTCTAAGGCTATCTTCCAGTCCTCAACCACGCGCAGAAGGGCTGTCTGACAGCTATAGCCAGGTCTAAAAGCAGAGAGATAAGTATCGAAAATATTATTAAAATGGTTTTGCAGTTGGTCATTTAAAACTTTTTCAAATATTTTGGACATAGTTGGCAATATACTAACAGGCCTATAGTTTTTTCTGTCAAAAGGATCATCTTTTTTGAAAATGGGAGTCACATGTTATCCAAAAGAAAGGTTAGTGATTCGCAAATTTCTGAGCACGTCCAATTGGTGTAATATTTCATTTGCTCGCCAGTAAAGAAAGCTTTTTCAGCATTACATGCCAGGAATGATGTTTTTCCCGGGCAAATACTTTCTGAATTAAGTTAGTAAGCTTATCCTTAATTAAAATATGAGGAAGAATTGTGTAGAGTAGAAACATCGTACGTGCTTACAGTGGATGCAAGATACCTTTTGTTCTTAAGTTTGTTTAAGACTTCTGAAGAGTTCTTAATAGACCAGAAGAGAATTATTCCAGAATTTGCATGTCTTATCACAGTAGATTTTACATGTTCCTTTACCTTCGTTAAACAAGAAGTCAAAAGTATAAACAATTTAGTAGTTGTGCATGAACTAGAATTTGCAATGAAACGCGCTTTATATGGTTTTTATGTAGTTTTGGTAACCAATACATTGTAGGAAGTTTATGTTGTGTAATTTTAATATCGGTTCCAAGTTGTTCACACTTTTTGACATGGTCTGAAACGATGGTCTTTTCGTCAGTAGTAACTGAAATGTATGACTTGGTATTAATAATTTCCTGCTTCAAGACATCGATATAATGTAATCGTCAAATAATAATCACATTATTCGATGCCTTATCAGCAGGAGCAAAAACGTATTTTGAATGGAAATCCTGTAAACCCTTTTTAAGATGTTTAAAAGACATTCTAAGTTTAGGTGGAAGAAGGTGTTTATTAGAGCTGTAAAAGGAAATGCGTTTGTCAATTATTTAAAAAATTAGTTTTGTCCAACTAGAAAGAGCATTAGACTCAACATGTTCTCTTCGACACCATTTAATACTAACAGTTTGTAAAGCCTCCGCAATCTGAACTCGACAAGAGTTAAAATCTATCAAGGATGGTATTCTATATTTGGAACCTTTATTCAAAAGAGATCGTAGACGTTTATCTTTAATTATCCCAAAATTACCAGTAATCACATGACCAGTCGGAGAATAGCAAAATATTGAGGTGGCGCAATCTCAATTATCAGGAATATTATCATTAATATTAAGGTCGGCCACAATTTTATCATAGTTGAAAATTGTATTTCTGATGTGTTTGTTATATTTGTAGCAGATGATAGGCTGTTCTGTATTTTTAAAGTATTTAGGAATAGTGTCAATTACATTTTTGTCTCTAAAAATACTTTGGAGGTCAATAAAATCAATACCTTTATTAATAAAAGGAATTTTCAAGAAGAATCTTTGGTGTTCAGATAATTTGTCAATGTGTGGTCTGAGAACATGTAGAGTAAAGCTTTGTATCAAACTAGCCGTTCCTATGAGAGGATCTGATCTAAAAATAATTTTATCGGCTTGCTCGTCAATTTCTTTTAATGAAGATATAGATAAGGAGGAAAGTCTAGAAAGCATGGCATGTTTACCAGAAGTTAGACGTAAAGTATGTAGATCAAGAATAGTCATTTTCAAACGAGATTTTCGTTTAATATTACCATTTTTTCGAATGCCATGTGATCGAGATATGCGTTTTCTTATAGAAAAAATTGAAAACACATCTATATCAGGTTCTTTTGAAATATAGTCTGGTAAATATTATCATTCAATCCTAAAGGAAAAGGTGTTTGCAATTTTTTTATCCAATTTAATTCAGATATAAATCTAGCTTTCGATTTAAAGCTACTAGTAGCATCCTTATCATATGTTATATGCTCAACAATTTGTACTAAAACATATTTAAAAGAATGGCCAGATTTCCGAAAGTGTTGGCATAAAAAAGATTTTAGTTTACGATTTCGACACTGATATGCATGCTCCCGAAATCGAGTCTTCAAAGCACGTCCTGTTTGTCCTACGTACTGTATACCGCAACTAGGCGCGTTTCAAGTTAAAACATAAATAACGTTAGTAGTAGTACAATCAACGTCTGAGTTTATCTTGACATTAAATGTTCTACCATTAACTGTAGATTTTATAGTGGAATTACAAGAAATGTTACTACAACATATGCACCTCTTAGCAAAGCACTTGTGGATAATCGGATACACTCTGATAAGTTCCTGCCACCTAGGCGATTTTATTTTACGTAACACCAATGTATTGTTGTGTCCGCCCTACTCATGTGTTATCCTAAGTCTACAGGAGTGAGTGTGCAAATGAGAGGGGGCTTGGATGCCTGGTGGACCATCTTATCACTTTATTGTTGTGTTCGATGAACCTGATATAGATAAGGACTTCTGTATATGCAAGCCACACACTGAGTAGCTTTAAAAGTTATTTTGAAGAAAACAGGAGAAGGGAAAGGAACGTACCTAAATGTGCGTAGATATTATATGGCGGTGGGAGGTATCTAAAATCACCCAACTGGTCTTCCATATAAAGCAACCAAGTTTGTAAATATTCCATCTCTTTCTTCTTGGTGATAACCACTTGGTGATAGGCATGCTTTTGACAAAATTTTCCATGTGTAAGCCAGTCCGTGATTTCCAGATGGCGGCTGTAGATGTAGCACTTCTTCAGCATTCTTGAACAAACTGAAATTTAATACCACACGTATTTGTTTTGTTGCTTTTGTGTTGTTGTAGCTTTGGTTGGTTTGTTTTACATGTAGTATATCTCTTTGGGCGTGTATTGCGTTTCAATTATCAACACCCTTTAAAGTAGTGTGTTAGTGAAGTAACATCGTTATATAGGTATCCAATAAAAATACTCACATCTCCATTGGTCAACTGGACCTTTCAATGTCACAGCTCTTTAACACCAAACAAACTTACCTACACATCCACTGGTGTAAGTCATGTTTATCACCAATGCATAAAACGTATGTTAATTTGTCACCACGGTCGATATTTTTATATCAATTCATTCATCAGGTAGACTTAACACTTAACAGATTCAATAAAACAGAGTCTGCAATTTTCTCTTTTGGCATTTTTAAAGGATCACCCACTTTCCGAATTTATCATACGAATTACTTTGGTATGACCTAAATGAATTAAATCAGCACACACAGTATAATAAAACTTAAAATGTCAATTCAAATTAAAAAGTGATAAGAGACCTAAGATAATTCACAGAACTAAAAAGTCACTATAATGCACTTAGTTTAGAAATATTCCCATAATGGTTTGCTGAAATATAGTCCGTTATCATTGAGAAATTGGACGGGAAAGAGAAACATTTTGTATAAAAGTAAAGTGGCAACAATACTCTGAAACTTATCCAAACAAAACTCCAATGCAATATGCTCATCTCCTATTAATAATGAATCATCCACTGGGCTTTATTTAAATACAGTTAGTAGTTCATGGGTGATCGACAGTGCGTCTTTGAGGTTGATGTGTACTGACGTCTGACTGTCTGTTTTCTTTTCTAACCGGTTTAAACCCCCAGTGGTGTTTTTGCTACTGACCGTGCCAAGGCGGTACTCTCTTTGTCACCCTTCCTTTTGTTTGCCTTGCGTCTTTGTGCTTGTGATTTGTTCATGTGTGGAACGTTTGTCCCTGGTTCTTGTGTGTCTTTTGGTGTTTTCTGTGTTCATTTCGTGTGTGTGTGTGTGTGTGTGTGTGTGTGTGTGTGTGTGTGTGTGTGTGTGTGTGTGTGTGTGTGTGTGTGTGTGTGTGTGTGTGTGTGTGTGTGTGTGTGTGTGTGTGTGTGTGTGTGTGTGTGTGTGTGTGTGTGTGTGTGTGTGTGTGTGTGTGTGTGTGTGTGTGTGTGTGTGTGTGTGTGTGTGTGTGTGTGTGTGTGTGTGTGTGTGTGTGTGTGTGTGTGTGTGTGTGTGTGTGTGTGTGTGTGTGTGTGTGTGTGTGTGTGTGTGTGTGTGTGTGTGTGTGTGTGTGTGTGTGTGTGTGTGTGTGTGTGTGTGTGTGTGTATAACCTGGAAAGTCACTACGGCCATGTTATCGCACACCAAACAAGTCACTACGTTTTGGCAAGTCACTACGTTTTTTGGTGTAGTGACTTTCCAAACTGGCCAAAACTACTTATTTTGCCGTTTTATGTCATAAAATCGAAAAAAATCGGATGGTGTGAGTTTCACGGAAACACTCTAATTTTAAACACAGTCGTCGTTGTGCGAAAAATTGGAACCGCACACATCGACGCCATTCACTGCGCAGCGCATGCGCACTACGTACAAAATTCCATTATCGGTAGATCCAATATGGCCGCTAAATAACACGAGACATGGCAGTAAGTTATTTTATATTTACCAAATCTACTGCATATTTACTGCAAATTACGATTGTTCTGTAGTGCTGAATAATACAAATAGTGAAGATAATACATAAAATAATATATCTACATTATAAATATCTCGGACATGGGCAAATCCTTCATTTTTACTTTCGTTGTTGACTTTTTCCCTAGCTCAGTTTAAAAATTAGTGTGTTTTTTTTTATATCTTTAATGGTCGTGTCCCTACTAGGTCTTGAGCATACTGAACATGAACTTCAGCAAAAATAAGCTACATTCCGTCAATGAGGTTGAGTTAGGTGTATTTATAGTATAGAGACAAAGCGCCCCACATGCCGACACGTACCAGGACTTGAGCGTCTGAGGTCATTATCTTATTTCATGAAAATGTTTCGCAAGACCCGAAATGGAGACCACGGTTGATATTGCTTACGTACTAAATGTAAATTTAATCAATGCAATTCCCATTGTTTTGGGTTGAGACTTTCTCATTTAGGTAAATTTATACATATAGTTTGTTTATGAATCGTCGATGGCCCTGTTTCGGTGCATGCCCTATTTCGGTGCACTTTACTTGGGAAACGATATCTTTTTTAAGAAGAGCTGAATTACGTCATCACTTTTTGCAATCCACAAAATAAACAAATACCTGTCATCGCTGTAAAAAATCTAAAATATACTGCAAACAGTTAAAGTTACTTACTATATTTGATAACGCGTAGCAATTTCAGCCATTTTCCTTATGTCTGTTTTCACTTAGATAATGTTTGTTCCAAAAAATACTGTCTTGAAATCGTTTCTCTCAATTTTGCAGGGATACACATTTATTGTCATATGCTGCAGCAAAGTCACACGACTTCGATGTCTCTGCTCATTTATATCAAGTACAGGCTTTGTCCAAAAGTATGTCCTTCACTATATTTTTCACATAGGAGAGAGACCTTACAGAGCAGAGATATACTTTAGTTTATTCATACAGGATAGAGACCTAATTTTATTCATGCCGGAAAGATACCTACTAGATTTAAATCCAATAATATTTTACTGGAAAAAACGTCTTACTAGAGTTGTTTTTAGTCAGAATGCACAAATTCCAGGGAAAAAATGAGTTTAAACAAGGTAAGAACATTGACAATAAATGGTTCTTGTTATAAAAATACTTTAAACTCGTTACAACATGCATAATTTGATTGATATGCATTTCATTTTGTTTTAACAGTTCAAAGTTAAAAAATAAGTTACAGACCTACTACTTTTAATTTACAAATGTAGTCATACACTTTTGTTGAACACTGTATTTGGATAAAAAAAAAGCCGCACCGAAATAGGGCAGATAAACACAAAATAACACAAAATGGGTACGTCATTAAAACGGTTTCAACCGCGATAAATATGGAATATTTTGGGAATTAATTTACACTGATTTAACTTAGAAGACCTATTACAAAGGTACTATTAGTTTTTTACACACTATTTTAAGATTTGTGATCACCGCGATCAGTTTGATTGCTAAGTGCACCGAAACTGGTCCATCCACGAAATATGATATTCCTATGGATTCGTGATACCCTATCAATTTGTGTATTGTGTAATCCCGTAGTTTTTTTCAACACAGAGTTTATTTCTGTGACCTAGTTTTTGTCAATAGCCTCTATGAAAAGGACTCGTTAATATATTACAATTTGACTCAAATCTGAAAACAATCCAAGCACTGTTTAAAAGAAGACATTTTTTCTAAAGGAGATTTAACAGATGCACCGGTCACCGATACAAACCGACCTTCACCCTTAGGCTTTCAATACACAAACGGCGATGCCCTAAATGGAGACCAAATAAGCAGACACCAAGTTGGATTTTGTGGAAATTTTGTGTGGATATATGATTATGGGATGAGAATCAACTAATTTATACCAGGTAAGCAATAGAAAAGTGACTTTGTTATTCTATTTGATCGTTCCACCTCCGGTTACTCACTAAGAAGCCTAAAACTATTTTAAACCACTACTTACAGTCTGATGTCTATTTTTTCACCACTTATGCCTTTTTCTCATTGATCATAGATTTGTGCTTTATGAACTTTCGTGTGTTGGGAATACCCACTTTGCTTGGACCTAGTGGGAAGTTCTGTTTTAACCCTTTCCCTCATATAAACGTGTTTTCACACATTTGCAAACAGAGTAGACCACAGGGGGCCATTTCGTGGGTCTAGATGGTCGATCACCGAAAGAAAAGTGCAAGATGTGTTCTTTGCCAATCTTTTTAGGTATTGTAATCAATGAAAAATTATGTGTGAGTAAATCTCTTCATGACTATAAACCCTTCACTGCATGTGCCTGTTTATGTCAATGCAAACACAGTAGATCCAGATCAAATGTAATGAAATAAATTTACAAACAGAGTAGATCCAGATAAGACAGCTTTTGTTGTAGATCCCTGATCACTGATCAGGGTCTTATCGGTTTGCTGTACAATTACTGTCACAGCCAAACTTGTACTCATGTATCATTACAAAAACTCAATCTCCGTGAAATTATTATTTCTTACACGAATATCCATGGAGATCTGACGCCTTTTTTCACAATGCTATTTTTACAAAAGGATCTTTGGCTCTGACAGAAACTATAGGATTAGATCAACAACATTTCATAAGCAACAGAGCAGAACCTGATCAGACAGCTCTTACAGGAACTGTCCGATCTGGATCTACTCTATTTGCAAACGTGCGTGAAGCTGTTTATATAAATACGAGAAGGATTGGGAAATTGATTTTAAAGCAAATTTGGTGTCCGCTGTCAACAGAGCTAACTGGTGTTTATTAATCCTTTTTTCTCTTAAGAATATTTATTAAAGATTTCATGACCTTGTGAATATTCATTTATCCGTCAGTGAGATAACTCTCATATCATTTTTCATTCTGGAGTTATTGCCCTTTGATAGTTTCGGGTAGCAATTTCTTGTGCAACTAACTCCTCCTTTATTTTTCAACATAATTTCTTCAAACTTTCAGGAATGATAGATACTGATGTGTAGTTGTGCATATCAGTGAGATAACTCTCATATCATTTTTCATTCTGGAGTTATTGCCCTTTGATAGTTTCGGGTAGCAATTTCTTGTGCAACTAATTCCTCCTTTTTTTTCAAAATAAATGCTCCTTTTTCAGCTTTCAGTAGGCCCAAAGACAAATAAAAGATTAGTATTACAATAAGCAGTTTTACTCTCCTTGCTATTGCCTTAGCCCTAATAGACCTCATATGCGCAACTTCTGAAAGTTCACACATTGTGTAAATAGAACAGCCTTCGGGCGTATATTGCCCCGTCTCGCGGTGCTCTTGTTATCATTGTAGACCCAAGTCATTGGCTGCACTATTTTCTCTAGTATAAATTTCATGGAAAACAGCCATATAGAGACACAACGTATTTAGAAATGCAGTGCTTTAAATATGAGCTAATAAGTGTCTCTTAAGAACTTGACAGGCTGAAAATTGCATGTTTTCAAGTTATTGTGTGTATTCTCTGCCCATTGGGGTCATTTTTTGTGACTCTCTTGCAGGACTTCTTCCTCTGGTGGATGTTGGGAAATATGTGTGTGTAGCGTCAGAATGGCCCAAATTTAAAGTGAAAATAGACGGTGTGTACATATACTTTTGTGTGTTGTGAAAAAAGTCAATGTTCTTGACCTTGTTTTCTGGTGATCTAGAGACTGTGTTTGGACTAAATATGAATGTGTTAAGAGGGTATAACCCAAATCTAAGCCTGGAAGTAGCTAGGGGATGCAGAAAATGCCTGTTTTTACATGGAATAAAGAAGGGCAAAAGTGACCGGGCTCACAGCTATAACAGAAACTGTTAAAATGGAATATCTTCAAAACGGTAAGGATTACTGCCCTGAAATTCAGGGTTGGCAAAATGCCGGCATTTATGAGTATTTACCGTGCCGGCGGTAAATACCGGTAAATACCGGGATTTACTGGCGTTTACTGGCACTTACTGGCATTTACAATTGTCCAGGGGCTTAGCACATATTTAAACCATCCTAATGTGTTTTATTAGTTCTCTAATCATATATACAAGTTTTGCCTTATGTATTTGCAGTGTAAACAACCCAAAAAATAAAATAAAAGGTGTAATTAGGGCCCTGCTTGGAAATGCAGGAGCCCTATAGGAATCACAATTTCTGTCCATCTGTCAACACTTTTGATGTGACATGATAACTCAACAGTACTTCACATATTGGTTTCATATTAAGGCATATGCTAAGTATCATCAGAGGAAGACACCTATAGTTTTGGGTTGAATCTGATCACTATATCTAAAATTATCTGCCCTTGATTACAGGGCTCTCTCCCTCTCTGTAACTGAGTCAGTTTTCTAGTTTAAGCTGAATTTTGAATGAACCAAGTTTCATGAAAATCAAAAGACTGGCAGTCAGTTGTAGTGAACTGAGTAACAGATAAGAGAAACAATACCGGCCACCTAACCCACTGCAAATTACTGTCAGGTCAGCTCTCAAAACAACAGTTTTGACACCTCTACTGGCCATAGTGGTAATTGTTGTAAAAACATACACACTTTTCATTTAAGAGATACACACAATGAACCATGAAGTGTCAAACACAATATAGACAATTTAGAGGGGGCAATGATTCAGATTAAACCAATCAAACTGCAGTATCAAACAAAGGAGTTGGTCTGTTGTACTGATGATTTTAACGAATTATACCAGCAGAATCATGCCATTATTTAAATGTAGAGCTATACATGACTTTTCTGATAGCCAGATGAAACTCCTAGATAATATGTATAAAAGCTATCTGATGAGTACACCTGGCAGGCATGAAACAGTTTAACCCTCAGTATAATGATGGTCAGAAATCAATAAATAAACTTATCAATATTCCACTAATCAGCAATTTAAAACAGCCTTTATAAAAACAATAAACTTCAAAGAAATAATATATATTCCACCTTTTCTGGAGTATTTGCCAGTAAATGCCAGTACTGGCCATTTTGGGAGTATTTACCGGACCGGTAAATACCGGTATTTACCAGCGGTATTTACCGCCCCGGTATTTACCGCCCAACCCTGCTGAAATTTCAGATGTAGGTAATTTATGACTAAATTAGTAGCTTTTACATGAGACAGTTTTTAACAGATCTGAGTAAATTTGAAGAAATTGAGATTTTTTAAAAAAGTGTGTTAAACGGTTCAGTATAAAGACCACTCTTGCACTTATATCAGACTATTTGGCCTTCATAGGCTCTGTCAGACTATTTGACCTTCATAGGCTCTTTGATCTGGATCTAAACAGCATAGAACAACCCGGTTGATTATATTTTTGTTGAATTTCAAGCATTTTTTATTAAATTGAGAAATTTTGGCTAATGACGGGCAACTTAGAAGCGTCGGTATCGTCCGAAAGCCTTCCTAAAATTGCCTTTGGCTACTTGACATCTTCCTGCTGGAGAAATATCTTTTTTCTGGAATCAAAGGTCCAACATATGTATCAAATTTGGCAAAGTAAAGTATTTCGTAGAATTTTGGACAGATTCCAGCATTTAGCATCTCATAAATTTAGCTTGAAGTGCATAAATCACAGTTTTTCATTGGATCTAGCCGCGCGACCGACTCTTTCAGTGCTTCCTGTCATTTTTTTTTGCTCTTCCAATGTGTTTTCTTACATAATTTCCAAGATCTAATATTCATCTCAATCAAATTTGCATTTTCAGAGTGTCTCTTTATAGATTTGTTGCATTTTTTCTGCATTTAATAACTTTAATAGTGCAGAGCTCTACATAAATTGCAACCGCTAATTAAAAATTGTTCATCAAGCATTCAAAGCGGGCGACTCTTAACCCTTATTTGTAGCTTCAGACAGACGCGACTGTAATTTCTGTGGCTGCTAAGCAAGGAAAAAGAGTGCTATTTCTATTTCTGAAATCTATTTGTATCTGCTGGCCTTAAGTTTTGAAGTTTGAGTGCCCTCTGTTATGGGTTTCCTTGAATACGGTGCAGCTAAGTTGGTCAGATGACTTTGAAAAGGTAACAAAGCATTGTTTTTATTGTGAATTTCTCATAACTTGACAGTTTCATTATTTAAGAAACAACAATATTTAGCTAAATCATAACATAAACACTCAAATTAGTGTTCTGAACATGTATCTTAAAGCATTTTTCAAGGATTTTTGTATATTTTATGTGGTTTCCCTGTTTTTCAGGCCTTGGAGGCACATCAGGAAGGACACATTTTTTCCATTGTTGGGCTTTGTGTGGCATATTCTTTGAGCCGGTACTTTGCACTGGGGTAGGAACCATGTACAACACCACTGAGCATGACAGGAAATACCATCCGGTCTTGGGTGAAAAGACTTTTGCGGCTACTCGGTGCTGCTTCCGCTGAAGCCGACTACATGCGGCTGAGATCTTTGATTAATGCTGACAGTTAATGAAGGTATGCTAACCATAGGAAACAATGTCCTTTTATGCTAAAATTCACCCTGCACTGTTGAGTGAAATCTGATTGGGTAGTCTTTTTCTGCTTCTTGTGCTTGAAATACCCTTCTGGAAAGGAGAGGTGCCTGTCACGGGGGCATGAATGCCGACTCATACCGTACATCTTCTTTAGGGTACTGATCACAAGCGACGACCATTTCAACCCGATTTAGCATTTCGAACTTGCTTGTCTGTGCTAAAATAAGGATCTGGATCCAAACTCAGTCTAAGATCTTCATGATTAGGCCAGTTTATAGACAATTTTAGTCTTAAACTCAAGAATTTCAGCCAAATTTTACATCAGTTATCACTAAAATATCCAGTTTAAGGGTATTTTTTGTGAATCCGAGTTAACAATTTGGCTGGTTTCTAACAGATCACTGCCTGAGAGATGCTATGCCTTTTATTTCATCAAGATCAAATGAAAACTTTTTCAAGAAATTAGGATTTTAGTTTTCGCCTACATCGCCATCTATCGGCTTATTGTGTGTGTGTGTGTGTGTGTGTGTGTGTGTGCATAACCTGGAAAGTCACTACGGCCATGTTATCGCACACCTAACAAGTCACTACGTTTTGGCAAGTCACTACGTTTTTTGGTGTAGTGACTTTCCAAACTGACCAAGACTACTTATATATAGTATAAAAGCTATTGACTTCAAACTTCATATATAGATTGATCGCATTGACAGCAAGTGCAGTGCACAAGGTTTGTAACTCTGTCTTCAGTATTTTTGGAGTTATTACCCTTTGTTATTTTTCAGTTTTCTGGATTTTTTTTCTAAACCTTTACAGATATTGAATAATATGTGGTATGTGGCTTTATAATAATGAGTTACAGATGAAGTTTGAATTTCATGGCGCTTCATTGATTTTTCACAAAAACAGTGATTTTACTTAAAGAAAATTTGGGGAAATTCCGGTTTTCCGGAGTTATTTTCTAAACCCTTGCATATATTGATGTGATATTTGGTATGTAACTTTAAAATAATGAGTTACATATCAAGTTTGAATTTTGTTACACTACATTGATTTTTAACGGAATTACAGCAATTTGACTTAGGAAATTTCGGGTTTTCCGCAGTTTTTTCGGGTTTTCTGCAGTTTTTTCTTAACTGTAGCAGATATTGTAGTGATTTATTTCTATAACCCCCATCTCTGTGTCAACTGTACTAGTGGGAGTATTCATCACCTTTAGTGGTAGTTCTAGTTTTTGTGTCACCTACCTAGAGGCAGTTTGTCACTTAGGGATCACTTTAAATTGGGTCTGTATTTCTCGGCATAATTTGCAAAATTATATTCGCCACAACATTCACCAGATTTAATTTTTTATCGCCAGATTATGAATATTTTCGCCATTGGCGATTTTGGCGACCGCCAGCGGAGGCCCTGACTTTTCCTCCGTCTGTCTGTCCGTCACACTTTCTTTTTTGGGCTGTCATTTCTAAACTAATCGTTATAGAGCTTTCAAATTTCACACATGGAACAAGCATGATTAGAGAAAGTGTCATGCACAAGGGCCACAACCGTAGCATCAATATATTTTGAGTTATTCCCCTTTGTCATATTAACAATAAGTTTTTGTCGGCCGCGAGCAGTTGACACACGTGTTCCTCTGAACACACTTGTCTATAGAAACATATACGAAAACTTTGAAAATCTTCTTCTTCTGAAACTGGCAGGTTCTCAGCTTTCATATTTGGCACATGTCATCATGCTCAGGACCTCTACAAAAAAGTTATATAAAGTATGCCTCTGGGGTCAAAATTGACTCCGCCCCAGGGCCAGCTAGTTATGTCTCCCCCCATATTTATATGGGGGAGACATATTGTTTTCGTGAGAGTTGTCTGTCCGTCTGTCTGTCACACTTTTTGTCCGGACGATAACTTCAATATGCCTGATGCCAGTTGATTGAAACTTCATATATAGAAAGAGCATAATGAGAGGAAGTGTCATGCACAAGGTCCATAATTCTGGCTTTACTAATATTGGAGTTATTGCCCTTTGTAAAAAAAAATCACACTTTTTTGTCCGGACGATAACTCCTATATGGCTCATGCCATTGGATTGAAACTTCATATATGGAAAGATCATGACGAGAGGAAGTGTCATGCACAAGGTCCATAACTCTGGCTTCACTAATATTGGAGTTATTGCCCTTTGTAAAAAATATCTTAATTTTTTGTCCGGACAATAACTTCAATATGCCTGATGCCAGTTGATTGTAACTTCATATATGGAAAGAGCATAATGAGAGGAAGTGTCATGCACAAGGTCCATAACTCTGGCTTCACTAATATTGGAGTTATTGCCCTTTGTAAAAAATATAATTTTTTGTCCGGACAATAACTTCAATATGCCTGATGCCATTGGATTGAAACTTCATATATGGAAAGATCATAACGAGAGGAAGTGTCATGCAGAAGGAAAATAACTCTGGCTTCACTAATATAGGAGTTATTGCCCTTTGTAAAAAAATCACACTTTTTTGTCCGGACGATAACTTCTATATTGCTCATGCCATTGGATTGAAACTTCATATATGGAAAGATCATAACAAGAGGAAGTGTCATGCACAAGGTCCATAACTCTGGCTTCACTAATATTGGAGTTATTGCCCTGTGTAAAAAAATCACACTTTTTTGTCCGGACGATAACTTCTATATGGCTTATGCCATTGGATTGAAACTTCATATATGGAAAGATCATAATGAGAGGAAGTGTCATGCACAAGGTCCATAACTCTGGCTTCACTAATATTGGAGTTATTGCCCTTGTAAAAAAAAACAGGGTTGCCACGCGTCAGGGAAAAGTCAGGGAAATTTAAAAAAATTCAAGGTCAGGAAATTGTCAGGGAATTTTGAGAACTGTCAGGGAATTTTGAAAATATAGGCAAATGTCAGGGAATTGTCAGGGAATTTGAAAACATGAGAATGAATGTTATATATTTTAAAAATCCATTTACGTATTACAGAAATTATGACAGAAAGACCCAAATTTGGCGATGAAATGTGTCAGGGAAATTTGAAATTATGTCAGGGAAATGTCAGGGAATTGTCAGGGAATTTTGTTTCCTCTGGTTTGTGGCAACCCTGAAAAAACTTTTTGTCCAGATGATTACTCCTATGTGACAGATGCCATTGGAGTGAAACTTCATACATGGAACGATCATAATAAGAGAAAGTGTCATGCATAAGATCCTTAACTCGAGCTTCAATAAATTTAGAGTTATTGCCCCATGTACATTTGTTTAATTCTTTCTTGTCCGGACGATAACTCCTACATGGCTCTTGCCATCGTATTGAAACTTCATACATGGAAAGAGCATGATGAGAGAAAGTGTCATGAACAAGGGCCATAATTCTGGCTTCAATTCTTTTGGAGTTATTGCCCTTTGTTACATTTTTTGGCCGATCAATAACTCCTGTTCGACTGATGCTATTGGAATGACATTTTATTTTTGGAAAGAGCATGATGAAAGTAAGTGTCATGCACAAGGGCCATAAATCTGGTATCAGTATTTTTGGAGTTATTAGCTGTTATCATTTTCTTCTTGAAAAATGTAGTGTGGAAAACGCATAATGAGGGGAAGTATCATTCATCAAGACCATAACATTTTTAGTGATTTCCCTTTACATATTGTTTTTATTAGAGGGGAGACATCCGTTTTTTTGACAAAAACCTCTAGTTTTCTATAGAATCATATTGTGAAAACTTTGAAAATCTTCTCTGATTGTCTGGTGAGCGATATCAGGGCCTTTCAGGCCCTCTTGTTGGAGTTATTCCCCTTTTACTTGTCCGGACAATAACTCTTTATCTACTGGTTCAATTGATTTGATACTTTATACATGGAACAAGCATGATGACAGAAAGTATCATGCACAAAGACCATAACTCTAGCATCAATATTTTTGGAGTTACATGTATTCCCCTTTTTATACGCCCGTTTGAAAAAACGGGACGTATTATGGAATGGCGCTGTCTGTCCGTCTGGTTGTCTGTCCGTCTGTCCGTCTGTAACATCTCTAACTCAAGTTCCGCTTGGTGGATCCTTTTCAAATTTAGCCACAATGTTTATCTAGACATGCTACAGTAGCCTGCCAAATCCCGGTTTGTTTATCCAAGGTCAAGGTCACACAATTGGACTTAGAATTCGCGTTTAGCAAAAATGTTAACCGGTCTGTCTGTCTGTAACATCTCTAACTCAAGTTCCGCTTGATGGATCCTTCCCAAATTTAAACAAAATGTTTATCTAGACATGCAACAGTAACCTGCCAAGTTCCGGCTCATTCATCCTAGGTCAAGGTCGCTTAATTGGACTTAGAATTTGCGTTTAGCATTTGCGTTAAGCAAAAATGTTAACCTCAATTTATGTGGAACAAGTCTACTTATTTACATAACACTTTGTGATAAAGCTTTGAAACTTGGAACACTTGTTCATCGTCACAACCTTCACCTGTAGGCAAGAGAAAATAACTCTGTCAAGCATTTTGACTGAATTATGCCCCTTTTTAACTTATAATTTTTGGTTAAGGCTTTGTTAAAGTCCATTTATCTACATAATCCTTTGAGATAAAGCTTTTAAACTTAGAACACTTGTTCACCGTCACAACCTTCACCTGTAGGCAAGAGAAAATAACTCTATCAAGCATTTTGACCGAATTATGCCCCTTTTTAACTTAGAATTTTTGGTTAAGGCTTTGTTAAAGTCCATTTATTTACATAACCCTTTGAGATAAAGCTTTTAATCTTGGAACACTTGTTCACCATCACAAGCTTTACCTGTAGGCAAGAGTACATAACTTTGTCCAACATTTTGACAGAATTATGCCCCCTTTTAACTTAGAAATTTTGGTTAAAGTTTTGGTTAAAGTCCACTTATTTACATAACCCTTTTAGATTAAGCTTTTAAACTTGGAGCACTTGCTCACCATCACAAGCTTTACCTGTAGGCAAGAGTACATAATGCTGTCTAACATTTTCACATAATTATGACGCTTTTTAGCTTGGAATTTTTGGTTAAAGTCCACTTATTTACATAATCCTTTCAGATAAAGCTTTTAAACTTGAAACATTTGTTCACCATTACAAGCTTCATCTTCATCTCAAGCATTTAGACACAATTATGGCACTTTTTAATTTAGAATGTTTTGTTATGGTTTTTAGCTCACCTGAGCAAAGCTCAGGGTGAGCTTTTGGGAGACTTGAATGTCCGTCGTGCGTCGTGTGTCGTCAACAATTTGCTTGTGAACACTCTAGTGGTCACAATTGTAGTCTAATCTTCATGAAACTTGGTCAGAATGAATGTCTTGATAAAATCTCGGACGAGTTCGAAAGTGGGTCAAGTTGGGTCAAAAACTAGGTCACTAGGTCAAATAGTAGGAAAACCTTGTGAACCCTCTAAAGGTCACATTTTTAGCCCAATTTTCATGAAACTTGGTCAGAATGATTGTCTTGATAAAATCTCGGAGGAGTTTGAAAAATGGGTAATGTGAGGTAAAAAACTAGGTCACTAGGTCAAGCAGTAGAAAAACCTTGTGAACACTCTAGTGGTCATAATTTTAGTCCAATCTTCATGAAACTTGGTCAGAATAAATGTCTTGATAAAATCTCGGACGAGTTCGAAAGTGGGTCAAGTGGAGTTGAAAACTAGGTCACTAGGTCAAACAGTAGAAAAACCTTGTGAACACTCTAGTGGTCACAATTTTAGTCCAATTTTCATGAAACTTAGTCAGAACAAATGTCTTGATAAAATCTCGGATGAATTCGAAAGTGGGTCAAGTGGAGTTAAAAACTAGGTCACTAGGTCAAACAGTAGAAAAACCTTGTGAACACTCTAGTGGTCATAATTTTAGTCCAATCTTCATGAAACTTAGTCAGAATAAATGTCTTGATAAAATCTCGGATGAATTCGAAAGTGGGTCAAGTGGAGTTGAAAACTAGGTCACTAGGTCAAACAGTAGAAAAACCTTGTGAACACTCTAGTGGTCACAATTTTAGTCCAATTTTCATGAAACTTGGTCAGAACGAATGTCTTGATAAAATCTCGGATGAAAACGAAAGTGGGTCAAGTGGAGTTAAAAACTAGGTCAATAGGTCAAACAGTAGAAAAACCTTGTGAACACTCTGGTGGTCACAATTTTAGTCCAATCTTCATGAAACTTAGTCATAATGTTTGTCTTGATAAAATCTCAAACGAGTTTACACTCCAGTGGCCACATTTTTATCAAGGTTGAGTGTGATCATGGGTTGGGTGGGAATAAAAAGTAAGTCACTAGGTTAAATCTTAGAAAAATTACTTTAGAGAGCACATTTTTAGCCCAATCTCCATTGGTCAGAATCATTGTCTTGATAAAATCAATATACTAAATCTTTGAAAACCTTGTTCTGCAGAACCACTGCTCATGATCCATTGCTCATGATCCACTATCAACATTGTTCATATATTGTCCCTAAGATCAATATTGACCCTTCCCATGGGCTACCCTGCAAAAATCTTAAATCTAAGGTAATCAGGTGAGCGATTAAGGGCCATCTTGGCCCTCTTGTTTGTTTAAGTATATAACTAGGTACTTTACTTTACTTTAATGTGTTTGCACAGGAGTTGAAAGGAGTATTTACGAAGTAATGGGTTAATCCTTTACTTGGGGTTAAACCTTTATTATATAAATATGCTGTTCTACACCTTTGCATACAGAGAAGACCCAGATCAGACAGCTCCTGTGGGGTCTGCTCTGCTTGTTTTAAAAAATATAGATATGATTCTGCAGTTTCTTTGCTGGCTGACTTTGGCACTGGGGCACTTTCCCTGTTAAAAATTGATTATTCATGTAAGAAATAATGACATCATTTATATTTATTAACTTAATTTTAAATAATGGCAGTTGTACATAATGGCAGTTGTACACACGGATGTACAGGTATATAAGGATCTTATAATTTCATGTGTAAACAGAGCTGTCTGATCTAGGTCTGTCCTGTATCTATGGAAGAAAGTGTTAAGTGGACTTTCTTCATTTTAACTGCTCATTGGTTTCAGCAAGCTGATGAAATACTTGTTTCGTCAGTCCATCCCAAATTTCATGTCCCTTCTATAACTGTTTTAACTTGATGGATTTCAAAATAACCTGGCACAAATGTTCACCGCACAAAGATGATGTGTCACATTCAACTCCCTGGTCCATTGGTCAAAGGTTATGGTTATCCTTCAGGTTCAAAGGTCGGGCATAGTGTTTCACAAACACATCTTGTTTGACTTGGTACAGCTTCTAGTTCTTGTGCAATGTTAGGATAGGATATCTTCGTTTAGTTTTGAGAATCATATTCTAAAGATATTGCGAAAAAATTAAAAAATTAGGTAGATCTATGAATTACATGTATATAATTGTAATTAACAATTTGTTTTAATTGTTATGGTTGATACCAATATTGATTAGTAGTGTCGGTAGTGCGTAAATAGATCAAGTAGAGATTTAAGAACAACATAAGATTTTATACATGTACATGTATGCATGAATTTGCTTTTCAGACACTTCTTGTAGTTCAATGCATAGAACACTTACCATCCCAGTGATGGCAAGAGGTCTGGGTTAAAGTCCCAGCAAGAGTATTAAAGCAAAATGTGTGTGCATGTTCGTGTGCTAAGTGAATCGGATTCATACTCTATCTGTCTGCAATAATCTAGTCAGCTGTAAATTAATAAAAACTGACAATCATTTCTCATGGTTCTCTCTACAGTAAACCTGGACCCCATCCAAACATTCCATTTCTTTTTAGCTCACCAGAATATGCTCAGATGAGCTTTTGTGGTTGCTGGTGTCTGTCTGTCCGTCAACAACTGCTTTAAACATCTCACAAACCACAAAGCAGAAATTGAACCAATTATTTTTAGCTCACCAGAGCACAAAGTGCTCAGGGTGAGCTTTTGTGATCGCCTGATGTCCGTCGTCCGTCGGCGTGCGTCGTCCGTCGTCGGTCGTCAACAATTTGAACCTTTAAAAATCTTCTCTGAAGAATCTACAGGGTTCTCAGCTTTCATCTTTGGTACATAGCATCACCTATAGGTCCTCTACAAAAGTTATATAAATTATGCCCCTGGGGTCAAAATTGGCCCCGCCCCAGGGGTGGGAAGTTTTCAATAGAAACATATAGTAAAACTTTGAAAATCTTCTCTTCTGAAACCAGAAGGTTCTCAGCTTTCATATTTGGCACATAGCATCATGTTCAGGTCCTCTACAAAAGTTATATAAATTATGACCCTGGGGTCAAAATTGGCCCCGCCCCAGGGGTGGGCAGTTTTCAATAGAAACAAATAATGAAATCTTTGAAAATCTTCTCCTCTGAAACTGAAAGGCTCTCATCTTTCATATTTGGCACAGAGCAGCATAGGCAGGTCCTCTACAAAAGTTATATAAATTAAGGCCCTGGGGTCAAAATTGGCCCTGCCCCAGGGGTGGGCAGTTTCCAAAAGAAATATATAGTGAAAACTTTGAAAATCTTCTCCTCTGAAACTAGAAGTTTCTCAGCTTTCATATTTGGCACATAGCATCATGTTCAGGTCCTCTACAAAAGTTATATAAATTATGGCCCTGGGGTTAAAATTAGCCCCGCCCCGGAGTGGGCAGTTTTCAATTGAAACAAATAGTGAAATCTTTGAAAATCTTCTCCTCTGAAACTGGAAGGCGCTTAGCTTTCATATTTGGCACAGATCATCATGTTCAGGTCCTCTACAAACGTTATATAAATTATGCCCCTGGGGTCAAAATTGGGGCCCGCCCCAGGGGTGGGAAGTTTTCAATAGAAACATATAGTAAACCTTTGAAAATCTTCTCCTTTGAAATCAGAAGTTTCTCAGCTTTCATATTTGGCACATAGCATCATGTTCAGGTCTTCTACAAAAGTTATATAAATTATGCCCCTTGGGTCAAAATTGTCCCCGCCCCAGGGATGGGCAGTTTTCAATAGAAACAAATAGTGAAATTTTTGAAAATCTTCTCCTCTGAAACTGGAAGGCGCTCAGCTTTCATATTTGGCACAGAGCATCATGTTCAGGTCCTCTACAAAAGTTATATTAATTATTGCCCTGGGGTCAAAATTGTCCCCGCCCCAGGGGTGGGCAGTTTTCAATGTAAACAAATAGTGAAAACTTTGAAAATCTTCTTCTCTGAATATGGAAAGTTCTCAGCTTTCATATTTGGCACATAGCATCATGTATAGGTCCTCTACAAAAGTTATATGAATTATGGCCCTGGGGACAAAATTGGCCCCGCCCCAGGGGTGGGTAGTTTTCAGCAGAAACATATAAGGAATACTTTGAAAATCTTCTCCTCTGAAACTGAAAGGTTCTCAGCTTTAATATTTGACTCATAGCATCATGTTCAAGTCCTCTACAAAAGTTATATAAATTACGCCCCTGGGGTCAAAATTGGCCTGCCCCAGGGTGGCTGGTTTTCTATAGAAACATATAGTGAAAACTTTGAAAATCTTCTCCTCTGATTGTCTGGTGAGCGCTTCAGGGCCATTCTGGCCCTCTTGTTTATGATGCTCTATCAAAATTACTAAAAATATCTGGGGAATCCAGGGAAAAATAACTATATAGAAAATCTTTTAAAAACCTTCTTTTCCAAAACTGGTGGTCCAATTTGAATGGAATTTGGTAGGAAAAATTGCCTGGTAACCTTTATCAAAATGCTAAATCAATGTTGATATCTCAAAATTCATGGCCTCCAAGGTGGAGCTACATTTCCTTATTAACCCTTTCCTCCAAAAATTTGCCTTTCTATGCGTCTGTAAAAGTCACTTTTGAAACCATTGTGATAAATAGAGCATTATCACAATGGTTTCCAAACTACAAAATTCTACAAAAAAAGGTCAAAGGTCAGCGCCACCATGACCTTAACTGGTAAAATGGTTTCGATTAATAACTGCTCAAGGGTTTGGCTAAGGATCTTCTTACTTGCTGTGGTGATTAGTAATGAACTCTGTTGGTTTTTAGGTCACTTTATCAAACGTCAAGGTCACCATGACTTTAACTGGTGAAATGGTTTTGGATCAATAACTGCTCAAGGGTTTGGCTTAGGATCTTCAAACTTGCTGTGGTGATTAGTCATGACCACTAAATGACCCCTATTGTTTTTGAGGTCACTAGATTAAAGGACAGGGTCACCTTGACCTTAACTGGTGAAATGGTTTCCGATGAATTACTTCTCAATGGTTCGGCTTAGGATCTTCAAACTTGCTGCGGTTATTAGTCATGACCACTAGATAATCCTATTGTTTTTTCAGGGGTGTGATTTTTCCTCTTTTCAGAGGATTTCCTCCCTTTAAGCTTGAGATCCAAATTTCAAAAGTTGTCACATTCAGTGAGATCAGCTCAGATCTGTTAGTTTTGGACTGCCATGTAAGGGGGTTAGGGTATTTTCCTCCCCTCAATAGTTTCAGTAATCACACCCCTGTTTTTTAGGTCACTAGGTCAAAGGTCAAGGCCGCCATAACCTTTACTGGTTTTCTTTGGTTTCAGATCAATAAAACTGATGAAGGGTTTGGCTTAGGATATTCAAACTTGCTGTGGTGATTAGTCATGACCACTAGATGTCCACTATTGTATTTTAGGTCACAAGGTCAAAGGTCAAGTTCACTATGACCTTAACTGTGAAATGGGTTCCATAACTTCAATAACTGCTCTAGGGTTTGGCTTAGGAGCTTAAAACTTGCTGTGATAATTAGTCATGACCACTAGATGACCCTTATTGTTTTTGAGGTCACTAGATCAAAGGTCAAGGTCACCATGACCTTAACTGGTGAAATGAATTCGGATCAATACCTGCTCAAGGGTTTGGCTTAGGATCTTCAAATTTGCAGTGGTGATTAGTCATGAACACTAAATGACCCCTATTGTTTTAGGTCACTAGGTTCTCAGCTCTCATATTTGGCACATATCATCATGTCCAGGTACTCTACAAGGGTTATATAAATTATGCCCCTTGGGTCAAAATTAGCCCCACCCCAGGGCTGACCAGTTTTCAATAGAATCATATTGTGCAAACTTTGAAAATCGTATTTACTCAATATTAAACAAAATATGCCATACAATTAGGTGTCAAGTAGTGGCGATTTTCACTGTTAATCAATTCCCACGCATGACCGTTGTCATCGATACACTACAGGAAAACGTCAAAATTACAGCTATTAGCAGTTTCGGACAAACTTTCTCAAGCGTTCAAAACAGGAAAAATGTTTAAAACAAGAACGTTGTATCTGATCTTTTACAATATACCGTAGATAAAGAAGGCATTTGGCCTGGACTCACCAATCTAAACGTTATATCAAAGGAAACGTATTAACCAAGAACTTTCTATCAAGGAAACGTATTAACCAAGAACTTTCTATAAAATCTTTACTGTAATATGATTTAGCTAAATAATAGCCATACCTGTGCTTTAGATTTAATTTTCGTTAGAGCTGTCATTGGTGGAAATTTCTGTATCAATATATTGATGGCTAAATGTCGACGATATATCGATTTCTATACACTAACATGTTTCATGCTCCTCTGAGTGTAAATGGGTCAAAAGTACAGTTATATTCAAATTAACAGTAAAAGGTTTCAAGTTTGTTTTTTTTGACATTTGACAATGTCGCTCAGAATTAAGCCTAACCCATCAAGTAAATACTAGAAAATGGTGTAAATGAGAGTATGCGTGGAAATTCTTCAGAAGACTTTCACTGCAAGTACCAGTATTATTTAGTTGTCAACCTGTAAGAAATATAGCCAGTGGAAAGGTGTTTATTTGCCCTCCATTTGTATCGATATTTTTAAACCTGTATCAATATCGTATTAATATGTCAATGACACTTCTAATTTCAGTTAGGGGATTCCTGAAGTCCTGAGGAAGAAGGAGACCCGGGCAAAGTAAATATTGTTTTAGTTGTCTCAGGATTATTTTGTCAACACTCATTGGGCAGTACATTGCAGTTACAGAATTTCCTCTTCTAACAGTTCTTCCCTTGAGCGATTCCCTACTTGCAGGTATACAAGGATCCTCTGAATTTCATATATAAACAGAGCCGTCTGATCTAGGTTTGTCCTGTATCTATAGAGGAAAGTGTTACATGGAGTTTCCTCATTTTAACTGCTCATCGGTTTAAGCAAGCTGTTGAAATACCTTTTTCGCAGAATATAGCTAAGAAGTATAGTTTTGATGATCATTCTTAATAGATCGGTTTATGCCAGGGAGCGCCAGATAAATGGTTTATGGTAATTATACCTCTTGCTGATTCCAAATGTGTTAAAAAAGTGTTTCCTTCTTTCACTGGATTTCCTTTCACTATCTTGCATTTTCAGGCACTGGCAAACAAAGAAAAGCCAGACCAGATAGCTCCTATAGCTGCAGTCTTGTCTTGGTTTGCTCTCTTTGCTTTTGAAGTTTTATAGATCAATACACACAGTTCCTTTGTTCTGACCCAACCTTTATTTTGCAATATATACAAAAATAAAAGTTCTGTGAATATTCATGAGATCATGAACAGGGATAGAGTTAGAAATTATGTATGTTTATTTTTCAAAATTACTTAGACATAGTTTTTTTTATGCCCCCTAAGCTAGTTTTTTGGTGCATTGTGTTTGCATAGTTTGTCCGGAGCATACCTCCTTCAATAGGGAATACTAGGTAGATCTCTGAATTAATGTAAATCATTGTAGTTAACAATTTGTTGTGATTGTTATGGTTGATATTAATATTGCTGTCACTCTATATTTCCTCTCTGATCAGATCAGGAAATGCATGTTTTTGTAGCATTGTTTAATTGTTAACAGCCCCCCCCCCCCCCCCCCCAACACACACTTGAATAATTCTTGATATCAGCATTAATGTATTAATCCTATTAAATTAATATTCTAATAAATATTCATTTAAGAAATCTTGAGGAGGTGTTTGTGCATAAATACATCATAGTAGAGATTTTAGAACATAAGATTTTATACATGTACATGCATAAATTTGCTTTTCAGACACTTCTTGTAGTTCAATGCATAGAACGCTTACCATCGTAGTGATGGCAAGAGGTCTGGGTTGAAGTCCCAGCAAGAGTATTAAAGCAAAATGTGTGTGCATGTTTCTAAGTGCCCAGTGAATCAGATTCATTATGCTGTATGTCTGCAATAATCTAATCAGCCTTAAATTATTTTCTCATGTTTCTGTCTACGGTTAACCTAGACCCCGTCCAAACATTTTTACCTCACCAGAATATGCTCAGGTGGGCTTTTGTGATTGCTGGTGTCTGTCCGTCAACAACTGTTTTAATCATCTCTGAAATCACAAGGCAGAAATGTAACCAAACATTTTTATAATGCTCTATCAAAATTTCTAAAAATTCTGGATCCATGTTGAACTCTGGTTGCTATGACAATCAAAAGAAGAGATTAGGTAGAACCGATGGATGCTCCCCAAATAAATGCTAGATCAAAATTTATATAATATGTCTGTTTAAAAAATCATTATACAATATTACAAAGGAAAAAATATGTATGGCAAAAGGCAGCAACAAAATTTAAGTATGAAAAGTAACAAAGGGCAATTACTCCTAAATTATGCAAAAGAGAGTAATAAGTATTGTGCTCTACATTTCTCCTCATTGAGATCTATCTACCTATAAAGTTTCATGTTGATACATGTAGTTTTTGTGTTATGCTCGGGACAAAATTTAAGTATGAAAAATAGAAAAGGGCAATAACTCCTGAATTATGCAAAATAGAGTAATGGTTCTAGTACACATTCTCCTCATCAATCTGCCTATGAAGTTTTATGTTGATATCTAATACAGTTTTATGGTAAGCTACGGACAAAGTTATGACGGAACTGAAAAACGGAAAGACCGACAAAGTGGCAACTATATGCTCACCAGCTTAAAAATCATAAAATATCTTCTCCAAAACCAGTAAACAATTCAAAGTCCCATAACTCTGAAGAAAATTATTGAACCCTGGCAGAAAAAAGATATGCACAACTAGGCATGATGCTAATCAATATTTTGAAGTTTCATGTAAATATGACCAACATTGTTCATGTAAAAAATTCATACTGGAACAGGAATAAGATATGCACAACTGGGCATGGTGCTGATCAATCCTATAAAGTTTCGATGAAAGTCTTGCCAAAGCGTGGACAAAGTAAAATCAGACTGACGTTCTAACATATACATGTACACTTGTTCGGCAATTCCTTTGTTTTAATCAATTCTCTCCTACTGACACACAATTCTAAAGGTCAAATGACTTAGAAAGTGCAGCTTGTCAAGCACCACCACAGGGGCATCGCTATGACTTACAAGGAACACATTTAGTATAGCGGACCCCATTTTTACCGCGAACTATAATACAACTGTGCTAGTTGCGGTAAATAGACGATGACGTACCCAATGACGTCAGAATATTTGCAAATATAACCCCTGCTTTATTTTCTTCTTTCCATTCATTAAATCAAAGCCACTTATAGAAATGATATGAGGAAACATTTCCCGCTTCAACAATTTATGCGCAATAGTTGCCACAGTGACCCGAGGTAAACACTTTCAAATTGAATGAGGCGACACCAACTACCCATGTAACAGAACGAAAATGACAAAAATACTAAAATGCCAAGGGGAGATAATTCCATAATGCCTATCGCTGAACATGTGGGTATTGTGTCAAGCCCAACTACGGCATCTTCTATTTGTGGTTATTATGTCTCCCACCATATAGTGGCGTGAGAGACATATTAATTTACTTCTTTCCGTCCGTCCATCCTTCCGCCCGTCTGGCCGTCACAAAATATTTTCGGCTCTCTAATTCTAAAAGTTTTCAGCCATTTTTTTTATGAAACTATGATAAACTTTAAGCCCATATTCATAAAGCTCCTTAGGAATGCTTTAACCTCAGGACTACTTAAGGGAAATATTTCTGTCTGCGTCTGTAGCAAAATTATAGAGTTTCTTTTCATTCCACGACTTCTAGAATATTTGGTTAAATATATATTTAATATACAGCTTTATTTTTCTGACGCATATTTACTTGTATTCATTTTATAAGACTAAAGAATATTCAAGAAAGCTAAGGAAGTTTCTTATTTTCTCCTTAGGAGCTTTAAGAATACAGACCCTGCAGATAGACTACTTCCAGTTTGTGACTTAAAGCATATTTGTTTCATCCATACTGGATTTTTCCGCAACTCAACAGAACATTTGATGACTGCCCGCTGCCACGGCTTTATCTGGGAACTATTACTGCCGTCACAAAATTAATTTGACCGACACCGGGAAAACAGTCCTCATTAATTTAATTGTAATTCAAATAACGTAAAAATTCCGCAAAATCATGTTAGAATCCTCATATATATATATATGACATCACGTTGGATGACGTTTTCCCGCTATTTCTTGTTCTTTGATCGAATAATGTATAAATTTATAAAGGTTGTGTTTGCAATATGATACTTCCACGGCGTGCTCTGGGTATGACTACCGGTAGCTCTTACCCAATTACTTTTTCACAATTGTTATATAATCCTCTCCTGATTTCCATGTATTATGATCATAAGACCCCATACTGTGCTTGTACCAATATTAAACACTGAGAGTTAAATATGTTTTGAAAAACAGGCAGTGTCTCAATAATTTCCGAACAAGTCTCGTATTTCCGATTCGTTATATGTACAACGTTTCAGAATTATTTTAGATAGCCAAAGAGTTTGGATACTGAGATGCTGACCGAGTTATTGCAGATCGTGTCTAACAGGCGAGGGGGTAGATCTATATGTTTTGTTTGCGTTAAACTGGATCTAATGCAGATTTTTTTTCAAACATATTATAAATGTATAGATCTCTACTCGTTCTGTCTTATATTTCTTTTATTCAACAATAGTTAAGTTATGACTGCGGATGCACGCATGAAACATGCAGAGTTTAGCCGGTTGTTCATCTTCCTAGACTGACATTCAAATAGTGTCGAAATCAAAAATCGACCAATGTCTAATGTTTGACACCGTTTAGCGAAACAGCTGATAAGCGTTTAAAATGATTTGAGTTCGCTGAGTCCGACTGACCCGTCAATCAAAACACTATAACAGTTCCCCATGTGGTCTTAGATTGCATAGAAATCGCATCTAAGTAGAATCTAAGCACAAATCTAAAAAAGAATTCAGCAGGGATCTTATATCGAGGGCTTGGTGCAAAACTATTCTAACTCCTTCACTTTGTGAAGGAGTTAGAATAGTTTTGCACCAAGCCCTCGATATATTTTGACACCTTTTGAGACTTTTAGTTTTCAACATAGATCTATACTGACATCATCACTTTGACCGTAGATGTAAACTCTTTTGTCCAGAGTAAAATTATTTAAAAGGAGTTTTTAGTAGATCTACTAACGTTAGATCTATATTAAGCCAGTAAAGACTTAGTATGACCGAGATCTACAAAATTTGTCTATATTTTAAAATACGTCATTAGGCTAATCAGTTTAACTCTGGGGGTAGAACTAATTGCAACAGAATTTCTTTTAACACTGTGCGAAAGAGCTATAGTTACTGTGTATACAGACAAAAGTCCCGAGATTTGTGTCTTGTAATAATTGCAAAATATGTACTTGAAGTTGCCAAAAAGTAATAATAAACCGAATGTCGCACATGCCCCACCCTATGAAGAATATTGGGCATCTCGCGCTGTAGTTTGTGACGTCATGCTATAAATACGTCAGAGAAGTACCATGGCGGAGGAAAACAAGAAGGAAACGTAACGGGATTTTATCAATTTCTAACCATCTTCTGGTGTTTAACTGCTTCTCAAACCCATTCACTCTGAGTACAATATCAGGTAAATCTGCTTTTTTATGATGTCTTTATTTCGGCAACTTGTTCCCTTGATAGATCTATTCAGTATTGGATCGATCTAGACGCACATAAATAAAAATAAAATAAATAATAATAAAATTGTAAACAAGACCAGTAATTCTATAACTAGATATACTGCGTTGTAGTCCGTATTACATCTTAGGTACTGGAAATATAAATATATATAGATCTATTGGTCCCACACATGCTTGTTGCCTTAAATATTATTTGGTGAATACCATATCCATATTTTTCTTTTCTACGGAATCACATTTTGGTCATAAATTTCTTTACGTATTCGGATTTAATTCATGTTAACATTAGCGTAACCTTCAACAATTTGCTTGTTTTATGATTAGATCTTGTTTGTTCGTGTCAATAAACCAATGTAATTTTATTTCAGGTGGAAGATCTACATATATGGTTCATTCGGGGACTGGATAATGTAGAATACGCCATGATAGGGATGCCAGATCTTAAACTAACGTTAGTACAAATGTATAATTAATTTGAAGTTCTCATGAATTCTAGATTTAATTACAGGCATTGTGCCCCAACCCAACCAATGCAACTAGTTGTCTATTCGGAAGTTAAATTCCTTTTTGTATTATTTCATAGACACCATCCCATGACCAGTAGAAGATTCAAATTTATCGGTGCTTACATGCACCTACACTAATTTGTCATATTTAAATCAATATCTTTACGACGAAATTGATTTTATTACTCCATATTTATTTGTATTTGTTTCCAGATGAGTTTCTCGACACTGGGCACTGGTGGACATTTTCCGTTGCAATAACAGGCATTCAAAGTAGTTTATGCGGAGGGAGATAGGGTGGAGATTCAAGGGCTTGCACACACAATGTAAGTGATATTTCAAAATCCATAAATGTAGTAGATTTCTAATCGAAATACCTGCTACATTTATGTTAGGGTCATGGTCCAACATTCTCATAATTGAAGTGCTTTGGAAATATCCAGGAAATATCGGTGTAAAGAATGAAAAACATTTAGTGTAAAAACCAAGGTATGACACATCTTTTAGGTACATCATCTTGTAGAAGAGTCTTTGAATGGGATTAAAAAACAACAACAGTATGTACGTCTTATAGTTCAGCAGTCCAAAAACACACTATTAAGTGCACTACGAATTAACAACCTCGTTTACATTGTCTAAATCAAAATGTAACGTGGTGTGTTATTAGCATTTTTTTTCTTTTTATGTTAATATTTGTATTACAGATGGAGCCCTGTCCTATCTATCAGGAGAATATCCATGATACTAGAGCAACTGTTCGCCTAGAAGCAAGAGGGTGCAGTGGCATTTTACGTGCGAATGGAAACAATGATTTCCAAGTGAATATAAAACCGGCTGACATTGTCCATAAAAACTGTAGAAAGGATTTTACAAAGCACAATAGTACATCCCAGAATTTTCAATTTAAGTGCCACTCACCACAAAGAACTCTTAGATCTGACGTCTTTTTCAATTTAAAATACGGTGTATATTTTGTTCTTCAGTAGCTGAAATAGTCCTATAGCTAGAAAACTACCAGATGTGTTTCCTGGTCGAAGTTTGGATTTTTAGGGAAAACCTAAAGTACTGCAATGTAAGAAATGACGAATGGTCAAATGAAATTCATATCAGAATGTCAAATGTTTCAAATTTGCCAGCAGCTGATGCTGTATACCACCAAACATGCAGTGTCAATTTCAGGACTGGTAAAACTATTCCAAACTTTAAAGCAAATGGGAGAATTCTAAAGTCCTGGTAGAACAGAAAAATATACAGAAAAGGAAGCATTTCTGCATATTGTCAAACTTATTGAAAGTAGCGTAAATTCAAGTTTGGCGATCAGCGACTTGGAACAGAAAATGGCAGAAATTTGTGACCAAAAAGATTATTCTAAGAGCCATGTGAAAAAGAAGATTCTGGAACACTTTGCTGAAGCAGTTGTTACATATAGTAAGTAGTACTGATAGAGAGAGCGATATCATTACACTTTAGCAGTGTTTCTTCCATCGTTCACAACTTCTATGAACATTCCCAGGCACTCTCTGATAAAGGAAAGAAACAACATAATTGACGTGGCATCCAAGCTAATAAAACGTGACACCAACTGCATCCTCAGTGTCAAAAAAGCTCTGTCTTAAAAAACCTGTGCAATTAATTCATGAATGCGACCCATCTTGACGACGTCAATGGATTTGGAGAACTAATGCTGATAAATGTGTATGGCGAACCATCCATTATGAGACAGATTCAACTGAGATAAAGTAAATTTGCAGGCAAGGTTGTGTCAAGTACTACAAATGTACTTCAGTACCAGTTCAAACAGTTCTACCAGCATCAGGTGTGGCCAGATTCCATAGCCCGAGAGTTTACCACCAAACCAAAATTTGGATGGGAGATGAGTCGCTAAACCCTCTAGACTTTAGATGGACCATTGTACAGTAAAGGATAGTGCCAGTGACATCACTAGATTCACTATCCCCACGTCCAGAAAGTCTTTTGCAAGCTGTACAACGTAACTGCAAAGTAAACTGCGACTCCTAGAAATACACATGCCACAATTGTCTATGGAGATTGTAAAGTTGTATCCTGCTCTAACTCCACCATCTTATCGCCAATAGGGGAATTTGCAGAAGACATGTAATATGAGTAGAGAGAGGTATAATGTGTAAATTTCTCTGTTCAGTAAAACCTCTCTACAGTGGACATTCCAACAAGTACAAGTTTCGGGATTGAATCCAGGAGGATGCTTATTGCAGTACATGTATTGTTTATTTATTGTACAAAGGTTATATTTTTGACACACAGTTCTAAATATCTGTTGGAGACATCACAGACCATGATCAGACTGCTCTTCACACGTTCGTTGGCTGATCATATACACAATGTGCACGTCACAACACGCCTGATATATTTACCCACCGTGTGTCATTTATTTATTTACAGACTAACCTCCCCAAAGCGTCCACTTTACTAGGTCTATAATTTATAATCAAATTACATGTAATACATTTCTGTGTGCAGTAAAACCTCTCTACAGCGACCATTCCAACAAGGTCCAAGTTTGAAGGTTTAATTCAGACAGTTTCGTATTGCAGTATTGTTCATTTACTGGCAGCTGTAGAGAGGTTATACTGCAGAAATAAAGTTGTAAATATATGTTAACCCTTTCCTTCACACAGACGATTTTTTTTACATTTTTGCAAACAAGATGTGCCCATATGAGACAAGCTCCTATAGGATCAGGGTCTGTTCTGTTTTCATATGAAATCATAATTGATCTGAATACAGTTTGTACCGACACCAAAAAATCATGTGCACATAATTATGCCTTTATAAAAATCAGCTAATGAACATTCATTTTGTCAGTATTTCTTACATGAATATTCAACAGGGAAATGGTTAAGAGATATCATAGACAACTTCACACGTTCGGTGGCTGGTCATGATGTGTATAATGTGGCCGTCATAAGTTTAATATATTTACATAGTGTATGTCAGTTAAATATTTATGTACAGTCTAACCTCCTTAAAACGACCACCATACTAGATATAACATGTATATAATGTGAACATTTATATACATGGTAGATCTATAGCAAAATCTCTTTACAGCGGCTATTTAAACCATGTCCATTTTTTGGTGGGACAGTGGTTGGGTGGGTGGGGTTAATTCAGTTTGTTGCTTATTGTAGTATTGTTTATTTATTTGCAGCTGAAGAGAGGTTATACTGCAGATATAAAGTTGTAAATATCTGCTAAGAGGTGGTCAGACTGCGCTACATACGCTCGGCGGTTGGTCATATGTACAATGTGCACGCTATAAGCTTGAAATATTTGCCTAATGTCTGTCAGTTATTTATATACAGTTCAACTTCCCTTAAGCGATCACTAAACTATTTAAAGAATAAACATGCTATAACTCGTTTTAATGCTGATATGTTTGTCATATTGTCGAAAAACAACACGCCAAAACAGGTGTGTATTCGCTTAGTGGTGGCATCCATTTAATAATTATTGTTGATTGATAACGTTAAACAGAGTGGGTGGGGTAAATGCACCCTTAATTATATGCGTTATAGTGTGTAATCATATTCATAAATGTGTTTCTATATTACAAGATGGTATTTATAACACTGTTACACCATAGTATGTAAATACTATTTGAATAAACATGCTACAAATCAGTTTAAGGCTGATATGTTTGCCCTATGTCCATAATGGATGTTTCGGCAGCATTTTTCAATACCATATTTCAACAGAAAATTTTGGAAAATTTGCAAAAGATTCGAACCGGGACTTTTGACTACTTATAGTACAAACATTGATGATACCAAAATGACCAAAATAATTTCTGTTGCAATTAGTTCTTGGTTAGGGCCATATTTCAGCTAAAATGATTAGCCTACATAGATGACGTTTTATATAGTAATCGTCATTTTCAAGTTACGTCATATTTTCATATATATATATACAAACATTGCCGACCCAATCGGTGCCCTTTGTGGAAATACGTCATATTACTTTCAAATATACAAACACTTTGCTGAGTCGCTCTGACCGAAAAGGCGCCCTTTGAAGACAAGATTTAAATCAGAATACGTAAAAAAGGTGAGTTTGCAAAATAAAATAAGTTCAAAATATATAGCGTCAAACCAAAATCAGTATTAATGAACACTGCATAATTTGCAGATTTTTTTTTTTAATTTAATTAATCAAATTGCCCAATTCTCATAAACAAAAAAACCCAACTTCAGCTTAGACGAAAGCAGAATAGTAAAATACGTAGAATATCTTCCTACAGTAGGTGTATTAATTGGTGTGTGACCCGGTCAGGTCTATCACCCGTTTCGTTATATAGAATATCTACACTTAAGTATATTAATTGGGTGTATGCCCGGTTATATTATATCATAAGCAAACAGTGTAGACCTTGATCAGACGGCTACAGGATCGGTTTGATCTGGATCTACTGCTTGCCCAGTATATTTATGGATTAAATGGTTAAAAAAAATCTGAAATGTGGTTAGACATTGTTCAGTCATGTATTTCTGTCCGTTTAGCACTGTCATGTACGTTTAGAATATTTTGGATCAGGGTTTTTCCATATTAAAATTAAAACAACAGCAATGCTTAAACAGCATTGGTTTTTGTATGTTTATTTAATGTTACATCATGTTCAAAAGTTACCAAGCTGAGAAAAATGATCCGACGAAATTCCGTTCGGGTAGATCCCAGAATAGCGCACTGCGCATCTTTCATGCGTACCCCCTTTGTCATTTTGTTTTTAAGCTTCGGCGTTTACAGTATTTCACCGATCCAGGTAGATATAGAAATGTCTGCTTATGACCGAAATATACCATTGAAGCAGTGGTGTAGGGGCGGTGGAACACCCCCCCCCCCCCCCCCCCCGCCCCGAAACATTGACTACCTCTTGACAACAAAGTCACGCACGAATGTGCGCTATAAAACATTGTCCGCTATTCTGGATCTTCCAAGATCCAAAGGTGAATGGGCATCATTTTGAAAAAGGCTTTACAGAATTGTGGCCCTTGTGATGGAGATCAAGTACGTATGTGGCGTTTCATAAGATGTGCATTAATAGTAAATAGATCTAGAAGTTGTTTTAAAACTATGAAATGCAATTTCAATATTGGTAACATCTTTGCGAAAAATGCTTAGGAAATGCCTTTTTGTTGGACTAAGTCCAAAGTTGTGAATCTGCCAAGCTTTTAGTGGCCAAAAGAAATTACCAACCCATGGCTGCAAGAATGCAACATAAAATGGTCTACTTATCGTGACAATATTGTGATGTATCCAAAGGCATGTGTGTATAATGTCCGTCAACAAATCCTACCACAAACTTTGATATTTCTTTCTATCAATATACTGGTCAAGATTAGTTAAACACGCAGAAAACAAGCTAGATCTACTGTTGTCCTATCAGTCGTTCTCAGAATGACCGTAAATTGCCTCTGGAAAGACTCCAATGCCTTTTACTAAACCTTTCCGCTGGATGTACTATAAGTGGAAGGGTATAGTCCCCACATGCGTTAAAACATGACAAAACCGTGCTTTGTTGCTGTTTGCAACCTAGTAAGTTTACGTGCCCCCTTTCTGTCTGTACTTTTCCTGTGTTTAAGCATAAAGGAAAGCCACATTCGTTATCATTGAAGAAACAACACGGGAGTTCCATAGCAGGCACCCGTAATCAACTACTGATTTTTTAAGAAACTCATGAGGTTATCAAATCAAGTGTTATCATGTCCTGATTGATAATTGCTCTCTGGTGCCAAAGACATGCAGTTGTGTGTTCTCTGATTAATCTTGACGACGCTTTTGAAACCCAATGCACCAACCCTTTCCCGGCAGATTGTCCTAGAAGGGATTTACCCTACTTTCGTGATCCAGTACTCGCTTAACCCACTGAAGTACTTCGTGACGCTTATAAAGTGGGTTGTCGATTTTCCACCTGCTCTTCAGATGTAGTAAGTACGGTTGAATGCCCGGGTCTCGAACCTATATGCGTTATTCCAGAAATTTTGTCTCATGCAAACTAGTTCTTGGTATGTCTACAGTTTGTGCTGCAGTCTCAATATTTGAAGGAGAATACTTTCTGTACCTGAACCTGCCTTTCACAGTAAGGTCTAATTGCCGAGACGTGATTCTACAAATAAAGAAGACTTACTTTAGATCAAGAATCAATATTTGTTTAAAACAATAACTTTAGATCTACTTCTAAAAGGCGTTGATTGTGTTTCTTAGAAAAAGTTAAACTACCAAATACAGTTGATTTGACTACTATAAAAGCTCTAAAAGTGGGCGTGTACTTTTTTTTCTAACGAAATTACCCTCTTATGCAAAATTATGTTGGCTAAATTAGACACCCTCTTATCATAGATTGCAAAAGCTTACTCACTGAAAATCAATGTCATACAGATAAAAACAATGTCTGCGTAATATTAAACTTGCCAAAAAATGACAGATAAGGATAGAGCATTCTTGACATACTGACCCTTTTGCTGAAATTTTATAACGTCATCCAAAAGTAGCGTAATGTCACCACAGTAGGTCAATATTTACATGACCCACATTTCTTCAAAGGAACTCCGCAAGACATCCAATGACTTTATTATGACGTCATGGAATGTTATTACACCATAACTGTTTGCACACGTATAATGAAACAGGAATTGTTAAAAAAAAAGTATACAGCGAAATTGCCCGACTGTCGAAACTACCGATGTTGTTCAGAGCCTCTATACGTTATATAGCCAGCAGCTGAATCCGAATGTCAGATGGAAATGTGTACTTTTGAAATCACGTTGATAAATGGAGCTATTGTTCCTATAGGGGCAGATACTCTATTTATTACAATGGTTCAAAAAGATGATTTTAACAAGAGAGAATGAGTTAAAACTTACATGCCAAGACAAATCTACCCAATTAGCTTTCGATTTTGTTTCATTTGGGCCATAGTAATGTTTTCACCGTTCAAATAGATGTTACGCACGTGCGTAAGTGCGTACCGCTAGCTACTCGCCTGATAGCCAACGTTAAAGTTTCCGAACGACACAAACGCTACGCAAACGAAGTTCCTATAATTCCTCGTAAGTTTGTGCTCGAACAACAGACTATCTCTTTTCATTTATTTCAGTTCTTATCATTTAAAAAAAATGTAATATAGATCTAACTCTAATCGGTTGATTTATTTTGTGTAGATGTGAATTGTTTTTTAAACATAAAGAGCTCGCGTACATCTAATTATGTTTCATCAGCAAACCCCACAGGCTGACTATTTTGGGGAAATGCATTTTAATAACTGTGAATGTTTTCTTGAGTCGGTAAAACTCAATTATTTGGAAAGCAGTTTTGGTCTCATTTTAACTTATTTTGCATTGTTAATGTATTTAATCAAGAGTTGGTTTCCACTGGGATTATTTAACGCAATTTAGAAAAAACTGTTACTTATTTTGGTTTGGAAATAGTTCTTTTAACAGACCCATGAAGACGCCAGAAAAGGCCTGATTCCCAAAATATCAATAAATGAAAGTGTACCTTTTTGGCTGAATATGACAGAAGTTTAAAAGATACTTGGATCTTGGCTGTTCTTATGGCCCTATTTATGAGACACAATTACCTCTGATAGAGACAAAGATTTTGATCGCGCTATTGTGAAATATACGATAGCGCTTGAAATGTATCAAAGCTTCTGCACTGAGCAATAAAGGTGAGGCAAAACAGTAATTAAGCAGCAATCAACCTCGTTCCGTCCTGCATCCCAGTATGTTGAAACGCGTGGCTTTCTTTTGCAGATTCACCGAATACCATCATTGCAAATATAAGTAGCCAGCATGTAACTAATTGGATTGCTCGAACAGCGAATATGGCTAAACGGATGTCATCAAGGACAAAGCCAAGGTAATAAGGTTGTGTAGGTTGTAGAATAACATTTAATATTGAACAGTATATAGCTGCTATGTTTTTGGTCCATACAGTAAAACCTGTCGTAAGCATTTATTGAACACAGCATTTATTGAACACAGCTTAATGCATGTCAAAGTAATACAGAAAGCCCCTGTAAATTTTGACTGTATGACCTTACAAACCCATAACAATTTCTCTTTTTAATGGCAGATTCTATTATACATGTATATACACTAAATACACAAACAGAAAAGTTTTTTCCTATACAGAAATTACTATAAGAGCGCCGATTAGGGTAAACAAACATTAGGGATCTCCAAAATGGCAGATTAGCACTTGTCAAAATATAATTCCACCATTGATGGACTTTGATACACTTTTTACGTATGATAATACATCTCTAAAAGTAATATTGTCCTCTTTAACTTTGTTTAACCGCATTTTTAAATGAGTGAATCTGAAGTATAACTAGATGTATTTTCTGAATGTTGCTTCGTTTTAAAATTCACTCGTCGTACTGAATTAAGTAATTTCAACAACGAAGCTTTAGTCAGAATACTTATATAACATTGAACGGAATGAAGTCAAAACGTTTATGTATATTTTCACTTCAGCACACAAAGGATAAAGTCACGCATAGAGCTGGAGAAGGCGGTGCATTCCTGTCTCACCAGGATAGATCCTGATGGTTTTCAGATCAGATATATTAATGACTATATTGGTGAGAATACTGTTCTTGTTTTTGCATGTTCAATAATCATCATAATTGTATCTGGATTAAGGCTGTTGGCGCGACTCTGTTAACTATGCTTTTAAAGCTGGATTATGTGCACGATCTTAAACATTCGCCTGCTGTTCGGGACAAGATAGCTTTTGCAGACAGCTTAGATCCAGATCTGATGCCGAGTAACTCGATGTCTAATCCGAATTCATGCTGTTCGGCACTCGGTCAATTACTTCTTTTAAAATGAACCGGAGTTTCAGCAGACGACATTAGGGGTAATTTCTTGTCAATTCTTAACAGTAAGAGTCACAATTGGACTTACATTGTACTTCAAACACTGATAGGGTATTGTATATAGTTTTTTGTTGTATATATGTTTTAGGGCCTCGTGGTAGATTGACAGGGTCAATGAGTTCTCTGGTTAAATGAAGTCGTTCTTATTATAATAATTATTATTATTATTAACTTTTCTGTTTTAGGAAAAGGTGTATTTACGTCCAGGACATTTGAACCTGGAGAGTTCCTACTGGAATATCAAGGCTGTTTGATCAACAACAAAGAAGCAAACAGAAGGGAAAAACAGTACGCATATGAGGGGAAAGGATGCTTCTTGTATTTTTTTAAATACAAAGGGAAAACTCTTTGGTAAGATCTGTGAAAAACTTTGTACATGTCGATCTGCAGTAAAACCTCTCTATAGCGGACACTAAATTATGTTAATGAGTTGATATTTAGGGCAGGTGGCTGCTTAAAGCAATGTGAAAGTAAAACAGAATGCTCCTATAGGCTTTAAGCAGCCGCCAGCTTTTGACACAAATAGTGGATGTAATTTAGTGGCCGTTATAGAGAGGGTTTACTGTATATTAAGGAGGATTTGTTCTATGAGGCATTCAACCAAATGTATGTGCAACCTATTTCCATGAGCGAGATTTTTGATAAAGTAACTAGTGACCTATTCATCACCACATCAATCATCATATATTTTTGATCTGGAAGTTCGCAGATTGTCGCGAGGAAAAGCAAACGTCATTCTGCAGATTGTGTTTGTTATAGATTAACAAATTTGTATATCTCCCTTTTGGTCTTAATGGAGTTTTCGATGCTGTGTGTTCGTAAAGTAAATTTTGTTAATACTACGAGCGTTTTTCCTAACAATGTTTGATTGTTCTGAACCGAAAGCATGGCATGCGCCATAATGAATTAAATGACATCGTTTCTATGAAGCGTCTCTAAGCGACGTCATTGTCAGTTCCGTGGTTTATTCTGTTTTTTATTGTTGATCCTATTTTAGATCCTATTTTAGTAAAGAGAACGGATATGTTCCGAATAGTTTCTTCCGAGATCCACTTCCGTTCCGAGTACATGTAAGTTTTTCCAGGATCCACTCCCGTTACAAATTATTCTGTTCCGGGACCAACTCCCGTTCCAAAATTATTCTGTTCCGGGATCCAAGATCTACTCCCGTTCCAAATTGGTCTGTTCCGGAACCCTCTCCGGTTAAAAAATTATTCTGTACCGGTATCTACTCCCGTTCTAAATTAATCGGTTCCATAGTTGTTGTTTTTTTTGTTCCGTTCAGAGTTCCGTTCCATTCCATTCCAGGTTTCCGTAACGACCGGGTCTACAGTGTAAGCTATGAGTTATTGTAATATGTAATGTTATTTTTGCAATGGGACAACCATTCTCTTACTCCGGTTCACATCTGTGAACTAACTTGTAAGAGGTGAGAATGTATATTTAAACGGACTCCGGGCAATTTAAAATCATGAAATAGACTTACAAACATGTATATGTAAGATATGGAGTCAGTTTAAGTATACATTTCATGCTTACACCATCAGAAATATATTTATCACATACTCTGCAGTGTAGGAGTGCTGAAACATAGTGCCGTAAATCGCGGAAATGCACTAGTTTGCAAATGAAGAGTTTGAATCAGCCTGTACCACGTAGTAAACAATGACCGAAACAGCTGTTAGGTGATATACTAGATTAGTTCACTTTCTATGACACACTTTTAAGGGTGTCATAGAAACACCCATGTAGGATCCTCTGATTACTGCAACCTTTTTCCTGATAGAGACGCCGTCTTACACCTTACAAACAGAGTATACACTGTCTATACAGCTCGTGTAGAAGCCGTCTGTTCATGATCTACTAAGTTTGTTGACTTATAAAATAAGTTTTATATTTCTACACTTTCTGTCATGGTAAACAAGCCTTCGTTATTATTAAGCCAACGGGTGTTTATTAATGTCAGTTTTCTTATAAGATGGTTATATATCAGGTAGAGTGTTGAGAAAAGTTGATTCACGTGTTCGCTTTTATGTGTCAACCGTAGTTGTATTGGGGATAACCGTAAAGGTGACCCGACCCTAGTTCGTGAAAAAATATTATATTTATATAAAGAACCGTTTGATCAGGATCTGCTTATATAGATATTACAGTTTCTGCCGTGGCCATGTGTCCATATGACAAATAATCTAATCAAAGAGCATGTTGTCATTATATCTTACATGTAAAGGGTTAAACGTGCATGATACTCGTTGTCTTTTACAGTATAGATTCAACAACACCTGATGACCTATCTAAGGGTAGGCTCGTTAATGATGCCGCCAGGGGCCTCCAAGAACTTAACGCTGAAATGAAGGTAGTCATTGTCAGCAACCTTCCTCATTTGTGCCTTTTTGCCAAACGTGACATCAGGTTTGGAGAAGAGCTGAGATTTGACTACGGGGTTGGGAATCTGCCCTGGAGGAAGGTAAATATGCACAATCTTGTTGTAGTAAATGGTTTTTCAAATATAATCATCATGACATTTGAAAACGTTATGTCAAACAGCACTCATACGTCCTTCAAAGAGGTTATATTATTCATGACAAACATTGCACTGATTTAGTACTCTGTTTACGCAAAAAATATACGCTGTAATAAGAAAATTCCCGAACTAATTTTAATTTGGAAATTTTCAGATTTGTGTATTCTAATTAGTTTGATCCTATATCATACTTACATTAAATGATGTGGAAAGCTCTTCTGTAAATTGTGTATTGATTCGTGGATTTGCCTAAATGTGTTGTTCTTGCTATAATTATGTTTATTAACCATTGAATGATACTGTTGAATGTCGTTTTTACCGCTCTAGAAACCACGGTCTAATATGTTTGTCAGAGAACGTTTCTCTAGTATTTATACATGTACACAGATATACAAAAGAAAAATAACATAAATAATGTGTTTTGAAATGAATATATCTTCACAATATCACTATGGGTTTAAATAATGCGATTGAAATAGTAAGACGTAGTCTTATGAGTTTTCTTGTTAAGATATTACAATCATGAAATCAGTACTTCATCAAACATGAATTTGCACTTCGTGTACTCTGTAACATTTACCCATTTATTGGATTTTATGTTTTGCAGAAGACCTGTGGTGAATCTGCAGCTGATGGTAAGGACGAGAAATTAACATCATTAATATTGTCGTAATTTACTAATAACATAAAACAATGTACAAAATGATGCCGTGTAGACTATGTTCATTAGTAGATAATGGCAGAAATCGCAATAAGTGGTAGTACAGGAAACATAATCATATAGTCACAGAAGTTTCATAAATAATGTTGATTATCATGTTGATACAGTTGAACTTCGATATCTTGAGATATTTCTAATATGGACACTTTCTCATGTTCACAACATAATGAGTTTTAACCTGTTACATGTGTTTCTTGATATACGCATATATAGTAATATATTATAGAACAATTTTGCATTGTTATTCTTGGAAGGACCGAACTTTAGTTCTAGTTATCTGAGTTATTCTGCACGTGTAGTTTGAATTTTACAATTGTTGCTTTTTGTGATGTCGAGGAACTTTAAAAGGCCGATATAGTTGTTATTTATTCGATGACACGTATCCCCGGGAAATTGAAACTGATTAATTGGTTTATCACTTATTTGAATAAACGATATTACGTGATAACCCAGATAAGCGGTAAGGGGTTTTCAGGCCTGTAGAACAAACACTATCTTTTATTTATTGCATGTCCGAAGCAGAAATCCACATGTCTCGGGCATCCGGACAATTAATTTGTCAGACCTTTGTTATAAGTTTTCCCACATGAAAATAATTTTAGAGTTATTCCCCTGCTTATGCATTTAACATTGACACATATCCAGTCTTGTTTACATTTTGTTACGTGTTATATTATTATCATTGAAGCTAGGGATTCTTCTTCCCGTGATGATGACAGAAGGGACACGAAATTTGGGACGGGCGGATGGACGGATAGACAGACGGATGGAAGGACAGACGGAAGGACGAACAATGCGATTACTATATGCCCGCCGTCGGGGGGAATAAAAAAAATCCTGTGTCCATATATCATTCTTAAAAATCAGCTAATACATATCGATGGTATCATTATTTGTTGCAGGAATATTCAACAGGGAAAGGATTAAATTTAGTAATTAATAATTAGAGTTGAAGCATTTCTTGTTTAACGATTTGCAGTTAAGACTTGGCATGAAGCATAAAACGTTAACAACTAACATTCGAAAAAATATGTGTCGCCGCCGTGATTTGAACCGCCAACCATCAATAACAAAACTGTCAGCATCTCTACCCACTCGGCCACAAATGGTATTCTTTGGGGAACTTTAGTTATATATAAATCTGAATTTAGACATGTCGAATTGAGGACCATTCGAATAGTTTGACATCCCTAATTTGAAGGTCAGCTGTTCAAGTTCAGCAAATATGAGATTTAAACAAAATAAACGCTTTATAGTCTGTATATAACAATGATTTTCAATGATAAACAACGCTTTTCTACAATCTTACTACTAGTACCGTTAACGTTGTCATCGCGCAGTGTAGCTGGAGCTAGCATTTAGTGAGTCAGTTTCGTAATAATTTGATTTGAAACATTTACCGTTTAGCGATAAGAATTAAGAATTTAGAATGAGGCATGTAGAATAAGGCGGTTAGCTTCCGAGTTTGCGAATGAAATTTAAGATTTTTGAAAAACGGAAAAGACAATTAAAATAGAACAACATCTAAACGAGCTTTATATCTAAATTAACAATTAGCGTATATGTGTAGATAACAGTGTAAGCTTAGTAAAAATCATAACTGTAATTTTGACCCAAATATCGCTCAAATATCGCTCCATAATATGCATGTTGTTTGATGTCTTTTATTTTATACAAATGTTACTTCACACATGTCATGTCATTTTGAAAGTCAGGGCATCCACTTATTCACAGGGAGTGGAGTCAAATGTTATATTTCTGCATATCAAGGCAACCAGATTACAATTGCTAGCCTACTATTTTTGTTACGAACACATATGCGATCACAGTTTAAAAATGCAATCACTTAACATGGCTTACGAGGGTGGGTCAGCTTTCTGTATTTGTCTATAAAGAACATTGAAAGATCCTTTCAGGTAATTGATGTTTATATTTCAAATAATTCAACAGTAATAGTCCGTAGATGACCCTCTTCTAAGATTGCTAAAAGTATTAAGACTACGGGTCAGGTCTTCAGGTGAGCGATCTGTGATGATCATGGCTCTCTTGTATATATTCAGACCAAGCTGCAGAGGATCATGTAGTGACTGCAGGTTTTGACAAGCAAAGTACTTTACAGAAACAGAGTTGCTTATTGGATGATAACCTGGTGCAGACAGACATGGGCACCGTGACATCAACGCAGCATGATACGCTGCAAAACACTGACTGTGTAAGTAGCATGTGATATGAATGATATAATGTCTTAACAACCACATAAGGGATTGACTTAAAACTGAATAAATGTCTTCAAGGGTGTTGGACATTCAAGTTACGTAACTCTTGATTTGAAATAAACTTACTGTCCTTTTTATTACTTAAAGGGGATGTCCCTACATTTGACGCGTTTCATAAACACTTAAAATGTACAAAACGCATTTGTTTATATGCTGAAAAGTAGTATATCACAAAAAGCCCCATCCAATTACCGTTTATAATGACAAAACATCCATGTGTTTGATATCGCCGATCACGGTTTTACCCACCGATGTTTCAGTTTTATTCGGGTTGAGTTTTAGTTTCGTAACTGTTCGCCCTATTCGCGATTCTCCGACCACTTCCGAGAAAGCTATTACGTAAACAATGGAGGGGTCGGGTGATCATCGGCAAAACGCGGAAGAATTTACGGAAAAGGCCGATAACATTGTGTTGTAGAACAAAAATTATCAGTTATTGATGAAATCGGTTTATTTGTATCACATGGGCATTTTTCGATATAAGTTCAAATTGGGAACCTTCATAATAATGATAGAGCATAACAAATACCAAGTTTTATGATAGTATTGAAAATATGCGATCATTGTAGGGACCTCCTCTTTAAAATGTGATTCATGTAATGCCTCGAACAAGCAAAATATTGCTAATAAATTAGTTTACAACCTGTAAGAATTTCTTCACAATATATTCCATAATCATGTTTCCCCATTTATAAGGGGGGGGGGGGTATTGGTTTTTTCCCGAGCTGTCTGTCTGTCCGTCTCCGTCTGTCTGTCACGAACTTGTTTTATATATATCTCTGAAATTGATTGAGATAGGAATGTTCACCAGCACGAGTTGTTGCACCTGCGGTTTTGAATTGTCTCCCCTGATAACGTTAGAGTTATTGCCCTTGATGATTCTAAATTAGTCAAACATTATGTCGCGCGTATGTCTAAAACCTAGAGTCACCAAACTCCACAGGAATGTTGACCAGTATGAGTTGTTGTGCACCTGTCTTTTTAATCCCCCATATAGGATTTTAAGCCTATATTTATGCAAGTCATAAAATCAATCTCTTTTCAGAACCGATTTGGATTCGGATCTTTTGACATCGGTTGTCTCCGGTTCTGAACTAGATCTAGCCCCGAGGTGATATTTGTATTTTGTCACGTAGGATGTGTTTTTTGTGGGCCCGCGATTTGGGAGCAAACGGATCACAATTTTGGATCGGCTTGGGACCGACCCTCGATTTGAGTCTTACATATACCGGTATATGCCACGGGCGTTGGGCTCATGAGATATGACTAAAATAAGTTAAAATGTTCCTAAATTGACGTTTTGTAACATTTGGGGGTAGAAAAAATAAAGCTTGGGACGTTTTGAGACAAAGCTGAAATTTCGTATATTCTATATAAGTGAAAGGCAAAATTTAATCACTCTCTGGCCATCCGATCCACGGGTGCTCCGCTTCAACTGCAATTATTTTCGACCGGAGGGGAATTTTCCCACAAAACAAAGATTATACAGAAAGATAAATGTTTGATCTACACACTGGTACCAAATACCCCATACTTTGTCTCCGTTTTAGCGAGTACAAGGGCAAATACCTTCAGAAAACCGTGTTTTTTATTTACTCGGAAACGATATAGTTGGCGAACAATTGGGAAAATTCCCCTCCAGTCGAAAATAATTGCAATTGAAGCGGAGCACCCATGGATCGGATGGCCCGAGAGTCATTTGCCTTTCATTTCCATATATAGAGTATACGAAATTTCAGCTTTGTCTCAAAACGCCCAAGGCTTTATTTTTTCGGCCCAGTTGCTACAAAACGTCATTTAACTTTTTTTTAGACATATTTCATGAGCCAAACTCATGTGGTTTATGCCATTTGTTGTCTTTAAATATGTATTAAATTAAAAGCAAACTCATTTAAGAAATTAATGTTTCAGCTAGGTTACTGATGGAAAAAAATATAAGCGTATTTAACCCAAAACTAAACAAAACTTAAATAACGTAATATGACACCTTCTTTCTGACGTCATGACATCGTTATAACGGCGTTACCAAGTAACGTTATTGTTATGCATTTATTATTCCCCTGATGAGTGCAAACGAAACCGGTTGTGAATATAGAGAATAATAGGCTAGTGCCGTAGACGGGATGCCTTTATCCGACGAGGGGAGAAAACGTTGAGGCGAGGCTTGTCCTATTATTCGAGTTATCCAGTCAATTTAGTTTTATCTTTTTTCATAGACTCATAACAGTTTATCGATCAACGAAACTCCCTTTTCATTTCCATTCTAAAGACGTAAATAATGAGCTACCGCAGAGGAAAATAGTTTCGATACTTATATTACAAGACGGGAAAACGTGCTTGAATTTGAAAAATAAGATCATTTTAATCGAGAGGCGATATGTTAATTCAAACACACATGGTCATATTCTACAGGAGGCTTTATGGTCAAATTCGAGTTCCGTCGTCTCGGTTTCTACTTTTAGGTAGGGCTAACATCACTCGTCGGTTGGACCATCACTGCAATTGTAAGAGTATCATGAGAGTGATAAATGTTTTAATGAAGTTTTATTGTTGTTACGTTATTTTGGGTAAAACAATCATGTAACCGGGTGTTCTTATAAAGAAACATACCCGCTCAGACCGGGGATCGAACCCGGGTCGCCAGGTTCGCAGTCATGCAAGTTGAAATTCGTCCCGAATTTCTATGGGTATGAGCACGACTGGGAATCGAACTCGGAGCTCATGCAGTTACAGCCCCACGTTGGGCGCCAAATGTAACCCGATATTCTTATAAAGAAACATACCCGCTCAGACCGGGGATCGAACCCGGATCGCCAGGTTCGCAGTCATGCACTCTACCACGTCGCCATAAAATCGCGCTTGTACAGCAAGGCCGTACAAGTGATAATAAACCTACACACCGTGACAATCATGAAGAAAACTTAAAAAAAGTTCCTGTTACAAGAAGAAATTCCTACACCTACTATATAAATAAACCTCTACTGTACATATAAACTTAGGTTTATTATGCTACCCCTTTATTACGTCACTAGCGGCCGTAGTGGCGGGATAAAAAACTGTAAAGTTACACTAGTGGTTTCAGTTTATCTTTTCATAGGCGTAGAAGCGTTTTCAAAAATGGGGTGGGACAAGGATATAATGGGTGGGGTGGGGTGGGGGTCACGGAGAAAAGAAGCGATATATCTGCTTTTGTAGCTTAAAACTTCTTGTAGATATAGTTGATATACAATACTTTATTTTATAAAATGTGAAGAGTCAGGGGAACGAAAGAAAAATAAAAGATGAAGCATCTGATAGGACTTTCTTCTTATTTAATTGGCAGCTCGTTAGACCACTCGACCATAGAATATGTCCTGCGAAAATAAGTAGATTTATCATATTTAACTTGTCTAATTGGCAAATTTCGCTTTTCCCCGGAGATGCACATTTTAAGAAATAAAGATTAAAACATAATTAAAAGAATAAGTTGTAACATCTTGTAACATCCACATTCGTTCAATAATATGAATATTATTCCTGTCTTAATCTTGATTCACCTCTCTCACTAAAACAATAGCCGTATTCGACTGGGCCTGTATCAGTAAGCAACGAAAACAATTCCCAGTCGAATACACTACACGTTGAGCAACGAAAAAAACTTATGCAACGCGGTTTGAATATCGTTGAGATTGTTGAGTAACGCAAGGTAAAGTTAATCAACGAACTATAATTTTATTGGTTTAATTTAATAGGTGGGAGACGTTTATGTAACGAAAAAATAACACAATAAAAACATAGTCGAATACGACTATATTGCCTGTATCATTACCATTTCGTTGGTTTAAACACATGTAGAAAAAAGACAAAAATAGCGCCAACCGTAACCACTCGTCGTTTTCCGTCAGGATTCGGAGTAAAGACTTTTTACCAGTTGTGTAAATTTCTAGGGAACGTTCCAAATGAAAGATGTAAATGCCAAATGCGAAGTGCGATTTGCTTATTGCTAAATCCGTGTTTGCATTACCAGTACTGAACAGCGCGAATTTTAAAGTGACTATACATTTGCTAAATGCATGTTTATTTACATTAAAACTTAATGCTTATTGCACAACTAAATAAAAAATACCACTTTTCAATACCAGTAGTGCAAACATGCATTTAGCAATAAGCATTTCGCATTTGTCATTTACATCTATCATTTGGAACATGCCGGTTCTTTCCCTAGCAATTTCAACAATTGGCAAAAAAGCATCCCGCATTTAGCATTTAGCAAATAGCACGGTAAAATGGCGTTCCATAGATTTGCACTCGGAACTTTCAGATATTCCGAACCCTGGCGGAATAAGACGAGTAGTTACGAATGCTCCGATTGTTTACCGTTGAACGGGTATGCGGGACCAAAAAGCTTTAATCAATTGCAGATCATTTAATAACAATGCTACAGGAAGTGCAAATTTTATATCCCTTTCGCTTTTCTTTTTGTGTCTTTTTCATTGACTTTATAATAACTAGGGTGGCAAAGTAGTACACTCTGCCCCCCCCCCCTCCCCCCCTCACCCCATACACACACACACAGAGTAGTCGTATTTGAATGTTTTTCCTTGTATTTCCTTGCTCCTTAGAGGTGCCATTAATAAGAACGATATCGATATATCATTGATTTACGTCAGTCGATCTGATATCGATACTGGTTTCAAAATATCAAAACAGATCGAGGGCACGGGCTGTATTTCTTACAGTTGATAACTTATTACATACATGCAGTGGAATTCTTCTGGGTCTGCACTTTTTGCCATGAGAATTTGAGTACATGTTTACAGTTTGAAAAATAACATTGAAGTGTTGCAGTATATTGTACTCTACAAACGATATAAAGTATTCTTTTGCATACTTTCATTTAAAGTTTTTACTTTACACTCAGATGGATGTAGCTACAGACCATAAATCATGTTCGTGTATACAAATCAACATTTCATCGATATTTTCCATCGATATATCGATACAGAAATGTCCAGCAATGACGCTTCTATATATCAGTATCCATCTCTCCGTAGCAAATATAGCGACGGGAGAATTAATCACCTTAAGTGATAGCTCTTTGTTTTATATGAGAGTTTGAATTTAATACCATGCCTATATGGATAAAACGTGTCATTTGTTTGTACCGGTGTCAAATAGATTAGAAAGAAACCAAATATCTATAAATCTGTATTTGCAGTTTTATCATTATTAGAAACTGTGTTTTTCCATATTAGCCTGTTACTAAGATGTATGATTCATTAGAATGTGGACTATTAAAATATGTATACCCCAACCACCACCACCACCGCAACGAAGCATTGGTGGGGAATATTGGAATCGGGTTGTCTGTCCGTCCGTTTGATCTTAGTGTCAAATAGTTTGCATTTATCTGATCTGAATCTAAACTGATTGAAAAGATCTTCAACATCACTGGCTTGAATGAAATGGCTTAATATATTAAAATGTATTTGCAGAATGAGAAATCACATGATGATGGTGGATCGGAGTATGAAACACAAACAGCTGACACTGATTCCACACCACTTGGTATTTTTATTTATTAGTTTTCCTTCTTAAAAATGCGTTTTCACGCATTTGCAAACAAAGCAGACCAATATCAGATCATATAGGAACTGTCTGATCAGGGTCTATTGTGTTTGCTAATGGAATTTGAAAGAAAGATATGTTTCTTTGCTTTCATAAATGGCTGATATGTTTACCTTACATTTTTCATTTTAACTATTTTATCCATAAATATTCAGTATGTATTGAAATTTGGAATAAACACAGAACAGGGAAAGCGTTAAGAATGCACAATTGTGCCGTCCGGGAATATAATTAGATCATCTAATTATTATTATGCCTCCAAGATATGTGATCGGGGGCATATTGGGTTTGCCCTGTCTTTTTGTTTGAATTTTGGGGTGTTTGTTAGTATGTTTGTCAGGAACTTAGGCCATAGCTTTTGAACTAATACAGGGAATTGCCAATATTACATGATAACCCAGAAAGGCGGTCAAGGGATTTCATGCCTGTCGAACAGACACTATCTTTAATTGCATGTACGAAGCAGAAATCCACCTGTCATGGCCATCCTGACATTTAATTTGTCTGACATTTGTTATGGCCCCTTCATAAGTTTTCCCAATGAAAATAAATTTAGTGTTATTTAATGCTTATGCATTTGTCATTTAACTTGAACATCTTTCTCAAGGACACATTTCTAGTCTTGTTTTCATTTTGTTAGGTGTTATATTATTCTCATTGCAGCTAGAGATTCATCTTCCCGTGATGATGATGATGATGATGATGATGATGATGATGATGATCCTTTTGGTATTGAAAAGGAGAGAAATCAAGCCAAAAATGAAACTGAAATAGGTATATTTCTTTCTGAATGAGAATGGCAGTATGATATTAATATGGTATTAATGATATTATAATGGTATGCCCCTGAAGCTAAGCTTCACAACCAACAGGAGATTTGCATATTATCAAATATTTTTGCTGCATTGCATTATACATGCTAGTAAACTATAGCATTGTTCTTGTCTGGGCTATTACATGAAATTGCCATGCACTAACAAGAATGTTTCATTCATCATACTTTGAGGTTTTGGATCTTGTATAATAATTTTGAAACGTTGATGCCTTGCCTCACACTGTTTTCGGGGAGCATCCATCATTTCAAATGATATTTTTGTTTAGAATTAGTTGCAAACTGCTAATAATGAATTTCATTATGTATTTAACAGAATTTAATGTATTCATTATGAGTACAAAGTAAGCGACATATTGGTTTCAAACTGCTTCATCAGAGACAGTTTCGTGCAGTACACATGTATGTTGTTTGATGTCTTTTATTTTATACAAATGTTACTTCACACATGTCATGTCATTTTGAAAGTCAGGGAATCCACTTATTCATAGGGAGTAGGGTCAAATGTTATATTTCTGCATGTCAAGGCAACCAGATTACAATTGCTAGCCTACTATTTTTGTTACAATTATGAACACACATGCAAACACAGTTTAAAAATGCAGTCACTTAGTCTCCATTTCAGATTGTTTTTCCTTATATATTCATGGTTTCCATCGACAAAAGTTAAAAAAAAATTTCATTTAGTTTTGTGTAGCAAAGGATAGGACATGCATGCAAACTCACTATTTGGTTTGTTTTTCCAATGTTTAGCTGCAAACTTACCATTTGTCAAAATGTAAATGTTTAGTTGTTGTTTTGCAAACTCGCTGTCAGTGAACCCCTTGCATTATCGCAAACACCAACTATTAGAGGTTTAAAGATATTTGTAACCTGGTACAAAATGCCAAAGTGAGCTATTAGGATGGTGTTGTGTCAATTATGAGCCTGCACCAACAATGTGTTCAAAGAACATCTCCTAAACTGCTGAGCTAATTTCAACCAAACTTTACAGCAATGTTTCTTTGAAAGTTTTCTTTCAAATTCCTTCAAATAGTGGTGATACATGAAGCATTTTGGATGCAATGACAACCAAATGGGAAAATCTTCTCGGAAGCCATGATCAAATATTGGGGAAATTCCATGAATTCTTTACATTTGGGGACAGGCGTATCTTATGTATATGACAAAATTGACACGTTCGGAATCTTCTTGTCAGAAACTGCCGGGCTGATTCAAAATAATCTAACAAGAATGTTCCGTGGGTTCCCCTCTCCCAATTTCCTTCAGATCATTTTGCTTCGTAAAAATCAGGGAAAATGGCATGTTTTCCTTGTCTGGCTGTAGTGGAAACTGAGAATCTTATTGTCTAAAATTTTTGGACTGATTTCAAAATAATATTTAGATATTCTCATTTGGACGCCTCTTTTTTATGACCCAAAGAGTTTCTTTAATATTGAGGTGATTTTTATGACACTGGATTGATCCTTGCGAGACCTTCTAAGATTATTGTAGTAAAATAAAACATGACTGCTGGGATGGTGAAGCCAGTTTCCTTTATACCTATATAGACAACTTTTAAACTCTTCTCCGACTTGTAAGACTTCAAAAGAAAGGAATAATACCAAGATTGCTAAGACCATATTGATATTTAACATGGCTTGAGAGGGTGGGTCAACTTTCTTTATTTGTCTATGTAGAACATTGAAATATCTTCTTTTCAGGTAATTGATGTTTATATTTCAAAATAATTCAACAGTAATAGTCCGTAGATGACCCTCTTCTAAGATTGCTAAAAGTATTATGATATCTAAATAAGACTACGGGTCAGGTCTTCAGGTGAGCGATCTGTGATAATCATGACTCTCTTGTATATATTCAGACCAAGCTGCAGAGGATCATGTAGTGACTGCAGGTTTTGACAAGCAAAGTACTTTACAGAAACAGGGTTGCTTATTGGATGATAACCTGGTGCAGACAGACATGGGCACCATGACATCAATGCAGCATGATACACTGCAAAACACTGACTGTGTAAGTAACATGTGATATGAATGATATAATGTCTTAACAACCACATAAGGGATTGACTTAAAACTTAATAAATATCTTCAAGGGTGTTGGACATTCAAGTTAGGTAACTCCTGATTTGAAATAAACTTATTGCCCTTTTCCGTCCGTCTGTACGTCCGTCCGTATGTCCTTCCATCCGTCCGTCCTTAAGTTCGTGTCCCTTTTCATGCCACCTGCCGAGACGCAGTGTGTCACTTAGGGATCACTTTTCCGTCGCCTGTCTGTCCGTCTGTCTGTCTGTCTGTCTGTCTGTCCGTCACACTTTCTTTATTTGGCTGTCATTTCTAAACTAATCAAATTTTACACATCGAACAGCATGATGAGAGGAAGTTTCATGCACAAGGGCCACTACTCAAGCAACAATATCTTTTGAGTTATTCCCTTTTTTCATATTAACAATAAGTTTTTGTGTCATCTGCGAGCAGGTGACACATGTGATTCTCCGAACATTCTTGTTTAAATTTAGTCGTGCAATAAGCAATAAGCTTTAATGTAAATAAACATGCATTTAGCAATTGTATTGTCACTTTAAAAATGGCACTGCTCAATGCTAGTAGTGCAAACATGCATTTAATAATAAGCATTTCACATTTGTCATTTACATAATCATCCATCATTTGGAACATTCCCTAGCAATTTACACAATTGGCAACAAGCATTTCGCATTAGCATGGCAGAATGGCCTTCCATTACATGTAGAAAAAGACAAAAACAGTGAAAATCGTAACTACATGTACTCGTCGTTTTACGGTAAAGCCGGGAAACTTACCCGATTTGCACTCGGAACATTTCAGATATTCCGAACTCTGCCGGAATAAGACGCGTAGTTACGAATGCTCCGATTGTTTACCGTTGAACGGGGATAGTAAAACGGTACAAAAAACAAATCATTAAATAACAATATTATAGGAAGTGCAACTTTTATATGCATTCGCTTTTCTTTTTGTGTCTTTTTATGGCTTGAAAATTTTTAGGGACGCAAAGCATATTCTGCTCTTCCTCCCCCCCCCACCCACCCACACTTTCTCTCAACATTAGGGATCCGCCCAATGTGGCCCCGGCTCCTTAGAGATGCCCTTGATAAGAGCGAAATCGATATATCATCGATTCACGTTAGTCGATCTGATATCGATACTGGTTTCAAAATATCAAAACAAATCGAGAAAATACGGTGTGTGTGTGGAGGAGGGGGGGGGGGGGTAATCACCTTAACTCTTTTGGCGCCAAATTTAAAAGTGTCGTCTGCAATAATAATTTCACATTAAATATAATTCTAAACTAAATAATAAAGGTATTTTAGTAAAACATTTGTTTTTAAAAACCTGTATGCTTGGGCTAAAAATACAGAAAACAGTGAAGTCCCAGTTCAGATGCCGCCTTAAAAAGGTGGCCTCTGGCCTGGGATTGTACTGTTTCAATGGTGCCAACAGGCGACATTGTCGCAAAAAAGAGTTAAGTGATAGCTCATAGTTTTATATGAGAGTCTGAAAGCCTATATGGCTAAAAAGTGTCATTTGTTTGTGCCCGTGGAAAGTAACCAAGTATCTATAAATCTGTATTTGCAGTTTTATCATAATTGGAATCTGTGTTAGCCTGTTACTAAGATGTATGATTCATTAAAATGTAGATTATTAAAATAAGTATACCCCCCCACACACACACACACATACACACACACCACCAACAACACCACCACCAACGCCACTACCACAACGAAGCTTTGATAAGTAATACTGGAATCGGGTTGTCTGTCCGTCTGTCCGTCCGTCTCATCTTGGTGGTAAATAGTTTGCATTGATTTGATCTGAATCTAAACTGCTTGCAATGATCTTCAACATCATTGGCTTGAATGAAATGGGTTAATATATTAAGAAATTTATTTATTTGCAGAATGAGAAATCACATGATGATTGTGGATCGGAGTATGAGACACAAACGGCTGCCACTGATTCCACACCACTTGGTATTTTTATTTATTAATTTATCTTCATATAAACGCGTTTTCTCGCATTTGCAAACAGAGTAGACCCAGATCAGATCATAGAGGAACCGTCTGATCAGGGTCTGCTGTGTTTTCTAATGGAATTTGATAGATTTGTTTCTTTTCTTTCATAGCTGGCTGCTATGTTCTACCTTACATATTTTAATTTTTTTTAACTATTTTATCCATGAATATTCAGTAGGTATTGAAATTTTGATTAAACATAGAATAGGAAAAGCGTAAAAAAGATGCATAATTGTGTGTACGCGGAATATAATTAGATCATCTAATTAGTATTATTCCCCCAAGATCGGAGCATATTGTGTTTGCCTTGTCTGTTTGTTCGGGTGTTTGTAAGAATGTTTGTCAGGAACGTAGGCCATAACTTATGAACTAATACAGGGAGAGACTTCATGCGTGTTCAACTCACGGAGCTTCACATTTTGTCAAGGTCACCCTTTCAAGGTCAAAGGCCGAATTTCAAAAATATTAGATATCCTACATGGGTGCAAATATAGTCTGTCTGTCCGTAACAATTAAGTGTTCGTTCCATATCACAAGTACCCATGAAAGGATTGAAACTTGAAATCTGTTAACCAAGTTGAGACAATGTGCAGAATGTGGCAGTCATATCGGATCAAGGTCAAGGACTGAATGTTAACATGATAGTTGCTACACTTTTGGTCTGATTTCTTTCAACCTTTTACAAAATATGTATGTCTGGGCGAGCAGATAGTTTCAGCAAGTTTGGTCAACCAGCTTGTAGTTCTCTGCCCCAGATTTTCAAGAAAATGGATAGTTTACTTATACATAGGCTTTCACTTCCTACCAGCGTTCTAAAAAACTTCGTTGGATCTAACTGACCTGAAATGTACACTATGACGTGTACACATATTTACTTTATATAAACATTCAGATAGTTTTTCTTTGAAGATTTTAAGCATTTTCATAAGTGACCGAGTTTGTGGTGTTCTTGTTCTTTAATGCGTTGACTTGTTTTCATGAAACGAACACACATGGTATAAGTCATAATATCTACTACCCTGAAGAAAATGAGCCAAATCGGACCAGTGTGTCCATAGATAATCCCTTATGAATCCATAACAATTTCTGTTTTGTGTGTTAATTTTGTTATACCTAAAACAATTTTCATGAAACAGTATGTGCTAGGCTGTTCTCATACAATTAGAGGTAGTATATTAATACCTGGTCCCTCCACCCCTACAACATATGTAATGAAGGGAATTTTGCCATGCATGGTTGTTCACTGCTTTAACATTGGCCAAAACTTTAGAACTATCGCAAATAAAGACTATATATGCTAGGCACATTTTGAGCGGTGACATAAGGTCAGAGGTCATTTTTATTTAAAAAAAACCCCAACTTATCAACATTGTCCATAGCTTATGAACTAGAAGATATTGGGACTTCATATTTGGCATGCATTCTCATCTGGTAAAAAACTGCAACTTTTGAGTGGCGCCATGCTAAAATATTAACATTTGTCAATCTTTTGAACCATAAAAATAGAGACTTCACTCATGGAGCCGCACATTTTTAGTTGTGACACATCAAGGCCATCCTTCAAGGTCAAGGTTAAATGTATAAAGTTTCAGATAGCCTATGGGGGCGAAGTGTTTCACAAACACATCTTATTCTCTTTAATCATAATATTTTGTAGACAGCAATGTAAATAGAGAAATACGTGAAATTGTCAACAGCTGGTAAACTCTGAGAACCATTTTATTGGAAGTACAATGAGTCATGCAGGAAATATCACATACAAAACAAGCATGAATATCAGTATGTTACTGTCGATCTGATACAGTTTAGGAAGTATAAGTCAGTACTAGATTGCAAATACAAACATAAACTTTCGATATAACAAGATGTGTTTGTGAAGCACTATGCCACTTATGCGTTGACCATGAAACATGACCTTGACCTTTGACCCGATAACCTGAAAGTTCGAGACAACATACCTTCTTATGGTGCTTTACAGTTCTGTAAGAGTCATTAAAATCCATTTAACAGTAAGGAAATTATGGCTAAGACATGAGGTGGGACAGACGGACGAATATATAGACAGACACTTTATGCGCTGGGTTGTAAAATTTGCTGATCAATATTATCCCTAGTAACTTTACACTTTTGTTTCAGGTATAGGAATTGATGACATGGATAGCTCAGATGATCTAACTAGTACTGGGGACAGTAGCTATAAACCAGAAAGCGACAATGAAACAAGTGACAGTAGTACATTCTATGAAAGTGATGCAGAAATTTTTCCTGATGAAAACATTGTACCAGGTTCGAATAGTGAAAGTGGGGAGTCGGATTTAAGTACAGTATATCCAAAACTCAGCAAAGAAATTAACATTCAGTTGACAAATAGAAATACTAAGGGTAAACTTGACAACAAGAAGCATGCTTGTCTGTATTGTCAGAAACTGTATCCAAATATTGCTAGGCATTTAGGTACTGTACATAGGTCTGAACACGAAGTTGTAAAGATCCTTCTTCTACCTAAAAAGAGCAAAGAGAGAAGAAACCTTTGGGAAAAACTGGTTAATAAGGGTGACCATGCTCACAACTATACTGTCTTACAAAATGAAGGAGGATTGATCATACCCAAGTACCGTTTTAAAGAAGAGCAGCAAACTAGAGACTTTGTTTTCTGTTATACATGCAAAGCGTATTACAAAAAGAAAGACTTGTGGAAACACCAAAAAACATGCTCATCAGCGAACCTCTCCATGAAGTTCAGGCCAATTCAATCTGGCAAGATGATGCTGCCTTATAGTCAATCAGCCAGCCAAATTCTTCACGACAATATACTAACTAGAATGAAAGATGATGACATCAAGTATGCTTTACTCAAGGATGACACCATTTTACGGTATGGCAACAGCCTTTGCGAGGAGAAAGCCAACATCAAGACTCAGCATACATATATTTCAAATAAAATGAGAAATCTGGGAAGACTTTTGCTTTGTGCAATGAAGCTTGATTCTAGTGTTAAGAGTATATTTCACTTAATGAAAAATACAAAATGGGATACGTTGATCTCCTGTGTTAAAGATGTGGCCGGTTACAGTGTTGCAACTCACAACTTTGAGAAACCAGCTCTTGCCAAAAACCTTGGATATAGAATTCAACGGTGTGCTGAACTTGAGTACTTCCGATCACTGAAGGAGGGTGATAAAGAAAGCCAGCTGCAGGCAGAAATATTTCTTGAACTGTATAGGCTTGGTTGGAAAAAAGATATTTCTGCGAAAGCTCAAGCATCACTAATAGAAGGCAAATACAACAAAGTACAGATGTTGCCTCTTGTGGAAGATGTTGTCAAATTGACAAAACAAATGGAATCTAGAGCAAAATATCTTTGCACAGCTATTGAAAACAATCCAGAAACACATTATCCAGAACTTGCAAAAGTCAGTCTTGCACAACTGATTCTATTTAATAGGAAAAGAAGTGGTGAAGCCCAACGGATGACAATCAAAAACTTTCTTGATGCAAAGAACGGTGGAGAAATTGATGAAACAATAAAAAAAACTTTAACAAAATTTGAGCAGAAGTTGTGCCGGACTCACTTAAGAGTCGAGATCAAAGGAAAGAAGGGACGCATGGTGCCAGTGCTGTTGACTGAGCAAATGATAATTCAGATAAATTCTATATTGAAATATAGAGAGGCGGCAAAAGTTGAAGAGCCTGTATTCATATTTGCCAGACCTGGATCAGCGCAGTTTCCGTATCGTGGATGCGATGCATTAAGGGAACAAGCCCGTCTCTGCAATTTGAAACAACCAGGAGCTGTGACATCAACAAAGCTCAGAAAACAATTAGCAACATTAGCGCAGATCCTTAACTTGAAAGACAACAACCAGGACCTACTAGCTACATTTCAAGGCCACGATATAAGGATACATAGAGAATACTATCGTCTGCCAGAAAGTACACTTCAAATAGCAAAAATCACAAAACTCTTGCATTGTATGAACGAAGGGACGATCGATAAGTTCAAAGGCATGGATCTTGACGACATTGATCTTCAGGAAACTGGTAAGATTGTTTCTAAATTTAGACTAGTATCCACCTGACCAACTCTAATGCCATTTGGCTACATAGACAATAAATAAGTATTTACTGTTTGTTTCATGGCTAAAACCATAGAAAAGCAACATCATGCCTATTTCCTAACAAACGCAGAATGTAAGTAGTTAGTGCTAAAGCCAGGTTGATGCTTAAAGCAAGTACATGTTAAGAGCCCAAACAGCACCACAATAAAGAGTAAAATTTACATGTATATAAAAACGGAACGTTCTGTTTTACTTTCACCTTGCTTTAAGCAACCACCAGCCCAAAATACCAACTAATTAATACAATTTAGTGGCCGTTATAGAGAGGTTTTACTGTATAGGCATATGATATATTTGTGTTTCCTTAAATATTGTTTTTACAAACAAAAAAAACAGTTTTGTAATAGCTTGGTAAAATGGGCTTCTACAGAATGCGATATGGTCAAGGCATGCACAAAACCCAGGCTTTAGTGTCGGTGATATCCTTTGGGGGCATTTGTCACGTGAGTGTGACAGCTCTTAAATGGTTTGGAAATGTTTGGTCCCCAACCCAAGGGTACTATCGTCTGGGCCAAAACAGTAGAAAGGCAATGAAATAATAACTAATTTACCTTGAGACCCTCTAACAAAAGCATTTCATACAACATACAAAACAGCAAAACATAGATCCATATGCACATTAAATCAATTTTCAGAAAATAACTCTTTGCACGCTAAGTAACGTCTGAAACATTAAAGTGTTATCTGCTTCAATTTTCAGATTCTTCAAGGATACGTATTCGGATCTTGATAAAAACTCCACCCAGTAACTTGGCGCCTTATCTGAGTCCAATCTGTTATAATACTTTTGATTTGCAACTAGCACCCAAAGAGATAATATAAAGCTATCTTAAGTGTTGCACGAAAAAATGAAATGCATATAATTATGATTGTCATTTGACCCTGATTCAGGTGGACGTATACACGCGCTATTAAAACCACATATTTGTGACGTCATTAACCTACGCTGTCATTACTATAAATACGAGAAAACATTTTAGCTCAGTAGATCTATAAGTTAAAATAAATTGTCCTCTGCTTCAAATTTTGAAAAATGCAGTTAGAGTGTAAACTAATTTAACCTGATGAGACGTTGAGTTATTCAATGTCTCATCTGGATCCAAACTGTTTGCACAGTTTTTATGAAAGACGAATGAAAGGCCTCAATTAATCTATCAACTTATTTTCCTCAAAAACATTCCAAACACAACATAATAACACATTATGAAGGTTCAGCTTAGTATATGATTTCAAATATTAAATTGAAATTCTCAATATTTTCAATTTAAGCGGATACTCAGATAAGAGAAGTGCAGAAGTAACTCTCTGTTCTGCATCTGCACAGTACGGCATGTTGTTCTGGAAAAGTTATTGCAAATTCAGAATAAAGAAATGGTATTATCTATTATTTCCGATATAACAGACATCTAGATGAAACAAGAAAAGTATATATGAACTGTAATAATTTATATACATCATTATCACCTATCGTACAGAGACAATATCCCCCACCGTACAATATTCATTTGCATAATAAATCATCTGCTAGTTAGCATTCTAATTCAAGTTCGCAGAAACATGGATGTCAGACGGTTTGAACGCAAGTCAGACGCAAACGTAACCATATGTGGGTTTAAACCGAATCTATATAACCCGTGCAAAAAGTAATCTCATATTAGTCTACACAGTTTTCAAAGTAAGGGTTAAAGTAGTTTTACATCGTGTAAAAATTGTATAGTACTGTTCCAGACAATAAATGATAGAATAATAGCAATTATATTATCACAATGTTTACTATCTATGATGTAATTACATAACTAAATACATTTGAGATTTACAATATACATATAATACAATGACTGTGTCAATGTCATTTTTTTTAGTATTAACGTGTGTATTTGAACTTTGTAGGAATTGAACTAGTGGTTATTTGGGACTTGAATTTTATTGGGCCCTCATACCGAATCATGGGCATATAATTATGTATGTACCCCGGGGCACTATGAAACCGACGAAAAGCTTTTGACATGGACTTTTTTGGTCTCCATACTCCGGCGTGATATAGACAGGAAACCCACCAACGTATTATAGGCATAACCCCTTGTAAAATCTTGCAGCAGGAATGCTAGGGGTGCAATCCTAGTAAGAATCATTCATGCTACGCCCTTGGTTGCTATATATATGTATAAATATTTCAGAAACCGTTGATGAAGAATCAGACGGAAATCAGACAGAGGAGGAGGAGGAGGAGGAGGAGGTGTCCGAGAATGGCCAACAGACAGCAAACATTGGATCCTCATCGCAAGGTACGATATAGCCAAGAAATATTTTTGAAGTAATTACCATGGTCGGAAATATACGGGAGCTTAATTGTATAAATTATGCCCCTGTGAAATGTGGCAAGTTTTCTATGGAAACATATACTGAAAACTTTTAAAATCTTCTCTTAAACTGGAAGGTTCTCAGCTGTTCACATTTGAAACATAGCATCATTTTTAGGTCCTCTACAAAAGTTATATAAATTATGCCTCTGTGTTGAAATGAGGCCCTGCCCCAGGGTGACCAGATTTCTTCAATAACATTATTTGAAAACTTTGAAAATATTCTCATCGGAGACTGAAAGGTTCTCAGCTTTCATATAGGGCACATAGCAGCATCTTGAAGTCCTCTACAAAAGTTATACAGTCTGTACATTCGGACTGAAAGTAGACTATAACTAGGTACTTTACTTTTAATAAGAAGTATGCCCCTGTGATAAAATGAGGCCCCGCTCCAGGGACGGCCTGTTTTCCATAGAAACATATAGGGAAAACTTTGTACATCTCTGATTGTCTAGTGAGCGATATCAGGGTCGTCATGACCCTCTTGTTTCAGTTGAAACCAAAATTAGGTTGCCATGGCAAAAAAGCGGCTAAAGTTGGTAAAAAACTCTTGCGATTCAAAGTTGTATAATGTAACATGCCGTCATTTACCTTTTAATTAAACAAAGGATATGATTGCTATGGCAACAAAAGAACCAAATTGGGTTAAAAAATGCATCCTGTTATTAATCAAAAAGCTTTCAGGGTATGTTTGTGAAACTTGGCATGTGGATAGAGAGTAATGTGGAGATAGTGTGCGTCATTTTTGTGTCACCTGCCGAGAGGCAGTGTGTCACATTGGGAATACTTTTCTGTCGTCTGTCTATCTGTCCGTCTGTCGGTCCTTCACACTTTCTGTTTTCATTCTAACACTTCTCCCAGCGGGTGATACACGTGTTTCTATTTAAACAGTTTGACCAACTATTTGGGTGCTTTACCAGCCTCATTTATATATTTATGGCAGCAAATAGTAACAGATTTGCTACCGACTATAGTATTGCTTGCAATACTTCACTGAATTGTTTTTGTGTCACCTGCCGCAAGAGGCAGTGTGTCACATTGGGATCACTTTTCCGTCGTCTGTCTGTCTGTCTGTCCGCCTGGTTGTCTGTCCGTCACACTTCAAACACTTCTCCCAGAAGATGACACATGTGCTCCTTTGAACACTCTTGTTTATATTATTTCAGCACCAAACCAAAGCTGTTCTAATGTTCACAGACTAGGACAGAAACTGCCTAGCAAAGGCAAACCAACGGAATTTTCGGCAACACGAACCAGTGTGAGAGGTAGGTTTTGAACAGTAATCCACATTGATAGTCAAGTGGTGAAAATATGTTGGCCATACATCTGTAAGGTCGGACATATGGTGTGTACAGGAACAAAGTCATATTCAGTCAATTATCAAGTTAGGATGGTGGGGCGTTATACCGTAATGGAGTCAGCTTGTCCATCGGTCTGTTCCTAGACAGAATTTGTCCTCCTATGCATTAGCGTACCATAAGGCAACAGAGGCATTACGTTTTAACCTTCTCCATACGTCCGTCCTTCCTGTAAAAGTTTCGTCAAATATTTCTTTGCTTGTGTATGCTGGAATGATTTGATATTAGTCTAAAGCATAATCATAGTGAGTTGTACCGCGTTTCCCTTTCAAATCTGTCGTTTATCTACTTCCTGTTTGTCGACAGTTTGATAGAATTTTATTGATTGTTAAATACGAAAAAATCTTCGTCAAAGATTTCTTGGCTTGTGTGTGCTGAAATGGTTTGATAGTTTGCATAATGAAAGAGTGGTACTGTGTCTCCCCATTTCATACATCTACTTTTTGTTTGCCGACACTTTCTTTGAATTTTAGTGATTTTTTGAACAATCGTATTCCTGTTTATGGTCATATTATTAGCTCGTCTGTATTGTGGAAAAGTCAAGCTATTGTGATCACTGGATCGTTTTTGTAGTTGTCGTCGTCGTAGGCGTAGTAAAAGCTTTAATGTAGCTAATTACTCGAAAACTATAAGAGGAATCAAGTTTCATATACATTGAGGAAAAAGTCCCTATATCAGAACCATAACTCTTCATTTCAAAGGTTATGGTCCTTTTTTTAAAACATAAATAGGTGGACAAGCACAATTTCAGACGAGTGTTGGCGTTGCGCGACTCTTGTTAGTTATTTGCAGTAGTAATATACAGTAGAACCCCTCTAATGCGACCACTTAAAGAATAAGCATAGCTGCCTTTATAAGCAGGGGTTTGCTTCATGCAGGACAAAAGTAATGCAGGAGCTTTATTACTTTTGGCCTGCATTAAGCTACCACCTGCATCTAGCATTCAGAATTGTACCTCTTTAAGATGGTTGCATTAGCGTGGTTTTACTGTATACAGAAATGTTAAAATATTACCTTATAGTAAATTATTGTGTCGCCTGCGTTTCCTAGAGGTGAGGTGACACAGAGAGATCATTATCCGTCTTGCGTCATCGTCAATATTGATTGATATAAATAAATCTGCACGAGACAAATGTGCAAAGTTCAAACTGTAAGTCAATCAATTTTAATGCAATTTAGGGCATCCGTGTCCAATGGGCACATTTCGTTTATTTTTTTAAACTTTGTGTGAAGTGGTAATGCCTTATTGAGTTGTGCCACTAAAATTATTTTGCATAACGACCATTTCTGAAGAGAGTTATGTCCCTAATGTGAAAAATGAACAAAATTTGGTCTGGCTATGCACTCATCCGTTTTTCAGTGGATTCTGTTCATTAACTTCTATTGGGAATGGCATATTTAAGCCAAACGTGTATAGTTTGGATGAGTATGAAGGTTAGGATTTAATTTAGAGCCACTGGGTTTACAGTCAAGATGACTGTCACTAAATTAGAAATTTGCTATCATCTTAAGATGAGATTTAATGATGACATTTGCTGTATTTGTAGATTAAGTGGACAAATAGGTTTCGGTTCCTTCTTTATTTGTTAAGATGGCATTGCGGGGTATTAATTGATATATCTGATTTAATTCTATTTCCGTAAGATAAGCATTCTAGGGCCAGGCTGTCAGCCAAGCATTGCATTTAGTAAGCATAGAATGTTGCCATTTAGATGGTTTTTACACGGCGAAAACTAGAAGTTGGGAGAAATTTGAGTTACCCTAAGGATTTTCTGTAGCTTGAGATAGCTAAACAATTTCTGAAGCTTGATCTAAACTATTGTAAGTGTATTAAACATTGATTGAAAATACTGTATATACTTCAGATGTCAAACAGAGGACATATTTTACACCAGCAGAGAGGAAAACTCTGGAAACAGCCTTCAAGAAGCATATAAAACTTGAAAAGGTTCCAGGAAAGCTTGATGCTGTTAATTTTGTGCAGAAAAATCCAACCTTTTCAAGATATCCTTGGACTAAAATTAAATATGCCGTTCACAACATGATTCATGCCAAAAAGCTCAAAACTTACACAAATGATATTTAGAATTATGAAACTTGTAAATGTCAATATCGTGGCTCCTAACATTTGTAACCTGCTGAAAACAATGCTAAACATTGTTCTGGATCCAAGCTGTTGAAGAGTCCGAGTGTGAAATAGTTTGAAGCCAGATAGGACGCCATGTTTTCTTGTGACCATCTGACTCGAGTGTCTTAGCAAATGTCAATATTGTTAAACGGGCTAATACAAAACAAAAAGTTGTCAGAGAACAAAGAGGGCTAGAACAATGTGTCTTCTGCTGAAAAATGCCTTCTGATTTGCCAAAATATCATATGTTTGTAGACGAAGAGTCTAAATGTTATAAGGCTTGGATCCAGATGGTACAGAGAGTCCAAGTCAGGAATAACCGGAAACTCTGCTCTAACTGTAAGACTCAACGCTGAGTCTGCGAATAGTACAGTATATACTGCTGTACAGCGGATCCGTTAGCCCTTTACTTCCAATATTCATGTATGAAATGATTATATGATTAATATTTATTAGCCGTGTATTTTATGTATGTTTTGCGAAGGAATCCCTTGCTGTGACAAAATCTTTAGAACCAGATCTATATTATGGCTTGGCAGACAGCGCAGACCCTGGGTCTACACTATTTGCAAAGGCATGGAAAGGCTCTACTAAGAAGGAAAGGGTTAACAAACCGTCACTGAACTATAACAATGAAACGTACACAGTTTGACAGTTTTCACGTGACCACCTGGAATTTCCGATCACTGTGCTATTTATAGATACGAACTTGTATACTTTGACAGTTTTCACGTGACCATTTGGTTTTCCGAACACTGTGCTATTTATAGAACAGGACTGGCGTAAATGAGATGGGTTGCGCACGTATTGCTATTTCTACCTGTTTTGTGTATATTTTGGGTGAAATTTTGATGAATTTGAAAAATAGTTTGGATCAAATCGTATAGATCGAGATGTGAATAACTGTCTGTAAATTTCCAGTGTCTTATCAAAATTTAAACGGATTGGTGACCTAAGTTAGGTGTGAAGAAAGCAATTAGTAGTCCAGGGTAACTCGAACTCAAATTTAAATTTGGAATCGTATTTTGGGAAATTTTGATGGTATGCATAGTATTGATAATTAATAGGCCTTTCTAGTATAATGGAAGCATTTTTTTTTTTTGCAAACGGTGTGTATACTCCCTTCGGAGGACTCCTGCGGTAGCCCCTTGAACGGGATCTACACTGTTTGCAGTTTAAATATTTCAAAATATTCGGCAAGTTTAAGTCTTACATACAGATTAGACTATACTTATAGATACTGATGGCAATTGTTATGATGATGAAGATGATGAGGAGGATGGAGATAGCTATCATCATCTTCATCATACTCATCGTCATAGTCTCTAGTATGATTATTGATATAATCTTATTTCTCCCCACTTCCTTAACCTGTTTTCGTGCTTAAATGTTTTATTTCTCTACTCGCATTATATAGGCTGGCATATATTTCTCATGTTATCCTCGTCTATGTTTCGTTTGGTTTCGCTAGACAGGATAGCGAGAGATATATAAGCAGTGATTTTTATTGTCTACGTAATTTACGGTCTTGCATGAATTTCAACTTATTTCCTCTTCTAGGTTTCGTTTCGCTAGAGAGGACAGCGGGTGATATGCATGCGCCGGAAATAAATAAATAATAGAACATTATTTCTATACAATTTCTATGGTAATCTGTGTATGACTTTATGTACATGATCGTTTATTTTGAGTTCAATGTATGAATGTTTGATTCACATTGTATTTGCTCTTCGTGAGTGGAAGATAATACTAGTTAATAACGGAAGCTCGTCCTGAGTAGCCCTTTCAAATCATTTGTTTTTCTTTTTTGCAAACGGTGTATACCCCCTTCGGAGGACTCCTGCGAAAAGCCCCTTGAACGGGATCTACACTGTTTGAAATTTAAATACTTCAAATTATCCGGCAATTTTAATACTTTCATTCAGATTAGACTCTACATGTACATATAAAAACAGATGTGTTATACAAGGTGAAAAAGTTAACTGTGGTCGTCTGAACGTTAGAAGGCTATCTATCCTAAAAACTGGAGCAGATGTCAAATCCGTGTAAGCTAGCTTTTGAATTGGAGTTGTCGGTCCAGTTGGTGCCGTAGATCTAAAGGGTGAATGCAAGTTTTTAAGTTTTCAAGCAGTAGACGTGTTCGTGCGGTAGCCGATTAACCGCTGCTACGGCTTGAACTGTTTCCTGCATGCGAATTGTTTGATTCTAGATGAGAGGTCTACCGAAACGGTATTTCAACATAGTCAATCTTGTTCGCTTGTTATATATGTAAATAGTTTATGGGTGAAATGTATGATTAAAATACATATGTGTGCATCGTGCTAGCGGTTGGGTCCCATTCGCACGGATATTTTGTATTCACTTTGTATTCACTTTGTATCATATTAAGCCATGCATGGAAATTATAGTGATATTATATGATCCAATGTGATTCCCGGAGCCGGCAGCTCATATGAGTCCCGACCGTCTGACAAGTGGTATCCAACCACTTGACAAACTGTATACATTAGGAATACTTGTCGAAGTTCAAAATCAAGGAACATGATAATTGAAGCGGACTGCAATTTCAAAACTTTTTATACGGTGTCTAAGTCGTGCCCTCTATCTTATCACGTGACAACGTTTGTTTTTCACTAGCCACGTGTTTTTTCCCTCCAAAGCTATCATATATAAATATACATGTATACTTCCCATGCGTGGTGGATACAAGATGAAAATGACTGCAGTTGAAGGATTCTGTTGTGGATCTTTAAATATATCCACTCAGGTTATGTTTGATATACGGATCAATTGCGTATTTGTTTCATTGCATAGTAAACAGTTACAAATCAGCTCTATGTGAATGTTTTTTAAAACGTAAATATTAATTCACAGCTGGGTATCTATGGCGAGGGAGCTCGTGTGGGCCATGTGCTTCTCAAAACGGAAGGTTACGTTGCCGCCTGTCTTGGGGACTACCAGGCCGACTTGCTTTTACAGGTGCTAGAATCTGAGTGTATTTCTGTTAAAATCTTGACTTTCCTTTTTTGCGTACTGTATGTGTATATATTTAAAAACAAATCCGGTAAACATGCATGCATATACATTTAGGATCAAATCTGTTTAGGGCAAATATTATACGGAACAATGTGTCTATTAGTTTGCTCTTTACTTTCAAATTTAAAGATATTGTTGGTTAAACTCTAGCCTGCTGAGCAAGTTATTTTTACGGATGTTTTCGTTTAATGCGTTTTGGGGTTCAAGCTTCGATCGACTTGTCTGCCGAAATACATTCGGTGCGTCAATCGGTTTGGATCCTGATGAGTCGTCGAGTCACTCGGCGACTTATCTGGATCCAAACTGTTTGCACAGGTACGTAATCATCCGCCTATAGCTGGCTAAAGGTTAAATCTGTTTGATCTTATTTTAAGGTGATTGTTAAAAGGGTGACTGGTTATGTTGACGAAATTTAGACTTTTAGATTTATTATTTTTTTGGATTTTTTTTTTTTATTTATTGTTTTTGTTTTAGATACTATATCAGTGTTTTCTTAGATATTGTTTGCCTTATGAATTACATAACTGAATTTAAAGTGTACTTAAAGCAAAAATGGGGTAAAATGTTTCTATCTTTACAAGACGTAATCTGACAGACCGTGTTGACCTTTGTCACTCAGTGCTCTTCCGGTCGACTGATATTGATGAACACTGCCTGAAATTGTTGTTCATATCAATTTGGTATACTTAAGTATGTCATATTAATTATAGATATTTGGTGAAATTTGTATCCTTTTTCCTTCCCAGGGAAATTTCGTTGTTTTTTTATTTATACACTACCGCCATTGAATGTAAATTGGAAAAGATTTGTAGGGGGAGGGCCGTTTCTAATGTTGTCAGAACTTGTGACCCGACCCCATTCCAAACATTATATGGAATAAAATATGTTTAAACTAAACTCTTAAGTTGTAAGCCTGTAAATGTGTCCGTGTCAGAAGACTATCACTGTAAATATGGATCGTTTGTGTTAATATTTACTTCTTTCTTATTGTGTCTTGAACATTTAATTTAACAATTAAATCATTATCGTTTAATGGATTTGTTTATCCTAACTATTGGTACCCCGTGCCTGCTATGTTCTGTGTTTATATCGGCTACAGAACGAGAAAATGTTTAGACTCCATTAACTACTGATCGAGATGTACACTGATTGAACTAAAGGCATCGGTCCACATGTTTTCAGTAGTGTGGATTGTCATAGATCTTAATCGTTTACGAGTTGACGATTATGTCTTCTATTCTACCCGAGTGCCTGAGATCATAGTCAAAAAGGCATGCGTATGTATTGTTGTCCGTATGTCAGTCTGTCATACAAACTTGTTCTACAAATTTCTCAGTTACTAGTAGCAATACATTGGTATATATAAGTCCTTTGCAGACAGTGCCGACCCAATTCAGAAGAGTATTATAGGAGAAATATAGTATCGACCCAAACATAAAATGAGTATCTTGGTAGAATCGGGGCCTCGTCAAAAATTGACCGTGCTAAAATAGTAAAATGGATAATGCAGTATGGGTCTCGACCAGCTGCCGCTTTTGAAACCCGAAGTCTGATCCGAGGCTACACTATTTGTGATGACAGATAAAAATGAATTTGTCGCAGATAAAAACAGTGTAGACGCTGAGTTTTAAACTTGCCAGTTATCTCGGTATTTTTATTTGCAATGTCAGAATACCTACCCGTTTGTAAAGTACCTCATAAAGTGTAAGAAGTGTTAACCCAGAGTCGCCCCCTCGTTGATCAGACCTTACGCTGCCATTCATCAGCGCCTGCTACATGTTGCTAACAGAGTAGACAACACGGTGGCTGGTCTGATTCAAATGGGCTAGTGGTTTTCAATTCATACATGCATTTAAGTGCAAAGAGCGTAGGCGGTATAACTTGTGTACGTGTGTCCAAATCTTTAGTATCATGTAAATAAAGTTCTATAATGTTAAATATAAGTTTTCTGATTTAAAGATAAACACTTTTGTAACATTGATGTTAACATAAGCATTATTACGGATGTCAAACTACATACAATGTTTGAGTTCAAGGCTAAGGCATCGTTTAACAGAATAGGTGTCATTAATGGGAGAGGAAGATATAAACTTCTCACATATAGATTATTTAAACAGAACTACGTTTCGCGGCCAGTACTGAGCTCGTCCCAGATCATGCACATGTTTTCTATGGGTTTTAAGTCGGCAGATCTTGGGGCCAGTGAGCTGAATTCATCTAATAATATTGCATATACGTCACAATGAGCTGAGATGTATGTGGGCGAGCACGTTAGGCATCGGCGACGTCGGATCATGGATAGTACAACAAGAGGTAGGACTTGATTTACATACCGATGGGCATTGACATTACCTTCAACTATGACTAGCGGTGACCTTAAATTGTGACTGACTGTGTCCGAATACAAACGCTTTCGCAACCAAAGCGGTCACGTTTTACAGGGTTACAGTCGCAATACCGTTCGTTCTAACCCCCCCCCCCCATCATGATCAGAAAGGTGAAGCTGAGACTCATCTGAAAATACATCATTCTGCCACTGTCTACCAACATTAGCGACCGCCAGTTGTTGACGGAGACGGCGGTGCTGCTGGGTTAACATTGGTCCGACGTAGAGACGTCGACAGAAAATTCTACTTTCCTCCAATCGATTACAAACTGTTCTGTCACAGATATGTAACCCTCTATTACCACGAGCATATTTGTTGTGGTTTGCGCGTTCATTTGGCTGTCCCAGAGGTGACGTTGTCAAATTAAATTTGTCTTGGCGTACAGACGTCACCCTTGGTGCACCTGGTCGCGGACTGTCGGAAACAGTACCAGTTTCACGTAATAGCTCAGTCAAACAAGAAATGTGAGCTTATTTAAAACTGTAGCGAGTTGCATGTGTGTTTATATAAAACAGTAGCGGGTTGCGTGTATGTTTATAACGGTAGCGGGATGCATGTGTGTTTATATATTACTGTAGCGGGTAGCATGTGTTTTTATATCTGTAGCGGGTTGCATGTGTGTTTATAACTGTAGCGGGTTGCATGTGTGTTTGTAAACGTAGCAGGTTGCATGTGTTTTTATAACTGTAGCGGGTTGCATGTGTGTGTTATAGCTGTAGTGGGTTGCATGTGTGTTTCTAACTGTAGCGGGTTGCATATGTATTTATAGCTGTAGTGGGTTGCATGTGTGTTTGTAAATGTAGCGGGTTGCATGTGTGTTTATAACTGTAGTGGGTTGCATGTGTGTTTGTAAATGTAGTGGGTTGCATGTGTGTTTATAACTGTAGTGGGTTGCATGTGTGTTTGTAAGTGTAGTGGGTTGCATGTGTGTTTGTAAATGTAGTGGGTTGCATGTGTGTTACAGCTGTAGTGGGTCTCCGGGGTGCGTCAATATGGTCACGTGACAAATGTAGTGACTCTCCCGGTTAAAAACACATTCTTATTTTTAAGAATTTTCAACATTTGAACCGCACGGCATGCTATTAAGGCTGTTTTATACTGTTTTATGGAATCAGTTTTACTATATCTGTTTTAGAAGTAGGTGTAGTGACTTTCAGGTGTTAAACACAATGTAGTGAGTTTCCGGTATTGGTTGGTATGGGTGTGTGTGTGTGTGTGTGTGTGTGTGTGTGTGTGTGTGTGTGTGTGTGTGCGTTTGGGTGTGTTGTTGTGTGTGTGTGTGTGTGTCATGCTGTCTATCGGTGTTTTGGTGGTGGTTGCGTCTTGCATGTGGCTTTGCCTGCTTGACTTACTACTTTTCCATTCATGATGTTAGAGAAAAATGTGTCAATAGTGGCTAAGCTGCACGGAAAGCTCGTGCTTACAACTAAATCCAAACCTTGTACCAAATAACTGCCAAATGTGTTCGGAACCACTCCGTGTCAATTTTCATCCTCAATGACGTGGTTTAATACGCAACGTAAAGATTGACTGTCAGACACATTGGAATTTATTACCGCGTTCGGTTGAAATAGCTCATCACTATAAGAGTAAACATTTCCATTTAAAACAATTTGTTGACGTTATAGCTATACAGTATTTCTCTGCGCTCGTTGTCAAACAAAGAGTATGATCGCTACGGGTCGTTATTATATGGATGATGCATGCCTGCGCGTACGTCTGTAACATTATTAATGTTAACTTAATTAACAGAATATGCCGGGATGCAATGTCGATGCGTTGCCCTCTGATTCGACGATTGCAAATACTAATGCCTAAGACACTGGTTTGCAATACAGAACCGCAAAAATAGGAAAACGTGGTTACATGTACGGTAGTGCGACATTAGGTTTTAACTGCAAAATAAGATATATTATATTTAATTTCTGAATAAGCCATAGACGTCATATGCTGTACCCATCTCAACAACAATAGAAAAGAAGTTAGGAATGAGGTACCACGCGAGAGTCCACAGGTCAGCAACCCAAGAAACGCAATTGAAGTGCCCGCGCATACACACACAACTTTCACAGAACTGTTCCTTATCTGCATAACACCGAAAGCAAATATGCGCCATAAGACCAAAATGGCAGTCGTTTTCATCAATATGGAAAAATAGTCAAACAGGGAGAGCCACATACGAAATGACACCGCACCAAACACCATCAAACAAGAAACGGTACAGCCACAAGACAAAACATAACGGGACGCATATCAAAACGAAAACCATTAAATATTAAGCATATTAAACAACGTTGACCATAGGCTGAAAGCAGGAGTACCGCCTTGGAACGGTCAGTAGCCAAAAACGGCTACTGGGGCTTACACCTGGTTTATTGGTACCCAACTACGCTTTTATCCCACTTTCACCAAAGTCAAAATGTAAATAAAAATTCCCCCTCCAGACAACTTCACAACATGAATAACGATGTCTGCCAAGACAAAATGATTTTAAAATAACTGGAAGAGGTAAACAAGCGACAATATGAAACCCGCTTATACGACACATTATGTTTGGTAAGTATCTGTCACTTATAACAACGATGACCCCATTATAAAACGTAACCTTGTTTATTAAACTGTACCATATCCATAGATAATATTGTAATAGTTATCTGCCTTATTTAAGAAATTACAAAGATGGCTATTGTCTACTAAGAAAGAAAGAAACGTTAAATTATATGACATCATTAAGAACGAGGTTCAAACATGCGTAATGATTTAACAAAATCTCGAATAATAAATTTGAATGCGAGAAAAAAAGTCAAAATAGTTTTATCATTTACACATTGGGAAATCATATTTATATGGTTGAAGTTACAGCCATATGTTGGAGCTCTTTATCAATAATTTGGTTGCTTTAAGGATCATTGGTTTCGATGGTATAAGTTATTTAAAATTGAGTACCGGATAAGCCTGTGCTAGGGACTTGAGTAGTGTTGCATTTTTAATAACTGCTCATGAACAGATTCGAATACTTTTCTCTTTTGCAATGCGGCTTTTGCTTTCGAAGGATCCCCTAAATTCAAAACCTATTTATTTTATAACAGCCGGTCATAATATATTTTCTGGTCTTTCGGGAACATGTTATTAGTTGAATACCGCTAAAGGCGATGCAGGCGTGAGTAGTGTTGCACTATTTAATAACTACTCATGAAAAGACTCAATAAAGATAAGTCTGCAGTTTTCTCTTTTCGCATTGCGGATTTTGCTTCAAAATATCTCCTACTTTCAGAATTTACCTTGATGCACTTCAAAATCTTCTTTCATTTCATCAACAAGTCTTGTCTTGGCAACTGAAAGGAAAATTGTTGAATGTATTTCTTAGTAACACCAATGTTAATTTCAAATTCATTACCAAATGTACGTTTCGTAATTACCAAATATATGTAATCTAAAACGAAAAACGGCAAAATGTAATTTGATATAGCAAATAATAATTTGGAAATTTCTTTTTTAATGTACACTTTATAATTTATTGATTCTAGTTTGATATTGCTATCAATGGATTTTACTATTGAAAATAAAATATGATAGAACCGCTGCGTATTCATATCACATTATGATAAAACTGTACTTCGGAAAATAGAATGATAAACAAGGAATTACAATCACCCTCAGTACTCATTCGAATCAAATTATCAAAGTATAATAGGCGAACAAGAAACACTCATGCAAGGTTCATCAACACCCATCCTGTAGTTTGCATCGTTGACAAATGTAGACGCACGAACCTATCTTAAGCGGTCATTCATTTATTTGGCATAGGGTTCTTAAAAAAGCAAGTGGTTGCTTAATGCATGTCACATGTTCCTATAGGAGCTCTCTGTATTACTTTTGACATGCATTAAGCTACCACCTGCCTTACAGAGCTATAAAAATACCTCTTTTTATGGCAACTTAAGATAGGTGTTATTGTAGAGACGATACATAATCCAAAATAAGGTGTGGTGATACTATCTAATAACTGTTACATAATAATCACACAATTTTGAAAGCCTACACGTGAATTGCATCGGTTAATCCATGCAACAAATTAAGTGTACATTCTATCCTAATTGCACAACATCAAGTCTAGAAAATCCCTACTGCGCCCCTACATTCGCAGGTAAAATGACGATATAGAATGCCAAGAAAGGTGTAATATATGTATTTTAATTGATATTTCTTCTTTATACGCGTACCTTGTATCGTAGTTTATGACCTATTCAGTGCAACAGTGTCGTATAAAACCAGTACATATATTCACTAATACTTTGCAATAAATATATTACCATCGAGAGGCGTCATCCAGTGTGGAAACTCAATGACGGGAGCTACCCGGAATGATAAGCCAAATCCTATCTCCTTACGTAAATCTTCATTCTCTTGGTACGAGAAAGTCAAAAGCATGTACCAAGCTCTGTATTCTCTCCTGGGCTTCATTTGACTGTTGCAAAGCTTTTCGTTATAAATTGCACCGTCCCAAATGTTCAAATAGGACCCTTGTAAACAGAATAAAATGTTATACTTTTATCCCAATAATGACAACAGTTATTGACTAAAGAACATGTATGTTAAGTATTTAAAATAAAATGATAAACCAGAGCGCATATAATGTTCCTGTGTACATTTACATTGATTTTGCATGGTGTATATGCCTACGTTTATATTTTATAATATAACATGGTGCAGAATAAAACGTAATTTAATCGTGTATATATGAATAAGACAGACTGAAACTTTGAAAACGCTTTAAGCTTTAGTTTGATTTGTACACCGATGAGTCAGGTGCTATAGAAAAGGACGAAACATCAGAAGCATGTTTTTTGTTTTTGGTAATGACCCTTAACATTTGACTTACAATTGACGCATGTATTGTCTTTTCTCTGCCGTGCCTTTAACGGCTTCCCTGCATTTGCTCTGACTTCAGCAAAGTCATTGAGCACATATTTGACGGACTTTTACAGTTGTTGTCATGCTATGTTATACATACATATATTGTCCTGTGTTTACCGTCTCCTATGTTGTGGGGAAGTCTGGCGGGGATAGCTTTATTTGTACTATTTGTTAAGCTAGAGTGACTTTGTGATAAGTGTGAGGCTAGGACGCCCGGGAACCGGTTTAAGCCCCCAGTGCTGGTTTTGCCACTGACCGTTCCAAGGCGGTACTCTCTTTGTCACCCTTGCTTTTGCGTTTGTTTTGTATCTTTGTGTTTGTGCTTTTGTATGTGTCTTTTCCTGCTTGACTTAACCACTTTTTCATTTACAACTTAAAGAACTTAGGGCAAAGATCAAAACGTGTGTATTTGTCGTTAATAATGAACGAAATAGTCTGTGAAAGAAATTTAGTAAGTAACGTGGGGATGCGTTATATCTTCAGAAATGATAGCAATAAATGACTTGCCGAGCTGCTGAATATACAATGGAGGTGTTAAAACATTATTCTCAACAGAAACAAAAATTTGAAAGCAGTGCATATGCAGTGGCAAAAGGCAAAGGCCTCTAAAGGAAAAATGACAAAACAATATGTGAAGAAAAGAAAGCACCTGCAATGAACAAAATGTTCTCGAACAATGGGATAATTCAGGTAATAATAAACACCATGTGTGTGATGTGGTCTAAACATGAATGTAATTTTCTGGCAATAGATTACTTTGCAAAGAAATGTTATTTCACCCCGTTACCTTGTTCACAACATAAATGCGGGACACGTAGATCGAACGTCACTGTGCAGATTAATTCTTTAAAATCAAACGAATGCTGGACGCAAATACAAGCTACGCGTGAAATAAATTGAACATGCATTGAGGATACACTAGATACTGGCACTGTGGTGAATATTGTTTCCTAAAGACACACTATAAACTACATCTACACAGAACCAATGTTGAATTCTTATGGTGACAACATATCGGTACAATTTAGCGCACAAACCTGAACGAGTTTTCACTATTGAATAAGCGGACAATGAAAAGTTGGAATAGCCAGTGACAAGGTAACGCAAGTACAATGATCTGTTTAAAGACTGGGTTATCTGGAAGGAAAATATATCTTAGAAGTATATGAAACTGTAAAATCTGTGGTAATGTGGTGCAGAAATATTCTATTGAAGTTCTGGGTAACCCTTTCAATGTCCGCATTGTCATTTGTTGCACACATTTTCGTCTGCTTCGAGTTTTAGAGTGTGTTTTTCTTCAATTACTTTTTTCAATAGATAAACAAAGAGCCAAACAGATTGGAACCTGATGTGGCGCTGTGTTTTTGGTGTTTTATTTAAAATATTTGCATAATGATGCTGTCACAGACCCGTCTTAATGACGGATTAAGTTACACAACAAATTGAAACTAAATATTTATATACTCACCATCTACACATGGGATGTTGAAATGCCAAAACGTCAAGACATAAGGTCCTCCGCTGTAAGCGCTATGGTATCCCCATCTTTGTTTTTCCGGCAATTTGATGTTTAGACCAAGGAGACTGTAACTCATTAAATGGCCGTTCTTTTCCTGACCATATCCTGTATTGGTATCCCATATTGTTGGTGATTCTTTTAAACGAAACGAAAAAACACTGGTTTATACTTTTACCAGTCTGGGATCAAAATGGTTCCGTATAATGTATGTATTTTATTTCGTGCATTATAATTCACCCCTGCAGTTATGAAATATATATTTAAATTCTGATAGTAAGTGACCCTTCGAAAGCAAACGTAGCAATGCGAAAAGGGAAAATTGCAGACTCGGTTTTATTGTGTCTGTTCATGAACAATTATTTAAAGTGCAATACTACTCATACCAGCCAGCACAAGCTGAAAATATTTAAAAGTAAATGTATGAGTCATGCAGGAAACACCACTTACAAAACATAAAACCGCCTGAACAGCACCATGATGAAAAACAGTCAATGTACATGCATATAAAAGAAACTAAGAGACGCACAAAGACATAACATATAAAAAAGAGTTGGAAGATGGAAGTACCGCCTTGGAACGGTCAGTGACAAATGTTACAGGGAGTTAAAAGTGGTTTAGAGGTGCCTAACCTCAAACTTGTTCCACCCCTACCCTAAAAGACAAATGGTGTAAATAAACGTACCCCCTCTCCGACTAATCTATAATAACCGCGATGGCAAATACAATGGTAAATTGCATGTAAAATGAAAACATATTTAAGTGAAACAAACTATATCCACCGAAATCTAGTGCACTTAATTGTTGAGCTACAAACAGAGTAACTGTAGAAAAGTAATAAAGGTTACGACGTCCTCCTTCCGTATCTGGATTGAAGAGGCCACCCTCATAGAGTACTAAACCTTTTTTGTCAGCGTACATGCAAAGAGGGCAGCGTGATTGCCAACTGTAAAAGGGTTGAGTTTTATAAATAAAAGCATTGCTATTCATGATCCTAAAGGACAAGAAAATATAACAACACTAAGAATGAAGTACGGGCGACCTTTTACTGCCAACATTTGCCGCTGTGTATGCCCAGGCCAAATTAAAATAAAATCTAAAACAACAAAAACTAATAAAACACTTATTGGCGCCCTTATATTTTAGTAGTACGGAATAACTATGTATGAGAAATGTTTCTAGCTTCTTGTTTCTGGCTAATTTCTTTTCTGTGAAATGTAAGATGTGGTATGTCCTACGGTCACACATTCTGAATTTTCATTAACATTTGTAGTAACATCAGCTATCTATATATATCCACAGCGTGAATATTTTCAAATAAAAAAGAATAATGGCGTGTGTATTTGGACTTGTGCGGTTTAGCGCCTAATAGTTTATTTATTGCAATACATATTTCATTGCAGATACAGCAATTAGCAGTATTCATTGAGCATGGCTTTCAATACATTAATGCACAAGGGAGACTGGGGAGGCAAAACTTTGAAGTTATTATATTGTAAAATAGTTTATAATTAATTCGCTAGATAGAAACACTATAATTTACATTGATTATCAACAGATTCAAAATCATTTAATTCCCTATGTTTATCACATAACCGTTTAGTTGTTATCAAATGAAAAATGTATCCATATACAATATAGTGAATCCTCATTATACATGCATTCGTTACAATGGTACTCTCGTTGTACCGGCATTCGTTACAATGGCACCCTCGTTATACCGGCACTATGCATTGAAACACAATTACCGTTAAGTCTTTTAAACAACCACTGAATAAATAGGTACAATGACAATAAGACAGGTGATCGCTTAATGCAGAACACAAGAAGTGCGAAAAGCTCCCTTGTGGTCTTATTAAGCGTTCACATGTTGGTATTAGTTTAACACAGGTCATATGGTTCATTTCATATCTTAACTGGTTATAATGGCAACCTCGTAATACCAGCAACATGTCTGGAAACAAACACCTCCAACGTAACGAGGGTTCACTGTACATAAGTATGCATCCGAACATAACTACTACACACGTGACGTACCTTCATTTTTTACGATGATTCTGAAGCCCTGTCTTCTTTCGCTACGTCGAAATCTTCTCTCACAAGTGATAAAGATGATATCAAGAGTTTCTTTGTCAGTGGGAAACGTTGGTGTTAGTCCGTTTTGAGAAGATGTTATTGGTTGGAATGCCTTATCAAACGTCAGGGTGTCATCCAGACAATCGGCGTTTTGTATAATCTTAGACAATAAAAAAGTTAACAAGTGAAATAAATGTAGCTTGTTGATCCATTCATACTGCATTCGCAGTATTATTATATTTTCTTTTCTTTCTGTTACATCACTGTCGCTGTTACGAAATTTGAATATCGCTTAACCTGGTACAAGGGGCGTGGTTTGGTTTGGTATGATGACGAAAGTCCGTTTCTGATCAATGTGGGCTAATCGGACGCCCCAAAGAGATGGGAGAGGATACAGAGAAATTCTGGAACAATGCCCTACTCTTATTATGTGCGTGGGTATTGTTAAACTTTTGATAATTTCTGATAAACAGGCTGAATAAATGAACAAGTAGTAATGTCAAGCAGGTAAAACCACATACAAGACGCAACCACCACGAAAACATCGACTGATAGCATGTCACACACATAACTACACACCAAAACAAACGCACATACACGAAATGAACACAGAAAACATTAACAAATATATTCTGAAAAGCATAAGTAGAAATGCAAAACGAAAGAATTGCCCCACTCGGTTTTAAAAGTGCAACACTACTGACGCCCCCTAGCACCGGCTTAATCAGTAACACACAAATACTAGAGATAAACATTCCAAAAATGACCAAAAACACAAGTGCAAAGACACATGCATAAGACAAACAAATATAAGGATGGCAAAGAGAGAATCGCCTTGGAACAGCCAGTGGCAAAATGAACGTTCGGTTTAGAGGGATGTTACAGTATCTTATCTTAACCTGAATTGTGTTGTGTTAGTACCTTAAACTGTCACCATTTAATGGTTCGGTAACTTTAAAACCGTATCCGTATGGGCTAGATGCCTGCTTAAGACAAAATGTTTCCAAAACGATCAAGAACAGTGAAATATTTGCATTGACATGTTCGTAACTGTTATGCCCCCAGTGACTTTTGTCACTGACCGTTCCAAGGCGGTACTTCCATCTTCCCCCTATTGTATATAAATTTTGTTTTTTCTTTGTGCGTCTCTTGATGTTTTTATAGTTATGTACATTTGCTGTTGCCTTGTGTTGCTGTTCGGGAGGCTGTTTGTTCTGTATGTGGTGTTTCCCGTTTCCGACTTATTTTTGTACTTTGCAAAAAATATTTTTTCATGGGAATTAATTGTTTACTGTATTCATCTCGTGTATGTGCGTGTGTTTAGGTGTGTAGTTGTGTGTGACATGCTCTCTGACGATGTTTTGGAGGTGGTTGCATCTTGTATATGGATTTGCCTGCTTGACATTACTACTTTTCATTTGTAGACAGGTAGATGCTTATTGCAGGGTGAACATGATGCAGAAATCTCATCTGTATGACTTTCGCCCTGCATTAAGCAGTCACTAGCCTAAATGAAAATGTAGTAAAGTCAAGCAGGCAAAGCAACATACAAGATGCAACATCACCAAAACATGGATAGAAAGCATGACACACACACGCAACTACACACCCAAACACGCATATGCACGAGATGAACACAGAATATACCAACAAACACACAATGACTAGAGATAAACATTCCACACATGAACACAAGCACAAGAACAAAGACACAAGACAAACAAAAGCAAGGGTGACAAAGAGAGTTCCGCCTTGGCACGGTCAGTAGCAAAAACACCACTGGTGGTTTAAACCGGTTTACTGACGTCCTAACATCACACTACTCTCAAGGTCATCCTTGCTTTACAAATAGTTTATATTAAGGTATCCCCGCCGGACTTACCCACAACATAGACGACGGTATACACATGACAATATGTAAAACATAGCATTATCATGTGAAAACCCGTCAAATATGTACTCAATGACTTTAAACGTATCTAAATTCTTCTCTACTAGAATTCCGGGTTAGATGGGTTCTACTGTAACTGGTTTTCGTATATTTGAGTCTCGAAATATTAACGCGCACTTGTTTTAGAACGCCTACTAGTTAAATGGTGGCAGACATTTACCACCATTCATTCCATATCATTCCGAATAACACAATAGTATCCCACAGTGGCGGTTTATTACCTTTTTTGTGTCGCAGTGCCGTGAAACCAAACTCAAACAATAAAAACTACTAATAATATACCTCAAAAGTAGAAGAGAACATAAAAATTCAAACAAATAATTTGGAAAAGGGCGAGTTTATAGATTACACATGCAATCAATGTCATTTATTTTCAACTTACCGATTGACTGTAGAAATCTATAACAGCAAAATTGAGTCTTATGAATCCACCACGAGTAGATGTCACTTTCCATTTAAACAATGAATTGGAGGAATAATGAAGTGGGTATCCCATACTGTTTAGGTCTGTATTGTTGAGCACCGTGACATCAAGTTCTTTACTGTTGTTTGAATCCAGGCATATATACTTAGGCAGGGATGGTTCTGAAAAAACAGGTTCCTAGGCTGTAAATCCTAGGGTCAATCTCAGGCATCTGACTGGTCAGGTTTTTAATTGCTCGGAATTTGACCAACCAGTACCTGACAATGAACTCAGACACACATACACACGGGAGTTTTATAAGCTCAGACTCAAGAATTTGCTCTAAAACCTGTCTGGTTTACTGACTTTTATCATTCTGAGCAAAATTAGATAATAGAAAATGTTTACCTCAGTTTTCATATTTGATTTATTGGTTTTATCAAAACGTCAAACAAAGTTTGCATTCTTTCGAGGTGTTCAGTTATGAGGTACAAACTGTTTGAAAAGATAAAAACACGGATACGCCATCAATGTGCTAAAATGTTATACATGTACTGAAACAATTAATCCATTTTGATTCGAGCGACTTATTAACCCATCAAACTTGAAACATAACTTAAACCGGTTTAAACCCCCAGTGGTGATTTTGCTACTGACCGTGCCAAGGCGGTACTCTCTTTGTCACCCTTCCTTTTGTTTGCCTTACGTCTTTGTGCTTGTGATTTTGTTCATGTGTGGAGTGTTTGTCTCCAGTTCTTGTGTGTCTTTTGGTGTTTTCTGTGTTCACCTCGTGTGTGAGTGTGCGTTTGGGTGTGTGGTTGTGTGTGTGTCATGCTATCTATCGGTGTTTTGGTGGTGGTTGCGTCTTGTATGTGGCTTTGCCTGCTTGACTTAACTACTTTTCCATTTACAAACCGAGCACCAATTTAATAAAATATACATTTACTATTCGTTTATATTATAACCACCATTTGTTATTACAGTCCTTACATTGCCCTTTATGCAGTTTTTAAAGTCATCTATTTACCATATGAAAGATATACCTCTGAAACAAACACGAATGGCAAAGGAACCTTGTGGCTGAAAGTAGGTATTTGGTGACATATCTGGGAAGGCACTTGCATAAAGACTGCACTCTTTGTTGCCAATGTATTGTATCGCTTTGCAGGCACCGATCCTCTGTTCACAAGCTTGCTGACAATCATTCAGAGATGAAATGTTTCCAGAGAAAGTTGATATAGTGGATAATAAGCTGGAATTGGTAACACTTGACAACGGTATCCAATATGCCGGCGAACCTTTGTTACATATCGGTGTAAGTGTTGCTGCAATATATAGGATAGAAGTTAGGCAGAAGAAACCACACGAAAGTAAAAGCATTAGACCTTTCTGCATATATTTCATATAAGTTCTTCTTCTCACATTTGCAGTACACTAGATCAGACGACTCCTGTAGGATTTATTATTTATAATTTATTATTAGAATTTGACAGATTTGTTTATTTGGTTTCTAAAATTGCTATAACGTTCCACCTTTTATATTTCATTATAATTATTTTGTCTACGAATATTCAAGATGTATTTAAATTTGGAATAAATATAGAACAGGGAGAGGGTTGGTTACATATTTAATACACAAAATATTTTAATTTTAGATGCGCTATACCCTTACTTGTTGAAGGACATCCAAGCAGTTCTATACGCAAACAAAGTCTTCCATCGGGCACAGGTTCTAAAGGATGTATTCGGACATATCGAGCCAGAAATGGTCGCATGAACAAAAACCTTTGTGGCTGATCAAATTTTCGAGAGGAATCAACCACAAATGACTGAAAATGAGATTACCAATTACTAGAAATATGCATTTGAAAATGGAAGAATCGATAAACGTTAATCCGTTTAACCTGAGAAAGCATGTACAGTGCTCCCTCCCTACAACGACCCTCCCAATAACGATTCCCTCCTTACAACAACGCATGTTACTGTTTCCGAAACAACAAGGCTCCAGAAACAACTTTTTTCCATCGTAATTTCTTTATGCCTCCATCAAACCCTATGTTGTGACCACTCTTTAGAATCGTCACAAAGTGACGATTCTAAAGATTGGTCACAACATAGGGTTTGATAGAGTCATAACGGTTTTAGTTCTCGAAATAACCTTATCTGGGGATCTGCAAACAAGCTAATTATGTTTGATTTTCCCTCCCTATAACAACTCCCTCTGAACAACACATACAATATTCGTATCCCAAAGGGAGTCGTTGTAGAGAGGGAGCACTGTATTATCATTTGCAAACAGTGTAGACCAAGATCAGGATTTTCACTGTTTGTCATTCAAAATGCTCTAGCTTAGCAAATTTAAGCCTTTCATACTGAATGGACACTATAGTTAAACACAGATGGACTATTCCACTATGATAATTCAAAGTTAAAAGGGTTAATAGCTAAGTGTACCTTATTGAAACTATATGGACCAACCTGCTCTATTGGACTGCATAATTACACGACACCAGTATTAAACCAAGTCCTCCATAATGTTTCGCTTTGTTTAAGTTTCCGTGTATCTGTTTTTTTCAGTACGATATCATTAACATATAATATTAAAAAAAATTTTTTAAACTGCTAGTATACTCTAAATTAATTATTTTTCTTCACAATTCCGTTGCGACTTTTGTTTCATAAATAGACATAATTATGGTGTTACATGCAAAATTTTCAGTTAAGAGTCATAGACAGTATATGAAATGAGTTCAACATTATTACTGAAAACTGGCGCGAAACTGGAAAATTACGATATGTTCTTAATACATTGTACTATGAAATTGATTACTGTATTTACTGTATTTGCCAGTCCCTTACCCTTTCAGAGTAGTTCGTAAATGCATCGGTAAATATTCCATACGATATCATAAACAATCGGCATCCTTCAGGAACCTGTATCTGTGTGTAAACATTATTTTCTACTCTGTCTATGTAGTTTACCATAGGATACAATGTAATTCCTTCGATAAGGCTAAAGGCAAGCAAATCAATCTGAAAGAAATACAGACACCATTTCCGTTATAATCAAATATGGACCGGGGAATATGCTTTTATAATTTAAGTTCAATAATTGCATGGAGCAGTCATTCGAATGAAGACAAGTTCAGTGTTCGTAGAAATATACCTTCTGATCCTTCGAGATAATGAATTTCAGTACTTCTTGTTCTGAAAATTGAATACCGCTTAAGCCGGTGCTAGGGGGCGTGAGCAGTGTTGCACTTTCAATTACTGTTCATGAACAGACTCAATAAAACCGAGTCTGCAAGTTTCTCTTTTTGTGTTGCAATGTTTGCTCTCGGGGATCACCTCCCTTCAGAATTTATATAAATCAGCAGTCTCAAAAAGGTCTCACAAGCAAACACTGTTAGATGGCACATTTTCCCTGCTCGTTTCCATTAACCCTTTACACTCTATCAATACGCCTTTTAACGCCTTTGCAAGCAGATTAGACCCAGATCAGAGGCTCCTATCAGAAGCTCTGGTCAGAATCTGCTCTGTTTGTTTATCACAATATAGATGATATTAATGTTTATTCATGTAATTATTTCTTTCAAGAATATTAAAGCAGCAATAAAACCGAGTCTGCAATTTTCTCTTTTTATGTTGCAATGTTTGCTTTCGGGGGATCACCTTCCTTAATAATTTTTAATATTTATAAAATGTACTTGATTATAGCGAAATTAGTCCTCGACTCAATTTATATAAACGATAATTGTACTACTAGAAAATAGACAAAATAAGAATGGAGATTTTAGGTGTAGAATAAAGACACACGTTGTAAATAATTGACAACAAAGAGCTTATTAGTGTGGGTATAGTTTACTTACGTATTAGTTAATATACTCACTTGAAGATATGGACTGGGGTCATCTACGGCCGGGCACCAGCCTGCATCAGAAACGCGTGCCATGGGCGGTGTGTTCCCATTAATCCATGTAGAGGCCGTAATTTGATAATCTTCTATAGTTCCGTCTGTTAGTCCGAGTTTCTTCCGACAGAGTGGCATGGGATAGCTCTCTGAACGGTAATGGTTAAACAAGTATCGATTTGATTAGGCAAGACTAGTTAAGACCAATAAATATGTAGGATTCATTACGGATAGCACATCCATAAAACATGAATAATAATTGTACCTTAATTATTTTAATTTTACGAAAAGCTACCCATTTAGTAACTTTCTATATAGATTATATTGCCCACCTGATTACGTGCCACAACATTTCATATTATTGCTGTGATAAATTAATTAACACCATTATATTAATAGATTCGTTGCCGCATATGCTCCAGTTACGAAAATTTAGAAAATAATTGAAATGTTATCGTTTCGAATTATAAATTCAATATGGTCATTTTGTTGAAACTACTGAAGTAATACCAATGATAACAATATAATTACTACTAGGACATTGGTTTTGAACGTTACATTATAAAAACAGTCCTACAGGAAGAGTCGCACTCAAAAGTGCACGGCACCCAAACATATATGAAACAACACAATTACAAGACATAATGTGACCAAACGATTAAATCGACATAAATCGTTTATCATATAAAACAAAGAAGAACATAGGGTGAAAGCATGAGTACCACCTTTGAATGGTTAGTATCTAAAAAGACATTAGATAAGATAACTCCTAACGATCAATTTAAAATACCCGCTCTTCAAAAGTAGTGGTAATGTGTTTTGTAAAAAGACTTTTCGCATTCGTGTAACCCATTTCTTATTATGAAATACGTTCAGGACGGAAACAAATTTCAAAGTTGGACAAATTTCACATTAAGGGTGAAGTGTTTTCGTACTAAAATCATGCAAGCATTTGAAGTAAACATCTGTCTACCCTAGCCGAACTATCTTACTCTGTGCTTTCTAATTCGTGTGTCTTTGACCACGATGCCTCTTCCACGTTTTCACCTGAGTTGTCAATTGTCGATTGACTTGGTGAGAAAACCCGTGTAATACCGTCTATAAGTATATAGGTATATAGGCTAAACATGATACACTGCCTGAGGTCATACAACGAAAAGTGAAGCCCGAGTTAGTTTTTGTGATTGTATCATATTTAATCTTACTATATAAACAGAAAATGCAATTCTAGGGGAACAGATAAAGGATTTCATCCATGTATAAAACATGAGTAATTTCACACTAGCTATAGGTGGATACAGTTTGGTTCACTTAAATGTTTTCGTTTTACATGCACTTTAACATTGTATTTGCCATCGCGGTTGATGTAGATTAGTAGGAGAGGGGATACGTTTATTTACACTTGTCTTTTAGGGTGGGGATAAAATAAGTGTGAGTTTGGGCGCCCCGAAACCGGATTAACACCACCCCCAGGTGACATTTTTCATTGTCATTGGCGGTATTTCCATCGTCCCCCTGTTGTGTGTTTGTTTTGTCTGTGTGCGTCTCTTTGTGTCTTTTGTATATGTGTACATTTGCTGTTTGTAGTCATGGTGCTGTTTGTGCGGCTGGGTGTTTTGTATGCGGTGTTTCCTATATGACTCATACATATACTTTTAATCCTTAATCGATCAATAAAACATTAAAACACATTAGTCGGCCTCTAAATAGGATTTTAGTAAGGAAGAATTTAAGTATTTTAGGCAGATGGCTGCTTAATGTAGTTTGAAAGCAAGACAGAACGCTCCTTTTGGAATACCGCTAAGGCCGATACTAAGGGAGGCGTGAGGAGTATTTAACTATTAAGTACTGCTTATGAATAGATTGAGTAAAATCGAATCTGCAATTGCTTGTTTTCGCGTTACTGCTTTTGTTTTCGGAGGATCACCTACTTTCAGAATTTCACCCTGCATTAAACTGCCACCTGTCGTACAGCCCGGTATTGATGTTGATTTGAATGTCAGGGTTTAAAGGTTGTTTACTGTATATGCGAGTATTCTTGTACAAATGTATATAGGTGTAAAAGACAGGCAGTAATAGATCAGAAAAGTCATGTCTAAAGTATCTGCATATGTTTCAACTGGAAACCAAATCAATACACAAGTGGGTATACCGAAATATTATTTGTGGCCGAAATGATAATATAGGAAATACGGCACCATTTTCTTGATGTCCCAATACAGCAAAACCCTCTAAGCCGGAATTCTAGTAGAGAGGAATTTAGGTAATATTAGGCAGGTGGCTTAATTCAGAGTGAAAGTCATGCAGAAAGCTCCTAGAGGAGCTAGCTGCATGACGTTCACCCTGTATAAAGTTGCCACCTGTGTCCAAGACCGATAATTGTATTTATATTTAACGTCAAGTTTGGAAGAGTTTATTGTACATTTTGCTTATATAGCGGCTTCCTTTTCCAATCCTTATCCCCGCACCCTCATGGTTTTAACTTTCCCCTTCTTTAATATATATGTAAGAAATAACGACGTCATGGATATGTATTAGCTGACATTTATTATGGCATATGGTCACATTTGTAGGTATTGGTAGACACTGTAGACTATTATAATTCCATTAGCAAACAGAGTAGATCTGTCAAAAAGGCGTTTATATGATGAAAAGAGTTAATATTAATTGCCATTTATTACCAATTGTACAACCAACATTTTGTAATTCTCTAAATAACTTTGACAATGCTCTTTTTATTTTATATCCTTATAGTAATTATACAATTCACATAACTGATACTATTCTGTATATTGATTCATTTTATGTAAAGTAAAAACAACAACGATTCAAATTACAATAAAATGATCATGTTCAAGTGTTAAAAATAGACATACCTTCTGCAGGCTACCATAAACTAAGAAAAACTTTCTCGAAATTGTATTATCGAAACCCCTCACATATTTGCAAGTACAAATGTAATCTCAAGGCACTCCTGCGACACAGTATTTCACACATTGAATGTTATAGTGATGTGATTTACAAACTTCGTAAGATTATTGGACATACCCATTTTCTCACTTTTCACTTTGTTCATCAAATATGTTAAAGAAAATCACTTTACCACTGTATTTGCCATCGCGGTTGTTGTAGATAAATCGGAGAGGGGATACGTTTATTTACAGTGTTTGTCTTTTAGGGTGGGTATGGAATAAGTGTGAGGTTGGGCGCCCTTAAACCGGTTTAGCCCCTAGTGACATCTGTCACTGACTGTTCCAAGGCGGTACTTCTATCTTCTCCCTATTGTTTATTAGTTATGTCCATGCGTCTCTTTGTGTCTTTTATATACATATACAGTTGCTGTTTGTTGTTATGGTGTTGTTTGGGCGGTTGTGTGTTTTGTATGCAGTGTTTCCTGCATGACTCATCCATGTACTTAGTCGCATTTGTATTTTGTCCGTTGGAACATAGATACAGACATAATTAAAAAAAACATTAAATATTTTAGATGTGCTATATCCTTACTTGTTGATGGACATCCAAGCAGTTCTATACGCAAACAAAGTCTTCCATCGGGCACAGGTTCTAAAGGATGTATTCGGACATATCGAGCCAGAAATGGTGGCATGAACATAAACAACTGTGGCTGATCAAAATTTTGTGAGGAATCAACCACAAATGACTGAAAATGAGATAACCAATTTCTAGACATATGCATTTGGAAATAGAAGAATCGATAAACGTCAATCCCCTTAACCTGAGATAGCATGTATTATCATTTGCAAACATTGTAGACCCGGATCAGGATATGCACTCTTTGTCATTCAAAATTCTCTAGCTTAGCAAGTTTAAGCCTTCCATACTGAATGGACTCTATAGTCAATCACAGATAGACTACCCCACTACGATAAATCAAAGTTAAAAGGGTTAATAGCTAAGTGTAAACTATAAAAACTAGAATTATCACTGAAGGTGATTAATACTCCCACAAAAAAGCTCTGCAAATTTCAAAGGGGCATAACTCTGTAAGGAAAAAAATAAACTAACAAACTAGAATTATATTCGCATGTCCTCTTTATGATAAAGCACCATGTCAAATTTCATTTGATTCCATTCAGGGGTTACCGAGAAACCGCGCGGAAACAAAAGTCCAACAGACCAACACAAACATCTTTAACAAAGGGGCATAACTCTGTACTGAAATCACTGAGCAGGAAAATAATAAGTGAATGCACATGTCCGTACTTTTTATGATAAAGCATCATGTCAAGTTTCATTGATTTCTAGTCAGCAGTTACTGAGAAACCGTGCAGAAACAAACAACACAACAATTTTAAACAAAGGGGTATAACTCTGTAAGGAAATCACTGAGCCAGAAAATAATAATTTGATGCACATCTCCTCTTTATGATAAAGCATCATGTCAAATGTCATTGAATTCTAGTCATCGGTTACTGAGAAACCGCGCAGAAACAAAAGACAACAAACCAACACAAAAAATTTAACATAACTCTGTAAGGAAATCACCGAGCTAGAAAGTAATCATTGGATGCACATGTTCTCTTTTTTATAAAGCATCATGTGAAGTTACATTGAATTCTAGTTAGCCGTTACTGAGAAACCGCGCGGAAACAAACCAACACAAAAAATATTAAACAAAGGGGTATAACTCTGTAAGGAAATCACTGAGTCGGAAAATAATAATTGGATGCGCATCTCCTCTTTATGATAAAACATCGTGTCAAGTTTCATTGAATTCTAGTCAGCGGCTACTGAGAAACCGTGCAGAAACAAAAGTCAACAGACCGACCGACCGACCGACCGACCGACCGACCAACCGACCGACCGACCGACCGACCGCCCGACCAACCAACAATGTGACTCCTATATACCCCCAAACTTTGTTTGTGGGGGTATAACTACGAGTATATGGACCAACCTGCTCTACTGGACTGCAGAAGAAATTTTGTAATTTTTTGTAGCATTTTAGTACTGGCTGCAACAGTATTAAACAATGTCCTCCATAATGGTTCGCTTTGTTTAAGTTTCCGTGTATCTATTTATTCACAAACATGATTAGAATTTATTAAATCTGTTATTATACTCTAAAATATATTTTTCTTCATAAATCTGCTGCGACTTTTGTTTCATTAATAGCCGCATGGTGTTACATGTAATTTTTTCAGTTAAAGGTCATAGACTGTATATGAAATGAGTGTAACAGTATTACTAAAAACTGGCGCGAAACTGGAAAATTACGATATATTCTTAAGACTATGAACTTGAGTACTGTATTTACTGTATTTGCAAGTCCCTTACCCTTTCAGTGTAGTTTGTAAATGCATCGGTAAACATTCCATGCGATATCATAAACGATCGGCATCCTTCAAGAATCGGTATCTGCGTGTAAATGTTATTTTCTACTCGGTTTATGTAGTTTACCATATTATACAATGTAATTCCTTCGATAAGGCTAACAGCAAGCAAATCAATCTGAAAGAAAAACAACATCTCCGTCATAATCAAACATGGACCGGGGAATATTCTTTTATCATTTAGTCTCAATAATTGCATGGAACACATATTCGAATGAAGACAAGTCCAGTGTTTGTAGAAATAAGTAATTCAGCAGTCTTAAAAAGTTCTCATAAGCAAACACTACTAGATGACATATTTTCCCTGCTCGTTTCCATTAACCTTTTACACTCTATAAATACGACTTTTAACGCATTTGCAAGCAGATTAGACCCAGATCAGACGGCTCCTATACAAGCAGTCTGATCAGAATCTGCTCTGTTTGTTTATCAACAATATAGATAACATTAATGTTTATGATATAATTGTAAAATAACGACACACGTTGTAAATAATTGACAACAAAGCGCTTATTAGTGTGGGTATAGTTTACTTACGTATTAGTTAATATACTCACTTGAAGATATGGACTGGGGTCATCTACGGCCGGGCACCAGCCTGCATCAGAAACGCGCGCCATTGGCGGTGTGTTTGCATTATCCCAAGTAGAGGCCGTAATTTGATAATCTTCTATAATTCCGTCCGTTAGTCCGAGTTTCTTCAGACAGAAAGTCATGGGATAGCTCTCTGAACGGTAATGGTTAAACAATTAACAATTTGATTAGGCAAGACTAGTTATGACCAATAAATATATGATTCATTACGGATAGCACACCCATAAAAAGATAAATAATGAATGTACCTTATTTATTTTAATTTTACGAAGAACTACCAATCCAGTAACTTTCTATTCAGATTATATTTTCCCAGCTGATTACGTGACACAACCTTTCACAATTATTGCTGTGATAAAATTAATTAACACAATTATATTCATAGATTCATTGCCGCATATGCTCGAGTTACGAAAATGAAGAAAATAATTAAAACATTATCGTTTCGAATTACAATTTAAAGATGGTCATGTTTTAAACTACTCAAATAATACCAATGTTGACAATAAAATATCACTAGGACTTCTTGGTTTTAAACGCTATATTAGAAAAAGTGTGAAAACAGTTCTACAGGGAGCGTCGCACACATAAGTGCACGGCACCCAAACATCATCATACATGAAACAACACAATTACAAGACAAACTGTGATCATACGAACAAAAAGCGTAAACCTTTTATCATATAAAAGACAACGTAGACTATAGGATGAAAGCATGAGTACCACCTTTGAATGGTCGATAGCCACACATGCATTAGAAAACGTCTAATAATCGATTTAACCCTTCTCTTGCTGAATTTTAAAATACATTTCTCCTTCTTTACCCATGCCCTGTTGTATAATTACACATATCTTCACTGTGTACAAGTATTTCGCTATGCAATCACTGCTGTGGAGTGCACTGGTTGCACAATCAACTTGTAAATAGTGCATTGGTAGGTATTTTGACGTGAATAGCAAGCGAAAGGTTAAAATACCCGCTCTTCTATAGATGTGGTAATGTGTTTTGTAAACAGACCTTTCGCATTCGTGTAACCCAATTCTTATTATGAAATATGTTGAGGGCGGAAACAAATTCGAAATTGAAGAACTTTCACATTGATGGTGAAGTGTTTTCGTACTAAAAGCATGCAGTCATTTGTACTAAACATCTGTCTACCCTAGCTAAACTATCTTACTCAGTGCTTTCTAATTATCCTGACTTTGACCACGATGCTTCTTCTACGTTAATGTTTTCACCGGAGTTGTAAATTATCGAATGACGTGGTGAGAAAGATTGCGTACTGCCGTCTATAAGTATCAAGGTATATAGGCTGAACATGATACACTGCCTGGGGTCATACAGCGACTAGTGAAGCATGAGTTTTTGTGATTATACCATATTTAATCTTACTATCTAAACAGGAAATGCAATTCCAGGGGAACAGATAATGAACGAAGATTGCATTCATTTATAAAGCATTTGTATTGTCAACATTAATTCTTAATCGATCAATAAAACATCAAAATACAATAAAAGCCCTCTAAATAGGATTTTAGTAAGGAAGAGTTTAGGTATTTTATGCAGAGGGCTGCATAATGCACGTTAAAATTTACTATAAGTACTACTCATTAGTAGACTCAATAAAACCGAAACTGCAATTCCTTTTTTTTCGCATTTCTGCTTTTGTTTTCGGAGGATCCCCTACTTTCAGAATTTTACCCTGCATTAAACTGCCACCTGTCGTACAGCCCACTATTGATGTTCATTTGAACGTCAGGGTTTAAAGGTTATTTACTGTATATGCGAGTTTTCTTGTATATAGGTGTAAAATAAGACAGGCAGTAGTAGATTAGAAAGATCATGTCTAAAGTACCCGCACATGTTTCAACTGGAAACCAAATCAATACACAAGTGGGTATACCAAAACAATATTTGTGGCCGACATGTCACTTTATAAAACATTGCACCGTTTTCTTAATGTCTAAATACAGAGAAAAAGCATCTAAGCCGAAATTCTAGTAGAGAATAATTTAGATATTTTATGCCGGTGGCTTAATGCAGGGTGAAAGTCATGCAGATAGCTCCTAGAGGAGCTAATTGCATGACATTCACCCTGTATTAGGTTGCCACATGTATTAGGTTGCCACATGTGTCCGAGACCGATAATTGTATTTAATTTAACGTCAGGTTTGGAAGGGTTTACTCTACATTTAGCGGCTTCCTTTTCCATTTCTTATCCCTAACTTTTTCCCTCTTAAATATATATGTAAGAAATAATGACGTCATGAATATGTATTAGCTGATTGTTTATGACATATGGTCACGTGATTTGTTGGTATTGGTAGAGACTGTAGAGTCGGATCTATTACAATTCCATTAGCAAACAGAGTAGAGCTGATCAGGTGACTCCTACAGGAGTCGTCTTATCTTGGTCTACGCCGTTCGGTGGGAAAAGGCGTTTATATGAAGGAAAGGGTTAATATAAATCATTTATTACCAAATGTACTACCAACATTTTTGTAATTCTCTAACACACTTTGACAATGCCCTTTTTATGTCATATCCTTATGATAATTATACCATTCACAAAACTAATTCGGTTCTGTATATTGATCAATTTAATGTAAAGTAAAAACAACAGCGATTCAAATTACAATAAAATGAAATAATATTGATACTCATGTTCAAGTGTAAAAACATAGACAGACCTTCTATGTGTCCGTTTGGAACATAGATACAGAACGTGATATTAGTGTAGGTTTGTGAAAATTCTCTTCCATCAAACAGTGTTAGTGTCTCTTCTTCTACCGCTTTGTCTTCTGTTGCAGAGCAACTGATGCCACGTTCCTACAATGAAAATTATTCGTTGTAATATATATCGAAACCATTACAACAAGTAGTTTGTATAAGACAACACAAAATCATAATTATAACATATACATGTACTAGTATCTCAAAAAGGCTGTAAGTCTTTCACCGTGGATGTCATCAGAAAGCGGCTCACATGGCTCGCTGCAACAGTCGAAACTGTGATCATCTTTGCATACAGTTTTGATCCAGATGAGATATCAAGTGACTCGGCATCTCATCAGGATCTACACCGTTCGACAGATCACTAATATTTTAGAGACAAAATAGAATGAAAGTACACTCAGTAAAAGCACAAATATGAGTCATGCAGGAAACACCACATGCAGAACAAACAGCCGCCCGAACAGCGGAAGTTCACAAGGAAACACAAAAGACGACATTGTTTGCAAAGAAGGTATTCGGCACCTAGAGTTTAACCTTTAACCTGCTGAGCAGATTATTTTACCTACTACAATTTCACCTACTACAATTTCAAAAGTCAAGCTACTATTAATGTTTCTACCAAAATGCATTCAGGAAATCAAACAGTTTGGATCCTGATGATACGCCGATCTACTCGGCGTCTCATCGGGATCCAAACTGTTTGCATAGGTATTCACCCATCCGCTCATAGCAGGCTAAAGGTTAAACAGCTTCAATTAAGTAAAGAAAGTTTTCTGTGATTTATTCTACGTTTGTAAAGAAGAAATGTGTAATTCATTGAGTTTCGGTACAATAGCATTGATGTTAAAAAGTGAATGAAATATACTGATGAGTCTTACCTTCATAATTATAAATGGTTTACTGATGAACATGTGCTCATTGTTATCAGTTATATTTAAAAGGCAGCGTGTTGTAAAGAATTCTGTACCTGAAACATATCAAGACAATGTGTGCACATTACTGCAGAAATTTTCTTTAACAGATCACTACGGAGAATTATGCTAAGTGTTCAGGTATTAAGTCTCTCTCGTAACAAATTCGCCTCATGGTTGAATTTAATATTATTTGTTTATTTCTCTTTAGACTATATCCTCCATGATATCTTTTTACACTAGGTGAATACCTATCTACATGTAGAATAATTGGCAACAGTATCAGTTTAGTTAATATTAAAGAAACGTGATTATTGCCGGACAATGGAATTTGTAATTTTCTCAACCATGACAAATAACATTAAATAGAAACGTGCGCAAAATAATTACTTTTAATATTAACTATAGTATTTTAAATTTGAGTTGTATCTGAATAAGTCATGAACAAGTCATGAACGTGTCCTGAACAGCATTACCACTTCATCCATCCGCATATGACGTTCCAGATAATAATTGTGCCAACACAACACAGCTGTTTTTTGGCGGGTTTTTTATTTCAAAATTCTTGGTAAAACAGGTTAACAGATTGTAGATATCTGGGTTTTATCAATGTCCTTGTGGGTGTTCCAGGTAAGACTTTATAGTAGGCAAAACTATCAACCATGATTGAACGTACATTTGCATAGTATTTTAGAAGAGCGCACATATTGATTTCATACAAGATCAAATTAAGATATGGTTGTGGTTTCCTTTTTTAACGTCCTATTCTGTTATCGTAAGCTATTACCCCAGTTAACCCATTTGCTCCACGATTATATAATGGATTGGTCCATTCTTTATCTAAGGGGTGCATGGCCTAAATTTTCAATTTCATTTTGTTTATATTGAAATTCCTATCAGCAAACAGTGTAGACTCTGATCAGACGCCGCATTATGCGCCGTCTGATCACGGTCTACACTGTTTGCCTATGCCCTATATATGGGAGCGTGGGAGCAAATGGGTTAAAATAAACACCCACGTCTATTTTTTAATTCTTTTGATGGAAGAATAAACTTTGTTGATTGTAATATGAGAATGAAAGTTTAAAATGAAATAGGAGAATGAAAGTTTAAAATATTCCAATAAAATGGATAACGTCGGTGGTTTCAGAACATTTTCAAGAGTACTACACACAATTTACGAACTGTCTGGTAGAGACAGTCAAACAACAACTCTAATTCCCCAATGATATACAGGTACGCTTAAGTATATCAACATAAATATTTCATAGCAAAAAATATGAATGTCATAATGCCATAGTATATACATGTATGCAATTCCAATGCTATGTACACAAACTCATAGAATAAAACAGTGTTGTGGATCAGGAGAGAACAAACAAAATGCACACCACTTGGCCCAGGCGCAGTTTTATGGCAAACCACATTTCTACCACTACGGTATAGTCACATCGTGCTGAACCTTTTTCGACCAATCTCGATTGTTTGTTTACAACGATTATCTTGAGATGAACTTATGGCGTGATGACATTACATTATATCATTCTACAAAATGTTCTTTTATCGCGATTAAAGCTTGCTACCAGTTGACTAACGGTGTTGAATACTATTGAATTGGGAATGCTTGTCACTACTTACAGTTCACCTTGCGTGACCTTTCAATATCAAATTGTAATTGCAAATATTAACTTCCCATTAACCTTCAAAATACAATGATGTATCTATGTATGGTGTCAATCAAACTATGTGGTGTTTCCTGCATGACTCATTTTTGTACTTTATTATTGCGATGAGCTTTCATTCATAGTACATGTTTGCTGACAGTTTCGAATTAGTCCCTTTAGAAACCATATTCCATCAACAAATCAGATATCTATACTATAAGGTGAAAATTTGTCCGGTTACGACCATTGAACGAGTACCGAAAAAGGGAATATTGTTTAATAATAAACAAACAGGTTATCTTAAAAATCAGATACAATACATTATCAACATGCCACATGTTTATTATTATAAATGAAATGATTGGTCAGCGATCCGAGGAAGAGTTAGCATGCTAATATACAGTACAGGTAATAGCGGGGACAGAAATCTGCATCTGGGCATTCATTTGTAAGTTTAGATACTGTTAAATTAACCCTTCGCTTGCTATTCGCGTCAATATACATACCTGTAAATAGTGAAGACCAAGATGAGACAGCTCCTGCAGGAGCTGTCTCATCAGGGTCTGCACTATTTACACATTGATTGTGCAACTAGTGCACTCCACAGCAGTAATTGCACAGAGAAATAATTGTAGATAGTGAAGATATATTTAATTATACAACAGGGCATGGGTAAAGAAGGAGAAATGTATTTTAAAATTCAGCAAGAGAAGGGTTAACTGTAACCATTTTCAATTAATGATAGGGGTCTATTGCTATAGTACTGGTGGTGATGTTATATTAAACCGGTATGGCATTCTTTAATGCATTTGTTCAGCTTTCTACTTGAAAAGAAATCACGCTATCATTAGTGCATGTAAGTATCTTAAACTGTGAACTAATAATTACCTACGTACCATTATCATATGCGCGAATTTCAAAGTTTGGCAAATAGCCATCGGACCACCATGATCTGAAAGGAGGTAGGGAGATAGCACGTTCTTCTTCAATCATTCCTGAAACAAAATTGCAGTTGTTGTTATTATTATTAAGTACTGCAGCTAAAATATATTTAGCTAATAAATCAAATAACAGAGAAACCAGATTTCGGATTATAATACAATAAAACCTCGATTATTTGAACACTCAAATACGTATCATTATAGATTTTTAAGACAGGTGACAGCTTAATGCAGGGTGAAGGTCATACATAAAATTCATCCAGGAGCTTTCTGTATGACTTCCACCCTGCATTAAGCAGTCACCTACTAAATAGGGCATCCATTTTTCATTGCTAAAATTTCGAAGTAACGAGTTTTTACTGTATGACTATTCTTAATCTTGAACAGCAGTAGCTATACATTCATGGTTCGTGTTCATTACAGACATGTATTACATATGCGTCATTATATCTGGTATTGGAGTTGTTTCCATTTAGCTCACTGGCCCTGATAAAACATATTCCTTAACGTAGTTGATGGGGTAGGTTACACAACTCAAGCAAATATCAAACAACACTAGATGATAGTGACCTGTACTTGTCGCATACTTTCGATGCAATGGTGTGTGTCCTTTGCTTCGTTCGGCTTTTCCAATTCTTTAATATAACATAAATGTATATATAATTTTCCTCGAACGTTATCAATGCTTATCTTGATAATGCATGTCATCACCAAATAACTACTACTTCAACGGATAATAGAAAACAAATTCTGAATAGAGCTGGGTCCATGCTTATAAAACTTTTAGTTGAGTCTGAATTCGTTCTCAAGTTTTCGATTGGTCAGATTTGAGCCTTTGGCTCAAATCTGACCAATCAAAAGCTTGAGAACTCGAATCTGACCAATCAAAAGCTTGAGAACGAACTCAGACTCAACTAAAAAGCTTTATAAGCATGGACCTAGATCTTTAGAAAGCAAATGCAGCAATATGTAAATAGAACATTGCAACCTCAGTTTATTGATTCCGTTCATGAGCAGTTACTAAACACATGCCCCTATTACCAGCATGAGCGGTATTAAATCTTAATAACTAAACCATTGAAAGCATTGATAACTAAAGCATTGAATTTAATGATCCCGAAGGACCAGAAAAATATAAAATACTGAGAATGGAGATTTTACGTCCGCCAAAGCTATTGTGAAGTACGAGGGGTGTTCCAATAATACTGCCATCGACATTGTTTCTCCTTTACCTTGGGTGTTATTTTTTATTACTTTGCCCTTCAAAGTATTCTCCCTCTACCTGAATACACCGTTTCAGACGACTTTTGAAGCACTTCTCTTAGTCTTCAAGAGGGATACTCATCATACACTGATGTACAGCAGATCCAAGAGCAGTTCTGGAGTTTTATCTTTTTCCAGACAGACATATTTTTAGTTTGGGAAAATGACGGAAGTCGCAGGGAGCGAGGTCTGGATAATATGGAAGGTGTTGGAGGACTTTAACCTACTCAGACTCCCAAAACTCGGTCACAATGCGTGCTTTGTGAGCAGGTGTATTGTCATGCAAGCGTCTGAGATGCCGAATGCCTGTTTTGGGGCGGCGGATGGTGTAACATTTAGCTTCCTCAGTACAACGTTTTTGTAGTACGAGGCGGTCACAGTTCTACCTTTGGGCACAGGAATGTGCAAGACTGGACCCATATTGTCAAATAAAATGACATACAAAACCTTCTTGGTCGTCCGTGTTCGTTTGCAATACACGGACGTCGTGCATTTTTGGTGGCCCAAATTCGATTTGAACACTTTCGCCTGGGCTCATCACCAGTGACTAAGTTGTCGAAAGCCTTTTAGCTATAGCTCGGGTACATTTGCAGAAACTTTTTGGCGTTTTTAACACGGGTCCGCTTTTGCTCATCGGTCAACAAATGGGGTATCAGTCTTGAATTGATTTTTCTAAGTTGTAAATGCTTTTTCAGAATTCCGTGAACACGTGCTAACGACAAGTTGTTCAACCTAGCTAGTTGTCTCCCGGTGAATCGTGCATCGGTCCTGAGTATTTTGCGTATTTTATCTATATTTTGTTTTGTTGTTAATGTCGCAGGCTTGCCAGGGCGAGCAGCATTTTCAAGTTGCTGCAGTCCACTCCTAAATTTAGCCACCCAAATAGTCTTATAAGACATTTGATCATCCCCATAGATGTCGTAAACTTTACGGTGAATATCTTAAGGCTTTATGCCAAGCTGTGACCTACCTTTTATATAGGCCCTAATTTCAAGCACGCTGGGTGCTCTTTTCCTAGTCATTCTGTATACAGTGTAATGAAAACGCTATGTTTCAATGCTTACTGTAGTAAGGTCAGTGAAGTTATAAACGCGACATTCACATATGTTACTCTTGAGGGATCGCTCTATCTACATGCGGTGGTTTTTATCACGTAAAGCACGCTTGGCGCGAAATAATTGTACACTGATATTAGTAATGGAACGTCCCTCGTACATAAATTCTAAAAGTAGAATATCCATCGAAAGCCGCAATGCGAAAAGAGTACAAATGCGATAATTGTAGACACACTTTTATAGAATATGTTAATGAGCAGTTATTAAATGTACACACAACATTAGTCTATTAATGTATGGCCAATGAGTGAGCGATTCGTAAGCATGCCGATTCTGAAACAAGTGATCAAGCGGATCATGAAAAATCAAATATCGGACTGTACTGATTCCACAATCATCAACGAATAACGTTTGCCATTTACAATGCCATATTTTTACCTTTTGGACATCCATCACGAACTCCAAAAACGCTGACTTCTGGTGTTGGCCAAATATTTTCCGGTTGTGATGGCCATCCTGCATGCTTAAAGCAAAAGGTAAACTGTATGGTGTAGCTTCCAAACGGTCCGGCGAGTTTTGAAGGTGTTTCCGATAATGGAACTGAAGTCATTGATTTATTATGCGTGGTCCATATTTCCATCGGGTGCTGAGTAGTGATATTGATATGGCCTGGACTCCAACCATACATTTCGTCCTCGGGACATCCGGTTGACGGCATGAGCAAAGCATAAGGTCCGTCGGGCCAACTGCTTGGCATCATCCCTGAAACAAATGCAAGCAAATATATAAATATGATTTTGGTTTGCTCTTATACGGTATTAGCACGTTATGTGTAACATTTTCAAGCATATATAATTTTCTTATTGATATCATACTGGTTGTACTTATTTACATTGTTTCGTCTGATGTGAATATTTAAAATGCATTGGTATTCGAGTTTAACAATATATTACCGTATTCGCATAGTATTCCGGAGAACCCAGACAGACACTGACACACACAGTGCTGGTCTTGTTTAACAACAGTTCCAGAGTTGTAGCATTTGATCCAGTTACAGTCTGAAACGAGAGAACACTGCCGGTGTCAGGATACAATGGTCAAGAAATAATTGTCAAGTTTAATTACTTACAGTAAAACCCTCTAAACCGGACGTTAAATCTAGTATAAATATCGGTCCTGGAGACAGGTGGCAGCTTAATGCAGTTTGAAAGTCGTGCCTCCTCTAGGAGCTTTCTGCATGACTTTTACCCTGCATTAAGCAGCCACCTGCTTAAAAGTATCTTAACTCTTCTCTACTACAATTTCTGTTTAGAGGGGTTTTACTGTATATAAATATCTGTTGTAAAAGTACAACATTACTCACGCCCCCAGCAACGGACTCGGATATTGCCTTGCCCCCTATTCATCCTACAGACACCCTATATATTCCGTAGTGGGTCAGTGGCAACCCCTATAACTAACTAGAGGTTTGCTTTGTCTCAACAATGGATGTCTCCCCCATTTATCCTCTTTCCAATACACAAGTGTAATGTCTGTATAGATATGCGAGAGTTATGTCCCTTGATAACTTAACATTACATGGTGTCACACGTATCTCTGAAACTGCTTAAGCTAATGCCACCAAACTTTACAGGAATGTTGATCAGAATGGGTTATAGTTATTTCAGAATGCAAAACTATTTTATTATCAGTTATCAAGAGCAATAAGTCCAAAATTATCGATGGCAGACAATTCCAAAACCTCAGATGCACAACTCATGCTGGTCAACATTCCTGGGAATGTTGATGACCCTAGCCCTACTGGTTTCACAGTGACTCTAAAGCGGTTTCAGAGATATAAAGTTTCTCTCTATTTTCAAGTTAACAAATTAGGGGCAATAACTCACCAGTCATCAGTGGAGACAATTCAAAAACAGCAGGTGCACAGCAATTCATGCTGGTCAACATTCCTTTGAAGTTTTGTGACTCTACCCCTAGCGGTTTCAGAGATACACGCAACGCAAAGTTTAAGTCATCAGGGGTAATAACTGCAAAGTTATCAGGGGAGACAGTTCAACAAACCAAGGTGCACAACAGCTCATGCTAGGGAACATTCCTGTGAAGTTTTGTGACTCTAGCCCTACTTGTTTAAAAGATACGCGCGGCACAAAGTTTCTCTAATTTTAAGTTATCTTATGAGTTGCAATAACTCAAAAATTATCAGGGGAGAGAAAGTTTCTTGATTTTAAGTTAGCATATCAAGGGCAATAACTCAACAATTATCAGAGGAGACAATTCAAAACTCCATGTGCACAATAACTCGTGCTGGTCAACATTTCTGTGAAATTTGGTGGTTCTAGACCTACTGGTTTCAGAGATATGCGCTACACAAAGTAAAGTTAGTCTCATGTTAAGTCATCAGCGGCAGTAACTCCAAAGTTATCAGGGGAGGCAATTCAAAACCCCAGTTGCACAACAACTCATGCTGGTCAACATTCCTGTGAAGTTTTGGTGACTCTAACCCTAGCGATTTCAGAGATACAATATTTCTCTATATTTAAGTTATCATATCAGGGGCAATAACTCAACAATTATCAGGGAAGACAATTCAGAAACCCCGGCGCACACCATCTTATGCTGATCAACATTCCTGTGAAATTTGGTGACTCTAGCCCTACCGGTTTCAGAGATATGCGCGACACAAAGTATAGTTTGTCTAATTTTAAGTCATCAGGGGCAGTACCTCCAACGTTATCGAGGAGACAATCCAGACAACTCAAGCTGGTGAACATTCCTGCGAATTTCCGGTGCGCGTATAAATATCTGCCTTGTGAAATTTGTTTTCACTTTATATAATGAACAAAGTACTTTATGTAATGAAACAATATACCCCTTTACGTTTTATCTACATACAAGGAAGTTTTATCTTAATCTTTATATATCAACGTTTTATTTTTATATATCAAAGTTTTATCTTTACATATCAATGTTTCATCTTTATCTCATTATGATCTACCAATGCATACTCTATCCCTGTATTCACACGTGCTATATGCAAAATACAAAATGTGCATGCATGTTTGAATAACGTTTTAGGCAGGAGAACGTTTTATTTAAAGCATGGTTTTGATGTTTTAGGATGTAAAGACATAGCTATCATACAAACCTACTTTCATTTTGCCCGTTTTTATATAAGTCAATACACTGGTCAGTCTAGTGGCCGTATTTATATAAGTCAATACACTGGCCAGTCTAGTGGAACTGCTCGTATCGCCCTAACCATCATAAAGCCGACACAATCCATTGATCCTTTATCTAGTCAATGTTGGGAAGCATTGTCATAGTTAAACAAAAGCCATTGTGTACGAGAGAGGCTTCCTTAACCCTTCTCTTGCTGAATTTTAAAACAAATTTCTCCTTCTTTACCCATGCCCTGTAGTATAATTACATATATCTTCACTGTGTACAAGTATGTCGCTGTGCAATCGCTGCTGTGGAGTGCATTGGTTGCACAATCAATTTGTAAATAGTGCAGACCCTGATGAGACAGCTCATGTAAGAGCTGTCTCATCTGGGTCTTCACTAGTTACAGGTAGGTATATTGACGTGAATAGGAAGCGAAGGGTTAATCAACTAATCAACACTGAGCTTTATCGGCATGTTTGATTTATATTATTGATTATATATTACTAGAAGGACGAAGGACGATATCATACAAAATCAAACCCCGTAGACTATGCCTTGACGCTGGTCGGGATGTATGCATTCGTAAAGTTTAGATAATCAGCAGTGAACAAATGTCAAAACGCTGGCGGGGAGGGAGGATAGTGGGTGATTCTGGGGAGGGTGCTTAGATATTTAGAATGGGTGTCTGGTGTGGTGGCTGCTGTTGTAGAGTCAGAGTCATTTCCCACTTTCTCTCCTCCAGTAGCAAATTGTTGACTAGGAGCACTTAATTAAGTTCTTAATTTCAATTTTATATACAGGCCGTATTAGTGAACAATGTGTTCAACTCATTGCGGATAGTTTGTCCATATTTCGATAAATTCGATTGACAAATCTATTTAAGTACTTTACGGAAATTGAATGCCGTTATATATATATATCGCTTACAAATACATATATCTTATTGTTTTTGAATAAGTTGAGTTATGAAGCAAAAACAAAGCAAAATATGTATAATGCATATGAAAAGGGGAATTTTGACATAGTACACACTGTAGAATCGGACTTTTCATTTGCAAACATTGCAGACCATGATTTAGTTCTACACAATTTGCAAATACATTAAACGGCGTGTCTATATATTAATGGGCTATATAAACTAGAAGTGAATTTCCTTTTGTGTATCTGTTGTCTTTAGGACATCTGTGGTTATTCATGACATGTTGGTTGTAATACATTTACACCTTCTTGTAGTTATTTTCTATGATAAAACATTAACAGAAGCATTAACTCGAGAAAAGGATTTTTTTTAGAAATTTGTAGTTTGAAACCATTGTGATAAATAGAGCATTTGCTCCTATAGGAGCAAATGCTCTATTTATCACAATGGTTTCAAGACGTGACTTTTACAGAAGCGTCTAAAGGCGTCAATATGCGGGGATGGGTTAAATATGACGTTCGCAACTGTTTGCTTATGACATACAGAATAATAGATAAAGACGCGTACTCCAGAACTAAAATCATAAACATTTCTAAATAAAGTGCTAGTGCGATTATTTGAATGGCATGAAAGTCAGTTGAATACTTGTTTCATGTGGTATCTATCACCGTTTGCTTATAGGCAGTATTAGCTCAACTCCACCTGAAAAAAACATAATGTCTGCTCAATCTCTGATAACCCTTTCCCTCATGAATATTCATATAGGAAATGATGACGTCATGAATATTAATAAGATTTGTTTTTATATTTGCGTATGAACACATGATATTTTGGTTCAGGAAGAAGCTGTGGAATCAGATCTATACTGCACCATAAGCAAACAGAGCAGACCTTGATCAGACGGCTCCTATAGGAGCCGTCTGATCTGGGTCTACTCTGTTTGCAGATGCGTCAGAATGCGCTTACATGTGGAAATGGGATAAGCTGCACTTTTCACTGACCCGATTTATCAGCCTCTTTAAGACCGAGTATCAAACAGCTTGGATCCTGATGAGACGCCGAGTTATTCACCTGGGTCCAAGCTGTTTGCAAATGCTAGACAAAACGCACATGTTAAATACATAAATCATACAAATTTAATGAAAACTAAATCTTATCATTACAAGTCTAAGAAATATGATATTGCATTTTTACATATGTGTGTGTTGCGGGAGTGTGTGTGTGGGGGGGGGGGTCGACGCGTGCGCGTGTGTGCGCATGTGCTTGCATGCGTGCGTGTCGAGTGAAGTGGAGATGTTTATTACATTTATATATAAAGTGTGATTCTTATTCTTATTAAATATGTTAAAGCTAAGCCCTATATATAGTTTTTAATGAAATGTAAGAACAAATTTAAGCCGAGTACAATAAATAGAAAACTAAATATAAACAGTTAACTATCAATTAAATCACTGAACTGTATTTTAATGTTGATCATATTGTGCCATAAATCAAACATTAGTTTACTAACCGGAGCCATTGTCATCGGGTGTTCCATCAGATATATCAAAATAGATCCAAAGAATAACAAGCAAAACGTTTATGCGAAGAGCTTGTTCAAAACCCATGACTTTCGTGCTTATGTGAACTACACAAACTGACACTTCGATCTTGTATTAAAACTATACCCATCCCAGACAATCTGAAACATCAACAAATACGCACATTATACAGGCTTTAGGCGAAATTTTGCAAATCAATAAATCTCAAAGGTAATACATTAATTAATGAAACATTATTATATTAGAATGTCCCTAAGAGAGGTTTGCATTGAGATGAGTTTCCATAAATCGTATTGCGTCGAGAGTTTTGAAATTAATGCCGAAACCTTGTCTTTTTACCATGTTTGCGCTGTCTATTTGCCGTTTTATTATGTCTGCCTATCGTGTTTGCCAAGCATATGTACCCTATGATGCCTATCTAGTATTATCCATTTCAATTTATGATGTATATTTATCTATTTCCATGTATATGTACTATCTCTGTGATGCATATACATGTATACCAAGTTTGCTTTGTATATTCACTGTGTTTGTGATGCCTAGTTACTGTGTTTGTGGGGCATATTTACTGTATTTGTGGTGTATATTTACCGTGTTTGTGATGCATAGTTACAGTGTTTGTGATGCATATTTAATGTGTTTGTGGTGCATATTTACCGTGTTTGTGATGCATAGTTACAGTGTTTGTGATGCATATTTACTCTTTTTGTGATGCATATTTACCGTGTTTGTGAAGTATATTTACCAAGTTTGTAATGTATATTTACCGTGTATGTGATGTATATTTACTAAGTTTGCGATGCATATTTACCGTGTTTGTGATGCATATTTAATGTATTTGTGATGCATATTTAATGTGTTTGTGATGCATATTTAATGTGTTTGTGGTGCATAGTTATCGTGTTTGTGATGCATAGTTATGTACAGTGTTTGTGATGCATATTTATTCTTTTTGTGATGCATATTTACCGTATTTGTGAAGTATATTTACCAAGTTTGTAATGTATATTTACCGTGTATGTGATGTATATTTACTAAGTTTGCGATGCATATTTACCGTGTTTGTGATGCATATTTAATGTGTTTGTGATGCATATTTACCGTGTTTGTGATGCATATTTAATGTGTTTGTGATGCATAGTTATGTACAGTGTTTGTGATGCATAGTTACAGTGTTTGTGATGCATATTTACCGTGTTTGTGATGCATAGTTACAGTGTTTGTGATGCATATTTACACTGTTTGTGACGCATATTTACCGTGTTTGTGATGCATATTTAATGTGTTTGTGGTGCATAGTTATCGTGTTTGTGATGCATAGTTATGTACAGTGTTTGTGACGCATATTTACACTGTTTGTGATGCATATTTACCGTGTTTGTGATGTATATTTACCAAGTTTGCGATGCATATTTACCTGTTTGGTGCCTTTTTACCAAATAGTCGATGTTTTAGATACTCGCCCCCGTGTTATTTTGCCAATTATCACGTCATTGGTGCTTATGTACCAAATTGATTTGTTTGCCTTTTAATATATATTTTGCGATGAATATATTACGTCGTTCTGTGGTTATGGCGCATTTTCCCAAGTAGGGGATGCTTCGATAGCGAAAGCAGCAATGCGAAAAGAGAAAATTGCGGACTGGGTTTAGTGAGTCTGTTCATGATCACAAGCAGTTATCAAAGGTGCAACGCTGGTCACAAGCCTTAGCACAAATGCTGCAGACGGCAAAATGTAACAGCGAAAGAGTTAATCAGGTACATGATGCCTAGTTAGTAATGACTATGTTTGTGCAGTAGAACTGGTCTTAAATGGTCAACAAACAGGTGTCTAATTATGGGTCTGTAAGGTATTTGGTAGCTTAATGCAGGTCAGGGGTAAGGCAGAAAGCTCATACAGGAGCTTTCTGTGTTACTGTTGTCCTGTATTAAGCAACCCCCTGCCTTTTAAGATTCCTATATTCAATAAATGATTGGCCTCTTAAGACATGTGCTACTGTATTGTGATGTAAGTAGGTGCTTCGCTAATAGCAACTCGACGTTATCACGATGTTTTCGAAAACATATTTGTATATTTTATATATATTGATATGTAAAATATTAAACCTTAACTTCATAAATACGCATTTCTACGCCTTTCTACGCCTTTGCAAACAGGGTAGACCCTGATCAGACGGCTCCTATAGATATGGTATAATATAGCTATGATTGTACAGTTTCTGCCATGGCTGTCATGTGCTATTATAACAAGATCATTTCATTAATATTCATGACGTTATTATTTCCTACATGAATATTCATGGAAGAAAGGGTTAAGGAATCAGAGCGCCATGCACCTAACAGAAGGGATGGACTGGTTTTACAGTTGGCACATTGTAGGTAGATCCATGCCAACCCTGCAAAAAAAGATATTCACAAGACATTGAGTACATGTATTTTAACCCTTTCCTTGTTCAATATTCATTTAATAAATAATGACATCATGTACATATTGATTAGCTGAATATTTAAAAACGGTATATGAGCATGGGATTTGTTTAACTTGGTATATACTGTAGAATCAGATCTATATAACACCACAAGCCAATAGAGCAGACACCGGTCAGGCAGCTCCTACATGAGCTGACTGATTTGGGTCTACTCTGTTTGCAAATGCATGAAAAGGCGTTTATATGAGAGAAAGGGTTAACCCTTTCCGTGCTAAAAAAAGCATTCATCTGCTAAGATAGATGTCTACTTCATATTTCAAAGTGGCGTTTTCTATCATTTCTTTATAACACTATACTCAGTGTCAAACAGTGTAGATCCTGAGGAGAGGCCGAGTAATTCAAATCAATAAGTCCAATTATGTACTTTTAACTCTTTTGGCGCCAAATGTAAAAGTGTCGTCTGCAATAATAATTTCATATTAAATATAATTCTAAACTAAATAATAAGGTATATTAGTAAAACAGTTGTTTTTAAAAACCTGTATGCTTTGGCTAAAATAATACAGAAAACAGTGCAGTCCCAGGTCAGATGCCGCCTTGAAAAGGTGGCATCTGACCTGGGACTGCACTGTTTCCAATGGTGCCAACAGGCGACATTGGCGCCGAAAGAGTTAAACCATGTTCTCTAAATCCCATTTTCTGTACTTAATGCAGCACAAACGTGATGTAAAACTCTTATAGGAGTTTTCTGCAATATGTTTGCCCTGCATTAAGGAACCATCCGCGTTTCCTTCCTATATTGATATACTATGTGGTCGCTTTAGCGAGACGCTGTTATATTATTTATTGGCTTCAATTATCAAATTATATTTCTCTTTCATTGTTTTCAATCACTTATTTAGAGTGTAAAACTGTGTATATTCTCCTGATTTATCATTATAACTGTTTTGCAACGGTTGTCATGGTTACGTCGTAGATGCGGAAAACGTTTATAAATAATTGATGAGCAGGTGACATTCAACAATTGGGTTTATCAGATCGCAAATACATCGACTATTATATATATATATTCCATTAATAAATCAGCTCATAGAAGGCCAACTGAACCCTTTATCTGTTACAAACGCCTTTGTCACATATTTGCAAACAAAGTAGACCCAGATTTCTTCATGGTAAAAAATGTCATTGATGATAATACCGTTAAAAATACAATAGAACATGTCATAAAGATCTAATTATGTGTCTGTAAGGCAGGTGGTAGCTTAATCCGATCAAAAGTAATGCAGAAAGCTCCTATATTTGCTCTGCATTAAGCCACAATCCTATGGTCAATAAATGATTTGCCATTTAGGACAAATTCTACTGTAGCTAATTAATATTCATAAAGTTGTTATCTCTTATGTGACTATTGTCTAAATGTTAATCCACTGTACAGTAAAGCCTCTCTTAACCGGACATTAAATTTAGTATAAATATCGGCCTTGGAGACAGGTGACAGCTTAATGCAGAGTGGAAGTCATGCAGAAAGCTCCTAGAGGACTTTCATCCTGCATTAAGCAGTCACCTGCTTAAAATATCTAAATTCTTCTCTACTAGTATTCCGCTTAAGAGAGGTTTTACTGTATTTGGTACGTTCTTCTGATTCGTTTCAATATTGGAAATTACAGTCAGAATGTCAAACAGCTTAAATCCTGATGAGACAAGGAGTTACTTTGTGTCCAAGCTCTTTGCAAAACTGAACAGATCCATCTTTGAGTGAACATTATTTTTTACAGTGGGGCGGGCTGATGGATGGGTGGGGTTTTGATAGATGTTGCACGACTATGTACACTTTGGACCCCAAAACATAAAGTGACGTCATCATCTAAAAGTAGAAATGGCGGGGAATTTCCCCAGTGTAGTCGTGGAAGCCGATGATGGACGGATGAGCCATGCCCTTTTGCGAGCTCGGGCATTTCACCATAGGGTATCATACCATGACGTAATAATAGAAACGATATAATATATAAATATAAAAGATAGAAAGAATGGGACTGGACATGTATCAGCGAGGCAGTCAAAGCCCATCAAAATAAAACAATCGCAGTTCCGGAGTCCTAAATAGAAATGGTGGGGTTTCCCCAGCGTAGGAATGCAACGAAGTAGTGCATGTCGGGACACGCTCGTTTATGAATGAGCGCAATAAAATCCGAATAGCCATTACCGTCCAATAAAGCCTCGGGACACAACTAAACTTTGAGCTGATCGAACCGATCCCCAATCCCCAATAACCTTTGCAATCAGCCTGGATCAAGATGAGACGTCTTTTCGGATTTTAACTAAACGAGTGGTTATATTATTCTATAGACAAAGGGTAGTTCATAAAAATATTCGTGTCTATGCCAACACTAGTTAAACCTGTTAATGAGGAAGTCCCAACAATGAACCCATATTTTCAATAATATCATAAAACTTGGTTTTTGTTATGCTCAATCATTATTATGAAGATTGTCAATTTGAACTTATAGAAAAATATCCCTGTGATACAAAATAAACCGATTTCACCAATACTTATATTTTTTGTTCTACAACAAAGTATTATCGGCCTTTTCCGAGCAAATTTTCCGCGTTTTGCCGATAATCACCCGATCTCTCCATTATTTACATAACGGCGTTTTTTCGGAAGTGGTCGGAGAGACGAGATTAGCGCGAACTGATACGAAACTAAAACCCGACCCGAATAAAGCTGAAACCTCGGAGAGAAAAATCGGGATCGTCGATATCAAACATAATTAATGTTTTGTCATTTTCAACATTTATTCAATAGGTTTTCTTGCGATAAACTACTTTCAGCATATAAACTTTTCGAGTGTAGAGACTTCTTCTTTAAGCTTTGGTATGTTCGGGCTATTTGTCTCATAAAACGAGTAAATAGTTGTATTTTATGAGTCATGTCTGTTACTCAGTCTGTTTAAACGCATCAATGTACTAATAGGAAAGTGTTAAAGCATGCAGCAGACTTGAATTCGAGCAAACAACTATTCACTGCAGGATAGTTTAAGGCACAATTTATCGTCTGCTACACATTCTTGTGTTAGATTGTCTCCCTTGTTTACCAAAACAAAGCACGAGCAGCGTGTCATCCAGTTGGGATCCAGGTGTACCTTAACTAAACATTGATAATATGACAAAAGGACAAATATGGGTGATGCAGGAAACACCACATACGGAACAAACAGCCGCTCGAACAGCACTACAGCAAGAAAACAGCAAATGTACACAACTACCAAACCACAAAGAGACGCACGAATATAAAACAAACAATAGGGGAAGATGGAAGTACCGCCTTGGAACGGTTAGCGACAGTAGTCACTTTAAACCGGCTAAGGGACACCCAACCTCACACTTATTCCATCCCCGCCTTAAAAGACAAACAGTGTAAATAAACGTATCCCCTCTCCAACTAGTCTACAACAACCGCGATGGCAAATATAGTTGTTAATTGGATGTAGAACGGAAACATATTTAAGTAAAACAAATCGTATCCACCTATCGCTAAATGATTGAGCTGCAACCGGAGTAACTGTGGAAGAGTAACAATATACACATATCCGACGTCCTCCTTCCGTTTCCGGATTTAAGAGGTCGTCTTTATAGAGTGCTAGACCTTTCTTGTCGGCGTACATGAAAAGAGGACAGCGTGATTGCCAACTGTAAAAAGGTTGAAACCATGCATGCATTATGTTGTAGTATTATAGGGTCATATTCATTTTAATGCATTTTTAACATATTTGATGAACAAAGTGAGAAAATGGGTATGTCGAATAATTTTACGAAGTTTGTATATCATATCACCATTGTTAGCGGACGGCATTTCCGCAGGGAGACAAGGGTATAGGGACTACATTTTAGGCATGATATGGGGAATATTGAGTATTAGACGCAGGATCTGATTCTACACCGCTTACATATATACGCATGCTTATAGATCTCTTCTGGTCTATTAAAAACTCTTCAGAAGTCTTAAACAAACTTCAGAACAAAGGTTTTTTGCATCCACTGTAAGCACATACGATTTTTTCTACTTTGTTCACAACCCTTCCTAATCAGTTAATTAAGGATAAACTTACTAACTTAATCCACAAAATATTTGCCCGAGAAAAGCCTCATTTCTGGCATGTAATGCTGTAAAAGCTTTCTTTATTGACGAGCCAATGAAATATTACACCAATTGGACTTGCTTAGAAATTTGCGAATCAGTAACCTTTCTTCTGGATAACATATTTGTACGGTATGGGAATGCTATATACCGTCAGGTGAATGGTATTCATATGGGTACGAATGTGCCCCACTGATGGCCGATTTGTTGTATTGCTATGAGATATATTTTAAGTTAAGATTGAACTCGCAACCACAAGAAGGTGTCATAAAAGCCTTCAATGAAACTTCTCGATATTTGGATGATATTTTTAAATTAGATAACCCTTTCTGCGATGTTTTGATTCCTCCCATTTACCCAAAAGAGCTCAACTTGAATAAAGCTAACCCTTCCGACACTTATGCAGCTTTTGTTGATCTAGACCTTCAAATTGACGATGGAAATATTTCTTCTAAACTTTATGACAACAATTTTAATTTTCCCTCATCTTGCAGGAGATGTTCCTCATGTCCCATCTTACGGGGTTTATATACTTCAACTTATTCGTTTTGCTAGAGTTTGTTCCTCTGTTGACAAGGTCTGCCATCATTTGTATAACCAGTTGACACGTTGGGGTGCCGGTTGTATCTTATCCGCTCTTTGCAGCAGTTGGGACAGAAACTAAGGTTTTCCGCAGGACGTTGGACCGCTGACGATACACGTATTCGGGGGTTGAAAGGCAAACGATTGTTTTGTTGTTGTTTTTTCTGATGTTGTTGTTGTTGTTTCTGTTGTTCCTTAGTGTCAACTATGCCATTTTGCTTATGTTTAATGTGTCATTTCAAACTGTCTAACCAGGCGTATTCATTTTTAACGTAATACAGCTCCACCCCCACCCCCGGTGTCGTTCATTCTCTTGTAAAAGTCACTTTCTGAAACCATTGTGATAAAAGAGCATTTTCTCGATATGAGCAAATGCTCTATGTACAGTACAGGCCCCGCGGACTTTTTGTTTTCCGTTTTACCAGCGCGGACGAAATTAATTGAGCGCGGGTTTCCAGCACGGACAATTTTTATGGATCATCGCGGACAAATTCTGTGTCCACCGCGGACCGAAATTTACCCTACGGGATATTACCGCCGCGGAGCCATCGCTATCCGTGCTGATATCAGCGTGGATTGCGAGGCATCACCGCGGACACTACCTTTATGACTGGCAGTCGTTTAATCGATTTAGGTATAAATTATTTAGCTAATAGAAGTTTTATACAAAAGCTTACATGTATATATAAATACACATGTGCATTTTTTTTCAACTGAAGAAACACTTATTGAATATACTGTCAGGTCTAGAATTCAAAATGAAATTAGATAGCATGCGTAAATAGATAGCCATCACCCAAAACCCGAGACTGAAACGGTTTCTTTCTGTTTAAAACTATAATTTATATAAGATTTTAACGATTACCAGACTGTAAATGCTCGAGAAAAAGAAATAGATACAAAATATCAGCAGCAATTGTTTTCACAATAATTTTCAGAAAAAGCGTAGCGCAGAGATTATAGATGTCAGGAGCACTCGGTCATATTTGTTTCGACCCCACGCGCGTATTAACCCTTTCCCTGTTCTATATTTGTTCCAAATTTCAATACAAATGTACCTACTGAATATTCATGGACTAAATAGTGATAATGAATTATGGAAGGTGGAGCATTATAGACATTTTAGGAATGCAAATTCTATTCTATTAGCAAAGTGAGTAGACCCTGATCAGACGGTTCCTCTAGGAGCGGTCTGATCTAGGTCTATTCTCTTAGCAAATGCGTGAAAACACGTTTATATGAGGGAAAGGGTAAAAGGGTGGAGAGTTGTATCTCGGGAAAACCATTATTTGTTTACTTCTTGAAATACTTCTTTTTGAAACCTTAACAATTTACTCCATAGTTTCTGTTCAGTATTGGTGACAGATGTTTGCTTCAAACAGGCTGAATGGGACCATTTTGCGTTTTTCTCAGCCTGCTTTAAGCTACCGTCTACTGTGATATAGAAATATTTCCTATGGCGCATATTCATGAATGTATCAAGTGGAACTATTTTTGAGTGGAGGAATAGATTAACGCACTATAATGAGCACCTATGGAGTAAAGGGTTGAACCTGGTGTATCATTCGAAGAAGAGAGGCAAACAGTTGATTAAATAATTATTAAGTTCGAAACGCATCTACACTAATACACTAATACTACGCATCTACACTAATAATCTATACTGTTACAGCTATTCTTGTTTGACCGACCATGTAGTGCAGTTACAATATTTAAGTTGATATCAGAATAAAGATGAAAACTATTGTAGCTTATTGTATTTTAATTTATTTTGAAACGGCGCAAAGCAGTCGCCTGCGTAAATTAATACTCTGTATAAAACACCCACCTGAAATAACAGATAGCCAAATATTGGTATGTCGTTGTCTTTCAGCTGCGATCGTAATGTTATTCATTTAAGTCATATTAACCCTTTTCATACTAGTAGCATATATTGACGCAATTTAAAAACAGTGCAGACCCAGATCAGACAGCTCTTAGAGGTTGTATGATCAGGGTGTGCATTGGTTTCTTATAGGATCTGTCAAGCATAAATTGCCATTCGTCCCGGGGAAATTATTACTGTATCCATTACCAATATAAAAGTTGATATGATAGATAGTAATACGTAATTCATTCATATCTGCGGGAAGAGAGAGAGAGAGAGAGAGAGAGAGAGAGAGAGAGAGAGAGAGAGAGAGAGAGAGAGAGAGAGAGAGAGAGAGAGAAGAGGGGGAGAGAGAGGGGAGAGAGAGGAGAGAGAGACACACGCAGAGAGAAAGGGACAGAGACAGAAAGAGACACAGAAAGAGACACACAGAGAGACAGACAGACAGAGAGATACAGATAGGGACAGACAGACAGAGAGGGAGAGAAAGGGGAGAGAGAGACGGGGAGAGAGAGACGGCGAGATATAGATTTTGACGTCCCTTCTGGCCTTGTGATTGCGTATCATTGTAAATGTTTACTTGGGGAAGAGGACTTATTAATTATGTATCAGACAATAACAAAGTCTAAAACATGATAAATAGTTCATTTTAATACAGTGCCCCTGTATTGATTCACAGGTGCTCGTAGCATGCTATGTCTCCACGACAACAACAGAAAAACTGGTCTATAAGGCCTTGTCCCGGTCTGATAGCATGGATCGATATCTTGTATTCACAATTTCTTAAAATAATACTTACATGTAAAATAACATTGACTGGTTTTAAACCTAACGTCAAACTCTCACCGACATCAATTTCAAGCTTATAGAGATTGTTTTATTTAACCCTTTCCCTGTTCTATGTTTATTCAAAATGTCAATACCTACTGAATATTCATGGACAAAAATAGTTATAAATGAAATATGGAAGGAGGGACATTGCAGCTATTTAACAAAGCAAAGAAATATATCTATCAAATTCTGTTAGCAAACAGAGCAGACCCTGATCAGACGGCTCCTCTAAGAGGTCAGAGAAGACCCTTCTCTGTTTGCAATTGCGTGAAAACACGTTCATATGAGGGAAAGGGTTAAAGTACAATATGAAGAAATTTTGAATACAAAATACCAATTCATTCTATATTTAATATTGTGGGAAATATAGATGGCCGCTCATCAATTATGAAGAGCAATATCAATTATTGGTGATTGACACGCCTATAGGTGACAGTTGATTGGATTGTCTTTTTCAATGGGTGGGTCTTAAAGATACTGAACCAATGAGCTGTGACATCTTGATAGTCGCAAAAGAGCGGAAATACCCGATAAGACTTTCTTTAAAGTTGTCGGAACTTTATTGATGACCAAATAATTAACACAATGATGACCATAATTCAATGACCCCCTGCGCTGAAACACCAGGGTAGTTTCCGTACATTGTAGAACACGCAAAGCGATCATTGTTTTAATGTATGACCAAAACATTTGACCCTCATTATACTGAATTATCGCCCGCTTCAGAAATGTAGTCTGCAAAATAAATGAAATAAGCATTGCTTTAGTTCGTTGAAAACAAACAGAAAAATGAGAGTCAAACATATTTGACCCTAGTAAGACTCTGAGTAACTCATCATCTGTTCAGAATACAAACTGTTTGTAAATATTAAGGAAGCCACGCTCGGCGGGCTAAGGGTTGATCTGCATATTTTTTTTTATCTTTTGAAACTTGCAGGGTCCTATAGAGAATGTCCAAGTTACCTACATTTATTATGCTGAAAGAATTTGCTTTTAAAAATGAGTTTTTGTTTTCTTGCCGGGTTTCCTTCTGTCCTCTTTTAAAATAAAAATCGACTAAATTTTGTTTCCGCGTAAAAACATCGAATTAGTGTTAGTGTATCATTTTCAAAGGCAAGTGACTTCTTAATGCGGTGTGCAGGAAAAATGCCACTGGAAAAAATACCACCGGAAAAAATGCCACCGGAAAAATGCCACCCTGATTTGGAAAAAATGCCATTGGAAAATATGCCACTGGAAAAAATGCCACCCTTTTTTCAAAATTATTTTTTATCCTTTTTTTAAAAAAAACAAATCTTGAATTTATTATACAGACAGTCAACCTGTGTTAGGCAGCTGCTGTCCATATAAAGCTGAAACACCAGGGGGCAAATGTCCACCCATGCCCAAATAGGTGGCAAAGGTCCGGGGGCAAGTGTTCGGGGGGCAAATGTCCGTAAACCGAAATACCGATATCATGAATATTTATTAAATTTACTTTTAAAATATGTACTGAGGCTGTTTTGGTATTGGAACAAAACTATAGAGTTAGATCCAACATAAATTCATAAGCAAACAGAGAATACCCTGATCAGACGGTTTCTATAAGAGCCATCGTATTCGTGTCTACTCTGTTTGCAAGCACGTGAAAATTATTATTATTATTATTATTATACCACATTTATATAGCGCTCTTTTCACACGGGATATGTGCGTTCAAAAGCGCTGTACATGGATGAAATCAATAATCGGAACGAACCGCATGATTATCTATCCAGACAATGAAAGATTTACAATAGATATGCAATAAATATAAAAATCACTAGCCGGACGGTCAGTGAAGGATATACAAAAAATATACAATAGATATGAAATCATAAACCGGAAGGAACGGCATGATCGTCCATCCAGTCAATGAAATATATGCAATATATATACAATAAATATAAAATCACTAACCGGTAGGAACCACATGATTATCCACCCGGTCAATGAAAGATATGGAATAGATATACAATAAATGTATAACCACTAACCGGTAGGAACCGCATGATTATCCACCCAGTCAATGAAAGATATGCAATAAATATACAATAAGTATAAAATCACCAACTGGTAGGAACCACATGATTAGTTATACCAAGTCGGTGAATTATAAGCAATATATATACAATAAATATGATATACAATAAATATGAAATCACTAACCGGTAGGAACCACATGATTATCTATTCGGTCAATGAGAGATTGATTCCTACATCATATCCCAAGGGCTGCAATGGCAAAGGAATCGTAAGGTATGAGAATTGATGATTATAAGCTACTTTCCCTAAACTGTCCTAGTAGTATATGTTGAAGAAATGTGTTTTCAGAGATCTTTTGAAACATGCCAGTGAGCTTGCATCTCTAATGCCTGATGGCAGAGCATTCCAGAGTTTTGGAGCTGCATTCATGAAACTTCTCTCACCGTATTTTACCTTACTGAAAAGCGTCGATGCTCTCAGAATTTTTACTTCTGTTGCCGGGTCATGTCAGACGTGCGGATCTTTAGCTGAATTCGTAACCTAAAGTTTGGTTGTCGGTGGGTTTCAACCATTTCCATGAATATTTATGTCAGAAAAGATGACATCATAATATTTATAAGTTGATTTTTATAATGGTGTAGGTACACGGTCCATGACTTTTCTTGGTACTGGTAGAAAATGTAGAGTCAGATCTTATATAATTTTACAAGTAAACAGAGCTGGTCCCGATCATACGACTCCAATAGGTGCCTTCAGATCTTGGTCTACTCTGTTTGCAAAGGCATGGACATTGTTTATATATGGTAAAGGGATAAGCAAACAGAGCAGACCCCTGGTAAAACAGCTTCTATTTGAGAAATCTGATCTGAGTCATATCATTTAAGAGTTTTAAATAAATAAACATATTTTTATGAATTGTATAACTATGAAAACATTCTTGTTATTCTGTTACTTTTGCTGATTAACCCTTTCCCTGTTCAGTATTCATGTAAGAAATAATGATATCATGAATATTTATAAGCTAATGTTTTAAATGGCATTTGTAGACAATATTGTTTTGATGTTGGTAGAAATTGTAGAGTCGGGCCTATTACATTTCCATAAATAAAATGAGCAGACCCAGATCATGCGTATGATCTGGGACTACGCTGTTTGCAAATTCTTGAAAACACGTTTATATTAGAGAAAGGTTTGTATTTTAAGGTGGAATGGCCCGTCATTGTTTAACTGTAGATTCCATTCATTATATAAGACCTAAATTAGCTATATGATTTTGAATAATACACAGTGAAGACCCTGGTCAGATGGTTGCTTTTTGAGTCATCTTGTCTGGGTCTACAGTTTTCAAATGTCAGTAGTTTTATTTCCCGCATTTAACAATACAAACTATTTGTTTTAAATACTGAAAATGAATTGTGTTAGACAGTTGGAGACTATATTATTATATTACTTACTCAGCCTAAATACATGTATACTGTAATTTACTAGCTAGACATAAGAAAATAGTAACGATCAAAGGTGCCAGATGGTCAGTAAATCCCCTAATTTCTCAGCAGGGGGCAAGGGTCAGTGATCACACAACTGCCATCTATCACACACTGTCAACAAAGTTATGAATTATTACGTAACAGGAATGCGTGTAATGAAACTACCTAACAATGTGCCAATTGTCTAAAGTTATGATTTGTTAAACAGTTTCCCGAAAAATAGAAGATAACTATGCTTTGACTAATTAGATCTATGGCTAAGCATAATTAAACCCTAACGATTTAAAACAGTTAGATTATTGCGAATTCTAGTTCTAAAGACAGTTTAGATTGATATTATCTAGATCTATACTAAAATACTTTTACTAGATCTGATACGGTACTTTACAGTAGCCAGAAAGAAGACATTTTACAACACATAAATGAACGCCGTGAGACTGTACATGTATATCTTAATATCTAGATCTCATTAAAACAAAACGAGATTTAAAATTCTAAATACTGTTGATCTAAATTATTCAACGGGTGTATCACAAAAGCCCCTCACTACAAAATCCCCTCTTGCAAAAAAGCCCCTCACAAAAATAGTCAGGGTTTACAAAAGCCCCTCACAAAAAACAATACTAACATTAATTGAACTTTAAGTGTTTTGTTAAGTGTACTTTTAAAAGGAGTGTGCTAATTACCTACTTAACGAATCTTTATAAGCTTGTCATTGAGCAAACAGGGTAGATCCAGATCAGATAGCTCAGTATTTTGATTTTGGTCTACTCTGTTTGAAATTTAAGAAAGTTAAGGAATTAGAAAATGGAAAAAGTTTGTGTTTAAGTTAATTGGGTTAATATTATAATAATTTATAAACAATATGGTTAATATTGCATCATTCATAGCTATTGAATCTATATTAACTGTCACAAAGCAAACATGGTTGAACCAGATCATATAGCTTTAAATTTGATTTAGGTCTACCCTGTTTGAAATAAATATAAGGAATTTCCTCCTTGTGATCTACTATAATTACTTTTATAAGTATAGAGTGTGCTAATTACCTTACTTAATGAATCTTTATAAGCTTGTCATGCATTAAACAGGATAGATCCAGATCAGATAGCTGTAATTTTGATTTTGGTCTACTTTGTCCAAATATTTTGAGTATAATGATTAATTAACAAAAATAGTGAGAGGCTTTTGTAAGCCTTGGCCATTTTAGTGAGGGACTTTTGATCGAGGGGTTTTTGTAGTGAGGGGCTTTTGTATGAGGAGCTTTTGTGGTGGAGGGCTTTTGAATGTACCCCTATTCGACATATCAGGCATGTCCAACAAATAAATAAGACGCGGCGTCTGATCAGGATCCAAACTGTTTTCAAACATTAGAGTTTTCAAGTTTGACATGGAAGGGGTTACTAGTAAATACAACTTACAATCGGAAAAGTGTGACCTATTTCAAAATAAGGAATTGGTCATGGAATTTAAGCAGGCGACACTTTGGTTTAGACATATCCGTTTAACGAAAGAATGTGGGTTTACGAGGTCCGTGGTTTGAGGTTAAGATAAATCACGTACATGTACGCTTCTTTAAAAACATTGATTAATTTAATTCGTATGCCCCTTCACTCCCAGAATTCGGTTGCCATGACATTAACAACAGTTTAGATCCAGAACAGACGTCCAATATCTCATTATCAAACCAGAACCAAAACTGATTTACACCTATATCTACGTTTTAAGAAAAAAATGAATTATCTTTTTTCATCCATAGGATACAGGTACACCATGGCAATGAATCGATTGAGCAACATCTAAATATGCAGTACATGTGTATCAAGTAGAAAGACAAAACATGTACACAGGCAGATTTTTACACAGTAAAATATTAAGCACAAGCGTAATAAAACAACCATACAAGTATTATTCGAATGACTATTGAAACTGGTTAAAACGTACATTTTAAGCTGCCGAACCAAGACTAAATAATGGAGAAAACTTCTAACTGTACAACTCACCTGGCTGAATTGATATTAGATGTATTTAGTAAATAAAATCCCTAAATTCTTTCGTCTGCCAGTACAATATTTATATAGATTTATACAGGAATCATAAGAAGACCAGTGAGGACTATTCTCATGACAGAATCACCAGTAGGTTTCTGATAATTAAAATTTAGACTGATGTGAAACTGAAAACAAAATCGATTAGGAATTAGAATCGGAACCTAAAACATAGAATCGAAATGAAGATGAATTCACTAACAATGTGCACAAACGTATGCAAACTTAATACAACTTATACAACCTAGTAACTTATTGCGTGTGTATTTTGTGTTTAACGGGTGTTCCGTGTTTCTATATAAAAAACTTGAAATTTGAACAACAAATAATTGAAATAGAAAGCATACTAGAATATCGCACCCATATTTTGCAGAAACGAATCAGACAATTCACGGCCAGGTTATATTCCAGTACAATCAAACGCGCCAAAAATAATGGATTTTAATGGATTAATTCGTGTTTGCCGAATGCAGAACATTTCGGTTTGGAATTAGTCTCAACGAACCATTTCTCGAGTGTTTTATTTCATACATTTCATATCAATTTTGCACAATATGGATGTATATATTTGTATGTACATGTAAAGTGAGAGATAGGCTGTGAAAATTAATCAAGAATATAAATATCAATCCAGGTAATGTCCAGCGCGATCCGCAGTGGTACACCGTGGTCCACGATAACACCATCGCGAACTGTGGTGATAACGATCGCGCCCGGCGACGAGTGCCCCTGGTGAGACACCATCGCGGACCCATCACAACCCGCGCTGGATTGCGGAATACCGCATTTCAGCGCGGACAAAAAAAACCTTGTACGCGTTGGATAAAATTGCGATGGGCCGCGGAAAACAAAAAGTCCACGGGACTTGTACTGTATGACAGTGGTTTCGAAACCAAACAAGTATAAAAGTCTCCTTTTTTCTAGTAAATGCTCTTTTTCGGTAGACTTATTCTTGGTCGACACGGTTTGCAATGCATTCAGACTGAGACCCCTTTTCTCGGAGAACATCTCAAATACGTACATGACTCTTCACTTAAATTCTGAGCATTAAAATGACTATAATGCATACATTGTATTTCAAATGTTTTTGGCAGGTGTTTGGATGTTTTTCACTGACAGAGCTCAGCCATGACACCAACACACGGCCAATGAGAACAACAGAGGTAAACCCAGAATATTTTGAACCTTTATATGTTAGATAACGACTCAAAACTGAGACCCAGAGTGTGACAATAAAGCACAAAATTAAATGATTGAACATTATTGTTATCAGTCTAAAATGTATTTTGGTTATTTTGTTAACCGGGATTAGTCGATTATCAATAAATGGATCAGCAACTTTGCTGTGGCACAATATTGTCGAGGATCTCAGATCAAAATATATATATTTGTATATTTAAATGTTTTATCACACCCCTATAGTGCTTCATTCCATTATTTCGCGCTTTCCGTATTACCTCTGTCTATTTATAATAACCAATCAATAATATAAATATTTGGAAATAATGAAGTCAAGCATAGAAAACATAGCAAAACCTGAAAATCATTATACTTTTATTAGAATATTGATTGGAAATACTCGTATTTTCAAGAATAAATGTTAACACATTGTTTTTCAAGAAGAGAAAAGTAAAGTTAAAATAAATAAATCTAAAATACAACAAACACCAAATTGGTTCCACACGATACATTATTATTACAATGACATAATTGTTATTTTACAATACAGTAAAGTCCCGCTAATGCGACCACCTAAAAGAGGTATAATTCTGGGTGCTAGATGCAGGTGGTAGCTTAATGCAGGATAAAAGTAGAGGAGCTTTCTGTATTACTTTTGCCATGCATTAAGCATCACCTGCTTATAAAAACACCTATGTGTATTCATTAAGTGGTCGCTTGAGATGGGTTCTACTGTACTCTGTCTCTGCCATAGGCGAATACGTGATAACCTTTGCAAACGGTTTCGATCCAAAGGAGACGCCGAGAAACGGGGCGTGCCGTCATGAGCCATTAGATATTGGAGAAAATATGAAGCAGACGATACTCTTAGCTGATAAAGTTTAGTTGTCACCGAAAGCGTTAATGTCAGTATAGCAAGAAATTGTTGGTTCAGAAAGTCGTAAGCTGCAGTCACTATTTAAAATAAGCAAACCGGTTGTGATTTTAATTCATGTAACTCTTTTGCCGCCAATGTCGTATCTATGATTACCTAAGCAAACAGTTGAGATCCAGATGAGACGCAGAGTAACGCGACGTCTCATCGGAATTCAAACTGTTTGTTACTGTGGAAATGTTTTTGAAAGAAACAAGGAGAAATTTAAAGAAAGGAAAATGATGTAGCAGACAACAAATTTTGCTGAAGACAATATTTGTCAGCGAAAATATTAAAAATCCTGAGGTATAATGTCATACAATAACAAAACACACTTAGCTATAACATCCGACACATACAAATATGCACATTCGCACTCGTGCACGCACAAACACATGGGCACACGCACATACACACACATATATATAAACAAACACACACACAGAAAACACACAACTACAACGCATATTGAATATTTTTGATTACAGGTATTCAATAACTATTTGCACACAAATACCAGTAAGTATATTAAGGAAAAAACTAAGAATATACGTAAGAGTGCGTTTGTACCCGAATGAACAATTAAATCATTATCAGGTTAAACATATGCAACAAAATATTGATAGATGTATCAGCCGAAGGTCATTTATCTATTTATTTTACAACATTAAGATAATACGGTTTACAAATAAGTGTACAAGACACATAAGAACAAAGCAATGGATTCAAAAATGTGTATTGCAATAAAAGCTATTTTTCTTATTTACGACAGACATTTTACTAATATTTAAGATATGTTCCACTCAATTCTGTCGTTTCGTAAGAAAATATAGCCAGGACTAAATCTAAACAAGAACATGAATTATAAAAACGGATTTGAATTTAAACACACTAGAGTTAGAGTCAGTGTTCTTTTACGAGATACGCCGTGTACTGCATATGAATGAAAAAGTAGTAAAAGTACAAAAATGAGTCATGCAGGAAATACCACATACAGAACAAACACTCGCCCGAACAGCAACACAAGGAAACAGCAAATGTACATGGGTAGAAAAAACAACAAGAGACGCACAAAGACAAAACAAACATTCAATAGGAGGAAGATGGAAGTACCGCCTTGGAACGGTCAGTGACAAAGTCACCGGGGGTTTAAACCGGTTTATGGGCGCCCAACCTCACCCTTATTCCATCCCCATCCTAAAAGACAAACAGTGTAAATAAACGTATCCCCTCTCCGACTAATCTACAACAACCGCGACAGCAAATACAGTGGTAAAGTGCATGTATAACAAAAAAACATTTAATTGAACATACTGTATCCACCTATCGCTAGTGTACTCAATGATTGAGCTGCAAACAGAGTAACTGTAGAAAAGTAATAAAGGGTACGACAAAAATGAAATAGTACAGATATCCGACGTTCTCCTTCCATTTCTGGATTTAAGAGGTCGCCTTCATAGAGTACTAAACCTTTCTTGTCGGCGTACATGCAAAGAGGCCAGCGTGATTGCCAACTGTAAAAGGGTTCACAACCAAACATGCAGTATGTTGTAATAATACAGGATCATATCCCTTTTTAATGAATTGTTTTATATATTTGATGAACAAAGTGAGAAAATGGGTATGTCCAATAATTCTACGAAGTTTGTAAATCACATCACCATAAAATTCAGGATGTGAAATACCGTGTCGCAAAAGTACCTTGAGATTACATTTGTACTTGCCAATAAGCGAGAGATTTCGATAGTAAAATTTAGAGAAAGTTTTTCTTAGTTTATGGTATCTATATCCTTGTTTAAGCAGTTTTTCAGTTAAAATGAGATTTCGACTGTTAAAATCGTCAATAGATGAACAAGCTCTAGCAAAACGAAAGTCAAGCAGGAACAAGACACACAAAAAAACGCAATCAAAACAACACCAACAGAAAGCAAGCAACACATCAACACACACACACAGTCGCACGCACACACAAACACACGCGTTGGGACAACACCACCACTGGGGGTTTAAATCGGTTCACGGACGTCCTAACCCCACGCTTATCTCAAAGTCACTCTACCTTAACAAATAATGTAAATAAAGGTATCCCCAGACTTCCTCACATCATAGACGACGGTAAACACAGGACAATATGTGTTGAATCGGCGTCAATAAAACATCATAGACATTATACATGGGTTATCACCTGCCAGTATGAAGATTTGTTAGAACTGCGTCAATCAAACATCGTAGACATTTTACATGGGAAATCACCTGCAAATATTTTCAACCAAATGTCATCCATGCAGACCTATGTGTGTGATGTGGTAACCCATGGAAAACACTCTTAGTTCATTTCCAAGCATCTGATTGGTCAGATTGGGAGCAAACCCACACACTTGACCAATCAGATACTTGAAAATGAGGTCAGAATGAGACTCAGAAGTTTCAAAAGCCCGGGACCTGTTTTCGGGTTTATTGTACCGGTATAACGCAAGCTCACATTAGTAATTTGTAAAGAATCTCTACGGCAAGGTAATCATAAGGGTATGTTAATATCATGTAATCCTTTGGAATGACGTGCTGATTTGGGACCGAAAGAAAACCATTCAATTATTCAAAGTTTTGTACATTATTTCTCGACAAACAAAGTCGTGATAATAGTTGCACTGATCATGCACTTTGAAATTCGTCGTGATTATAGATGCACATGTTTGTACATATTAAATGTAACAAATCAGTCGTGATCGTAGATGTACAGAGTACGCATACCTTCTCAAAATGGTCGTGATTACATATGTATAGATCACGACTCATTCTCAAATTTGTTGTAATTACATGTGTATAGATCACGCATCCATTCTCAAATTGGTCGTGATTAGATAATACAGAGCATGCATCACTTCATGTTGTCTCTTCAATTGCTTCGTGTGTGTGGAGGACTTGGTGTCTTCAGTGTTTTCTGAAAATGAATGTTCAAACTTTTAACAAATATACTAGATAAAAGTGTCAAGCCTACCTCGTGTTTAGGTGACGCTATTAGCAAACAGGCCTTCGGTTTGCTTTTAGCAAAATATTTTTTTAATCACAACTGCATTTGTCTCAGCTGAGAAGATCTCAGATGAAAAGAATATTATCTTGGAAATATGAGGACCTGCAATGCTAGGCATACATAAATACTCTCTGCAGACCTGGTAAATAACAACATAGCGTATGATATTTATAACAAAAGAATTACATATGGTTTCCACATGCATGTATGTGGAAATTTAAAGTTTCATGAATAGCTCCTTTATTTCTCCACCAAACCTTATGCTGTGACTACTCTTTAGGGTCGTCTCAAAGAGGTGATTCTAAAGAGTGTTCACAATATAGGGTTTAGTGGAGAAATGATGATTTTAGTATTTGGGCTTTTTTGCTGTAGCTATGATTACATTATTTCGCCTATGGACAATGGTAAACATATCATGAATAGATGTGTGGCAATATAACGAAATACGTAACAGTGACAAGGTTGTAGCCACAAAATGTCCGTCCTGACCAGGCTCATTTGTATATTAGAAACAAAAGCTTTATTCCAGACCCCGTCCTAAATGCAAGTTCAATGCACGCATACATGTTTATCGGTTATGATTACAATTTGTCTTTCCAAACCAATGATATTTTCCGGAAAGAAAATATAGTATGCACGCTATCCGAAACGACGTACCCAATTTCATATAAACCATAATGTCTCTACAGAAAAAAATATATACAATAAATCCTCGATAGTTCAAACACATTTAAGCAAGTTTTATTATCGTTCTTGAATTCAGACAGGTAGCAGATTAATGCAGGGTGAACGTCACACAGAAGTACCTCTAGCATTAAGCAGCCAACTGCCCAAACAGGCATCACTCTTTCATTACTAAATGTTCGAAGTTTTACTGTAACAGTATCATAAGAATACTCTCATATGCAAATAGTACATTTCCATATAAAATTTACGTTAATATTGACCTAAAAGTCAACTAAGTACTAATTTGTATAAATAAGTGTAAGTTGCACATCATTCGTGTTTTACATTATTATTATTGAATATTTAAATACAACTTATTTCGATGTTCGACAGAAAACACACTGACACAAACACAACTAATCAATCAATGCATTCAAATGATCAAGTACCTTTGAACCAACTACAGCTGACAGTGTATACAAAAAAGGATTAAGGGCGGAGTTTATCGGCACGACTAACACTGCGGTCCAGGCATAAACGTCACCAGAAATCACATGACCATCATAAGCCAATATAGCTACGAGAAAGTAGAAAATATATGTATACATACAGCATCTAAGTTGTGATAAAATGCGGGGTTGCAAAAGAGAGGTGATTGCAGAGGTGTTCTCATGCGGCTAACTACCAATTGACTTGTTTTACGTCGCTTTAACCCTTCTCTTGCTGAATTTTAAAAATACATTTCTCCTTTTTTACCTTGTTGTATAATTACATATATCTTCACTGTGTACACATATTTCGCTGTGCAATCACTCCTGTGGAGTGCACTTGTTGCACAATCAACTTGTAAATAGTTACATATATGTTATGTAAAACTGTATATTAAACAGAATAATTCATACGGGAGAATACTAAAAGCAGCCTTACCCATAACTCCAATGGGGAACCAACACAGGAAATCTGTAGTTAGAACAAGGAACAGGTTCCTTGCAATGGCAATATCATTTCTTCTTTGAGATATGTACTGTCCTATTCGTTTTGAGCTTTTTCTGATTTCTAAATATATGAAAAACTGTCCGATTGCAATCAAGATAAAGGCGACGAAGTTGAGAGCCACGAAAATTAGGAAAGAATACAACCAACCAGGAGGTCGGCGGTGTGTAAGTGGCATCGCTAGGCAAACACCGGATGTTGAGTAGAAGCTTTCTTGAAAATAATCTTTAATAAGGATTGGTACCAAGGCGATAATCACCGAAATAGTCCATGTCGCCGCTACTGCTATTCTAGACGCTCTGACACTAAATCTCCACTGTCCAAAGGGATACTTTATAACTAGAAATCTGTCCACGGTAATGAGGCACATCAATAGGACGCTTGCCTCGGAAGAAACTGTTGCAAACATGCCTGCAATGTTACACAAAATACTGTTCCTCCAGTAGTCATCCTCAATCATGTACCTAAATGGAATAAGAAATACGTACAACATCACAAGTAGAGTGTTGGAATGCACATACTAAATGCTTCGATTGGAGATGTGTAACACCTCAAGTACAGTGTAATATTTTAGCAAAGTCACAAATTGAATGTTAGAATATATACACTTCATGATTCGACGAACGATGTGTACGTGTGATCAAAATACCTACACTAGCTTTCCCTTTTACAGTAAAACATCTATAAACCGGTCGTTTAATTTAGTATAAATATAGGCCTTGGAGCCAGACGACAGCTTAACGCAGGGTGAAAGTAATGCAGAAAGCTCCTGATTTAGAATACCTTTCTGCATGACTGTCATCCTGCATTAAACACGCTACCTGCCTAAAAATATCTAAATCCTTCACTACTAAAAGTACGGTTTAGAAGTATCCATGCTTATAACGTTTTTAGTTGAGTCCGAGATCGTTCTGAAGTTTTTGATTGGTCAAAAGCTTGAGAACAAACTCAGGCGCAACTAAAAGGCTTTATAAACATTGACCCAGATTTGGGTTAACAAGCCTCGCCGGATAATGGTTAACGTCTTAGATAACTGCTTTCCCACTATCCACATTAATAGGTGCCCACTGACATTAATAGAGACTGTAACTTCAGACTGCCTGTGCAGACCATCAATCGTAAACATAATGCTCTTGTCGATGTCCATCACACAGAATTTACGAATGTGATAACATTAACCCTTCTCTTGCTGAATTTTAAAATACATTTCCCCTTCTTTACCCATGCCCTGTTGCATAATTACATGTATATTCACTGTGTACAAGTATATCGCTGTGCAATCACTGCTGTGGAGTGCATTGGTTGCACAATCAACTTGCAAATAGTGCAGACCCTGATGAGACAGCTCCTGCAGGAGCTGTCTCATCTGGGTCTTCACTATTTACAGGTAGGTATATTGACGTGAATAGCAAGCGAAGGGTTAATAGTTGCTCACTGACATTAATAGAGACTTTAACTTCAGACTGCCTGTGCAGACCATCAATCGTAAATATAATGTCCTTGTCGATGTCCATCACACAGAAAGTACAAAAATGAGTCATGCAGGAAACACCACATACAGAACAAACACTCGCCCGAACAGCAACACAAGGAAACAGCAAATGTACATAAGTAGAAAAAACAACAAGAGACGCACAAAGACAAAACAAACATACAATAGGAGGAAGATGGAAGTACCGCCTTGGAACGGTCAGTGACAAAAGTCACTGGGGGGGTTAAACCGCTTTATGGGCGCCCAACCTCACACTTATTCCATCCCCATCCTAAAAGACAAACAGTGTAAATAAACGTATCCCCTCTCCGACTAATCTACAACAACCGCGACAGCAAATACAGTGGTAAAGTGCATGTATAACGAAAAAACATTTAAGTGAACATACTGTATCCACCTATCGCTAGTGTACTCAATGATTGAGCTGCAAACAGAGTAACTGTAGAAAAGTAATAACGGGTACGACAAAAATGAAATAGTACAGATATCCGACGTTCTCCTTCCATTTCTGGATTTAAGAGGTCGCCTTCATAGAGTACTAAACCTTTCTTGTCGGCGTACATGCAAAGAGGCCAGCGTGATTGCCAACTGTAAAAGGGTTCACAACCAAACATGCAGTACGTTGTAGTACTACAGGATCATATCCCTTTTTAATGAATTGTTTTATACATTTGATGAACAAAGTGAGAAAATGGGTATGTCCAATAATTTTACGAAGTTTGTAAATCACATCACCATAAAATTCAGGATGTGAAATACCGTGTCGCAGAAGCACCTTGAGATTACATTTGTACTTGCCAATAAGCGAGAGATTTCGATAGTAAAATTTAGAGAAAGTTTTTCTTAGTTTATGGTATCTATATCCTTGCTTAAGCAGTTTTTCAGTTAAAATGAGATGTCGACTGTTAAAATCGTCAATAGATGAACAAGCTCTAGCAAAACGAATAAGTTGAGATATATAAACCCCGTAAGATGGAGCACGGGGAACATCCCCGTCAAGATGAGGAAAATTTACAATATTAAAATCAAAATCATCTCTTTTGTCATACATTTTAGAAGAAATCATTCCATTATTAATTTTAAGGTCTAGATCAAGAAACGCTGCATAATTGTCGGACGGGTTAGCTTTATTCAATTTGAGTTCTTTAGGATAAATTGTAGGAATCAGAGCATCGAAGAAAGGGTTATCTAAGTTAAAAATATCATCCAAATATCGACAAGTTTCATTGAAGGCTTTTATAACATCTTCTTGTGATTGAGGATTCAAACGCAACATGAAATCTCTCTCATAGCAGTACAAAAACAAATCTGCGACAAGTGGTGCACAATTCGTACCCATAGGAATACCAATTACCTGACGGTATATAGCATTCCCATAACGTACAAATATGTTATCCAAAAGAAAGGTTAGTGCTTCGCAAACTTCTGAGCAAGTCCAATTGGTGTAATATTTCATTTGCTCGTCAGTAAAGAAAGCTTTTTCAGCATTACATGCCAAGAATGATGTTTTTTCTCGGGCAAATACTTTCTGGATCAAGTTAGTAAGCTTATCCTTAATTAAAATATGAGGAAGAGTTGTGTACAGAGTAGAAAAATCGTACGTGCTTACAGTGGATGCAAGATACCTTTTGTTCTTAAGTTTGTTTAAGACTTCTGAAGAGTTCTTAATAGACCAGAAGAGATTTATTCCAGAATTTTCATAAGTCTTATCACAGTAGAATTTTACATGTTCCTTTACCTTCGTTAAACAAGAAGTCAAAAGTATAGACAATTTAGTAGTTGTACATGAACTAGAATTTGCAATGAAACGCGCTTTATATGGTTTTTATGTAGTTTTGGTAACCAATACATTGTAGGAAGTTTATGTTGTGTAATTTTAATATCGGTTCCAAATTGTTCACACTTTTTGACATGGTCTGAAATGATGGTCTTTTCGTCAGTGGTAACTGAAATGTATGACTTGGTATTAATAATTTCCTGCTTCAAGACATCGATATAATGTAATCGTCAAATAATAATCACATAATTCGATGCCTTATCAGCAGGAACAAAAACGTATTTTGAATGGAAATCCTGTAAACCCTTTTTAAGATGTCTAAAAGAAGTTCTAGGTTTAGGTGGAAGAAGGTGTTTATTAGAGCTGTAAAAGGAAATGCGTTTATCAATTATATCAAAAATTAGTTTTTTCCAACAAGAAAGAGCATTAGACTCAACATGTTCTCTTCGACACCATTTAATACTAAAATTTTGTAAAGCCTCCGCAATCTGAACTCGACAAGAGTTAAAATCTATCAAGGATGGTATTCTATATTTGGGACCTTTATTCAAAAGAGATCGTAGACGTTTATCTTTAATTATCTCAAAATTACCAGTAATCACATGACCAGCCGGAGAATAGCAACATTTTGAGGTGGCGCAATCTCAATTATCAGGAATATTATCATTAATATTAAGGTCGGCCACAATTTTATTATAGTTGAAAATTGTATTTCTGATGGGTTTGTTATATTTGTAGCATATGATAGGTGGTTCTGTATTTTTAAAGTATTTAGGAATAGTGTCAATTACATTTTTGTCTCTAAAAATACTTTGGAGGTCAATAAAATCAATACCTTTATTGATAAAAGGAATTTTCAAGAAGAATCTTTGGTGTTCAGATAATTTGTCAATGTGTGGTCTGAGAACATGTAGAGTAAAGCTTTGTATCAAACTAGCCGTTCCTATGAGAGGATCTGATCTAAAAATAATTTTATCGGCTTGCTCGTCAATTTCGTTTAATGAACATATAGATAAGGAGGAAAGTCTAGAAAGCATGGCATGTTTACCCGAAGTTAGGCGTAAAGTATGTAGATCAAGAAGAGTCATTTTCAAACGAGATTTTCGTTTAATATTACCATTTTTGCGAATGCCATGTGATCGAGATTTGCGTTTTCTAATAGAAAAAATTGAAAACATATCTATATCTGGTTCTTTTGAAATATTTCCTGTCTGGTAAATATTATCATTCAGTCCTAAAGGAAAAGGTGTTTGCAATTTTTTGATCCAATTTAATTCAGATATAAATCTAGCTTTCGATTTAAAGCTACTAGTCGCCTCCTTATCATATGTTATATGCTCAACAATTTGTACTAAAACATCTTTAAAAGAATGGCCAGATTTCCGAAAGTGTTGGTATAAAAAATTGTTTAGTTTACGATTTCGACACTGATATGCATGCTCACGAAATCGAGTTTTCAAAGCACGTCCTGTTTGTCCTACGTACTGTATACCGCAACTAGGCGCGTTTCAAGTTAAAACATAAATAACGTTAGTAGTAGTACAATCAACGTCTGAGTTTATCTTGACATTAAAATTTAATGTTCTACCATTAACTGTAGATTTTATAGTGGAATTACAAGAAATGTTACTACAACATATGCACCTCTTAGCAAAGCACTTTTGGATAATTGGATACACTCTGTGTCGCCTGCATAAGGACCGTTTACGGATAGAAGAAACATTTTGGATAACAGATTTTAAAGGTGAAAGTACAACTCTTGGTCCATTGAAAACACATTTATTAATAGAAAGAGATGGTATGTGAAAAGATTATGCCGACTGAAGATTAAGTTGTTTTAAACGAACAAAAGGTTGAAGGGAAGAGAAATTAGAAATATTTCTGGGTACTTGTACAGATGACACAGATTGCATATTTAAAGCTTTCAGTTCTATTCGAGGTATTTTAACTTTATCCATATTGGAAAGTGATAGAGGGGCACCTGTATTGTGTTCATCAACACGTCAATTACATTAGTGTAGCTACCAAGTGCATCAAATTGTTGGTGAACACAACACCTACCACGAGGTGCATGACATACTTATGATGATGTAAGAGACGAATGAGAGTTGTGTATGTTACTTGCATATCCTGCAAGAGAATGATAACAACATCGATTACGTGTACGGGGAGACTTTTTACGGCCACCACACGGCACAAGCAACACTGTTGTGATAATAAAAGTACAAAAATGAGTCATGCAGGAAACACCACATACAGAACAAACACTCGCCCGAACAGCAACACAAGGAAACAGCAAATGTACATAAGTAGAAAAAACAACAAGAGACGCACAAAGACAAAACAAACATACAATAGGAGGAAGATGGAAGTACCGCCTTGGAACGGTCAGTGACAAAAGTCACTGGGGGGTTAAACCGCTTTATGGGTGCCCAACCTCACACTTATTCCATCCCCATCCTAAAAGACAAACAGTGTAAATAAACGTATCCCCTCTCCGACTAATCTACGACAACCGCGACAGCAAATACAGTGGTAAAGTGCATGTATAACGAAAAAACATTTAAGTGAACATACTGTATCCACCTATCGCTAGTGTACTCAATGATTGAGCTGCAAACAGAGTAACTGTAGAAAAGTAATAAAGGGTACGACAAAAATGAAATAGTACAGATATCCGACGTTCTCCTTCCATTTCTGGATTTAAGAGGTCGCCTTCATAGAGTACTAAACCTTTCTTGTCGGCGTACATGCAAAGAGGCCAGCGTGATTGCCAACTGTAAAAGGGTTCACAACCAAACATGCAGTATGTTGTAGTACTACAGGATCATATCCCTTTTTAATGAATTGTTTTATACATTTGATGAACAAAGTGAGAAAATGGGTATTCCAATAATTTTACGAAGTTTGTAAATCACATCACCATAAAATTCAGGATGTGAAATACCGTGTCGCAGAAGCACCTTGAGATTACATTTGTACTTGCCAATAAGCGAGAGATTTCGATAGTAAAATTTAGAGAAAGTTTTTCTTAGTTTATGGTATCTATATCCTTGCTTAAGCAGTTTTTCAGTTAAAATGAGATTTCGACTGTTAAAATCGTCAATAGATGAACAAGCTCTAGCAAAACGAAGAAGTTGAGATATATAAACCCCGTAAGATGGAGCACGGGGAACATCCCCGTCAAGATGAGGAAAATTTACAATATTAAAATCAAAATCATCTCTTTTGTCATACATTTTAGAAGAAATCATTCCATTATTAATTTTAAGGTCTAGATCAAGAAACGCTGCATAATTGTCGGACGGGTTAGCTTTATTCAATTTGAGTTCTTTAGGATAAATTGTAGGAATCAGAGCATCGAAGAAAGGGTTATCTAAGTTAAAAATATCATCCAAATATCGACAAGTTTCATTGAAGGCTTTTATAACATCTTCTTGTGATTGAGGATTCAAACGCAACATGAAATCTCTCTCATAGCAGTACAAAAACAAATCTGCGACAAGTGGTGCACAATTCGTACCCATAGGAATACCAATTACCTGACGGTATATAGCATTCCCATAACGTACAAATATGTTATCCAAAAGAAAGGTTAGTGCTTCGCAAACTTCTGAGCAAGTCCAATTGGTGTAATATTTCATTTGCTCATCAGTAAAGAAAGCTTTTTCAGCATTACATGCCAAGAATGATGTTTTTTCTCGGGCAAATACTTTCTGGATCAAGTTAGTAAGCTTATCCTTAATTAAAATATGAGGAAGAGTTGTGTACAGAGTAGAAAAATCGTACGTGCTTACAGTGGATGCAAGATACCTTTTGTTCTTAAGTTTGTTTAAGACTTCTGAAGAGTTCTTAATAGACCAGAAGAGATTTATTCCAGAATTTTCATAAGTCTTATCACAGTAGAATTTTACATGTTCCTTTACCTTCGTTAAACAAGAAGTCAAAAGTATAGACAATTTAGTAGTTGTACATGAACTAGAATTTGCAATGAAACGCGCTTTATATGGTTTTTATGTAGTTTTGGTAACCAATACATTGTAGGAAGTTTATGTTGTGTAATTTTAATATCGGTTCCAAATTGTTCACACTTTTTGACATGGTCTGAAATGATGGTCTTTTCGTCAGTGGTAACTGAAATGTATGACTTGATATTAATAATTTCCTGCTTCAAGGCATCGATATAATGTAATCGTCAAATAATAATCACATAATTCGATGCCTTATCAGCAGGAACAAAAACGTATTTTGAATGGAAATCCTGTAAACCCTTTTTAAGATGTCTAAAAGAAGTTCTAGGTTTAGGTGGAAGAAGGTGTTTATTAGAGCTGTAAAAGGAAATGCGTTTATCAATTATATCAAAAATTAGTTTTTTCCAACAAGAAAGAGCATTAGACTCAACATGTTCTCTTCGACACCATTTAATACTAAAATTTTGTAAAGCCTCCGCAATCTGAACTCGACAAGAGTTAAAATCTATCAAGGATGGTATTCTATATTTGGGACCTTTATTCAAAAGAGATCGTAGACGTTTATCTTTAATTATCTCAAAATTACCAGTAATCACATGACCAGCCGGAGAATAGCAAAATTTTGAGGTGGCGCAATCTCAATTATCAGGAATATTATCATTAATATTAAGGTCGGCCACAATTTTATTATAGTTGAAAATTGTATTTCTGATGGGTTTGTTATATTTGTAGCATATGATAGGTGGTTCTGTATTTTTAAAGTATTTAGGAATAGTGTCAATTACATTTTTGTCTCTAAAAATACTTTGGAGGTCAATAAAATCAATACCTTTATTGATAAAAGGAATTTTCAAGAAGAATCTTTGGTGTTCAGATAATTTGTCAATGTGTGGTCTGAGAACATGTAGAGTAAAGCTTTGTATCAAACTAGCCGTTCCTATGAGAGGATCTGATCTAAAAATAATTTTATCGGCTTGCTCGTCAATTTCGTTTAATGAACATATAGATAAGGAGGAAAGTCTAGAAAGCATGGCATGTTTACCCGAAGTTAGGCGTAAAGTATGTAGATCAAGAAGAGTCATTTTCAAACGAGATTTTCGTTTAATATTACCATTTTTGCGAATGCCATGTGATCGAGATTTGCGTTTTCTAATAGAAAAAATTGAAAACATATCTATATCTGGTTCTTTTGAAATATTTCCTGTCTGGTAAATATTATCATTCAGTCCTAAAGGAAAAGGTGTTTGCAATTTTTTGATCCAATTTAATTCAGATATAAATCTAGCTTTCGATTTAAAGCTACTAGTCGCCTCCTTATCATATGTTATATGCTCAACAATTTGTACTAAAACATCTTTAAAAGAATGGCCAGATTTCCGAAAGTGTTGGTATAAAAAATTGTTTAGTTTACGATTTCGACACTGATATGCATGCTCACGAAATCGAGTTTTCAAAGCACGTCCTGTTTGTCCTACGTACTGTATACCGCAACTAGGCGCGTTTCAAGTTAAAACATAAATAACGTTAGTAGTAGTACAATCAACGTCTGAGTTTATCTTGACATTAAAATTTAATGTTCTACCATTAACTGTAGATTTTATAGTGGAATTACAAGAAATGTTACTACAACATATGCACCTCTTAGCAAAGCACTTTTGGATAATTGGATACACTCTGTGTCGCCTGCATAAGGACCGTTTACGAATAGAAGAAACATTTTGGATAACAGATTTTAAAGGTGAAAGTACAACTCTTGGTCCATTGAAAACACATTTATTAATAGAAAGAGATGGTATGTGAAAAGATTATGCCGACTGAAGATTAAGTTGTTTTAAACGAACAAAAGGTTGAAGGGAAGAGAAATTAGAAATATTTCTGGGTACTTGTACAGATGACACAGATTGCATATTTAAAGCTTTCAGTTCTATTCGAGGTATTTTAACTTTATCCATATTGGAAAGTGATAGAGGGGCACCTGTATTGTGTTCATCAACACGTCAATTACATTAGTGTAGCTACCAAGTGCATCAAATTGTTGGTGAACACAACACCTACCACGAGGTGCATGACATACTTATGATGATGTAAGAGGCGAATGAGAGTTGTGTATGTTACTTGCATATCCTGCAAGAGAATGATAACAACATCGATTACGTGTACGGGGAGACTTTTTACGGCCACCACACGGCACAAGCAACACTGTTGTGATAATAAAAGTACAAAAATGAGTCATGCAGGAAACACCACATACAGAACAAACACTCGCCCGAACAGCAACACAAGGAAACAGCAAATGTACATAAGTAGAAAAAACAACAAGAGACGCACAAAGACAAAACAAACATACAATAGGAGGAAGATGGAAGTACCGCCTTGGAACGGTCAGTGACAAAAGTCACTGGGGGTTAAACCGCTTTATGGGCGCCCAACCTCACACTTATTCCATCCCCATCCTAAAAGACAAACAGTGTAAATAAACGTATCCCCTCTCCGACTAATCTACGACAACCGCGACAGCAAATACAGTGGTAAAGTGCATGTATAACGAAAAAACATTTAAGTGAACATACTGTATCCACCTATCGCTAGTGTACTCAATGATTGAGCTGCAAACAGAGTAACTGTAGAAAAGTAATAAAGGGTACGACAAAAATGAAATAGTACAGATATCCGACGTTCTCCTTCCATTTCTGGATTTAAGAGGTCGCCTTCATAGAGTACTAAACCTTTCTTGTCGGCGTACATGCAAAGAGGCCAGCGTGATTGCCAACTGTAAAAGGGTTCACAACCAAACATGCAGTATGTTGTAGTACTACAGGATCATATCCCTTTTTAATGAATTGTTTTATACATTTGATGAACAAAGTGAGAAAATGGGTATGTCCAATAATTTTACGAAGTTTGTAAATCACATCACCATAAAATTCAGGATGTGAAATACCGTGTCGCAGAAGCACCTTGAGATTACATTTGTACTTGCCAATAAGCGAGAGATTTCGATAGTAAAATTTAGAGAAAGTTTTTCTTAGTTTATGGTATCTATATCCTTGCTTAAGCAGTTTTTCAGTTAAAATGAGATTTCGACTGTTAAAATCGTCAATAGATGAACAAGCTCTAGCAAAACGAAGAAGTTGAGATATATAAACCCCGTAAGATGGAGCACGGGGAACATCCCCGTCAAGATGAGGAAAATTTACAATATTAAAATCAAAATCATCTCTTTTGTCATACATTTTAGAAGAAATCATTCCATTATTAATTTTAAGGTCTAGATCAAGAAACGCTGCATAATTGTCGGACGGGTTAGCTTTATTCAATTTGAGTTCTTTAGGATAAATTGTAGGAATCAGAGCATCGAAGAAAGGGTTATCTAAGTTAAAAATATCATCCAAATATCGACAAGTTTCATTGAAGGCTTTTATAACATCTTCTTGTGATTGAGGATTCAAACGCAACATGAAATCTCTCTCATAGCAGTACAAAAACAAATCTGCGACAAGTGGTGCACAATTCGTACCCATAGGAATACCAATTACCTGACGGTATATAGCATTCCCATAACGTACAAATATGTTATCCAAAAGAAAGGTTAGTGCTTCGCAAACTTCTGAGCAAGTCCAATTGGTGTAATATTTCATTTGCTCGTCAGTAAAGAAAGCTTTTTCAGCATTACATGCCAAGAATGATGTTTTTTCTCGGGCAAATACTTTCTAGATCAAGTTAGTAAGCTTATCCTTAATTAAAATATGAGGAAGAGTTGTGTACAGAGTAGAAAAATCGTACGTGCTTACAGTGGATGCAAGATACCTTTTGTTCTTAAGTTTGTTTAAGACTTCTGAAGAGTTCTTAATAGACCAGAAGAGATTTATTCCAGAATTTTCATAAGTCTTATCACAGTAGAATTTTACATGTTCCTTTACCTTCGTTAAACAAGAAGTCAAAAGTATAGACAATTTAGTAGTTGTACATGAACTAGAATTTGCAATGAAACGCGCTTTATATGGTTTTTTATGTAGTTTTGGTAACCAATACATTGTAGGAAGTTTATGTTGTGTAATTTTAATATCGGTTCCAAATTGTTCACACTTTTTGACATGGTCTGAAATGATGGTCTTTTCGTCAGTGGTAACTGAAATGTATGACTTGGTATTAATAATTTCCTGCTTCAAGACATCGATATAATGTAATCGTCAAATAATAATCACATAATTCGATGCCTTATCAGCAGGAACAAAAACGTATTTTGAATGGAAATCCTGTAAACCCTTTTTAAGATGTCTAAAAGAAGTTCTAGGTTTAGGTGGAAGAAGGTGTTTATTAGAGCTGTAAAAGGAAATGCGTTTATCAATTATATCAAAAATTAGTTTTTTCCAACAAGAAAGAGCATTAGACTCAACATGTTCTCTTCGACACCATTTAATACTAAAATTTTGTAAAGCCTCCGCAATCTGAACTCGAAGTTTACCCATGCCCTGTTGTATAATTACATGTATATTCACTGTGTACAAGTATATCGCTGTGCAATCACTGCTGTGGAGTGCATTGGTTGCACAATCAACTTGTAAATAGTGCAGACCCTGATGAGACAGCTCCTGCAGGAGCTGTCTCATCTGGGTCTTCACTATTTACAGGTAGGTATATTGACGTGAATAGCAAGCGAAGGATTAATAGTTGCTCACTGACATTAATAGAGACTTTAACTTCAGACTGCCTGTGCAGACCATCAATCGTAAACATAATGTCCTTGTCGATGTCCATCACACAGAAGTTACAAATGTGATAACATTAAAATCTATCCTTTTTATATTAGTTCAAGTATTATTTTTCTGGATAATAATATAAATATTACGTCCCTTTGATGGATGACAGTATACAATTGAACCCTCAACACGTTATATCGGGAAATAATAATATTCTGACACTCTCAGTAGGATCTGATATTTAGATCTAAAAGTATTGTTGAATTGAAAATGTATTATCCTAAAATGAAAATTGTTCTCAGCTCAGTCTTATTTGCAGCGCCGCTTTCATTACTTTTTTAGTTGTTTACTTATTTTAAACCATTGATCGAATGCAATTTCCGGGAAATTGTGTTAATCATTTAAAACATCAACCTATAAACTAGCATCGTAAGTTCGCAACATAGATATTTTCGTAAACATCACAACATTAAAGTGGATAGTATTACCTCTAGTCAAGTGTATGTAAGTGTATAAATAAACTATCACGCAACTACCAGATATTCTGACTAAACCATTAATATATAAATGAAGGTTTGCAGGTTGTTGGTTCCATTCCATCAAAACTCTTCTGTATATGAAACACCTAACAGAAGAATATTCGGATATACACACCCACCTTATGCAAGTCATTTGGAAAAATCAGATATCCTAAGTGCCCAACTAGAATTTGAACACTCAGTGGAGAGGGACTGGGGCTGAAGATAGTTAGGAAACGATTATAACGACTCGGTAACGGAGGGTTTACTTTATGTGAACTTAACGAATATCTAATTTTGTCAGACATAGTTATAGCTTTATCTACGACTTGTGTTTATTATATGGCAAAGCGCTGCATGGCATGTTTGGTTATTGATCCCTTTACAGTCGGTATACACGTTTTCCTCTTTGCTTGTGCGATGTATGCCGAGAGTAGTACTCTTTGACGGTATACTCTTAAACACAGAAAAGGGTGAGCTTACCAGACTCATATATTGCCTTTGCACTATCATGCATTTAACGGCTTTCCTGCAGTTACTGCGACTTCAGCAAAGGCATTGAGTAGCTATGTTTTACATTAATTCCTGTGCTTACCGTCTTTTATGTGTACCCGTCGGGGATTTACACTGTTTAACCATGACGTTTAGATAAGTGTGAGGTTAGGACGTCCGCAAACCGGTTACCGTTCCAAGGCGGTATACTCCTTGGCACCCTTACTTTCTGTTTGTCTTGTGACTTTGTGCTTTAGTGCTTGTTGATGTTTAAAATTATTATCTCTTATACAGATGCGTATGTTGATGTTTGAAATGTCCATCTCGATCTATCGATGTTTTGGTGGTCGTTGCGTCTTGTGTGTGGCTTCCTTGTTTGATTTTACTACTTTATCATTAATTACACATTCATGCCTACAAAGATATACATATATTAAATAACGACAAACTGTATGACTTACCTGTTTCGGAAACTTATATCTGCTATTGCAATAATAATCAGGTAAACACCCATGAGAAAGTCGGAGGCTGCAAGATTCAGCACAAACATTCCAAAACCTTTCTGCACTCTCTCTCTGTTGTGGATTACACGATAAATGAAAGTTACAGCGTTAGCAAAAACAGCCGCTGCTCCAATCATCCAAAGGAGTGTTTGAAGGATTGAGTTCCTCATCAAATCTTCACACGAAGAGAACTCATCTTCATGTGGCCAACAATTCTCACTCTGCACTGTGCTTGGTTTGTAACAGCAGAATTTGAATGCAGGAGACCGAATTCGCTGTAAGTCTGTTACTCCGAAAAACAGCGTCAAATCAAACTCCACAATTTCGTTTCCTTCGAAGTTTATTTCCAGGACAGTTAAGTTTTTAAAGGCATATGAATGAATTGTGTTTATTTTATTGTTGGAAATATCTAAAGTATTTAACTTTAATCCGGAAAACGTATTTGGCAAAATTTGGGAAAGTGCTGTTTTTGTTATCGAAAGATTATCTAAATAGCTAAGCATTCGAAATACTGATGGTTCTAATTCTGAAAGAAGGGCATTTCCTTCCAGATTTAACACGCTGATATATCTTAATCCGAAAAACGCATCTTTACTTAAAACTTTAAATTTGTTAAAACTCAGATCAAGATGGATCAAACTTGTTGCATTGGTGAACGTCATTTCCTTGATTGATGTCAATTTACATCGTTTTGCATATAGCTTTAACAGATACGGGAACTCTTTCTGAAGAGCAAACATTCCGTCCTCAAAGACCGTGTTATTACTTATATCTAGTACACGTATTGTTGAATGAAGATCAACTAGGTCATTCTCTTCTATTCCATTCGACTGGCAATTAGCAATGTATGGTTTACACGAGCATCTTGCGACACACTTAAAATCACACATTGCCTCGTCATCATTATACGGACACTGGCTTATCCCATTGCAAGTATGGATTAAAGGTATATGAATGTTGGATGAACTGCATTTATAATCCCATGCATTCCTTGGGAGCGAAGCATCTGAAAAGAAATGATATGGGACATAATAATAAACGCCATGTTTTCCGAATTTTCGGTCACTTGACTTATCAAGAAACAATTATGGATGCATTCATCTAAGTGGTCTCCATTATGATAGGAAATGAAAGATGTTGACGTCGTTTATCCAGGGACGACGTGACGTCATTTCCTGAATTATATGACGTCATTTTCTGGAAAGTTATACCAACGTAATTTATCTACCTACAACAGGAACAAATACAGAGCTACTCAATAAATGCACAACAATTAAAGAAAACATTGACAAATAACACATATATGCAAGAACAAAACCGCAATGGCGTTTGAGACTGAACACACTAATTATTTATGTAAAAAATTAAACAAGTTGGCAATTTATATGTCTGCTTCAATACCTTGTTGGTCTTCCCGCGTATTGAAGCAGAGAAATAATACTTCCATGTGCAAGACATGTTACGCATTGCAAATCGGAAAGGTTCAGACAACCACCGAAGATGCCAACTACCTGACAGTTACACACCCGAAATGTAATGGCAGAATGTAATTAACTAAAATGCCAAAGGGATGTACTATCAAGTTAAATATTTAACAATACATACCCACATATAAATTGAAACCTCTAAAACGGTATACTTACGAGACATCCCGTAAAACATTAATATTTTCTCAGTCCGCATGTACTAATGTCCCGCCAACTTGTTTATTTTTAACAGAAATTAATTAATGTTTTCAGTCTCATCCCCTTTGCGTTTTCGTTTTTGCATACGTGTGTTATTTGTCAGTGTTTTCTTTAATTGTAGCGCGTTTACGAATCGCAATGTGTATTTGTTCATGCTGTAGGTAGATGAATGGTGTTGGTGGGTCGGAATATGACGCCACGTTATTAAAGGAAATGACATCACGCCGTCCCTGGATGGACGACGTCAACATCATTTCTTATCGTAGTGGAGGCAACTTAGTTGAATTCATGCAGAATTGTTTCTTGATAAAGGTTAAGTGACCGAACATTCGGAAATAAAGAGTGTTTATTATTATTACGTATTATCAAAGTTCCCATTGGAGACATTTACAGGATTTATAAACATATATATTTATATATATCAATCTGATACCATTAACTTTCAAATGAAATAGTGACGCTATTTAAATATCTGTTATTTGTGGCACAATTTGTCACAAATGCCAACAGAGTAAAGGAACAGCATTGAAATGTATGTTGCACAGTTTGACAAACAATACGCGACACTCCGACATGCCAAGATGCACTCGCACATCAAATTTGGCATTCCTACTTCAACTAATATAACCGATATGCTCTGGACAAATTGTACACTGAAACACGGAAATACTGACACACAGACCACGGACCACGGACACACGGACAAACACACATACATACAGTTCGATTACTAGATTCCTCCAAAGCAAGCTTTGGGTGATTAATATTTAGATAAAATGCGACTTCAACATTTATTATTTACGCCAGCTAATGGAACAGCAACTTCATTGTTCTTGTATGAAGTTAACGTCAGATTACCTTTACATAATGACGGGAATAACTTCGAACCGATGTTAGCAATTATGTCCAAGCTTTTGACGATGATATTTGTTTCCTTCGTGCTAGTCGTCACATTGGCCCGTCCCTGCATTGTAGTGTCTACGCGCATGTGATACACGTGATCGACAGAAGTGTTCCGAAATACATTCGTTACAAATTGCCTTGAGACAAATTCTAATTCCAGATTAATAACATTTATACAAGGTTCGTGTTTAAAGCGTTCAATTAATACATATTCTATCAGTTCACTCTCTGATATAAATCTTTCCTCGTCTGCTAAGTTGAAAGCCTCGTTGTATGGATGTATTTCCCTTACAGTGACCGTTAATCTATTGATGGTATCAAGGTATTTTATTGCATAAAGTTTAACACCCGTGGAATGAAATTGCCTTGCAAACGCGTAAATAGTTAATTTAATGTCTTCATTTAGTGTGTCATAGTAAACAAATGCAAGGGTACAACCATTGCCACCAACACACCCTGAAAAAAGACAGAGCATCTTTTGTACAAAATTTGCAGAACGTTCTAAGAAATTAGACGTTTGGTGTAACAGACGATTTATAAATATAAGCTAACCCAGGGTTCATTTAAATTTTAATCAAACTCAATAAGCAACTTGTACAAGTGACAAATGCATTTATTAGTACTGCTAATTACATGATTATACTGAACTCATGAAAAACGTAAAAATACGTCATGCTAAGTAATAGTGCACATCTTTGTAAAACGTAACTAGATAAAACATGTATAGAACCAAAAAGGCTTTACGACATTTGACATACAGTTCTATGAAAAACTTTACATATGTATATGCACTTTAACCCTTCGCTTGCTATTCACGTCAATATACCTACCTGTGAATAGTGAAAACCCAGATGATACAGCTCCTGAGTAATATGATATATTACTACTCTCCGCCACCCACAAAAAAAAAAAAAAAACAGACTACCAATGGGGCCCCTCTACTATGTGGTTTTTTGTGAAAATTTTTTAGAAATCTAGGGAGGTACAGAAGAACTAAATCAGGGGAGGAAAAAACAAAAAAAAACAGACTACCAATGGGGCCCCTCTACTATGTGGTTTTTTACTAAAATGTGAGCGCAGCGAACGCCAAGGCGTATGCCGCTAAAAAGAGGTACAGCGGAATCTTTTATTTTCAAGGTGTGAAAAAAAAAAATATTTTTACCCCCATCAGGATTTTTTAAAACCCCATTTTACTTAAGCATATACAATATGTCACTACTTCAGGACACAACAAAATTCCTCCGCCACCACGAGGGAAATTTTTTTTTTTAAAAAATCCTTTAAAAATGAAGCAACCAACGGCGCCGATATATCCCGAATTACCAGTAGAGGATGGACAAAATTATAGATTACAAAAAATATCAGAGATTGAAAGAATATTAATTAATGAAAGAGATACAAGAAAATCATTACGAAAAAAATATAAAAGAGGAATAAATATTACTGAAGGGGTTGATACCACATTAATATCAACTAGTATTATTTTAGCAGGAATTGGAGTAGCAGTTCCTATTCTGTTACCATTACAAATAGTGGCTGTAGCATGTGGAGGAATTGGTGTATGTGTTAAAATAATAAGAAGAAAATTAATGACAAAAGCACAAAAACATTGTAATGTTAAAATGATAGCAGAAAGTAAATTAAATAGTATTAGAGATATTATTTCTAAATCTCTTCAAGATGGAGAAATAAGCCCTGAAGAATTTAAATTAGTTTTAACTGAAATGGAAAAATATTCTAAACTTAAAGAAGAAATCAGATCAATAAAAAAATCAGACCTAGGGAAATCAGGTTCAGGAATAACTGAGGATGAAAAAAAAAATTGATCGAGAAGATAAAAGAAGATATGTTAAACAGTTTAAAAACAGCATAATTTATACAATTAATAATAATTATGTTACTAATAATTATAGATATGAAAATTCACCACCAATTTATTCCGAATAAAAATGGCTGAAGGTGGATTTGATTATAATGAACCAGATTATCATGAAGACTCTGAAAAAGATGTTTATAATGATGATAATGATATGATTGCAGATGATGAATTTAACAGAACCATACAAAACCAATCCGCTCATATCGAAGATATTAATGATGAAGATATAAGAACACAATTAATAGTGGAACAGAAACAATCAATAGTTAAAAGATATTACGAGATGATAAAAGAAAAATATGGATTAGACCCAGTTCGTATAGATATTACAAACTTTGAACTTGGTCCTGATAATAAAACATTATTTTTAAAGGTTGGAGATAGAGAAATTAGAATCACATCCAAAAGAGGAGGTTTTATTGCTTTGAGTGGTATTGCAAAAGATATTGGTGTGGGTGGAACTGATGCAGTTAGAGATTTATTAAATTTAGCAGATTATAACAGTAAAACTAAAAAATTATCTACCAAAGCTGTTGCAGCTTTACAAAATACAAGAGATGAAATTAATAATACAGGACAAGAAATTCCAATGCAAGATCTTTCTTCAGAACAAGATGTTCAAAATTTATTAACAACAACAAATAGATCAGAAACTGCTTTGAAAGAAGTAGTTGAAGAAATAGAAACTGCACCTAAAGAAGTACAAACAGATATAACAAAAAGAGAAGTGGATGGTATTCTTAAAGCAATGACAACAGCAAAAGAAGAGATTGCAAATCAATTAGCAAAACTGAATGAAACAAATAAACATATAGCAAGAGAAAAAGAAAAATTAGAACAAGCAAAAGAAGATAATAATGAATTTCAAATAGAAAGGATAAGTAATCGAATAAGAGAATTGGAAGGTGAGAGAAGTGCTAGATTAGAAGCAATTAATATTAATAAAGAAAAAATACGTAGTCAAGTAAATAGAATAAAAGAAACCATCAATAAAATATTGAGAGAAGACACGACATTAGCTGAAAGAATAAAAACTTTATTCAGGGAACAAGGAATTACGATTGTTAGCGTTTTAACCGCCTTTGGAATGATTATTGGTCTTATTGTTGAAACCGTTATACCCGGTGGAGGAGGAGGATCTATAACACCAAAACCACCACCAAAAGGTGATGGTGTGAAAGATTGGATAAAAAAACAATTAGATAATATTGGAAAATTATTAGCTAAATTAGCTGGTAAAGCAGCAGCGGCATTACCAGGTATAATAGGGGCTATCGTATCATGGTTATTATCCACAACAGGTAAAGTTGTTAATTGGCTCGCTAATAATCTATGGGTTTTATTAGTTTTAGTTATCGGGTTATTATTTACGGCTGTGAAAGAGTATCTTAATGATAAAAAAATAAAAACGTAAGACCTACTACTATACTTCCTACTATTATTGCCGTTTTATTATCTACATGTTCAATATTTTTGGAAGTTGATGATTTAGAAACATGTTCCGCTTTAGCCTCTAACTTTGCCCCGATGTTTTTAATATATGAATTAATTTGAGCTGGTTGCGACCGTTTAGTCGTTGTTCCTTTCAAATCTACATTTTGTCTCGGTGGAATAGGTTTAATATTAACATCATTATTTAAACCGAGTTCTTGTTGATCCGTTGCAACAACGATTTCATTATTATAATCTTGAATTGTTCCTATTCGTAATTCCATATTACTCGGAGACATATACAAGTCTATTCCATATACAAAATCAACTTTACTTTTAGCATATTTTAATGTGTTTTGATATCTCGTAATTTGACTCGGTAAATCTAGGGGGCTATTGATAGCATCCTCAACATTTGCTAAGAATTGTTTTTGAGCGTCAAAAGCAGTTCCTGTTCCAAGTATGTTTGTTCTCGTTTGAGATTGAGAACCGAGGATAGCCCAACAATAGGTTCTTATAGACTCGTTTATACGTTGAACACCCGCTTGTGTAAAACCTTTTGATGTATCAAGAATAAAAGTAGTCCAAGCATCTTTAACACCATCATCTTGTTGAAGATAATCTATGTGAACTTTCTTAGGAGGGTCATAATGACATGATGTAACACCACAATGTCTATCCCCCGGTACTTCGGCTCCGAATGTCATCTTAGTTAAATCAAGAACAGCCACTTTATTATCAGTAGTATGTTTACTAGAATTATCATGCCTAAAATCTGTTCTTGTCCAGGCTATATGACCGCTAGTATATACATCTCCGAGACCATCTCCATTTGGAAATAACTTTTGTCGCCAGTCTGCGTTAGGATCTACATTAAATTCTTTACATATACGTTCATACGCTTCACGGTCATAACTATTGTTAAAAGCATTCCAGCTTTCGTCTTGTGGTAGAGCGATACCTAATTCAAAGAGTATCCGTCTTGTTTGATAATAAACATGAAAATTGAAGAAAGAAGAAATCAATGCATCTTTATTTAATAAATGATCTTCATAACTTACACCACAACCCGTACTAGCACACCATATTGCAAAGTTAAGTTGATTTTGATAGAATAAAAACCAGTCTGTGTTCCATCGTTGTACTATAGCATCTGATGCTACGTGTGGTAATTTGTATTTTTTAAATAAATCTAGGAAATTTGCATTGAAACTTTTTCCATCTGATGTAATAACGATGGATTGTTTCGTGAGGGTAATAATCTTTTTATTAAACGCACCTCCATGGATATATTGAGCTTCATTATTGTACTTGAAGGGATTTTGGATTGACATTTTAAAACATTAAAAAAAGCAAACTAAAAAAAATGTATCATACAATTTCAAATATTGATAAAACTATTAACTTACAACAATATATTGATAATAGAAATGGAGATAAATATATTGGATTGAAAAGTATTACGTACGGTGTAGGTTGGTATAATATTGTTAATGAAAGTATACAAAAGGTGGGCGAGAGACCTATTCAAATTCCAGATGGTTATTATAGTTTTCAACAATTATCGGATTTTTTAAAAACTTATAATATTACATTAACTGTTAACGAAACGAATGGTATTGCATTTTTAGTTTCTACCAATGAATTTAAAATAAGTAAAGATTTGAACTTTATATTAGGATTTGGTAAACTGACATTTACCGCTAATGATATACACATCGGTGAGAGAAGTATAGATTTCGCTATCTATAAATCCTTGTATCTTTATTTGGAACAAGTTAGTACTTATCATAATTATCTTGATGGTATGCCGAGTACCTTGTTAGCAGTTATTCCAGTTGAGAATAAAGAATTTGGTGAGATAACAACGATGAGACTGGAGAATCCTGAATACAAACTGTTAAATAATGGTTGTATAACTGAATTAAAATTAGAAATAAGAGATGAAAATAATAAAAAAATAAATAATCATTTACCAATTAATTGTGTTTTAGAGTCAAAACCTCTCTGGTACCCTCAAGCTTCAAAAACTATCTAATAAAATGAGTATATTTGGAACTAAAAAAATAATATATAAAGGTGTTAGTTCTAATAATTCAGAACTTAAAAAAGAAATTAATCATGTGAGGAACGTTTTAGTTCCAGAGTTGTTAAATAGACAACGTGTTGATAATTTAGCGTTGAAAGAAGAAATTAATAAATTTAGGGGCGTAGTTCCACAAATATATAATAGACAACATGTTGATAATTTAGCGCTGAAAGAAGAAATTAATAATTTGCGGAACGTTTTAGTTCTGAGAGTAGATGAATTGTATGATAGAGATAATAGAAATATAATAAGCTTATGTGCTGAAAGTAAGGGGAGATTACAAGATGGTGAAGTATTTAGTTTTGGTAATGGTGGTAAAGAAGTAGGGGTCGGTTATGTTATGAATTTTAAAGGTCAGATAATAGGCATGGGTTAGCAAGTAAAAGAACAAACATTGATGATGTAACTGTTATAGTATCTGTTAATGGAATTGAATATAAAGATTATGGTATAAGCCTAAATAATCTTCCAAGAAAACATGATAATTATGATACACCACTAAAAATTTATGCTGGCGATGTAATTGATTTTGTTTGTAAAAGTAATAATTCTTCATGTGTTAATACAGTGGTGTCAATAATAATTGAATTATTTATCTAAAAAAAATATCCTTAAAAATGTCGGCCTACGGAGAAAAATTAAATCCTTACAGAAAAATAAGGGAACCGAGAGGTGTAAAAGGAATTAGACAGAGCGTCGTAATAACTAATAATCCTTCAACTATTGATCAGAATCAACAGTTATTAGTGAGATTCCCTAACCTAGGGGATAATGATGTTATATTGACGATTTTAACAGTCGAAATCTCATTTTAACTGGAAAACTGCTTAAACAAGGATATAGATACCATAAACTAAGAAAAACTTTCTCTAAATTTTACTATCGAAATCTCTCGCTTATTGGCAAGTACGGGTGTAATCTCAAGGTACTTTTGCGACACGGTATTTCACATCCTGAATTTTATGGTGATGTGATTTACAAACTTCGTAGAATTATTGGACATACCCATTTTCTCACTTTGTTTATCAAATATATAAAACAATTCATTAAAAAGGGATATGATCCTGTATTATTACAACATACTGCATGTTTGGTTGTGAACCCTTTTACAGTTGGCAATCACGCTGGCCTCTTTGCATGTACGCCGACAAGAAAGGTTTAGTACTCTATGAAGGCGACCTCTTAAATCCAGAAATGGAAGGAGAACGTCGGATATCTGTACTATTTCATTTTTGTCGTACCCTTTATTACTTTTCTACAGTTACTCTGTTTGCAGCTCAATCATTGAGTACACTAGCGATAGGTGGATACAGTATGTTCAATTAAATGTGTTTTTGTTATACATGCACTTTACCACTGTATTTGCTGTCGCGGTTGTTGTAGATTAGTCGGAGAGGGGATACGTTTATTTACACTGTTTGTCTTTTAGGATGGGGATGGAATAAGGGTGAGGTTGGGCGCCCATAAACCGGTTTAAACCCCCGGTGACTTTTGTCACTGACCGTTCCAAGGCGGTACTTCCATCTTCCTCCTATTGAATGTTTGTTTTGTCTTTGTGCGTCTCTTGTTGTTTTTTCTACCCATGTACATTTGCTGTTTCCTTGTGTTGCTGTTCGGGCGAGTGTTTGTTCTGTATGTGGTATTTCCTGCATGACTCATTTTTGTACTTTTATAGTACCCGGAACAGTTAGATTAGCATTTGAAATTGAACTTAAATCTAAGGACGTAAATTCTACTATATATCAAAACTTAGGAAGATCAATAATTAAAAAAATGACCATTCGTATAAGTGGAAATGAAGTTATGTCAATCGAAGATAGTGATATTTATCATTGTTATGTTGATTTATGGAAAACGCCTACCGAACGCGCAAACATGGCTTATCAAGGTCTTGGTAAAGTAAACATGTTAAAACACAGAGTTGGAGCGGGAAATGCTGGTGCGGACAAAGAAGACGAAGCTATAGCTGACGCGTATAAAAATAGATTTTGTATTCCGTTAGACTTTGAACTATTAGAAACGCATATGCCATTTTATCAGTCTGGTCTCGGTGATAGACTTGAGTATGAACTTACATTCAATGATTATAATAAAGTTATTAACTCAACGGATAAAGATGTGAGTTATAAAATAAGTAATATTTGTTTAGAATTTGATATGGTTTCCGACGCTGAATTAGCTAGACAAATAAGACAACAAGTTTCTGGTAAAATGGTAATATTATACGATAGAATACTAAGACTTAGAAAAATAATAAAAAATAAATCTGATACTTTATGGAATATAAATTTAAATGTTCCAGCGAGAAGTATGAAAGGAATTCTGATGTTGTTCGAAGACCCTGAAAGAACGAACACCGAAACTTATTTCAATCCTAAAATAACAAAAGTAGAGATTACCATCGAAGGAGTTCCGAATCAATTATACAGTCAAGGAATGAAAGCTTATCAACAATGGGATGAAATTAATAAATTTTTTGCTATGAATTCTAAACGAAATAAAATAACAAATTTAGTTTTAAAAGATACGTTCTTCACTAATACGACATTAGAAAAATATCTTACCAGTAATTACGCGTTATGGCTTGATTTACGCGCAGCGGATGATAACTCATTACACGGTTCGGGAAGGCGAATTGAGAATGCATCTGAAGGAATTACAATTCAAATAACGAAAGAAGCAGGAGAAGATGAAACAATAAATGTTTATCTATTTGTTATACAAGACGCACAAATTAATTTTGAAGATGGTAGATTTAAAGAAGTTGTTTATTAAAGGAACTGAAAACTAACGTAAAGTGGAACGTCGGAATTTTAATTCCGTCTAAAAAATGGAGCACCGTGAATTATCTTTAAAACCGGAATACCCGAAATATCCTCATTGTGCTATTATATGTGGACAGACAGGTTGTGGAAAGACCGAGTTTGTGCTTGACCTTTTAGAAAATCAATATTATAAAATATTCAAATATATAGTTATATTGTGTCCTACTATTCAGTGGAATAAAGCTTATAAAAATCGTGAGTGGATTGGAGATGTTAGGAAACCTAAAAACAAAAATATAATAATCGTTAATCCCGTTGATAAGGATGGAGAAGAGAAACTACAAGAACTACTAAGAAAGTTCTTCAATCTATATGCCGGTTATTCAACATTATACATTATTGATGATTGTAGCGCTACAAAAGAATTAACGAAGAAAAGAGATATGCTTTCCGAATTAGCTTTTTCAGGGAGACACGCTGAACAATCGGTGTGGGTTATTTCACAGAGATACAATTCTGTTTTAAAAGATTTGAGAGAACAAACAAAATGGCTATGTATGTTCTACACAAAAGACAGAGATAGTTTTGAAAATTGTCTAAGAGAAAATGACGTTATTCCTACTTTGGAAGAAAGACAAAAAATTAAAGAGGAACTAAAAAAAAGGAAGCATCGTAAATTGATATTGAGAACGGATCAACCTACTGGCTATTGGTTAGTCGACCGTTCCACTTGAACTCAAGGCGAACTCCCAGGAGCTCGCTCCGCTCGGCTTCGCGATGCTCGCTCGATGATTGAAATTTATCCTTATAAAATGGGCGTGTCTATGAAAGATTTTAAAATTCTTGCAGCAGTTTTAAGTGAAAAATTTAATTTAATAGAGTGTACAATAGGCTGTTTCCCTCCAGAACACCCGGGGGCTAGTGCCTTAATTGAAACTCTTCTTCTTGCTTCTGGTGGAAAAGATCCATTCAATGGTGAAGAAATTGAATTTGAAATGTGTAAAACTGAACTTCGTACTGAACTTAAAAATATTATTTTTGAAATAAATAAAAAAGTTGAAGTGGAGGATTATAATTCAGAGCGACCTATTTCTTTGAAAGATTTTAATATTATTGCAGAAGTTTTAATTAAAAATTTTTATTTAATAGAGTGTACAATAGGCTATTTCCCTCCAGAACATCCAGGAGCTAAATTCTTAATTGAAACTCTTCATTTTGCTTCTTGTGGAAAAGATCCATTCGATGGTGAAGAAATTGAATTTGAAATGAGTAAAACCAAACTTCGTAATAATCTTAAAAATATTATTTTTGAAACAAATAAAAAAATTGAAGATTATAAAATTATTGCAAAAGTTTTAGTTGAAGAATTTAATTTAATAGATGGGCTTATCCCAAAACATCCAGAGGCTAAAAACTTAATTAAAACTCTTCTTTTTGTTGCAAGTGAAGAAAATCCATTCAATTATGAAGATTATAAAAAACCTATTTCTTTGAAAGATTTTAAAATTCTTGCAAAGATTTTAGTTGAAGATTTTTGTTTAGTAGAATGTATATACGATAAGTCTATACCAGAAGATTCAGAGGTTGGAAAGTTAATTGCAACTCTTCTTTTTGCTGTAGGTATAAAAGATTTTTTTGATAAGAAGCATGAACGTGAATTTCGTACCAACCTTAAAAATATTATTTTTAAAGTAAATGATAAACTTAAAGAGAAAATATTTGGGGTGGAAGCCTGATTTTAGTTGGAGTGAAATGGGCACTCCTTTAATCTTTTATTATTTCTAATTTTAAAACTGTCTTAAAAAAAATGTCGGTTGATTTTAACGTTTTAGTAAATTGATATTGAGAACGGATCAACCTACTGGCTATTGATTAAGCATTACTAAAGCATTGCTTAAGCATTACTAAAGCATTATTTAAGCATTACTAAAGCATTATTTAAGCATTGTTTAAGCATTGTTTAAGCATTACTAATTAAAATGCTATTGGAACTGAAGGTTTCAAAAAAACTATAATTATTTTTAAACTAAAAAATAAATTATATAAAATGAATGCCGAAGAATTATTAACCGAAATCGAGGGAGCGAGGTTGCCCCAGGGAGAAGATGTTGAAGAAGAAAAAAAACGTGAAAGATTATCAGCTATTGTAGCTGGTGGTAGTAGTAAACAATATCTTGGAAGAGAGTTGCAACTTTCAGACATTGACGCAATGACTTCCGATCAAATAAAAAAACTTTATTGTAGATATGAAGCGAGATTAGGAGCGAGTATGACTAAGACATTAGGTAATTCTTTTATTAATTTATATGTTATGGGTGTTTCTAAGTTTTTTAATGTTAACCCTCCAAAACTAATACAAGACTTAGAGGAAGATCCTTTTATAAATCACGCTTTGACTAGTTCATGTTGCGAACTGTACTATAGATATGGAATGTATTTAGCACCTCTTACCACAATGTTAACAACAGCAAAACATGTTAATCTTACTAATAATGAAGATGATTCTCAAAAAAAGATATAAAAAATGAATAGTGAAGAAAATATTAATAATGAAGAAAAAATGAATAATGGAGTTCCTCTTAGTTTTAATTCGACCGAGGGGAGTAATCTCTTGAAACCCAAAAATCCAAAACGAGTAGCTGCGGGTAAGAAAGGTGCAGAAGCTAGAAAATTAAAAGCAGAATTAAAAAGAAAAGAAGCAGAACTTTTGAAGAAAGAAAATATGGAACTAAAAATTTCGACCGAAAAGCTTACGACTGGAAGGAGTTCCCCTTTTGGTTCTTCTTCGAACGCAGACGGAGAGAGTTTGGAAACCTCGAAAACATCAAGACAAATAACAAAAGATTCAGATGATGATGCTTTTCAAAATTCAACCGGAGGGAGTTTTAATTCGAAATTAGAAATAACAAAAGATTCAAAAAATTACATACCATTATATGTATCAATCGTAGTTGCTGGATTAGGAGTATATTTATTCGTAAAAAGTAAAAACATTCAAGTCAAAAAAGAAAAAGAAAATATATCTTATGAAATAAAGAAAGAAGAATATAACCCATTTGAATTTAATTAATTTTCTTTTAACTATATTTTTTCTTTAAAAAATGGCAACAGATGGAAAACAAATAGCAAACATGTTATATCATGCGGGAGTAGAAACTGTATTAACAATTGGATATGCGGAAATAGGCAGAAAACTATTAAAAAGATCAGCACCTAAAGTAGATTTTAATATGGGAGATATTGGAATGTTAACTATTGATATATTACTTGCAATGGCAACAAAAGATATGTTGGTTAAACAAGGTATTATTCCAACTGATATTATGAAGTGATTTTTATTTTTTAAAAAATGTCTAGAGTAATACCAATTAAGTTAGGTGATAAGTATAGTTTCTTATATTTAAAACCAGATGATGATGTTGAAGAAGTTATAAAAGATTATTCAAAATACGTTCCTATTGAAGAAAATAATCCTAGTTTTATACTTATTTTCACTGCTCTTACATTATCAGAGTTAGCTGTTTGGGGAATTATTAAGTTGATTACACCTCCAAGGGGAGTCCAAGAGGAATCCTAGTTTTATTTTTTTAATTAAAAAATGGCAAGTGCAGTAATAATGATGATTGGGGGAGCAGTTACAAATGCATTAGCTTTTACTGGTGGTAATTATTTATTTTCACATTTAGGAAAAGATTCGGATAAAGAAAGAGAAAGACATGATAAAGCTATGGAACAATTAGAAGCAGCAAAGGCGGATTGGGAAAAGGAAAGAACTCAAAGATTAGATTATATTAATAAAGAAATGAAAAAAGAACATCATGCCGAACAAACATTTGCTGATGTTGACCAAGCTATGAAAGAATATTATTATGCGAGCGGGGAACTCCAACAAGGGGAACCTCCAGAACCTAAATTAAGTGATTTTTATACACCATCGGAAGACCAGAAAAATAGAGAGATTGCTTTTGTTATTGGTGGCATGGCATTAACTGGTTTTGTTGCTTGGAAATTTATATAAAATATAAAGATTTAATTCCATGAGGTTGTGTATCTATTCCCTTATCTGATATATATCTTTTATCATCATAAGGAGATAAACCTACTTTAATCATTCCATTTAAATATATTTTATGATTCTTATGTGTTAAATTAAACATTGTTTTATGAATTATTCTTTTTTTAAATAAACATGTTTCATATGATTCAATATTGAATTCTTTTTTAGTTGTTTTATTAACCCCTTTTGCTAAACATTTAAATTTGATATTTGAATCTTCTAAATATTCATAACCATACATTTTACTTCTAATTCCAATGAAAGTTGTCATTATATTACCTCCTAATTCATCTTTAAACTTTCCAATTACTTTTTTATTTGCTGTTGAATATAAAAGATGTTCTTTTGGAAAATTAGATGTGTCTAAATAATCTTTTATTTTTTCTAAATCAGAATATAGATCTTCTGTGAATATATTTAACACCATACTATCTGTATCACTGTATAAAACCTCATTATTAGGAAAATGTTTTTCAATTACATCATAATAAAACTTATACATTACTAACTTTGAATAATCTAAAACACACATTCCTAAATAAATTGGTTTATTAAAGTACATTGATTTATAATTTAATAATACTGCTTTAAAATTATTATTAAAATCTATAATATCTTTAAAATTATCCTTTGAAGCTAATCTTTTAAGTTTTTGAGGATCATTTGTTAATTCCACTAAACATCTATTAGAAATATTCTCCATTGTCTTTCCGTAAAATGAATTATTCATTAATTTCCAAAAATCTTTTTCAAAATCATTTGTTGCTTTTGCTCTCATACTTGTATTGAAATCAATATAATCTTTTAACCATGCTTTATGATTAAAGGATATTATACTATGAATTTTTGTTACTTTTATTCCAAGAGAAATGTAATATTTTAATATATCATAATGTACGATATACTCTTTCTTATCATAAAGATCTAAAATTAGTTTTTTAACGTTTCCTAATTTAAGATTATTTTGTTTTAAAAAATCTCTTGAATAATCTGATATTTCTTCTTCATTTATCTTTCTTGAAAATGGCATTGGTGGAAATTTTCTTAATTTGAATTTTGTTACATTATCATATTCTAAATCAACTTTAAAAATCATACCAGTTTCTTCATCACATTTATCTAAATAATAGTTTATATCTTGTTTTATATCTTGTTCCCATTTAAAATTTTTATAAGGAAGTTTCTCTGACATTCCACAAGCATATAAGTTATTAGCATCTGTATACCATAAATAATTTGGATTTTCTATTTCTCCTTTTTCAGTCGTATATTTATTTTTTACTTTAACAAATCTTTGACCAAGAACACCAGAAAATCCTCCACGTATTCCATTAGTAAACATTTGTAACATATCTACATCCGTTAACAAATCTAATTCAATTTTTGTATATTTTAATCCAGCATTCCATGATAAACCAGGTGCTGAATAACAATAAGCTGGATCTATTTCATAATGTTTTAAACAAAGATTTCTAAAATTTTCAATTACATCTGTTAATATTAATACATCTAGTTTTTGATAAAGCATTAAATAATCTTCAAATGTTTCACAATATCTTTTGAAAATCTTTTTTCCATGTTCATATTCATTTTCTGAAATATTTTTTTGTTGAAGTATAGAATAAAATTCTTTTTTATCTGGAAGAGATTTATTTTTTAATTTTTCCATGGAATTAAAATAATCATATGGAAATACACCTTTAAAAGTTCTTTCATTCAAGGAGCACCAACGAAGCTCGGCTTCGCCTCGGCCTCCACTCGACTTTTCATGATATTGCAAATCTTCAAATAAAAGATATGTATAATGTTTAATGAATAAATTTTCTCCATATTTTGTATTTGAACCTCCTAATTCTTTTATTAATTCATTTCTTTTACTTTGTTGTAGTTTTAATTCTTCACTAAAATCATTTTTTAAATGATTGAATAATTCTCTTTTAAGAAATTTATATTGATTATCTTTTAATGTTTTTGATAAATTACTTAAACCACTTAATAGAAATCTCATACTATCTTTAAAAACTAACTTAAAATATCGATCTCCATATGTTATTGATATATAATTTTCACTATCTTTTGGTAATACTTTTACTATTTCATATTCTGTTTCATGTTTCAGTAATTCTTCTGTTATAAAATGGAAATCATAACCACTTCCATTATGAAAAAAGATTGGAAATTGTTTTCCGTCTCTAGATTCTAATCTATTACATCTAGAACAGGAAATTCCTCTAAATTGACCTGACAAATGATTATGTTCAATTACTTTTTCCTTTCTTTCTAATTTCTTTTTACACAAATAACAACAATCAGAAGTATTATATAGTTTTTCTTTTTCCTTTTCTGATATTTTAAAATTCTTTCCTGTATGATAATAAGCCCATTTAATTTTATTATTATATTTTAAACATGTTTTAATAAAATCTCGTTCTGCATTTTCACTAGGTACATAGTTAATATTTTCATTTGGTATGACATTATGATATTGAGAAACTAATTGTAAATTATATGAAACTACTTTTTGTTGTTGTAAATTTATTGTATTATCTTTAAAAGATAGTTTAATATTTTCTCTTTTTATTTTATTTCGTAGATTATCACTAATTTTATCGATTTTTATTTTACTGATTTTTATTTTATTTAATTCACAATATTTTTTTATTTCATCTTTTGATATTTCTATATATCTTCCATCTTCAATCCATCTATCAAAAATGTTATCTATTAATTTATTAAAATATTTCTCAATGCATTTTTCTTTAATTTTATCTAAATATATTTTATTTTTTTCATTAGATAATCTATTATTAATATAATTATGATAAATTCTTTTAGATTCTTTTTTAGTTATCTCTATTTCTTTCATTATTTTATTAATAATCATATATTTTATTTTAGAATTAACATTATGTGATTTACTTTTTATTCTTAATTTATTTATTTGTTTCATAAGATCAACATCCATATAATTTAATTTTATATTAATTGATTCAAAGTCGGCATATCCGACAAATGGTAATTTTAATTTAAAATGATAATTTTCAAATTTAATTGTAGAACCTTCTTGAGGCATTTTATATTTAAATGGTTCATTTGTTAAACAAACTTTCTTGTGATTTTCTAAAGCATTTTCAGTAGTATATGAAGCAGTAATACAATTTCTACAATGATATCTTTTATTATGATTATGATTAAGATAGGCGTTGAAATCTTTAATTAAACAATAATGTTTTTTATCGTCTTTAGTAACATATAATAAATCTATAACATATTTTCTTTCTTTAAATTTACTTCTATACATTGGATAAATATCACGTAGATTATTTTCTTGTATTTTTTTTTTACTAATAGTATTAAGTTCTTCACTATCTAAAATACTATTTTCAATTCCAAATACATTTATAGCTATATCTTCATTTTGTTTTTCAAATGTTTTAATTGAATTTATACTTACTGGTAAATTAATATTTTCCATATTAAACCATTCTAAAAAAGGTTTATAATTTGATACTCTTACAGGATGATTTTTCATTTTTAAAAATACATCTGAATATTCTTTATCCATTTCAGGATTTTCTTTTAATTTATATAGTAATCCAGCAATTACACAATATACAAAACAGTTATCATCATTGTTTTGTATATTTAATAAACTTCTAAAATTTATCCCTAAATTAAAATAAGAAGATCCATTTAAACTTTTTACTCTAACAACTTTAACTTCTGTATTTTCTATTTCATAAAATATTAAACCAGATTCTTTTCCCTCTTGTTCTTCTACCCATACTTTATACTTTTCAACAATAGAATTATATACTTCATTAAATTCATTTTGTACAGAAAGTTTTATAAATCCACTATTATAATATCTATCTATTTTTACATTCATAGCTATAGGTTTTGTAAAAATAGTTTTTACTAGTATATTAAATTTAACATTAGGAAATGATGAAACTAATCTTTTAATATCTGGTTTAATCATTTTAAAATAATTATCTATATTAATACCACTTTTATTAATAACTTCTTTAACATAATTTTTATTATTATTAGATTTTTTAGAGCTCATTTTATATAGATATTTTTTTAATTATCCATTTTTATTTTTTTATAATTAATGAAATAGTCTGGATTTCTAAGTATAAATTCTTGAAAAGATCGTTTATATTTTTCCTTATTTTTTTGGTAATGATTTTGTTGTACAGGCTTAATACATTGTTTACATGCAGATTTAACTCCCTTCGATTTATTATTATCTTTGTAATATTCACTTAGTAACTTGTATTCATTACATTTTGAACAAACTTTTCCTTCAATCATTTTTAAGGAAATCAATTTTAGTTATTTCAAAATGGATCTAACAAATAAATTAGCAAATGAATTACATCATAGAGTTATAAAATCTTTTCCTAAAAGACGTGTTTATGTTAATTCAATAGATCAAACATGGGCAGTTGATTTGATAGATATGCAACAATATTCAAAACAAAATAAACACTATAAATATTTATTAGCAGTTATAGATGTTTTTAGTAAATATGGTTGGTTAATTCCTTTGAAAAATAAAACAGGAGTAACAGTAAGTGAAGCATTTAAAATATTATTTAAAGAAAGAAAACCAATGTATATTTGGGCAGATAAAGGATCTGAATTTTATAATCGACAAGTAAAAGAATTGTTAAAAGATAATAACATAAAGTTATATTCAACTGAGAATGAAGAAAAATCTAGTGTAGTAGAACGCTGGATAGGAACTATGAAACAATATATATATAAATACTTTACTGCTCATGAAACTACTAAATATTATGATATATTAGATAAATTAGTTAAAAATTATAATAATACAGCACATTCTTCAATTAAAATGACACCTGTTAAAGCAAGTAAATTAGAAAATGAATTAACAGTGTATAAAAATTTATATCCAGAAAAAGAAAAGAAAATTAAAAAACCTAAATTCAAAGTTGGAGATAGAATAAGAATAACAAAAAAAGAAAGGTAAATTTGAAAAGGGTTATACTACTCGCTGGACTAGAGAAATATTTGTAATTGAAAAAGTTTTAAATACAAATCCTGTTACTTATAAAATAAACGATTTAAAAGGTGAAGAAATTAAAGGTAGTTTTTATGAACAAGAATTACAAATTACTGAGTTTTAGATTTATATACAATAAAAAAATAAATGTAATTTTGGGAAATTTCAAAACTTAAAAAAGAGGTGGCGGAGGAATTTTGTTGTGTCCTGAAGTAGTGACATATTGTATATGCTTAAGTAAAATGGGGTTTTAAAAAATCCTGATGGGGGTAAAAATATTTTTATTTTTTTTCACACCTTGAAAATAAAAGATTCCGCTGTACCTCTTTTTAGCGGCATACGCCTTGGCGTTCGCTGCGCTCACATTTTAGTAAAAAACCACATAGTAGAGGGGCCCCATTGGTAGTCTGTTTTTTTTGTTTTTTTTTCCTCCCCTGATTTAGTTCTTCTGTACCTCCCTAGATTTCTAAAAAAAATTCACAAAAAACCACATAGTAGAGGGGCCCCATTGGTAGTCTGTTTTTTTGGTTTTTTTTGTGGGTGGCGGAGAGTAGTAATATATCATATTACTCTCCTGCAGGAGCTGTCTCATCAGGGTCTGTCCTATTTACAAGTTGATTGTGCAACCAATGCACTCAACAACAGTGATTGCACAGCGAAATATTTGTACAGAGTGAAGATATATGTAATTATACAACAGGGCATGGGTAAAGAAGGAGAAATGTATTTTAAAAATCAGCAAGAGAAGGGTTAACATTAACTTACAACAGTTTTCTTCATCTTCCCCGCCCGGGCATTGTTTCTTCCCATCACACACGAATCTCCGTGCTAAACAAAAGCTGGATGGACACTTTAGAAAACCTTGTGGACAAAATATGTTCTCTAAATAAAACAAGAGTCATGATGTCAGTATATTGATCACAAGAGTTACAATCAGCCCAGTTTTAAACCGGCAAACAATATGTTGAATATGCTTACATTCTTATTTTTAGAAATGTGATAGGAATAAACATTATTTCTTAATATAGTAAGAATCTGCGAATAGTTAAAGTGGCTAGAGTGTAAGCACAATAGCATATTACATTTTGTATATCAATAGCATCTAATTCTAGACGTGCTGATCCGTATTTATGATAAAGATCCGTAAGAAACAAAAAGCTACAGTTTAAATATGGTCAATGCAAATGTACGGGTGACGCAGAAAACAGTACATACATATCGTTTTTCGTTGAATAAAAACACCATAAATTGAGACTTACTCTTATGATTTTGCCCATTTATCGAACTTCATTATGATCCGTTGGACATAGAAATTGCAAATGGGATAGTGATTGGTATTAACATGTTATGGGTAAATAACTCTAGAACTACTAATCCTTGATTCACCCCACAGCTACAAACATTATTTTATAATGTGATGAAGATATGTGAAGAAACAAAATACTACATTAGATCATAAACATGGTTCAACCAATTCCACAACTCCAGTCTTATCTGGTCAAGATTTTATGTCCGTAGATATTCCTTTTTAACATGGTAAGGTTCTGCTACGAAAAGGGGATGTTCGAGTGGAAATGTGGAAAAATAATCCCTTATTTGAGAAGACTGCATTACTCTAGATCAACAACTTCAGTTTTGCCAATAATAAATCTTAGACAAGATCTGATAAAGATGCATATTATCTCGAATTATGATAATGATGCGTAAAGAATCAACGGTATTTGAGTGTAAATATGGCAATCTGGTCAATAATTTATATCTCTAGACATTCCTTTTAAACATGATAAGGCCATGCTTAGTCAAGATCTGATAGATATACAAATTATCTCAAATTATGATAATGATGCGTGAAGAATCGTATGTATTTGAGTGTAAATATGTCAACCTAGATATCAAGGGCACTCAACTCATACGCCTACTACTCATTTTTGAGCAATCAAAATTGGTCGAATTCCAATCATTCAATATTTTGATATTAACTTCCTTCTTCCCACTATTGTAAATTCTGAAGGGAGGTGATCCCCCGAGAGCAAAAATTGCAACACAAAAAGAGAAAATTGCAGACTCGGTTTTATTGAGTCTGTTCATGAACAGTAATTGAAAGTGCAACACTGCTCACGCCCCCTAGCACCGGCTTAAGCGGTATTCAATTTTCAAAACAAGAAGTACTGAAATTCATGATCTCGAAGGACCAGAAGGTATAACAACACTGAGATGTTTGTTTTGCCTTTGTGTGACTCTTTGTGTCTTTTATATACATGTACATTTTACTGTTTATAGTGATGATGTTTGGGCGGGTGTGTGTTTTGTATGCGGTGTTTCCTGCATGACTCTTAACATGTACTTTGACTAAATTCTGAAAGTAGGAAATTCTTCGAAACAAAAGTAAGTAACAGGTGAAGGCAGGGTAAAAGTCACGTAGTATCCCTAAAGGTTGTTTTTAGTATGTACCCATTCCGAATACAATTCGTACCACAGTCATCCAGATGTCTGAAGTTTCGACAGCCGCCAATTTTACCGTCCCTTGCAAAATCATACAAACATCTGTAATCTGCCGACACTGTCCTACCATCGCCACAGTTTATATCTGTCTGCAAATATTCTAAAGTATCAAAATATAGTCGTCAGATATGTTTCATAGATTAATGCTTTTTGCATTTTTTATTTTAATATATCAAAAGTATGTTAAAAAGAAAATGATGTAGCGATAACTATGTTCATGTTGATTTTAGTTTTTGTAGTTTAGAGTTCAGAAAACCGTCTAATACAATATGTTGCTTGCCATTCAATGCCGGTATAGATGGGCATTAATAAGGAATGGCAAAAGTCTAATGTTCTTCAAAATGTACGGTATATTTATCACTTTGAATGATACAAGCTCAAACTAAAGGTAGCGCCCATACCACTTTGCAGCTGATCATTAAACCCGTGGTATATATGTTTTCTTTTATCTGCTTAACCCTTCCCCTGTTCTATGTTTATTCCAAATTTCAATACCTACTGAATATTCATTAGCAAAACAGTTATAAAGACATATTGAAGGTGACCCATTGTATACACAAAGCAAAGAAACAGATCTATTAAATTCTATTAGCAAACAGAGCAGACCCTGATAAGATGACTCCTCTAGGAGCCGTCTGATCTGGGTCTACTCTGTTTGCAGATGCGTGAAAACACGTTTACATGAGGAAAAGGGTTAAATAACAGTAAGTATTCTCTCAATCCTTACCCCGATGTGAAATATATAGTTTTGGACTACATCTTTTCCGATTAGACCCAGCTTTAAGATCAACATATTGACCTAGTGTCATAAACACACGCTTAGAGACACTATTGACCTAGTGTCAAACAGTTTGGATCTTTATCAGATTCACATTTACTCGGTTTCTCATCTGGATCCATACTGTTTCGCGGTATGGGGATTAATAATGGGGGAAAATAATAGAAATTAAATATATTAAAAAGATAGACAAATGTATAAACACTATGAAAGCGATGCAAAATGAATCAAATAAAAAGTATACAATTCAGTGTCAAGTGACCCAACGTGTTATAAAATTGTGTGGTCATACTAGTGAATTTATTGGTAAGTTTACTTTTTCCAGGTTTAACACTTTACTCCTTGAATATTTACGGAAACAAATGATGTCACCGTGAGTATATTAGAATGGCACATTTGCAAGGGGATTTTGACCATAGTAGAATCTGTAGATTTATATCTACATGTATATTATTTCTTAAGCAAGCAGAACCAACCTTAATCAGACGTTTGCGCATACGTAGAAAGTCATATTCATGGAGTAAATGGTAAACATTGAAGTCCTTAACCATTTCGCTGCCAAATTTTGTCGTCTGCAACCTTTGTCGTCTGCTGCAATTTTTCATCTTTATTTTTCTTCTTGTTTGTTTCAAGAAACAGTCACAATAACACATAGTTTTTTTTTGTCCTGATGAGACGCCGAGTTACTCGCCATCTCATCTGGATCCAAACTATTTGCATAGGTCATCACAGATGCGACATTGGCAGCGAAAGGGTTAAACGTCAGATGCTGATAAAACACCGAGTCATATGCATACAGACTGTTTGCAATGATTGAATGATAATCACGAATTTGTCACCAGCATGTAAATAGCTCCCCAATAGTGCAGATCGCAGACCCTGTTGTAGTTTTGATGTTTGTAAATACAAGAGCTTATTGTTCACATGACGTGCAGATCACATTACCCTACTGTACTTCTGATGTCACAAACACACAAGTGAAATGCTTACCAGTCGTGAAAATCACCTTCCCTATGGCAGCAGTACAAACATACTACGTTGTAGTTTAATACTCACCTGCGGTACTGATCACAAACCCTATTATAGTACTAATGGTCGTATAAAACTGGTTTAATGATCACATGCGGTACAAAATGCAGGCTCTATTATGGCTCAGATGTTCACAAATATACTACATGTAGTTTTATGCTCATCTGTAATACAGTATAATGCTGTATTGTAGTACTGGTGTTCGTTAATTCTGAATACGGGTTTACTGGTTTAATGTTTCAGCTCACATGCCCTTTTATAGTGCTGATGTTCGCAAACACACTGATTTAATGCTCCTCTCCGGTACAGTTCACAGGCTCTCTTCGTATACATATTACTTTGGATCACATTTTCTATTGTTTTATAGATGTTTGTAAACATGCTAGTTTAATACTCACCTTCAGAGGAGAATAACTCGATAAGCTTTTTAGCTTTTCGTTCTAATCCTATAGTGATACTCTGTGGTTATCATGATTAATGTACACTTTTTCCAATAAAATACAGTAAAACCTCTCTATAACGACCACTAAATTACATCATGTATTTGTGTTAAAGGCAGGTGGATGCTTAAAGCAAGGTGAAAGTTAAACAGAACGCTCCTATAGGAGCGTTTTGTTTGACTTTCACCTTGCTTTAAGCAACCACCTGCCCAAAATACCAACTAATTAACACAAATTTAGTGGTCGTTATAGAGAGGTTTTACTGTATGTTTAAACTACTAAACTAATACTCACCTGCGGTACAGATCACAGGTCCTATAGTTGCACTGATGTTTGCAAACACACTAGTTTCAAAGTCGATGTGTACTTTTCTGATACGTTGTATAATTGCAGAATTGTTTTTCAAACTAAGTTTCAAACTGCGTATCTGGGCAAGGTTGTCGTGCGTCCAAAGGTTGTATCTGCAATACAGTTTACATAGGAAATGTAAGTCAAACGGCAGACTAATATACTAAATAAAAAGAAAGCTTATTAACCTATTGAGTACACTATTGCACAGCTTCATATAAAATTATATATGTATTCGACCGTATAGTGTGAGTCCGTATGGCCCTTTTTAAACAATCAATTAAATGCTTTAGTCCAAAAATTGAATAAAGGAACTCTGTAATATTACCTCAGATTGCGATTTATGACAACATGTAAGAAAACGTATTCAGTAAAACCATTCATTGACCATAAAACCATGACAATATTGCTTTTGTAGGCAGGTGGTTCTACTCCTCTAGCAGATTTCTGCATGAGTTTCCTCCTGCATGAAACTGCCACCTGTGTTAAAGATCAGTATCGGCACGTATTAAACTGTCCGAATGATTGCGTTATCACTGTATTTTATGCAGGTGACTGTTTTTACTTCACAACAGCAGGTGTTAAGTGCTTGTGTGGCGGCCGTAAAGAGTCGGCCCGTACTGTATCCTCAGTGGTGTTATATTTTCTGATACTTCGGGATCAATAGTGTTAATGTCATTAGTTTTGATAAAATGAACACTGCTTAAGCCGGTACTAGGGGGCGTGAGTAGTGTTGCAATTTTAATTACTACTCATGAACAGACTCAATAAATGGAGAAGTAGTACAGTCAAGCAGGCAAAGCCACATACAAGACGCAACCACCACCAAAACACCGATAGACAGCATGACACACATACACACACAACCACACACCCAAACGCACGCTCACACACGACATGAACACAGAAAACATCAACAGACACACAAGAACCAGAGACAAACACTACACACATGAACAAAATCACAAGCACAAAGACGCAAGGCAAACAAAATGAAGGGTGACAAAGAGAGTTCCGCCTTGGCACGGTCAGTAGCAAAAACACAACTGGGGGTTTAAATTGGTTTACGGACGTCCTAACCTCATACTTCTCTCAAAGTCACCCTAGCTTTACAAATAGTGTAAATAAAGGTATCCCCGCTGGACTTACCCACAACATAGCCGACGGTGAACACAGGACAACTTGTAAAACATAGCATAATAACTGTGACAATCCGTCAAATACTTTGATGAAGTCAGAGCACCTGCAGGTAGACCGTTAAGGGCACGACAAGGAAAAAGTAATACATGAGTCTGGTTAGCTCATCCCGTATCTGAGTTTAAGAGTATACTATCATAGAGTACTACCTTCGGCCTGTCATAATTTAATACCAAAATCGAAAATTTAGACTCGGTTTATATTGATGGAGTAGTAAAGTCAAGCAGGCAAAGCCACATACAAGACGCAACCACCACCAAAACACCGATAGACAGCATGACACACACACATACACACACCCAAACGCACACTCACACACGAGATGAACACAGAAAACACCAACAGACACACAAGAACCAGAGACAAACACTCCACACATGAACAAAATCACAAACACAAAGACACAGAGTCTGTTCATGAGTAGTAATTACAAATGAAGCACTACTCACTCCCCCTAGCACCGGGTTAACTAGTATTCAATTTTCAAAAGTTCTTCCATCAAAAATAATGATCCCGAAGGACCAGAATATATAACACTGAGGATGAAGTACGGGGTGACATTTTACGACAGCCACACAAGTACTTAACACCTGCTGTGTTGTGAAGGTCCACCCACACAATTGTAAATGGACTTTATGCGGTAAATATGTTTACTTACCCATCGGTAAATATCTGAACTCTCCTGGGTTGACAATAGCTGTAACTTCCATTGTACGTCGGGTCTATGTACGATGCGATTTCGGTTAAATGGTATTTGCATTGCTCTGAAATCTAAATGCAAGAATGTCGTTAGTTTTTCTGCTGGTATAACTGTTCTTTAATAACACTGGAGTATTTGAAATACTTAAATTGTGCTAGCGTGTGATTATTTTGTCCAAAGATATTGCCCAGCTCAAACAATAGAGGAAGGAGTCGCAGGTTCCTTCTGGCTTTTTATATGCTGATGTTAAGTACGTATTAACTGTTTTTTCTTTTTAGAAATTTCTTCATAACTGCAAATATAAAAGGTTAAAACAAACGTATAAAGTATCAGATAAATGTGCGTACCCAGGTGCTATCAATCGTCATTTCTCAACCAAACACTAATCTGTGACCACTCTTTAGAATCGTCTCGAAGACAAAAGGCGATTCTTAAGAGTGGTCACAACACAGAGATTAGTGGAGAAATAAAGGAGGTATTTAAATCGTATCTGTACCTCTGGTATAAGTGGCAAAGATTATGAACGTGTGTCAAAATTAAATAAATCAGATGGTGGTTACAAACGTTCACATATGCTAGCACTGGTGGTAGGAAAACTCCACTGGGGTTAACTATATTCCATGTGAATACCTTCGTTTTTGTATCTGCTATCTGTCCTGTTGTATACTCATAGTTTATTATTGTTAAAAGTGGAAAACAGTCAAACAGGGATCGCCACACACAAACGGGCACGACACTAAACATCATTAAACACGAAACAGAACAATTACAAGTCAAACTGTGACGAAACTCACATCAAGACACAACACATTAAACATTAACCATATAACAATAACACGGCATTTAACACTATTATATTGTTTAATAAATAAAAAATATGAATAATATCCTTACAATTCATAACAAAATTCCTCGACATGTCCATAAATTTACCTGAAGGGTACACATCTGACCGTGATCTTTGAATAAACTTGCAGGGACATGGGTATAGTCGTAATTGAAAGTCGCTGAACTCCAAAGCAGCAGAAAGTCCAGTATAGATTTTATTTCCAAGACGTAAGAATCGATCCAATAAATCTGGCATTCGACGGAAAATGCTGTATCTGTCAAAGAAAATGTCAAAAACAAAGATTTATTTATTTGAATTCGGTTTGCAAAGTATTGACCGTTTATATCTTATTTGGGTGGTCAATAGACCGTGTCAGTGGTCGGTATAAAGGAAAGTCATGCTTTAGCATCAGCGCATTTTATGACTTTTCGAGATGAACCCAGACCGCATCCGAATCATGGCCGCATACTGTTTCAGCCGGCGTGGTAGTCCGGAATTTAGGCTTTGTTTTTATCATAACATTTCGATCTTACCACCATTTGAAAAATATAACGAAAATTCTCCCACCACCTTCCCCTGACTCCGCCTCAATATAGAGACTTTTAGTTTATTTTACTGTAATTTAGTATCCTTGTAATTAGTCAAATTCTGTATTGATCTTTGTACATTGCATTTATGTTGCGGTTTCGAATGAACCCTTATGTTGCGGTTTCGAATGAACCCTAACATTGAGCCTTATTGGATTTCATCAGTTTGATTTTCAGTTGGTAAATGTTTTATATTCGTTTTACAAAATACAGTATACATGGCCTCATGTCGTCCAAATAATCACAACTCGGTTTTTGTCATTCTGGTTTCTCACATAGTCATAAACACTGGTTGTACACGTGGTCAAGTCATTCGAGGCTATACCCGACAGTAGGTACACGAACATTATGCTAAGGACCAACCCGCCCATCCCTTTAGTTTTTTTGGAACGTTTGTATTTTTGATACATGAAAACTGTCGTTCTCATCTTAGGTTGAATAATATAAATAAAATTTCTTTTTTTGCATATTTTCATGTTTTTTGTTTATTTTTAATATAGACGATGTTTTGTCATTAAGTAAAGTGAGATTGTTCTGTCGGCATAGATGTTTGAGTAATTGTTATGGTTCCATGGACGTTCCGCTCAAAGTATATGAGTAGGTTTACACTCTGAATTACAGTTTATGTATAAATGCTTGGACACACCTTCCACGTTCAGTGGTAATTTCTCAGTGGAGTCATATAGTGTGGAAAAGTGAAATTTGTGATTATGCTGTCAGGCATAGGCCACTCGATAACTGCTGTCCGGTATAGGCCACTCCTATTTTGCGTTTAGTTATTTATTGCTTGTTCATAGTTATATAATGTTATTAGATAGATAATTAATATTTGGCTGAAGGTACTGATAGAAAATAATAAACCAACTTAATATCTGTCTTTATGACTTAAGTACGGAAGTTCAATCCAATCACTTCAAAAACGCAAACCATGTCACTGGCGTTACTTCGACATTCTGCTGAAACATATATGGTTGGCCATCCACTGAATCGGAACTTGGTATGCATGTGTATATAACGGGGATAATTTCTCAAAGTTTGAATGAATCATTAGTAATGAAATGTGTAATCTATCGGAGTTTTAGCACACATCTGTTTACTGTTGGATAATAGTAAGATAAGAGACTTACATCAACTAGTTTCTTGATAATCAAAACAATGAAATAAAATAACATATGCAGCATTTGCTTGTAATTCATAAATGTCGTATAAGTTAAATGTTTGCGAGATGTCGTTTTTTAACCATTTCCATGTTCAATATTCATGTAAGAAAACATGACGTCGTGAATATGCATTAGCTGAGTTTTACTAAAAGCATTTGTGTACAGGGTTGTTTTTGGTATTGGTAGAGATCGAAGAGTCAGATCTATTATAACTGCATTAACAATTAGAGCAGACCATAGTCAGATTGCTCTAAATTTATTATATGAACCGTTTGATCACGGTCTGCTCTGTATTCAATGCGTGAAAAGGCGTTTATACAAACAATTGAAGTACAAAAATGAGTCATGCAGGAAACACCACATACAGAACAAACAGTCGCCAGAACAGCAACTGTAAAAGGGTTGACAACCAAACATGCAGTATGTTGTAGTACTATAGGATCATATCCCTTTTTAATGAACTTTTTAACATATTTTATGAACAAAGTGAGAAAATGGGTATGTCCAATAATTTTACGAAGTTTGTAAATCACATCACCATAAATTCAGGATCTGAAATACCGTGTCGCAGAAGTGCCTTGAGATTACATTGGTACTTGCCAATAAGTGAGAGATTTCGATAGTAAAATTTAGAGAAAGTTTTTCTCAGTTTATGGTATCTATATCCTTGCTTAAGCAGCGTTTCAGTTAAAATGAGATTTCGACTGTTACAATCGTCAATAGATGAACAAGCTCTAGCAAAACGAATAAGTTGAGATATATAAACCCCGTAAGATGGGGCACGGGGAACATCTCCGTCAAGATGGGGGAAATTTACAATATTAAAATCAAAATCATCTTTTGTCATATATTTTAGAAGAAATAATTCCATTATCAATTTTAAGGTCTAGATGATCTGAAGCCAATCTGATTTTATATAGCTTTGCTTGCAGACACGGGTGCGTTAATATACAATTTCTGATACAAAACTTGTGTATGAGATATACAATACATATACTATGGACACTTTCAGTTGCATTGTCCCAGTATATGTGTGCGATAATATGAATTCAATATTTCCATTCTCACTATTTTCTATCCAATATCATTTCTCTCCGTGTTTCGGTGTTTTACTGGACATTAACTAGTGCAATCGAGTACAAGAACATTACTTACAACCATTGCTTTCATCTGTCAAAGTAACATTTTTGTCATATCCTTTTCTCCAGTACTCGTAGCATGTTCTGTAAGAATTGACGCAAGACTCTTCGTCTCTTCTATCATCACAATCTGGAATTCCGTCACACACCAAGGCCCTCGGTATGCAGGTCAGATCTCCACAGGAAAATGCATGTGAAGTATTACATGTTTCTAAAATAAAACAAAAATATTGAATTGTTATTTGACATATATGTAAATGTATCACAAAAAAGTACAAAAATGAGTCATGCAGGAAACACCACATACAGAACAAACAGCCGCCCGATCAGCAACACAAGGAAACATCAAATGTACATAACTATAAAAACATCAAGAGACGCACAAAGACAAAACAAACATACAATAGGGGGAAGATGGAAGTACCGCCTTGGAACGGTCAGTGACAAAAATCACTGGGGGGGGTTAAACCGGTTTTTGGGCACCCAACCTAACACTTATTCCATCCCCACCCTAAAAGACAAACAGTGTAAATAAACGTACCCCCTCTCCGACTAATCTACAACAACCGCTGTAGCAAATACAGTGGTAAAGTGCATGTATAACGAAAACATTTAAGTGAACAAACTTTATCCACCTATCGCTAGAGTACTGCAAACAGAGTAACTTTAGAAAAGTAATAAATGGTACGACAAAAACGAAATAGTACAGATATCCGACCTTCTCATTCCGTTTCTAGTTTTAAGAGGTCGCCTTCATAGAGTACTAAATCTTTCTTGTCGGCGTACATGCAAAGAGGTCAGCGTGATTGCCTACTGTAAAAGGGTTGACAACCAAACATGCAGTATGTTGTAGTACTACAGGATCATATCCCTTTTTAATGAACTTTTTAACATATTTTATGAACAAAGTGAGAAAATGGGTATGTCTAATAATTTTACGAAGTTTGTGAATCACATCATCGTAAAATTCAGGATGTGAAATACCGTGTAGCAGAAGCGCCTTGAGATTACATTGGTACTTGCCAATAAGTGAGAGATTTCGATAGTAAAATTTAGAGAAAGTTTTTCTTAGTTTATGGTATCTATATCCTTGCTTAAGCAGCTTTTCAGTTAAAATGAGATTTCAATAGATGAACAAGCTCTAGCAAAACGAATAAGTTGAGATATATAAACCCCGTAAGATGGGGCATGGGGAACATCTCCGTCAAGATGAGGGAAATTTACAATATCAAAATCAAAATCATCTCTTTTGTCATATATTTTAGAAGAAACCATTCCATTGTCAATTTTAACGTCTATATCAAGAAAAGCTGCACAAGTGTCAAAATCATCTCTTTTGTCATATATTTTAGAAGAAATAATTCCATTATCAATTTTAAGGTCTAGATCAAGAAACGCTGCATAATTGTCGGACGGGTTAGCTTTATATAATTTGAGTTCTTTGGGATAAATTGTAGGAATCAGAGCATCAAAGAAAGGGTTATCTAAGTTAAAAATATCATCCAAATATCAAGAAGTTTCATTGAAGGCTTTAATAACATCTTCTTGTGATTATGGATTCAAACGTAACATGAATTCTCTCTCATATCAGTACACAAACAAATCTGCGACAAGTGGTGCACAATTCGTACCCATAGGAATACCAATTACTTGACGGTATATAACATTCCCATAACGTACAAATATGTTATCCAAAAGAAAGGTTAGTGATTCGCAAACTTCTGAGCAAGTCCAATTGGTGTAATATTTCATTTGCTCGTCAGTAAAGAAAGCTTTTTCAGCATTACATGTCAGGAATGATGTTTTCCCGGGCAAATACTTTCTGGATTAAGTTAGTAAGTTTAAGGCTATATATATAATAATATATCAAAAACTAGTAAAACAGTCTCAAACTTTTAACATCGAAATCTCACACTTACTTACACGTATAAATGCATTCATAAGGCACTTCTGTGACACGGTATTTCACACCCAGAGGTTTTGTAAAATCATTGGACATTTTCTCACTGATTATCAAAGATGTTCAACAATTCATGCTAATGGAAATTGGTCCTACAGTACTTCAACATACAGCATGTCTGATTGTCAACCAGTTTACAGTTTACAGTTGGCAATCACGCTGATCTCTTTTCGTGAACGCTGACAGGAATGGCTTAGTACTCTATGAAGACGCCCTCTAAATCCAGAAACGGAAGGAGGACATCATATCTTTGTATTCATTTTTGTCTTACCCTTTGTTACTTTTCTACAGTTACTCTCTTTGCAGCTCATTCGGTGAGTATACATAACTTACTGTTACATGTTTCCGTTTTACATGCAATTTACCACTGGAATTGCAATAGTGGCTGTAGATTAGTCGGACAGAGGATATGTTTATTTAAATTGTTTTTCTTTTAGGGTGGAGATGGAATAAGTTAAAAGTTGAATGCCCCTAAATCGGTTAAACCCCCACCCCCGTGACAGTTGTCACTGACTATTCCAAGAGGATACTTACATAATCCCCATTATTATTTTTTCATATGTCATTGTGTGTCTATTTGTTTCTTTTAATATGCATGTACATTTACTGTTATTTTATGTCGTGGTGCTGTTGGGGCGACTGAGAGTTTATGTGGTGTTTTCTGTATGAGTCTTACATGTACTTTTGTTTGTATATAAAGGCAAATATTAATGAGTAATACAAGTCAGTAAATTCCATTCACTAAACGCTTAGGTATGCTATTCTATCACTCTGACCCTGATTATATAACGCTAGAATATATATTTATTACCAAAGGTTTAACACTTTAACGCCTGTCTCAAAGCACGAGCAAATCAGTCGTTAAACTTGCCCATTGTATTTGAATATATCCTGAAAGAGTGAGATCCTTCGAAAGTAAATGTAGTAATGCGAAAAGAGAAAATTGCAAACTCGGTTTTATTGAGTCTGTTTAGGAGTAGTTATTAAAAGTGCAATGCTACTCACGCCCTTAGCACCGGCTTAAGCAGTATTCAATTTTCAAATCTAATGACATCAAAAGTAATGATCCCGACACTGAGAATGAAGTACGGACGCCACACAAGCACCTAACACCTGCTGTTGTAAAGTAAATATATCCTGAAAGGGAGATCCATAACGAGTTCCCTTACAGGTTCTAGGTTCTTGAATTGTTGGCAGAAATAAAACATTTGTATGTATTTTAGTTTAAACTGTTACATGTTACAAACGAAATGGGAAGAAGTAAGGTTTTAGCATCCATACGTGTTTTGTGAATGTAATTTAGTTATTCACTAAATTAGTATGCAACACTCCACTTGGATTTATTCCTTTAAAGTAACAAATAAAATAAAAAAGAAAGACTGATATTGATTAGTTTTGTGACAAATCTCTCATGATGTTTCATATATCATAGTCCTTGTAAGTGGACATATTTTTGCCAACAATAACAAGATGCTGATTACAATAAAGTCCTATAGTCTAATCAACGTAGGACGTATACTTGTATTGTCGAATAGTAAGAGGCGTGGATAATACATTTTCATGAAATAACATATTATTAAGTAAGAAAGGGTCAAAACGTTACCGCACAGATACTCATCACTTCCGTCATAACAGTCATCAATGTCGTCACATCTCGCACGCCTTGGAATACATTGCTTATTCGCACAGGAATATTCTGCAGTACTGCACTCTGGAGATGCTGCAAACAGCAAAACAGATAAAAGAAAGATAAAACAGCATAAAGACATCAAATGTTCTAACTCACATTGATTCAAGGATAGAACCACATGAATACCAGTAAACCCCTCTCAACCAGAATTCTAGTGTAGAAGAATTCCAATACTTCTAGACAGGCAGATGCTTAGTGTATGGTGAAAGTCATGCAGAAAGCTTCTCCTCGAGGAACTTTCTGGATTACTCACCCTGCATTAAGCTGCCACCTGTCTCCAAGACCGATATTTATATTACATTTAATGTCCGGTTTATATGGGTTTTACTGTATTTGAAAGATTATAACACTAAGTAAACAGAATTAGCAGCTCTAAACAAACAGCATGGAGATAATGTTAGTAACTGGCCCACAAACATCTTGTACTCATCATTGTACTTGAAGTACTTTGAATAACCAGACAAAAACTGAAGCCATTTTGTTACGTGCGCACCCCAATAAGTTGGTCGCATTTCTATACTATTTACCTTAAAATTTGTTTGTTTGTTCTGGTATTTTAGGGTGAAGCCCTTTGTTATGGATAACCGGAATATGCATATCGGGAAACGTGCTTTCAAAATACAATGTTATAGGTCACATTTCAAACTTCATGAATGAGTGCTATTAAGATTTTATAGAATATTCATACTTCAAGCTATCAGCCTCTATCCGGTTACATATATAGCAATTGTTAACCGTAAATCGTGAAGTTTGAAGTCTGAGGTCTGATTATTTAAGTGTGAAAGTATAAAATGAGTCAGGCAGGTAACACTACATACAGAACAAACAGCCGCCCCAACAGCAACCCAAGAAAACAGCAAATGAACATAACTATAAAAACATAGACACACAAAGACAAAACAAACATACAATAGGGGAAGATGGAAGTACCGCCGTGAAACGGTCAGTGACAAAAGTCACTGGGGGGGTTAAACCGGGTTAAGGAGTTTGAAGTCGGGGTATGATGTCACCACCGGTCATGAAAGACTGATGGTGAGATTTTACTATACACACTTCACATTTGAATGCGTGCATGAGTATTTAGAGCATTTATGCTTCAAACTATATAGAAATTGTATAGTGTGAAGTTTGACGTGTGAAGTCTGAAGCCACCACAGGTCTTTCGTACCAATTCCCTGCTACATAAACATTTGTACATGTACGGAATTAAATTGTACATCATACACAATGCTAGTTAACTGCATAGTGTGTGTTACAATATTGCACATCCATTGTTCCTATACTTACACAATCCTTTAGAATTAATAGACATTTGAAGCTATGCCAATGAAATAACCAAGTAATTATTAACAAAGAGAAAAATACTTTACAACAGAACTCATCGTTTCCATCGGGGCAATCGTTGATGGAATCGCAAACACGTCCAATATGTATGCACACGCCATTTCCACATGAAAATTCGTCAGCAACACATGCTTCCTCTGAAAGACAGCATTGTTTTAAAAAGTTGAAACATGGGTATAAAAGGTATAAATGTGAATATCATTCCATCGACAACTTCAGCACTGTAAAGTATATATTTAGTTATGCGGTCGGTCTGGCAGGATATAAGTGTATGTGTCTTCTTTAATACATAATTTCCGTATAATTTGCATGACATTACTTGGCTGTATGTGCAGGTATGACCGGTGCAAATAATCTGCATTCTCGATGTGCTAAGCTAAGGAAATGCAATATCGACACTGGTCTAACAAGCTGAACATCCTATCGATTTTCAGAATAATGCTTCATTGGTATTACTTTTTGTATCAATTAGTTTGAGTACAGAAAAAAAATTCCATGTAACTTGCCCGACTTGACTTTGAATATTACGTGAGTATATTTGTTTTTAAAAAAGCTGATGCCATGTGAATGACAACTTAATTCATGTCGGGGATCTGCAGTCCATATTTTTTCTTTTAATTTTTTTATTACTTTGAACATCAGACACTGTAACCTATTGATCATGGCTAGTATGTTAGGGAATCTTCAAAGAGAAAAACAATGTTATTCGTGATTACAGTCAGTTATTTCAAAATATAACATCCTTAGTTGAATAAATTAATATGTATTGATTTGAATCGATGTAGAAATTAGAACGATATAACCATGTGACTTGAACTAATGTCTTATACCCCGTCTTCTTGAAGCAGAGCATGGCCTTGTTATACACCTTACCATGCGGGCCATTTTATCCGACTTGTACTAAAATAGCTTATGTGTAGTTTAAAGATCATAATCTTTTTAAACTGAAATTGTTTATGCATATTTATTACAGAAAACAATTATATATTCATCGACCTATCACTGATAATGCAGCATGTGTTATTTATTTTCCTCTGTGTTGCAAATCAAAATTATGGCCTTGTTGAAAAATGACTCGGCATGTCATTTTTTAACGTTGAGAGTCGACTCGGACATGATTTCACACCACAATTTTATCAAGACTGCCGTTGAGAATTTGCCACCTGTGACATTTTGGTCAATTCCCGGGTATTTTTCACGGTTAGCTACACCTTTCTTGAACTTCACAGCAAGTTCATGCGTGCATCCAGAGAAGTGTTTAGATCCTTTTCTCCACTCCATCTGAACACATCCCTCTCAACACCAGGTCAATTTTCAACATAAAAGATTGACCCGAATAATTTGCCACTTATTTCCATTGCCGGTGTGACATCCAATTTTGACCCTGTTATGAAATGACGCGGCATGTTAATTTTAAACGTTGAGATTCAACCCGGACACAATTTCATCACCAGATATTGATCAAAACAGCCAATGAAAACGTGCCACCTTTGACATTTTGGTAAGTTCCCGCGTCTTTTTTTTCACGCTAAGTTAAGATTTTGTTGAACATTGCAGTAAGTGGATGCATGGACCCAACGAATGGTCTTGACCTCCGTTACCCCCTCCTCATCTGAACACACCCTCTCAACACAAGGTCAATTTTCAACATTAAAGATTGACCCAAACAATCTGCCACTAGTTCCCATTGCCTGCTAATCAATATAATGACGAGGTTTAATCTCCGTGTTATCCTGATCGAATCTGCTTGACCGTTCGGTCAATATTTCCCTAAACTATAGCGATTTCGGATTACATTTGCGGATTGAAACTCCCGCGTCGCAAAACGGTGAGAAGATTATAGGAATGCACTTCGTATGTCCGTCATTCCGTCCGTCTGTCCGTCAAGTAACACGTTCGTGTCCTCCCCATATCTCCTAACCCTTTGAAAGATTTTCATTAAACTTGGAACAAGTTTTAACCCCAGTAAGGCAATGTGAAGAAGCCATGGATTAACATTGCGGGATCAAGGCCAGTGTCACACTTGAAAGTCAACAGTTTGCATATTCGATTTAGAGACCGCTCAATATTTCCTAAACCATTTGAAGAATGTTCAAATGTCAGCTCGGTAATGCGATGTGCATAATATGAGTTAGTTATGCCAATTCAAGGTCAATGTCACAGCTGAAGTAAACAGTGTTCTGCGGCGGGGGTATAACTTTCCGTTAATGTTTTGAATCTATTTTAAAAGCCATCGATCGTCCATGTGTGAAATGAAACACAGCACAGCATGCACACACGCGTGCACACACACGAATACACACATCTAGGTCACAGGAATTTTGCGTGTATCAATCGCTTAGCCCCGTCACTGGACTTCACCAAACCACACTCACCAAACCACTAACAACCATTACAAATATTAAATGATCTGATGATTAAAGGCAAAACTCAACCCTGAGCGAGAAACACTTAAGTTAAGGTATTCGATTTACGAAGCATTGTCTATATTGCTATATCAAATAACGAGAACACATTATTCGAAACCCCGTGTTTTGGTACAGCTTTTGAAAACTCGGTTTAACGCCTCATTCTTGCATAAAACGTATTGTTGTAGTCCCGATCACCTATGTATTAACATGGCGATTCTCGTGCTCACGCGCTGTTGTTGACATGTGTAAATTTACCAGTGCGTGACCTGATGTCAAAAGCAGACGCGAGTAATACATTATTTTAACAGTGCTCTGGTAAACTCGAATGAACAACTAAAAAGAAAAACAAGAATATTGATAATACACGTTTATTTCGGGCAATAACATCTGCGGCGACCCTCGGGACTGTTGTTGTCCTCGTCCTTCGGGCTCGGGACAACATCAGCCCCTCGGGACAATGCAGGTGTTATTGTCCGAAACAAAACGTGTATTGACTATCTGTCATATTACCATATCAAAATCATTGTTGATGGGATTATCTGAAATCTATATGAATTGAACCACTGTTTTATAGTTATAGTGAAATGCATGCTGCAAGGTAGGTTCAAGGTCGGAAGGCCTGAGAGTGTCTGAGATAGTTAAGATAATAAATATCTGTAAATCTCTTCCTGTTAACATTTACTAAGGCCTGGTCGCACCCTAGTTGTGTTTGTATTCTTCTTTCGCCAAGGATTTGAAATTTATGTCACAAGACTATTTCATTTCATACAGAGTGGGATGTTTTTAATCGAGTTTTAAAAATATAGCTGGTGCTTGTCGCAGATTCGGAGTAAGTGTCATTATTAATGTATATAGCAAAATAAGATGTATTTCGTTAATCGAGTATTGTGTTGGAATTGGATGTCGGCGTATTCTGGGATGGTTTACAATTTATCTCAAGAAGTTTTGAATTGGGATAGTAAAAAGAATATCGCCGTCTACCAGACGGGACGAGTTGTGGCTATTTGCATGCGCGAGTTTTTGGTTATATAGAAAATACGCAGCCAAACTATCACTAACCAATAAAGAGTTTGAATATTAAAGTATTTATAGAAAACGTGATTGAATTTGAACAATAGGGTCAGTTGAATCCAGATTATCGATATTTTAATTCAAATAGACATGATTATTGTACCCATGAACAAAGTGCAATCATTTTTGCATTCCGTATAAAATTCGAGTAACGGTCGGCTCAGTTTCTATTTTTAGATTGACCTCGATGGTGCTGAACATATTATATAGGTATATGCCATTTCCCGTCCCTGTAAGAGCTTCTTAATCTAATTAGCATGCGAATAAAATGGAAACATGTACTTTTTATCCATTAAGCTTTGCTTTCCGACTTGATTCTTATTAGACCGCGTTTCTCCAGCGGTGGATTAAGTTAATAAAACTGATAAATCAGTGATGTTTACTATCGATGGCGGAGTGGCCGAGCGGGCTAAGCTGCTGGAAAAAAGTGTTTTAGTTTACGTTCTGAATGACCAGGCAAGGGTTCGAATCCAACTATAACCCCCACAAAATAATTTTTTTGTTCTCTTTTATTTTTATTTTTTCTTATTTGTATAATTCTAGTGGTAATATTTCCGTTATTCCATCAACATATGCATATTTACAGAAAATTGAAATGCATGTACTTACATTGTTATGGATCATTATGCCTTAGAAACGGCTAGTATTATCTCTCTCCAATAAACTTTCTAGATACTACCGGAAGAAAACTAATAGGAGGATCTAGCTCACTTGGAAGTGCTTGCTAGATGCATAAACCAATGTTTTGACTGGTGTGTCCATGTGCCTTAGAACTTCACGAGGAAGCAAGATGAATAAAATGTATTGTTGTTTATATGTGATTTACCAATATGTGCCTAAGATATGATACACGTGCTTTAGTTTCATGTCAATTATGTTAATCATAAATGTTTTAGTATACACTCATTTGTAACCCGAGAGGATCCATGGTTGGTAAATAAAACCTGTTCTAATATATATTCTATTCTATTCTAAGAAACATAAGTTTATCTGCACCCATTATTACGTTACTAGAGAAGCTTGCTGACTGGATAAATTCCAATTCAAAGATTTTTTTCAAAGAACTACATGTACTTGCAACGATTAAAGCATTATATATATCCTAAGCAGTGGCGCTTGATATTCCCCGTCTTCGTTCTAATTATAACGCACGTACTACTTGATATGCACAATAGTTATTTATAGAAACCTATTTACGATCCGGTGCCAAAACATTGTCAAACGGCTCCTGTATATAGCGAATGTTCGATAAAAAACTGATGCAGGTCTCTCCTTGGCTTCCTTTTAGAAGGAAGCCAACTTGTAATGTCTGTAATCATTAGACCTTTTGATGTTTGTTATGGCTGTCATAAGCAGTAGGTAGGTATGGCTGTGGTCCAGGTATAGCATAGCGACCCTATCCATATGCTAGAATCCCAGTATGTCGCAAATGTTCGAGATTAGTTTAATATATAATGTCGTTTCAACATTTCGTGGCATCCGACTTTTCAACCCCCACAAGTCAATTGAGACGTCCTCATAAGTATGAAAACATCGTAACCCTTTGCTTGCTATTCACGTCAATATACCTACCTGTAAATAGCGAATACCCAGATGAGATCAGGGTATGCACTATTTACAAAATGATGGTGCCACCAGTGCACTCCACAGCAGTGATTGAACAGCGAAATACTTGTACACAGTGAAGATAAATGTAATTATACAACAGGGCGTGAGTTAAGAATGAGAAATGTATTTTAAAATTCAGCAAGCGAACCCTCATCGTTGATGGCCAAAGTTTATCAGTCTCATATGATAAACTATATCGTATATGCGCATCTAAGTCAATTTTCAACTGGGGCCTTTTTCACATGTGGAATACTTTTTCGCGTATTGGCAGTTTCGTTATTTAACCTACCCAGGTCATGTCTCGAAGTTAAAACTTGACCCACCTGTCGTGGAATAATTATCCGTAATTTTCAACTGGGTCAAAATGTTATGTAACACCGCATGTATTGTAGAGATTACTTAGATATTTACAAAATATATCGCCCTATTCTATATTATTGAAAATTAGGAACAAATATATAAGTACTGTATCGAAGTAAACTGCATTCAAGTTCATCAGATCCGTCTGAGCAATCAGGGATTCCGTCACACACTGCTGTGTAAATAATCCACTCCATGCTTATGCACTCGAAGAGCATGTCCTTATATTCCGGTTCTATGTATGCGATACCTTGATGACTACTGGTATTACTTGTACCACCTGTAAGAAATGATCTAAATACAGACTTTGAGGGATATTGTGAGTACGAGTTGCATGTTTATCTGCCTTGTAACGAATATATGATATTTTTATGTAAAAAATAATGTTCTAAATAACATTTAATTATATTAGACATAAGGGTTCATAATGAAAATGTACGGTAACATCTTTATATATTTTAGCTTTTTTTAATGCGAAAGAAATTATCAAAATCGCCTTTTTTTGTCCAAAGGTAGTTTCGAATCACAGAAATCTAGTCGGAGTGTTCGATAACTGTTTCATTTCTAAGAAATTAACAGGATTAAACATGCGATCCCTAGTTGGACGGGTGCAAATAAACTATTGCAACGTAGTTGTCACGTGACGTCTCACAGAAAGTAAACAAAAATGGTAGGCAACTCACATGCCGCAAATTACACGAACGCATCTGTACTTTAAAGGTACAAAAATGAGTCATACAGGAAACACCACATATAGAACAAACAGCCGCCCGAACAGCAACACAAGGAAACAGCAAAAGTACCCAACTATAAAAACACCAAGAGACGCACAAAGACAAACAAACATACAACAGGGGGAAGATGGAAGTACCGCCTTGGAATGGTCAGTGACAAACGTCACTGGGGGTTAAACCGGTTTATGGGCGCACAACCTCACACTTATTCCATCCCCATCCTAAACCAATAACATGGGAAACAAATGAGCTAGTTAATTTCTTTTAGTTTTAATAGCTCTTGTGTTGTTTGATAGTTTGAAAATCGAATATAACTTCTATATAAATTTTAGTCCATGAGCAGGTGACTGAGCGACGTCATATATATGCTACAGTTAGATATTTCTACCCGCTCCTTGATATATTAACGTGTCGTTTATGAGCTAACAAAACGTAGAATAATGTTATTGTTGTATACATAACCTAGTGTGTAGCCATTTGACAACTAATAGAGCGAAGAAATGGTTCACATGAAACATATAACGCGACTTTAAATGACTTTAACGGTGTTTCCTGCATGACTCATTTTTGTACCTTTAATAATATATGGGTTTTAAATCTCAACGGGAACGATATAAATTTTAATCATATGGGGGTTTTAAAGTACAATTTCTACGTATCTGGGGTTTCTCTGTTTGCGAATATGTGAAAAGGCGTATATATGAAGCAATACGTTAATTATATCATGTAGTAGATTTATTCAGGACGACAGTATTACAGACAGTTACGTTATGTCGTTTATGAGTTTTCTGTATAACTAGCATCAGTCGTTAAGTTACCATCTGACTTAACCCTTTCCCTCATATAAACGTGTTTTCACGCATTTGCAAACAGAGTAGACCCAGATCAGAAGGCTCCTAGAGGAGCCGTCTGATCAGGGTCAGCTCTGTTTGCTAATAAAATTTGATATATCTGTTTCTTTACTTTCTAAAATGTCTACAATGTTCCACATTCCATATTTCTTTATAACTATTTTGTTAATGTATATTCAGTAGGTATTGAAATTTGGTCTAAATATAGAACAGGGAAAGGGTTAAGACCAGAATCCAGCATATTTCTGTGTGCCAGAATGCTGGGTGATGCCCCAATGACAAGACACAGCTTCAGACCTTTTTAAATAGTTCGGGCGTTCTGTGGGGTGACAATGTCTTGAGCCAGACACAGCACAAGGCTTGAAACTATAAAATTGGTGTGGCTTGGCTATGCTAGCCGATGATGATAGTATGGTGTTCTGAGGCTACTTTGCCTGAGACGAACACTATGAAAACATGAAACTATACACAAAAACCTATGTTATGGTGATCAACAATATCTCAGCTTTGGGGCCAACTATAAAACAATAAACTATAACTGTGAACAACTACTACAGCCCCAAGCCAGCGAGACGGCTGGTCAATGCCTCAACTTCAAAATGGTGCTTGGAATACAATCCTCAAGCTATGTCATGAAACTGTATAAATGTGAGCTATATAACCCTAGACTATGCGAGTTGATATCCTAAGCATCAAACCCTGTTGAAACCTGTGATTTGAAGCTATCTCAACACTACTGTGACTTCAAACCTACGTCTCAAAGCATGTATGCACCCTATACTCTGAAACCTATCCTGCGCAGTGTATGAAACCTGCTTCAGGAAGCTTACAAGCAAGGTTTTACGCAAGCGTAAAATGGCTGCGTACCATGTATTTAAGCAGGATAGAAGAAAAAGAGAGAGCAATATTGTTTAGTACTTTTAGTTAACAGATACATTGGGAAAACATGACTGTTATGTATGAATTAATACATGTAGCAGAAACGGGGGAATGTTTTAATGAGCCATGATGCATAATACCTGTGTTTGACACCAATAATACACATTACGTCACAGATCAATGTTATTCATTTGCTGAAACACACTGACGTAGAAACCATTATCACATTAAGTGATGTTCACAAGGCATACAAACTCCCATACTTACAGTCTACATGAAATCATTCCAATAGGTCGACTCAATGCCCATTAACTTTTTCACTTATATTGTCCCCAAATTAAGAACAGATTAGTATAAGATACTTATACATTTTTCATGCACAATGGTGAAATATGCAAAACGGTCAACAAAACCACGAGTAAAAGGTCTCAGCTAAATAACTTTAACAAAGCCAAAATGCAAACAAAGGACTTATAATTTTATGTACAAAATGGTTTTAAACCAAAAGCACGTATACTAAAAGTACAAAAATGAGTCATGCAGGAAATACCACATACAGAACAAACACTCGCCCGAACAGCAACACAAGGAAACAGCAAATGTACATGGGTAGAAAAAACAACAAGAGACGCACAAAGACAAAACAAACATACAATAGGAGGAAGATGGAAGTACCGCCTTGGAACGGTCAGTGACAAAAGTCACCGGGGGTTTAAACCGGTTTATGGGCGCCCAACATCACCCTTATTCCATCCCCATCCTAAAAGACAAACAGTGTAAATAAACGTATCCCCTCTCAAGGTTGCTAAGAAAATATGGGAGAAAAAAAATAATTCAGCTTCCACCGAGGATCGAACACACGACCTCACGTTTTCTAGTCCATCGTTAATAATTTATACCTAATTCACTAGCATTTTCACTGAAAGTGGATCGTGGCAGAAAAAAAGAAATAACCCCGACAAAAATATGCTGAGAAAAATATATGAATCAAAATAAATTAATATATATCAACAAAAACTTGTCTCACAGTAAACCATAAAATTTTCTATCAAACATTTAAATAAAAACTAATCCCGCAGAAACGCATAAGGACTTTTTAAACCTCTAAAGCCGCAGCCAATAAAACCTAACGCTTTGAAGCCTGCCTGCAGTAGGTTCCGAGCCCGTGCTCGAAAACACTGCCTCAAAAAGACGGCTTCAAAAAGAAAGATAGCATCAAAAGGACGGCTTCAAAACGACAGCCTCAAAAAGACGGTTCAGCAACGCTCTGAACCCTGAGCACTGTCTTCAGCAAACCTGCTTCAAACCGAATATAACCCCGTGCTATATCAGTCTGAGCAACACTATCTCAATGCCTCAGCTAATCTGAGACCGCTATGCAATAGCAGTATAATATTATTAAAGGCTGGTTGGACAGTCTTAAACGTGCAATTTTCATGCCCAAACAGAGAACTCAGAGGACAGTTACTTAGCCCATTCAAAAGAACAGGTTACTGCACAATTACGTTGCCAAAGCAGACACTATATTCGCCAGTGTTTAACCTTAATGAGTCCAATACTCTATCAGTCAAAACCCAACGATATAGCTTCTATACATGTGTATATAAAGCCGTCACTGAAAATTCTATGAATATTCAGTGCCCTGATCACAAAATAATCAGCAGTGATCGTTGAATAAGTTTGTGCCAGTCTCAGTATTTGTATGCAGCTTCCATTAATTTGAGGTACATCAGCAAATTAGCATATAAATTATTCCGATTGACCAAGCGCCTCACACATTTGAATATATACACAGTACTATTTTTACTAAGGTATAAAAAATGAAGTTTAAAAGTGAAATAACTTTGATCATCCATTTTCAGAATATATGTACTTCACAACAGCAGGTGTTAAGTGCTTGTGTGGCGGCCGTAAAATGTCGCCCCGTACTTCATTCTCAGTGTTGTTATATTTTCTGGTCCTTCGGGATCATTAGTTTTCATGTCATTAGTTTTGAAAATTGAATACTGCTTAAGCCGGTGCTAGGAGGCGTGAGTAGTGTTGCATTTTTAATTACTGTTCATGAACAGACTCAATAAAACCGAGTCTGCAATTTTCTCTTTTTATATTTCTACTTTTGCTTTCGAAGGATCATCCATTTTCAGAATATTTGATACACGAAAAATTAACCAATTTAAACAAACAGTCAAAAAGGGAGATAATACTGTATATACATAACTACAGATAACTCAAATCGCTTACCTAGCGATATACTACAGGTTTTCTTGACACTGTGATCACTGTATACAGGTTGTACATAGAACTATAGTAAAAGTATAAATATACCTAGAGCAGTTGAAATGATGTACGGAGTCTCGCAGACTGAAGCAAACACAGATGCTCTAGTTAGTGTAGGCACTGATGAACATGAACATGCAAGCCAGCTGACTTTCTGGGATGCTACGTTGACAGTCATGCCAGTGCATTGATTCTCGAGCACGTTATACGTTTCTCTTGTAGTCCTATTACAAAAACACATAAAAACAATAAGCATATGAATGACATAAAATGATATCAAAATAAAGTTGATTTGAATAAAATCATTACATTGTATATAGTTTCATTATTGCCATATTTCTTTGTTCAAAATTAAAATTGTTTCTTGTACATGTACTTAACTACATATTGCTAACATAACATTTTCATGTATGGGCATAATCCAACGAAAATATATCTCCAGTTTTCGATTTTTTTGTTTTTATGCTAAGAAGGCTTTAAAAGATTTTTGCCCTCATACCTACCAAGCCTCGAATGTAACTGACGACCCATCCTGCCAAACTTGTTCTAAGCCTGACCTGCCCATATAACGAACTAGCCCTGGAAATTAAAGCATCTTAAATAAATAAAATACATGTAAAGTTTATATCACAAATATTCTGAAAATGGGTGATCCTTCAAAAGCAAAAGTAGAAATGCAAAAAGAGAAAATTGCAGACTCTGTTTTATTGAGTCTGTTCATGAGTAGTAATTAAAAGTGCAACACTACTCACGCCCCAAGCACCGGCTTAAGCCGTATTCAATTTTCAAAACTAATAACCTCAAAATTAATGATCCCAAAGGACCAGAAAATACAACACTGAGAATGAAGTACGGGGCGACTTTTAACGATCGCCACACAAACACTTAACACCTGCTGTTGTGAAGTACAAATATTCTGAAAATGGCCGATCCTTCAAAAGTAAAAGTAGAAATGCAAAAAGAGAAATTGCAGACTCGGTTTTATTGGGTCTGTTCATGAGAAGTAATTAAAAGTGCAACACTACTCACGCCCCCTAGCACCGGCTTAAGCAGTATTCAATTTTCAAAACTAAAACCATCAAAACTAATGTTCCCGATGTACCAGAAAATATAACAACACTGAGAATGAAGTACGGGCGACTTTTTACGGCCGCAAAACAAGCACAAAAGTCGATTTTATTTTACGTAACAGCAACGTATCGTTGTTTCTGTTCTACTCATGTGTTATTCTAAGTCTACAACAGTGAGTGTGCCAATGAGAGGAGGTATCGATGCTTAATAGACCATCTTATCAATTCATTGTAGTTTTTCATGAACCTGATATAAACATTTCTGTCATACACTGAATAGCTTTTAAAAGTCTTGTTTTCAAACCAAGAGAAGGGAAATGAACGTACCTAAATGTGCGTAAATATTGTAGGGCGGACGGAGGACTTTAAAATCACCCAACTGCTCTTCCATATAAAGCAACCAGGTTTGTAAATATTCCATCTCTTTCTTCTTGGTGATAACCACTTGGTGATGGGCATGCTTTTGACAAAACTTTGCATGTGTAAGCCAGTCCATGATTTCCAGATGGCGGCTGTAGATGTAGCACTTCTCCAGAATTCTTGAACAAACTGTAATTTCATACCACACATATTTGTTTTTGTATGTTGTTTGTATTTATTTTGGTTGCTTGTATTTTCTTTGGTGGGTGTTGTTGTTGGTGGCGTTATTTTTAAGTTATAAACATCATTGTAGGTAATAGTGAGTTAGCGAAGTCACATCGTTATGTAGGTATCAAATACAAAAATCATCGCCTTCTCATTGGTCAATTTAATTTTCAATGTCACTGCGCTTTAACAACAAACACAGTTACCTATACAACCACTGATTTAAGTCATATTTTAATCACCGAGGCATACAACATATGTTAATTTGTCAACACTGTCGATATTTTAATGATTTTAATTCATCAGGTAGACTTTATCATTCAAAATAGCATATGGTCTAAATCAGAACATATTGTAGAACACAAATTATAAAGTCAATAAACTGATAATATCCCTGAAATAAATCACCAAAGTAGAAAGTGACTACTATACATATATCACCAATCTATAAAGATCCCCATAATGCTTCAATGAAATACAATATATCGTGTCTGTGAATTTGGAAGGGACAGATAAACATTTTGTATCAAATATTTGAAGGGGCAATAATTCTCCGATAAATCATCCAACCAAAATGCCTTTACGGTATATGCTCATCTCCTATTAACAATGAATCGTACATTCAACCATTTCCCGGTTCTATGTTTACTTCAAACATCGATACCTACTGATATTCCTTGACATAATAGATATAATGAGATATGGAAGGCGTAACATTGTAGCCGTGTTAGAAAGTAAAGAAACATGTATATTAAAATCCATTGGCAAACAGAGCAGACCCTAATCGGACCCTGGTCTAGATATACTCTGTTTGCAAATGCGTGAAAACGCGATTATGTGAAGGAAAGGGTTAAATACAGTCAGTGGTTGTTATTGCCATAAAAAGAAGGAAAAACAAATACTAACAACTACCCATGGGCAATAACCCCTTGTCTCTAACTTGCGAATAAGGTTCATTTGGGGCTAATAATAACCCTAATGGGATAAAAGAATAATATTGAGGTTATCAAGATGATACGACATGTCAACTATGATAGTTTTATGGCTATATGGTTTCAGAGAAGAATATTAAAAAAAATATTGCAGTATATTTCTATTGGAAGTTTGGTACCACGGGTTGAGGCAAATATTAAACATATTGGAGAAAATTATATATTTCTATTGAAACATGATAATATCTGGGACCGATATCAATCTCAGGGGTATCAATTGTATAATCGCTGTATAGAATCTCAAGCTGATGCGTCATATCAAATATGAGAGCTCTCTGCCATATTATGTGCCATATTATGTGTCATAATCGCGACGCTGTAGTTTACTCTTGCTTTGTCCTGAACTTATTGACATTTCAACCGATAGTCTATACTTGCAACGCGTTTTTAAAATGCTTCAAAAAAACATTTATTTGCTTTGAATCAATCTATCAAGAAAACCGATGAAATAAACGCTGAAGAGAATACTTACATGTGATACTAAAGGCATCGAAGCTATTCGACGATCCGTTAGTATCGAATTGAGTTGTGGTTTTAGTTACGTAACTATTCGAAAAAGGTCGATACTATTTTGTTGTACAACAAATAATTATTCTCCTAGGTATCAAAGAAAAGAGCTTATTTTGTACCACAGGGGCAGACTATAAAATGGCAATCTTCGTAAGTACAGTAAAACCTCTCTATAACGACTTCTAAATTACATCAATTATTTTGTGTAAACGGCAGGTGGCTGCTTACAGCAAGGTGAAAGTAAAACAGAACACTCCTTGCTTTAAGCAGCCACCTGCTCGAAATACCAACTAACTAACACAATTTAGTGGCCGTTATAGAGAGGTTTTACTGTATAATTGAACATAACCAGCACCATGATGGATGAATTTCTTTTGAAAATATTCTTTTATTGTAGAGATTATCACTTTAACCCTTTCGGCGCCAAATTTCTAAATGTCGTCTGCAATTAATTCAATGCTGTTCAATCATTCTGTAGAATAGGGAAATGAGATAAATACATGCAAATTTTAAAGAAATAAAGCACAGATATATAAATAGAGATTGAGACAAAGAGTAAAGTTCCTGATCAGATGCAGCCTTGAAAAGACGGCGTCTGATGTGGGACTGCACTATTTGTCGTCGTGCATTTATGCGACACTGGCGGTGAAAGGGTTAAATATGCTCTTTTCTAGATATTTTTCAAACGATTCTACTTTCTTGCTACCATTTCATTGATTGCCATGAGTGATTAAGTTGTCAGTTTCATCCTATAAATAATATGCCTAATTTGAAAAATTATTTGTTGTTTTGCATCTTTTTTTAAGAGCGCATGCGACACAGCCACCACATTGTGAGTAAAGAAAGCTTTTTCAGCATTACATGCCAGGAATGATGTTTTTTCCCGGGCAAATACTTTCTGGATTAAGTTAGTAAGCTTATCCTTAATTAAAATATGAGGAAGAGTTGTGTACAGAGTAGAAAAATCGTACGTGCTTACAGTGGATGCAAGATACCTTTTGTTCTTAAGTTCTTATGTTCGTGCTGATACATGTTTTGTGTTTAATTTTCAGTATTAGAAGTGTATAAGAATCTACGTGTAGAAAAAGTAAAAGGGCAAATACATGTAATTTATAGTTGGTGTACGAAAGCTTTTTCTGCTTTTGTTCTCGAAGGATCTCCTACTTTCAGATTAATTTGTTTTTTGTATTTTCAATTTCCATTAATTTTGCGTTGAAATTTAAGCCTATCATTTTTCCAGGTCAACGTGGAAATGTATCCCTAACATATGAAATTGCCGCTGATTCCATGCTAATTTCCATTTCGTTTTTATAGTGTCTGAACTGTACCTTTTCTTACCAATCCATACGATCTTTGTTTTGTCAAAATTTATATTTAGTCCAGAGTAGTTTGAAAAGATAGCAAGTGTGTCAAGAGTTTCATTTAAGGACTGGTCTGCTCCATCAAGGATAAAACTTGTGTCGTCGGCAAACTGGGATAGTTTGTGTTCTATCTTATTAATAGTTATGCCTTTTATATTACTGTTTGATCTTATCTTAATTGATACAATTTCAGCGCATAGAATAAATATATAACGTGATAAAGGATCGCCCTGTCTGCAGCCGCGCTCAATCCTAAAAAAACTTGAAAGGAATCCACACTGTGTTACACTTGATTTCGCATCTGCATAAAACAAATTAAACCATTTTTGTATTGAAGTGTTTTAAAGTTTTGTTTACAAAGGTCCATGACAATGAGTCAAAAGCCTTTTCAAAATCAATAAGTAACAACATACCCGGAAGCTCAAACTCTTCTATGTAGTGCATTATATCGTATACAAGTCTTGTGTTTTCTCCAATGTAACGCCCTTTAATAAATCCTGTTTAATCTGTATGAATTAATTTTGGTAATAATGACTTGATTCTATTTGCTATACATCCAGTACCATCCAGATGGGTCTCCAATTTTTAAGGTAATGTCTTGATTTGTCTACTTTTGGAATACATGTAATTAGACCTTGCGTTTGAGTACATGTCAATTTGTTTAAGCAGTATGCTTCATTTAAGGCCCTTAAAACAAAATTACCAATTTGTTTCCAAAATACTTTGTAAAAGTCAGCTCCAAATCCCGAGGTGCCAGGGCTTTTATTATTTTTCATATTCTTTAAAACAGTTGTTATCTCATTAAGCGTTAGTTTTCATTCAATACTGTTTGACTCAGAATGTGTTAATTTTGGGATACTCGTATCAGTAAAGTATTTTCAAAGTCTTCATCATTTAATTTGAATGTTTCTTCTTATATAAAGATTCATAAAAAGATTTAACTTCTTTCAAAATGTGTTGCTGATTTGTTATTTCGATTCCATCTTCCTTGAAAATTTTGCTTATTGTTTTCGTTGCTGCATGCATTTGTTCTAATTCACAAAAGAATTTAGTTGGTTTCTCTCCTTCCGCTATCCACTGTACCTTTGATCTTATGATATAAGCTTTTAATTTATTTTCCTGGATTTGGTTCAGCTGACTAGAAAGGTTATTGTACTCTTCTGAATTTTTCTCAGTCAAATTTGATTTTAATTCTTTGAGTTTGGATATGATATTATTTTCATTATCTTGTATTTGTTTTTTCTTAAAGGATCCATATGATATAGACTTTCCCCTTATTTCAATCATCAAAGTCTCAAGAAAAAGCTGATCACTAATTATAAATTGTATTTCATCAGTTGGTATATTTGTAATATTTTGCATATTATAAATAGGCACCGCATATTGAATAACTATTTCCTCAATTTTCTTGTTAATTATATCAATGTATGTCTTATCCGTTAGCAGTGCATTGTTGTGCTTCCACAAGCCGGAACCATGTTGAAAATGATTGAATTGAAAAGCGGTTTGAATAATGGAATGATCAGACTGAAAACTATGTTCTATTGATGAGCTATGTGTCATTACTGCAAGCGGTGGGGATACCAGAAAGAAATCCAACCTGGCTTGTTGCAACGGTTTATGCTTTCTCCATGTATATAATTTTGCTTCTGGAAAATACTCGCGAAATGGATCACTAAGTTGTCTGTTTGATATCTGTGCTAGTAATGTATCACGATACTTTTTATTACCTACCGTTTTATAATTAAAATAGTCAATTTGAGGATCTATGACTAAATTAAAATCCCGCAAATGACATAGGAAATGTTTTCTAACTTATCTATTGTATTAAAAATGTGGTTATAAAAAGATGGATTATCTGTATTTGGTCCATAAAGCGATACAAGCGTAAAACGCTGATCATCTACAGTCAAATCAATAATCACGTAATTGCCATCGGTATCTGCTATAACATTGTGTATTTTATAATCCACCTTAGAAAACATAATCGCAACACCTCTACTATTTGAACTGCAACAGCTTAAGAAAACCTCTGAACCCCATTCCGAGTAAATTGTTTTGTACATATCCAGGGTAAAATGCGTATCCTGGAGACAATAAATATTATAATTTAATTTTTTCAGATGCTGTAACACTTTCAATCTTTTCGACTTGGTGTGGATTCCTCCACAGTTCATTGAAGCAATTTTTAAGCCATTATTCATTCAATTTCAAAATTGAGCATAAACAATATTTAATAGACATACTTGGACTAAAAACATCAAGTTTAGAATAGAAAACATACTGGCCATCAGATTGAGAAAAATAACAGTATAACACATGAATATACATATGAATAATCACAGAAAAAAATACAGATTACCATTCAAGAAAATTATATCAACAAAATTGACAGTGAACATTTGAGTTGAGCCTTGAACATAGAAGACAATAAGAATACTCTTGTCGCCGAGTTCGAAATAAGGTGAAGGACAAATACAAATAGGGCCGCCTAACTCACTGGTGACAGGCACAGGTGCACAACCCATTATGCTATTTTGGCTACCCGTAACATCTTAACTAAATTAAATTAAATTACTTTCAGATTTACCTTGATATACTTCAAAGTCTTCTGTCATTTCATCTACAAGTTTTGTCTGGGCAACTGAAAGGAAATTTGTTGAAGGGATTACTTAGTAATGTCGATGTATAAGTCAAATTTATTATCAAATGTTTCGTAATTATCAAATGCATGTCATCTGAAACAAACCGGCAAAATGTAATTTGATTAAACAAAAAGAAAATATTTGGAAAACTCTTTTTAATGTACACTTTATAATTATTGATTCGATATGGATATTGTTATTTAATGGTTTTTAATTTTGCAAATACACTATGATATATAACTGCTTCATATTTATATCACACGTGTTTCATATTTATATCACATGTGTTTCATGGATAAATCTGAACTTCGGAAAATAAAATGACAAAAAGCCTTAGGAACGTTTGTATTCTAATACCATCAGTAGTCGTTCAAATCAGATTATTAAAATATAATAGGCGAACAAAACATTCATGAAAAATTCATCATCCTGTAATTTGCAAAGTGGCCTTTTTTGACAAATGTAGATGGATGAACCTGTTTTAAGAAGTCATCATTTGACATAGTGGTCTTTAAACGCAGTTGCTCTTATATAACCTTTCTGCATTACTTTTGACCTGCATTAAGCTACCACATGCCTTACAGACCCATAATTAGACCTCTTTAAGACAGATGTTATTGTACAGACGATCACTGATTTAAAATGAAGTGTGCTGACACTATATAAGCATTATTGTTCACACACTTTTGAACACCTACAATACGAGTATATTGGTTATTCCATTCAACAAATTAACTTTACATTGCAAAATATCAAATCCAGAAGAGTTTCGAAATCCCTATTTCAGTACATACAGCAGGCATCAGATATGCTTAAGAATGTCACGAAAGTGTTATACACGTATTTTGATACATGTGTTATTTACGTATTTTTATTGATATTTCTTCTTTATACGAGTACCTTGTATCGGAGTATATAACATATTCAGTGCCATAGTGTCCTAAAACAAAACACATCCATTTACCAATACTTTGCCTTAAATATATTACCATCGGCAGGCGTCATCCAAGGTGGAAACTCAATGACGGGAACTACCCGGAATGATAAGCCAAAGCCGATTTCCTCACGTAAATCGTCATTCTCTTGGTACGAGAAAATTATAACCATATGCCAAGCTCTGTATTCCCTCCTGGGCTTCATTTGACTGTTGCAAAGTTTTTCGTTATCGATATCTCTGTCCCTAATGGTCAAATAGGACCCTGGTAAACAAAGTAGAATTTCATCATTTTATCCCAATAACGAAAACAGTTATTTACGAAAGAATATGTATGTTACGTAATTAACATATAACGATGGCCCAGAATATACACAATGTTACCGCGTGCATTTACATTAATTTTGCATGGAGTGTATACCATCGTTTGGATTTTATATATAAAATGGCGCAGAAAAAAGAAGATTTAATCATGTACAGACGGAAACTTTGGAAACGCTGTCAGCAATAGTTTGATTTGTAATTGGAAAAGTAGTAAAGTCAAGCAGGCAAAGTCATATACAAGACGCAACCACCACCAAAACACCGATAGACAGCATGACACACACACACACACACACACACACACACAACCACACACCCAAACGCACACTCACACACGACATGAACACAGAAAACACCAAAAGACACACAAGAACCAGAGACAAACGTTCCACACATGAACAAAATCACAAGCACAAAGACGCAAGGCAAACAAAAGGAAGGGTGACAAAGAGAGTACCGCCTTGGCACGGTCAGTAGCAAAAACACCACTGGGGGTTTAAACCGGTTTACGGACGTCCTAACCTCACACTTCTCTCAAAGTCACCCTAGCTATACAAATAGTGTAAATAAAGGTATCCCCGCTGGACTTACCCACTACATAGACGACGGTGAACACAGGACAACATGTAAAACATAGCATAATAACTGTGACAATCCGTCAAATATGTACTCAATGGCTTTGCTGAAGTCAGAGCACCTGCAGGTAAGCCGTTAAGGGCACGACAGGGAAAAAGTAATACATGAGTCTGGTAAGCTCATCCTGTATCCAAGTTTAAAAGTATACCATCATAGAGTACTACCCTCGGCCTGTCATCGCGCAAGCAAAGGGGGAAGCGTAGCTACAGACCCTAAAAGGGTCGATAACCAAACATGCAGTGCGTTGCAATATAATAGGATCATAACCTTTCTTTTTAAATGTTTTAATGCGTTTTATAAACAAATAATGAAAATGGATATGACCCCGAATTTTCCTAAGTTTGTAGATAACATCCCCATAAAATACATCAAGGCAAGTCCACATTGTGTAATGTTCAACTTCTGAATTCGAAAAGAATGAACGTTGAACATTACAAGCAATGAACATTTTGTTTTCTCGGGCAATGGTTTTTTCTATTAATTTAATACGTTTATCCTTTATAAGATGGTGAGGTAGAGTAGTATAGAGTGTAGAGAAATCATAAGAGCTCAGTGAAGAAATGTTATACTGTTCATTTTCAAGTTTTGTTAAAACATCATTTGAATTTTTTATGGACCAAAAAACATTAATACCAGAATTTTCATATATTTTATCACAGTAGCGTTTTACATGTTCTTTGATCGTAGTAAGACAGGACGTCAAAAGTATAGATAATTTAGTAGTGGTACAACAGCTAGAGTTGGCAATAAAACGCGCCTTATAAGGGTTTTTATGTAGTTTCAGAATCCAGTAGAAAGTTTATGTTGTTTTATGTTAGGACCAGACTTAAAATTATTGCACATTTTTACATGTTCCGAGACTATATCTTTTTCAGGTGTTTGAACTGTTATATACGTTTTTGAATCAGTTAGCTCCTTCTTTAAAACATCAACATAATACAATCTTCAAATAATGATTACATTGTTTGATGCCTTGTCAGCAGGAACAAGAACATAATCTGAATGAAAATTTGAAATGTTTTTCTTCAAATAGCGAAATGTAACTCTAGGTCGAGGTGGTAAAAGATGGTAATTTGATTTGTAAAAAGTAATACGCGTATCAATAATATCGAAAATACATTTCTTCCAATCCGAAAGGGCATTAACATCAGCATGTTCTCGTCGACACCATTTGATGCAGAATTCTTGAATAGCTTCCGCAATATGAGTTCGACAAGCGTCAAAATCAATAAGGGAAGGTAATCTATATTTAGGTCCTTTAGTTAGGAGGGTCTTGAGACGTTTATCCTTATTGATATCAAAATTACCAGTAATGACATGACCAACTGGTTTATAGCAAAAGCTAGAAATGCCACAATCTCAAGAAATAGGGGTATTAACATCAATATTTAAGTCAGAGACAATTTTATTGTAGTTAAAAATAACATTTCTAATAGGTTTATTATATTTATAACAGATGATAGGTGATTCAGAGTTGATGAAATATTTGGGAACAGTATCGATTACATTCTTATCACGAAATATACTTTGAATATCAATAAAATCGATACCTTTATTAAGGAACTGAAGTTTCAGAAAATGTCTTTTATGTTCAGATTCTTTATCAATACGTGGACGAAGAACATGCTGTGTGTAACTTTGTATAAGAGAGGCAGTATTAATTAACGGATCTGTACGCATATAGATTTTATCAGCCTCTTCGTCTATGGACTTAAGACAGGAAAAGAGTAAAGACGATAAACAAGATAACATAGAATGTTTACCAGTTTGTTTTAGAATGGTATGTAAATCATGATTAGACATATTACGACGTAATTTACGCTTAATATTACCATTTCTACGTCTGCCATGTGATCTACTTTTACGTTTTCGAATAGAAAATATAGAGAAAATATCGATGCTTGGATCTTTAGAAATGTTGCCGCTTTGGAAAATGTTATCATTAAGGCCTAAAGGAAAAGGTGTTTGTAATTTCTTTATCCAGTCTAGCTCTGTGATAAAACGAGCTTTAGATTTTAAACTACTAGTAGTTTTAGAATCATAATAACTTTGTTCTACTGGTTGAACCGAAACATATTTGAAAGAATGTCCTGTATGACGAAAATGCTGGTAAAGAAAATTGCGTACTTTTTTGATCCGGCAATGGTAACTGTGTTCACGAAACCTAGTTTTTAAAGTACGTCCTGTCTGACCTACATATTGAATGCCACAACGTGGCGCATTTCATGTAAGAACATATATAATATTAGATGAGTTTCAGTCTAAATCAGAATTAATCTTCACACTAAACACTCTACCATTTACAAGAGATTTAATTGTTGATCTAGTAGAAATGAAATTGCAACACATACACCTCTTACTATTGCACTTAGTAATTATTGGATACACCCTATGTCTTTTGTTCAAATAATGTGAATTTAGATGGACTTAACTATAACGAAGGATAGATTGCTTTAAAGGAGACAGAACGATTTTAGGTCCATTATGAAAAATGTTACCAATAGCCGAAGAGGGAACATGAAAAGATGAAGCAGAAGACAATTTTAGAGGTTTAATACAAACTGACGGCTGTAGTGAATGGAAATTAGCCAGGTTATGAGGAATCTGAACAGAAGACACAGAGTGTAAATTCTGAAGGGTGGTGATCCCCCGAAAGCAAAAATTGCAACACAAAAAGAGAAAATTGCAGACTCGATTTTATTCAGTCTGTTCATGAGCAGTAATTGAAAGTGCAACACTGCTTACGCCCCCTAGCACCGGCTTAAGCGGTATTCAATTTTCAGAACAAGAAGTACTGAAATTCATGATCTCGAAGGATCAGAAGGTATAACAACACTGAGAATGAAGTACGGGGCGACGTTTTATGGCCGCCACACAAGCACTTAACACCTGCTGTTGTAAGTTTAAGTTAGTAATTTTGAGTATAGGGAGACTATTCATAATTTGTGTAGTACATGTAGCACCCTTCCGTAAAAAGCGACATACGTATGTAACGAAAAGTGGTGTAAAAGAATAAAAACATACCAGAGGTTACGACAAAAATAAAGAAGACTAAGGATATGAAGGGAAACATTGAATGGGTAAAAAGTAAGAAGAAACACAAGTAAGGTAAAGTCACACTAGAGAAAATGGAAAAGTAGTAAAGTCAAGCAGGCAAAGCCACATGCAAGACGCAACCACCACCAAAACACCGATAGACAGCATGACACACACACACACACAACCACACACCCAAACGCACACGCACACACACATACGAAATGAACACAGAAAACACCAAAAGACACACAAGAAACAGGGACAAACGTTCCACAACATGAACAAACCACAAGCACAAAGACGCAAGGCAAACAAAAGGAAGGGTGACAAAGAGAGTACCGCCTTGGCACGGTCAGCAGCAAAAACACCACTGGGGGTTTAAACCGGTTTACGGACGTCCTAACCTCACACTTCTCTCAAAGTCACCCTAGCTTTACAAATATTGTAAATAAAGGTATCCCCGCTGGACTTACCCACAACATAGACGACGGTGAACACAGGACAACATGTAAAACATAGCATAATAACTGTGACAATCCGTCAAATATGTACTCAATGGCTTTGCTGAAGTCAGAGCACCTGCAGGTAAGCCGTTAAGGGCACGACAGGGAAAAAATAATACATGAGTCTGGTAAGCTCCTCCTGTATCCAAGTTTAAGAGTATACCATCATAGAGTACTACCCTCGGCCTGTCATCGCGCAAGCAACAAATCTTAAAAGGGAAATTATAATAGTCACACAATATGTCGGTGAGTACGGAAGCCACCATGAAAAGCAAAGTACGGTGTAAAGGTATGAGGAAACACATTGAATGTAGAGCAATTCCTGCAAGAGGAAGAAAACAATATTGATTGAATGTACGGGGAGACGTTTCACGGCCGCCACACTGCACAAACAACACTATTGTCCTTATAAATGGAAAAGTAGTAAAGTCAAGCAAGCAAAGTAACATACAAGACGCAACCACCACCAAAACACCGATAGACAACATGACACACACACACACACACACACACAACCACACACCCAAACGCACACTCACACACGAAATGAATACAGAAAACACCAAAAGACACACCGAAGAGAGTCAGGTGCTGCTGTAGAAAAGGATGAATTATCATACGCATGTTTTTTATGTTTTTGGTAAAGATCTTTAACGTTTGACCATTTCCATAAGTATACCAAAACATGATGCGAACACCGAATTACATATGAAATAAAGTAGAACAAAGATCAAAATGTGTGCATTTGCCGTTAATAATGGACAAAATAGTCTATGAAAGAAAATGAGTAGAGTAAGTAACGTGAGCAGGCGATCTTCAGAAATGAAAGCAATAAATTACTTGCCGAGCCGCTGAATAATTATTTTTGTCGTACCCTTTATAAATTCTGAAGGGAGGTGATCCCCCGAAAGCAAAAATTGCAACACAAAAAGAGAAAATTGCAGACTCGGTTTTATTGAGTCTGTTCATGAGCAGTAATTGAAAGTGCAACACTGCTCACGCCCCCTAGCACCGGCTTTAGCGGTATTCAATTTTCAGAACAAGAAGTACTGAAATTCATGATCTCGAAGGACCAGAAGGTATAACAACACTGAGAATGAAGTACGGGGCGACGTTTTACTTTTTTCTATAGTTACTCTGTTTGCAGTCCACTCATTGAGAACACTAGCGATAGATTGATCCGGTTTGTTTCACTTACATCTGTTTTCTTTTTACATGCAATCTATCACTGCATTTGCTATCACGGTTGTTGCGGAAATATGATAAATGATACCCAGTGGCATTTGCGTCGCGTGTCTTAACGTAGGAGGAACAATAATATGCACAGATTGAAAAGAATGTTGGAGCTATATATAAGCATGTGAAAGGTTTTACCAGTGTGTATATGATCAACCACTTTAGTGCAAAACGGAACACAGACCACTTTTGACCATTTTGAATAAGGTCTTGTGTAAATATCCGCTTAGATAACAGTTCCTATTCTACGACTTCGGATATTTGACATTCGGTTGTCGTATATGTCATGTATTCATGTAACACCTCATGTATTATAACAGTCATACTGTGTTCCTTTAAGTGACAGTAGTATGCGACACTTTCCCTTCCCAAGATGCACTCACCCAATACGTCAGGATCAATGTCAAGTTCTCAGTGATACCAAAGTATTACGCGATACTCGTCCTTCTCAAGATACAACGATACCATCAATTTGAAAGTCCAAACCCATGAGGTTAATGATATGTCATCCGGACGAATTTCCAATCAAATGTTTACTAAAAGATTAAGGTCAAGGTGAAGTCCAAAGAGACACTAATGTAGCATTCGACACTCCGCATTCCGATGATGCATCCACACAAGACATTTAGAAATCCTAACGAAAGTGGTGGAGGAGATATCCGGACGGAAGGACGGATGAAATGACGGACAGACGGACGGATGGACGGGTTGAAAGACGGACGGATGGAAGTACAGACGGACAGAGCAAACCTATAGTCCCACTCCGGTGACCGGTGGGCCAAAAAGGAGACCGGAAATAGTCCGATGTCTAACACAAAGGTTTGTCCCTAAAGAACTCTACTCTCCGGCAGAGAAACGCGTTCATATGGATAACACCCGACATGAGTATCATTTACAGAAAGACGATGTTCAAAATCGAAACATGGTAAATAAAAATAATCGAGGTCGTTTGATCTTCACGGTGCAATTTTCTGTACTAAATAAAAAAAAACAAGAATACAACAGAATATATATTTTCAGTTATTTCATTGTTTCAAACAGTACTATCAATTACTTTTGAATTTTGAAACACATTTATCTTCATTTTCGTAAAATATAATTATGAGCTTAATTCCACATCAGTCACATTGTGCTGATACTAGGTAAACGTACCGATCAGAGTCTGTTCTTTTCGCTTATGGAATAATACAAATCAGATTCTCCAGTTTCTGACCTGGGTCCATGCTTATAAAGCTTTTTAGTTGAGTCTGGGTTTGTTCTCAAGCTTTTGATTGGTCAGATTGGAACAAACGGTTCAAATCTGACCAATCAAAACCTTGAGAACGAACTCAGACTAACTAGTTTGTTCTCAAGCTTTTGATTGGTCAAATTTGAGCCAACGGCTCAAATATGACCAATCAAAACCTTTAGAACGAACTCAGACTGAACTGAAAAGTTTTATAAGCATGGAACCAGACCTTCATGTCAATATAAACATGCAGCTAAATAATATTTAGCCTGTTGAGCAAATTGTTTTTTCGGAATTTTTCACCTACTATATTTTCAAATGTCAAGCTATAATAAACTTGTCTACCAAAATGCGATCAGGGTGTCAAACAGTTTGGATCCTGATGAGACGCCGAGTTACTCGGCGTCTCATCTGGATCCAAAATGTTTGCATAGTATTTACTCATCCGCTCATAGCAGGCTAAAGTTAAATATCCGTTACTTTTGTATTCATCTTTCATTAGCTAATAATTCCAATCCAGTGACGTTTATACAAAATCGCCGAATCTGATTGGTTGAAATTTGACATTCATTTCTCAATGAATGTAAAGAGCTGGTTCTCTGTCGTTGCTCCATGATTTACATGAAGTCGGTAACCAGTAGCCGATACACTATGGAACTACTTCTTTTTACTATGCATGAAGTTCTATTTATAGACGAATTCCTTGAAACCATGTTGACGTAGAATTATTGGGAGAAAATGTTGTTTTGAAGTTTTGTGGAGCGCGTATTTTTAAATTTAAGTGTTAAGAGTGAAACTTATGGTAAAAAGCAAGTGATTGTATTAATATCAAGAGCCAGAAGAGCCAGACGGCTCGCATAGTGTAGAGAGAAAATGACGAGGTGAACTTATGGGAGGTGGGATTAACTGTTTATTTTTCGGATGGAAGTAAAGTGGTGATCGGCAGTGATAACCTTTGTTGATTTGGAGAAAACAAAGCGATGGCTACAGACCAGACTTAGTGTCAAATTGGCATGGCCACTCTGTCAGTAATAACAAGACACCTCCCCGTGAAATCAGTTATTTCAGGACGACAACGTACTGGTAGGATAGCTGTCTACCAGGCCAGAAATAATATTTTAGATCCAATTCTTGGCCTGCACAGTTACCGGGATTTGAACATAATTGAGAATACTTGGCTGTATATCAAACGTAAACTTTCATGTAGAGTGCATTTTATTGAAAATAAAAGGGATTTGTTCAAGATATTTTGAGGATCTGGACACGTATTCCACTGGTCTATGTTCAGAGCTTATACAGATAGATTCCAAGGAAGATTATGCAAGTTAATCGATTAAGAGGAAATATGACAAAGTAGTAAGGTAGTACATGTGTTGAAATAATTCTGTTTATTCCTTTTTAGTTATTGTTAACTTCAATTTGTTGCAACTAGGTCAAATAGTTGAGAACAGTCTATGACAGTATATGTATCTATGACGTAGGATACAGTACATAAAGTGACATAGTTGTTAGAATGTGTATTGATTGAATTCCTACGCACGGCACTTAAAATAGCCAATGTCAAATTTGTCTACATGTAACATTTTTTAAAAGGACGGATTGGTGGAATTATAAAGATTGAATTACATTTTGGTTGTGTTCATCGATGTATAAATCCAGACCTGATCACACACAACTTTTTACATGAATTCCTTCGGAATTCATGCAAGTTGTGTGTGTAATTCAATCTTTAAAAGGAGTCACGCACTCAATGTGAAATGTCGTTATACATGTACAATGGAAAACCCATCCACATCCAGTCATGTTATGGATTTTTTACCCTACTAACATTCCTGCAGTGAATGGTGTTGTACGGCAGTGATACATCACAAGCACAGGCAAGACTGGGGGTCCAAGGTTATAAAACTTACGAGTCTGAGTCTGATATCATTCTCAAATATCAGATCAGATGCTTGAGAATGATCACAGACTCAATCGAACAGTTTTTTTTACCTCGGGGCCAAACGTCTTGTTGAAGTTAGTGGTTTATAAGAGTATGTTTGTTCTGCCGACACACAACCAATAGTTTTATCAATTTTCCATGATTTTGGTCGTTTTTTCGGTCTTTCGTTGTGACAACTTTGTAACAACAATTCATCTTCGATATCTCGAACTCGGATAATTCGATCTTAAGATAACTCGATATAAAATTTATATGATAGCTTAATTCATGTCTAAAGTAATGCTAAAAGCTCCTACAAGAGGTTTCAGCATTACATTAGATGCATTTGTTTAAGTTATAAATTTATGAAAATCTAAAAGCTGAAGATTTTACCTATACGAAAGTTATTTGAATATTCTTTTTTGCTTCTTTCATAAATATATATACTCACCATCTACACATGGGATGTTGAAATGCCAAAACGTCAAGACATAAGGTCCTCCGCTGTAAAAGCTATGGTATGACCATCTTTGTTGTTCCGGCAATTTGTTGTTTAGACCAATGAGACTGTAGCTCATTAAATTGCCATTCTTCTCCCCACCAGGTCCTGTATAGGTATCCCATATTGTTGGCGATTCTTTCAAACGAAAAGAAAATAACACTGGCTAATACTTTTACCAGTCTATGATCAAAACAGTTTCATAAAATGTACACATACTGTTTTGTGCATTATGATTCATCTCTGCCATTATCAAATATATATAAAAATCCTGAAAGTATGAGATATTTCGAAAGCAAAAGTAGCAACGCGAAAAGAGACAGCTGCAGACTCGTTTCTACTGGATATGTTCATGGGCAGTTATTACAATAATAATCATTCCACATACATTGTAGCACAGGCTTCAATGGTATTTAATTTTCATAACTAAAAGAATTGATATTCATGATAATGATGGACCGGAAAATATAACAACACTGAGAATAAAGTACGAGGCTATATTTTACAACCAAACTATTTCCTATCCGCCCCAAAGAAAAGAACAACAAAAAATAACTATTGGCGCCTATAGTTTTTTAGTTGTACGGAAGTACAATGTACAAGTATGAGTCGCGTGCAGGAAATAATACATACAAAACACACAGTCGCATGCTCTGCTTTTTGGTGATAGCTGTATTAATTGAAAAATGTTTCGAGTGTCGTGCCTCTGGTTAAGTAATGTTCTGCGAAATTTAAAATATGGTATGTCCTTTGATCACACATTACATTATTTCATTATTATATATAGTAATATCAATTATTTATAGTTCCACAAGGTGTACATTTTTAATTAATAAAATAAGGATGACACTTCCGTGCGTGGTTGAAAGTGTGAGGAGGGATTCTATTTGGTTGGTTTCATGCCAAATGATTTATCTATTAAAATGAATGTTGCATGCAATAAGCAATCAACAGCAATCACTGCACACTGGAGTGAAAATTTGAAACAAATTCTGTGTTAGTTTACTTTTCTTTTGACACATATTTACACGCTAGATAGAAACATATTTACATTGATTATCAAGTGATTCAAAATCATTTTATTCTATGTTTATAACGTTTTAGTTGTTATCAAATGAAAATAAGTATCCATATATAATGAATAAGTATACATCTGAACGTAGCCAATATTAACACGACATACCTTCAATTTTTACGATAATTTTGAAGCCCTGTCTTCTATCGCTACGTTGATATCTTCTCTCACAAGTAATAAAGTTGATTTCGAGAGTTTCTTTGTCTGTGGGAAATGTTGGTGTTAGTCCGTTTTGAGAAGATGTTATAGGTTGGAATGCTTTGTCAAACGTCAGCGTGTCCTCAAGACAATCGGCATTTTGTATAACCTTAGACAATAAAACAGATATAATAATTCACAAGTGGATATAACTTGATTATCCAAACTCACGTACAGTATGTGTTGTTATATTGTCTCGTCCTTCTGGACCATCAATTTCACAGCTTTTAGTTATGACAAATGATGACCGCTCCCTTAATCCGATGCTAGTGGCGTCAGTAGTTCTGCACTGTAAATAACAACTGATGGACATTCTCAATAAAAGTACATGTATGAGTCATGCAGAAACACCGCATACAAAACACACAACCGCGCAAACAGCACCACGACGACAAATAGCAAATGTACATGTATATAAAAGACACATAAAGAGACCTTACAGACATAACAAACAAACAATAGGGGGAATATGGAAGTACCGCCTTGGAACGGTCAGTGACAAATGTAACTGGGGGTTAAACCGGTTTAAGAGCGCCCAACCTCACACTTATTCCATCCCCACTCTAAAAGACAAACAGTGTAAATAAACGTATCCCCTCTCCGACTAATCTACAACACTGCGATGGCAAATACAATGGTAAAGTGCATGTAAAACGAAAGCATTCAAGTGAAACAAACTGTGTTCACCTATCTATCGCTAGTGTACTCAATGATTGAGCTGCAAACAGAGTAACTGTAAAAAACAAAATAAAGGATACGACAAAAACGAGATACAAATATCCGACGTTCTCCTTCCATTTCCTGATTTAAGAGGTAAACGAGTCTGTAGTTTTCTCTTTTCGCGTTGCTGATTTTGCTTTCGAAGGAAATCGTACTTTCAACATTTATGTATTTCACAACAGCAGGCGTACCTTGTACGCCTGTATGCCTTCCATAAACGGTTATCTGCACATTAAACGGTCAGTTGTGTTGTTATATTTTCTGATTTTTCGGGATCATCAATTTCAATGCTTTAACCTTTTCGGCCCCAAATTTCTAATTGCCGTCTGCAATCCAAATTTGTTTAATTTCTCAGTAAATAATGAAATGAGATAAATAAATGCAAATTCAAAGGAATAAAGCACAAATGTAGAAAGAGACAAAAGGTGAAGTCCATGATCAGACGCCGCCTTAAAAAGGCGGCGTCTGACCTGGGACTGCACTAATTGTCATGGTGTTTTTATGCGACAGTGCTGGCGAAAGTGTTAGATGCGAAAACATGATTACCATACAAGCCGGTTATGTGGTTAATGAGAAGTGATGCATTAGTAATAACTACTCATGAAAAGTTTTAATATCCCGAGTCTGCATATCTCTTTTCACATTACTGCTATTGCTTTCGAAGGAACTCCTACTTTCAGAGTTTATGTCCTTCTTAATAACATGGTTAAAATACAATTCAAATGATATTTTAACTAAATGTAAAAGACGAGTTAATAGACTACACATGCAATCATTTTCATTTGTTTTAACTTACCGATTGACTGTAGAAATCTATGACAGCAACATTGAGTCTTATGAATCCACCACGAGCAGATGTCACTGTCCATTTAAACAAAGAATTGGATGGATAATAAAGTGGATATCCCATACTGTTTAGGTCTATTTCGGTGAGAACCTTGACATCAAGTTCTTTACTGTTGTTTGAATCCAGGCCTATATACTCAGGTAGAGATGGTTCTGAAAATGCCAGGTCCAAACGTTGTAAATCCTGGGGTCAATTTCAATCATCGGACTGTTCAGTTTTTAATTACTCAAATTCTGACCAACCAGGTACCCGAGAATGAACTCAGACACACACTAGGGAGTTTTATAAGCTCACCCTTAATAGTAATCTCTTTGCTTCACTGACCTTTATCATACTGAGCAAAGTTTGATAATAGAAATTGTCGTCTACTTCAGTTTTCATATTTGATTCATTGAACCTTTTTTGTCAAAGCGTCAAACAGTTTGGAGTATTTTGAGATGTCAACTTATGAGACCAAAACTGTCCTAAGTGTGCTAAAATGATATACGGAAACAAGTAAATCCCATGTCGTTTCGAGCAACTTATTAACCCACTTGAAATATAACTTACAAAACCGAGCGGCAATGTAATAATATATACATTTATTATTCGTATATATTTTAACCATCATTTTGCTATTTACTATAGGATATGATAATCGTACGTTACATGCCTTACATTACCCTATATGTAGTTTAATGAACAATCATCAATTTTCCATGTGAAACATATACCTCTGAAGCAAAGACGAATGGCAAAGGAACTTTGTGGCTGAAAGCTCGTATTAGGTGATGTGTCCGGGAAGGGACTTGCATAAAGGTTGCACTCTTTGTTGTCAATGTACTGTATCGCTTTGCAGTCGCCGATCCTCTGTTCACAAGCTTGCTGACACTCTGTCAGTGATGAAATGTTTCCAGAGAAAGAAGATATAGTGGAAAGTAAGCCGGCATTGGTAACACTTGACAATGGTATCCAATATGCCGGCGAGCCTTTATTACATGTCGGTGTAAGTCTATCTGCAATAAATAGAACAGAAGTATGGCAGGATAAACCACACGAAAGCCCAATCATTAGACTGTGCATTTATGCATATGACATATATGCCAGCATTAACCATCTATTTAATCTTTACTCTAAGCCGTCTGATCAGGGTCTGCTCTGTTTGTAATTGGAGTTTGATAGGTCTGTATCTTTGGTTTCTGAAATTGCTACAATGTTCCACCCACCACATTTCATTATAATTATTTTGCCAATAAATATTCACTAGGTATTGAAATTTGGAATAAATATTGAACAGGGAAGGAGTTAATAACATGATTCATCAACAAAATATTTTAGATATGGTATTCCCTTACCTGCTGAAGGACATCCAAGCAGTTCTATACGCAAACAAAGTCTTCCGCCGTACACAGGCTCCAAAGGATATATTCGGACATATCGAGCCAAAAATGGTCGCATGAACGAAAACCTCTGTGGCTGGTCAAATTTTTGAGAGGAATCAACTACAAATGGCTGAAAATGATATCTCTACCAATTACTATTAGTATGCATTTGAATCGATAAACATTGAATTTCAGATCTCCAGATAAGATTTTCAAGAATGACTTCTTTATTTATCCACCAAACCCTATATTGTGACCACTCTTTAGAATCGCCTCGAAAAGACGATTCTAAAAAGTGATCACATCATAGCAAGTGTGATCCTTACATACTGAATGGACCCCGTAGTTAAATACACATGGAATACTCCACTCTGATAACTAAGAGTTGAAAGAGTTAATAGCTAAGTGTAAATTATTTTAATTAATATGTGTGGCCCAGCCTGCTCTATTGGACTGCAGAAGTTTGCAATTGCTTGTAGCAGCTTTGCACTTGCTACAACAGTATTAAAAAAAGTCCTCTATAATTTAGTTTATCTTTTTTTACGACTCAAGCATTAAAATATTAATATGATTAATGGAAAAGTAGTAAAGTCAAGCAGGCAAAGCCACATGCAAGACGCAACAAACCTGCTTTTATTATATAATCTAAAATAGTTTGCTTACTTATTTCAAGAGAAAACATTTGTGTTGCGACTAATCACTATATGGTATTACATGAAACATTTTCAATTAAAAGTCATAGAGTGTATATAAAATGATTTTCTTTGTAAAGTAACATTATAACTGAGGACCGGTGGTGCGAGATTTATTCTTAATACTATGAATTTGATGACTGTATTCGCCAGTCCCTTACCCGTTCAGTGTAGTTCGTAAAGGCATCGGTAAATATTCCATACGATATCATAAACAATCGACATCCTTCAGGAACTTGTATCTGCGTGTAAACATTATTTTTTACTTTGTCTATGTACTTTACAGTTTGATACAATGTAATTCCCTCGATAAGGCTGATGGCAAGCAAATCAATCTGAAGGAAATAAAAAAAGCAGTTCCATTATAATGAACAGGGACCGGTGAATATTCTTTTATTATTATACTCAATAATTGCACGCATCACACATTCTACATGTACTAAAGGCAAGTACAGTGTTTGCAGGGATGTGTTAATCAACAATGTCTAACCCTAACGCTCGAAGAAAACGCATTTTCCTTTGTCGTTTTCTTTAACGCTTCACACTCAAATGAATACGCGTTTTAATGCGTGCTAATGATTTTGCAGACAGAATAAACCCAGATCAGATAGCTCTTGTAGGAGCCCTCTGAACGAGGTCTTCTTTATTTGCTTATCAAAAACATATATATACGGACGCCAAACAAGCGCTTAACACCTGCTTTTATGAAGTACATACATTCTGATAGTATGTGATCCTACGAAAGCAAAATCAGCCATGAAAAAAACAGAAAATTGCAGACTCGGTTTTATTGAGTTTGTACAAGTGCACACTGTCCACAAAATATAATAAAACTGAGAATGAAGTACGGGCCGACTTGTTACGGCCGCCACACAAGTGAACTTGTTTATACCTTCATTAGTTCTTGACTCAGTTTATATAAACAATGATAGTAAGTTCTGAAGGGAGGTGATCCCCTGAGAGCAGAAATTGCAACACAAAAAGAGAAAATTGCAGACTCGGTTTTATTGAGTCTGTTCATGAACAGTAATTGAAAGTGCAACACTGCTCACGCCCCCTAGCACCGGCTTAAGCGGTATTCAATTTTCAGAACAAGAAGTACTGAAATTCATGATCTCAAAGGATCAGAAGGTATAACAACACTGAGAATGAAGTACGGGGCGACGTTTTACGGCCGCCACACAAGCACTTAACACCTGCTGTTGTGAAGATTATAAGTTCTGAAGGGAGGTGTTCCCCTGAGAGCAGAAATTGCAACACAAAAAGAGAAAATTGCAGACTCGGTTTTATTGAGTCTGTTCATGAACAGTAATTGAAAGTGCAACACTGCTCACGCCCCCTAGCACCGGCTTAAGCGGTATTCAATTTTCAGAACAAGAGGTACTGAAATTCATGATCTCAAAGGATCAGAAGGTATAACAACACTGAGAATGAAGTACGGGGCGACGTTTTACGGCCGCCACACAAGCACTTAACACCTGCTGTTGTGAAGATTATAAGTTCTGAAGGGAGGTGATCCCCTGAGAGCAGAAATTGCAACACAAAAAGAGAAAATTGCAGACTCGGTTTTATTGAGTCTGTTCATGAACAGTAATTGAAAGTGCAACACTGCTCACGCCCCCTAGCACCGGCTTAAGCGGTATTCAATTTTCAGAACAAGAAGTACTGAAATCCATGATCTCAAAGGATCAGAAGGTATAACACTGAGAATGAAGTACGGGGCGACGTTTTATGGCCGCCACACAAGCACTTAACACCTGCTGTTGTGAAGATTATAAGTTCTGAAGGGAGGTGATCCCCTGAGAGCAGAAATTGCAACACAAAAAGAGAAAATTGCAGACTCGGTTTTATTGAGTCTGTTCATGAACAGTAATTGAAAGTGCAACACTGCTCACGCCCCCTAGCACCGGCTTAAGCGGTATTCAATTTTCAGAACAAGAAGTACTGAAATTCATGATCTCAAAGGATCAGAAGGTATAACAACACTGAGAATGAAGTACGGGGCGACGTTTTACGGCCGCCACACAAGCACTTAACACCTGCTGTTGTGAAGATTATAAGTTCTGAAGGGAGGTGTTCCCCTGAGAGCAGAAATTGCAACACAAAAAGAGAAAATTGCAGACTCGGTTTTATTGAGTCTGTTCATGAACAGTAATTGAAAGTGCAACACTGCTCACGCCCACTAGCACCGGCTTAAGCGGTATTCAATTTTCAGAACAAGAAGTACTGAAATTCATGATCTCAAAGGATCAGAAGGTATAACAACACTGAGAATGAAGTACGGGGCGACGTTTTACGGCCGCCACACAAACACTTAACACCTGCTGTTGTGAAGATTATAAGTTCTGAAGGGAGGTCATCCCCTGAGAGCAGAAATTGCAACACACAAAGAGAAAATTGCAGACAACTAGCAGATGTAAAATATAAATAATGGGTATTTGAGGTTAAAATAATGACACAATTCTAAATAAGTGACAACATAGCGCTTAGTAGTGGGAGAATGGTTTACTAATTTATTAGTTAATACACTCACTTGGAGATATGGACTGGGGTCATCCAAGGCCGGGCACCAGCCTGTATCAGACACACGCGCCATGAACGGTGCGTTCACATTAACCCATGTAGAGGTGGTAATTTGATAATCTTCTATAGTTCCGTCTGTTAGTCCGAGTTGCATTTGACAAAATGGCATGGGATAGCTCTCTAAATGGTAATGGTTAAACGATTGAAGATTTGGTCAACAAATATAGGATTCATTACGTATAGCACAACAATAAAAAGATAAGCAATACTTGTGCGTTGATTATTTTCATTAAGGAACGACAGTTTACGAACAGCTACCCACCTAGTGAATTTCAATATAAAACACATTCTCCCTGCTGATTACGTGACACAACGTAATAATAAATTAATATTAGGATGCATGGCCGCATATGCAGTTACAAAAATAAAGAAAAACGTATTGTTTCGAAATATAGATTAAAGATGGTTATTTTGTTGAAACTACTGAAAAAAATAATACGATAACGATAATAATAACAAAACATATCACTAGGTCTTCATGTATGTTTTTGAAAATTTAATCATAAAACGTGAGAGAAACAGTCCTATAGGGAGCACCACACACAAATATGCACGTCGCGAAAACATCTTCGAACAGGAAACGGCACAATTACAAGAACAACAAAAATACATAAACATTTACCATATAAAAACAAAGTAGGATACCAAATGGAAGCATGTGTACTGTCTTGGAACAGTCAGTTCATATGCATGTGATTCATTTCTTATTGTGAAAAATGTTGAGGACTAAAACGAAATTCGAAATTGGAGAATTTTCATATAGAGGGTAAAGTGTTTTCGTACTCAAATCGCGCAAGCATTTGTACCATTCCGCTGGCTGCCCTAGCCAAAATTCCTTACTAAGAGCTTTCTAACGGAGTATTGTTCTAACTTTAATGACGATGTTTCTTCCACGTTGATGTTTTCACGTGGGGTGTCAGCTGTCGAATGACATGATGAGAAAGTGCCTGTAATGTCGTCTATATATGTGTGCAAATATAGGCGTACTATGGCACACACTCTGGGGTCATATAGCGACTAGTGAAGCATACTAGTGGGTATACCGCTTGATGAGTTTAAGTGTAAAAATAAGCATACCGTCTACAGACTCAGATGCATTTGAATTGTATCCGGTTGGAGCATAAATACAGAAGGTGATGTTAGTGTAGGTTTGTGCAATTTCGCTTCTGTCAAACAGCGTCAGTGTCTCTTCTTCTACCTCTATGGCTTCTGTTGCAAAGCAGTTGATACCATGTTCCTACAATAAAAAAAATCGAAGAAGCATATTCACCAAACTTGAAAGAAATGTTCAAGAAACAAGATGAAACGTTTATAACCTTTATTTCTCAGTCTGTAAGATAGTGAAAAAGTTGTCACTCGACTGGGACTCGTACTAAGGGCCTTTGGCTTACCATGCCAACACTCTACCGACTGAGCTACCAAGCCACACAGTCTAAGCATATCTACTGTTTCACCACACTCTCTACCCGGCTACACACACACCCTCTACACAAGAATTCGTTCCGAATTTGTACTCAAAGAACACTCCACGAGTTTCTTATTATTACAATTTTTCATATAAATCATACTGCGGGTTATTTACGTTGGGTGCCAAATGTAAGATGGTGAAAACGTTGTGACTCGACTGGGACTCAAACCCAGACCCTTTGACTTACCATGCCAACACTCTACCGAATGAGCTACCAAGCCACACAGTCTAAGCCTATCAACTGTTTCACCACAATACCTACCCGGCTACAAGTCAATGAAATAACTACTGTCCATTTCAATTTACTTTGTCACTGAATTTTAGTCGATATTGTTTTCATTTCGAGTCAGACTGACCTTAAATACTTCATTTGATCTCATCGTTTTTCAGGAACTCCCATGCTAAATATCCCTCAATACCATGCAGTAACCAGGAATAAAATGCCGAAAATGCATTTTCTACATGCTAATTCGATCAGCTGTTTCTTTGCAAATGGCCGCCGTATGTATGGATCGTGGAGCGTATCACTTTTCAACAGGGGTGAATTGCATACTGATATGAAATAAATGACGTAATTTCGTGTATGACGTCAACTTTTAAGAGCTATAATTACCCTTAGTTAAATTCGAACATTCCACTCGACGTCAATCGTCCGCCATTTGCAATTTGAAATGAACGTGTTTACAATGGAACAACATTGTTTTTATGCATGAAATCTTTATTTAAAGATGGATTCCAGGGAAACTTAGGCACAGAGTTCCTGATAAACGATGACACAAGTGGTTTAAATTTGATCTCGATCCGGTAAGAAATGAAAAAAATTCTCGATTCAAATTCATTGACAAAGTAAATTGAAATGGACAGTAAATGATAGTGTGTGCCATGCCAGGTTGGATTTTAAGTTAACAGTTTACCTTATAGATATGACAATTTGTGTCAGTATATATCGAAACCTTTACAAGAAGTAAGTTGTGTACAGCACGAAACCATTATACGATAAAACCTCTCTATAACGGCCACTAAATTGTGTTAATTAGTTGGTACTTAGGGCAGGTGGCTGCTTAAAGCAAGGTGAAAGTAAAACAGGACGCTCTTATAGGAGCGTTCTGTTTTACTTTCACCTTGCTTTAAGCAGTCACCTGCAATTAACACTTGCAATTGACACAAAATATTTTATGTAATTTAGTGGCCGTTATAGAGAGGTTTTACTGTACATACATTTGAAAAGGTATTTTACCGTGGAAGTCGTCAGGAAGCATCTCACAGGGCTAGTTACAATGGTTGAATCAGTGATTACCTTTGCAAACAGTTTGGATTCACATGAGATGTCAAGTAATTTGGCGTCTTATCAGGATCAAACTGTTTGACAGACCATTTATGTTTTAGAGACAAAATAGAAAGAAAGTTTACGGTGAGGTTAAAGCAAAAGATATTGTTTGCCGACGACATTATTCGGCACCAAGAGAGTTACACGGTTTCAAAGTAATCCAGAGCTACAGATAAAGGTGCATACTCAAACACTAAAATCGTTATTTCTCCACCAAACTCTATGATGTGACTACTCTTTGGAATTGTCGTTTTGTCTCTGCGAGACGATTCTAAAGAGTGGTCACGTCATACGCGTTGGTGGAGAAATAAGTAATTCTTGAAAATGTTTTAATTTATGCATCATATGGGGACCTCTGAATACAGTTTGTATTCGCATTCGATTTTTTCTGTGATGTATTCTATAATTGCACAAAAGAAATTTGTGTTAGTAATGATTGTCAGTACAATAATATCAATATTAACAAGTGAATGAAATACACTGATGAACCTTACCTTCATAATTATAAATGGATTGCTGGTATTCATGTGGCCAATGTTATCAGTTACATTTAAAAGGCAGTGTGTTGTAAAGAGGTCTGTGCCTGAAACAAATCAAAGATAATGTGTGCACAATGTTTAATTGTATGCAGAAACTTTCTTTGACAGGTCACAAATCATGTTAAGTGTTAAGCTATTGTGTCGCTCTTGTTCGTTTCTGCAAAACACCTAACGAAATTGTAGTATTATGACCATTTGCTGTATTCTCTTTGTCACTCTTACTTATTGTTTGTCTTGTGCTCATTTTAGTACTTGTTGGTATGTGAGATTTGCATCTCCCATCTGTGCAGGATTGGGGGGGGGGGTGCGCGTATGTGTGTGTGTGTGCGTGTGTTTGTGTCCGCGTGTGTCGGATAATTGTTTTTGATTTACACACTTTGTGTTATAGCGATATTTAGGGTAATGGACTGAAATTCTGTTACAGTTATAATAATATTCCAACAAATTAAACAGACAATACAATATCTAATGTTATGTAATTATTAAGACGAGTTTAAAGGGTTGCATTCTTAAACAAAATACATATTCTCCAAATGTATAATTTTATGTTCAATGATCGATGTTATGTTAATACACATGTAGTAGACAAAAAAGTCATTTGCTTCAATTTATCAACACTGCAATACATTTCCTTTCATAAGCATATGGGTCCAATCATTTGGCATAAATCTTAACAAGTTTGCCTCCTGGTTTATTTTACTGTTATTCATCCATTTCTCCTTAGAATATTTCCTCCTTTAAATAAAACATTATTTGCAGAATAGTACGGAACTGCACGAGTTTGATCATATCATAAGATGGACATGTTCATATTAAAGAAACATATTCTATTATGACAATGGCCGTGGTATTTTTCTGAACTATAACAGATAATATGAAAGAGAAACAAATGTTAAAGATAGGGCCGCTGTCCTACCGTCAGATTAAACCAGTATTTCACATGAACGTACGCAAATGATATATCTTTAAACATACGTTTTTTAATATTAACCGTATTTTCAATATAAAGTGTAGTTAAACAAGTCATGAACTTATCCTGAGCAGCATAACCACTTCAGTCTACGAATTTTGTATCCATCCGCATATGATGTTTACAGATAATAGTTGTGCTTAAACAAAACAGGTGTTGTCTTGCCTTTCTTTTACAGAGAAACATATTAACACATTCAGAGAACTAATATAGAACAAAACCAGTCCGCAGCTATAGAAAAGCGTCCGGTATCCGGAATTCAGAGAGTCCGGTTTTCAGGGAGGTTTTTGCATTAAACGTATAAGAGAAAAATACGGGACTTCGAAAATCGTCCGGTATTCAGAGAAATCCGGTTTTCAGAGAATCCGGTTTTCAAGGAGTATACTGTAAAACAGTTTAATAAGCTGCAGATATCTACCATATAAAACCAATATTTACACAGCCAAATACATATTAGAAACAAATATCTATGTTTTGGCAATGTCCTTGTGGGTGACTATTAGTCTATTTATATAGCACGTTGGAGTAGGCAAAACTACTTACCTTGACTGAACAAACGTTTACATAGTTTTTTTTAAAAATAAAACAGTTAAGAAAAGGTTGTGGTTTCTTTTTAACGCCCTATTCTGTTATCTTACGCTAATACCCTAGTTGAAATTAACACTCGGATCTATTTGACGATTCTACTAAGAAGTAATACAATTAGTTTAGTTTCTTGTAATTGAAAATGAAAGTTTGAAACTTTCCAAGAAAATGGATAGCTTGGGTTGTTTCGGGACATTTTCCAGCGTATAATACACTACATGTATAAGCACTTACGAGCTGTCTGGCAGATACATACCAATAATTCGTATGCCAATGGTAGACACGTACGCTTTCATATCAATGTTATAATGTCGTAGTATGCTAGTATGCATATTATTCCAATGTTGTTATACAAACTCATATAATAAAATAGTAACTTGACTTAACCAATTCAATGGAGTACGGGAGTGAAAAATACTTTAATTTAATTAAGTTCTGAAAGTAGGGGATCTTCGAAAGCAAAAGCGGCAATGAAAAAAAAAAGTGAAAAATGCAAACTCAGTTGATAAATGTATACATTGTCAAGAAGTTTGATGATAACATCACATTTCTGCCACTACAATATAGGCACATCGTGCTGAACTGTTTTGTTGACAAGAATTATCTTGAAATGAACTAGTGGCGTTCGAACGCGTTTAAAATGACGATTCGCTTTGGTTCCTACTGTTAATTTCACAGGGGTCTATACAGCTTCATGACAGTCTATATATGCTATACAATAAACAAGGGTTCTAACTGACAGAACTGACACCATGTACCTAATGTACAAACAAGTCTATAACTCTTACATTTTACATGATTATTTCGTAATTCGTTCGGCTACTGAAAGTAAAGATATTTTACTACCAATTAAGAATACTCTTCCGACGGTATCAAATGCATTATTATAAATTCAACAATGATTTTCCCAAAATTTTACGTGTTTTCTGGGCCATTGACAAACGTTCGTTCACCCCGGTTTCACCCTATCACAGATGGCGTGATTCAATAAAACGACTCGATTCTATCACGGATCTCCATCTTTTTAGTCCCCATCATCTAAAGAATGATGTAAAACTAGCGAGCTTTGTCAGTTAGCTTCAAATCGTCGAGGAAGGAGCCATTGTACGTGACGTCACGGATTTCCCAAGTTTCCCTTACTCATCCAATGAAATGGCTCCATCCATAGTTGTTGCAAAATGGCACCATCCGAAATAGAACCATATCGACAGACGGAAAGGTCGTGGTTGCTAGTTGCTTATTTATTTAGAGGACAAAACAAATTGAGATTGGTGATAGAATTTGGTTGTTTTATTGAACCACGCCGTCTTTTGAACTGCAAATCGCCAGGTTATTGCTGTGATATAGTGAGACCGGGATGAACGACGTTTGTCAATGACCCAGAAACCATGTGAAATTTTGATAAAAGCATTGTTGGGTTGATAATTGTGCATACGTTACCGTCAGAAGATTACATTTATTTGATAGTAAAATATATTGTCTTTCAATAGCCGAAAGAGTTACGACATTATCATTGAAATTGCAAGAGTTACATTCATATTTGTACTTGTGGTACACGATTGTCCGTTCTGCTAGTTGGAACCCTTGTTATTATATACATGTAATACATAAACCCCCCTCCCATGAAGCGGTACAGACCTCTGTGGTTAAATTTGGAAAGTTTGCCACTGCTTATTTACGGTTTACCTTGTGTGATCTTTCAAAGTCAAATTGTAATTGAAAATTTACTTTCTCATTAACTTTTAACAATACAGTGACTTGTCTGTATATGGCGTCTTCAAATATAATATTTCAATGAGGTTTCATTCATAGCATGCTTTGTATGAGCTTTACGGGGTCAATACCAAAACATTTATTTGATTGTTTCCAGATCCGAATTAACTCTTTCGCTGCCAATGTCGCATATGTGATTACCTTTGCAAACAGCTTGAATCCAGATGAGAAGCCGAGTATCAAAAATGAAGAAAAATAAAAATGGAAAATTGCAGCAGACGACAAATTTGCAGACGACAAAACTTGGCAGCGAAATATTCAAAGCCGTTAGCATCCGCATTCCATCTACAAATCAGATTGCGTGTTATAAACGACTAGGATATTTGTTTCAAACTAGAAGTATGCTATGACGGCTCTTCAACGAATTCCAACAAACGCGGAATATTGTGTATTGTATATTATTACAATACAATATTGGTCAGGGATCCTAGGTAGGGCTAATGTGGTCCAACAGCATGAGAATGTACAGTACTTGCAAAATGGGTATCAGAAATCTCTATCTGAACCCAAGTTGTGGGCATTTTGTATAAGTTCAGGTATTGTTGAATTAATTGTAACCATTTTCAATTATTGAAGGGGGTTAGTACTAACGGCGCTGTAATATTAAAATGATATGTCGATCTTTAATATAGTTGCTCAGATTCATACTTGAAACAGAAAAGGCCACCAATTGCGAGAACATTACAAGTCATTGGTGTATGTAAGTATCTTAAAACTGTGAACTCTCTACGTACCATTACCATATGCGCGAACTTCAAAGTATGGTAAATAGCCATCGTACCACCAGGATCCGATAGGTGGTAGGGAGATTGCACGTTTTTCTTCAATCATTCCTAAAACATAATTGTAGTTGTTGAGATATTGAGCTAAGACGAATAAATAACAAGAGCACCGCAAGACGGGGCAATATACGCCCGAAGGCTGTTCTATAAAATTATGTTGAAAAATAAAGGAGGAGTTAGTTACACAAGAAATTGCTACCCGAAACTATCAAAGGGCAATAACTCCAGAATGAAAAATGATATGAGAGTTATCTCACTGATATGCACAACTACACATCAATATCTATCATTCCTGAAAGTTTGAAGAAATTATGTTGAAAAATAAAGGAGGAGTTAGTTGCACAAGAAATTGCTACCCGAAACTATCAAAGGGCAATAACTCCAGAATGAAAAATGATATGAGAGTTATCTCACTGATATGCACAACTACACATCAGTATCTATCATTCCTGAAAGTTTGAAGAAATTATGTTGAAAAATAAAGGAGGAGTTAGTTGCACAAGAAATTGCTACCCGAAACTATCAAAGGGCAATAACTCCAGAATGAAAAATGATATGAGAGTTATCTCACTGATATGCACAACTACACATCAGTATCTATCATTCCTGAAAGTTTGAAGAAATTATGTTGAAAAATAAAGGAGGAGTTAGTTGCACAAGAAATTGCTACCCGAAACTATCAAAGGGCAATAACTCCAGAATGAAAAATGATATGAGAGTTATCTCACTGATATGCACAACTACACATCAGTATCTATCATTCCTGAAAGTTTGAAGAAATTATGTTGAAAAATAAAGGAGGAGTTAGTTGCACAAGAAATTGCTAACGGACGGACGGACAGACGGACGGACGGACGGACGGACGGACGGACGACATGCGCCATACCATAATACGTCCCTTCGGGCGTATAAAAAATAAAGACTCGATTATATTGTATGTATATTCGTATACTCTAAGAGCAGTAGCTTTACTTCCATGGTTTTGGTCAACATTCAGAAATTACATATTCCTCAATATACCTGATGCTGGAGCTGTTTTCTTTTAGCTCACTAGCTCTGGTAACAAATATTCCTAAAAGTAGTTTCTGGAGATATGCTGCACAACTCATGCAAATATTAAATTAAACTAGTTTTCTGTATAATTATTGCACTGTACTTGTTGCAAATTTTCGATACTAATTTACAAAACAGCTTTGTTCAATGATTAGGTGATGTTCATCTTTCGCTTCGTTCGTCTTTCACCATCCTTTAAAATCACAGAATTGTATATGTAAATTTCCTCGAACGTTATCGATGCCTATCTTCATTATGCATGCCATCACCAAATAACTACTTAAATGGATAATAAAAAATATATATTCTGAAAATAGGAACTCCTTCGAAAGCAAAGGCACCAATGCGAAAAGAATGAATTGCAGACCAGGGTGGGTCTATGCTTTAAAAGCTTTTTAGTTGATTCTGAGTTCGTTCTCAATCTTTTGATTGGTCAGATTTGAGTTATCAAGCTTTTGATTGGTCTGATTTGAGCCAAAGGCTCAAATCTGACCAATCAAAAACTTGAGAACGAACTCAGACTCAACTCAGACTCAACTAAATGTTTTATAAGCATGGACCCTGGTCTTATTTAGTCTGTCAATGAACAGATACTACTAATTCCCCCTAGCATTGGATAAACACTAAATGATGGAAGTGAACGATTTGTCTCCTTGTGCTTTAACGGGTCTTAAAACCAAAGTTCGGAATGTAAGAATTCCACAATCATAAAAGGACTTCTTACGGTGCAGTTTTACCTTTGGGACATCCATCAAGAGCTCCAAAAACGCTGATCCCTGGTATTGGCCAGATAGACTCCTGCTTTGATGGCCATCCTGCATGCTTAAAGCAAAAGGTAAACTGTATTGTATAACTTCCCAACGGTCCGATAAGTTTTGAAGGAGTTTCCGATAACGGAACTGGAGTCATTGATTTATTATGTGTGGTCCATATTTCCATCGGATGCAGAGTGGTAATATTGATATGACCTGGACTCCAGCCGTAAATTTCGTCCTCGGGACATCCGGTTGACGGCATGAGCAAAGCGTAAGGTCCGTCAGGCCAACTACTCGGCATCATCTCTGAATCAAATGCACGCAAATATTGGTATGTATTTATATGGTATTAGCACGTTATGTGTAATATGTTCAAGCATACAATAATTTTCTTAATGACATCAATCTGGATGTACTTATTTAAATCGTTTCAATTTTATCTGATGTGAATATTTCGAATGTATTAGTATTCAATACATTACCGTATTCGCATAGTATTCCGGAGAACCCAGGCAGACACTGACACACACAGTGCTGGTCTTGCTCGACAACAGTCCCAGAGTTGTAGCACTTGATCCAGTTACAGTCTGAAACGAGAGGACGGTGCCACTGTCAAGAAACATACACATTTCAAGACATAATTGTCAAATTTAAACACACATATAAATAAATGTTACGTCCGCATTTGATCTTACTCAGAATTTCAATCAAACTGAATTATAGTAAAGTACCAGGACACTTACAGACATATCCCTTTAATCCATCAATATCTATGTAAGAAACAAGAAACATCATGCATAATTGTTATAATGGCACATAAACATTTTTGTCATGGAAGAAACTGTAGAACTATATCTATGTTATATCCTAAGCAAACAGAGAAGATCCTGATCAGATGGCTCCTACGGGAACTGTCTGGTATGGATCTACTCTGAATGCAAAGGCGTAGAAAGGCGTATAGATAGAGTAACACGTTATGTATATTCTTTTCCAAAAGCCCATATGACCAACACCCTTTTGTCTATAGTTAACTCAACGTTACGACTTTGTATATACGCACTATTGTCTTGCGTTGTATACTAGGATTGATTTTAAATATCCATAGTTTTCTTCACCAGCAGCGTTAATTTAATGGAAAAACAGCAACAATAATAATGATAATTAACGTTTGTAACTATGGACGCTACAATAACATGAAGCAGTAAGGTCTTCACTGGTGATAGTATTTATTATATTAATAATTGGTTACATTTGAGTTGAATATTGCATTGTTGTATTCTTGCTCATGAGTTGTTTCCGAAGTGTTATTTTAAAATGTATAAAACATTTTCCTATAGTCCATAATAGAGTAAGAGCCTTCCACCCAAAAAAGCCATATGCAATTATTTGCAATATTATTGACGAATATCTCCATTTTGTGTTATTAGCTATGTTTTATATATCAGGCAATGTGTTCTGAAATGCATGAATATGTTTCATCAGGTGTTTTCATATTTGGTCAGTGAATAGTTTTCATAACGATATATTTATGCCTTTCATCTGGCTTACTCACAAACTACCTGTAGCATGGACATATCAAACCTATTGTTCCAACTTCAGGATCTACCACTGTATATTCAATCCCTGTATTCCTACATGATATAACTGATTCTGATACAAAACTGTGCATGCATGTTTGAAGAATAGTTTAGTAAAAGTACCTAGTTAAAGTCTTCTTTCAGTCCGAATGACCGCTCAGCCGACTGTACATTTACTCCCCAGGTCATTGAGTCATTCGCCTACAATATTGAGCACTGCTAACATATGGCGCAATTATGCAGCCGCAGTACCGGCTAGTGACCCTCACAGGTACTCATTTAACCCCTGGGTGGTGAGGAGGTGCGGGAGGGAGACACTGAAAAAGGGTCTCTGAAATTTCCGAGATGGACTGGGATTTGAACCCCGGACTTCCGGACTGTTAGTCAAGCGCGTTACCACTAGATCAACAAACATCAAAGTCCGAGGAAATTTATATTTAAAACATGGTTACTGTTCGGGTGGCTGTTTGTTCTGTATGTGGTGTTTCCTGCATGACTCATGTGTGTACTTTTGATATTTTAGAACGAATATACAAAGCTATTCTAGAACGAATATACAAAGCTATTATACAAACCTAATTTCAATTTGCACTTATAAGTCAATATTCTGGGCATTCTAGTGGATCTGCTGTTATTGCGCCAGCCATCCTAAAAACTGTACGTTGGAAAGCATTGTCATAGAAATGGACACTTAAATAATAGCCATTGTGTAAGAGAAAGACTCCCATAATCAGCACTGGGCTTTATCGAACTGTTTCATACGCATACTACCATTACTAGAAGGATAATATATAATATCATATAAACCATATAAAATTAGCCATAGTAGATTATGTCTTGACGCTAGTCGGGATGTATGCATTCATAAAATTTGGATTATCAAGGGTGAACTGATGTCAAAGGGGATTTAGCAAAAGGGGGAAGGGGCGTTTTGAGGTAGGAGTCAGGTGGCTGCTGTTGTAGAGTCCTTTCCCACATTCTCTCTTCCTGTAGCATATTGTTGGCCAGGAATACTTAAAGTACAAATACGAGTCATGCAGAAAACAACACATACAGAACAAACAGCCGCCCGAACAGCAACACAAGATAACATAAGTTCTTCAGTTAAATTTCGTATATAATCTGTATTAGTGGGCAATGTGTTCAACTCATTTGCGATAGTTTTCTTTCTCAATGGAAAAGTAGTAAAGTCAAGCAGGCAAAGCCACATGCAAGACGCAACCACCACCAAAACACCGATAGACAGCATGACACACACACACACACAACCACACACCCAAACGCACACACACACACACACACACACGAAATGAACACACACAGAAAACACCAAAAGACACACAAGAACCAGGGACAAACGTTCCACACATGAACAAATCACAAGCACAAAGACGCAAGGCAAACAAAAGGAAGGGTAACAAAGAGAGTACCGCCTTGGCACGGTCAGTAGCAAAAACACCACTGGGGGTTTAAACCGGTTTACGGACGTTCTAACCTCACACTTCTCTCAAAGTCACCCTAGCTTTACAAATATTGTAAATAAAGGTATCCCCGCTGGACTTACCCACAACATAGACGACGGTGAACACAGGACAACATGTAAAACATAGCATAATAACTGTGACAATCCGTCAAATATGTACTCAATGACTTTGCTGAAGTCAGAGCACCTGCAGGTAAGCCGTTTAGGGCACGACAGGGAAAAAGTAATACATGAGTCTGGTAAGCTCATCATGTATCCAAGTTTAAGAGTATACCATCATAGAGTACTAACCTCGGCCTGTCATCGCGCAAGCAAAGAGGGAAGCGTAGCTACCTGCTGTGAAAGGGTCGATAACCAAACATGCGTGCGTTGCAATATAATAGGATCATAACCTTTCTTTTTAAATGTTTTAATGCGTTTTATAAACAAATCATGAAAATGGATATGACCCCGAATTTCCTAAGTTTGTAGATAACATCCCCATAAAATTCTGGTTGAGAAATGCCTTGTCGCAGTAACGTCCGTAGATTGCAATTATATTTACTAATGAGAGGTAAACTTCGATAATAAAATTTAGAAAAAGTTTTCCGAAGTTTGTGCTATCTGTAACCTTGCTTAAGAAGTTTATCAGTTATAACTAAATTACGTCTGTTAAAATCTTCAAGCAAAGAACAGGCTCGGGCAAACCTAATAAGTTGAGAAATATAAACCCCATAAGATGTAGAACGTGGCACATCCCCATCTAGAAAAGGATAATTAACAATTTTTAAATTAAAATCTTCTCTTTTATCGTATACTATGGACGAAACTTTATCATTTGTAATTGAAAGATTCAAATCTAAAAATGAAGCATTAATGTCAGATTGATTAGCTTTGTTTAAAGACAGTTATTTTGGGTAAATTGAAGAAACCATAGTATCAAAATAAGGATTATCTAAATTCAAAATATCGTCTAAATACTTTGAAGTTTTATTAAAAGCATTAACAATATCGGTCTGTGTATCAGGTTTTAAGCTAAGCATAAAATCCCTCTCGTAGCAATACAAAAACAAATCTGCAACAAGAGGGGCACAATTTGTACCCATGGGTATACCAACAACTTGACGATATATGGTATCCCCATAACGCACAAATATAATATCTAAAAGAAAGGTAAGAGATCTACAAACATCAAGGCAAGTCCACATTGTGTAATGTTCAACTTCTGAATTCGAAAAGAATGAACGTTGAACATTACAAGCAATGAACATTTTGTTTTCTCTGGCAAAGGGTTTTTTCTATTAATTTAATAAGTTTATCCTTTATAAGATGGTGAGGTAGAGTAGTATAGAGTGTAGAGAAATCATAAGAGCTCAGTAAAGAAATGTTATACTGTTCATTTTCAAGTTTTGTTAAAACATCATTTGAATTTTTTATGGACCAAAAAACATTAATACCAGAATTTTCATATATTTTATCACAGTAGCGTTTAACATGTTCTTTGATCGTAGTAAGACAGGACGTCAAAAGTATAGATAATTTAGTAGTGGTACAACAGCTAGAGTTGGCAATAAAACGCGCCTTATAAGGGTTTTTATGTAGTTTCGGAATCCAGTACAAAGTAGAAAGTTTATGTTGTTTTATGTTAGGACCAGACTTAAAATTATTGCACATATCTACATGTTCCGAGACTATATCTTTTTCAGGTGTTTGAACTGTTATATAAGTTTTTGAATCAGTTAGCTCCTTCTTTAAAACATCAACATAATACAATCTTCAAATAATGATTACATTGTTTGATGCCTTGTCAGCAGGAACAAGAACATAATCTGAATGAAAATTAGAAATGTTTTTCTTCAAGTAGCGAAATTTAACTCTAGGTCGAGGTGGTAAAAGATGGTAATTTGATTTGTAAAAGGTTATTCGCGTATCAATAATATCGAAAATACATTTCTTCCAATCCGAAAGGGCATTAACATCAGCATGTTCTCGTCGACACCATTTGATGCAGAATTCTTGAATAGCTTCCGCAATATGAGTTCGACAAGCGTCAAAATCAATAAGGGAAGGTAATCTATATTTAGGTCCTTTAGTTAGGAGGGTCCTGAGACGTTTATCCTTAATGATATCAAAATTACCAGTAATGACATGACCAACTGGTTTATAGCAAAAGCTAGAAATGCTACAATCTCAAGAAATAGGGTATTAACATCAATATTTAAGTCAGAGACAATTTTATTGTAGTTAAAAATAACATTTCTAATAGGTTTATTATATTTATAACAGATGATAGGTGATTCAGAGTTGATGAAATATTTGGGAATAGCATCGATTACATTCTTATCACGAAATATACTTTGAATATCAATAAAATCGATACCTTTATTTAGGAACTGAAGTTTCAGAAAATGTCTTTTATGTTCAGATTCTTTATCAATACGTGGACAAAGAACATGCTGTGTGTAACTTTGTATAAGTGAGGCAGTATTAATTAACGGATCTGTACGCATATAGATTTTATCAGCCTCTTCGTCTATTGACTTAAGACAGGAAAAGGGTAAAGACGATAAACAAGATAACATAGAATGTTTACCAGTTTGTTTTATAATGGTATGTAAATCATGAATAGACATATTACGACGTAATTTACGCTTAATATTACCATTTCTACGTCTGCCATGTGATCTACTTTTACGTTTTCGAATAGAAAATATAGAGAAAATATCGATACTTGGATCTTTAGAAATGTTGCCGCTTTGGAAAATGTTATCATTAAGGCCTAAAGGAAAAGGTGTTTGTAATTTCTTTATCCAGTCTAGCTCTGTGATAAAACGAGCTTTAGATTTTAAACTACCAGTAGTTTTAGAATCATAATAAATTTGTTCTACTGGTTGAACCGAAACATATATGAAAGAATGTCCTGTATGACGAAAATGCTGGTAAAGAAAATTGCGTACTTTTTTGATCCGGCAATGGTAACTGTGTTCACGAAACCTAGTTTTTAAAGAACGTCCTGTCTGACCTACATATTGAATGCCACAACGTGGCGCATTTCATGTAAGAACATATATAATATTAGATGAGTTTCAGTCTAAATCAGAATTAATCTTCACACTAAACACTCTACCATTAACAAGAGATTTAATTGTTGATCTAGTAGAAATGAAATTGCAACACATACACCTCTTACTATTGCACTTAGTAATTATTGGATACACCCTATGTCTTTTGTTCAAATAATGTGAATTTAGATGGACTTTACTATAACGAATGATAGATTGCTTTAAAGGAGACAAAACGATTTTAGGTCCATTATGAAAAATGTTACTAATAGCCGAAGAGGGAACATGAAAAGATGAAGCAGAAGACAATTTTAGAGGTTTAATACAAACTGACGGCTGTAGTGATTGGAAATTAGCCAGGTTATGAGGAATCTGAACAGAAGACACAGAGTGTAAGTTTAAGTTAGTAATTTTGAGTTTAGGGAGACTATTCATGATTTGTGTAGTAATTGTAGCACCCTTCTGTAAAAAGCGACATACGTATGTAACGAAAAGTGGTGTAAAATAATAAAAACATACCAGAGGTTATGACAAAAATAGAGAAGTTTGTCTGTATTTCGAAGATATCATTTGACAAGTCTATTTTATTACTTTACGGAAATTGACTGCCATTATATCGATCGCTTACAAGTACATATATCTTATTGTTTTTAATAAATTAAATTATAATAATGAGTTAGCCAAAATATAGTAAACATGTATATTGGCATATGAACACGGGAACTTTAGTTTTTTTATAGGTAAGAACTTTTGAAACATTTATATCCTCGGGGCAAGTTGACTGTTTGCTTCATGTGTTATGAGATTTCGCTTACAGACAATATTACATGTACATATAGTCTGAAAGTGGGAGATCCTTCGGAAGCAAAAGTAGCAACGCGAAAAGAGAACCTGCAGACTCGGTTTTATTGAATATGTTCATGAGTAGTAATTAAAAGTGCAACAATATTAACGCCCCCTAGCACCGACTTCAGCAGTAATCAATTTTCAAAACTAATTACATCAAAACTAATGATACCGAAGGACCAGAAAATATAACAACACTCAGAATGAAGTATGAGGCGCCTTTTTACAGCCGCCACACAAGCATTTTAACACCTGCTGTTGTGAAGTAGATATAGTCTGAACGTGGGAGATCCTTCGAAAGAAAAATAGCAATGCGAAAAGAGAAAATTGTAGACTCGGTTTTATTGAATCTGTTCATGAGTAGTAATTAAAAGTGCAACACTGCTCATGCCCCTAGCCTTCTAATGCTGAAAAAATTAATGCCTGCTCAATCTCCTATAAGCTGAAGCTTCACTGACTTCCGATTCGATCAAACTTTTGAGCAAGTATTGACCGAGTGTCGAACAGCGTGAATCCTGTAAATAGGCAGAGTTGTCCATCTGGATCAAAGCTTTTGCAGATGACATTAAAAGCTCATAAGAGGATAGTTAACATATATATTTGACAAGACTAACGGAAACTAAATATCATTACAAGTCGCCGAATTATGATATGCCTGCTTGTGTTTATATTTTATACCAACCATGTTACTAATTCTAATTGAATATGTTACAGCGACATATATGCTGCATTTACATTGCTAGTTTACATGGTATTTTTATGTACGAACAAATTTAAGCCGAGTACGATAAATAGATAATTAAATCTAAAACAGGAAAACATTAATTACATCACTGAACTATATTCTAAGTTTAATCATACGGTATAATTATCAAACATGGGTTTAATTACCAGAGCCATTGCCACCGGGTATTTCATCAGATACCTCAAAATATATCCAAAGAATAACAAGCAAAACTTTTGTGCGAAACGCTGTTCCATTAACCATGATGTTCGTCTTCAAGTGAATAACACAAATTGACACTTTGATATTGTAACTATTGTAAAACTATTCTCAAGCAATCAGGAACATCAACAAACAAGCATGCTCTAGGCGAACCTTTTTAACAGAATATCAATAATTCTCAATAGTAATTCAATACATGAATAACAAGAGACAATACAGTAGGCGGTCCCTAATGTACGAGGTGATCATTAACACTTTCCAGGTTCTATGCTTATTCCAAATGTCAATACCCACTTAATACTCATGGACAAAATAGTTATAATGAAATTTATTTCACCTCCTACTAGTTTCTGGCATTTTCATTGGATAAGAGCAGTCACGTGGTGACCCTCTATATTTCTATAGAGGATTAGTAGCTGACCCACTATTGACATTCTGCAACAAAATGCCTGCCATTCAAAACAGTTCGTCTTTAAATCATTATTTTGATCCACGACATTAGCTATTTTAATAAATATCCACTAAATATAACCGGTTTGCGCATTTTAATTAAACTTTTTGTTTGCTCCGCCGTATTTTTCTGATTACATAAAATTGTGACCCGCAACTCTGTATATTAACAATGGCGTCAGTTTAACGTTAACGTCATTTCCTTACTTATAACATAAAAATAATAAATGTCAATATCTTTGTCAAAATAAATGAAGAAAAGTGGTCGATGAAACAAATCGACGGGACCCGATACAGGAATATAGGGGGTCTGCAAGTAAAATAGTGGGACTCGGCTATTGCCTCGCTCCCTATTTGTCTTACAGACCCCCTGTATTCCCGTAGTGGGTCAGTGACAAACCCAATGTCTAATAATAGAAGGTTGGATATTGTATACATATCAAACTCTATAGCTGGGTATACTCTGTTTCCAACTGCACGAACTCACGTTTACATAAAGGAACCAGTATGAAAAAGAGAGGTTTGCATTGAGGTGAGTTTCAGTAATTCGCGTTGCGTTTATTGACACGGTTTGTCTTTTAGGGTGGGAACGGAATAAGTGTGAGGTCGGGCGCCCCATAACCGGTTTAAACCCAAAGTGACTTTTGTCACTGACCGTTCCAAGGCGGTACTTCCATCTTTCCCCTATCGTTTGTTTGTTTTGTGTTTGTGCGTCTCTTTATGGTTTTTTTGGTAGTTATGTACATTTGCTTTGTTTTCTTGTGTTCCTATTCGGGCGGCTGTTTGTTCTGTATGTGCTTTCCTGCATGACTCATATTTGTAATTTTGAAATCGGTATTGAAACATTGCGAATATCAATAACTATATGCATGCGCTTCATATTTACTATTTTATCATAAATGTCTATCGTGTTTGCCACGAATATTTGCCCAGTTGTTTCTGTCTCACAGTATTTTTCCATTTGTAATGCAGATTTACCTTATGTTTGGGTATATTTACTAAGTCTGCGGTGCATATATACCAATATTCTGAAAGTAGGAGATCATTCGAAAGCAAGGGCAGCAACGCGAAAAGAGAAAAGTGCAGACTCGGTTTTCTTGTGTATGTTCGTGAACAGTTATACAAATGCAACAATACTAATGCCCTTAGCACCGGCTTAAGCGCTATTCATAGTTCACAACTATAAGTGTTGAAACTGATTATCCCGATGCGACAGGTCGAAAATGTAACAACATAAGCACTTAAGAACACCTGCTGTTGTGAAGTACATACATATTCTGAAAGTAGGAAATCCTTCGAAAGCAAAAGCAGCAATGAAAAAGAGAAAATTTATATAGGTTTTATTGAATATGTTAATGAGCAGTTTGCTTTACATATTTACCGTGTTTGTAATGCATATTTACCGTGTTTGCGATGCATATTTGTAATGCATATTTACCATGTTTGTGATGTATATTTACCGTATTTGTGATGCATATTTACCGTGTTTTGAAATGCATATTTACCGTGTTTGTGATGCATCTATACCAAGTTAGTGATGCATACTTACCGTGCTTGTGATGCATATTTACCGTGTTTGCGATGCATATTTTGCGTGTTTGTAATGCATATGAAGTATGGTGCGATTTCATACGAGCACTTAACGCCCGTTGTTGCGAGGCACACAATTTCACAAAGTAGGAGATCCTTCGGAAGCACATTCAACAAGATTGCTATGCATATTTATGGTGTTTTCGTGACCACTTGCCAAGTCTGCGATGTGTTGGACACTCATTTCTCACTTTGTATCGTCTGTTTACCGTGCCTTCTGATGAATTTTATCATTTCTTTATCTATTAATCAGGTTTATCATGCGTATTTAGTAATTACTATGTGATTCCGATTGCTATACAGTAGGGCCTGTCTTAAGCGGTCATCAACAAGAGGGTCTGTAAGACAGGTGGTAGCTTAATGCAGTTTCTACAGGATCATTCTGTTTTATTTTGTTCTGCATTAAGCAACCATCTGCTTTTTAATGCTCACATTTTCAATTAAATGAACGGCCGCTGAAGACAGATTCTACTATATTGTGGTGTAAGAGGATGCTTCAGTAATGGCAACATTATCACGATGTTGTTTGCGAAAACAGAATTTATGTTCCGTATGTTTGTATATGTAAATATTAATTAATCAGATCAGAAATGTTCTTTATTTTCCAAGGGAACCAGTGGACCGGGTTATCAGACAAGGATACAGTGGAACCCCTATTAAGCGATCTCTTAACCCATTACCTCAAAAGCTATTTTAGATACAGTGCTCCCTCCCTACAACGACCCTCTCAATAACGAGTCCCTCCTTACAACAACGCATGTCACTGTTTCCGAAACAACAAGGCTCTAGAAACAACATTTTTTCATTGTATTTTATATACGCCTCCATCAAACCCTATGTTGTGACCACTCTTTAGAATCGTCACTTTGTGACGATTCTAAAGAGTGGTCACAACATAGGGCTTGATGGAGGCATAACGGATTTAGTTCTCGAAATATACCTTATCTGGGGATCTGCAAACAAGCTAATTAGGTTTGATTTTCCCTCCCTATAACAACTCCCTCTGAACAACACATACAATTTTCGTATCCCAAATGGTGTCGTTGTAGAGAGGGAGCACTGTACAACCTCTTTGAATAAACCTACCGAAAAGAAGCATTAACTAGAGAAATGGAAACTTTTAGAATTTTGTAGTTTGAAACCATTGTGATAAAAAGAGCATTTGCTCCTATGGGGGCAAATGCTCTATTTATCACAATGGTTTCACATTGACTTTTACAGAGTCGTCATAAGTCTTCAATATGAGGGAAGGGGTTAATGGTTATGCATGGATGCCTTTCAAGCAGGTGGTCGCTTATGCAGAAACAATATAGAAAAGAGCTTTATGTACTAACTACGATTCTGCTATCTGCCCTCTTCAGTTAACCTTTTACGCCATGCCTACGCTTTTCTGCGCCTTTGCAAACAGTGTAGACCAAGATCAGATGGCTCCTATAGGAGCCGTTTGATCAGGGTCTGCTCTGATTGCTTATGGGATTATATAGATTTTATTCTTCAGTATCTAACATTGACAAACGTTCTTGTGTCCATTCGCCATTTTAAACAATAATCGTATTTATAATCATGATGTCACTATTTTACATCAACGTTCATGGAGTAAAGAGTTAAAAGGGTTTTTATGGATTCAAATGTTTGCGGAGTTTGCAGGAATTATGAAACGAAAATTAAAAAAAAGTCCCCAGCGGATTAAAACATATGTGAAAGTCTTTCATTCGATACTTGGATAAGATAAATATATGTTGCATCAAAACTGAGTTAAATACAATATAAAAACACTCGTGTTGTATGTTCCATTTCCGCTAGCAAATGCTTCAAAACGCATTATTTGTATTTTATTAAATGGCTCATGTCGCCATGCATCTAGCAGATGGGATGGGCTGGATTTACATTTGGCACACTATTAGATCCAGGGCCAGCTGTACCCTAGGCCCCCTTGCGGGATTTTATGACACCTATATCACTATAAAGCTTAATATATCTTCCATCAAATGTCACGTGTTGGACGATATATGGATGATGATTAAGCATACAGTATGCGATTGATTATCTGCCCCTGAATTCGTAATATTACGTTTTTCATGTTTTGTGTACAAGAGATTGTAGAGCTCAAAATGACAAGTTCACAAACCATATTGCTTAAAATTATTATATAGTATGCCGATCAGCATGTTTGAAAAAGAAAAGATAACTTTGAACTGAAAACAGCAAGAATGATCTCCCTTGTAACTGTAAAAAGAAACGACTTAACCTTAATATACATACAACAAGCTAAATGTTTTTCAGTTATATATGGGAAAACATTTTGCCTAACACTGAATATAATTTTTAAGATAAGATCTGCAACATAATACAATGTCTTACCATATGTATCATTACTGATACTGTAAATGTACATGTTATATTTATTGCGCTCATAAAACTATTTCCTATTACAGCACTTTATTTGGTTATTTGTCAAATGATTCTAGGGCAGTTATCTCAGAAGTTCTGATGCCAGTAGATTATTCTGAATAATATAATAATTTTCCAAAAAGCTCGCACCGACGGCCATTGTAAAAGTGCTAGCCCTAGGAGTTATACCAATGTTTGAGAGGCCACAAGCAGACATAGAGAACGTACCGGTAGGTTGTTCTGTGAGGTTTCGAAAGAGCGCAGATTAAAAGCAGAAAGGATAGAGCTATTCTTCTAATTTTGCCTCCGAAAAGAAGATCTGAGGCAACGGGACCCATCCGCAACTAGAGCTTGATTTTAATAAAAACATATATGTCTCCCACCTGCTCCTGTCTTAAAAATGATTGGATGCATTTTTATGAAGTTTGTTTGAGACTGGATGAGGACTTTTTTATATAGAGAGCAGACAAGCCTAAAAAATCTCAGTTTTCAACAATTCAAGAGCCCTAATTCTGAAGTACCTGTTCCAAAATTGCTAGTTATTCAACTTGGCCTAGATATCATAACCATAAACATTTTCACAAGGTTTGATAACGCTTAGATGAGAACTTAGAGAGTGGACAAGGCTAAAAATGCCAATTTTGTATTATTCAAAGGCCATAACTCTAAAGTGCCTAGTTCAATCTTGCTGGTTATTGAACTTGGCCTAGATATTGTAGCCATAAACATTTTTATGAGGTCTGGTGAAGATTGGATGTCAGAGACATTTTTGACTTAGAGAGCAGACAATGCTAAAAAGGCCAAATTCGGATAAATCAAGGGCCATAACTCTGAAGTTCCTGAAACAATCTTGCTGGATATTGAACTTGGCCTAAATAGTATAGCCATAAACATTTTAGAAGGTTTGGTGAAGATTGGATGAGGTGTTTTTGACTTAGAGAGTGGACAAGGCTAAAATTGCCAAATTTGGATAAATCAAAGGCCATAACAATGAAGTTCCTGAAACAATCTTGCTGAATAACAAACTTGGCCTAGATATTATAGCCATAATTTTTTTATAAGGTTTGGTGAAGTTTGGATGAGAACTTTTAGGCCTAGAGGTTTTTGTCACAAAAACGGATGTCTCCCCTGTAATAAAAACAATATATAAAGGGAAATCACTAAAAATGTTATGGACTTGATGAATGATACTTCCCCTCATTATGCGCTTTCCACACCACATTTTTCAAGAAGAAAATGGTTAACAGCTAATAACTCCAAAATTATTGATACCAGAGTTATGGCCCTTATGCATGACACTTACTTTCATCATGCCCTTTCCATAAATAAAATGTCATTCCAATAGCATCAGTCGAACAGGAGTTATTGATCGGCTAAAAAATGTACAAAAGGGCAATAACTCCAAAAGTATTGTAGCCAGAGTTATGGCCCTTGTTCATGACACTTTCTCAAATCATGCTCTTTCCATGTATGAAGTTTCAATACGATGGCAAGAGCTCTGACATCGTCCTGACAAGAAAGCATTAAACAAATGTACAAGGGGCAATAACTCTAAATTAATTGAAGCCCGAATTAAGGATCTTAGGCATGACACTTTCTCTCATGAGCCATATAGGAGTTATCGTCCGGACAAAAAAGTGTGATTTTTTTACAAGGGCAATAACTCCTATATTGGTGAAGCCAGAGTTATGGACCTTGTGTATGACACTCCCTCTCATTATGCTCTTTCCATATATGAAGTTTCAATCCAATGGAATGGGCCATATAGGAGTTATCGTCCGGACAAAAAAAGTGTGAATTTTTTTACAAGGGGCAATAACTCCTATATTAGTGAAGCCAATGTTATGGACCTTGTGCATGACACTTCCTCTCATCATGATCTTTCCATATATGAAGTTTCAATCCAATGGCATGAGCCATATAGAAATTATCATCCGGACAAAAAAGTGTGAATTTTTTTACAAGGGGCAATAACTCCTATATTAGTGAAGCCAGAGTTATGGACCTTGTGCATGACACTTCCTCTCATTATGCTCTTTCCATATATGAAGTTTCAATCCAATGGCATGAGCCATATAGGAGTTATCGTCCGGACAAAAAAGTGTGATTTTTTTTACAAAGGGCAATAACTCCTATATTAGTGAAGCCAGAGTTATGGACCTTGTGCATGACACTTCCTCTCATTATGCTCTTTCCATATATGAAGTTTCAATCAACTGGCATCAGGCATATTGAAGTTATCGTCCGGACAAAAAGTGTGACGGACAGACGGACAGACGGACAGACAGACGGACAGACAGACAGACGGACAGACAGACAGACAGACAGACAGACAGACAACTCTCACGAAAACAATATGTCTCCCCCATATAAATATGGAGGGAGACATAATTCACCCTTGGATGTGTCTTGCAGGGCAGAGGCGGATTGGATAAAAGGGTCACGATGACAGCGAAGAAGCACTGCTGTCGAAGCTAGCCTTAGGCTCAGGGCCAGCTCAGCCGAACGGCCCAACTGGTAGGAAAGGCGCTTGGTAACTTGGTAACTTGAGAGGAGGGAGACTCTGAAGCTAGCTCTAGTGGTAGAGCAGCAGCTAGAACGTCTATGTTAGAAACAACTCCCATTTGCTGTTTCTGACGCAGTTCCTACCGCTTGAGTAGAGACAACGATGCCCTGGGGATGTCGGCATCCAGCAATGGGAACAGGTCGAATAGCCCAGGGTGGTGGAAAAAACCATGGATCTCAAAAGTTTTGAGGACATGGTCTAACTGACTGCAAGCCTGAAATGGAATTCTTCGTCCAGGTCTGCCAGCCTAAAACAGAAGGACTCTAGACGGGGAGAGACTCCCGAGACTTGGAGAGATTAGGAAGCTCTCCCTGCTCAGCTAAGAGAAGCTCAACGGACAGTAGCGAGCCGTTGTGAGTCGGTTTATGGGGGCTAGGGCATATGGGAGGCGGGGGGAGGCGAAAAACAGTTAACACACGCCTTATGCACACGCAAATGATGACGGTTCAGATTCGTCGACGACCGACGACTGAGCCTCCTCTATGTCCGACGCTCCGGTTGGAGCCGACTCCCTGAAAATAGGATTGTCCCTAGGAGCCATTATTGACAAGACTTCCTGCTCCCCCTCAGACTACACCCTGATGACTGTCACCGACGGCGGTAACCGGAGGGGATGACCTCCCACAGGCACTGAAGAGTGGACTGAGAGTTGGCAAGGAAGAGGACTGTCACTTCCTGTGTCTAACTCATCACATGCCCTGACCGGTATGGAGGCCAGACAAGCTGTTGGATGTGTAGGGGCAAAGCCATGAGGAGCCCAAGCAGGACAAGGGAATGTGGCCACTGAGGAGGTACCCATGACCCTGCTGGTCGAGCTGACAGCAGAACGCGTCTTGCTGGTTACGGGCAGTGAGTGCTGCGCCAGCCAGCCGGCGACTATAAAGAGGAAGAACGATATCGATATAATATTCCATTTTCGTTCAGGGGTGGGGTATAAAGCACAAAAACAGACCCGATATTAATTTGTTCTCAAACTGGAAAAATTAAGTGCATAGAGAATGTGCAAATTTATTTTGTCATTCATCTTAAAACCACTTATTGACAAAGTAGCATTTGTTACATTTTATGCGGTCATTTTACCCCACCCATGTTCTTTGCTATACTGAAGCAATACTGTGTATCTATGGAACAGACAATGAATATATAAATGACCTGACAACATTTATGTGTCATTTGAGACCTTTTGATATGAAAAATGAATTACATAACATACTCGTTTGCTAAATTAGGTCATGCAATTGAATTTTGGCATCCATCTTAAAAACAACTTATTGACAAATTAGCATTTGCTACATTTTGTGGGGTCATTTTACCCCACCCATTTTATGAAAAATAAATAAACATAACATACTCGTTTGCTAAATAAGGTAACTTTTTAACAATTTAAGCATTTTGGTTAGGATTCATATTAATATTCATGAATATGCAAATGAGAAAAATATGAATAAAAGACGCCTGACATGTAATACATATATTGATACTATTTCAAAACTATTTTGGATGTTTATATTTATTACAATACTTTGCATATTAATGACGCTAATGCTAAAACTAATGATGTCGGTTGCCGTGGAAACATGCTGACCGTTTGCTTATCCAGCACCCCCTTCTCTTCCAACAACCGGAACTTGTTAACATACACCCTAAGCTTTAAGAAAATGTAGGTGTACCAAACTCCCACTAGGGGGTGAGGGTTTCGATTATGGGCCTTGGGCCTATATAGGTAGATCCATAACAACCCTGCAAACAGGATATTGACAAGACATTGAGTCACTTATCCCTTTCCCAGTTCAATATTCATAAATAATGACATCATGAATATTGATTAGCTGAACATTAATAGTGGTATGTTAACCCTTCGCTTGCTGAATTTCACCTTCTTTACCCATGCCCTGTTGTATAATTACATATATCTTCACTGTGTACAAGTATTTCGCTGTGCAATCACTGCTGTGGAGTGCGCTGGTTGCATAGTCAACTTGTAAATAGTGCAGACCCTGATGAGACAGCTCCTGCAGGAGCTGTCTCATCTGGGTCTTCACTATTTACAGGTAGGTATATTGACGCGAATAGCAAGCGAAGGGTTAACATAGGATTTGCTTACCTTGGCAGACACTGTAGCATTAGATCTATATAAAGCCGAAATAAAATTATCAGTAAACAGAGCAGATATTGGTCTGATCAGACGGCTCCTACAGGAGCCTTCTGGGTCCATGCTTATAAAACGTTTTAGTTGAGTCTGAGTTCGTTCTCAAGCTTTTGATTGGTCAGATTTGAGTTCTCACTCAAGCTTTTGATTTGTCAGATTTGAGCCAAAGGCTCAACTCTGACCAATCAAAAACTTGAGAACGAACTCAGACTCAACTAAAAGTTTTATAAGCATGGATACAGATATGGGTATACTTCGTTTGCAAATGCGTGAAATGTCGTTTATATGAGGTTTAACCCTCGGCATCCCCTCTGAATCCAAACTGTATGTAAACACGGATTTGCCTATGATGGATAAATTGTTAAATCTAAAGGTATTATTGACGGGAACGATATCGATATATCATCGACTCACTTTAGTCGATCTGACATCCATACAGGTTTCAAAATATCGAAACAAATGAAACACAAATAAACACCTTTTCACGGGCTATATTTCTTACGAGTTGATAACTTCTTATATACTTGCAGTGGAATTCTTGATGAGAAATATCCTGCAGGTGCTGTCTCAATCTAGGTCTGCAATTTTTGCGATGATAATTTAAGTGTTACTTCACTTTACTTGTTTACAGTTTGAAAAATAAAGTTGAAGTAAATTAGAAGGATATAAAGTATTCTTATATAGTTTTATTGAATGTTTTGACTTTTACAGAGCATAAATCATTTTCGTGAATAGAAATCGATATAGAAATCGATATATCGTCGATATTTTCTCATCGATTCAGAAATGTCCCTCAATGACACCTCTAGTTACATCCAAACTGCTTGACACTCTTTACATTTTAAAGGAACAGAGAAAAACTTTACACAGACTCGGCAGTTCATCTGGATCCAAACTTATTGCATATGCCATTCATGTCTCGGCTAGCTCTATATATATAAGCCTTTTCACGCATCTACAGACAGAGATGACCCAGATCAGACGGCTCCTATAGGAGACGTCTGACCTGAGTCAGTTTCGTTTGAAATTTGATATATCTGTTTCTTTAGTTTCTAAAATGGATACAGTGTTTCACTTTCCATATTTCATTATAACTATTTTGCCCGTGAATATTCAGCCGGTATAGAAATTTGGAATAAATATAGAACAGGGAAAGGGTTGCGAGTAAAATAACATTCGTCAGTACGGTAAAATCTTACTAATGCGACCACTCAAAAGAAGTCTAATTCTGGATTTTTATAACAGACGGTAGCTTAATGCAGCACAAACTCCTATAGAGGCTTTCTGTCATAAGTTTGCCCTGCATTAAGGAACCGCCTGTTTTTAAAGACTCACTTATTAATAAAATATGTGGGCACTTAAGCGAGCCTCTATTGTATTATTTATTGACTTCGCTTACCAAACGACAATTATCTTCCATTGTTTTCAGTCACTTAACTAGAGTGTCAAAATGTGTAGATTTTGATGTTTTATCATCAAAACTGTTTATTTTGCAACGGTTGTCGTGGTTTCGTCGAAGATGAGAAAAACGATTACGAATAACTGATGAGCAGGTGGCATAAACAATTTGGTTTATCAGATAGTAAATTCATCTGGTTTTTCATATCAATTTCATTAGTAAATCAGCTCATACAATGTCAACTGAACTCTTGACCTTATATAAACGTCTTTGTCAATAATAGGATCAGCAAGTTGTTGTTGCACGATATTTTCGAGGAATTCAGAGGAGGATATGTACTTAAATGTACAGTGAAACCCCGCTAATGCGACCACTTAATAAACAGCCACTGATGTTGTTTAAAGCAGGTGGTTGCTTAATGCAGGACGAAAGTTATGCAGAAAGCTCCTATAGGAGCTTTCTGCATAACTTTCGTCCTGCATTAAGCTACCACCTGCCTCTGCCACCCAGAATTATGCCCCTTTTTGGTGGTCGTATTAGCGGGGTTTTACTGTGTCGTATTAGCGGGGTTTTACTGTATATTGAAATAGGTATATTGAAATGCTTTATCACTCTTACGGTGGTTCATTCCATGATTTCACGCGTTCAGAATTACTTCTGTCTATTTATAGTGACCAATAAAAATACAAATATTTGGAAACAATGAAGGCATGCATAGAAAACAAATAAAAACATAAAGATCATTATATATTTATTAGAACATTAATTCGAAATACCCGTATTTCTAAGAATTTTTAACACATTGTAATCCAAGAAGAGAAAAGTAACTGCGTTAAAATACAGAAAGTTAAGATACAACAAAACACCAAATTGTTTCCACGCGAAACGTTATTATTGCATTGATATAACTGTTATTTAACAACAACAGGCTGTCTTTCACTGCCATAGGCGATCACGTGATACCATTTGCAAACGGTTTAGATCACAAGGAGATGCCGAGTAACTCGGCGTCTCCTCATGATCCAAACTGTTTGACACTATTTATGATTTTGTAAAAAAAATTAGAGAAAACTCAGCTTTGCAAATAAAGCAGACGATACACTTAGCTGATGCAATTTATTTGGCGCCGAAAGCATACGAGAATCGACTTGCGAACCTTCTTGTCATTATAGAACGAAATATGATTCAACCTTTATTGCCAGTTGAAAATGTCGTAAGCTGCAGTCACAAACCGATTGTGATATCAATTCATTTAACCTTTTCGCTGCCAATCGCATCTATAATACCTAAGCGAAAAATTGAGAACATTGGAGGAAAATGTAGCAGACGACAACGTATGCAGAAGAAAACTATTTTACAGCGAACATATTACAAACACACATATACACACAACAACACCAACAACAACAACGCATATAACATATTTTCGAGTACGGCATTCAATAACAAAAGTATATTTAGTAAAACAACTACGAATATAGAGTTTGTATTCAAACGAAAAATTGATATCATTATCAGGTTAAACATATGTAACAAAGTAGTGATATATGTATTTGCAGAAGGTCATTTATGTATTTATTTTACTACATTAAGATAAAGTTTAAATAATGCGTCGTGATTATAGATGTACCGATCACATATCACTTCTCAAATTTGTCGTGATCATATGTGTACAGGTTTAATGTTACAAATTGGCCGTGATCATAGATTTACAGATCACGCACTCTTCTCAAATTGGCCGTGATTAGAGATGTACAGATCAAACATCACGTCACGCGGCCTCTTGATATGCTTCGTGTAGAGGACTTGTTGTCTTCAGGGTTTCTACAAAATTAAAGTTCAAACTTAAAAATATATACTAGACTACCTGTGCTTCGGTGACGCTACGAAATAGTAACAACAAGGCATTCTGAATTGTTTTAGAAAAATAGTTTTGAATCACAACTGCTCGATATATGAGTAAACAGTTATTTGCTCTTGTTACCCACTTCAGAACAATTCTGTATCACTGTATTTCCTGAATATATTAATTTCATAAATAGTCATGTTTATTTCCACTGTTACTGAATACAGATCTTAGAATTTGTCCTAATGGGAATTTCAATGCACGTTTATATGTTTATACGTTTTGATGAAAAATATCTGGGATATGTTCATTTACTGTTTGTTTGTCATGGTGCTGTTCGGGTGGCTGTGTGTTTTGTATATGGTGTTTCCTGCATGACTTATACATGGCATTGTCCGGAAAGGAAATATATTTGATAACCGCTATCCGAAACAACGTACCAGATTTTGATATAAACTAAATTGTCTCTAAGAAAAAGAATATACAGTAAAACCCCGATAGTTCGAACACTAAAATTTTTAGTTTCGGTCTTTAAGACAGGTGGCAGCTTAAGGCTTGATGAAAGTCACACAGAAAGTACCTCTAGCATTAAACAGCCACCTGCCTAAAAGGCATAAAATTTTACTGCATCATCCTTCATTACTAAACTGTATCATAAGAATACTCTCATATGCAAATATCTAACAGAATGTAAGTACTCGAAAAAACACAATACAGTTACACTTCGATATATCGAACTCGGAAAACTCGAACTTCGGTAACTCGAACTAAACGTTCGGTCCATCCAAAATTGTTCTGATATAAATCACTGCACATATCTAGAAACACATATGACAGCTTAATGCATGTCAGCAGTATTTAAGACCTGCATTAAGCTGTGAATTTGAGATATTGTCAGATAATAAATCGGATGAATCGCATCTCTGTTATTTCGAACTAATTTGTATAGTCCCTTGAAGTTCAAGATATCGAAATTCAACTACATTTAAATGCAGTCCAGTGGTCACGTGATAATACATTTCCATATAAATATGACGTTAGTCTGGACCTAAACGTGAACTAAGTACTAGTTTATACCTATATGTTAAACTTACACATCATTCATATTTGAGACTATTATCATTAACTCTTCAAACACAAATTAATTTGATGATCAATTGAGAAAACACACAGAAACAAACATAATTAGTCAATAAATAAACACATACTATCAAGGAAAAGTTACCTTTGAACCAATTACAGCTGAGAGGGTGTACAAAAAGGGATTAAGAGCGGAGTTTACCGGCACAACTAACACAGCGGTCCAGGCATAAATCTCGCCAGGGATCACATGATCAGCGTACGCCATTATAGCTACGAAAAAAAATAGAAACACATGTAAACATACATAACAATACAATCTAAATTGTGATGAAATGAATGCAATGTTGTAAAAGAGGATGTGGATACATAGGAGGTATTCTGGTGCAACCACCTACAAATTGATTGCACTGGATCAGACACCCAACACGGTTTTGGTTCTATTTGTTTTAATTTTATTGTTGATTTTACCTCGCTTTACATATTGCAACGTCCAGCTACTTTCAGGTAGTGGAAGGTCCCAGAGGTTCCTGTGCACGGAAATTTTATCTTGATTTTAAGTTTAACACTGTAGTGTATAAAATAGTTAAAAGTGAAATTACTAGTCAAGATGTTTTAAATCTACAAATAAATATCACTAACCGAACGTCTTATGTGAACGAATCACGACATACCGTCACCTAATACTTTGATATTCTCCGAATATTAACTAGATGAATCTATGTGATAAATAACACGTAAACTTCAGGGCTAAATTCTGAAAGTAGGAGATCCTTCGTTAGCAAGTGTAGAAATGTGAAAAGAGAAAATTCTCGGCCGACTCGGTTTTACTGAGTCTGTTGTTGAACAATTACTTAAAGTGTAACACTACTCGCGTCCCTTAGCACGGTCTTAAGCGGCATTTAATTTTTATAACTAAATGCATTCAAACAGATGATCCCGAAGGATCAGAAATTATAACAACACTGAGAATGAAATAAGGGTGACTTTTAACGGTCACCACACGACCACTTAACACCTGCTGTTGTGAAGTACATACATTCTGAAAGTAGACTTTCGAAAGCAAAAGTAGCAATGTGATAAAAAGCAAACTCCAGACTCGGTTATTTGAGTCTGTTCGTGAGCAATTATTTAAAGTTCAACACTACTCACGTCCCTTAACACCGATTTAAGCGGTATTTAATATTTATAACTAAAATAATTGAAACGATTTAAGCGGTATTTAATATTTATAACTAAAATAATTGAAACTGATGTTTAGGCGGGCTAGAAAATAACAACATTTAGAATGAAGTATGGGCGACTTTTTATGACCGCCATACGAGCACTTAACACCTGCTGTTGTGAAGTACATACATTCTGAAAGTAGGAGATCCTTCGATAGAAAGGCAGAGTCTATTCATGAGCAGTTATGAAAAATGGCAACACTACTCACTCTCATAGCACCGGCTTAAGCGGTATTTATTTTTCATAACTAAAAGCATTTATACTGATTATCCCGAAGGACCAGAAAATATAACAACACTGAGAATGAGTATGTGGCGACACTTTACGGCCGCTGGACAATACCTGCTGTTGTGAAGTAGATACATTCTAACAGTATGATAGTTTGTTTTTTAAACTAGATAATAAGTTATTGTTTGAAAGCCTTACCCATAACTCCAATCGGGAACCAACACAGGAAATCTGTAGTAAGAACAAGCAACAAGTTCCTTGCAATGGCAATGTCATTTCTTCTCTGAGATTTGTGCTGTTCCATCCGTTTTGAGCTTTTTCTGATTTCTAAATATATGAAAAATTGTCCAATTGCAATCAAGATAAAGGCGACGAAGTTGAGAGCCACAAAAATTAGGAAAGAATACAACCAACCAGGAGGTCTGCGGTGTGAAAGTGGCATAGCGAGGCAAACACCGGAGGTTGAGTAGAAGCTTTCTTGGAAATAATCTTTAATAAAGATTGGTACCAAGGCGATAATCACCGAAATAGTCCATGTCGCCGCTACTGCTATTCTAGACGCTCTTACACTAAATCTCCATTGTCCAAAGGGATACTTTGTAACTAGAAATCTGTCCACAGTAATGAGGCACATCAATAGGACGCTTGCCTCGGAAGAAACGCTTGCTAATATGCCTGCAATATTGCACCAAATACTGTTCCTCCAATAGTCATCCTCAAGCATGTATCTAAATGGAATAAGAAAGTACAATGTAATTTGACAGCAATGTCACAGTGTTTAGTGTTGGAATGCATACACTAGGTGATTTGATGAAAGAAGTGCATGTGCCGTCAAAACACCTCAAGTACAATGTTATATTAGCTATGTCACAAATTGAATGTTGGAGTCAAAACACTTCCTGATTCGACGAATGATGTGTACATGTGATCATAATACCTCAAGTGTATTTCCCGCGATAAATTACATGCACTCATTCATCTGGGACGCATTCAAAGAACGTTATGTCACCGAGTGATACTATGTATAATGTTACCTTGATGAGAAGGTTTAACCCTTATCACGCTGAGAAAACGTGTTTGCTTAAACTCTCATCTGCAGCATTTTCTACTTTCTTCCGATTCTTTCAAGCTTTGGGAAAACTAAAGACCATGTGTCAAATATCTTAGATTCGAATGAGAAACCGGGTGCATGAGGGTTAACATACCGGAGCGTAACTGGATCCAAATGTAATGTGAACACCGTGACTAGGGAAGTCCGGGGCATGCTCCCCGGGAAACGTTTGTTATGCTAGATAGCATAACAGTAGCTGGAGTATATTTCAGCATTCAGCACATTTATACACCAATTCCTTCATAGGCTACCGAAAATTTACAAGAGAAATGAACAATTTTATAATTGTATAGTTTTTAAACCATCATGACGAATAGATCATTTGCTCCGATGGGGCAAATGCTATATTTATTACAATGGTTTCAAATGTGAATTTTACAGAAGCACCAAAAGGCGTCAATAATGGGGAATAGGTTAAAGCCTACATCACAAGACGGAACGTCTGTCAAAGCCTGCCAACATAGCGTTCGAGTTTAATTCTATTTTGGTCATAATAATGTGCTCACCTTTTAAACCGATATTACTCACGTGCGTATGTAACTGTTTCCCTACTATCCTTGTCAATAAGCGCTCACTAATATTAGCACAGACCGTAATTTCAGACTGCCTGTGCAGACCATCAATTGTAAACATAGTGTCCTTGTCTATCACACAGAATTTACATGTGCTAAAATTAAAATGTATGTTTTTTATAATAATATAGATATTGACTCCCATTGACGGATGACAGTATACAATTGAACCCTCAACACGTTTTATATGGAAATAATAATATTCTGATACTCTCAGTAGGATCTGATATTTAGCTCTAAAATATTATTAAATGAAGAAAATGTATTATGCTACAATGAAAATTGTTCGAAGCTCAAAGTCTTAATTGCAATGCTTTCAATACGTTTTGAGTTGTTTACTTGTTTTCAAAGCATCGATCGAATATAAATCATTCTAAATATCAACCTACGAATATAATATAGCGTCGCAACACAAATATTCGTAAACGCCACATTAAGTGGGTATTATAGGGGATTGTGTACCTGTAATGATGTGTATGTAGTTATAATATAACCTATCACGCAACTACAAGATATTCTGACCAAACCATAAATGTTTGTAGGTTGTTTATTTTAGGGTTTGCAGTTTCTTCAACAACTAGAACTATCACTAAAGGTGATGGAATACCCCCGCTCAGCTGCCTTGATCGCAACTCAAACAAAACCTTAACAGAATTTTCTGATTTTAAAAAGGTAAAAATGCTTGACATAGGTATGTACTCTTGCCTACAGATGAAGCTTGTGATGGTGAACAAGTGCTCCATGTTTCAAAACTTTTTCTCATAGGGTTATGTAGACAAGTGGACTTTAACAAAGACCTTAACCAAAAGGTCTAAGTTAAAAAGGGTCATAATTCTGTCAAAATGCTTGACAGGGTTGTGTACTCTTGCCTGCAAATGAAGCTTGTAATGGTGAACAAGTGTGTACTGTTTCAAAGCTTTATCCCAAAAGGCTATGTAGATAAGTGGACTTTTACAAAAACCTTAACCAATAATTCTAAGTTCAAAAGAGCCATAATTCTATCAACATGATTGATTGAATGAGTTATGTACTCTTGCCTACAGATGAAGCTTGTGATGGTAGGCAAGTGTGTAAAGTTCCAAAGCTTTATCCCAAAGGGTTATGTAGATAAGTGGACTTTAACAAAAACCTTAACCAAAAATTCTAAGTTCAAAAGGGCCATAAGTCCGTCAAAATGCTTGACAGGGTTATGTACTCTTGCCTACAGATGAAGCTTGTAATGGTGAATAAGTGTGTAAGGTTTCAAAGCTTTATACCAAAAGGTTATGTAGATAAGTGGACTTTTACAAAAACCTTAACCAAAAATTCTAAGTTCAAAAGGGCCATAATTCCGTCAAAATGCTTGACAGGGTTATGTACTCTTGCCTACAGATGAAGCTTGTGATAGTTTGCAATATTGTAATATTTCAAAGCTTTATCTCAAAAGGGTTACGTAAATAAGTGGACTTAACCAGGTTGTGCCACGGACAGACGGACAGACAGACAGACAGATCAACCGACCGACCGACCGACCAACACACTGAATCCTATATACCCCCTCTCAAGATCTCCAATGCTCTTCTGGATATGAAACACCTAACAGAAGAATAGCCGGATATAGCCACCCACCTTCTGCAAGTCAGTAGAAAAATCAAATATCCTTAGTGCCCATCACGAATTTGAACCCTCAATGAAGAGGGACTGGGGCTGAGGATCGTAAGTAATCGATTATAACGACTCGGTGACGGAGTGTTCAACCTATGTTAATTTAAAGAATATCCAATTCTGCGAGACATAGTCATAGCTTTATCTACAACTAGTGCTTAATTACACAGGTATGCCTACAAAAATACATATATTACATAAAGACAAACTGTATGACTCACCTTTTGCGGAAACTTATATCTGCAATTGCAATAATAATCAGGTAAACACCCATGAGAAAGTCGGAGGCTGCAAGATTCAGCACAAATACTCCAAAACCTTTCTGTACTTTCTTTCTGTTGTGGATAACACGATACATGAAAGTTACGGCGTTCGCAAAAACAGCCGCTGCTCCAATCGTCCAAAGGAGTGTTTGAAGGATTGAGTTCCTCATCAAATCTTCACACGAAGAGAACTCATCTTCATGTGGCCAACAATTGTCACTCTGCACTGTGCTTGGTTTGTAACAGCAGAATTTGAATGCAGGAGACCGAATTCGCTGTAAGTCTGTTACTCCGACAAACAGCGTTAGGTCAAACTCTACGATTTCGTTTCCTTCGAAATTTATTTCAAGGGCAGTTAAGTTGTTAAAGGCATATGCATGAATTGTGTTGATTTTATTTTCGGAAATATCTAAGCTATTTAACTTTAATCCGGAAAACGTATTTGGCAAAATTTGGGAAAGTCTTGTCTTTGTTATCGAAAGATTGTCTAAATAGCTAAGCATTCGAAATACTGATGGTTCTAATTCCGAAAGAAGGGCATTTCCTTCCAGATTTAACACTTTGATATAGCTTAATCCGAAAAACGCATCTTTTCTTAAAACTTTAAGTTTATTAAAACTCAGATCAAGATGGATCAAACTTGTTGCATTGGTGAACGTCCTTTCCTTGATTGATGTCAATTTACATCGTTTTGCATACAGTTTTAACAGATACGGGAACTCTTTTTGAAAAGAAAAAAGTCCGTCCTCAAAGACCGTGTTATTACTTATATCTAATATACGTATTGTTGAATGAAGATCAAGTAGGTCATTCTCTTCTATTCCACTCGAATGACAATTAGCAATGTATGGTTTACACGAGCATATTTCGATACATTTATAATCACAAATCGCCTCGTCATCATTATACGGACACTGGCTTATCCCATTGCAAGTATGGATTAAAGGTATATGAATGTTGGACGAACCACATTTAAAATCCCATGCAGTCCTTGGAAGCGAAGCATCTGAAATGAAATTGAATGGAACACAATTTTGCGTTGAAAGTACTACTAATTAGACTTACAGAAATTAGAAATAAAACGTATATAAACGTGTTTATATATCTCAACTTATTCGTTTCGCTAGAGCTTGTTCTTCTGTTGACGATTTTAACAGTCGAATTCTCATTTTAACTGAAAAGTTGCTTAAGCAGGGATATAGATATAAACTAATTTTATCATCGAAATCTCTCACTTATTGGCAAGTACAGATGAAATCTCAAGGCGATCCTGCGACACGGTGTTTCACATCCTGAATTTAATGGTGATTTGATTTACAAACTTCGTAAAATTATTGGACATACCCATTGTCTCACTTTGTTCACTAAATACATTAAAAACATCATTAAAAAGGGATATGATGATATAGTACTACAACATACTGCATGTCTGGTTGTCAACCCTTTTACAGTTGGCAATCATGCTGGCCTCTTTGCATGTACGCCGACAAGAAAGGTTTAGTACTCTATGAAGGCGACCTCTTCAATCCGGAAACGGAAGGAGGACGTCGGATATTTGTATTATCTCGTTTTTGTTGTACCCTTTATTACTTTTCTACAGTTACTCTGTTGCAGCTCAATCATTGAGTACACTAGCGATAGGTGGATACAGTTACTTCACTTAATTATGTTTTCGTTTTACATGCACTTTACCACTGTATTTGCCATCGCCGTTGTTGTAGATAAGTCGGAGAGGGGATGCGTTTATTTACACTGTTTGTCTTTTAGGGTGGGGATGGAATAAGTGTGAGGTTGGGCGCCCAAAATCCGGTTTAACCCACCCCCAGTGACTTTTGTCAGTGACCGTTCCAAGGCGGTACTTCCACATTCCCCCTATTGTATGTTTGTTTTGTCTGTGTGTCTCTTGATGTTTTTATGGTTATGTACATTTGCTGTTTCCTTGTGTTGCTGTTCGGGCGGCTGTTTGTTCTGTATGTGGTGTTTCCTGCATGCCTCATTTTTGTTCTTTTACTCTGATAACAGTTACTTGGAAATAAATAGTGACGCTATTTAAATATATGTTATTTGCCAACAAAGCAAATTAATGGTTGAAATATGCGTAACATAGTGTGACAAATCATACGCGACACCCCGCCTTCCCAAGATGTACTCACATTAATTGTGGCATTCATACCTCAAGTAATCAATTCGAAACGCTCCGGACAAAGTATAAACTGATACACTGATACACAGACACACACGGACCACGGACACACGGACAAACACACATGAGGACAGTTCGATTACTATATTCCTCCAAAGCAAGCTTTGAGTGCATAAAATCTAGATAAATTTTGTCATAAATATTCCGGTTTTACGCCAGCTAATTACACAGCAACTTCATTGATGTTGTATCAACTTAATATCAATATACCTTTACATAATGATGGGAATAACTTTGAACCGATGCTAGCAAGTATTTCCAAGCTTTTGACGACGATGTTTGTTTCCTTCTTGCTAGTCGTCACATTAGCCCTTCCCTGCAATGTAGTGTCTACGCGCACGTGGTACACGTGATCGACAGAAGTATTCAAATATATATTCGTTGCTAATTGTCTTGATACAAATTGTAACTCCAGATTAATAAACGTTATGCAATGTTCATTTTGAAAGCGTTTAATTAATTCAATTTCAAACAGTTCACTGTCTGATATAAATCCTTCCTCGTTCGCTAAGTTGAAAGCCTCGTTGTATGGATGTATTTCTCTTACAGTGACTGTTAATTTACTGCTGATATCAAGGTAATTTACTGCATATAGTTTAAAACCCGTTGAATGAAATTGCCTTGCAAACTTGTAAACGGTTGATTTAATGTCCGCATTTGGTGTGTCGTAGTAAACAAATGCAAGAGTACAATTTCCACCAACACACCCTGAAAAAGACAGTTTCATCTGTGAAAAAATTGTAGAACTTCTAAGAAACAGGATGTTTAGTATACCAGAGCACTTATTAATATTTAGCTAACACAGTGATCATTTCAAATTTCAAATTTAATAAACAACTTCTTCAATGTATAAGATGCATTTATTAGTACTGCGTATTACAGGATTATATTAAACTAATGAAATACGTAAAATAACAGAAGGTATCATGCTAAATAAAAATGCACATCCTTGTGAAACGTAACTAGACAGTGAATGAATAAATAGACTGAAAAAGCGTTTGACATACAGTTCTATGAAAACCTTTATGTGTTTACGTGTTTACGCACCCTTTGATAGTTACTTACGACAGTTTTCTTCATCTTCTCCGTCTGGGCATTGTTTCTTCCCATCACAAACGAATCTCTGTGCTAAACAAAAGCTGGATGGACACTTTAGAAAACCATGCGGACACATTTTGCTCTCTAAATGAGACAAAAAATAATGATGACTGTATATTGATAACATGAGTTACAGTCAGTCCAGTTTCAATCGGTAGACAATGTATTGAAAACTTTTAAATATATAGGGCAAATAACCTTAGAATTACCTGCATAACTTACATTCTCACTGGTAGAGATGGAATAGCAATAAACATTATTTCTGAATATGATAAGAATCTGCGAAACGGTAAAGATGCTAGAGTGTTAGCACAATAGAATATTACATCTTGTATAATCAATAGGGCGAATCTCTGTTTGTAAACAAACCCGTCGATTTCGCGCATGCGCAGTTTACTGGTGGGCAAAAAGACCAGTACCGACCTATGTAACCCTATGTAAATGGTAGGCAACAGTTAGCCTACACATCATTTAATGACTGTGTTGGTTTTGAATTGTTGATTTCTGTACATTTACTGTATCCTCTGACTATAATGACAATTATGTTTTAGTTTCTAAGGATAGATACAACAAGAAGATTGAATAAATCGGCCCTATAAACTACCAGCTGAACTTTGAAAAAAAAACACGCACAAAAAACCCGATCCCTTGATCTGGCCTTTCTTTGAAATGGAAGACATTCTTATATATTTGTTGGACATGACTGATGTGTCGAATAATTTAGATCAACAGTATTAAAAAAATTTAATTCTCGTTTTATTTCAATAAGATCTAGATATTAAGTTATACAGTCTCATGTCGTTCATTCGTGTGTTGTAAATTGTCTTTCTGGCTACTATACAGTACCGTAGCAGATCTAGTAAAAGTATTTTAGAATAGATCTAGATCATATCTATATTATCTTTAGAACTATATTTCACAATAAACTACCTTTTTGAATATATATGTATCTAAATCGTTGGGATTTAATTATGCTTAGCCATAGACATAATTAGTCAAAACATAGTTATCTTCCATTGTTCGGGAAGCTATTTAACAAATCATAACTTTAGACAATTGGCACATAGTTTGGTAGTTGTCACAATAGAAGCATTCCTGTTACGTAATAGTTCATAACTTTGTTGATAAGACAGTGTGTGATAGATGGCAGTTCCGTGATCGCTGACCCTTGTCCCCTGCTGAGGAATTAGGGGATTTACTGACCATCTGCATGGCATCTTTGATCGTTACTGTTTTCCTAGGTCTAGTAAGTAAATTAGCAGTATTTCGGCTGAGTAAGTAATGTAATAATATAGTAAGTCTCCAACCGTCTTAAACAATTCATTTTTAGTATTAAAAAAAAATCGTGTGTATTGTTAGAATCTTTGAATGCGGTGAATAAAAGTACTGACATTTGCAAAATGTAGACCCAGACAATATATATATATAGCTAAACAAGCAACCCTCTGACCAGGGTCTTCACTGTTTATTATTCAAAATCATATAGCAAATTTAAGTCTTATTATATAATGAATGGGATCTACAGTTAAACAATGATGGGTCATTCCACCTTAAAATTAAAGCATTCAAAGATGTAACTCTTTCTCTAATATAAGCGTGTGTTCGTGTATTTGCAAACAGCGTAGACCCAGATCATACTGGGGCTGCTCTGTTTATTTATGAAATTGTAATAGGTTCGACTCTACAGTTTCTACCAACAAAACAATCCTGTCTACAAATGTCATTAGAAACATTAGCTTATAAATAGTCATCATATCATTATTTCTTACATGAATACTGAGCAGGGAAAGGGTTTGTGTATTTTACCAATATTTTTTAAAAAAAATATTATTATTTTGTACTGTGCATTACCCATGCTTTGAAAAGCTTATATCTTTCAATTCCACAGGTTGTCATGTTAAACTGTTGTTATTTTTGTTACATAGCCGGCAAATAGTTTATTGTAGATCTGTCGTGTTATTTGTTGTACAACCGACTCCAAATATAGATGTTTGTATCGTGTAAATTCATCTTCCAGAATCAATTTTCGGTTCATTTTTATGTTTTTACATGTACTATCGATGTAACTATTATCAACGATTGCACCATAATCGGTTTTTTTATTAATTTTAACAGAAGTTTTCAAAGTGCTGTCAATGTTTCTGTTATTGTTTACATATCAGCTGTCAGTCTTTTTGCCCACCAAGCTTTTCTCGGCTAAGATAACAGGTGCGCGTGACGTCACGGCGATTCGCCCTATAGCACATAACTCTAGACGTATGGGTCCGAATGTAAGGTAAAGATCCGTAAGAAACAAAAAAGCTACAGTTTAAATATGGTCAATGTAAATTTATGACTCACGCAGGAAACACCACATACAAAACACACCACAGTAAAACCTCTCTACAGCGGCCACTAAATTACATCAAGTACTTAAAGGCAGGTGGCTGCTTAAAGCAAGGTGAAAGAAAAACAGAACGCTCCTATATGCCAACTAATTAACACATTTTAGTGGCCGTTATAGAGAGGTTTTATTGCATATCTTGTTTCGGTGAATAAAAGCCACATAAATCGAGAATAGCTCTCACGAGTTAACCATATATCGAACTCGATTAAACCATTTGCTCCCAGTGGATTCTTCTATGCTTATACATTGGATTAGTCCATTTTTTATCTAAGGAATGTCTGGTCTAAATTTTTATTTTTGTTTTGTTTTATATTGAATTTTCTATCAGCAAACAGTGTAGAGTCTGATCATACGCCGCATTATGCTGCGTCTGATCAGAGTCTACACTGTTTGCCTACGTCCCATATATGGGATCGTGGGAGCAAATGGGTTAAAATCTTTCAGCCATACACATTAGTTGCAAATAGGATACGAATCGGTGAAAGATGACAGAAGTTTAGCAATGTATTGAAATGTTATGGACAAATAACTCTAGAACTACCATTTCATGTTTGCCATTAATTCATCTCACAGCTATACACATTATTTTATAATGTGATGAAGATCCGTGAAGAAACAAAAATGCTAGATCATAAACATGGTTAAATATGCATTTTAACTAAACCAATGACACGGCTCCAGTCTTACCTGTTCAAGATTTTATGTATGTAGATATTCTTTTTTAATGTGGTAAGGGTCTGCTAAGAAAAAGGGTGCTGGAGGGGAAACATGGTAAAATAATCCCTTATTTGATAAGACTACATTACTCTAGATCAACAGCTCAAGTTTTACCCAAAATAAAATCTTGGTCAAGATATGATAGCGATACATAGTACCTTGAGTTAGGATAATGACGCGTGAAGAATCAAAGTTACGAGAGTGTAAATAGAGTGAAATATGCAAACTTCGATAAGTCTAGGGCACCTAACTGTACGCCTACTGCTCAGGTTTGCTCATGATAGAATTTGGTCGAATTCCAATGGCCTAATAATTCGATATCAAGTTTGACTATACTCTGCAAGATTCTTCGAAAGCAAAGGTATGTAGCAGGTTAAAGACAGGGTGAAAGTCTCGTGAAATCTCGTGAAATGGTTATGTTTGGTATTGTTTCTATCTGCGTTTAGCAGCCATCCTCCATTAACCCATTCCCTCATATTGACGAATTTTGACGACTCTGTGGAAGTCACTTTGTGAAACCATTGTGATAAATAGAGCATTTGCTCCTATAGGAGCAAATGCTCTATTTATCACTGGTTTCAAACTACAAAATTCTAAAATTTTCCTTTTCTCTAGTCAATGCTGCTTTTCGGTAGGTTTATTCAAAGAGGTTGTATCTAAAAATAGCCTATGAGGTAATGGGTTAAAGACCTAAATTCTTCTTTACTAAACTACCGGTTCAAAGGTGTATTTTATTGTATCATTTCGTTCTATATAACACTGCACCTATACAACGCAATTCTTACCACAGTTATCCAGATGTCTGAAGTTTTGACAGCCATCAATTATACCAGCCCTGGTAAAATCATACAAACATCTCCGATCTGCAGACACTGTCATACCATCGCCACAGTTTATATCTGTCTGGAAATATTCTGAAAGACCAAACAATAGCCGTCAGAAAGGTAGAATAACGTAATGCCTTCTGCAAATACCTGGTCACCAGGAGGCAGAACATCATTGTGTGGCATAATACTTTTTTTATATATTAAAAGTATACATGTAGTTAGAAAGAAAAGAATGTGGACATAATTATGTTCATGTTGATGTTACATTGCTTTGGTTTAAAAGTCAGGAAATCGTCTAATAAATTCAAAGTCGGTATAGGTGGACACTAATAAGGGATGACAAAAGTCTAATGTTCTTCTAACTGCCCGTTATATCTATCATTTTAAAAAATATACGCTCTAACTAAAAGTAATGCCTATACCACTTATCGTTAAAACCGTGGTATATACGTTTTCTCTTATCTGCTTAAATAACAGAAAAGCATTCTCTCAATCCTTACCCGCTGTGAAATAATAAGGTCTGTTCATTTTGGACTACAATTCTTCCGATTAGTACAGCGTTTAGATCAAAATATTGGCCTAGTGTCATAATCACAAGCTTTGGCAGTCTATCGACCTAGTTTCAAACAGTTTGGATCTTTTTTCCACTTGCAGTTACTCGGCTTCTCATCTGGATCCATGCTGCGTTCAAATGCGACTAAAGTTGCGTTTAGCGGAATGAGGGTTAATATATTCAAGACATAGAAACTTGCATGAAACGCTGTGAAAACAATACACAAAGAATCCTATGAAAAACAAATATAAAAAACAATTCTGTGTTAAGTGTTCCAACATCTTAAAAACGAAATGGTGGCCATGCTAGTGAATTTATTAGTATTTTTGCTTTTTCCTTGTTTAACACTGATGAAACGCCGAGTCATATCGACACAGTCTGTTTGCAATGATAATAACAAATGTCACTAGCATGTAAATAGCTCCCCTATATTGCAGATCGCTGAACCTATTGTAGTTCTGATGTTTGTAAATACAGGAGCTTATTGTTCACCTTAGGTGCAGATCACATTACCCTGCTGTAGTCCTGATATTCACAAACACACATTTGAAATGCTTACCTGCCGTGAATGCCACATGCCCTATGACAAGAACGTACTACATTGTAGTGAAATGCCCACATGTGGTACTTTTCACTAACCCTATTGTAGTACTATTGTTCGTAAAACACTGGTTTAATGACCACCTGCAGTACAGATTACAGGCTTTTATATGGCACTGATGTTCACAAGTATACGAGTTTCAAGCTCATCTGTGATACAAAACGCATGCCCTATTGTAGTACTGGTGTTCGTAATCATACTAGTTTGATGCTCCAGATCCCAGGTCCTTTTGTAGTGCTGATGATTGCAAACACACTAGTTTAATGCTTGTCTGCTGTACATATCACATGCCCTCTTTATATACACACTACATATCAAAGTCCCAATCGTTGCTCAAATAATGGTCACCTAGTCGGCCCTATTGTAGTACCGATGTTTGCAAATACAATAGTTTAATACTAAACTGCGGTACGGATTACGTACCTTATTGTATACTGATGTTCTTATACACACTAGTTTAATGCTCACCTGCGATACAGGTTACAGGCCCTATTGTAGTACTGATGTTCGCAAACACACTAGTTTCAAAGTCAATGAGTACACTCCTGATACGCTGTATACTTGCAGAATTGTTTTTCATCCGAATTTTCAAACCACGTATGGTGTCAAGGTTGTCATGCGTCCAGAGATTGTATCTTCAATATAGTTTACATAAGAACTTTAAGTCAAGCAGCAGACTGAAATTCATTAGGATGTATAAAAAGAAAGCTTACATAGGTTTCCTTTATAGTTGAGCATAAAATTGAGATATGTGTAAGTTTGACCAATATCAAAAAATCAAATTAATGCTTTAGTATGTACCAGTTCTCTCAAAGGTGAATAAAGGAACTCTCTGTATGTTCAACCTCTCAGTTCGATTCATGAAAGTATGAAAGAAAATGTACAGTAAAACTGAAAGACGCTTGATTCGTTATAAAAACGTAGAAATTGGTCTCTTAGTGTAAAATATGCATAATATGCAGATATGTAAATCTCGATTGACCTGGATTACAATATATCTATGAGGCAGTTGATAGGACTTGAAATATGAGCAAGAGGCTCAATATAGTTCGCATATTCCACTGCGACTTCTACAAGACTGTCGTGTGGTACATATATTCGATGGCTACTTGTTCAGTTATTCAAAATGTGAAATAATGTTAACAGACAACAAATTTAGGTTGATTAAATTATCTTTAGCAATGATTATATCACGTACACATTTAAATGCTTATTATGCAATTTGAAGGTTTACTAACCTGCTTCTAAGACATATGACTTGAATAATCAATTAATCCTTTCCCTGTTCTATATTTCTTCAAAATTTCAATACCTACTGAATATTCATGGACAAAATAGTTATAATGAAATATGGAAGTACAAAAATGAGTCATACAGGAAACACCACATACAGAACAAACAGTCGCCCGAACAGCAACACAAGGAAACAGCAAATGTACATAACTATAAAAACATCAAGAGACGCACAAAGACAAAACAAACATACAATAGGGGGAAGATGGAAGTACCGCCTTGGAACGGTCAGTGACAAAAGTTACTGGGGGGTTAAACCGGTTTATGGGCGCCCAACCTCACACTTATTCGATCCCCACCCTAAAAGACAAACAGTGTAAATAAACGTATCCACTCTCCGACTAATCTACAACAACCGCGATGGCAAATACAGTGGTAAAGTGCATGTATAACGGAAACATTTAAGTGAACAAATAATGAAATATGGAAGTTTGAACATTGTAGCCATTTTAACCAGTAAAGATGGGTAATGCAGATGCGTGAAAAGGTGTTTATATGAGGGAAGGGATTAAAACAAGAGACATGATGAACTGGATCTCTCACCGGTTTACTGCTAGCATAATGATTCTTGAGGTTCATTAGAACCAAAAAGGACACTGTGCTACATCCGCAAGCAGACAGTATTGTTCAAGACAGGAGAATTATTTTGAAAGGATTTCGGAAAGAGTCGTCTAAGGAATAGTTCTGTGAAATTATTTGGGAATGGGATAGGTAGTTTCTAAGTTTTCACTTTTTCACCAAATTCATATCAGTAAATTCTGCCGAACTGCTAGCAGCTAGATCTTTACAGTAGGAATATTATTTGAAGGAATGTAGGAGAGCTTCGCCTAAGGAACATTTGTTTAATTAATTTGAAAGGCCAGTAATTTCTGACAAGAAAAACTTGTAGTCATATGAGGGAAATGCATCCACCCATAGCAGCTAATGTGTTTAGAATGGAACATTATTTGAAAGAATTTGTAAGAGCAAATTTGTGCAAACTTCTTCTGGAAAGTACCTTTGAACATACTATTTTTAACACTTTGTTCTCAATGACATTAATTTGAAGGATTATTCAAGGGGACATTCAAGAACCAGTTTTGAGTTGGTTTGTTTGTTTCGTTACGTCAATTTAACAGTGTTTCAGTCATACTGCGACGTCCAGCTCATTACAGATGGAGGAGGTACCCAGAGGACGTCCAGCTCATTGGGGGCCCAGGGAACGTCTGGCTCATTACAGATGGAGGAGGTACCCAGAGGACGTCCAGCTCATTGGGGGACCCAGGGGACGTCTAGCTCATTACAGATGGAGGAGGGACCCAGAGGACGTCCGGCTCACTGAGGGACCAAGAGGACGTCCAGCTCATTGGGGGACCCTTGGGACGTCTAGCTCATTACAGATGGAGGAGGGACCCAGAGGACATCCAGCTCATTGAGGGACCCAGAGGACGTCCAGCTCATTACAGATGGAGGAGGTACCCAGAGGACGTCCGGCTCACTGAGGGACCCAGAGGACGTCCAGCTCATTGGGGGACCCAGGGGACGTCTAGCTCATTACAGATGGAGGAGGGACCCAGAGAACGTCCGGCTCTCTGAGGGACCAAGAGGACGTCCAGCTCATTGGGGGACCCAGGGGACGTCTAGCCCATTACAGATGGAGGAGGGACCCAGAGGACGTCCAGCTCATTACATATGGAGGAGGGACCCAGAGGTTAGCTGTGCATGGAACAAATGTCCGTGCGCAGAAGAGCACCGGGGCAGAACACCGACCAACCACAAACCAGCTTGAAGGCTTTCTCACGTGAAAAAAAAATGAAATGCCCAGTCAGGGGGGATTTGAATCAAAACGGTGAAGGGCTCAGCGACAGTCAATCGCAGACCATAACCACACGGCCACTGGGGCTACTAATTTGAGTCAAATGGACTTTAAATTAGCTGTTTTGGAGAAGTATTTAAACATATTCTGACGGACCCGTACGACGAATGGCAATGCATATGGCTATAGGAAGATCCTAATTCTTGATTTGGCACCTCATTGATGTGATTCCTTAAAGAAGATTAAATGTAAATTATAATTATATTTTTACAAATATATAACGTAGCACTACTGGACTCGTATGCGGAAAAAGAATTTACTTACCGATTGGTAAATATCTGAACTCTCCTTGGTCGACAAAAACTGTAACTTCCATTGTACGTCGGGTCAATGTACGATGCGATGTCGGTTAAATAGTATTTGCATTGCTCTGAAATCTAAATTCAGGAATATCGTTGGTTTTTCTGTTGGTATAGTTGTTCTTTAATAACAGATTTTTGGGTACTTGAAATACTTAAAGTGTGCTAGCATGTGATTATTTATCCAATGCAAATGTCCGGTTGAAACAATAGAGAAAGAAGTAGCAGGTTCCTTAGGGCTGTTCCATTCAAATGTGTATTGGGGGCAGGAAGGCACTTTAAAAAAAATCAGCTAAGCATGTGTGGGTTTTGCTGCAAAAATTGTACTATTTGGTTTGTGCATTAACTCTTCTATGGTGGGTGGCCGAATTTGAAAGTGCCTTACTGCACCCCTAAACACATTTAAATGGATCAGCCCTTACGTCTTATTGTATATGTTCATGTTAAGTACGTATTAACTGTTTTTCTCAAGATTTCTAAATCTAAATATAAAACGGTTAAAACAAATGCATAAAGTAACAGATAGATGTGCCTGCGCAGGTGCTAAAAATCGTCATTTTTTCCACCAAACCCTGTGTTGTGGCCACTCTTTAGAACCGTTTCGAAGAAAAGACGATTCTAAAGAGTGGTCACAACATAGGGTTTGATAGAGAAATAAAAGAATTATTCTTGAAATATTTAATTTATACATCTTTTCTGGACCTCTGGTATAAATGGCAAATAAAATAATGAAATAAAATAGAGTACATAGATTTTGATAACAGGTAAAGAGTAAATACTAATTAGTGGTTACAAAAGTTCATATCACTGGTGGCAGGAGCACGTCCCTGGGGTTGTCATTTCTGAATACATAATTTCCATCACAATTTTAAAACAGAACAACATGTAAACTATACTCAATGTATACGCATGTCTCTATCTGTCTCTATATCTGTCCCCTGTCTCTCTGTCTCCCTCGCTCTCTGTCTGTGTGTGTGTCTCTCTCTCTCTCTCCCTCTCTCTCTCTCTGGCATCCAAATAGCCCATAATTGATAGAAACGGACGTCTCTCTCTCTCTCTCTCTCTCTGGCGTCCAAATAGCTCATAATTGATAGAAACGGACGTTAATCAACACAATCAATTGTTTATAGAGTAGACCCACACCAAACAGCTTCTGTCGGAGCTGTCTGATCAGGGTCTGTTTTGTTTGTATATGGAATAAAATATTGTTCTGATTCTACTGTTTCTGCAATGGCCAAACATGCATGTTTTCATTTACCGTTATAAATAGCCAGACTAATTGATACTCATAAGGTCATTATTTCTTACATGAATATTCATAACTTTTATTCCAGATAAAATTAGACTTTTTATCACAATCATGCCATGTAGGTTGTTTTGACTAGATCGATGACCATAACTATGGTAACATGGCCGATATAAGTACATGAATTCTCATCACAATATACATGTGTATTTACTCTTATTAAAGAGTTGTAAATACGGATTTTCGGGAAATACGTGCCGACTTATGAACGGACAAGAGCAAATTCTATACAACACAAAACCACCAAATACTGAATAACTCTAATCCGAGTTTAAAACTTTGGTAGCATGGCTTATGGGGCATTGGGTGGTCATTACGAATGGTTTTGGTTTTTGTTTTGATTTGAACAAAAACAAAATTGTAATTATTTCAGCTACTTCAAGGAAAATGAAGACATCTTGTGTACATTGGTACACGAAACAACTGCCACTGTTTCAGGCACACACGAACATCTGGACAGAACCACCCATCTGGAAGGCTGTCAAATATTAAAATGTCCACCCAGAATTCGGACACACTGCGGTGGGTGACAAAATATTCATAAGTCATCGACAGTAACCATTTGGCCACGTAGGAGGTTTATTCATTATACTGATTGTATACTCATATTATATCATTTAATAAAAGTAGAAAAAACAGTCAAACATGGAACGCCACACGTAAATGGGAACCGCAATACACATCATCAAACACGGAACAGCACAATTACAAGACAAATGTAACGAAATGCACATCAAGACATAGAACATTAACCCATTTGCACCCGGTGGGTTATTTCACGTTTATATATTGGATGCGTCCATTTTTTATCTAAGGGGTGCCTGGCCTAAATTTTCAATTTCGTTTTGTTTTATATTGAAATTCCTATCAGCAAACAGTGTAGACTCTGATCAGAGTCCACACTGTTTGCCTATGTCCCATATATGGGATCGTGGGAGCAAATAGGTTAAGCATTAACTACTAGTATATAAAATAACAGTATTAAACAGTATTGTATTGTTTAGTAGAAATTAAAATATGAATATTATCCTTGCATTTCATAACAAACTCTTCCACATTTCAATAATTTTACCTGAAGTGTACACATCTGACCGTGATCTTTGAATAAATTTACATGGATATTGGCAAACTCATTATTAGAATTCGCTGAACTCCAAAGCTGCAGAAAGTCCAGTATAGATTTTATTTCCACGACGTAAGAATCGATCCAATGAATCTGGCACTCGACGGAAAATGCTGTAACTGTCAAAGAAGATGTGAGCAATATAAACCAATCTTAATAAAAATGTGTGTAAATTCAATCCTCAAAGAACAAACGTAACCCATATGTACCGTATCCGCGAACGACAGTCCTTTAACCCATTCCCTCATATACTACATTAAGCAACAACCTCTTTCAATTAATCAAACCATGAAGAACATTTACCAGAGAAAATTTTTTTTTTTAGAATTTTGAAATCAATGTGATATGGAGCAAATGCTCTATTTATCACAATGGGTTTGGAAAAATGACTTTTTTATAGAGGCGTCAAAAGGCGCCAGTAGGAAGGAATAATTAAACCTGTCCAACTTGATTAACCTATTATTTATAAGACATTTTTCGTGTCGAAAGACTCTAATGATCCAATGTCCACAAAATCAGACATGTCAGTACCAGCTATAAATGATATATACAGTTGAAGTGTGCTAATATTGCTAGATTCTTAACCCTTCGCTTGCTATTCACATCAATATACGTACAGTAGAACCCCTCTAATGCGACCACTTAATGAATAAACATGGTTGTCGTTATAAGCAGGTGGTTGCTTAATGCAGGACAATAGTAATGCAGAAAGCTCCTCTAGGAGCTTTCTGCATTACTTTTGTCCTGCATTAAGCTACCACCTGCCTCTACCACCCAGAATTATACCTATTTTAGGTGGTCGCATTAGCGGGGTTTTACTGTACCTGTAAATAGTGAAGACCCAGATGAAACAGCTCCTGCAGGAGCTGTCTCATCAGGGTCTGCACTATTTACAAGTTGAGTGTGCAACCAGTGCACTCCACAGCAGTGATTGCACAGCGATATACTTGTACACAGTGAAGATATATGTAATTATACAACAGGGCATGGGTAAAGAAGGATAAATGTATTTTAAAATTCAGCAAGAGAAGGGTTAAACGCTCAAAATATATTACAATCCTGTAACATATGTATTGCATACCCTTCCATACAAAATGGTTTAATTGCATTAGAACCCTGCTTAGCTCAGTAAAGTGTCTGCTTTGACCCTGGGTCGTTACATACCCATGTCAAAATGTTAAACTATGACTGGCCAGCACGGTGTCCGTTTATAATGTAAAGTACCTAGTTATAGTCTAATTTCAGTCCGAATGACCGCTCAGCCGACTGTACATTTACTCCCCTGGTCATTGAGTCATTGGCCTACAATATTGAGCACTGCTAACATATGGCGCAATCATGCAGCCGCATTACCGGCGAGTGACCCTCACAGGTACCCATTTTAACCCCTGGGTGGAGAGGTGGTGTGGGTGGGAGACACGGAAAAGCGTCCCTGAAATTTCCGGGAGGGAGCGGGATTTGAATCCCGGACCTCCGGACTGACAGTCAAGCGCGTTACCACTAGACCATCGCACACCATAATGTGACACAATTACAAATGTGGTATATGTCATGTGTCTACATGATATCAGAATGCGGTAGTACTATATCTGTATTAAGTAGACACATCGCCTCCATATAGCGTAAGTACGGAAGTTCAATCCCAACACTTCACAAACGCATTTGAACTGCCGTTACTTCGACAATTCTGCTGAAATATATATGGATGTCATCCAGTGAATCGCAACTTGACAGACATTTGCAGATAACACGGATATAAATACAGTTGAACTTCGATATCTCGAACTCGGATAACTCGAACTTCGGGATAACTCGAACTAAAAGTTCGGTCCTTCCAAACTCTTACAATACAGAATTGCTCTAAAATGTATCACTACGCATATATAGAAACACAGTTCACAGAATGCAGTTCTACAGTAATGCTGAAAGCTCCTGCAGGAGCTTTCAGCATTACTGTAGACCTGCATTAAGCTATGAACTTGAGAAATTGTCCAGATTACAAATCGGATAACTCGAACTTCTGTTATCTCGAACTAATTTATATAGTCCCTTGAAGTTCGAGATATCGAAGTTCAACTGTAAATGAGATTCCACGTAACTTGATACTCGATCGATAGTTTCTCAAAAGCTTAAATGAACCATCAACCAGTAGCAAAATAGTTCCCCAACGGATTTCCTTATAATCAAAACAATGAAAAATGAAATATAATTATACACATTTAGCATTTGTTGTAATCCGAAAATATCGTATAAGGTAAATGCTTGTGGGGTGTCGTATATAACCCTTTTCCTGTTCAATATACATGTAAGAAATAATAACGTCATGAATATTTATTAGCCGAGTTTTGATAAAGGCATGTGTATACAGGGTTGTATTGGTATTTGTAGAAACCGAAGAGTCAGATCTATTATAATTCCAGAAGCATATAGAGCAGACCCTGGTCAGATGGTCCTATAGGAGCCGTCTGATCTAGGTCTACTCTGATTTCAAATGCGTGAAAAGGCGTTTATATATGGATATGGGTTAAACAAATGAAATAAATCTGAATTTTGCTGAAAGTTTTACTTGCACATGCGCTGAATATACATTTTCTGTTACAATCTTTGTGTTTGATATATACATTACATACACTATATACAACTTAAGTGGCATTAATTTACGTGTGCGAGAATGTGAATCCAATAGTTCCAATCTCATTCTATTTTCCATCCAATATCATTACGTATTGCCGATGTTTTGTTGGATATTAACTAATGCCATTGAGTACAACATTATTGCTTACAACCTCTGCTTGCATCTGTCAAAGAAACATTTTGGTCATATCCATCTCTCCAGTACTCATAGCATGATCTGTAAGTTTTGGCACAAGACTCTTCGTCTCTTCTATCATCACAGTCCGGAATTCTGTCACACACAAAGGACCTCGGTATGCAGGTCATATCTCCACAGGAAAAGGCATGTGTGGTATTACATGTATCTGAGATAAAAAGAAAAACAAATATTGTTATGAGGGATATGTAAATGTACCACAAAGTTAAGCAAATAAAATCTATGTTTTTCGCTATTATGTTTAAATGTTTTTGGAACTCAAAGGCAAGTACCAATGAGTAATACATATGCATAAACACACTACCCCAATACAATTATCACGAAGACACTAAGAATCCGAACTATATAATGCGTAGAACATATTATAATTATTCACAAACATTATTAGTTGACCCTTTAACAAATAGTCATGCACGAGAAACTTGCCCATGCTCTATATAGCCGGGTCCCTGATTCTTCAATTTTTGGAGGAAACAAAACATTGATATGTATTTTGGTATAAAGCATTAGAGGGTTAATACACGTTTTTTCGGGCAATAACATCTGCAGTGTCCCAAGGGACTGTTGTTGGCCCGAGCCCGAAGGACGAGGGCAACAAAATTTCCGAGGGACACTGCAGATGTTACTGTCCGAATACAGACGTGTATTAACGCTATTCTTGCATAAAATCCATTTTCTGCTTTCCTACGTCAATTTAATTCTTCCCAATACAAGCAAAACTATACACTTCTTTGAAACTTCCGTTCGTTCGATTTATGCTGTTTCCGGGCCACTGTTTTCTTTCTGACGTCATTCCATGATTGTATCAAATACCGTTTACACGGAATTTCATTCAAAATATCTATCACTAAAAACAGTTCATTGTCGGTGCCCCTGACATACTCGCACCGTTCACATAGCTTATATAAAAACGCCATATAGCATTCGCGTCCATTGTTTACATTAGGCCCGGAATAAGTATTCTTAAAAACGGTCAACAACAGCGCGTGAGCACGAGAATCTCCTTGTTAATACATGGTCTAGCGGGACTTCAACAGCACGTTTTGTGCAAGAATAGAGGGTTAAACACGGTTTTTTCGGGCAATAACATCTGCAGTATCCCCCCCGAGGGACTGTTGTTTGCCCGAGCCCGAAGGGCGAGGGCAACAATATTCCCGAGGGACACTGCATATGTTATTGCCCGAAAACAAACGTGTATTAACGCTATTCTTGCACAAACCTCATTTTCTGCTTTCCTGCATCAATTTAATTCTTCCAAATACAAGCAAAACTACCGCAGCAAAACTATACACATCTTTGACACTTCGTTCGATTTATGCTGTTTCCGGGCCACTGTTTTCTTTCTGACGTCAATTCATGATGGTATCAAATACCGTTTACACAGAATTTAATTCAATATGTATATCACTAAAAACAGTTCATTGTCGGTGAAATAGTCGCACCGTTCATCTAGCGTAGGCCAAAACGCTACACCATTCGCGTCTATTGTTTACCTTATGCCCCGAATAGGTATAATTAAAACCGGTCAACAACAGCGCGTGAGTACGAGAATCGCCTTGTTAATACATGGTCTAGCGGGACTACAACAGCACGTTTTGTGCAAGAATACATGTTACAAACGATGTGGGTAGTGGTAAGGGTTTAGCACCCATGGGTGAATGTGATTCATTAAGTAACCATGCAATATCCCACTCGAATATATTCCATTAAAGTAACACAAAATATTAAAAAGAGAAAGATTGACATTGATTAGTTTTGTGGAGGATTGCTAATATATTATATATTAAACATCAATTTCATCCACCATAGTCCTTGTGAATGGACGAGTCTTGCCAAAATAGTCTACTCAATGTAGGACGGAAACTTGTGGTTGTTACAGAGGAAACGGTGTTAAGAAATTTGCAACGTTTTCAGGAAATTACATATAAAGTAAGAAAGAGTCAAAACTTTACCGCACAAATACTCATCACTTCCGTCATAACAATCATCAATGGCGTCACATCTCGCGTGTATTGGAACACATTGCTTATTCGCGCATGTGTATTCTATAGGATTGCACTTTGGAAATACTGCAAGTAGCAAAACAAATAGAAGAGACATAAAACAGCACACAATTCTCAAATATTCCCACTCTCATTGACTCAAGTACAGTACAAGTACAAAAATGAGTCATGCAGGAAACACCACATACAGAACAAACGGTCGCCCGAACAGCAACACAAGGAAACAGCAAATGTACATAACTATAAAAACAACAAGAGACGCACAAAGACAAAACAAACATGCAATAGGGGAAGATGGAAGTGCCGCCTTGGATCTACCAGTAAAAACTCTCTAAACCGGAATTCTAGCAGAAAAAGAATTTCGAAACTTTAAGGCAGGTGGCTGCTTAATGTAGGATAAAGGTCGCGCAGAAAGTTCCTATAGGAGCTTGCTGCAAGACTTTTACCCTGCATTAAGCTGCCACCTGTCTCATAGACCGATTTTTTATAATAAATTGAAAATCCAGTTTAGAGGGATTTTATTGTATTTATTGATGGAAAACATCTGGAAATCAGAATTACAAATAGCATGAAGGTAATCATAAATGATAGTAATTGACCCACGAACAATTTCTTGAAGAACTTTGAATAACCAGACAAAAACTGAACCCGTATTGTCATGTGCGCATCCATCTACGTTGATGTATTAAATGACCATTGTTTATATCATGGATTTCGGAAACGCATTTCTGTACTATTTACGTTATTATCTATTTGTTTGTTTGTTAGGATGATTTCGGGTGAAGCCCTTTGTTATGGATAACCGGCATATGCATATCTGGAAAGGCGCTCTCAAAATACAGATGTGACAAAAATAACTTTAAAACGCTGGAGTTATGGATAGATCGTGTAACTCAATGAAATAAGCTATAAGAGGAACGCTTCTCTTGAATCAGTTAACAATATCCACGGCCACTGACCAGGAAACTGAACGGAAAAACATGAAAGAGCTGTATTGACAAACCCCTGCTACATGAATCATAAACTAAGAAAATATTTCTATTTTCTACCCCTAACCCTAACCCTAACCCTATAAATGTTATCGAAATCTCTCCCTTACTGGCAAGTACAAATGTAATCTCAAGGCGCTCCTGCGACACGGTATTTCACATCCTGAATTTTATGGTGATATGATTTACAAACTTCGTAAGACTAAAGGACATACCCATTTTCTCACTTTGTTCATCAAATATGTTAAAACACCATTAAAAGGGATATGATTCTATAGTACTACAACATACTGCATGTCTGGTTGTCAACCCTTTTACAGTTGGCAATCACGCTGGCCTCTTTGTATGTTCGCCGACACGAAAGGTTTAGTACCCTATGAAAGCGACAATTTAAATCCAGAAACGTAAGGCGGACGTCGGATATCTGTACCGTTTCGTTTTTGTCGTACCCTTTATTACTTTTCTACAGTTGCTCTGTTTGCAGCTCAATCATTGAGTACACTAGCGATAGATGGATACAGTTTGTTTCACTTAAATGTTTTCGTTTTACATACACTTTACCACTGTATTTGCCATCGCGGTTGTTGTAGATTAGTCGGAGAGGGGATACGTTTATTTATTTTAGGGTGGAGATGGAATAAGTGTGAGGTTGGGCCCCCCATAAGCACTTTAAACCCACAGTGATTTTTGTCACTGACCGTTCCAAGGTGGTACAAATGTACTTCCATCTTCCCTCTATTGTTTTGTTTTGTCTTTGTGCGTCTCTCTATCTGTTTGGTAGTTATGTACATTTGCTGTGTTTGTGTTGATGTTCGGGTGGTTGTTTGTTCTGTATGTGGTGTTTCCTGCATGACTCATATTTGTACATTTGTAAATGTCTGGAATTAAATCGTTTTTGTAACAATATGTCTACACCTATTCTCACAAAATTAAACAAAGAAAACAAGAGATGTTTGGAAAACATTAATATACCCCCGGACCCCCTGGCCTTTGATCTAGTGACCTCAACTATAGAGGTCATCTAGTGGTCATGACTAATCACCACAGCAACTTTGAAGATCCTAAGCCAAACCACTGACCATTTATTGATCTGAATACATTTCACAAGTTAAGATCATGATGACCTTGACCTTTGACCTAGTGACCTCAACAACTATAAGGGTCATCTAGTGGTCACGACCAACCACCTCAGCAAGTTTGAAGATCCCGAACCAAACCATTGAGCAGTTATTAATCGGAAACCATTTCATCTGTTAAGGCCATGGTGACATTGACCTTTGACCTAGTGACCTCAAAAACAACAGGGGTCATCTAGTTGTCATAACCAACCACCACAGCAAGTTTGAAGATCCTAAGCCAAACCCAAGAGCAGTTATTGATCGGAAACCATTTCACCAGTTAAGGTCATGGTGACATTGACCTTTGACCTAGGGACCTCAAAAACAACAGGGCTCATCTAGTTGTCATGACCAACCACCTAAGCAAGTTTGAAGATCCTAAGCCAAACCCTTGAGCAGTTATTGATCGGAAACTATTTCGCGAGTTAAGGTCATGGTGACCTTGACCTTTGACCTAGTGACCTCAAAAACAATAGGGGTCATCCAGTGGTCATGACCAACTACCACAGCAAGTTTGAAGAGTCTAAGCCAAACCCTTGAGCAGTTATTGATTGGAAACCATTTAACCAGTAAAGGTCATAGCGATCTTGACATAGTAACCTCAAAAACAATAGGGGTCATCTAGTGGTCATGACCAACCACCACAGCAAGTTTGAAGATCCCGAGCCAAACCCCTGAGCAGTTATTGATCGGAAACTTTTTCACCAGTTAAGGTCATTGTGACCTTTACCTTTGACCTAGTGACCTCAAAAACAATAGGAGTCATTTAGTTGTCATGACCAACCACCACAGCAAGTTTGAAGATTCTATGCCAAGTCGTTTATTAGTTATCGGTCGGAATCCATTAATCTACCGACCGACCAACCGACAGACCGACGGACCGACAGACCGACCGACATGTGCAAAGCAATATACCCCCATTTTTTTTTAAAAAAAAAGGTGGGTATAAAGAGACATTGGTAGTGATGCAACTGATGCAACATTACAAGTAATTAATAGCACAGAGAAAACGACTTTACAGCAGAACTCATCGTTTCCATCCGGACAATCCTTGATGAAATCGCAAACACTTCCAACATGTATGCACACTCCATTTCCACAGGAGAATTCATCAGCAGCACATACTTCCTCTGAAAGACAGCATTGTTTGAAAAGGTGAAACATTAGTATTAAAGGTGTAAAGGTGAATAACAGTCCATTAACATGAGACTACCTCAGCAATATAAAGAATATGTTTAGATATACGTGTTTATTAATGTTTATTCTATGTGCGTGACGTTACGTGGCTGTACGTGCAGGAATGACCGGTGAGAATAATATGCATTCGTTCTTGAGGTGCCAAGCTAAGGATATACAGTATCCACACTGGTCTTACAAGCTGAACAGTCTTCCTTATGTTGTAATTAACTGGACGTCGTGATATGACTGAAATACTGTTAAAACGACGTAAAACCCGATAAAAACCAAACCAAACAAGCTGAACATTCTACCGATCTTCAATGTAAAATATCTATTAATGCATCATATGTATTAGTTTTGAGTACAGAAAAATCAAATTTCCATGTAACGTGTCCGATATCGCATTGTTTGTTGTTTAAAAAGACTGATGTCATGTGAATGATGTTTTAACTCACTCAAGGCCGGGATTCTGCAGTTCACGTTATTTCTGTTAATTTGTTTAATTACTTTGAACATCAGGTACTGTATACAGTAGATGATGTTCAGTATTTTAGGGAATCTTCAAAGAGGTTAGTATGTTAGGGAATCTTCAACGAGATAAATAATGCTGGCAGTCAGAATAGTGCCATTCGCGATTATAGTCAGTTATGTCCTAAAAGTACATCCAGAATTGAATAAATTAATATGCATTGTTTTGAATCGATGTAGAGATTAGAACGATAAAGTCACTTTGCTTGACCTAATTTCTTACACCCTCTCATCTTGAGGCAGAACACGGCCTTATCATACACCTTACCATGTTGATCATTCTATCTGACTTGTAATAAAATAGCTTATGTGGTTTAAGATCATGAATCTCTTAAACTGACATTGTCTATGTATATTTATTACAATATAACAACCATTTATCACTAATAATGCAGCATGTGTTACTAATCTATCACTGATAATGCAGCATGTGTTATTGATCTTCCTCTCCGTTACAAATCACACTTCTGGTGTGACAGGAAACAAATGGGTCCATGCTTATAAAGCTTTTTGGTTGAGTCTGAGTTTATTCTCAAGTTTTTGATTGGTCAGATTTGAGCCTTTGGCTCAGACTCTACTAAATGTTTTATAAGCATGGAACCTGGTCTTTCCTAAAATACGATAAAGCGACTGAATAATAGCATCACTGTGGCATGGCAGTTGTTTGTACACTTGTAGCTACTTACACATGCGGTATACACACGACTGGTATTCTGGTATGGTTTGAAACTTATTCGTTTTTGATTCTCCATTATGCTACAAATAAAGGTGCGAACCCAAATATTAAAATCACGATGTCTCCACCAAACCATATAAGGTGACCACTCTTTAGAATTGTCTCGCAGAGACGATTCTAAAGAGTGGTCACAGTATAGCGTTTGGTTGAGAAATAAAGAACTATTCTTGAAAGTATTTATTTTTACGCATTTTATCTGGACATCTATATTTACACGGTATACATTTCGGGTTCATCTATTATCATTTTTATTAAACCCGTTGACTGAAAATAGTAAAATACGAACCATGATGGGTCAACTTGTTTGATAAAACAAGAACAATCAGAATTTATATGTAAGATGTTATACATTTCATTATTTGATCTTCAAAGTCATCAGAAAAATACTTGTAATGAATAGATTACTTAAATATTTACAAAATATATCGCCCAATAGGAGTCACGATACATATATGTTATTCTACAGTATTGACAAATAAGAACAAATATAATCACTGTATCGAAGTAAACTGCATCCATGTTCATCAGATCCGTCTGAGCAATCAGGGATCCCGTCACACACTGCTGTGTAAATAATCCACTCCATGCTTCTGCACTCGAAAAGCATGTCTTTATATTCCGGTTCTGTGTATGTAATACCCTGATGACTACTGGTATTACTTGTACCTTCTGTAAGAAATTATTTAAATATAGACTTTAAGGGATATTTAGTGTACGAGTTGTAATTGTTATTTGCTTTGTTAAAATAATGTATTAAATAACATTTAATTATACATGTATCAGGTATTAGTGTCCAGAATAAAAATTTAAGGTTAAAGTCCCATGATATTTAAGCATTACTTTTCATAAAATACAAAGATCGCTTTCTGTCCAATGATAGTTTCAAATCACAGGTCACAAGTCGGAATGTTCGAAAACTGTTTCAGGTTTTAGAAATGAAACGGATTAACTATGCGAGTCCCTAATTGGACGGATCGTCCACTAAATGAACATGAACTTTTGAAACATGATCGTCACATGAAGTCTCACAGGAAGTAAATAAAAATGGCAGGCAACTCACAAGCCGCAAATTGCACGACCGAGTCTGATATCAACGGAGAACAGAAAAGAACGAAAGCTGCAGTTGCCCCAGTCGTGACACATTGTCCGCTTTAGAGCAAGAAACGTTAGAAAATAGAACCAGTTGTTTATGGGGTTTTTTTTCAATCTTAGTCTCTCTTTTGTTGTTCGGTCGTACTAATCGACAGATTAACAATATGTTTTGGTGAAACTCTATGGCCCCCGATTTGACCTTTGACCTTGATGTATAACCTTGACTTTAATAATTAGCCACCCCTAAAAATATTTTCCTCTTTAAGTTGGATATGCATGCCATGAAGTATGTACATACAATTGCTACAAACTTATCGCCAACGTTAATGTTGGACACAATCTATCCAACAAACAAACCAACCAACAGAAAGAGCAAAAACAATAAGCCCCGGGCGCATAAAACGGAACAGAAAGTGTTAAAGCTTTTATGCTTGGCGACAGTCATGCAGAACACGTTTATGAGTTCTGCATAACGCTCCTCAGTGTTAAATTTACCACGTGGCTTTAACCTTTAGCCTGCTGAGCAAATTGTTTTCACAGAATGTTTCACATGCTACATTTCCAAAATGCAAGGTATAAGTAATGTGTCTACCAAAATGCAATCAGTGTGTCAAACAGTTTGGATCCTGATGAGACGCCGAGTTTTTCGGCGTCTCATCTGGATCCAAACTGTTTGCATAGGTTATTCACTCATCCGCCCATAGCTGGATAAAGGTTAAGACCCGGAACAATTAATCATCTTTCTGCTAATCTACAATTATAGTAAAAGTACAAAATACCTGGAGCAGTTGAAAGCATGTACGGCGTCTCGCAGACTGAAGCAAACAGAAACGCCCCTCTTAGTGTAGGCACTGATGAACATGAACATGTCAGCCAGCTGCCTTTCTGGGATGTTACATTGACAGTCATGCCAGTGCATTGATTTTCGAACACATTATACGGTTCTCCTGTAGTCCTATTACAAAAACATATAAATATATTAAGTATATGTATGATATAAAATGATATAAAGTAAAGTAAATTCGAACAATATTATTAAAAAATGCATTTTTGCTATAATTCTTTGTTCAAAGTTAAAATTGTTTTTTGCGTTTAACTACTTAACACATTCATGTATGGATATATTACAAGGAAGATATATCTACAGTTTTGAAAGCCTTTGGTTTTTATACTACGAATGCTTTAACCCTTCACTTGCTATTCACGTCAATATACCTACCTGTAAATAGTGAAGACCCAGATGAGACAGCTCCTGCAGGAGCTGTCTCATCAGGGTCTGCACTATTTACAAGTTGATTTTGCAACCAGTGCACTCCACAGCAGTGATTGCAAAGCGAAATACTTGTACACAGTGAAGATATATGTAATTATACAACAGGGCATGGGTAAAGAAGGAGAAATGTGTTTTAAAATTCAGCAAACGAAGGGTTAAAAGTAAACCTGTGCTCACACCTACCAAGCAGTGAATGTAACTGACGTTCCATCCTGCCAGACTTGCTCTAAGCGCGACCTGTCCAAATAACGAACTAGCCCTGGAAATTAAAGCATCTTATATTAAAGATTAAAGACATATTGTTATGTAAGGTTCATGCCACCAAAGCGATTTCATTATACGCAACATCAATGTATTGTTCTGTCTGTTCGTCTCATGTGTCATCCTAAGTCTACAAGAGTGATTGTACAAATGAGAGCGGGTGGCGATGCTTAAATGACCATTTTATCACTTAATTGTATTTAATGAATCTGATATAGACAAAGATCTCTGTCTATACAGTGTCGCACACTTGACGGCTTTAAACATTTTGTTTTCAAACCCTGTTAGCAACACACATGTTTGGCATGCATGCTTGAGCACGTAGATGAAAAATTATTTGAGATTCCTCCTTCATAACCATGGCTATTGATAACCTCTAAATAATTATATTCAATGCATGCTTACTTAACTGCCTACTGCAATGTAGGGGATCTGTCACTATGATTATTACATGTAAAAGGTAACGTGGATATATTGCGAATTTGATGTAGAAAACACTGGTTCCCTTTCAGTATGTGTGACATATAAAGCAGGAAGAGGGAAAGGAACGTACCTAAGTGAGTGTAAATATTATAGAGCGGACCAGGGTCTGTAAAATCCCCTAACTGTTCTTCCATATAAAGCAACCAGGTTTGTAAATATTCCATCTCTTTCCTCTTGGTGATAACCACTTGGTGATAGGCATGTTTTTTACAAAACTTTGCATGTGTAAGCCAGTCCGTGATTTCCAGATGGCGACTGTAGATGTAGCATTTCTTCAACATTCTTGAACAAACTGAAATTTAATATTTCTGTTAGAATATGTATTGCGTTATCAACATCATTTTAGGTGATAGTGAGTTACTGACGTAACACCATTATATAGGTATCAAATACTCACGCCTCCATTCAATGCAACATCGCTTTAACACCAAACAAACTTACCTCACCTCCCTTCAGAATTTATAATCTTCACAACAGCAGGTGTTAAGTGCTTGTGTGGCGGCCGTAAAACGTCGCCCCGTACTTCATTCTCAGTGTTGTTATACCTTCTGATCCTTCGAGGGTCATGAATTTCAGTACTTCTTGTTCTGAAAATTGAATACCGCTTAAGCTGGTGCTGGGGGACGTGAGCAGTGTTGCACTTTCAATTACTGTTCATGAACAGACTCAATAAAACCGAGTCTGCAATTTTCTTTTTTTGTGTTGCAATTTTTGCTCTCGGGGGATCACCTCCCTTCAGAATTAACTGTACAACCACTGGTTTAAGTCATAATTATCACAATTGCACAATTCTTATGTTAATTTGTCACCACTGCCGATATGTTAATGACTATATATTGATTTATCATATGAATTATCATATGTCCTAAATGAACTAAATCAGAACAACTTGTACAATAAATATCACAGAGTCAATCAAAATTATAAAGTGATAATAGCCCTTAGATAATTCACCAGATAGTTACTATAATACACATCTCGCCAATTTATAAAGGTCCCGATAATGCTTCAATACAATATGTGCAGTCCGTTGTGTTTGAGAAATTGGACGGGAAAAAAAGAAACATTCTTATTTTATATTAATTTTCCGAAAAAAATCCAACCAACATGCAATTACGGTATGCTCATCTCCTATTAATACGGTAATAAATCTTGCAAGTGGCTTTATTTAACCATTTCTTCTATGATTACTTCAAATTTCAATATATATTGCTAATCATGGACAGAAAAGCTACAATGGCATATGGAAGGTGGGACATTGTAGCCATTTCAGAAAGGAGTACAGTTATCATTTTCATCCTATAATTGATATGCATAATTCTTATAACCATTTGTTGTTTGCAACTTTGTTTAAAAGTATGTGACACAGCCACCACATTGTGAGGGAGTTAGAGTGAGTGGCGACAAGCAGCTGATTCCAATAAGTTGGTAAGTTCAATATGTGGATATATGTGTATGCTTATACATGTATTGTGTTGAATTCTGCAGTGTTATAATTGTATGAGAAAGTAGGTTTTTAAAAACATAAAAAGGCAAATGCATGTACTTTTAAAGTTGTTGTCTGAACACTTTTGTTTATAATGATGCATTTTTATGACGTAATTTTCTTTTAAGAAGATTATTCCTTATGTTTTACAATATAATTATTCAGAGCGAGGCTATGCGAGGCAGTTATGGATTTTTCAGACTGTATCGCGCTATTTCGCAAGTTAAATGCTGCTAAACCTCCTACTCATGATATTTAGCAGTATATAATTAAAGAGCAAAGTTCGACCTCGACCCAGCCTAGACTCAACATTTATATTATGTGTCCGTTTTCTTTTTCGCAACGCAGCTTTGCTTTTGTTCGTGTGGCTGTCGTAAAAAGTCACCCGTACTTCATTTTCAGTGTTATATTTTCTGGCCCTTCGGGATCATTAGTTTCGATTTATTAGTTGTAAAAATTTAATACCGCTAAAACCGATGCAAGGGGTCGTGAGTTGCACTTATAATAACTGCTCATGAACATACTCAGCAAAATCAAGTCTACAATTTTCTCTTTTTACGTTTTTGTTTTGCTTTCAAAGGATCTCCTACTTTCAGAATTTACCTTGATGTACTTCAAAGTCTTCTGTCAGTCCATCAACAAGTTTTGTCTTGGCAACTGAAAGGAAATATGTTGAAGGAATTACTTATTAATGTCAATGTAAAATTCAAATTCATTATTCATTATCAAATGTACGTTTCGTAATTACCAAATGCATGTCATCCTAAAACGCAAAACGGCAAAATGTAATTTGATAAAACAAACAGAAAATATTTGGAAAATTCTTTTTAACCCTTTCGCTGCCAATGCCGGATCTGTGATTACCTATGCAAACATTTTGGATCCAGATGAGACGCCGAGTAACTCGGCGTCTCATCAGGATCCAAACTGGTTGTTACTGTTACTATGTCTTTGAAATAAAAATGAAGAAAATCAAAAAAGTGAAAATTTGTAGCAGACGACAAAGTTGGCAGACGACAAAGTTAGCAGACGACATAGTTTGGCAGCGAAAGGGTTAATGTGAACATTCATAATTATTGATTCGATATTGCTATTAAATGAGTTTTATTATTGCAAAAAATACACTATGATAGAACTGCTGCGTAATCATATCATAATTGTTTCATCGATAAAACTGTTCTTCGGAAAAACACATCAACAATCCTTAGCAAGTTTGTATAACAATCACCATCAGTACTCGTTCGAATCAAATTATCAAATTATAAAATTATAATAGGCGAACAAGAAACATTCGTGCAATGTTCATCACCGTCCATCCTGTAATTTGCAAAGTGACATTGTCTGACAAATGTAGACGGACGAACCTGACGAACCTAGGCTATTTTTAGATACAACCTATTTGAATAAATCTACCGAAAAGGAACTTTAACTAGATAAAAGGAAATTTTAGAATTTTGTAGTTTGAAACCATTGTGATAAATTGAGCATTTGCTCCTATAGGAGCAAATGCTCTCTTTATCACAATGGTTTCACAAAGTGACTTTTACAGAGTCGTCAAAGTCGTCAATATGAGGGAATGGGTTAAGCGGTCATTCATTTATTTGACATAGGGGTTTTTAAAAGGATGTGGTTGCTCCTACAGAAGCTTCTGCATTACTTTTTACCTGCATTAAGCTACCACCTGCCTTATATACCCATAATTAAACATTTTTGACGGCCGCATAAGACAGAGTCTATTGAACAGACGATAAATGATTTAAAATCAAGTGTGGTGACACTATCTAAGCACTACTGTTCAGTTTTGAAAACCTACATGTGATTTAACTATAGTTCGGTCACATCACGACGTCGAACTAATTACATGTGGAGGAAGACCCCAGATATTCTTCTTCCTTTGTTTCGACCTACATATGCAATTTGTATCGTTTATTATATTCAACAAGTTAAGATTACATTCTACCGTAATATTACAATACCAATTCTAGAAGAGTATCGAAATCCAGTGTGACGACATACAGTAGGCATCAGATATGTTTAAGAATGTCAAAAAGGTGTTATATACGTGTTTTAAAGCACGTTTTATTCACATATTATGATTGGTATATCTTCTTTATACGAGTACCTTGTATCGGAGTATATGACTTATTTAGTGCCGCAGTTCCGTAAAACCCAACACATCTATTAACTAATAATTTGCATTAAATATATTACCATCGGCAGGCGTTATCCAGTGTGGAAACTCAATGACGGGAACTACCCGGAATGATAAGCCAAACCCTATCTCCTCACGTAAATCGTCATTCTCTTGGTAAGAGAAAATTAAAATCATATACCAAGCTCTGTATTCTCTCCTGGGCTTCATTTGACTGTTGCAAAGCTTTTCGTTATAGTTTGGTGCGTCCAAAATGCTCAAATAGGACCCTGGTAAACAAAAAAGAACATGATAAATGATACCCAGTGGAATTTGTGTCTCGTGCCTTAACTGAGGAGGAACAATAATATGCTCAGATTGAAAGGAGTGTTGGAACTATATATAAGCATGTGAGAGGTTTTACCAGTATGTATAAGATCAACCACTTTAGTGCAAAACGGACCACAAATCACTTTTGACATTTTTGAATAAGGTATTGTGTAAATGTCCGCTTAGAATACAATGACTTCTATGGCATCAGATATTTTAAAGAACAGAACATATTTTGACTTGTACAATGGTACATCATCAAATCCAAAACATAAATCAAACATTAAGTATTAACAAGATCAAATGTCAGAATGATATTCAATGATATTCCATAAATAAATATCACAGTTTGTGTTACTTTACCAATCTGAGATACTCAATTAAATTATATCATAAGAAAATCTAAACTCAATTGTTTATATAATAATTGTAAATAATGCAGTGATAATCTTTAATTAAAAGTACTTTGCCAACTTGTCAATGTTAATTTATTTTCAAATTGCAACAGTACAATAAACTTGCGCATACTCGGTCTCGAATAATAATACCTAATAATGCATGTTCTTTACAATTGCTTGGACACAAAATATCAGTCGAATAACAACAAATGCAAAATCTTGGGTACTCTGTTTCTCTAGCATCTACCTGTTTGTATATATAAGCTGTGAGCTGAACGTTATTGTACAATGATAAAGCTTCTGAATTTTGTTTATCTGCATACCAATTTTGATAAAAGTTATCAATCTTTGCTTAATGATAAGTGTGAGGTTAGGACGTCCGTAAACCGGTTTAACCCCCCCCCCCCCATGGCGATTTTGCCACTGATCGTTCCAAGGCGGTACTCTCTTTGTCACCCTTACTTTTGTTTGTTCTGTGTCTTTGTAGTTGTGCTTTTGTTCATGTTTGAATTGTTTGTCCCTAGTACGTGTGTGTTTGTTAAGGTTTTCGGTGTTCATCTCGTGTATGTGCGTGTGCTTGCGTGTGTTTGCGTGTGTAGTTGTGTGTGTGTGACATGCTATCTATCGATGTTTTGGTGGTGGTTGATTCTTGTATGTGGCCTTGCCTGCTTGACCTTACTACTTTTTCATTAATGTCATATATAATTACCTTATCACGTACATTATAAGTTTGCTGCTACTAAACATATCTAAAATCATTTTGACACAACAATTCTTTAACGTTTTGAGCAAATATTTACGTCCTAAGTGACACTCTTTCAAACACGTATTATAAATTGTTTTTAAATCAATATTGTTAGTTTTCAATAGTTTCAACCAATATTTAACAATACAAATGTTTTGTGACATATAAAGAGGATATCGGCCTAACCCCCCCCCCCATACACAGCTGGATAAGCAGTATTTTTTTCACATTAAGTATACTTAAGAAAAGTTTGTCCATGAAGACCTCTACCTTCCGACGGAGTAACCCGTTCGTATGGTTAACACCCGACGTGTATTCCTATTTTTAGTTAAAGAAAGATTATGTTCAAAATCGTAACCTGGTAAATATTAATGATCCACATTGTTTTATTCGCATGGTGTTATTTGGCGTACTAAATCAAGAAACCCAAGCATACGACAGATTATATCTGTTCAGTTATTTCATTGGTTTTGTGCTTTGAAACACATTTATCTTCATTTTCGTAAAAAATAACTATGGAGATTAAACCACATCCAGCCATATTATGCTGATACCAGGCAAACGTTTTGATCAGGGTCTGCTCTGTCCGCTTATGAAATAGTACATATCTGATTCTGCAGTTTCTGACCAGAACTGCATGCGTAATATGATAATAAAATTTCCGCTCACTAATATCTATACATTTGTAGTTCTTATCTTTCATTAACTAAAGACGTGAAGCGCCGTAATACAATGGAAAACTAATCCACATCCAGTCATATTATTCTGACATTTTATGGATTTTATTGACCCTACTAACATTCCTGAAGTGAACGCTGGTGTACGACAGTGACAGGTCACAAGCAAAAGCAAGAACAGGATCCAAGATTATAAAACTTCTGAGTCTGAGTGTGATATCATTCTCATGTATTTGATTGGTCAGATTTATGAGCAGCATTAGAATCTGACTGATCAGAGGCTTGATGATGATCTCAGACCCTAGCAAAAGGTTTAATAACATCGGGGCCAAATAGTATCGTGGAAGTTGGGGGTTTGAAAGAGTATGTTCTGCCGAAATGCACCCAGTACTAGTTAGTGCCAATAATTTTCCATGATGACTTACCTTCGGACAAATTTGTAACTACATGTATGTAAAATCGTGTTTCGTTATAAATTATGAACAGCTAAAGCTGAAGATTTCACCTAGACGAAAGTTATTTGAATATCCTATTTTTATTTATTTTATAAATGTATGTATACTTACCATCTACACATGGGATATTGAAATGCCAAAACGTCAATACATAAGGTCCTCCGCTGTAAGCGCTATGGTATGTCCATCTTTGTCTTACCGGCAATTTGTTGTTTAGACCAAGGAGACTGTAGCTCATTAAACGGCCATTATTTTCCCCACCATATCCGGTATAGGTATCCCATATTGTTGGTGATTCTTTCAAACGAAAAGAAAATAACACTGATTTATACATTTACCACTCAATGATTAAAACGGTTCTAAATAATGTATATACAGTAAAACCTCGATTATTCGAATTTTCGTTATAAACGAATTTAGACCCTTTTAGGCAGGTGGCTGCTTAATGCATGATGAAAGTCATGCAGAAAGCTCCTAGAGGAGCTTTCTGCATGACTTTCACCATGCATTAAGCTACCACCTGTCTTAAAGATCGATAATAACACGTATTTTAGTGTTCGGATAATCGAGGTTTTACTGTATGTCGGTTCGTGCATTATGATTCATCCCTGCCATTATCAAATATATATCTAAATTCTGAAAGTTGGAGATCCTTCGAAAGCAAACGTAGCAATGCAAAAAGAGAAAATTGCAGACTCGATTTTATTAAGTATGTTTATGAGCAGTTATTAACAGTGCAATACTACTCACGCCAGCTAGCACGGGCTTAAGCGATATTTAATTTGCATAAATAAACGCATTTATATTCCTGACCCCGAAGGACTAGAAAATATAGCAACACTGAGAATCAAGTACGGGCGACCTTTTACTGCCAAACGTTGCCTCTGTGTAAGTACAGGCCATCAGAAAATAAAATTTAAAACAAAGACAAATAAAACCCCTATTGGCGCCTTTATGTTCCAGTAGTACGGAATAACTATGTGAAGTTGGTGTGCCCTGCTTTTTGATGATATCTGTATGAGAAATGAGTTTCTTGTTTCAGACTAAATTCTTTTCTGTGAAATTGAAATGTGATATGTCCTTCGGTCACATACATTTGTAATTCCATTTTTGTTCATTGCTATTTGTATTAACACCAGTTATTTATAGTTCAACAGCGTGTTTATTTTCAATCAATAATATAAAATGAATGATAACGCTGCCGTGTGTATTTGCAAGCGTGCGGTTTAGTGCCAAATAGTTTATTGAAATGAATGTTGCATGCAGTAAAGGCATCAACATTAATCATTGGGCGCGGCCTTCAATAAATAACTGCACACGGGAGACTGGGGAGGCACAACTTTTAAGTTATTAGATCGCAAAATATTTGACGACATACATAGCTTTATAACTAAGTCGGTGTCATTTTAACTTTTTTGACAAATACTTAAACACTAGATAGAAATATTGTATTTACATTGATTATTAAGTGATTCAAAATCATTTATTTTCCTAGTTTTAGTTGTTATCAAATGAAAATAAGTATCATTATACAATAGATAAGTATGCATCCCAACATAGTTAGTATAAACATGACGTACCTTCAGTGTTCACGATGATTCTGAAGCCCTGTCTTCTATCGCTACGCTGATATCTTCTCTCGCAGGTAATAAAGATGATGTCAAGGGTTTCTTTGTCTGTGGGAAAAGTTGGTGTAAGTCCGTTTTGGGAAGATGTTATGGGTTGGAATGGCTTATCAAACGTCAGCGCGTCCTCCAGACAATCGGTGCTTTGTATAATCTAAGACAATAAAAACAGTTATAATAATTAACAAGTAAATACGAGGTAGCTTGGTTTATTCAATCATACCGCATTCTCAATGTGTTATATTTTCTGGTCCTTCTGTGTCATCAGCTTCAGTGCGGTTACTTATTATGTCTCCCCATTTATAATGGGGATACATATTGTTTTTGGTCTAGTTGTCCGTCTGTCCGTCCGTCTGTCTGTCACTCGTGTCCGCTCCACATCTCTCACAAATATGAAAAGATTTCAAAATGGTTTGACACAAATGTTTGAGTCAACAAGACTATGTGCAGAGCGTTCGTTATAGGCACGTGGGTCAAATGTCAAGGTAACCATGCAAGGTCAAATGTTTTTAGCCACACCCTTCGTGTCCGCTCCATATCTCTTAAACCCTTGGATGGATTTCAAAATGCTGTGGCACAAATGTTCTCCATAACAAGGCGATGTGCTGACAGCAGGATTCAGGCACATTCTTTAAAGGTCAAGGTTACAATTCAAGGTCATGATCACAATTCAAGGTCATTCATTCACACTTTCTTGTCTGAACGATAACTCCTACATGGATAATGCCATTTAAATGAAACTTCATATATTAACCGAGCATGAGGAAGTGTCATGTATAAGGGCCATAACTCTGGCTTCAATACTTTTAGAGTTATTGCCCTTTGTTACATTTTCTTGTCCGATCAATAACTCCTACTCTACTGATGCTATTTGAATGACATTTCATTTATGGAAAGAACATGATTGAAGAAAGTGTTATGCACAAGTATCATAACTCTGGCTTCAATAGTATTGCAGTTATTGCCTCCCATTTTCTGCAGAGTTATGGGATTTTGAAATTTTTACACGGAAATTTTACCTGCATGGTTTCTCCAAAACCTTTTATTGGATATTCATTAAATTTCATAGGATTGATTAGCATCATGCCTAGTTCTTCATATCTTACTCCTGTTCCGGTTAGGTGATTTTCTGAGTTATGGGACTTTGAATTTTTACATGGAAAATTTTGTCTGCGGGGTTTCCCCAAAAATCTTTTATCAGATTTTCATGAAGCTTCAAAGGATTGATCAGCACCATGCCTAGTTGTGCATACGTTAATCCTTTTCCAATTAGGTGATTTTCTGCAGAGCTATGGGACTTTGGAAAATTTTGTCCACGCGCTGAGGGAGACATCAGTTTTTGTATCAAAAACAATTCTAGTTTAAGTTGAACACCCCTTAGCCGGTACTCTAAGTACACTAGAGTTAGGTGGATACAGCTACTTGATTTAAATATGTTTTCGCTTTACATGCACTTTACCACTGTATTTGCCATCGCGGTTGTTGTAGATTAGTCGAAGAGGGGATACGTTTATTTACACTGTTGGTCTTTTAGGGTGGGGATGGAATAAGTGTGAGGTTGGGCGCCCAAAAACCGGTTGAACCCTACAGTGACTTTTGTCACTGATCATACCAATGCGGTACTTCCATCTTCTCCGTATTGCATGTTTGCATTGTCTTTGTGTGTCTCTTTGTGTCTTTTATATACATGTACAATTGCTGTTTGTCGTGGTAGTGCTGTTTGGGCGGTTGTGTTTTGTATGCAGTGTTTCCTACATGACATATACATATATAATATGGGTTGTAGTGCACTCCACGAGTGCATCTATCCTTGATAGATTACAACTCTTTCTGAGGCTTTACAAAATTTAGCATTAAATGATGTCGTAGAGATCATGTTGAATAAATTGGAAAAAAACTATTTTTTATATAATTGACAATCTCATTTCGTTTTATTGATCAAAACTAGAATTTATTTTAGACATCTTAAAAAGGGTTTACAGGATTTCCAATCAAAATACGTCTTTGCACCTGCTGATAAGGCATCGAATTATGTCATTATTATTTGACGATTACATTATATCGACGTCTTGAAGCAGGTAATTATTAATACCAAATCATACATTTCAGTTAATACAGACGAAAAGACTTGTGAATAACTTGGAGCCGATATCAAATTTACACAACATAAACTTCCTACAATGTATTGGTTACCGAAACTACATAAAAAACATAAAAAACTCGTTTTATTGCAAATTCTAACTCCTGTACAACTATTAAGTTGTCTATACTTTTAACTTCTTGTTAAACTAAAAGAACATGTAAAAATATATTGTGATAAGACTTATGAAATTTCTGGAATAAATTTCTTCTGGTCTATTAAGAACTCTTCAGAATGGAAAAGTAGTAAAGTCAAGCAGGCAAAGCCACATACAAGACGCAACCTCCACCAAAACACCGTTAGACAGCATGACACACATGCACACACACAGCCACGCACCCAAACGCACACTTACACACGAGATGAACACAGAAAACACAAACAGACACACAAGAACCAGCGACAAACACTCCACACATGAACAAAATCACAAGCACAAAGACGCAAGGCAAACAAAAGGAAGGGTGACAAAGAGAGTACCGCCTTGGCACGGTCAGTAGCAAAAACAACATTGGGGTTTAAACCGGTTTACGGACGTCCTAACCTCACACTTCTCTCAAAGTCACCCTAGCTTTACAAATAGTGTAAATAAAGGTATCCCCGCCGGACTTACCCACAACATAGACGACGGTGAACACAGGACAACATGTAAAACATAGCATAATAACTGTGACACTCCGTCAAATATGTACTCAATGACTTTGCTGAGGTCAGAGCACCTGCAGGTAAGCCGTTAAGGGCACGACAGGGGAAAAGTAATACATGAGTCTGGTAAGCTCATCCCGTATCCGAGTTTAAGAGTATACCATCATAGAGTACTACCCTCGGCCTGTCATCGCGCAAACAAAGAGGGAAGCGTAGCTACCGACTGTGAAAGGATCGATAACCAAATATGCAGTGCGTTGCAATATAATAGGATCATAACCTTTCTTCTTAAATGTTTTAATGCGTTTTATAAACAAATCATGAAAATGGATATGACCCCGAATTTTCCTAAGTTTGTAGATCCCCATAAAAGTCTGGTTGAGAAATGCCTTGTTGCCTTAAACAAATTTAAGAACAAAAGGTTTCTTGCATCCACTTTAAGTACATACGATTTTTGTGCCCCCAACGGCGGTCATATTAGTAATCGCATTGTCCGTCCGTCCGTCTGTCCGTCCGTCTGTCCTTCCATCCGTCCATCCGTCCGTCCCATATTTCGTGTCCCTTCTATGAGTTGTATATCTGTGAATGGATTTCAAACTAACCTGGCACAAATATTCACCATACAATGATGATGTGTCGCATTCAACTCCCTGGTCAATGGGTCAAAGGTCAATATCATCCTTCAGGGCCAAAGGTCGGGGCATAAGTGTTTTACAAACTTACTCTTGTTTTACTGTGTACACAACCCTTCCACATGATCTAAGTAAAGATACACTCATTAGCATGATCCAGAAAATATATGTAAGATAAAAAACATCATTTCTGGCATGTAATGCAGAAAAAGCGTTATTACTGACAAGCCAATGAAATATTACATCAATTGGTCTTGCTCAGACGTTTGCGAATCAATAACCTTTCTTCTGGATAACATATTCACACGTTATGGGAATGCTATATACCGTGGTGATTGGTATTCCTATGGATACGAATTGTGCACCACTGGTCGCCGATTTGTTCTGCTTTGAGAGAGATTTCATGTTGAGTTTGAACCCACAATCAAAAGATGACATTTTCAACTTAGATAACCCTGTCTTTGATGTTTTGATTCCTACCATTTACCCAAAAGAACTCAAATTGAATAAAGCTAGCCCTTCCGACAAGTATGCGGCTTTTCTCGATCTTGCCCTTAAAATTGACAATGGAATGATTTCTTCTAAAATTTATGTCAAAGGAGACGATTTTGATTTTAATATTGTAAATTTCCCTCACCTTGATGGAGATGTTCCCCGTGTCCCATCTTACGGGGTTTATATATTTCAACTTATTCGTTTCGCTAGAGCTTTTCTTCTGTTGACAATTTTAACAGTCGAAATCTCATTTTAACTGAAAAGCTTAAGCAAAGATATAGATATCATAAACTAAGAAAAACATTCTCTAAATTTTATCATAGAAATCTTTCACTTATTGGCAAGAACAAATGTAACCTTAAGGCGCTCCTGCGACACGGTATTTCACATCCTGAGTTTTATGGTGATGTGATTTACAAACTTAAAATTATTGGACATACCCTTTTTCTCACCTTGTTCATTTAATACATTAAAAATCATTAAAAAGGGATATGACCCTTTGGTACTACAATATACTGCATGTCTGGTTGTCAACCCTTTTACAGTTGGCAATCACGCTGTCCTCTTTGCATGTACGCCGACAAGAAAGGTTTAGTACTCTATAAAGGCGATTTCTTAAATCCGGAAACGGACGGAGGACGTCGGATATTTGTCGTACCCTTTATTACTTTTCTACAGTTACTCTGTTTGCAGCTCAGTCATTGAGTATACTAGCTATAGGTGGATACAGTTGTTTCACTTAAATATGTTTTCGGTTTACATGCACTTTACCACTGTATTTGTCATCGCGGTTGCTGTAGATTAGTCGGAGAGGGGATACGTTTATTTACACTGTTTGTCTTTTAGGGTGGGGATGGAATAAGTGTGAGGTTGGGCGCCCCTAAACTGGTTTAAATCCCCAGTGACATTTGTCACTGGCCGTTCCAAGGCGGTACTTCCATCTTCCACCTATTGTTTGTTTGTTATGTCTTTGTGCGTCTATTTGTGTCTTTTATATACATATACATTTGCTTTTTGTCGTCGTGGTGTTGTTTGTGTGTTTGTATGCGGTGTTTCCTGCATGACTCATCCATGTACTTTTAGGTCTTGTGTGACGGCCGTAATAAGTTGCCCCGTAATACATTATCATTGTAGTTATATTCTCTGGTCCTTCGGGATTATCAATTTCAATGCTATAAGTTATGAGAATGGAATACCGCTTAAGCCTGTGCAAGGGGTGTTAATATTATTATACCCCCGTAAACTAAGTTTGAGAGGGGGTATATAGGAGTCAGTGTGTTGGTCGTCGGTCGGTCGGTCGGTTGGTCCGTCTGTCTGTCCGTGGCACAACCTGGGTTAGTCCACTTATTTATATAACCCTTTGAAACTTTACACGCTTGTCGACCATCACAAAAATCATCTGCAGGCAAGAGTACATAACTCTGTCAAGCACTTTGACAGAATTATGGCCCTTTTGTTATACCCCAACAAACGAAGTTTTGGGGGTATACTGGAGTCACCATGTCCGTCCGTCTGTTCATCCGTCCGTTCGTCCGTCTGTCCTTCTGTCTGGCTTGTCCGGATGATAACTTCCAAAGTATAAAACTTCAAACTTCATATACAGATAGATCGCATTGACCGCAAGTGCTGTGCACAAGGTTCGTAACTCTGTTTTCAGTAATTTTGAGTAATTGCCCTTTGTTATTTTTCTCAAAATCTGGCTTGTCCGGATCATAACTTCCAAAGTATAAAAGCTATTTACTTCAAACTTCATTTACAGATAGACGCATTGACCATAAGTGCAGTGCACAAGGTTCATAACTCTGTTCTCAGTATTTTTGAGTTATATCCCTTTGTTATATTTCTCAAAATCTGGCTTGTCCGGATCATAACTTTTAAAGTATAAAAGCTATTTATTTCAAACCTTATATACAAATAGACCACATTGACCATACGTGCAGTGCACAAGATTCGTTACTCTGTCTTCAATATTTTTGTAGTAATTGCCCTTTGTTATTTTTCTCAAAATCTCGCTTGTCCGGATCATAACTTTCAAAGTATAAAAGCTATGGACTTCAAACTTCAGATGCATATAGAACACATTGACTACAAGTGCAGTGCACACGTTCGTAACTTTGTCTTCAGTATTTGTGGAGTTATTGTCCTTTGTTACTTTTTCTCAAAATCTAGCTTGTCCGAATCATAACTTCCAGAGTATAAAAACTATTGACTTCAACTTCATATACAGATAGACCACATTGACCACATGTGCAGTGCACAATGTCCATAACTCTGTCTTCAGTATTTTTTGAGTTATTGTCCGTTGTTATTTTTGTCAAACTCCGGCTTGTTTTTAATTAATGATTTTTCTCCCGATCTTTTCTCTATCATACATCAACAAAACATAAAGTTTGTAGTATTGTTGAACACTATCTGAAGTTCTGCGCCTGCGGTAAAGGTTTTGATTCGTCAGTTCATACATGAATGAATGATCTCCCTTTCCGTAATTTCACAAATGAAAATTTAGCGGTCTGGAGCTTTATTTCTATAACACCATTTCTGTGTCAAATGTGCTAGTGGGTGTATTAATCACCTTTAGTGATAGTTCTAGTTTTATTTTTTTTGTTAAGGTTTTTGTTAAAGTCCACTTAACGCTTTGGGATAAAGTGTTGAAACCTTGCACCCTTTTTATCTTAACTCTCCGTCTTTCCGTGGCACAACCTGGTTGAAGGTTTTGTTAAAGTCACCTTATTTACGTAACCCTTTGAAGCTTTGAAACTTTACACACATCCCTATCATCACAAGCTTCATATGTAGGCAAGAGTACATAACTGTCAAGTATTTTGACAGAATTATTGCCCTTTTTAACTTAGAATGTTTGGTCAAAGTTTTTGTTAAAGTCCACTTATTTTCATAATTCTGTGAGATAAAGCTTTGAAACTTGGAACAATTGTTCACCATCACAAGCTCCATCTGCAGACAAGAGAGTACAAAATCTGTCAAGCATTTGGACGAAAACGTGGCCCTTTTCAAATCAGAAAAGTTTGGTTAAGGTTTTGTTTGATTCGCGATCAAGGCAACTGAGCGGAGGTATTCCATCACATTTAGTGATAGTTCTAGTTGCACTTGTAATAACTGCCCATGAACAGTCTCAATAAAACCGAGTCTGCAATTTTCTCTTTTCGCAATTTTTGCTGCCTTTGCTTTCGATCTCCTACTATTTTACAACAGCAGATGGTTAGAGTGTGTGTGGTTGCCGTTAAAGGTAGCACCGTACTTCATTCTCAGAGTTGTTGTATTTTCTGGTCATTCTGGATCATCAATTCTACTGTTTTAGATACATAAATATGAATACCGCTAGGGGATTGAGTAGTGTTACATTTGTAATAACTGCTCATGAAATGACACAATAAAACCGGGCCAGCAGTTTTCTCTTTTCGCTGCTTTGGCTTTCGAAGGACCTCCTACTTTCATTTGGTACCCCACTGGTTTCTGATAGCTGGTATAGGAACCAGGACGCTATTATGTCTTCTAATAAGGTATTTCTTAATTAAACAAATATAAACAGAATAACTAGGGATATATTTTACCTTAGTTTTAAAAGGGATTTACTGTTCATCCTGACCTTATCACTAGTTTAAGAGATAAATTTCTAAATGGAAGTCATTTCATTCATAACACTAAATTCTGAATCAGACTAGCATTTGGAATAACTAACTTGCATTCAGGATTTCCAGAACAAAACAAGTACGAGGTAAAGACGTTTAAAAGATTAATTACATATTATAAAGCTCTGTTGAATTCAAGTTTTTGACTACGGGTGGTATTAATTACATGACAGGATAAGACGAAACATGTTGACTTCCGTACACGCTTTTTTTAACTAGACTGAGGCTATGGATTAAACGTATTTGTCTTAGAATTTAGGGGGAATACCAAACAAGACGTATTCACCGGTTTAGCATTCAGCTTTTTGGTGTAATATATGAAGATGCAAAACACTTAATTGCTTTCTTGAAATAAAATCCTATGGTAACCTATTTGTGTAAAGCCAAATAACGTTCGTGAACATGTCAATGTAAAACAGGAATCTAGTCCATACGGATTACCTGGCTATCAAATGATGACAGTTTAGGACACTAACACGACACAGTTCGAGTTAAGATAAGGTACAGTAACACCCCTCTAAATCGGACGTCCAATTCAATATAAATATCAGTCTTGTAGACAAGCGGTGGCTTACTGCAGGGTTAAAGTCATATAGGAGCTTTCTGCATGACTTTCACCCTGCATTAAGCAGTCACCTGCCTAAAGGTATCTAAATTTTCTCTTGAAGAATTTAGGTTTAGAGGAGTTCTACTGTAACTGGTTTCATATATTCGAGATTTTACTTATTAGATAATTTTCAGAAATATTAATGCGTACTTGTTAGTGAACACTGGTGGCAGAAATATGTCACTATATATTCCATATAATTCTCAATAATACCAAAATTATCCAAATTGGCGCTTTAAAACCTTTTGTGTCGTAGTGTAGTTAAACCATTCAAACAATAAAACAACAAATAAAAGAAGAACAAATAATTGTAAAAAAGGAAAAGATTACACATGGAATCATTTTCATTTGTTTTAACTTACCGATTGACTGTAGAAATCTATGACAGCAAAATTGAGTCTTATGAATCCACCACGAGCAGATGTCACTGTCCATTTAAACGAAGAATTCGATGAATAATAAAGTGGATATCCAATACTGTGTAGGTCTTTATTGATGAGCACCATGACATCAAGTTCTTTACCAGTGTTTGAATCTAGGTCTATATACTCAGGTAGAGATGGTTCTGAAAATACCAGGTCCCTAGATTATAAATCCTGGGCCAATCTGACTGGTCCGTGTTTTTAATTGCTCAAAATCTGACCAAGCAGATACAGTAAAGCCCGTCTAAACCGGACGTTAAATTCAATATAAATATCTATCCTGTAGACATCTTAATGCAAGGTGAAAGTCCTCTATGAGCTTTCTGCTTGTCCGTAGCCCTGCAGTAAGAAGTCATCTGCCTAAAAGTATCTTCCCAACTAAAATTCCGGTTTAGAGAGGTTTAACTGTACCTAATAATTCAAGAGTAAGCTGTAAAAACTTTCTTGTTCGCTAACCTTTATCCCCCTGAGCAAATTCAGATAATAGAAAATCTTGTCTACCTCAGCTTTCATTTTTGATATATTTTGCAACCTTTGTCAAAATGTCAAACAGTTTGGATTATTTTGAGACGGTCAAGTTATGATGCCTAAACTGTTTGAAAATATCAAAACGGAGTCGCTTTTAATGTGCTAAAACGAGCGGCAATGTAATAAAATGTTCATTTAATATTCGTGCATATTTCGTTTGTATCATCATTTGCTATTTACCATAAGCTATTAGCATCGTAAGTTACATCCGTCCCATTGCCATATATGCAGTTTATTGAACAATATTCCATATGAAACATATACCTTTCAAGTAAACACGAACGGCAAAGGATCCTTGAGGCTGAACGCGGATATTAGATGATGTTTCCGGAAAGGGGCTTGCATAAAGGTTGCACTCTTTGTTGTCAATGTACTGTATCGCTTTGCAGTCACCGATCCTCTGTTCACAAGCTTGTTGACAATCCGTCAGTAATGAAATGTTACCAGCGAAAGTAGATATAGTCGTAAGTAAGCTGGCATTGGTAACACTTGACAATGGTATCCAATATGCTGGCGAGCCCTTGTTACATATCGGTGTGAGTTTTGCTGCAATAAGTAGAACAGAATTCAGACAGAAGATGACATACGAATTTCCAAGTATTAGATATATCTATAGAAGCATATGATATATATGACATCATTTACAATCTATTTAACCATGTCCTTCATATAAACGCCTTTTCCCAAATTTTGCTGCAGAGAAGACACTGTAGGAGCCATCCGGTCAGGGTCTGTTCTGTTTAATAATGGACTTTGAAAGATATGTGTCTTTAGTTTCTGAAAGTGCTACAATGTTAATTGCCTCCTTCCGTATTTCATTTTGTTTGGTCCATAAATAGTTAAGGACATAATAAATGACATTATTAATAAAACAAATAAGAGCTTAAATGTGATATACCATTACCTGCTGAAGGACATCCAAGCAGTTCTGTACGCAAACAAAGTCTTCCGCCGTGCACAGGCTCCAAAGGATATATTCGGACATATCGAGCCAAAAATGGTCGCATGAACGAAAACCTCTGTGGCTGGTCAAATGTTTGAGAGGAATCAACTACAAATGACTGAAAATTGGATATTTCCCAATTACTATTAGTATGCATTTGAATCGATAAACATGAATTCTTTCAACCTGGGACACACATGTTTTGTCATTTGCAAACAGTGAAGATCCATATTAGGGTCCGCATTGTTTTCATTCAAAATCAAGTTTAAGCAAGTTTAAACATTTCATACTGAATATACTCTATAGTTAAATATAGATGCTACTCTGATGATTAAGAGTTTAAAGAGTTAAAAAGCTAAGTGTAAACTATTTTAACTAAGCTGTATGGTCCAGCATGCTCTATTGAACAGCAGAAGGACTGCAATTGCTTGTAGCAGCTTTGTACATTAAACCAAGTCCTCTATGATTATTGCTTGATTTTTTCACTACGCAAGCATTAATATCTTAATATCATCAGAGTCATTAAACCTGCTATACAATCTAAAGAATTGCTTGTTTATTCCAAGAGAAAAGCATGTGTTGCGGCCAATCACTGATGACTGTACATGTATTTGCCAGTCCTCTTACCCGTTCAGTGTAGTTCGTAAAAGCATCGGTAAATATTCCATACGATATCATAAACAATCGGCATCCTTCAGGAAACTGTATCTGCGTGTAAATATTATTTTCTACTTTGTCTACATGGTTTACCATATGGTACAATGTAATTCCTTCGATAAGGCTGACGGCGAGCAAATCAATCTGAAGGAAATATAGAAACCAGGTCCGTTATAATCAAAAAGGTCCAGGGGATATTGTTTTAAGGTTCAATGATTGCAAGAAGTACAAATTCTAATAAAGACAAGTACAGTAACCCCCCGCTAATGCGACCACCCAAAAGAGGTATAATTCTGGGTGCTAGATGCATGTGGTAACTTAATGCAGGACAAAAGTAATGCAGAAAGCTCCTAGAGGAGCTTTCTGTATTACTTTTGTCCTACATTAAGGAACCACCTGCTTATAATGACACTCATGTTCATTCATTAAGTGGTCGCTTTAGATGGGTTTTGTACAGTATTTGCGGGGATATGTAATTAAGCAGTATCTAAACATATCACTTCAAGATAACGCAGTTTCCCTACTCGTTCTCTTTAACCCCTTGCACTCCATGAATACGTGTCTTAACGCAGATCCTACAGGAGCCTTCTGATAAGGGTATGCTATGTTTGCTTATCAAACAATATAGGCATGAGTCTACGGTTTCTGTCTTGGGCAGAAATTCCTGATGCAAAACAATATTTAATAAATATGTATTATGTCATTATTTCTTTCATGAATATTCATGGAGTAAAGGATTAATATTTATAAAAATGTACTTGATTATACATACATTAGTTCTCGATTAAATTTAGTAGTAGTAGAAGCGGCTGTAAAGTATAAGGAATGGACATTCTAGGTGTAAAATAATGACACAATTCTAAATATTTGACAACAAACCGCTCAATAGTGTTTGAATGGTTTACTAATGTATCCGTACACTCACTTGAAGATATGGACTGGGGTCATCCACACCCGGGCACCAGCCTGCATCAGACACACGTGCCATGGGCGGTGTGTTGGCGTTAACCCACGTAGAGGCCGTGATTTGATAATCTTCTATAGTTCCGTCTGTTAGTCCGAGTTGCTTCTGACAGAATGACAGGGGAAATCTCTCTGAAGGGTATAGGATGAAATCTGAATTCATTACGGATAGCACAACCATAAAAAATAAGTAATGATAACATTTTACGAACAGCTATATGTACTCATCTAGTAAAGCTCGATATAAAATAAATTCGTCTAGCTGAATACGTGACACAGCCTTTCACAATTATATTGTAGTGATAAATTAATTTACACCATTGTATCAATAGATTTATGGCCGCATGTGTCCCAGTTACGAAAGTAAAGAAAATGTAAGTTTTGGTTCGGAAAATAATTTGAAGATGGTTACTCTATTGAAACTACTGAAATAAAATGAATGTTAGCAATAAAATATCAGTAGGTATTTTTGTTTTTGAAAGTGAAATTATAAAAAGGGGATAATACAGTCCTACAGGGACCGCCACACACAAAGGTGCAAGACTCCCAAACATCATTAACCATCAGACAACACAATTACAAGACAAAATATGGCAAAACGAACAAAAAGTCATAAAATATTTACCATATAAAAAAAGTACAAATGTATGCCATGGGGTGAAAGCACGAGTACCGTCTTGGAACGGTCAATAGCCAAGATAGGAATTAGATAACACCTAGCGATCTTTTTATAATACCCCTATTCGAGAGCAGTGGTCATAAGTTTTGGAAATAGACTTTTCGCATGCGTGTAACCCATTTCTTATTATGAAAAATGTTAGGACGAACAAAATTCGAAACTGGTGAGATGTCATATCGAGGGTGAAGTGTTTCGTACTCAAATCGCTCAAGCATTTGCACTAAAAAGCTGGCTGTCTAGTCAAAATATTTAACTATCTTTCTAATTGTTGTCACTTTGACGACGAGACTTGTTCCACGCTGATGTTTTCATGTTATGTGTCATCTGTCAAACACGTGGTGAGAAATTGTGTGTAATACCGTCTCCTTATAGGCGGAAAGTGACCGCGGTTAACCCTTTCGGCGCCAAAATTATAATCGTCGTCTGCAAACCTGTTTTGTTAAATCATTCGGTAAAATAAGGAAAATTTATGAGATAAATAAATGCAATTTTCAAAGGAATAAGCACTGATATTGAAATAGAGTTTGAGACAAAAAGTGAAATCCCTAATCAGACGCCGCCTTGAAAATGCGGCATCTGATATGGGACTGCACTATTTGTCGTGGGGCATTTTTTGCGACATTGGCGTTGAAAGGGTTAATGAAGTAAATGATTACACCACATTTAATGTTACTAAATAAGCAGGAAAAACAACGCTAGAGGAACCCGATAAAAGACGAAGATGTCATCCATTTATAACACATACGTAATTTGAATTTTATTCTTCAACACTTTCCCTGTTCTATATTTAATCCAAATTTCAATACCTACTGAATATTCATGGTCAAAATCGTTATATTGAAATATGCAAGGTGGAACAGAGTAGCCATTTTAGAATCTAAAGAATTCTATAACGAACGATGGCAATACGCTTTGCTCTTTTTTATGTCATTTCATTATAGTAATTATACAATTCACAAACTAATATTGTTCTGTGTATTGATGTATTTTATGTAAAGTAAAAGTAATAACGATTTAAATTAAAATAAAAAGAATATGGATAATCAAGTTAAAGTGTGAAAAATAGACAGACCTTTTGCAGGCCCAGGCGCATTTGAATTGTGTACGTTTGGAGCATAGATACAATAGGTGATATTAGTGTAGATATGTGCAATTTCGCTTCTATCAAACAGTATCAGTGTCTCTTCTTCTACCTCTGTAGTTTCTGTTGCATAGCAACTGATGTTATGTTCCTACAAAGAAAAACTCCAAAGTAACATAAGCTAAACTTCGATATCTCGAACTTCAAGGGACTATATAAATTAGTTCGAGATAACAGAGGTTCGAGTCATCCGATTTATAATTTGACCAATATCTCAAGTCCACAGCTTAATGCAGGTCTAAAGTAATGCTGAAAGCTCCTGTAGGAGCTTTCAGCATTACTTTAGATCTACATTAAGCTGTAACATGTGTTTCGATATATGTTTTGTGATACAATTTAGAACAATTCTGCATTGTAAATTTTGGAAGGACCGAACAAGTAGTTCAAGTTATGCCGAGGTTCGAGTTATCCGAGTTCGAGATATCGAAGTATATTAGGGACCTTTTACAAACAAAGTAGACCCAGATCATACGGCTCCTGTATGATTAACATACGAGACATCCATTTGCACGGTGTCAATATATATCGAAACCTTTACACCAAGTAAGTTGTGGACAACACGAAATCATAATACGTGCGTCCCAAAAGGTCTTCCACAGTGGAAGTCGTCGGAAAGCGACTCACAGTGTTCGCTGTAATAGTCGAATCTTTGCAAACAGTTTGGATCTAGATGCGAGATCAGGTTACGTGACGTCTCATTAGGATCCAAACTGTTTGTTTGAAGGACTATTTATGTTTTGGAGACAAAATAGAAGGAACGTTCACTCAGGATCTTACAGCAGACGGTATTGTTTTCAGGCGAAATTGTTCGGCGCCAAATGAGTTAAACAGCTTCAAATAAGTACAGCTTGCAATCGAAATTTTATGATGATTTTCTGTTATTTACTGTAAAGAAGAAAATAGTATTTGTAATAATGTTGGTACAATAAAATTTATATAAACAAGTGAATGAAATATGCTGATGAAACTTACCTTCATAATTATAAATGGCTTACTGATTATCATGTGTTCAGTGTTATCAGTTATATTTAAAAGGCAGCGTGTTGTAAAGAAATCTGTACCTGAAACATATCAAGCCAATGTGTGCACATTACTACAGAATTTTTTTTTTGACAGATCTAAACAGCAAATGATGTTAAGGTAGTATGTACTTCTCGTAACAAATTTTCCTCAGGGTTAAATTTAATGTTATTCATCAATTTTTCTTAAGTCTATTCCCTTTATTTCCTTTTACATTAGATAAAACATTATTTACATGTAGAATAGTACGGAACAGTATCATTTTGGTCATATTTATAAGATGAACACATGTTCATATTAAAGAAACGTGACTACTGCTGCGTACTGCAAGACAATTGAATTTGTAATGTTCTAATTATATGAGATAACATGAAGGAGAAATGTGATCTAATGATTTATCTGACCGGCATTTCTATTTCAGTCCTCTGTTTAGTATTGTATCCATCAGCATATGATGTTTCAGATAATAGTTATGCTTACACAACACAACGATTGTCCTGCGTATGTTTTTGGAGAAAATCTTGGTAAATCAGTTGAACAGGTTGTAGATATCTACCATATAAAACCAGTATTTACAATCAAACAAATCCAATTACAAGACAGAAACAAATATCTAGGTTTTATCAATGTCCTTGTGGATGCTCCCGGTAAGACTTTATAGTAGGCAAAAATACTAACCATGATTGAACATACGTTTGCATGGCCTTTTAAAAGAGCGGCCATATATATCGCTTTTATACAAGACCAATTTAAGATATAAAGCTGTGGTTTCCTTTTTATAATTATTGTTATTGTAAGCTTTTACCCCAGAGTTAAAATAAAAACAGGTTTCTATTTTTCAATTCTATTCAGAAAGGAATAAACTTGGTTTCTTGCAGTTTGAGATTGAAAGTTTGAAACGTTCCAATAAGATGGATAACGTCGGTGGTTTCAGAGGAGTGCTACCAAATGACGAACGTTTTTGTGTTTACTGTTAAATTGGGAATGTTTGTTACTATTTACTTGCGGTTCACCTTGCGTGATCTTTCAGTGTCAAATTGTTGTTGCAATTATTACTTTCCCATTAACCTTTACAAACAGTGACTTATCAATGCATAGTTTTATTCAAACTTTATATTTTTCTATTCATAGAATTCATTGTATAAGCTTAACGGGGTCAATACTGAAATATTTATTTGATTGCTGCTGACAGCTTCGAATTAACCCCGTTAGCAACCGCATTCCATCAACAAATCAGATTATCTAATTATTGAAGGGATGTTACTATAGTATTAGTTGTACGGTGTAGATTTTCAGATTTCTACTTGTTCAGATTTCCAGAAACACCATCATTAAACAAGAAAAATACGAGTCATTAGTGCATGTAATTATCTTAAAACTGTGAACTTAAGAACTACATGTACCTACGTACCATTATCATATGCGCGAACTTCAAAGTATGGTAAATAGCCATCGTACCACCATGATCTGATAGGTGGAAGGGAGATTACACGCTTTTCTTCAGCCATTCCTAGAATATAATTGCAGTTGTTGTTAGTTTCAAACACAACAGCTAAAATATAGCGGTTATATTTTAATATACGGTTTTCGTCAGCAAGAGTGCGCTGACGGAAACAGCCGATGATCCACGGAATCAGTTGGATTTTGGAGAAAGGTGACAGTAGTCAACGAAACTGTCAAGTAAGAAATTATTTTCTAGTAGTGTAATAAGAACTCAATATACACATGGACTTACCTACTAAATGAACTCTTTCAAGGATTCCTAAAAGTAGTTTCTTGGGGTATGCTGCACAACTCATGCAAAATATCAAACTAAACTAGTCTGTATAATGAGTGTACTGTATGTGTTGCACATTTTCGATACAATGTTCGGGCGGTGTCCATCCTTCAGTGTGTTCGCCTTTTCGTATTCTTTAACTCTTTGCACGCTAGCGGCGAAACTGTGATTATCTATGCAAGCAGTTTGGATCCAGATGAGACGCCGCATAATGCGGCGTCTCATCAGGATCCAATCTGTTTGTCATCTTGACCATATTTTTGCAAAAAAAAATGAGAGAAATTTTATTTTATGAATTGAAGCAGACGACAATTGTTGCAGACGAAAAATTAATTAGCGTGCAAAGAGTTAATATAAAAGAAACTAATATGTAAATTTCCTCGAAAGTTACCAATGCATATCTTGATTATGCATGCGATCACCAAATAACTACTACTTCAACGGATGATAAAAAAATAAATTTTGAAAAGAGGATATCCTTCTTAAGAAAAAGCGGTAATGTGAAAAGAGAAAACTGCAACCTCGGCTTTATTGAGTCGGCTAATGAGCAGTTACTAATATAGCAACACTACACATGCCCCCAATGATTCCAAAGATCGGAATGTACTAATTGCACAATTATCAACAAATAACATTTTTCCATTTACAATGTTACATTTTTACCTTTTGGACATCTATCACGAACTCCAAAAACACTGATTCCTGGTGTTGGCCAAATAGTTTCTTGTTGTGATGGCCATCCTGCATGCTTAAAGCAAAAGGTAAACTGTATGGTGTAGCTTCCAAACGGTCCGGCGAGTTTTGAAGGTGTTTCCGATAATGGAACTGGAGTCATTGAATTATTATGTGTGGTCCATATTTCCATCGGGTGCTGAGTGGTGATGTTGATATGGCCTGGACTCCACCCGTAAATTCCGTCCTCGGGACATCCGGTTGACGGCATGAGCAAAGCGTAAGGTCCGTCTGGCCAACTGCTTCGCATCATCTCTGAAACAAATGTACGCAAAGGACTAAGTATAATCTTGTTTGCTCTTATACGGTATTAGCACGTTATGTGTAACAAGTTCAAACATACAATAATGTTCTTATTGATATCATACTAGGTGTAGTTGTTTATATTGTTTCAGTTTCGCCTGATGTGAATATTTCGAATGTATTCGAGTTTATCCAATACATTACCGTATTCGCATAGTATTCCGGAAAACCCAGGCAGACACTGACATACACAGTGCTGGTCTTGCTCGACAACAGTCCCAGAGTTGTAGCACTTGATCCAGTTACAGTCTGAAACGAGAAGACGGTGCCGAAGTGGACAAACATACAGATATCAAGAAATAATTGTCAAATTTGAATAGACATATAAATAAATGTTACGTACGCATTTGAAATCACTAAGAAGTTCAATCAAACTGAGTTTTAGTAACGTACCATGGCACTTACAGGTGTATCCTTTACTCCATGAATATTCATATAAGAAATAATGACATCATGAAAACCATTCTACATTCTTGCTATCATTTCATTGATTGCCACGAGTGATTAAGTTATCATTTTCATCCTATAAATAATATGCCTAATTTGACAATTTGTTATAATGACACATGGACACAGGAGTTGTTAGCCATGGAAGAAACTGTAGAACACGAGCCGTCTTATCTGGGTCTACTCTGATTGCAAAGGCGCAAAAATGCGTATTTATGGACTAAAGGAGTGTATATTTGTTCTTTTCCAGATGTTCATGTGGCCAACTCCCTTCTGTATAACAATAACTCCTGACAACTGTTCACGACTTTGTATATACGCACCGTTGTCCTAGGATGTATACTAGGGCATTGTGACACTGAATAGGTCACATAGTGACAAAAAGATTATTTGTATATGTGAAGGAATTCCAGAAGCACCGAATCACAACAAACGAACATCACACAAACACATAACACTCCACCACCTGCTCCTTGTGCGCATGTATACGTTAATAAAGGATGGAAGACATCAAAAGCAAGTGAAGACGGAATTACAAGCCAAATCAAACTTTAATGAACCAGACAACTGCTTTGCTAATAGGAGATTCGTTAAAATACATTAACCATATAATGACACGCACATTCTGTTTTGACGCAAGTTTTTGAGAACCAGTCATTAGTATCTGGTAGTTTTCATTTTTGTTTACAAATAATAATCGATACCTCTAAGAAAAACATTCCACCATCAACTACATTTGCATTCTATAAACGTTTAACCCTTTCCTCCATCTGCTATTTTTAGAAACAACCTCTTTGAATCAATCTACCGAAAAGGAGCATTTGCTAGAGAAAAGGGAAAGTTTAGAATTGTGTAGATTTGAAACCATTGTGAATTAATAGAGCATTTGCTCCTATAGGAGCAAATGCTCTATTTATCACAATGGTTTCATAAAGTGACTATTACAGAGGCGTAGAAATGGCGTATTTATGGAGGAAAGGGTTAATATCTCCTACAATATCAATTATATACTTCTGTCTAGGGAAGCCCTATCATTTGTGCAATTGTACTATTTTGCCTCAACGGTAGATGTCCAAGGAACAATTTACGGCACAGCTTCTACCGATGAAGACATGCCTGGGATGTCTAACTACCTGTAGCATGGACATATCAATCGTATAATGCTAACACCAGGATCTACCACTACATAGTCTATGGCTGTATTCATGCATGCTAGGACTATTTCTAATATATAAAACACGTGCATGCAAGTTTGAAGAGTGGTTTAGTCAGGAGAAAATTATATTTTAAGCATGGTTTTGATGTGTTACGACGGATAGACATAGCTATTATACAAATCTAAGTTTCAGTTTGCCCGTATTAACGTAAGTCAATACACTGGTCAGTCTCTTGGATCTGCTCTTATTGCTCCAACCGTCATAAAACTGTAAGAGTCCATTAACCCATTCCCTCGTATGCTATGTTCAGATCCAACCTCTTTGAATAAATGTACCAAAAAGGAGCATTTACCAGAGAAAAGGAAACTTTTAGATACCATTGTGATAAATAGAGCATTTTCTCATTAGGAGCAAATGCTCTATTTATCACAATGGTTTCAAAAAGTTACTTTTAAAGAGGCGTAGAAAGGCATATTTATTGAGGGAAGGGTTAATCCTTTATCTAGTCAATTTTGGGAAGAATTTTCATAGAAACGGACAGTTAAACAGAACACATTGTGTACGAGAGAGTCTTCCATAATCAGCATTGGTCTTAGTCGGTCTGTTACCATTACTAGAAGGACGGTGTATAATATCATACAAAATCAAACCCCGTAGACCATGCCATGACGCTGGTCGGGATGTATGCATTCGTAAAGTTTAGATAATCAGCAGTGAACAAATGTCAAAACGCTGGTGGGGAGGAAGGATAGTGGGTGATTCTGGGGAGGGGGCTTAGATATTTAGAATGGGTATCTGGTGGCTGCTTTTGTAGAGTCCTGTCCCACTTTCTCTCTTCCAGTAGCAAATTGTTGACTAGGAGTACTTAATTAAGTCCTTAATGTCAATTATATATATAGCTCGTTTTAGTGAACAGTGTGTTCAACGCATTGTTGATTGTAATACATGATATCCTCTTGTAATTATTTTTTAAGATTAAGGTTTTGAAACATTTACATCTTTAACCCTTTCGGCGCCAAATTTCTAATTGTCGTCTGCAAGCCAATTTTTTTTTTAAATCATTCGGTAAAATAAGGAAATGAGATAAATAAATGCAAATTTCAAAGACATAAGGCACAGAAATAGAAATAGATTTTGATACAAAAATTGAAGTCCCTGATCTGGGACTGCACTATTTGTCGTGGTACATTTTTGCGACATTGGCGGTGAAAGGGTTAAACAAACTGCTAGTGCGATTGTTTTCAAGTTGAATGGCATGAAAGTCAGACAAGTTGAATAATTGCTTCATGTGTTATCACCTCTCGCTTATTAGCTCATTCCCAGCTGAAAAAATAATGTCTGCTGAAACTCTGATAAGCTGAACTTTTTCACTGACTTCCGATTCGTCAACCTCTTTGAGAAACTATTGACCGAATGTCAAACAGTTTGGATCCTGATGAGACGCCGAGTTATCCACCTGGGTCCGAGCTGTTTGCAAATGCTAGACAAGACGCGCATTAGAATAGTTCAATACACAGATCAGACAAAACTAACGAACAGTAAATCTTATCATTACAAGTATAAGAATAAGAAATATTATATGCCTTTTTATATGGGTGTGTATTCGTGTGTGCGTGTATGCGTGCGGGTGTGTGCGCGTGCGTACGTACGTGTCTCGTGTCTATCTGGCTGAGTGTGCCTGTGTGTGTAATCGCGTGTGCATGCGTGCGTGCGTGTGTGAGTGCGTGCATGCGTGCGTGCGAGTGTACGTGCGTACGTGCGTGTTTACATTTATATATCAACTTCTTAATGAATCTGTTAAAGCTTAAACCTATATGCTGTTTGAATGAAATGTAAGAACAAATTTAGGCTGAGTACAATAAATAGAAAACTAAATCTAAAACAGGAAACTTTCAATTATGTATATATTTGAACTGTATTCTAATTTGAATCGTATGGTAAAATAAATCAAACATGAGTTTGCTTACCCGAGCCATTGTCATCGGATGTTCCATCATATGTATCAAAGCAAATCCAAAGAATAACCATCAAAACGTGTCTGCGAAGAGCTGGTCCAGTAACCATGATGTTCGTGTTCAGGTAAAGTACACACAACTGACACTTCGATCTTGTATGAAAACTATGTCCATACCAAACAATCAGGAACATCAACAAATACGCACATTATAAAGGCTTTAGGCGAACCCTTTGCAAATCACTAAATCTCAAACGTAACTGATACATTAATTAATGAGACAGTAATACATTAGGTGGTCCATTGAGGTCAGCTTCCTTAAATCGTATTGCGTCGAGAGTTTTGAAATAAATGCTGAATCATTGTGGATGTCAAATTACCACGCATGCGCTATTTGCCATTTTATTATGCCTGTCTGCCGTGTTTGTCACGTACAGTTGAACTTCGATATCTCGAACTCGGATAACTCGAACTTTGCGATAACTCGAACAAAAAGTCCAGCCCTTCCAAAACTTACAATACAGAATTGTTCTAAACTGTATCGCCGCTACAGATATCTAGAAGCACATGTTGCAGCTTAATACAGGTCTAAAGTAATGCTGAAAGCTCCTACAGGAGCTTTCAGCATTACTTTAGACCTGTATTAAGCTATGAACTCGAAACATTGTTCAGATTAGAAATCGGATAACTAGAACTTCTGTTATCTCGAACTAATTTGTATGGTCCCTTGAAGTTCGAGTTATCGAAGTTCAACTGTATATTTACCCTGAGATGCCTATTTAGTATTTTCCCAGTTTCAATTTATGATACATAAATGCATATTTTTCATGTATATTTACTATCTCTGCGATGCATATATACCAAGTTTGCATGTATATGTACTGTGTTTGCGATGCATATTTACCGTCACGGTGGTAAATATGTGGTGAATATTTACCGTGTTTGTGATGCCTCCTTAACCCTTTCGGCGCCAAATTTCTAATTGTCGTCTGCAAACCACTTTTGTTAAATCATTTGGTCAAATAAGGAAATTAGATAAATAAATGCAAAATTCAAAGGAATAAAGCACAAATATAGAAATAGAGTATGTGACAAAAAAAGTGAAGTCCCTGATCATACGCAGCCTTTAAAAGGCGGCGTCTGATCTGGGACTGCACTATTTATCGTGGTGCATTTTTGCGATATTGGCGGTGAATGGGGTTAACAAATATGTGATGTATTGGATACTCGTTTCCGATGTTGTTTCGCCAATTTACCACATCATTGATGCCTATCTATCAAAATGATTTGTTTGTCTATTAATCGTATTTATGATACCTATTAGATTTTACTATATTAACAATAAAACTGAGAATGAAGTCCGGGACGACCTTTTACGAGCACTTAACGCCCGCTGTTCATTGCGACACACACATTCCAAAAGTAGGAGATCCTTCGGAAGCAAAAGCAGCAAGTTTTGCGATGCATATTTATCGTGTTTTTCATGTCCACTTGCCAGGTCTGGGGTGTTTGGGATACTCGTTCCCATTTTGTTCCGTCTGTTTACCGTGTTAATGATACATTTTATCAATTGTTTTACATCTATTAATCAGATTTATGATGCGTATTTAGTAATGACTATGTTTGTGATTCAGATTTGCTATACAGTAGAACCTGTCTTAAGCGGTCATCAAAACGATCTCTAATTATTGGTCTGTAAGGCATGTGGTACTCTATTCAGATCAAAAGTAATGCAAAGATACTTATAATAGCTTCCTGCATTACATTTTGGCCTGCATTATCCAATTCCCTCATATTGATGCCTTTTAACGCCTCTGTAAAAATCACTTTTTGAACCATTGTGATAAATAGAACATTTGCTCCATAGGAGCAAATGCTCTTTTTAACACAATGGTTTCTACACTACACAAATCTAACATTTTCCTTTTCTTTAGTTACTGCCCCTTTTCGGTAATTTTATTCAAAGAGGTTGGGTCTAGAAATAGCTTATGAGGTAATGGGTCAAATAACCACCTGCTTTATGAGCCTCCTTTTTTCAATAAACGAATGGCTACTTAAGACAGATTCTACTGTATTGTGATGAAAGAGGGTGTTTCGTTAATGGCAACACCGTGTTATCACGATGTTTTTTGAAAACAGATTTTATATTTGGCCTATTTTGATATATGAATATTAATAAATCAGATTTGAATTGTTCTCTATTTTCTCAAGGGAACTAGTTGACCAGGTTATTAGACTACGATACTGTAGAGCCTCCATTAAGAGAGCTGTTAATGATTTTGCATGTGTGCCATACAAACAGGTGGTCGCAGAAAAATGTGCTGAAACTGTCCTGCATTAAACTACCGCCTGCATTAAAGGCCCAGACTTAAAATTATTTCGGGTGACCGTTTTAGAGAGGTTTTGTTATGCTTATTTTAAACCGGAAAACGATTCTAAAGCTTTTAATGCCATTCCCCCATAATGACGCCTTTAGATGCCTCTGTGAAAGTCACTATTTGAAACCATTGTGATAAATACGGCATTTTCTCCATATGAGCAAATGCTCTATTTATCACAATGGTTTCAGAACTACACTGTTATATGTTTTCCTTTTCTCTAGTTAATGCTCCGTTTCAGTAGGTTTATTCAAAAAGGATATGTCTAAAGATAGCCTATGAGGTAATGGATTAATGAATGAGGGTATTTACAAATATTTATCAGTAAACAAAGATTAGAGTCAACTATGTTAAATTATGCGTTTAAAATTATGCATTTGAATTATGCATTTTACAATAAAAGTCCTCTCCAGATAAAGGGATTTCATTACGATTCAAACTTTTGTGGAGTTTGTAGGATTTCTGACACACTTTAGGCAGATCCATGACAACATTCTAGCTTTACATCTGGCACCCTATAGGTAGATACATGACAATGTTCTGAATTTACATATGACACTCTATAGGTAGAACCATGACAACCTTCTGGATTTACATATGGCATACTAAAGGTAGATACATGACAACCTTCTAGATTTACATCTGTCACACTATAGGTAGATACATTACAACTATCTGGATTTACATCTGTCACACTAAAGATAGATACATTACAACATTAGATGTATTTACATCTGACACACAATAGGTAGATCCGTTATAACCTTCTGGATTTACATCTGTCACACTAAGGATAGATACCTTACAACATTCTGTATTTACATCTGACATACAATAGGTAGATACATTATAATCTTCTGGATTTACATCTGGCACTCTATAGGTAGATCTGCAACAACCTTCTGGATTTACTACTGACACTCTATAGGTAGATCCATTATAACCTTCTGGATTTACATCTGGCACTCTATATGTAGATCTATAACAACCTTTTGGATTTACTACTGGCCCACTATAGGTAGATAGTTCCGCGGCGTCTCCTCTGAATCAAAACTGTTTGCAAAGTTAAAAGTACATGTATGAGTCATGCAGGAAACACCGCATACAAAACACACACTCGCCCAAGTAGCACCATGAAGACAAACAGCAAATGTACATATATATAAAAGACAAAAAGAGGTGCTCAAAGACATAACAAACAATCAATAGAGGGAAGATGGAAGTACCGCCTTGGAACTGTCAGTGACAATGTCACTGGGAGGGGGTGTAACACTAATTCGCCTTTTGCCCCGAAAGTGTTAAATTCAAACTGCTTTTCATTTTAAAGAAACAGAGAAAAAAATACACAGGCAACAATTGTTACTCGGCGTCTCGTCCGGATCGAAACTGATTTTTGCAAACAATTTTGTTCATGAATATTCGACAGGTTTTTAAATTTGGATCAGAAATAGAACATGGAACGGTTTAAGAGGGTTGCGATTAAGATAACATTTGTCGTGCTGCGTTTATTTCGTCGTGACGACATTGGTGGTAAAAGGGTTAATGATTTACTTTTATTTTAAATCAGGTGGTAGCTTAATGCAGGATAAACATGATGCAGAAAACTCTTATAGGAGCATTTTGCAAAAATGCTGCCTTGCATTAACTCATTCCCTCCTAGACTATTTTAGACCCAACCTCTTTGAATTAATCTACCGAAAAGGAGCCTTAACTATAGAAAAGGAGGATTTTATAGAATTGTGTAGTTTTGAAACCGTTGCGATAAATAGAGCATTTGTTCATATGGAGCAAATGCTCTATTTATCACAATGGTTACAAAATATGAGTTTTACAGAGGCGCAAAAGGGCGTCAGTAGGAGAGAATGGGTTAAGTAAGTATCTGCTTCTAAAGAGTCCTATATTGATAAAGTACGTGGTTGCTTTACCCAGACTATGTTGTATTATTTATTGGCTTCAATTATCAAATTACATTTCTCTTCCAATGTTTTCAATCACTTAACCCATTCCCTTATATTGACGACTTTTGACGACTCTGTAGAAGTCACTTTGTGAAAATATTGTGATAAATAGAGCATTTGATCCTATAGGTGAGTGAATTGGGGTTATCGTCCGACCAACAGTATTTCAGTTATTTGCAGACGGGCTCAGTCACTTTGTGAAACCATTGTAATAAATAGAGCAAATGCTATATTTATCACAATGGTTTCAAACTACAAAATTCTAAAAAAAATATCCTTTTCTCTAGTGTAGATTCTCCTGATTTATCACCAAAAACTGTTTATTTTGCAACGGTTGTCGTGGTTTTATCGTAGATGCGGAAAACATTAATGAATAATTGATGACCAGGTGCCATTAAACAATTGGGTTTATCAGATCGCAAATGCATCGGCTTTTATATCAATTTCATTAATAAGTCATATCAGCTCATAGTAGACCAGACTGACCAACTGAGCCCTTTTACCTGATATAATTGTCTTTGTCAAGCCTTTGCAAACAGAGTTGACCAATATTTCTACATGGTAAAAATGACCTTCATGATGATGCCATTAAAATACAGTAGACTCTGTCCTAAGCGGCCATCAAAAAGTGGTCTAATTATGAGTCTGTAAGGCAGGTGGTAGCTTAATGCAGATCAAAAGTAATGCAGAAATGTAGCAATGTAGAAATTTCACATATTTCACATATAATTAATTGCCAGATATGGACTTGTCCATATAAACAATTAGTTTCTTAGGCAATATTAGTTATGTTTTTCCTAATTGGAAAGTTGATTAGTGCCATGCACTTATAGGCTTGTATACAGTACAGTAAAGTTCCGCTAATGCGACCACCTAAAAGAGGTATAATTCTGGGTGCTAGATGCAGGTGGTAGCTTAATGCAGGACAAAAGTAATGCAGAAAGCTCCTAGAGGAGCTTTCTGCATTACTTTTGTCCTGCATTAAGCAACCACCTGCTTTAAACGACGCCAGTGCCTGTTTATTAAGTGGTCGCATTAGCGGGGTTTTACTGTATTAGTTTGAGAAAGTTGTTGGTATATATATAATTAAGGCTAAAAAATCTTTATACATGTATGTACATTAGGTTAAAGTATCAATTAATACAGACAGCTGTTCACTATAGTTTATATACATGTTTAACGCCACTGATCCTCAATAAAATGCTATTCTCAGAATACTGTTGGAAAGCATGATCCGTGACGACCAAACTAAGTAAAAGTAGTTAATATTAACTAATTTTTAGAAGCCAACTGTCAGCATTAGCAGTTTGGAGTAAACTTATCCAAACCCCAAGCTAATTAAAAACTTACATTTAAGTGCCTCTGTCAGTTTAAGCAGTCTGGACTGAACTTGTCCGGACCCCCTACCCATTTCGAATTTAATCGTTGTTTAAAGGAGTTGACCGAGGGTGCCAGTACTATATCGTTAGGAAGTTTATTCCATAATTGTATGACCCTCTGACTGAAGGTGGTCCTTCTTAGTTTAGTGCGTGAGCGCTTAGTATATACCCTCAGAGAGTTACCACGCGTGTGCTGCGAATATTCAGGGGGAGTTGGGAAGAGTCTCGCCTTATCAACATTATCTATTCCATGTATTATTTAATTTATTTTGTATGTCTGTATGAGGTCAGCTCTTGTTCTCCTGTATTCCAGGCTTGGAATCCCTAGTTCTCTCATGCGTTGACTGTAATTAAGACAGGACATGCCCTTACCTATTCTGGTGGCTCTACGCTGTACATTTTCGATAGTTTTCTTATCTTTTTTTAATCTAGGCGACCAAATTGTTGACGCATATTCTAAGTGAGGTCTGATTAAAGCTTTATATAGTGTTAGGAACATTTCTTTAGACATATAATTGAAGGATTTAACAATCAGACCTATCATTCGGTTAGCTTTTTTCATTTTTTCGTTTGTGTGCAAGCTGAACGACAGGGCAGGGTCAAAAGTCACTCTAAGGTCTTTTTCTTGGGTTACATGCTGTATCTCTTGCTGCTTATTATCTCGATCTGTTATCACGAAGTAAATACAGATTTATTTACTTCGTGTTGTTATGTAGTATTTATTGGTATCACCCCGGTTTCCAATGTGTAAATTTTTACATTTGTTAATGTTGAATAAAAGTTGCCACTTTTTTTACCATTTGCATGCCTCATTGATATCATTTTGCAGCTTAGCTGAATCTTCATCGTTATCAATTGTGTTATATCTTTGTATTATATATCTTTGTAATGTATCTTAACCCTTCGCTTGCTAATCGCGTCAATATACCTACCTGTAAATAGTGAAGACCCAGATGAGACAGATCCTGCAGGAGCTGTCTCATCAGGGTCTGCACTATTTACAAATTGATTGTGCAACCAGTATACTCCACAGCAGTGATTGCACAGCAAAATACTTGCACACAGTGAAGATATATATGTAATTATACAACAGCATATGGGTGAAGAAGGAGAAATGTATTTTAAAATTCAGCAAGCGAAGGGTTAATGCTGGTCAACAGTATGTAGGAGCTTTCTGCATTACTTTTGCCCTGTTATTAAGCAACCGCCTGCTTTTTATGACTCAGGACTGTGCTCAATGCCCGCTGAATGACCACTTTGGACAGGTTCTACGGTACATAGCTAATTAATATTCATGATTGTCGTTATTTTCTACATGACTATTCATCAGGTAAGGGTTTAACTGATGAAAACGCGATCTGTTTTATTTTGGTACGTTCTTCTGATTTGTTTCAATGTTTTGGGGAAACTGTTTACCGAATATATACCAGATGATCCATCTGAGGTCAAGCTGTTTGAAACTGTCAGGTCGCGATCGAGAGTATTGATCGATTGATATGCAGTATGCCAACCTTTAACCTGTCATTCACTACCAGCTGGTCCATGTTTATAAAGCTTTTTAGTTGAGTCTGAGTTCGTTCTCAAGCTTTTGATTGGTCAGATTTGAGTTCTCAACCCTTTGATTGGCCAGATTTGAGCCAGATGCTCAAATCTGACCAATCAAAAACTTGAGAACGAACTCAGACTCGACTAAAAGTTTTATAAGCAGGGACCCTGATTGACATGTGCAAACTGCTTGGATCCAGATGAGACGCCGAGTAACTCGGCGTCTCACCAGGGTCCAAACTGATTGACATTTGGTCAGTAGTTCTTAAAAAGCAGATGTCATGAAATGTGGTGAATATGCTCTGATGTGTTTGGTGGAATCGGAAGTAGTCAAAAATGAACAGATCCATCTTTGAGCGAACATTATTTTTACAGCGGGGTAAGGGTTTATGCCAAATCGTTTTACATTCGTTAATGGCCAAGGAAAGTGCTCAGCAACTAAAGCATATTTAATATACGATGGTTGTTTTTTAAAAAACCTACACATTGGTATCAGTAAAAATATCAACAAGCACTTCATATTAGATAATGAAAATAAACAGCAAGAAAAACACCACCTATGGGTGGATGGTTGGTTGGTGCGTGTGTGGTCTGGGCCAGTGCGGCTAGGCGAGTTTTGGGCGGGCTGGTGGGTGATGGGTTTTTGGATGGATGGATGGATGGATGGATATGGATGGATGGATGGATGGATGATAGATAGATAAATAGATAAATAGATAAATAGACCCTTGATGGCAAAAGGAAAAAAGTGCCAAGAAATATTATTATTACGACTGGAATTATTGACTCAACTATCAATTTTTAAAATCATTGCTCTATCAAAAACTCATTTTCTTTCACCCCGTTTAACAACTACGATGAGTGGCCAAAGTGAATAATAGGATCAGAGACTGTTATAACTGCGATCCGAAGTAATTATATCACGAAATGAGCTGAGGACGAAGCGGGCCGGAAACCAGTCGCATTCTTATCAACATCCGGTGTAAAGAGACTTTGCCCAGATGAGTTCGTAACAGGCCGCTTGTTTGACAGTTGGAAAAAAACCTATCCAGGCTTCTGGAAACATCTATACAATGAGCTCTAAAATAAAATCAGTGCGTCCTAACTTAGTTTCAAACACGAAGACTGGCCTTGACCCCGCTGTCGTGGTCCCGGGGACAGAAGCAGAAGAGATGCAGGATCAGGATGTTGGAAGCTTGGAAATCATGAAGGACTTTTCTCCAGGTCCATTAGATGTCTATAGAAAGAAAGCCTCCTTTGACTGGAAGGAAATGAAAGTGTATCTGAATGGCGAGGATATTCTACGTTTTAAGGTAATGTTCATATTCTTTTAAGGACACATGCAGTGGTCAGTCACACTGCGACTGGGAGGGTAGTGGGAGGTCTATTAAGGAAACGTAGCCGGGTAGAGATTGTGGTGAAACAGTTGATGGGCTTAGGCTGTGTGGATTGGCAGCTCCGTTGGTAGAGTGTTGGCATGGTAAGCCAAAGGCCCAGGGTTTGAGTCCCATTTGAGTCACAACTTTTTCCTCATGTTACATTTGGCGCCCAACGTAAATAACCCAAAGGGTGATTTATTTGAAAAAGATTTGTAATACTGTCGTGTTCAGTAATCTTGCACGTGCGGTCATCTTGCGCACTCGTATATTTATTGTCGTTTAGTCGTTAGTTTACGGTCATGGGTGAAAATTTCAACAAACTGAATAATTTGGACTTACTATAAACTCAGCTGAACTACTCCAGCAATGTAATTTAAAAATAGTACCTGTCAAACACGCATATTTATATATTTTGTCATCCTAATTACTTATGCATAAACACGCCCACTGACTTTTTTCTAATGAGTGCTGGTTTGTAACAACTATTCCAGAATTTTGCGTCCAGTCTGAAGGAATGATCTAATAACACCCGTATTAAAACAATATTCCATGTGCTAAAATATTATCCAATCTCATTTTCCCTTCTAAAAATCATGTGCGCAAGATCACCGGACAGTTGAATGCTGGGCTAAAACAGGGGGGTAAGCATGTTTACACTGCTGAACTTAGTGGATCAAACTGTTATTTCCAAAAAATGTTTATGTCATTATATGCCTGGTAGGTATTTGTATACAGATAAATAATGATGAAAAAATTTCATCTCTATGATCTGTAATAAATAAACCGATAAATGCTTAGGTGCGCAAGAAGACCGGACAGCATCGTAATAAGAAACTCATGGAGTGTTCTTTGAGTAAGAATTCTGGACGAATTATTGTGCAGAGGGGGTGTGTGTAGCTGGGTAGAGATTGTGGTGAAATAGTTGGTAGGTTTTAGACTGTGTGGCTTGATAGCTCAGGCGGTAGGTTGTTGGCATGGTAAGCCCAAGGCCTGGGTTCGAGTCCCAGTCGAGTCACAACTTTTTCACCATGTTACATATAAAATGTATAATATTATTTTTAACAAATTAACTGGTGAAACGATCTTGGCCTGACGAGGACTCAAATTCAGGGCCTGTGGCTTTCCAGCCTACACACAAACTACAGTACTGAACTACTAAGTCACATGATCCGGGACTTATTGATTTTCCACTAGTTAGTTACTTGTACAAGACTCATATCAACCCTGTTATACTACTCCCCCTTGCAAAAAATCAGGCATGTAGTTTTTATTTGTACTCAGTCTGAATTTTCGTTAGGCATCAAACTGTAACAGGACAACTAGTGAAAAGGTTGTGGCCCAACTGGGACTCAAACCAAGGACTCCCGACTTACCAGGCCAGCACTCTAATCACTGAGCTACCAAGCCACACAATCTGTGACTTTTCACCAGTTACCTCTACCCGACTTAACTGGGTTGAAATTCAACCCAGTTACAATATGTATTTGTTTTCCATTAATTAAGCTAAAATGTGGTTGGAGTAGGGTCCCTTACAACCAGGTAAAACTATCAACAGAGGCAATTGGTAATTACCTCATAATGGAGGCTCTTACTGGGGCATTGAAACCTTCAAGAGAGTCTGTGATTGAGAAAGGTAACTGATTCCAGTCAAGAATGATCCTTGGAAAAAGGAATTTGCATACACGCAGGGTTAGTGTTGTGCTCCATAATAAAGGAGCGGGTTTTGTTCTTTAAGGTACCTTCCTTTGGGAAGTCAATCAAACCATTCTGGATATGGTACAGCTTAAGCCTTAACCCTTTCCCTGTTCTATGTTTAAGCCAAATTCCAATACCTATTGAATATTCATTAACAAAATAGTTATAAAGAAATATGGAGGGTGGAACATTGTAGACATTTTAGAAGTGAAGAAACAGATCCATCAAATTTTATTAGCAAACAGAGCAGACCCTGATCAGACGGCTCCTCTAGGAGCCGTCTGATCTGGGTATACTCTGTTTGCAAATGCGTGAAAACACGTTTATATGAGGGAAAGCCTTAAGGTACTCTTCCTTTGGGATTCTGGAATGTAACATGAAGGAAACTAGTGAGTTCCCCTACTGACTCGGCCAGATGCTACAGGCAGTTGACCACATCGAACACCTAGGTGTACATAACAGTCCAAAGTTGTTCAAAGAATTGCATTTATTGTAGAATTCAGAGTGCCATGGCAATAAAAGTAAAACTTTAATGATCTTCTTGTCTGAAACCTTTGGCTTAAATTCAGTAAAACTTTGTAGGTGCAGATCCTGATTAGAAGTTCCTTACAGTAGCCATCTGGTATTGGTATACACATTTTCCTTTGTTTTTATTCAGGGCCAATGGGCACAAAAAATAAGAACAGAACAACCTCCATACATGTATCTGCCACCTTTTCAATATGGCTTATCTGGAAAGATTCAGTGAAATATATCAGTTGTATTACATGTATATGATTCAAATGTTTGTGAGAAAATTTGTTCTGTAAAACCTCTCTATAACGGCCACTAAATTGTGTTAATTAGTTGGTATTTAGGGCAGGTTGCTGCTTAAAGCTAGGTGAAAGTAAAACAGAACGCTCCAACAGGAGCGTTCTGTTTTACTTTCACCTTGCTTTAAGCAGCCACCTGCCAGTAACACAAAATATTGGATGTAATTTAGTGGCTGTTATAGAGAGGTTTTACTGTATTTGGTGCTATAACATTTTCACACAATGATCTGTTTTGTTTACTTTTTATTCTGTAGAACAAAATATGGACATCTTTTGAAAAAGATCCTCTCTTCTGGAAACCAACTGAAACTCCATCTGTAGAGAAACAAAGAGAAACAAACTTCCGCAGAGCTAAGCGCTTGTTTGAATATGACTTCCTGACAGATGATGACATATTCCAAAATCCTCTAAAACACCAGATCATGACAGATTGCCTTGGGATGTTTGACTGGGCATTGTGTGCGAAGTACCAACTGAATACAGAGGTAATGAAAGTTCTAATCACTTTACTGAACTGAAGGGTCTGATACAAAACTTCTGATATTTAACTCTTTCCCTCGTGAATATTTGTACAAGAATTTGTGACTGAATGAATATTCATTACCTGAATTTGTGTATATTGGTCACTGAAAAATGGGTAATTTTACCATTTCACAAACTTTATAATCAGATCTATATAATTCCATAAGCAAACAGAGTAGACCCTGACACCTTTCCATGCATTTGCAAACAGAGTAGACCCAGATCAGATGGCTCCTATAGGAGCAATCTGACCAGGGTCTGCTCTTTTTGCTTATGGAATAATATAGATCTGATTCTACAGTTTTTCTCAAAGCAAAAACTTTCCTTGAAAACTCTACATTATAAAACTTCAGCTAATAAATATTCATGATTTCATTATTTTTTTTCATTAATATGGAACAGGTAAAGGGTTAAGCATTGAAAGCTGGCAGACAAAAATGGCTTGATATTTTATTGTATCATTGTGTCAATGAGGGTAAACAGTTGAGACTCGGATAAGAGTATTTATGCAGGTTTTTTTTCCATTTAGAATTCATTTTAGCAAAGTTTATCCTTTTATAATGTACATTATCACTCTTATACATTATCACTTTCTCTTCTAAAAATAGAGATTAAAAATCAGAGATATTGTCACAGGGACATTTCCGAGGGTGTTGGAACCTTGAACAGTTTACTTTTGATAAACAGCAAAATCTAACCACTATCACAATCATCGAAATTGATTTTCCATAGCTGTTATTAACCTGTTTAAACCTTAAGCCCATAAATACTCTTTTCTACGCCTTTGCAAACAGAGAAGGAGCCGTCTGATCAGGGTCTGCTCTGTTTGCTTAAGAATATATGAATGTGATCCTACCTTTTTGTATTGGCAAAAAAATCCTGAACTCATAATTATGTCATTATTAAAATTCTGCTAATTAATATTCTTGATGTCATTATTTCTGTCATGAATATTCATGGAGTAAATGGTTAATTCATCAGTTTAAGGGTTTCTTCAGGAGATATTTTATCATCAGTCAATTATTAAACTTTAGATCTAATCTGTGATCTAATCTGTGATGACCAATGCAAATACTTTCGATCCAGGGTCCATGCTTATAAAACTTTTAGTTGAGTCTGAGTTTGTTCTCAAGTTTTTGATTGGTCAGATTTGAGCCTCTGGCTCAAATCTGACCAATCAAAAGCTTGAGAACTCAAATCTAACCAATCAAAAGCTTGAAAACGAACTCAGACTCAACTAAAAAGTTTTATAAGCATGGACCTGATGACATGCAGAGTAATTCATCATCTCATCCAGATCCAAATTTATGGTTTAACCCTTTACTCCATGATTATTTAAAATAGAAATATTGATGTGATGAGTATTCAATTAGATTAAGTTTGATAAAGACATAGGAGTTATTGGCTGTAGTAGAAACTGTAGAATCATATCTATAGTTATTTCATAAGCAAACAGAGCAGACCCTGATCAGACGACTCCTATAGGAGCCATCTGATCTGGGTCTACTCTGTTTGCAAATGCATAGAAAGGCGTATTAATGGAAGAAAGGATTAACTATCAGAGGCCCTGATAAGATGCATGAATTAAAACATTTTCCAGAATAACTTCTTTATTTCTCCACCAAACCCTGTGTTATGACCACTGTTTAGAATCGTCTTTTCAAGACGATTCTAAAGAATGGTCACAATATAGGATTTAGTGGAGAAATGATATTTCTTTTAATATTTGAGTATCCCTTTCCCTCATATAAACATGTTTTCACGCATTTGCAAACAGAGTAGACCCAGATCAGACGGCTCCTTTATCTTTGACTCTATGATTGTATTATTGCTGAGAAATTGAATATACATGTACCTTGTATTTTGAAAACGAAGATGACAAAATTTGCTCAACAGATTAAAGATTGAATTATATAAACTCTGGACTATGGTATCAAATTTACGTGACCAACGTCAGTAACAATTTCACTGTAATTTGTTATCTATTTGATGTTTGCTTTGCTGCTGATTTTGTTGATAACTATCATGTCTGTGTTGTTTATAATTATTAACCTTTACTCCATGAATATTTACGTAAGATAATTATAATGATATCATGAATATTGATTAGTTTTATTTTTTATATTGGCGCATGAACACATGAGATTTTGACTATGGCAGAACTGTAAAATCATATATCTACATCTTTATATTATTCCATTAGCAAGCAGAGCAGACCCTGATCAGACGGCTCCTGTATGAATCTTCTGATGTAGATCTTCTCTGTTTGCAAAGGCATAGACATATTTATTAGCTCATATGAGCAAAGCTTGGGGTGAGCTTTTGGGAGACTTTATTGTCCGGCGTGCATCGTCCGTCGTCAACAATTGGCGTGTGAACACTAGTGGTCACAATTTTAATCCAATCATCATGAAACATGGTCAGAATGATTGTCTTGATAAAATCTCCGACAAGTTTGAAAGTGGGTCATGTGGGGTCAAAAACTAGGTCACTAGGTCATCTAGTAGGAAAACCTTGTGAACAATTTAGAGGTCACATTTTCAGCCCAATCTTCATGAAACTTTATCAGAATGATTGTTCTGATAAAATCTCGGACAAGTTTGAAAGTGGGTCATATGGGGTCAAAAACTAGGTCACCAGGCCAAATAGTAGAAAAACCTTGTGAAAACTCTAGAGGTCACATTTTTGTCCAATCTTCATGAAACTTGGAATGATTGTCTTGATAGAATCATAGATGAGTTTGAAAGTGGGTCATGTGGGGTCAAAAACTAGGTCAAATAGTAGAAAAAGCTAGCGAACACTCTAGAGGTCACATTTATTGTCCAATCTTCATGAAACTTAGTCAAAATGATTGTCTTGATAACATCTCGATTGAGTTTGAAAGTGGGTCATCGGGGTTCAATAGCTAGGTCACCTGGTCAAATGGTAGGAAAACCTTGTGAACACACTAGAGGTTACATTTTAGCCCAATCTTCATGAATAATTTTCCTGATAAAATCTTGGAAGAGTTTGAAAGTAGGTTAAGTGGGGCCAAAAAGTAGGTCATATCTTATAACAATCTTGTTTACACTCCAGCGGCCACAGTTTAGCCTAATCTTCCTCAAGCTTGCTCAGAATGTTTGTCTTGGTGATATCAAGGTTGAGCTTGATCATGGTTGGGGTGGGATAAAAAACTTACTGGTAGGTCACTAGGTCGAGTCTTATAAAAATCACTTTAGAGGTCACATTTTTAGCCAAATCTTTATTTGTCTGAAATGGTCTTGATAAAAATCAATGTTCTGAATCTTTGAAAATTGTGTTCTCTAGAACCACTGCTCATGATCCACTACCATCATTGTTCCCTTAGGTCAATATTGGTCCCATTCTGGGACTATCCAGCTCTGATTTAAAATCTATGGTGATCAGGTGAGCGATTAAGGGGCCATTTTGACCCTCTTGTTGAGGAAAGGGTTAACCCTTTACCTTTTAGAAATGTATGCCTTTTAAACCCTTTGTAGACTAGTCCCGGATCAGATGGCTCCTGTAGTAGCTGTCAGATCAAGGCCTGCTATGTTTACTTATGAAATCTGAAAAGATCTGCCTCTACAGTTTTTACCAATACCAACATCCATGTGTACATACATTCAGCAAAGAAATATTCATGATGGCATTACTTCTTACATGAATATTCAACAGGATTAACCCTTTCCCTCATATAGACATGTTTTCACGCATTTGCAAATAGAGTAGACCCAGATCAGACGGCTCCTAGAGGAGCCGTCTGATCAGGGTCTGCTCTGTTTGCTGATGGAATTTGAAAGATCTGTTCCTTTACTTTCTAAAATGGCTACAATGTTCCACCTTCCATATTTCATTATAAATACCTTTTCATGAATATTCAATAGGTATGGAAATTTGAAATAAACATAGAAGTTAGAACAGGGAAAGGGTTAAGGAAACAATGATGACTAATTAAGCTTTAACCTTTTACCTCACAGAACTGCCTTTTCACATCGTTGCAAGCAGAATAGACCTAGATCATATGGCTCTTGTATGAGCCATCTGATCAGGGTCTCCTTTAATACATCTTTTAACGCCCCTTTCAAACAGAGTAGACCCAGATCAGATGGTTTTTACAGGAGCCATCTGATCAGGGTCTGCTCTGTCTGCTTATGTAATAATAAAGATCAGATTCTGCAATTTCTGACATGGCCAAAACTTGTTTTCATATGCCATAATATGAATTAATCTAATTAATGTTTATAATGTCATAATTTCTTACATGCAAATTAGTGTAGCAAAGTGTTAATTGAGAGAAAGGAAGTGTTACAGCATATTTGATGACTATTTCAGATGTTTGGTGGCACTGTTATGTCCACAGGATCCCAGCGCCATCTGCCTTTTGTGGAGAAGAACAAGCAATTTGAGGTTTGTATCTACATTAAGTTGAATACGCATTGAAACATGAGGTCCAGATATTAAGATGCGTAAATTTATACACTTTCAAGAATAACTTGAAGAGACACTTCTAAAGAGTGGCACAGTATAGGGTTTGGTGGAGAAATGATGATTTTAATATTTGGGTATGTGTCTAGCTGATCAGCCATGGTATACCAATATTATACTGGCAAATATATGTCTGACAACCCACTTTATACTTAAACCCTTTACTCCGTAAATACGACTTTCAACGCCTTTGCAAACAGAGTAGACTAGACCCAGATCGGATGGCTCCTATAGGAGCCGTCTAGTCAGCGTCTGCTCTGTTTGCTAATGATATACATGTACATGTAGATATGATTCTACAGTTTCTGCCATGTCCAACAATTCCTGTTTCCATGTTCTATTATTATAATCTAATTAATATTCATAATGTCATAATTTCTTACTTAAGTATTTATGGAGTAAAGGGTTTAAACCCTTTCCCTCATAGAAACTCCTTTTCACAACTTTTGCAAGCATAGAAGACCCAGATCAGACATCTGCTTAAGAAGCAAACAGAGTAGACCCAGATCAGACATCTGCTAAAGAAGCAAACAGAGTAGACCCAGATCAGATGGTTCATATGAGCCATCTGATCTGGGTCTGCTCTGTTTGCTAAGGAATTTTATAGATCTGATTTTACAGTTTCCACCATGATGAAAAAAAACCCTTGTTTTCCATGTTCCATTTTATTGATTATTTTGATGAATATTAATACGGTGATTACATCTAGAATAAACGCTAAACAGGGAAAGGGTAAACATATCATGTGCATCATGATCACATCTATTGGCTTATTTGTCAGCATACATATTGATTCTCCTGTAGACTATTCGAATGAAGATAAGCTATATCAATTTTTCATACTGCAGCCTGCTACAGGTCATTTCTCTTATTTTCAATGCACATAGCTTCTAGAATAAAGGCAGTATCTAACAACTACTTCAGTGAATTGATTCTTTAGCTCAGGGGTTAGGTCATACCAAGGCTATGGCAACACTTTGACTCGTATTTTGAAAATCATACATACTAAAATGTTGTCTGATGTAGAGTATCAACACATTTACACATCCCCTTGTCAAAGCACTAAGGAAAATGAGCTTTTAGTGTACTAATTATCCTATGTATTCAGACAGACAAACTTAACACTTTCCCTGTTCAGTATTCATGTAAGAAATAATGACATTAAAAAAGACATTATGAATATTTATTGGCTGAGATTTTATGGTAGCATAATGTACACAAGATGTTTTTGCTCAGGTAGAAAGTATAGAATTAGATTGATGCTATACCATAAATAAATAGCAGACTCTACTCAGTTTGCAAATGTGTGAAAAGGTGTTTATATGAGGGAAAGGGTTAACCCTTTCCCTGTTCTATGTTTATTCCAAATTTCAATATCTACTGAATATTCATGGGTATCATAGTTATAATGAAATACAGAAGGTTGAACATCGTAGCCATTTCAGAAAGTAAAAAAACCCAGAACTATCAAATTCCATTAGCTAACAGAGCAGTCACCCTGATCAGACGGCTCTATAGTAGCCATCTGATCTGGATCTACTCTGTTTGCAAATGTGTGAAAATGCATTTATATGAAGGAAAACGTTAAGCAAATAGTGCAGACCTAGATCTAATTAGGGCCCCACACCTTGGTGTGGGTGCCCTATAGTAATTGCCCTGTCCGCCAGTCAGTCTGTCACGCTTTTTTTTGGTCTGCTTTCTGACTCAAATAGTTTTCATCTGATCTTCATCAAACTTACAGAGAATGTTTATAGGTGTAAAATCTTGATCAAGTTCGATTACCACCTAAATAGCATAAGACACCTCTGAATTCTGTCAAAATTGGCCGTTTTAGCCTTGTCCGCTCTCTTACTTAAATAGTCTTCATCTGATCATCACCAGACTTGCGAAGAATGTTTATAGGTGCAAAATCTTGACCAAGTTCAATTACCACTTAAATCGTAGAAGACACCTTTGAGTTATGGCCCTTGATTCAGTCAAAATTGGCCATTTTAGCCTTGTCCGCTCTCTAACTCAAATAGTTTACATCTGATCTTCACAAAACTTACAGAGAATATTAATAGGTGCAAAATCTTGACCAATTTCGATTATCAGTCAAATCGCATTAGACACCTCTGAGTTATGGCCCTTGATTCAGTCAAAATTTCCGTTTTAGCCTAATATCTGAGAGCGTCTCAAATAGATCAGAGGCCCTGATAAGATGTGTAAATCAAAACATTTTCAAAAATAACTTCTCCACCAAACCCTATGTTGTGACCACTCTTTAGAGTCATCTTTTCAAGACGATTCTAAAGAGTGGTCACAGTATAGGGTTTGGTGGAGAAATGACGGTTTTAGTATTTGAGTACACACCGTTATCTGTTGCTCTGATAGGTACCTGGCTGTTGACTTAAATTTTCAGCATTCAAATGGTTAAATGCTTACCTTGTATTTCAAATGCTTTGGCAGGTGTTTGGGTGTTTTGCACTGACAGAGCTCAGCCATGGCAGCAACACAAGGGCAATGAGAACAACAGCAACTTATGATTCAAACACAGAGGTAAACCCACAAACAACCATAAATTCATCTCTAGTTTGCAATTATAATTACTTTAATCTGCACGTCTAGCTCAGTCCCATTTGGGGCATGATATTGTGGAACCAGTGCCCAGGCAAGTCATACCAAAGACTTAAAATCTTTCTTTCTATCTTTCGTTTAATTTTGAGACCATGTTTGTAGATTCTGGATCAATTACACTACTCAGTAGATTTATTTCTGAAGGAGGCAAATTAAACAATGAATGTACAGATTTATCTTCTGTTTGAAACAGTTCTTTTCTGCTTAACCATTTATTCCATAAATATGCCTTTCTATGCCTTTGCAAACAGAGTAGACCCAAATCAGACTGCTCCTATAGGAGCTGTCTAATCAGGGTCTGCTCTGTTTGCTAATGGTATAATATAGATATGATTCTACAGTTTCTGCCATGGTCAAAATATCCTTTCCCTATATGCTATCATAACAATTAATCTAATTAATATCCATGATGTCATTATTTCTTTCATGAATATTAATGGAATAAAAGGTTAATACTGGTATGTCTCATTTTCTATTATCCTAATAGACAAAAAATTCATAGGCCCATCTACTTTAATAATTAAATCTATCTTGATGACCTTAAATATTCACACACCAAGTCTTCCCTCTTTACAAGGTTAACCCTTTCCCTCATATAAACATGTTTTCACGCAATTGCAAACAGAGTAGACCCAGATCAGACGGCTCCTATAGGAGCTGTCTGATCAGGGTCTATTCTGTTTGCTAATAGAATTTGAAAGATCTGTGTCTTTACTCTCTACACTATCTACAATGTTCCGCCTTCCATATTTCAGTATAACTATTTTGGCTATGAATATGCAGTAGGTACTGAAAACTGAAATAAACATAGAACAGGGAATGGGTTATAATATGAATAAGTAAATTTTGCTTCATTTTGACAAATATTGTAGACCCAGATCATATTGCTCCCTTATCAAACTGTTCCAATAGTAGCAGTTTGATCCGTGTTGGTACTATTTTGGCCTAAGCTTGGCCTGTTGAATATTTGGAGGAAATACAGTATTGGCTATTAACCTATTTCAGGAGTTTGTGATCAATACTCCAGACTTTGAGGCCTGTAAAATCTGGTCAGGAAACATGGGAAAGACGGCCACCCATGCCATAGTGTATGCCCAGCTGTATACTGCTGACGGTCGGTGCCATGGACTACACTCGTTTGTTGTCCAGATCCGTGACAGCAACTTGCGCACCATGCCAGGAATTCTGCTGGGAGACATGGGAGAAAAACTAGGACAAAATGGTTTAGATAATGGGTATCAGATTTAGTTTATTTACTTGAATCATATAATGCCTTCTTTCATATACACACCTTTTCACACATCTGCAGAGTAGACCCAGATCAGATGGCTCCTCTAGGAGCCTCTGATAAGGGTCTGCTCTGTTTGCTAATGGAATTTGATACATCTATTTATTTAGTTTGTAAAATGGCTACAACGTTCCGTTTTCCATATTTCATTATAACTATTTTGTCCATCCCTTTTCCATATTTCATTATAACTATTTTGTCCATGAATATTCAGTAGGTCTTGAAAGTTGGAATAAATATAGAAAAGGAAAAGTGTTAACCCTTTCCTCCATAAATACACCTTTCTACGCCTTTGTAAAAGTCTCTCCTATGGAGCAAATGCTCTATTTATCACAATGGTTTCATAACTACACAGTTCTAAAAAATATCCCTTTCTCTAGTAAATGCTCCTTTTTGGTAGATTTATTCAAAGAGGTTGGGTCTAAAAATAGCTTAAGAGGAATGGGTTAAACAATAACTTTTCTTCTGTCACCTGCTTTAGCAGGTTTGGCACTTAAGGATCATTTCTCTATCAGCTGTCTGAGTGTCTGTCATGCTTTTTAGACACTTTCTGCTGGAAAGTGACACATAGGTTGCATCAACACTCTTGATACCTTATAAATGTTTTAAGCAAGTTTAGATCAGTATAAGAACAAACACTAAAATCACTGAAAGGGTGTAACAAGAACATAAAGATATATACATGGTTATTCTTGAACTTGACATAAAGTCAGTTTCAAACTGTGCTAGTGGACCTTCCCTGCTTTGTAATGCCATACCAGGGTGCTGATATATTCTGCCAGTACAGTGTGCCCTTTACCTAATCAAGATGCCCTTTTATAACCTTGCTAACAAAAAGACCCTGTCAAATGGCTCCTGGTTGAGCCGTCTTGAAATAAGGTCTGCTCTGTTTGCATACGAAATTAATATAAATCTGATTCTACAGGTTCTGCCATAGTTAAAAAAAAGTCCCAGTACCTGTTCAATATTCATGTAAGAATTAATGATGTCATGAATATTAATTAACTGAATTAGCTCATAGTGTAAAATGTTCAAGGTTTTTTTTTCTTCTAGAAACTGTAGAATCAGATCTATATTGTGTTATAAGAAAACAGAGCAGACCCTGATCAGACGGCTCCTATAGGTCTACTCTGTTTGCAAATGTGTTAATATGAAGGAAAGGGCTATTAAATATTTTCACGCTATGATATCATTTTGACTTTTTTGTATTTCCAGATTTATGTCTTTCAACAACTACAGAATACCCAGGGAGAACCTGCTCAATAAAACTGGTGATGTGACACCTGATGGCAAATATGTTACACCATACAAAGTGAGCACATTGTCTTATCTCTTTGGCCTGATGGCAAATATGTTACACCATACAAAATGAGCATCTTGTCTTTGGCCTGATGGCAAATGTGTTAAACAATACAGAAGTAAGCCCTTTTGGTTGTCAGTTATGTTACACTTGCGCCTTAATTTCGATAAAATAATACAAATTGTAATCGCTGTCAGTAAATGTCTACAAAATGTATGCCAAAAAAGACCTACCAGCTACTCTGACCCAAACCATCCATTCTACTAAATAAAATTGCCTCCACAGCCTTACATTTTCTTCACCGCATATCCTTTTGTTTAGGCAGATTTCTACTCATAAAAATATCTCGTCAAACAACAACTATAGTCATCTGAATCCAGCACAGCACAAACACATTTCAAATATGTTATTCTCCAAATCGGCTGATGGCGAAAATCTTCCTCCTGTTCCAACACATTTTATGCAGCAGTTCGTACTGAATCTTTTGTCCATTTCAATAAACTTTTTCACGGCGGAAATGTCCAAGTGTATACAACACTGATGAAAGGCTTAATATACCAAAACGAAGGCGCATTTTAAATCCCATTGACAGTGAGTGTCAGACGTGTAGGCATCTTCATTTAAACTATTAGCAAATGGTGCACTTTACACAGACAAATGTTGTGTACAGTGACGTCATAATGTGACGTGTTTGTATGTCGAAACTGTAACTCAAAAATTATTTTGACGTGTTTCTGTAGGTTTTTGTTATCATAAACTTTCACGGTTAAATTAAATATCAGAGAAGTCTAAATTAGATCCTGGTTGTTGTGACAGTAAGTCAAAAAAACAGTTGGAAATTTTGGACCTACTTTGTCCCAGTTACTTAGCGAACCTAATAACACATTTCATTCATCATTTCTATATGTAAGGAGAATTTATAACAATCCATGTTACTGCTGAACTATTGGCTGCAAAAAAACATTTGTGTTTGTTATGTTATAAATAGAATCTTGCATTCATGTTCATAAAGCTCGTTTTTTATTATTTTAAAAAGACTCATTTAATAAATCCAATAATCAAGAACACTCATGTAAGATCCTCTATGTATTTATAGAGTAAAATGTTAATATTTTAAATGTCAAACAGTGCAGACCCTCTTTTCTTTCAATAAACATGATCATAGTAACAAACAGTTTGGATCCTAATGAGATGCTGAGTTACTGAATCTAAAGTATTTGCATAGACTGACATAGGTCATATGTCATTATATAAATTCAGCTAATGAATGAGCTGTGTGCCAGTCTGTCTTTTTATTGACCTTGGCCGTAACTTTAACAGATAGAGACTTCATGCTTGGCATGTGCATTTATCTTATGAAGCTACATCTTTTCAATGACACTATATTGAGGTGAGTTCACACTTTAAGATTGATGCTCAAAAGTTTAGGTTAAAGCACCTGTTAGGTGCATAGTGTTTCACAAAAAAATCAGTTAGTAGAAAGAAAAAAAACCAGCTTTTACTTCCACCATAGTCTTTCCGTATTCTGTATTCATAACACAAGAAGCAGATAAATTAATAGTATTAATAGATCCAGTCTTGCATGAATATTCATCAAATACTGTAAACCCTCTCCAAACCGGAATTGTAGCAGAGAAGAATTAAGATACTTTTAGGCAGGTGGCTGCTTAATGCAGGATGAAAGTCATGCAGAAAGCTCCTAGAGGAGCTTTCTGCATGACTTCCATCCTGCATTAAGCTTCCACCTGTCCCCAAGACCGAAATTTTTACTAAATTTAACATCCGGTTTAGAGAGGTTTTACTGTAAAGGGTTTAAGACTCTGGTGTTAGTTTCTCTGAAATAGTTTTACTTTTAACAGGACCCAAGCAAGAGGTTCGGGGCCTCCCTTGGGGCGCTGTCAGGAGGACGAGTAGGGATCACAGGAATGTGCACCTGTAACCTAAAATTGTGCATGCCTATAGCTGTAAGGTACTCAGCAGCAAGGAGACAGTTTGGACCCACAGACGGGGAGGAAATACCAGTGTTGGAGTACCAGCTGCAGGTATAACATCTTACATGCACCTAGACAGACTTTTCAAAATTAATATTTTCTTAACCCTTTCCTCTATAAATACCGATATGCCTTTCTATGCTTTTGCAAACAGAGTAGACCCAGATCAGTCTGATCAGGGTCTGCTTTGCTTATGGAATAATTTAGATCTGATTTTATAATTTTTCCTTTTAATAGCAAAAATTTCATGAGTTTAGGTAATATGCCATTTTGAAAACTTAATCTAATTAATATTCATGATGTCATTATTTCTTACATTAATATTCATGGAGTAAAGGATTAAATTTATTATTAATGCTTTTAATGCGGAGTATTCAAGGTGGATTGTCCCATCATTCAGTATGAAAGGTTTGACTTTGCTAGATGGTTTTGTATGATAAACAGTGCAGATAGTGATCATAGGGCTCGTCTGAGAACCATCTGATCTGGGTATACACTGTTTGCAAATGGCATCTAACTGGTTACACACATTCAAAGGGTTAATGCCCTTAACCCTTTCCCTCATACAAGCGCATTTTCACACCTTTCAAACAGAGTAGAACCAGATTAGACGGCTCCTGTAGAGATGCATTTAGATTAACCATCATCTGTCTATCAGTCACACTTTTTGTGTCATGAATAAATCTAAAATCTAGCGTCATGAAACTGTGCAGATTTTGATTCAACACTACATTCCAACTTTGATAGGTTATCTTGGTCTACAAAGTCTGACGTTTTCCTTGATGGATGCCAGTCCATTTTACATTTACATAGCTTGCAATGATATCTGGTTTTGTGAATTTTTACCCTTTTCCTCATATTGACAAGCTCTGGCACCTTTGCAAATAGAGTAGACCCCGTTTAGATGGGAGCCATTTGATCAGGGTCTCCTCTATTTGCATGAAGTAATATAGGTCTAATTCTACAGTTTTGCCATGGCCAAAATTTCTTGTGTTCACATTGCCATTATAAAAAAATACTCATTATTATTCATGATGTGAATATTTTTTACATGAATATTCATAAGGGAAAAGATTAAAGGTTTCTTATCGACAGATGGTTGTAAGTCTAGTCAGCCATGTCAAGCTCAATGCATTGTATGTTTACTTGTATCGTTAGTAATTTGATACAATTCTCTATTGTAGCAATGGCGTTTGTTGCCGTTTCTGGCAGCAACTTATGTGATGGAGCACTACCATGTGGCCTGTTTTATGGATTATGTTGCCATCAGAGTGGGCAACATGATGGGGGACAAGAGTGAATTCCAGGTAGAAAGTGCAGTGCCAAACTGGCATAACTACTGTGAAACCTATTATATAAACTTTCTTAATAAATCCTTTACCTCAAAGAAATGCCTTTTCATGCCTTTGCAAACAGAGAAGACCCAGATGTAGGAGTCACCTGATCAGGGTCTGCTCTGTTTGCTTATTAAATACATTTGTATAGTAAAAATGCTTATGAAATATAGTAAAACCCCTCTAAACCGGAATTCTAGTAGAGAAGAATTTAGATACTTTTAGGCAGGTGGCTGCTTAATGCAGGGTGAAAGTCAGGCAGAAAGCTCCTAGAGGAGCTTTCTGCATTACTTTCACCCTGCATTAAGCTGCCACTTGTCTCAAAGACCGATATTTATACTAAATTGGATATCCAGTTTACAGAGGTTGTACTGTAGTACTAGAATGGATATGCTTTTACAGTTTGTGCTGTTCATTATATAAATATCACATCCTATGGAGAGAGACAGCACGTACTGTCAACCCGAGGTTGGTTATGTCATTATGACATTACCATACCGATGGTTGACAATACGTGCTTTCGCTCTCCATAGGATGTGATATTTATTTTATTATACCGAACAGCACAGTCAATTTCGTCAGCAAAAATATTTATTCAATGACAGCAATAAACAGTTTTAAACAAAAGTTCTACTTGGTGCTTAAAATCTCGGAACAGCTTCACAATTCTATTCATTACACGTTATAATTACTAGCGGAGCCCTTTTCACTGTCCAATCTTGATAGGGCCTCCTCAGAAATAGTCTCATAACGTGACCTTTCTCAAATATATAGAAAATAAATCAATCATCATAATGACGTTTGTTGATCAAATTGAAAGCGTCAGAAGACGTCAGTCGATGACGCCATTGGATGATGTCACGCACACAATTTGATAAGCGCTCATTGATCTAGATGTTCCGTGCCTATGGTAGTGGGAGACAGTATTTTTCCGACAGTAATTTTTTTCCACTGAGCCTGACAGTATTTCTATGTCAAGGTGGCCTATGGGAAATTAACATTGTAAAGGAAATTGAGGTATAATAAAAAGTGTTATAAACTTCAGTTAAGTAATGTTCATACAGTTATTATTTCTTACTAAATATCCATGGGGTGAAGGTTGCATAGGTTTCTTAACCCTTTCCCTGTTCTATGTTTATTCCAAATTTCAATACTTAATGAATATTCATAAACAAAATAGTTATAATGAAATATGGTAGGTCGAACATTATAACCATTTTAGAAACTAAAGAAACAGATCTATCAAATTTCGTTAGCAAACTGAGCAGACCCTGATCAGATGGCTCCTATAGGATCTGTCTGATCTGGGTCTTCTCTGTTTGCAAATGCGTGAAAACACACTTATATGAGGGAAAGGGTTAAAAAGCAGGTGGTTGCCTAACAAAAGTACATGATAAAAGTAATGTGGAAATCTCCTTGCAGAGTGCAAAAGGATCTAACTGATCAGGGTTTGCTGTTTGTTTGTAGATATCATAGATCTGGTTCTATACTATTTGTCACAGCAATGTATTGACTTATTGTATATAACAATATTTGAAAATTAATTAATTAATACATGTATACATAATGGGTGGAGTCTGCAGTGAATATTTGTCTGACAGGTAATTTGCTATTTGCTTCCATTTAAGTTTCTTCTGCTAAGATTATCATCTACTTCAGGGTTCAAAGCGGAATTTTCTTAAATTTCTTTGCCAAAAACGTAATTTAAGTGTTAAACAGTTAAGATCCTGATGAGACACTGAATTACCCGGCTGGATCCAAACTGTTTCCAAAGGTTATCATGGATTCTCCTGTTTTAGAGAAGATGTTAAATTGAGATATATTGGTGTGCGGATGTTGATTTTTAGATGTCTTGTAGGGGCATTTGAGGAAACAGTCAATGCAAACAGCCCCTACATTTGAAACCTGTTTGTTTGTACAATTAAATGTCTAGATATCTTGTATCTCTGCCCATTTGCAAAACAAAATAGGGTCTGTCTGATGTTTTATGTACATGTATATCACCATGACCAAAGTAGTTAAAGTTGTCATCACGCTTATTGCTCTAGTAATTTTTCTACTTTTGTTTCAGGCTCTGCTTGGCCGTGAGGTCCATGCCCTGTCTTGTGCCAGTAAGCCACTAGCTGGTTGGCTGGCCAGAGATGCCATACAGGAGTGTAGAGAAGCCTGTGGAGGTCATGGCTACTTTAAAGGTTAGATGCATGATGATGGCTATGATGGTATTTCTCTTTCTAATGCAATACAGTACCATAGAACCTGTCCTAAGCGACCATCAAAAAGAGGTCTACTTATGGGTATGTAAAGTAGGTGGTTGCATAATGCAGGGCAAAAAGTAATGCAGAAAGCTCCTATAGGAGCTTTCTGCATTACTTTTTGCCCTGCATTAAGCAACCACCTGCTTGTTTAAGACTCATAGGTTCAATAAATGAAATGCCGCATAAGACAGTTTCTACTGTAGTCTATTGAAGACTTAGTTTATCCCTTTACCTAATGAATATTCATGTAAGAAATGATGATTTCATCAATATTAATTAGCTGAATTTTTATAATGGCTTATTATGGCAGAGAGTTAAATATCATTTTCATGTGTGGGTGCATCTTTGGAAGGTGGAGTGTCAAATACTACTTTGGTGTCTCCTTGACTGCGACCTATACCTTGACCTCAATTGAAGTAAAAGTCTGCAAATTGTGTCTGAATATCTTCTCAACCACTTGGGTTATGGTTTCCAAATTTCAGTGTCAGTGATTTGATGACTCTGCGACCTCGACTCTCCCACTGAACAGGGAATTAAAATGTTAAAACATGTGTCCACTCAGATCAGCAGCCACCTTGAAAATGAATGAACTAATATGACTACAGACCTCTGACTAGTCAGAGGTTACACAGCATCACTCATGTTTACTTGAGATATCAATAAATATTCCCTATGAGTCTACATCCAACTCAAGATGATGGCTGTAGAATTGCTAAGAGCAGTCTCCAGTTGGGGACAATGGATTGCTTGACAATACATGTACTTGCCTGTTATAAGATTTATTTTAAATGAATTATACTTGTGAAAATTGTGTACTGCAAGAATAACTCTTTTTGATAAAGACACATATTTACACATTTGCAAACAGAATAGACCAAGATCAGAGAGCTTCCGTAGGAACTGTCGGATCAAGATCACAGAAAATTACAGCTCTTATTCTAAAGTCTCTGTCATGATCAAAAATTCATTGTTCTTATGACATTATAAAACTTCACCCAATTGATATTTATCGTTGCACTCACCATTTGGGCTTGGGAACACAGTTCCATTAGACTCAGCAGATGTTAATGCCGGAATAAAAAGTGTGTTATCCTTATATAGTAAACCCCTTTGACATTAAATTTAGTGTAAATTCCGGTCTTGGAGACTGATGGAAGCTTAATGAAGGGTAAAAGTTATGCAGAGAGCTCCTCTTGGAGCTTTCTGCATGACTTTCACCCTGCAATAAGCAGCCACCTGCCTTGAAATATCTAACTTGTTCTCGACTAGAATTGCGGTTTAGAGGGGTTTTACTGTAACATTATTTCTTCTATACCACAGTGAACAGGTTTGGAGAACTGCGTGATGACAATGACCCCAATTGTACATATGAAGGCGACAACAATGTGATTCTACAACAGACCAGTAACTATCTGTTATCTCTACTGGAAAGCAAGAGAAATGGTAACATTTATTTTGTATACACACTTAAGTGTTTTCTTCCTTAACCCTTTCTTGCATATAATTGCCTTTTCACGCATTTGTAAACAGAGTAGACCAAGTTCAGATGTCTCCTATTGGAGCCGTCTGATCAGGGTCTGCTCTGTTTGCTAATGGAATTTGATCTGTTTTTTAAGTTTCTAAAATGGCTATAATGTTCCACCTCCCATATTTCATGATAACTAATTTGTCCATGAATATTCAGTAGGTATTGAAATTTGAAATAAACATTGAATAGTGTAAAGGGTTAGTCCTTAATGTGTGAAAACTGGAAGGAGCCCTTTGATCAGGGTCTGCACCGTTTGTCATACAAATCATTTTCTTCATTGAATTGTTTTTATACAACTTGTTGCTTAAGTGGCCATTCTTTTATGGAACATAGGAGTCTTAAAAACCAGATGGATGCTTAATGCAGGGCAAAAGTAAAGCAGAAAGCTCCTGTAGGAGCTTTCTGCATTACTTTTGACCTGCATTAAGCTACCACCTGCCTTACAGACCCATAATTAGACATTTTTGATGCCGCTTAAGACAAGTTCTTAGTTCTACTGTATATTCCTCTAGTTGCCCAGAAATCAAAAGAATGTTACAGTTTGTTTTTGTTTCTTACTTACCCTTAACCACAACCAGACTGGCATTTCCAAACGGCTTGGATCCAAATGTGACGTTCCTTGAGGAGTCCTCTCATCTAGGTCTACACTGTATGCAAAGGACATTGGTGATCATCATGTCCCACACTGAAAGGGTTAACATTTAAATAAAAAGAGATTTATGCAATATAAATGATAATATAAATGTGGTATAATAATACTCCAATAAAAAAACAGACCAATTCTTATGGTAGTAAGTTTGAAACATATACTTTGAAATGTGTAGAGCCCTAGGTACACACTTCAGTATTACTTCTGTTGCAGGTGGGAAGATAGAGGCGCCCCTTGAGAGTGTGAATTTCTTGGATGACATGGACAACATCCTGAAGACTAAGTTTACTGCCACAACAGTCCAGGAATGCCTGCAACCAACAGGTAGAAATAGTCTGAAGAATACAGGAAAACCCCTCTAAACTGGAATTTTAGTAGAGAAGAAGTTAGACACTTTAAGGCAGGTGACTGCTTAATGCAGGGTAAAAGTCATGCAAAGAGCTCCTAGAAGAGCTTTCTGCATTACTTTCACTCTGTATTAAGCTGTCACCTGTCTCCAAGACCGATATTTCTACTAAATTTAACGTCCGGTTCAGAGAGGTTTTACTGTATTGTCATATCAGCAGTTTGGTATGCCTTACAGTAAAAGCTGAACCAGCCATACAAACGAAGTCCCAATTTTCAGTCTTTATTTCTGACAGGTGATAGCTTAACCCTTTCCCTGTTCTATAAATTATTCCAAATTTCAGTACCTACTGAATATTCCGGGACTAAATGGTTATAATGAAATCTGGAAGATGGAACAGTGTAGCCATTTTTGAAAGTAAAGAAACAGATTTTTCAAATTCCATTAGCAAACAAAGTAGACCCTGATTAAATGGTTCCTATAGGAGCCATCTGATCTGGGTCTTCTCTGTTTGCAAATGTATATCAAGGAAAGGGTTACTGTATTAAGCTACCACTTGCTTTGCTTGACACCAGGGAAGATAACTAAGAGGCCACATAACTAAGAGGCCACATAAACACATTTTGTGTGAAATAAGATAGGATTGAACACATTTGACCTCCATGCAAGAAATAATGACATCATGAATATTTATTAGCTGAATTTTTATAATGGCATATGGACACAGGAGATTTGGGTATTGGTAAAACTTGTAGAGTCAGATATATTAGAATTTCATAAGTAAAGAGAGTAGACCCTGATCAAACAGCTCCTACATGAGCCATCTGATCTGGGTTTATTCTCTATGCAAAGGCTTGAAAAAACATTTATTGGAGGGATATGGTTAAACAATTATATATGTTGATTGAGAGTAAATTTAGACAATTTTTATTATAAAGTTTACTTGCAATGCCATTAAAGATGGATAGAGATTGTACTAGAATGGATATGGCTTTCTATCAGTCCTTAGAGTACATAATTCTTATTTCAGCTGCTTGTATTATATATAAATTAGGAGGACTTATTGTTCTTACATGGTTGAACTGAAAGTTTAGAAAATAAGCTCTGAAATACTGACTGGATTTTAATATGATTCGTACCAAAAAAATGGCTGCTAGGTTAGGGTCAAATTTCCAACTCTATGTGGAAAGAAAACAAAGAGTCATCTTTGAACCCAAAGGCTGGATTTGATATAATTTTTTGGAATATTTCATCAGTGATCTTATGCCAAATTTCTGAAAAGGCATGGCTAGAAAAGAGAGGGGTGGAGAATTATTGCATTTTTTATGCCTCGGCCTTTAGGCAAAGGGGGCATTAAGTTTTACCCTTGTCAGTAAGTCTATCTGTACGTCTGTCCTGTAAACTTTTCGTCAAAGATTTCTTGGGTTGTGTATGCAAATGATATTTGGTCTGAAGCATAATCATAGTGAGTTGTAGTGTGCCTCTCCTTTTCAGATCTTTCGTTCAGTGGGGGGCATCCTGTCCCATGGACACATTTTCTTTTATTTAATTTCGAACAGTTAGTTACCCTTTACTCCATAAATACACCTTTCTACACCTTTGCAAACTTAGTAGACTAAGGTCAGATAGCTCATGTAGGAGCCGTCTGATTAGGGTCTGCTCTGTTTGCTTATGATATAATATAGATTCTACAGCAATGGCCAAAAATCAATTCTGTATCCATGGATATGTTTCTACAGCAATGGCCAAAAAACAATTCTGTATCCATATGCTACTGTAACAGTGAGTCTAAATAATATTCATGATGTCATTATTTCTTATATGAATTTTCATGGAATCAAGGGATAAAGACTTTTCTATTTTCTAGTGATCTTGGCAGCATATAAATGGATAGTTGCCCGCCTACTGGTTGATAGTGCAGCCCGTCTACAGTCAGAACTGAGCAAGGGCAATGACAGTTTTTCTGCCAGGAACAACAGTCAGGTGTACTACTCCAGGTCTCTTGCCCTTGCTTACATCGAGGTGAGCATCTATTTGGAACAAGAATCTTTACCTGACCTTATTCAGCATTAACATAAAATACACAGCTGAAAAATATCTAATCTCATGAAGCTGTTACAGTTTGAGCTAGAAGAGCTATCATGCAATAGTTTGCTCTTATGGTTCAGTTTAACCCTTTACTCCATATGCCTTTTGATGCCTTTGCCCACAGAGTAGGAGCAGTCTGATCTGGGTCTGCTCTGTTTGCTTATTATATGATGTTATATAGATCTGATTGTACGGTTTATGCCATGGCTAAAAATTCATGTGTTCTGATGTAATAATACACAATTGCTAAATTCAATAAATTGATATTCATTATTTCTCACATACGTATTCATGAAGTAAAGGGTTAAGACAGATAATGTGAATACTGGTAGAGAATGTTGACAGTGAAATGAACTACAAGAATTACTTAACATGAACCGATTATTAGCCCATGCAATTTCAAATATTCAAAATCTTCTAAATCTTCATGTGACCCCACCAGGGCTTTGCCCCGAGACTCACAGGGGTGTGTGGGTGTGGTGTGGGTTGCAGGGGTGTCAGGATCTATACTACAGGCTACTTCATTATAAAAAGTTATTAAAAAAGTCTGTATTTACTTATTCAGCATTACATACTGGTAGAGAGGGTAGTTTTGGTGTCACAATATTTTAACCCTTTCTCTAAGTTTATTCCAAATTTCATTTACAACTGAATGTTCTTGGAAAAAATAGTTACAACGAAAAATGGGAGGTGGAATATTGTAGCCATCTTTCAAATTCCATTAGCAAACAGAGCAGACCCTGACCAGATGGCTCCTATAGGAGCCGTCTGATCTGGGTCTACTCTGTTTGCAAATGCATGAAAATGTGTTTATATGAGGGAAAAGGTTAAGTAAAATATATATTGTTATGTAACAGTTAAAACAACTTATGTTGCTTCTTTCTTCTCACAGCATACAGTTATTGATCGATTCTGGAGGATGATAATTGAAGGAAAAGATGGTGTTGAGGCATCTCAGCCAATCAAAATTGTCCTTACAAAACTGTGTTCACTCTTCGGTCTGTGGAGATTAGAAAAACACCTCACTACTATGTACCAAGGTAAGTGTCTGCTCTGTTATATTGTACAATAAAACCTTGCTTATCCGAATTCGTATTTACCCCTGCTCTTGATGCCAGTTCCTTAACCCATTTGCTCTCAGTGGATTCTTCCATGCTTATATATTGGATTAGTCCATTTTTTATCTAAGGGATGCCTGGCCTAAATTTTCAATTTCGTTTTGTTTTATATTGAAATTCCTATCAGCAAACAGTGTTGACTCTGATCAGACGCCATATTATGCGGCGTCTGATCAGAGTCAACACTGTTTGCCTATGTCCCATATATGGGATCGTTGGATCAAATGGGTTAATTACACATTGTTTTACTGCATTCTGAAGCATTTGCAGAAATGATAGGATAGAGAAGGATATGAAAAGTATTGAATATGGCTTGTAATGATAATAGTTCTCTATCTGTAGAATGATAACTGTTGTAAACTTCGTTGATTTTTATTCTAGGTGGGTATGTGACTGGATCCCAGCCACCTACACTCATTCAGGAGGCTATACTGACGTTGTGTGGTCAGCTGAAGGATGATGCAGTCTCTTTGGCCGATGCTATTGCCCCACCTGACTTCATCCTCAACTCACCAATCGGAATGTCTGATGGACAGGTATATAGTTTAAGGCTGTACCTGATAATCTGACTTTTTTTCCTCCTTTGCAAACAGAATAGATCCAGATCTGACGGCTTCTATAGGAAATGTCTGATAAGGATCAGCTTTGTTTGCTTATATGGTACAAATCTGATTCTCTACTGTTTGACATGTCAGTAAATTTTGTACTACAAGAATTGAACTAAATATTGATATTTAAATGTGTGGGGTTCAATATGAATATTCATCAGGTAAAGGGTTAATCTTAACCCGCTCCTTATATGAACGCCTTTTCATGCATCTGCAAACAAAGTAAACCCATATCAGACGGCTCCTATTGGAGCCGTCTGATATGGGTCTACTTTGGTTGCATCAGGGTCTGCTCTGTTTGCTAATGAAATTTGATAGATCTGTTTCTTTAGTTTCTAAAATGGCTACAGTGTTCCACCTTCCATTATATCTATTTTGTCCATGAATATTTGGTAGGCACTGAAATTCGGAATAAACATAGAAAAGGGAAAGGGTTAAGCAGACCATTGGCAAAATAATTATAATCCTTGTGATCAGTTTTGATCCTGATGAGAATCCAGTTAGCTTGACATTTCATTCGGATCTAAGCTGTATGATAGATTGGTCTTGAAAGAGATGGAGATAAATCTCCTCTAAAAATTAAGTCAGAAGTCTGTTCTATAGTCTGCACTGCAAACAGAAAATGTTTTGTGCAATTCAGATTATATTTAGATTGAATGAAATTTAGAAGCAAAATGGAAACTTTTAACCCTTTCCTTCATAGAAGAGTAGACCCTGGTCAGATGGCTCCTATAGGGATCTGCTGTGTTGTTTCGAAAATGGCTACAATGTACCACCATTCATATTTCATTATAACTATTTTGTCCATGAATATTCGGTAAGTATTGTAATTTTGTATGAATATAGAAATGGAAAGCGTTTATACAACTTTACAGGTTTTACTGTCACATTCTTCGACAGGGTGACACTTTGAGATCTTTTCTCAGCGTCCATCTGGGTGTCCATCAAGCTTTTTGCATCACACTTCTCCTGGGAGGTGACACATGCATTCCTTCAAAAGCTGGGTTTTTTTTAAATTTAACCCTTTCCTTCATAAAAACGTACTTTCATGCATTTGCATAGGAGCCATCTGATCAAGGTCTGCTGTTTGCTTTTGATATGATATGGATCAGTTTTCTACAGTTTTTGTTAAAGCAAAAAATTCCCTTGAAGAGTTTACATTATAAAAACTTAACTAATAAATATTCATGTTGCCATTATTTCTTACATGGATACTCAACAGGGAAAGGGTTAATTAACACATATATACCCACTCCAATTGTTATGCCCCTGTTGATGATAGTCAGGGGCATTATGTTTTGCACCTGTCCGTCAGTCAGTCTGTCCGTCGGTCTGTATGTCACACTTTTTACATGCAGTTGGTTATCACAGTTTTTTCATTGTCTTATATATCTCACTAACCACTTTAGCTATTGACATGGAATTGCATATATACATTAAACACCATCCATACTTTATTTCGCACCCAGCCCATGGTGCCCGCAAGCCCAAGGTCAAGGTCAAATGACTTAGGAATTTTATGTGCAGCCAGGCAAGCACCACCACGGGGGCATCGCTGTCTTACAGACACAATTTTCTAGTTTATTAAAAAAATGGGAGTATATTGCTTTTCACATGACATCTCGTCCATATGTTGTACAGGTTGTCCGGCAGTCTCTGCACCAAATTGTTTCCAATCATTACTCTTGTTCATTGTCACATGCATCCAAGTTAATTGTTGTTCAAGTTTAAAGGACTAGATTTTTTAAGTATGAAGATAACTAGCTCAATCAGACACCATCACCATTAAGTGTAAATACCTGAAAAATATGAGCCCTTGAAAGTGTTTGAGCATGCTAATGATATGTGATTGACATGAATATTTTTTCTGGATAGATTTACAAGAACCTGTATGGGGCCATGCTGCAGGGAAACAAGGCCCTGGAGAGAGCAGACTGGTGGAGGGAGTTTGTTGACAAGCCTGTTGTTGGTGCCCTCAAAAAGTCCAAACTGTGATAAAGAGAGAGCACTCTGGGACTAGTCAGTGATGTAACACACAAGTGACCTCAGGACAAGGGTGTGATACTTTTTGAAATATAGAAGAATCTGTCTATAGCAACCATACAGTGAATAAATATGAAGGTCGATAACAGCAGGTGGTTGCTTAACCCTTTCCCTCATGTAAACGTGTTTTCACGCATTTGCAAACAGAGTAGACCCAGATCAGATGGCTCCTAGAGGAGCCGTCTGATCAGGGTCTGCTCTGTTTGCTAATATAATTTGATAGATCTGTTTCTTTGCTTTCTAAAATGGCTATAATGTATCACCTTCTATATTTCATTCAAACTGTTTTAGGGTTAATACAGGATAAAATTAATGCTTAACCCTTTCCCTCATATAAACGTGTTTTCATGCATCTTCAAACAGAGTAGACCCAGATCTGATCAGGGTCTGCTCTGTTTGCTAATGGAATTTGAGAGATCTGTTTCTATACTTTCTAAAATGGCTACAATGTTCCATCGTCCATATATCATTATAACTAATTTGTGTATGAATATCCAGTAGGTATTGAAATTTGTAATAAACATAGAACAGGGAAAGGGATAAAGCACCTACCTGTCCTAAAACCCCAGAAATTGACTAAATTTTAATGGTTGTTGTAGATAGGGTTTACTATGAATGTACTTTTCTTTATCAAAACCGGCACCAATAACCCATTACCTCATAGGCAATTTTTAGATCCAACCTATTTGAATAAATCTACCAAAAAGTAGCATGAACTAGAGAAAAGGAAAATTTTAGAATTTTGTAGTTTGAAACCATTGTGATAAAGCATTTGCTCCGATAAGGGCAAATGCTCTATTTATCACAATGGTTTCAACAAGTTAATTTTGCAGAGGCGTCAAAAGGCGTCAATATGAGGGAATGGGATAAGGATCTAATTAACTTTGAAATACTGGTGATCAGATTTGGTGTTATGGGGGTTGAACTTGAAACAGGATCAAATTGGAATAACAATAAAGCCTCACTAATACAACCACATAATTTATTAACATAGAGGAGTCTGTAAAAACAGATGGTTGCTTAATGCAGGGCAGAAGTAATGCAGAATGCTCCTATAGGAGCTTTCTGCTTAACTTGTGTCCTGTATTAAGCTACCACCTGCTTTTAAGTCCAGAATTATTCTTCCTTTAAGTTGTTGTATTATGGAGACTTTACTGTATTAGGGTATAAAAGTCACCTTTCAATTGGAATTTAATTTTCTTATGCATCAGGTTTGAAATTTACCTCAGAAATTACAGCAAAAAAGTGTATTTATTGATTTATCAAAAGACATTAATAGATTGTGTAAGTATAAAAGTGCTACAGAAATCAAATATTTATATACAATGTTAATTAACTAAATGCCTAGGTCCTGGTTGAAATATTTAGAGAAACATTTATAGGTTGGGTTGGCAGAGACTTAAGTTACAAATATACAGAATGCTAATGGCCCAAGTATGATAAGTTGAACTTTGATATCTCAAACTTCAAGGGACTGTACAAATTAGTTCGAGATAACAGAAGTTATTAGAAGTTTCTAATCTGAACAATTTCTTGAGTTCACAGCTTAATACAGGCCTAAAGTAATGCTGATAGTTCCTGCAGGAGCTTCCAGCATTACTTTAGACCTGTATTAAGCTGTCACATGTGTCTTTAGATATCTGTAGCGATACATTTAAGAGCAGTTCTGCATTGCACTGAACTTTTTCTAGTTTTCCGAGGTTCAAGATATCGAAGTTCAACTGTATATGCTTTTTGATGCCTTTTCAAAACAGAGTAGACCCAGATCTGATGGCTTTAGTATGAGCCGTCTGATCAGGGTCTGCTCTGTTTGCTTATGAAATAATATAGAGCGATTCTGGTTTCTGCCATGGCCAAAAGTTAGTGTTCATATGTCATTGTAAGAATTAAGCTACAGATGTCATTTACTTCTTTTTACATAAAAAATCATGGGGTAATGAACTTAACAAAATGAAAGAAACCTAGAGTATACAGTACGAAATTACATGTACATGTGTCCATTACATTGTAGAATGTCTCTGATGGGACCACATAACAGAGGTCCAGAGAAGATCCATAAACATTTTCAAGAATAACTTCTTTATTTCTCCACTAATCCCTATCTTGTGAATCTTCAGAATCATGGCTTAACCCTTTCCCTCATGTAGACACCTTTTCACACATTCGCAAACAGAGTAGACCCAGATCCTACAGGAGTCGTCTGATCAAGGTCTGCTCTATTTGCTAATGGAATTTGATAGATCTTTACTTACTAAAATGGCTACAATATCCCCACCTTCCATATTTCATTATAACTATTTTGCCCATAAATATTCAGTAAGTATTACAATTTGGAATACATGTAAATATAGAACAGGGAAAGGGTTGAAGAATTAAAATGACCACATTATATTGACATTCCTTTGGCTTCATAACTTCACAGATTTCCATGCATGCAAGTGTACCAGTGTCCATTTTGGTATTTAAGATTGATACTGTAACCAGGTTGTGTAGACATTTCATGAATATGATGCTAAAAATCAATAAAATAATGAAATTATACAAACTTGGTCTTTGTTTTTATCAAAACCTAATATAGTATCCCTCTAAACCAGAACTTTAATAAAAAACAATTTAGGTCTTTTTAGCTTACCAGAGCACAAAGTGCTCAGGGTGAGCTTTTGTGATCGCCTGATTTCCTTCAGCGTGCGTCATCAGTTGTCAACAATTTGAACCTTTAAAAATCTTCTCCTCTGAATCTACAGGGTTCTCAGCTTTCATCTTTGGCACATAGCATCATCTGTAGGTCCTCTACAAAAGTTATATAAATTATGTCCTTGGGGTCAAAAGTGGCCCCCGCCCTAGGGGTACATTGTTTTCTAAAGAAACATATAGTGAAAACTTTGGCACATAGCATCATGTTCAGGTCCTCTACAAAAGTTATATAAATTATGCCCCTTGGGTCAAAATTGGCCCCGCCCCAGGGGTGGACAGTTTTCAATAGAAACATATATGGAAAACTTTGAAAATCTTCTCCTCTGAAACTGAAAGGTTCTCAGCTTTCATATTTGGCACATAGCATCATGTTCAGGTCCTCTACAAAAGTTATATAAATTATGCCTCTTGGGTCAAAATTGGCCCCGCCCAAGGGGTGGTCAGTTTTCAATAGAAACATATAGTAAAACTTTGAATATCTTCTTCTCTGAAACTTGAAGGTTCTCAGCTTTCATATTTGGCACATGACATCATGTTCAGGTCCTCTACAAAAGTTATATAAATTATGCCCCTGGGGTCTATTGTCCTCGCCCCAGGGGTAGCCAGTTTTCAATAGAAACAGTGAAAATGTTGAAAATCTTCTCCTGAATCTACAGGCTTCTCAGCTTTCATATTTGGCACATAGCATCATGTTCAGGTCCTCTACAAAAATTATATAAATTATGGCCCTGGGGTTAAAATTGGCCCCACCCCAGGGGTGGTCAGTTTTGTATAGAAACATATAGTGAAAACTTTGAAAATCTTCTCTTCTGAAACTGGAAAGTTTTCAGCTTTCATATTTGGCACATAGCATCATGTTCAGGTCCTCTACAAAAGTTATATAAATTGTGCCCTTTGGGTCAAAATTGGCCCCGCCCCAGGGCCGGCTAGTTTTCTATAGAAACATATTGTGAAAACTTTGAAAATCTTCTCCTCTGATTGTCTGGTGAGAGCTTCAGGGCCATTCTGGCCCTCTTGTTTGGCAAGTTGCAGCTTAATGCAGGTTGAAAGTCATGCAGACAGCTCCTTTCAACCTGCATTAACCCATTCCCTCATATTAACGCCTTTTGACGCCTCTGCAAAAGTATCCTGTTGAAACCATTGTGATAAATAGGGCATTTGCTCTTATAGGAGCAAATGCTCCATTTATAACAATGGTTTTAAACTACAAAAATTTAAACAAGAGGGCCAGAATGGCCCTGAAGCGCTCACCAGACAATCAGAGGAGAAGATTTTCAAAGTTTTCACTATGTTTCTATAGAAAACTAGCCTGCCCTGGGGCGGTGCTAATTTTGACCGAAGAGGCACAATTTATATAACTTTTGTAGAGGACCTGAACATGATACTATGTGCCAAATATGAAAGCTGAGAAGCTTCCAGTTTCAGACGAGAAGATTTTTAAAGTTTTCACTATATGTTTCTATTGAAAACTGGCTACCCCTGGGGCGGGCCAATTTTCACCCCAGGGCCATAATTTATATAACTTTTGTAGAAGACCTGAACATGATGCTATGTGCAAAATATGAAAGCTAAGAACCTTCCAGTTTCAGAGAAGAAGATATTCAAAGATTTTACTATTTGTTTCTATTTAAAACTGCCCACCCCTGGGGCGGGGCCAATTTTGACCCCAGGGGCAATAATTTATATAACTTTTGTAGAGGACCTGAACATGATGCTATGTGTCAAATATGAAAGTCGAGAGCATTCCAGTTTCAGAGAAGAAGATTTTCAAAGATTTCACTATTTGTTTCTATTGAAAACAAGGCACTCCTGGGGCGGGGCCAATTTTGACCCCAGGGCTATAATTTATATAAATTTTGAAGAGGACCTGAATATGATACTCTGTGCCAAATATGAAAGCTGAGAGACTTCCAGTTTCAGAGAAGAAGATTTTCAAAGATTTCACTATTTGTTTCTATTGAAAACTACCTAACCCTGGGGCGGGGCCAATTTTGACCCCAGGGGCATAGTTTATATAACTTTTGTAGAGGACCTGAACATGATGCTATGTGCCAAATATGAAAGCTGAGAACCTTCTGGTTTAAGAGGAGAAGATTTTCAAAGTTTTACTATATGTTTCTATTGAAAACAAGGCACCCCTGGGGCGGGCCAATTTTGACCCCAGGGGCATAATTTATATAACTTTTGTAGAGGACCTAAAGATGATACTATGTGCCAAAGATGAAAGATGAGAAACCTGTAGATTCAGAGGAGAAGATTTTTAAAGGTTCAAATTGTTGACGACGGACGACAAACGACGAATGACGCACGCCGACGGACAACGGGCGATCACAAAAGCTCACACTGAGCACAAAGTGCTCTGGTGAGCTAAAAATTTCCTTTTCTCTAGTTAATGCTCCTTTTTGGTAGATTTATTCAAAGGGGTTGAATCTAAAAATAGCAAATGAGGGAATGGGTTAAGTTGCCAGCTGTCTGAAAAACCAGCACTGATACTCTATCTAATGTTTATGTCAGGTTTAGAGGGGATTTACTGTATTAGATAAAAGTAATTAACCCTTTCCTCCATAGGCTATTTTTAGACCCAACCTCTTTGAATGAATCTACCAAAAAGGGGCATTTACTAGAGAAAAGGAAAATGTTATAATTGTGTAGTATGGAGCAAATGCTCTATTTATCATAATGGTTTCAAGAAGTGACTATTACAGAGGCATAGAAAGGCGTATTTATGGAGGAAAGGGTTAATGAAGAAACAATATAAATTAACACATTCCTTCATATTGACACCTCTGTAAAAGTCACTTTTTGAAACCATTCTAATAGAGCATTAATTTTGCTCGATTGGAGCAAATGCTCTATTTACCACAATGGTTTCAAAACTACACAAATTTGAAAAGTTTCCTTTTCTTAAATGCTCCTTTCCAGTATATTTAAAGATCTTGGGTCTGAAGATAGCATATGAGGGAATGGGTTAATAATAAAAATTTGATCAAGCAATGCACTTTAATATAGTTTGCATTCCCTTCCTGTTTACTGGTGAAAACAAGAAGGAAATATAAATTTTCACTGTCTGTTCCTCTGTCAGTCTGTCCATCACATTAGTTTTCCAAACTTCTAAGGTTTCCTTTAGATGTGAAACTGAAACTTGCTGCAAAGCAACTTTAGCCAAATTTGACTTGTTGCTGTTGACAGACTTTTTAGCTCACCAGAGCACTTTTGTGCTCAGGGTGAGCTTTTGTGATCGCCTGATGTCCGTCGTCGTCAGGCGTCAACAATTTCAACCTTTAAAAATCTTCTCCTCTGAATCTACAAGGTTCTCAGTTTTCATCTTTGGTACATAGCATCATCTGTAGGTCCTCTACAAAAGTTATATAAATTATGCCCCTGGGGTCAAAATTGGCCCGCCCCAGGTGTGTTCAGTTTTCAATAGAAACATATAGTGAAAACTGAAACTAGAAGGTTCTCAGCTTTCTTATTTGGCACATAGCTTCAACTTCAGGTCTTCTACATAAGTTATATAAATTATGCCCCTAGGGTCAAAATTGGTCCCACCCCAGGGATTGCCAGTTTTTTGTAGCGGACTGCTTAAACAACCCATGGGATCACTAGCTATGCATAGGAAAAACTTTAAAAACCTTCTTGTCAAAAACTAAATGTCCCAGAGTTTAGATATTTGTTGTATAGATTTACTTAGCATACCATTATGAGTTTTGTTAATATCATAGTTCTGAGGTTAAAATTGGCCCTGCCCCGTGTATATAGACTTCTTCACATCAGAAATAAGTTTAAAAGTTCCCCCTTAAACCAGACTGAGACTAGCCAGTGTGAGTGCTGATGTAATCACCCTTAGCTTGATCAGTAGAGTAGAAATTGTGTTTAGACAAATAACACACACTCATTTTAGATTGAGAAAACTATTTGGATAATTCTCAAAATGCAGAAAGCTCTTAAAGCTTTTTTCATAGCTCTTAAAGCTTTTTTCATACCTATGCCTTGCATTAAGCTGCCAGCTATCAATATAGCGCCTAGCAGTGTATCTGTTGTGAAGTTAGCTTAATACAAGTTCCAGTATTCTATGCACTACCCATTCTTTCAGTACTCAGTGATGTTATCTGCTTCAGAATTGTTGTCTGCTTGTTTAAGTTTGTTCACACTGTTTTTAATACATATCAATCATACAATTAACTCTCTTGTACAAACCACATATGAAGTTACATATAATGTGTCAGATCAGAATCCAAACTTGGTGCTAAATTCAGTCAAGTCTTGCTCAGCAGTCACAGATAGGGTTATAACACTGAGATTCTGTCATCTCAGTGAAATAATAAAGTGAAAACTTTGAAAATCTTCTCTGAATCTACAGGGTTCTCAGCTTTCATATTTGGCACATAGCGCCATGTTTCTGTCCTCTACAAAAGTTATATAAATTATGCCCCTGGAGTCAAAATTGGCCCCGCCCCAAGGGTGGTCAGTTTTCAATAGAAACATATAGTGAAAACTTTGAAAATCTACTCCTGAAGCTGGAATGTTCTTATATTTCATATTTGGCACATAGCATCATGTTCAGGTCCTCTACAAAAGTTATATAAATTATGCCCCTGGGGTCAAATTGGCACCACCCCAGGGTGGTCAGTTTTCAATAGAAACATATAGTGAAAACTTTGAAAATATTTTCCTCTGATTGTCTGGTGAGTGATGTCAGGGCCAATCTGGCCCTCTTGTTAACTAAAACATTGTGCCTATTCAAAATTAGTTTTCCAGACAATTTGTTTTTCATTTTCCTTTCATATATTGAGCTGAAACTTTTCTTGTTGGTAACTACAGATCAAGCCGACTTGTTGCAGTTAACTCTTTGCATGCTAAGTAATTTTTCGTCTGCAACAATTGTCCTCTGCTTCAATTCTAAAAATAAACTTTCTCTCATTTCTTTGCAAAAATATGGTCAAAGTGACAAACAGCATTATGCGGCGTCTCATCTGGATCCAAACTGTTTGCATAGGTAATCACAGTTTCGCCGCTAGCTTGCAAAGAGTTAATCCACTTCTGCAGGAGTTATATACTTTCCTCAAAATTAAATATTGTTTTAGTAGTACATTCTGATATTGAAATAAAAGCTGCAGTGGAGCTTTCTTATGGATACCTATAAATCAGGTTTGAGTTTGGCTAGGTTTATCAACTTTACAAGTGATTGCCCTTAGTTGAAAATCAGTTCTCCAGATTTTTTTTCACCACAATGCTTTCATATCTCAAACTGAAATTTGATAAAAAGCTTACTAGTGGCAGTTACAGATCATGTTTTACATTGGTCATGGTTGACTTACTAAAACATTGTTTGAGCCAGTAGAGGACATGTATTGCCTCTGCAATACTCAGCATTGTTGGTCCGATTTAACCCTTTCCCTCAGCCACTACACTCCTCCCCACTTTATTTAGGCAGCCCCGCATTTGCAGAGTAGACCCAGATCAGATGGCTCCTATAGTAGCCGTCTGATCAGGGTCTGCTCTGTTTGCTTTTAACTGCTGTTTGCAGTTTCATTAAAGCAAAAAAAATCCTTGAAAAGTTTACATTATAAAATTTGAACTAATAAATATTCATGTTGTCATTATTTCTTACATGAATACTGAACAGGGAAAGGGTTGATAACCGACATCCCAGAAATACAGCGTATTACACTGTTTATAATATAGCCCATGTTCAGATGGTATGTGTTATATATGGTGTGCTTGTCTGCACACATGCAGTGGCCTGTAAAGTTGTTTGCTCTCTAGCTTGAGAAGCATTGACCAATCTTCACCAAACTTGGATATACGATCTATGGGCATAATACAGAGGTCCAGAATAGATGCATAAATTAAAAATATTTTCAAGAATAACTTCTTTATTTCTCCACCAAATCCTATATTGTGACGACCCTTTAGTGGTCACAACATAGGGTTTGGTGGAGAAATGATCATTTTATTATGAGTATGCACCTTTATCTGTAGCTCTGAATAAATACTGTAGTCAAGTTAAATATATTATACCACAAGCAAACAGAACAGACCCTGATCAGACGGCTCCTATAGGAGCGGTCTGATCTGGGTCTTCTCTGTTTGCAAATGTGTGAAAACATGTTTATATGAGGGAAAGGGTTAAATAAGAAGTTAAATCACCTCAGTCACTTTGTTAACCCTTTACTCCATGAATATTCATGTAAGAAACAATGACGTCATTAATATTAAATTATTTTGTATAATATCGCTTGAGCACATGTAGTTTTGGCCATGGCAGAAAATGTAGAGGGTCTACTCTGTCTGCTTATGACATCATATAGATCTGATTCTACACCCACTGCCTTGGTTAAATATTCCTGTGTTCATGTTATTACGCATGATGTCATTACTTCTTACATGAATATTCATGGAGTAAAGGGTTAAAACATTCAATCTTGAGGGTGTGGTGAAAATGGTTGGAAAGCATTTTTGTACAAATTTCGTTTGTACTTTTCAGCCGTTATCAAAGATATAACATGTACCATTCAGCAGAAGGAAATTTTAAGCAAAGAAAACCATAAAACCAAGCATATATAATGATTACTCTTTATCTTTATTCCCTTTTGTTTTTAATATTAACTCTTTACTCCATGAATATTCATGCCAGAAATAATGACTACAAATATCAGTTAGGTGAATTTTTCCAAAGAATGAACAAGATATTACTATGTTATTACACAAACGACAGACGCTGCTCAAAGTTATTACACAAACGACAGACGCTGCTCAGACAGCTCCTACTGGAGTTATCTGATCTGAGTCTACTCTGTCTGCAAAGGTGCCAAAAAAGGCATCTCTATGGAGTAAAGGGTTAACGCTTACAGACATACATGTATATGTTAGTTGTAACATTTTACAATACATACACCTAGTTTTGAATTACAGTAAAACCTCTCTATAACAGCCACTAAATTACATCAAGTATTTTGTGTTAAATGCAGGTGGCTGCTTAAAGCAAGGTGAAAGTAATACAGAACACTCCTATAGGAGCGTTCTGTTTTACTATCACCTTGCTTTAAAGATGATTTCTACAGTTTGTTTCCTTCCAAGAATTTTTTTTTATTTTTTTATATTTTGTTGTTTAAAGTATGCTGATTTCAAATAAAAAAAAAAGAGGGGGTTACAGACTTTATTTTTGAGTAATTACAATGAAATAAACATCAGTGTGATTCCTGCCTTTTACATAAAGGACAGTACAAAAAGCATGACATCGGTGATATTTTTGTAAATTTCTAAAAAACTTATCCAAGAATTCTTTTTCAAAATTTCACATTTTGTGCTTTATAGTACCCTTAACATGAAATCAAAAAGAAATATGTGGGTTGCAGGCTTCGTTTTTAAGGGCTTTGTTGTGATAACCACGTCTTGATTCCATTGTGATAAATAGAGCATTTGCTCCTATAGGAGCGAATGCTCTATTTATCACAATGGTTTCAAACTACAAAATTCTAAAATTTTCCTTTTCTCTAGTAAATGCTCCTTTTGGGTAAATTCTTTCAAAGAGGTTGGGTCTAAAAATAGCTTATGGAGGAAGGGTTAATAAATATTGATGATAGGGAAAGAGTTCAACCATCATAAAGTCCTTATTTCAAGCATCATTTTCCATTGTACATCCATAAAGCCTACACGAAAGAAAAACATAAACCATACATAGATATAATGTTCATATACATGTAGTTATAATCCTTTAGTGAATTTCTGACAACCATAGCAAATGATTTTGGACCAAGATGATATGCTATTTAAGTTTGTATCTTATCCAGATTGAATTGAGCTAACAAAAAATAACCCTTTCCCTCATGAATATAAACATATTTTCATGCATTTGCAAACAGAGTAGACCCAGATCAGACAGCTCCTACAGGAGTTGTCACATCAAGGTATGCTCTGTTTGCATTTGACATAATATAAATCTGATTCTATATTTCTTGTCAATGCAACAACATCCCTTGAAAACTTTACATTGTAAAATTTCGGCTAATAAATATTCATGAATGATATCAGTATTTCTTACAGGAATATTGAACAGGGGGAGGGTTTAATGCAAGTTCTACTTTTGACGATCTGAGCAGATGACAATTCTTTTGTGACGCTTACTTAGCATGCTCATAGTAAACCCTTTACTCCACGAATACGCCTTTCTATGCCTCTGCAAACAGAGTAAACCCAGATCAGATGGTTCCTATAGGAGCAGTCTGATCAGGGTCTCTTCTGTTTGCTAATGGAATTTGATAGATCTGTTTGTTTAGCATTTTAAAATGGCTACAATATTCCAACTCCATATTTCATCATAACTATTATGTCCATGAATATTCAGTAGGTATTTGAAATTAGGAATAAATATTGAACAGGGAATGGGTTAAAACAACATTTGCCCAATAGCACTTCACTGTAAGAAACAAAATATCGTTTTGTCATGTTTCTCTGAGCAGCAATCATTCTGACCAATCAAACTACAGACTTGGTATCTGTATATTCTCCGCCTCCCTGTTGTTCAACAGTTCTTGGCCATGAAGACTCATTTGCATATTACATAAGTTTGAATAGCCAGTGTTTCAAGACGGCTTTGCGTTATTCATTTGTTGTTGCTGTTGGGTCTCCCCCGCCTGGGCTGTGAGAAGCTGGACACGTTTTCGTTGGTAATGTTGCCAGTGCAAGAGCTGCTGGTCATCTATGAACTTGGCACACTGCAGATTCACCAACTCCTTTCTGAAGTGCTCATACTGTAGTAGGTCCAAGAAATGGAGGGCCTGTGGGTACCTACGGAACAGAAGCCAAAACACTCAAGGCATTGATTCTTAGGTTTGAGAATCAATGTCTCAAACATGTGTGAGAATATTCTTTAGTTTTTTGCAACTGAGTAATTGATATAGAATTGAAACTTCATTGTTCATAGGCATGTTTGGGTATGTGTTTGGTTCTGCCGTTAGTGATGATGTTTTTGTAGTTGTTTTAAGAAGTAAAGCTACCATAAATGCACTTGTAGAATCTCCATCATTTTATCCTGAAGTAGAATCTCTTAATCCTTTCCTTCATATATAAATGTATTTTCATGCCTTTGCAATCAGAGTGGACCCAGATCAGACAGATCCTGTAGGAGCCATCTGATCAGGATCTGCTCTGTTAGCTCATATTATACATAGATCTGACTCCACAGTTTCCACCAGTACCAATATATAATGTACCAAGAAAGAGAGATAGAGGCAGAACAAAATACAATGTGTACATTATTCAGCTAATAAATATTCATATTTTGTACATGAATATTTAAACCTTTACCTCATGAATATTCATGGAGGAAATAACAACATCATGAATATTTATTATCTGAAGTTTTATAACGGTGTTTGAGTACATTAACGTTTGGCCATGATTATTTGGCTATACATGTACCAGAATTCCAAACTCGCCTTTCACAGATTAGATGGCTCCTGTTGGACCTGTCTGATTAGAGTCTGCTCTGTTTGCTTATGAAATTATAAAAAATCTGACTGTACAATTTCTACCAATACCAAACAATCATGTGTCCATGTGTCATTGTAAAAAATCAGCTAGTAAGTATTTATAATGTCATAAGTTCTGACATGAAATTCAACAGGGAAGGTTTAAACCCTGATCAGAGACACTACAAGACTGCATAGATTTAGTATTCCAGAACTAGTCTGCTTTAACCCTTTACTCCATAAATACGCTATTCTAAGCCTTTGCACACATAGTTGGCCCAAACCAGATGACTCCTGCAAGAGTTGTTTGATCAGGGTCTGCCATGATAGATTATTATAAGAGTCTACAGTTTCTGCCCTGGCCAAAAATTCTTGTGTCCATGTGCGATTATTTCATGATGTCATTTTTCCTTACATGAATATTCATGGAGTAAAGGGTTAAAACATCCATTAGGGTCAACACGCACATATCTAAAATGACACTCACTTGAGATATCTAGCATATTTCGGTTCTTTCCAGTATTGTAGATACTTTAGGTAGTGGATGAATTCCTGTTTCTTGAAGTAATCTCTCTGCGCTAAAACTTGAAACAAAATGTCGAATTGTTAGATACATTGTATGAACAATGCCTAAAAACAATTACAATGGACTATGCCAATTTACTGGAAAATATATAGTACAAATATCTTAAAACATCTACATGTGTTAATAATGAAATGCATAAATCTGAATTCACAATAGCTTGTGCAGACTTTCAATAATGATACAATATCTTTCACCTATCATGTAAAATGTTCAGACAATCATACTCAAATTAATAAATACACCAAACAGCACCTATAGGAGCGGTCTGATTTGGATCTGATCTGTTTGCTTTTGATAGATTGGATTCTAGTTTCTGTCATAATAAAAAATATTGTTTATTCATAATGCAAATTACAGCTAATTAATATTCAATATTAGCGTGAATATTATGTCCAGAGTAAAGGAATTTAAATACAGCAGCTACTGAATAGTCATCAACAAAATAGTTTTAATGAAATATTAAAGGTGGAACATTGTAGCCATTTTTGAAACTAAAGAAACAGAACTATCAAATTCCACCAGCAAACAGAGCATTCCTATAGGAGCCATCTTCCCTGGTCTTTTCTGTTTGCAAATAAATGTTTGAAAACATGTTTATATGAAGGAAAGGGTTAAACTGCCATACATTTATTGAACAGAGAAGTCTAAAAAAATAAAAAGCAGGTGGTTGCTTAATGCAGAGTAAAAGTAATGCAGAAAGTTCCTATATAGGAGCTTTCTATTTACTGTTGTCCTGCATTAAACTACCACCTGCCATACAGACCCATAACAGGCTCTGCTGTATATATATATATGTATGTGTATTATATAGCAGAAAAAAACCCCAAGTATGATGAACAATACTTACAGTTCAGATAATTTGGGTTCGCAAGGCATTGTACAAACTCCAATTCTGTCTGAAATCTCAACTTAGCCATCTCATCAGTTTCTGAAAATCACACAAAAGCAATTAATTAACATATTCTTGTTGACAGTCAGCTTCTGCATGTACAGTGTAAGAAGTGGGTGTTTGTTCCTTCTATCAAGTTTAACCATTTCTCTGTTTTATATTCATTAAAGAAATATTGTTATGAATATTAATAAGCAAAATATTTTAGTGTAACAGGACTGGTGAAAAACATGCAGCCTGACTGGGGCTCTAACACAGGACCCCTCACTTACAGGAAGAGTGCTCTACCTACTGAGCTATCTGAACAGCTTACTGTTTTTCACCCAGTACCTGTAACCTGGCCTGTTACACTACACCCCCTTCTCCCCCTGAGATTTTCGCTGAATCTGCACAAAAAATCATCATCATGGACATGCACACAGTCCAATTTTCAAGTTGGGCGCCAACTGTAACAGGACTGTTGAAAAACATGTAGCCAGACCGGGGCTGGAACCCTGGACCCCTCACTTACTGGGTGAGTGCTCTACCGACTGAGCTATCTGAACCGCTTACTGTTTTTCACCCAGAACCTGTACCCGGCCTGGTACAAAAGCATTATCATAATATTAACACAGTTTCGAGAGAGAGAAAAAAAAATGTGCACTTCACTTTTTTACAGCATTTAACAAAACAAAATTATTAACTGTGGCAGGAGTTGTCTGATCGGGGTCTACTCTGTTTGCAAATGCGCGAAAATGCGTTTAAATTATGAAGAAAAGGGTAAAAAAAAACCATCAAATTTTATTGGGTTTTATTACATGCAGTATAACACCAGAAGCTAAGAAACATGATGGCCATTGGGCCTAATATTAATTACATGTACAATTTTCCATACTCTGAGTCTTTGTCCATCACTATCTTGCTTTCAGTGAAACGGCAAAACGTGATTAAAATGAAAGATAAATACCTAGTAAGGTCGAACAGACCTGGGTCCGAAATGATACATATTAATATGAGGTTCTGTGGATGGTTTAAATAACACATACTGATATATATAATACTTTATATATTACAATAATTGTATGTATTATCATACCTGTATACACACTTTGTGGTATACGCGGTTGTGCCATTTTCACTTTTCGGGGAAACAAGAAAGAAAAAGAATGGTCTACGGGCTAGAGACGACTAATTTCGTATACGCTGCGAGTGATTACTTCCCCTGTCGGTAAACTGCTGGGGAGTATTGTCTTGTCTTATACAATTACATTCATTCTATTTTCTGAATTGTAAATATATTATCTGAAATCACCTTTACTGCATGTGTATATTTGTTGCTGTTTAACTTTAAATGCCGTGAACTAGTGAAGTGTGCGCGTTTTTTCTCTCTCAATAAAATTAGTTGATGCAAACCAATTCAAGAACGGATAACTCTGGGCGATCTTCAATTGATGGGTCTATCAACATGATTTTCTTGTCATTATTTCTTGCAGGAGATCCCCAGCAGTGCTAACCATGAAGAGGGGAATATCAGTGAAACCTGAAGTTTTTCAGGCTATGCAAAATGTTGACACAAAGCGACTTGAAGATTTTGAAATCACAGAACTTCGCCCTGTATTGCCATGCCTTGTGCGGACTGCTTTATGTGCACCCGTAGACAAAAGCCAATCATGGACAATAGCACGTAAAGATGTTCTAAAGATTCTCGCTGGCATTGATGATGTAAATAGTATCGTTGCGCTACTCTCTATAGACTTCCATGCTTTGGAACAGGACGTGAAAAAGGAACAGCAGTTGAGGTAATGAACCCCACCCCTCCCCTTCCCATTCCCTCCCCAATTACACACAAAAACAAACATTTGCATTTTTAAACAGATATAGTATAAAATTGACCCAGAATAGAATCAATTATTTAAAACATGGTTTAAAAATCAAAACTGAAGGAGTTGTCCTGAACCTACAGAAATACTTTCTTCCAGTTAAGATCAGTTCTGCGTCCAAGTCTGTATAAGGTTGGTTGTCCTCGGACTAAGCAGAGTGCAATGAGACAGCCATCATTCCAGTAGAGCATGGACAGGTAGCACTTTTGGACCCAGGTGCCTGAGCTTCAATTACCCACGGGTAGTGGGGTATTATTAACCTTTTCAACATTGGACTTTTATGCAGTCATTTGCATTTACAGTGTAGACCCAGTCTGGCCAGATCAGAATGCTCCTAGATGAGCCCTCTGATCAGGGTTTGCCCTGTTTGTCATTCAAAATCTTCCAGCATCCTTTGGCACATAGCATCATATTCAGGTCCTTTACAAAAGTTATGTATATATAAAATGCCTCTGGGGTCAAAATTGACCCCATCCCAGGGGTGGCCAGTTTTCAATAGAAACATATAGTGTAAACTTTGAAAATCTTCTTCTGAAACTGGTTCCAAGGTTCTCAGCTTTAACATTTGGCACATAGCTTCATGTTCAGATCCTCTACAAAAGTGTAGTGATTGGCCTATGTAAGGCATCTCCAACAGCCTTGCTGTTGGGTTAACCATTTAAAGACATGGTTAGAGTGTCGGACTAGTATCCCAGAGTTCAGGGATTCGAATCCCGGTAGAGGCCAATAACTTTTCCTCCCTTAGAATTACTTCATTGGCAACGAGGATACTTTGGTTTGTATGCGGGGATGCATGTAAAGTCTTAGGGGCATGCAGGTTTACAGGGCATGGGTATATGCCTGACTCCTAAAGGTTAAGGGGGAGGGGAGTGCAGTGATCAGACTATGTCAGGCATCTCCAACAGCTTTGCTGTTGGGTTAACCCTTTAGAGACATGGTTAGAGTGTCGGACTAGCATCCCAGAGGTCCAGGGTTCGAATCCAGGTAGAGGCCAGTAACTTTTCCTCTTTTAGAATTACTTCAAAAGTTATATAAATTATGCCCCTTGGGGTTAAATTGACCCCACCCAAGGGGTGGCCAGTTTTCTATATATAGAAACATATAGTGAAAACTTTGAGAATATTCTCCTCTGATTGCCTATTGAAGGATATCAGGGCCATGATGGCCCTCCTGTTTCTAGTAAATTCTCCTTTTCAGTAGACAGTAGACTTTTAATTCAAAGATATTAGATCTAAAATAACCTATGAAGTAATGGGCAAGCAGAGTAGACCCAGATCAGACAGTCCCTTTTAGAACCTGCTGATCAGGGTTTGTTCCACTTGCATGTGAAATTATATATATCTGATTCCACAGTTTCTGCCAGATCCAAACATTCCTATGTCCATATGCCATTACAAAATTCAGCTAATTAATATTCATGATGTCATGATATTTTACATCATTATCCTTGAGGTAAAGGATTAATATATCCACAGCAAGTAGTTGCAGATGTTCTACAAACATAACATTGACTTAGTAAGTATTATGACTTAGTAAGTATTCACATTTATTTTATGAATTTCCAAGACCTTTTTTTCTGTTGCAGACAAAAGATAGGAAGTTCACACACAGATAGTGTCCTGATTTCCCAGTTACAGAATGGACTGGCCCTGGAGTTTGAACACAGTGATCCAGCAAGAAGGATACGGCTTCTCCTCAGTGAAATCCTCTTCATTCTGTCACAGGTAAACTATCTACCATATTCACTGTATATATTAACGCTTTTCCTCATATAAACACTTTCTCACATGTTTGCAAACAGAGTAGACCCAGATCAGACGTGTAGGAGCTGTCTTGTCTGGGTCTGCTCTGCTTACTTATAGGATTATATAGATATGATCCTTCAGATTTTGACAAAGCAAAAAGTCTTTTAAAAAATTTACATGATAAAAATTAAGTTAATGAATATTTTCTTAAATGTTCATTAGGGAAAGGGTTAAATCACCCTGTACATGTACATGGAGTAGTCTAGGCACATGTATAAGACTGCTGCTTTGATATATTGCATGAAAATACACAAACCATGGTCCATGCTTATAAAACTTTTAGTTGAGTCGGAGTTTGTTCTCAAGTTTTTGATTGGTCAGATTTGAGCCTTTGGCTCAAATCTGACCAATCAAAAGCTTGAGAACTCAAATCTGACCAATTAAAAGCTTGAAACTTTGTTGACTTCCTTTGCCACTACTGTCATCAACTTTCAAGCAGTATTTGAATATATTTTTTGTGTTAAATTTAACCTGAAAGAGTTAAGAATTCAAAAATGCAAAATTATTTGTAAAGATAAACTTTTTAATCATTTCAGATCAGAGAGAACAAGACAGACTTTGCTCAGAAACAGTGGGAGTTATTTGAGAGTGAGGTGTACCTGGAAGAAGTTGCTGATGTTCTGTGCATAGCCCAGTCTGGTATGAATCTTCTTACCATTTGTGTGTATTGACAAGACTAAGCAGGTGGTTGCTTAATGCAGAGCAAAGGTAATACAGAAAGCTCCTAAGCCTCCTATAGGAGCTTTTTGCATTTCTTTTGACCTATATTAAGCTGCCATCTGCTTACTTTCATACAGATCCAGAATTAGACTTACATGTATTTTTAACCCTTCGCTTGCTATTCACGTCAATATACCTACCTGTAAATAGTGAAGACCCAGATGAGACAGCTCCTGCAGGAGCTTTCTCATCAGGGTCTGCACTATTTACAAGTTGATTGTGCAACCAGTGCACTCCACAGCAGTGATTGCACGGCGAAATACTTGTACACAGTGAGGATATGTGTAATTATACAACAGGACATGGGTAAAGAAGGAGAAATGTATTTTAAAATTCAGCAAGAGAAGGGTTAATGGTCGCTCAACCCTTTTTCTCACATTAAATGCCTTTTGATGCATTTGCAAACAGAGTAGATCCAGATCAGATGGCTCCTATAGGAACCGTCTGGTTAGGGTCTACTCTGTTTGCTTTTGATATGATATAGATCTGATTCGACAGTTTTTGTCAAAGTAAAAGATTTCCTTGAAAAGTTTACGGTATAAAAATCCAGTTAATAAATATTCATGTCATTATCTCTTACATGAATATTGAACAGGGAAAGGATTAAGACAGGCTTTACTGTGTTGACAAAATTAGGCAAGTAGTGTAGACACAGCTCAAAGTGCTCCTGAAGAAGGAGGGTCTATAGTACTTGTTACTCTGTTAGTTTCATTAACCCATCCTCCATAGGCTATTTTTAGACCTTTGAATAAATCTACTGAAAAGGGGCATTTACTGGAGGAAAGGAAAATTTTAGAATTTTGTAGTTTTGAATCCACTGTGATAAATAGAGCATTTGCTCCTATAGGAGCAAATACTCTATTTATCACTAGTTTCAAAAAGCGACTTTTACAGAGGCATAGAAAAGCGCATCGATGGAGGAAAGGGTTAAAATGATCAGAACAATGCCAGCTTTAATTATTCAGCCATGCAAACCAGTGAAGATTGGAGACTGAGTGTCTGTATATTTAGGGTTATTTTGACACACTATATCCCAGATCACATAAATTAACCTGTTCCCTGTTTAATATTCATGAAAAAAATGATAACATCATGAACATTAATTCGGGAAATTATTATTATTTTGATTTTAAAAGACATATGTACACCGGTTTTGTTGGTATTGGTAGAAACTGTTGAATCAGATCTACATGTATATTATATTCCATAAGCAAACAGAGCAGACCCTGATCAGACAGCTCCTATGGTAGCCATCTGATCTGGGTCTACTGTGTTTACATTAATATGAAGGAAAAGGTTAAGCAGATGTCACTGTGGTCTGCTTTAATTGTTTCTGTAGACTTTATCTTCATAGTGCCAACATGATTGGATGAGACCCTGAATTACTTGATCATTGAATTAGAACAGTTAGATCCTGATGAGACACTTTTAGTTATGATCTAAATGAATAGCATTTGGTTATACAGACCTTTGCATAACAGATACCGGTATTCAGATTTGAAAATCAGTGTTGTTAGAGTGTCATGGGACCCAGTTTTCATCAGCAGGTGCACTGACAGAAATTGCCGATGATATCTGAATCCAGTAGAATCTCAGAAGATGGTGATAGTGTTTGTCAAAACTGTTATATATAAGTTAGAAATTTAGTAGTGTTAAAAGAACTTATTATTTACACCCTTGTCACAGCAGATACAAGCTCTTGCATTTCTTTTCAACAACATGGTCAAATTATCAAACAGTTCAACTATTTGGATCCTGTCTGGTCTGTTTGGGAGCTTTATGGCATGCTTCAAAGATCCCAGAGATCCAGATAAGATGCATAAATTACCATGAAACATTTTCAAGAATAGCTTACTTTATTTCTCCACAAAACCCTATACTGTGGCCACTCTTTAGAATTGTCTCTTCGAGACAGTTCTAAAGAGTGGTCACAGTATAGGATTTGTTGGAGAAATGATGATTTTAGTATTTGGGTACGCACCTTTATCTTTAGTTCTGGATCCATAATTAAAATTTGTTTGAGTGACCATTGTAGAGAGGCTTTACTGTTCAACTGGTTCATTTAATCCTTTACTCCATATGTAACCTTTTAACACCTATGCAAACAGAGTAGATCAAGATCAGATGGCTCCGTCTGATCAGAGTCTGCTCTGTTAGCTTTATGGGGATGATATAAATCTGATTCTACAGTTTCTTCCATGGCAAACATTTCTTATGTTACTATGCCATTTTTAAAACCTCATCTAATTATGAAGAAAAATACATAATGCTGTTTTTAAATTTCTTATAGATAGCACCTCTTGTCTGAAGCTCTCATAGTAACTTTTGAATATTTTGATTAATACATGTACTTTTCAGAGTTGCCTAACTTGTTGACAATAAAGGAGGTGGCAGAGGCCCTCATGTTTGTGCCCAATGGTGCCTGGCTGTTGTGTAGACTGGTGGCCAACTCCCCAGATAGCTTCAGGGAAGGTGTGTAATAGTAATGATTTCCATGACTGATTTTAATCCATTACCCTATAGAAATGCCTTTTTACCAAATTTGCAAACAGAGTAGACCCAGATCATGTAGCTCCTACAGGAGCTGTCTAATCTAGGCCTATTCTGTTTACTTATGGAATTATAAAAATCTGATCCTGTAGGTTTTGTCTATTTAAAGCCAAACATTGCCTTTTTATTAAAAAAATTAATTTTATGAATATTCATGAAGTGACCAGTTTACATAAATATTCTTAAAGGAACAGGTTTAAGCATGTGAACCCTTTTGTCCATGAATAATCATGTAAGAAATAATAACATCATGAATATTAATCAGGGAAATTGTGACCACAAAGTTTTGAATATGGCATAAACTGTAGAATTAGATCACTATTATATGAGAAGCCAACAGAACAGACCTTGATCAGACTGCTGTTATGAGCAGTCTGATCTGGGTGACTGGGTCTACCCTGTTTGCAAAGGTTTAAAAAGGTGTACTGGGTATATATGGAGTAAAGGGGTAACTTCTTGTTCTATGACAAAATCTATGGTAACGTCTTTTATCTCCAAAGTTAGAGTATGTAATTGAGTTCTGCAGTATGGAAACCAGCTGTTGCACATTGTGAACAGTGCAGGCCCTGATCATTTGATTCACTGCATTGTAGCACTTTCACTTCATACAAACCCTTTTTCATGCCTTTGCAAACAGAGTAGATGCAGATCAGACAGCTCCTATAGTAGCAGTCTGATCAGGGTCTGCTCTGTTTGCATATTATTATTATTATTATTATTATTATACCACATTTATATAGCGCTCTTTTCACACGGGATATGTGCGTTCAAAAGCGCTGTACATGGATGAAATCAATAATCGGAACGAACCGCATGATTATCTATCCAGACAATGAAAGATTTACAATAGATTTACATATAGAATTATATTGATGTGATTCTGCAGTTTCTGCCAAGGAAAAAATCCCGAGTTCATGTATTAACCCTTTCCCTCATATTGACGACTCTGTAAAAATCACTTTGTGAAACCATTGTGATAAATAAAGCATTTGCTCCAATAGGAGAAAATGCTCTATTTATCACAATGGTTTCAAACTACAAGATTCTAAAAAATTTCCTTTTCTCTAGTTAATGCTCCTTTTCGGTAGATTTATTCAAAGAGGTTGTAACTAAAAATAGCCTATAAGGTAATGGGTTAAAGGGGGGTCATAACATAGAGTTTGGTGAAGAAATGAAGATTTTATTATTTGAAAAGGTACCTGTATCTGTTGCTCTGATATATCTATCTACCTATATCTACCAAGGAGCCTTCTATATGTTTTCAGTGTGTCATAGCCTTGTTTCCAAGGGAGAAAAGCAGGAAGAGGAGACTATGGCTGGCAGGAAGAGGATGGACCTGTTACAGATTATTTGTCAAATGGCACCAGCCGAGGCCCTTTTCATCAGATCCCTCTGTGTAGGAACACCCATAACCTTTTAATTTTCTATCTGACAAATATTTTTGAAAGAAATAACATCATGAATATTCATTAGATGAAATTTTATAATGACATGAACACAGGAAATTATGACCGTGGCAAAAACTGTAAAATCAGATTTATATACATGTACAGTAAACCCTCGTTATAGCGGCATTCGTTACAATGACACCCTCGTTATACCGGCAATATGCACTGAAACAAAATTACCGTTAACTCTCTGAAACATCCACTGAATAAATAGGTGCAATGCCAATAGCACAGGTGATTGCTTAATGCAGAACACAAGAAGCACAAAAAGCTCCCTAAGGGAGCTTTTTTGCTCGTGCTCCGCATTAAGCGTTCGCCTGTTGGTACTAGTTAAAAATTAGTCATGTGGTTCCATTCATATTTAAACTCGTTATAACAGCAACCTCGTTATACCAGCATAATGTCTGGAAACAAACACCTCCGTTTTAATGAGGGTTCACAGTAATTCCATAAGCAGATAGAATAGACCTTGATTGGACGCTTCCTACTTTGACCATCTCATTTGGGTCTAGTCTGTTTGGAGGAGTGTCAAAAGGTGTCTCTATCAAATAAAGGGTTAATGGTTAGCATGTTGTGTAATATTGACCCATTACCTCATATACTATTTTTAGACCAAATCTCTTTGAATTAATCTACCTAAAAGGAGCATTAACTACAGAAAAGGAGAATTTTAGAATTGCGTTGTTTTGAAACCATTGTGATAAATAGAGCATTTGCTCCCATGGAGCAAATGTTCTATTTATCACAATGGTTTCAAACAGTGACTTTTACAGAGACGTCAAAAGGTTTCTGTATGAGGGAATGGGTTAAACTCCACTGTCTTTGTCTTGAAACATAAGTTAATGAGTTTTGATCATGATGGGATGTCGAGTTAGGGTATCATCTGGATTCAAATTGCTTCCAGAGCAGGGCTCTAGAAATTTTCAAATCCCAACCGGTCCAGCCGAGAAACGGACATTAGCCACCCGGACATTTGCCCCACCAATTTTCGATGAGCGGACATTAGCCCCTCATTATATGTCCACTGGTAGTATGTTTGATTATGTGCCATTTGTCCCCTTATAGTTTGTTTGTAATAATATGACAGCATTAAATATCGAAATTTGTGAAAACTAATGACAGTTGACATTCGCGAAAACTAATGACATTTCAAGTCGGCATACGTGGCAGTTTTGAAGGCTTTGAAAGAGAAGCAAGGAAACTAGCTTACATAATTGGTAATTATCATTTAGCTTATGATGCATACGTATTTCTCATCAGATAAACGAAAGCCACTACTCAGAATTGTTTTTCTCTTCACTGACTTCAGTACAATAAATGGAGCTCTTTAAATGTGGAGGCTCGAAAATAGGTCAACCTTTAACTTGAAACAAGCACAGGAGACCGTCCCTATGAAGTATGAACCTGGACAGAAAAAAATGTATGAACACTAGATATAATTATAGTCTATATATCTCGTGATCATACATTTTTTTCTGCCCAGGTTCATCTTCATTGTGGCGGTCTCCCGTGGAATCATCCGGACATTTTGTTGACTTTTTGTTATGATTCTTCAAAGTAAATTGTGTTGCTGATGGATATCAAGTGAGTATTTGCTCATAAAAACCTGATACAAAAATTTTATGTGTCAGTGACATTTCAGCCTTGATTACAGATCTATTTCTTTAGATAAACATATCCTTCGCCGTTCGTTTTAAATACAAAAAAATAGAGTAGCTTAAATATACGGACTGTTACAGTAATTAAATAAACAAACATAATTAGGCGACATTTCATTAATTTACTAAGGACCGTTTGTTACCAGGTAAAAGGTAGGTACTTACGACATCAATGCCAATTACTGCATAAACAATTAGAACTGTTTGCGGCATAAGAAACTTTGGCATGCTACAGGCAAATCTATCATTACCTCTGGAATCCAGAGGTAATGATAGATTTGCCTGTAGCATGCCAAAGTTTACTATTTGTCAAATATAGGTATTTAATTTTACAGTAGAAGTAAGGCCAGTCAGTAAGCTAATCATCTTGATTTCTTTCTAAGCTCAATTTTTCTAAAGCTCAAAACATAAATACTTGAGTTGCAATTCAAAGAGCAATTCAAGTATTTATGTATTATATTAATTCCCTATTTTGGAATATTTTCTTCATTTTCTCAAAATTTAGAAAACATTTTTTTTGCTTTTAACCCTTTCTGTAATGAACATTTATGCATGAATTGATCACTTTAATGAATATTCATTAACTTTTAATTTTTATAAGGTAAACATTTAAAAGGAAATTGTTGGCTTGGACAAAAACTGCTGGATCTGGGGCCGTATTCCAGTAGCATCTTAAGTTCTCACTTAAGATAAGAAAAATCTTATTATTTTTCCCTTAGCTAAGATAAAAAAATTCTTAAAGTTAGGTTTGTATTCCAAAAGCTTCTTAAGAATATCTTAGCTAAGAAAATTCTTAAACTTAAAAAAATTCTTAAGAATTTTCTTATCCGGTTGTCAAGTGAATCAGGTTTTCCCTGTTCCAAAAATAGCAACGGAAGTAGGAACTTTCATGCGTACGCATATGGCGGCCGTTTAACTAAACTTTGTAATTTCCGATGTTTGTAGGCTAAAGAAATTGTTTTACGAAGTTCGTGCGATTTAAAGCTACGAGCGTTTCACTAAAACGTTCCTACGAAAGTGTCTTACGATCTTCGCAGGTACAAAATTCGTAACTTCTCTACACAACTGACGTAGATCCATAGCAATGTACGTAATGTCGCAGTAGCGGGCGTGACTGCATATTCACCGTGTAATATTTCCCATTGAAACGTTTATTTCTCACAGGATTTACTACTCGGCGGTACCGATTTCAGTCATGGAAATATTTATGAATGGTGTCTAAAATTGTTTAAGAACATTGACACTGATAATTAAGCAGTTATCCCGTGACGCAAGTTACATTTGATCATTACACACAGTTCACACGTATGTCACCGTGTGTACTAGAGCTACTTTCGGTTTGGACGATATCCCCCTGTATTGGGCTGTAAGACGGTAATCGTCACAAAATTAGCACGTCGTCTTAACAGCTCATTGGTGAGACTACCTTATACACAATCGAATCTACCTTTTCGTTTATAATTTCATAGGCAAACTGAGCAGACTGATCTGATAGCTCCTATAGAAGTCATCTGATGTGGGTCTTCTCTGTTTACAAAGGCATGAAAAGGCATTCATATGAAGGAAAGGGTTAACAAGTTTCATAGTATGCTAAAATTGTATTTACTTAGAAGATGTTGCTGTTTTTCAATGACAGCCAATATTGCAGGCTATTGCAATACATTTGAACAACGTAGCGTACAGTTGAACCTGTCTTAACCCTTTCCTTGTTTTATGTTTATTCCAAATTTCAGTACCTACTGAATATTCATGGACAAATTTGATTATATCTTGTATCGTACAATGTATAGGGATGATAAACTGTATATGTTTAAATCCAAAATAAAGTGTATTCTGATTCTGATACTGACAAAATAATTATAATGAAATATGGAAGGTTGAACATTGTTGCCATTTTAGAAGGTAATGAAACATCTATTAATTTCAGGTGGCAAACAGAGCAGACCCTGATCAGATGGCTCCTATAGGAGCTGTCTGATCTGGGTCTTCTCTGTTTGCAAATGCATTGAAAATACGTTTATATGAAAGAAAGGGTTAAGCAATGAACAGTTGAACCTGTCTTAAGCAGCCATTCATTTATTAAACATAGGAGTCTTAAAAAGCAGGTTGTTACATAATTGCAGGGCAAAAGTAATACAGTAAGCTCCTATAGGAGCTTTCTGCATTACTTTTGACCTGCATTAAGCTACCACCTGCCTTACAGACCCATAATTAGACCTCTTTTTGATGTAACCCTTTCCCTGTTTGATATTCATGCAAAGAACAATGACAGCATGAATATTCATTAGCTGAATTTTTATGATGGCATATGTATACAGCATATTTTAGCAAAGGCTGAAACTTTTTTTTCAGAATCAGATCTGTATTATACTATAAGCAATCAGAGCAGACCCTGATCAGAGGGATTGTATAGAAGCTGTCTGGTCTGGGTCTACTCTGTTTGTGTGAAAAGTTGTTTATATGAAGGAAAGGGCTAAGCCATAAATGTGACAAAATAAATCGAGGGCTTGGTGCAAAACTATTGTAACTCCTTTTCAATAGTTTTGCACCAAGCCCTCGAAATGCTGTAAGGAAAAGTCATTTGCCAATATTTGGTTAGGAAACAGTTCTATCAATGCCTTTTCTTGTCTACTTTCAGATCCAGAATTGCACAATGCCGGGTTTAGCAGTGGCACTGACAATGAATCTACATCTTGGCAGCCAATCACAGGCAGTAAAGACTGAAATGGACCATTCAGGAGCTGAGAATGAACAGACCAATGATCTTGTTCCTTTTGTTTGTGGTTTGTTGCTGGGAAACAACATTGATGTGAAAATCTGGTTCTCACAATTCATTAAGTGTGGTCAGAGGGTGAGATTTACTCCTTGTTTCAGAATATATGGCCATTTTTGTCTGCTCATTTTTTGCCAACTTGCCGTACATTGTAGAATTGCATCTATACCTGTACTATTATTTTAGCAAAGGAGAAAGAGCTTGATCAAATCAGATCTCTCTGCACAAAAGTGCATACAGTAAAACCTCTGTATAATGGCCACTAAATTATATCAAGTATGTTCTGTTTAAGGAAGGTGGCTGCTTAAAGCAAGGCGAAAGTAAAACAGAACACTCCTGTTTATATACATGTATTAATAGAACTTTGACACAGGAATTTTTTATCATGGCAAGAACTGTAGAATCATATCTATATTATATCATTAGCAAACAGAGCAGACCCTAATCAGATGGTTCCTACAGGAGCCATCTGATCTTGTTCTACTCTGTTTGCAAAGGCATAAGAAGATGGATCTAGGAGATTGGAACTGTCTGATCTGTGTCTACTCTGTTTGCAAATTTGTGAAACACATTTATATGAAGGAAAGGGTAACCCTTTCCCTCATGTAAAAGCTTTTTCACGCATTTGCAAACAGAGTAGACCCAGATCAGATGGCTCCTATAGGAGCCATCTGATCAGGGTCTGCTCTGTTTGCTTATGAAATTTGATAGATATGTTTCTTTACTGTCTAAAATGGCTGCAATGTTCTACCTTCAATATTTGATTATAACTATTTTGACCATGAATAATCAGTAGGTATTGAAATTTGTAATAAACATTGAACTGGGAAAGGGTTAATGGACAGTGTTGCCATTGTAACTTGTGTATGCAGTCAATTTGATAAGTGGTTGAATATGTCAATAGCTAGGTTACCAGTCAAGTTTTCTGTCTGCATTTGGTCTGATATTTCTTTGTCTTTTATTCAATTGAAGAAATTTGCCTTTTATTCAAATGAAGAAAATATTCTTGTGATACAGATTCTTGTGATATAGTTCGATAGTGAGTAAGCTATGGCAATATTAAAGTTTGCAGTGAAACTAACATCATATAAACTTGTGTCTACTGCTTAGTAAGCAGTATATAATATATCAAGTCAGCTGATTTGTTGGAAATGCATGGTCTCATCAGAGTGTATATAGTTACTGATAATAAAATGTTGATAAGAATGCTAATGAGTTAAAAACTTGAAATATTTAACCTTAGCAGAATGTAAGTGTAATCAACTTCTTCTGGTTGATATTAAAAATCTGTTGCATGGAGTTTTTATCCATTTAACCCTGTACTCCATGAATATTCATGAAAGAAATGATGACATCATAAATATTAATTAGATTAATTTTTATAATGGCATTTTGACTTATGGATTTTTTACCATTGCAGAAACTATAGAATCATATCTTTTGTTATTACATTAACAAACAGAGCAGACCCTGATCAGACAGCTCCAATAGGAGCCATCTGATCTAGGTCAAATCTGTTTGCAAAGACAGGCATATTTATGGCATAAAGGTTTAAAAAAGCAGTTACAATATTTTTTAGGCCATGAGATAGGTTTATGTTGGTAGAAAATTACATTACACATAAGTTCCTTGCCTTCTGCATTATTTTCATTTGCATTAAGCAGCCAACTGCTCTTATAGACTCCCATGCTTATTCATTAAGTATCTGCTATAGAGGGTTTTTAATGTATTCCGATTGTGTTTGTACTTGCAGCGAGGCAGGGAATCAGCCACATGTATGCTACATGCCATGAGGCAAGAGTTGCTCAGACAGTTGGTTTCCATCCTGCCAGGCCTTCAGGAAACCATAGCAGAGTCCAAAGTCATCCAGGCCAGCTCCTTTATACGTCTTTACTGTGCTCTGAAGGGAATTGCAGCACTCAAGTAAGTGAAATACAGTAAAACCTCTCTATAACGGCCACTAAATTGTGTTAATTAGTTGGCATTTTTGGCAGGTGGCTACTTAAAGCAAGGTGAAAGTAAAATAGAACGCTCCTATAGGAGCGTTCTGTTTTACTTTCACCTTGCTTTAAGCAGCCACCTGCCTTTAACACAAAATAAGTGATGTAATTTAGTGGCTGTTATAGAGGGATTTTACTGTAGCTTGCATATTGAGGGCTTGGTGCGAAACTTTGTAGCTACAATCTATGGGTCAATGTCATGATGATGACTGCAAACAGTCTGGCTCCAGATGAGATGCCAAGTGACTTGGCATCTCATCTGGATTCATACTGTTTGACACGCTGATTGAATATTTTAGCAGAAATAAGATCTGCTGATAATTTTAGGAAAACAATTATTTTGTAAATGCTTAACTCTTTTAGTGCCTTTTGGCACCATTGAAAACAGTGCAGTCCCAGGTCAGATGCCCCCTTTCCAAGGCGGCATCTGACCTGGGACTTCACTGTTTTCTGTATTTTTTTAGCCCAGGCATACAGGTTTTTAAAAACAAATGTTTTACTAATATACCTTTATTATTTATTTTAAGATGACCATTATACAAACACAAACATCTATATACTAGGTATTGATTATTTCTTTATTTTACACTTCTTATTATACCAACATATTGGATGGGAAGTTTTGGCCGTGACGGAAAGAGTCTGCCTGGTTAAGTCCAAGTCAGACTATATTTAGCAAAGCTTTGGCCACGGAAAGGAGGTTACCTAAAGAGACAATTATTCAGTACAGTATTACTGGTATACTATTAACTGCTGCAAGCACGTTTGTCTTTCACCACCAGTCATGCGTAAACTTTACACACATTAGGAGGGTACGCAGGTGCCTGCACACAAACACCCTGCCTCCTAATTGCAACCATGCAACCAACGTATATATACTGTATGCAACCATCAGACTAGGCAACGGTTACCTTGATTTTCATTTTGCAAACGTTTAAACTGCTTGCAACCATCATATTCAGCAACCAACATTAGGAGGGTACGCAGGTGCCTGCACACTAAAAGTAAGGACAAGAACACCCTGCCTCCTAATTGCAACCATGCAACCAAACGTAAATACTGTATGCAACCATCAGACTTAGCAACCGTTACCTTGATTTTCATTTTGCAAACAAACGTATCTACTTATGCAAGCATCATATTCAGCAACCAACATTAGGAGGGTACGCGGGTGCATGCACACTAAAAGTAAGGACAAGAACACCCTGCCTCCTAATTGCAACCTGCAACCATGCAACCAAACGTATATATTGTATGCAACCATTATACGTAGCAACCGTTATGCAATTCCCTCCATCTAGGAAGGCAGACTATGCAGCCATGAAATTTTGCTATCACCAATTTGCCGTGCAGCTCCTTGAGATGGTTTGTTATTCCCTCTATCAAGGAAAGGCAAATTATTATTAGCATGAAATTGTTATGGAACTTTATTATAATGGGTTACCTCCCTTCAGCAGGCCAAAGCTTCACTAGAATTTCCGACACGACAATATGAAAAATTAAATATTAGACTATTTATTCGAGTTCAGCCTTGTAGGTAATGCATCTATAGTATAAAGTCACTTCTTGTTCTTGAAAACTTCAGCCAAGTATGAATGTTTATAAGTTCTTTATGTCTTAGGCAGCTAAATAAACTATTTCTCTGCTTTCCACGAACAAATACTTAAAAAGCTCAGATCAGTCAATGTTAGAATAATTCTGTTTTCTGTATGGTCCTAATCCATGGAATTGCATTGTCAGCGCTGGCCTTGGAAAGGAAGTGATGCCCGAGCTTGGTAGAAATACTGTCCATCAGACCTCCACGGTACATTCTGAAATTATATACAAAATCCTGGCAGAATCTTTAGTTCCTCAATGTTAAATCTGTTTACAAAATGTAAGAACTTCTTAAGCAAAGAGTAAGGTCAAACTTTTTACATAACCTTTTGAGACAAAGCTTTGAAACTTGAAACATCTGTTCAGCATCACAAGCTTCATCTGTAGGCAATAGCACATAGCTCTGTCAAGCACTCCGACAGAACCATAGCCCAATTCAACTCAGAACCCCTGGTTAAAGTTTTTGTTAAAGTCCACTTATTTACATATTCCTTTGAGATAAAGCTTAGAGCCTTGGAACACCTATTCAGCATCACAGGTTTCATCTGTACTCTGTATGCGAGAGTACATAGTTCTGTCAAGCATTTTGACAGAAGTATGGCCCTTCTTAAATCAAAATTTTTATGCCCCCATAGACGATAGTCGGGGGGCATATTGTTTTTGCCCTGTCTGTCTGTCTGTCTGTTTGTCTGTTTGTCTGTTTGTCTGTTTGTTTGTCAGCAACTTTAACATTGGTCATAACTTTTGAGCCAGTATAGATAGAGACTTGATATTTGGCATACATATGTATCTCATGAAGCCGCACATTTTGAGGGGTGACGTGTCAAGGTCAAGGTCATCCTTCAAGGTCAGAGGTCAAATATATGGGTCAAATCGCCGACTTTAACATTGGCCATAACTTTTGGACCAGTAGAGATAGAGACTTGATATTTGGCATGCTTGTGTATCTCATGAGGCTGCACATTTTGAGGGGTGACATGTCAAGGTCAAGGTCAGAGGTCAAGGTCAGAGGTCAAATATATGAGGGGGCATAGTGTTTCACAAACACATCTTGTTGGTTAAGGTTTTATGGCCCTTTTTAACTTAGAATTGTTGGTTAAAGCCCCTCACAAGGTCCACTTATTTATACAACCCCTGGACATAAAGCCCTGAAACTGGGAAAATAACCCATAACAGAATTTTTAACAGAATTATTGGCCTTTTTAACTTGGGTTTTTCTTTTCTCTAAAGATTGTAAAGAGGTCCTACATCTTGAATAACATCAAAGACATTTTTTGCTAAGGCTTTGATTACTTCTTTCTAGTATTTTTGGACACCATTCCAGTCTACCATCACGCATTTTTACTCTAACAATATGGAGAATAGTTGGATGCGCTGTCCTGTGTCAGCTCTTTTTTTAATTATGCCCCTTTACGGACTTGGGGAAACTTTTTTCTTTTTTTTATATTTTTGATGTTTGTCATTTTGAAACTAACCAACTAGGCTCTCATATTTCAACTTTGAATCCTTTGTTGCTAGGCCTTTCCATCAATGTTAGATTTTTGAACGTTTGAACTTGACCTCTGAACTTTTAACTGAATTTTAAAAAAAAGATGAACAAAAATATTTACATTTGCTATTGTTTTAAAAACATTTAAGCAAATCTTATGAAATCTCACACCTGCTTACCATCACAAAGGCTACAAACTGACAAAGGGCCACAACTCTTATAAACTTTCTAAGTAACTCTGTAAACTTACTATATCTCCTAAGCTCAGAATTTGTTATCAAAATTATGCCCCTTAATGGACGTAATAAATAAAATTTTAAGATTGCCCCTTAATGGACGTAATAAATAAAATTTTAAGATATCTCGACAGACGAGTACCAGCACCAGCACACTGTGCTCTTGTTTATCTTGTGTGTGAACAAGAGTGTTATTAATTGATATCTACATTCACTCTGAAAGAACCAATTATGACTATGAATGTGATAAAGGAGGGTGTGGTGGGTGGGATGCTTAAAAATCTCTAAGTCTCTTCAGAAGCTTCAAGGGCAAACTGAACATGTGCTAGCATGTGCTTCTATATATACTTACCAACTGACCAATGACATTTTGAGATTATTCTATGGACCAATCAGGAGTCTAGATTAGTTCTTTCCCATAGTTGTTTCTATCACTCTGTATACAATTCAAAACATGTACTTATGGTCACATGACTCCATGACGTCACAACTGCTGATGCAGATTAAATCTATTTTTAGACTTCTACTATTGACAAGACTTACTTCCCTTGTACTGATTGACAAGACTTACTTCCCTTGTACTGATTTATGGTCACTAAAATAACATGGAATACTGATAAACAGTATTCTGCTTTATTTTAAGATGACCATTATACAAACACAAACATCTATATACTAGGTATTGATTATTTCTTTATTTTACACTTCTTATTATACCAACATATTGGATGGGAAGTTTTGGCCGTGACGGAAAGAGTCTGCCTGGTTAAGTCCAAGTCAGACTATATTTAGCAAAGCTTTGGCCACGGAAAGGAGGTTACCTAAAGAGACAATTATTCAGTACAGTATTACTGGTATACTATTAACTGCTGCAAGCACGTTTGTCTTTCACCACCAGTCATGCGTAAACTTTACACACATTAGGAGGGTACGCAGGTGCCTGCACACAAACACCCTGCCTCCTAATTGCAACCATTCAACCAACGTATATATACTGTATGCAACCATCAGACTAGGCAACGGTTACCTTGATTTTCATTTTGCAAACGTTTAAACTGCTTGCAACCATCATATTCAGCAACCAACATTAGGAGGGTACGCAGGTGCCTGCACACTAAAAGTAAGGACAAGAACACCCTGCCTCCTAATTGCAACCATGCAACCAAACGTAAATACTGTATGCAACCATCAGACTTAGCAACCGTTACCTTGATTTTCATTTTGCAAACAAACGTATCTACTTATGCAAGCATCATATTCAGCAACCAACATTAGGAGGGTACGCGGGTGCATGCACACTAAAAGTAAGGACAAGAACACCCTGCCTCCTAATTGCAACCTGCAACCATGCAACCAAACGTATATATTGTATGCAACCATTATACGTAGCAACCGTTATGCAATTCCCTCCATCTAGGAAGGCAGACTATGCAGCCATGAAATTTTGCTATCACCAATTTGCCGTGCAGCTCCTTGAGATGGTTTGTTATTCCCTCTATCAAGGAAAGGCAAATTATTATTAGCATGAAATTGTTATGGAACTTTATTATAATGGGTTACCTCCCTTCAGCAGGCCAAAGCTTCACTAGAATTTCCGCCACAGAAAATATGAAATATTTTTCCCCCAAATTCTAGTGGCTGTGGGTTGAGGAAAGTTTGTATGTAATACATTGTACTATATTACCAAATTCAGACAAATTGATGTGGTCAACATAGAACCACTCTGGGATAAACCACGGAATATTGGGGCTATTGGTTGGTCCTGATGCACAAGATATCGCCCATCCCTTTTGGCACAATTCATTATTTAATTCATTTTGATATTCAAAATTTCACTGTTCTGTCAAACCAATCTTGGTACAATTGACTTGTCCTGACTGGAACAAACATGTCACTGTAGAGGAGGCAGCCAAACTAGAAAGGAACCAGAAGTGAATGCTGACCAAGTCAGAAAGAGCCCCCACATGGTATAAAACTTGGCTGAGACTGTTTACCTATAAACATTCTGGTGTATATATATATTGGATGTAGATGAGAAATGTTTCGAGTTAAAGAGCCGACAAGGCTAAAACAGCAGATTTTTACTAATTCAAGGGCTATAACTCAGAGGTGTCATGCAATTCATCTGTTAATCGAACTTATCCAAGAGTTAACATGTATGGACATTCTCTAAAGATTTGGTGAAGATCTGATGAAAAACTGTTTGAATTAGAGAGCAGACAAGGCTAAAACAATAATTTTTTGACTGAATCAAGGGATATAACTCAGGTGTTTCATGCGGATTTACTTGTAGTTAAATTTGGTCAAGATTTTGCACCTATAAACAGTCTCTGCAAATTTGGTGAAGATCAGATAAAAACTATTTGAATACGAGAACAGATAAGACTAAACGGCAAATTTTGACTGAGTCAAGTGTCTGAGGCGATCTGACATAAACATTCTCTGGAAGTTTGGTGAAGATCAGATGCAAACTGTTTGAGTTAGAGAACGGACAAGGCCAAAACGGCCAATTTTGACTGAATCAAAAACCATAACCAATTAGTGTCTAATGCGATTTAGGTGGTAATCAAACTTGGACAAAATTTTACACTTATGAACATTCTCTGGAAGTTTGGTGAAGATCAGATGAAAAACTGCTTGAGTTAGAGAGCGGACAAAGCAGGATGGACGGACCGACGGACAGGGAGATTACTATAGGGCACCCACACCAAGGTGTTGGGCCCTAGTTACTACTTTTCAAGTATTGCTGGCTGTGACTGAATCCTTGTTTAGAATTGGGACATCGGGCCTTTCCATGCTTGAAAGAATTGCAGATGGCACAAACATGCTAATTGCTTGAATCTACATTGTACTCTGGTACAAAAAACTGATGTTGAAGACATTGCAATTAAAATCTCTTACTGCATAAGGCTTAGGGGCTGATTGATAACATGTATTTTGCACTGACTGTAACATAAGTCTGATCCACAGCTCACTATTTAAAGAAGCCCATAGACTGCCTTGTAATTCTCTGCCCACGTCTAAATTGTTGGTCATCTGTCCGCCAAGCTTATGTACAGAACCTTTTTGCAGATTCCCTTATGACAGACATGTATTTCAGCATACCTTGTGCAGCTTCCAGATATTTCAGCCAATAAATGCATTAGAATATAGTCCATTCATCTAATGATATAACCAACTGTTTGCAAGTTTTAGGCTCAGTAGTTTCTAGAGCCCAATGCAGAGTCATTCATATATGCGTCGGACCACATGAACAGATATTCAATTCTATACTGCCTTTTAAAAGGAGGAGCAGATTAATGTATTCACTTCTCAAGATTTAACTTTTTTGGCACCATTGAAAACAGTGCAGTCCCAGGTCAGATGCCCCCTTTCCAAGGCGGCATCTGACCTGGGACTTCACTGTTTTCTGTATTTTTTTAGCCCAGGCATACAGGTTTTTAAAAACAAATGTTTTACTAATATACCTTTATTATTTAGTTTAGAATATATTTAATATGAAATTATTATTGCAGACGACACTTTTAAATTTGGCGCCAAAAGTGTTAAAAAGGTAAAAATGTAGTTACAATTGTGTTACACTTTACCATTAACCCTTTACTCCATTAATACGCCTTTCTATGCCTTTGCAAACAGAGTAGACCCAGATCAGATAGCTCCTGATGATCTGGGTCTACTCTGTTTGCAAAGGCGTAAGAAGGCCTTATTTATGGAGTAAAGGGTTATTGACAAATTGTAATTATCAGTGCAAATAGTTTAGATCTGGATGAGACAACCCATAAATTGGCAACTGATCAAGAACCAGACTGCTTGATATCCTCACATTTTTTAAAAGAAAAGAAAGAAGAATCTGTGTTGTAAGTAGCTCAAATTGTTACAGAAGAGATGGGCTAAGAGTGCTAATGTTTAAAATTGGTGTCACTCATTCTCCCTTCCTTTCACTAATTCACTTCACCTCTCATCTCCTTCCCAATTCACTCATTTGATTTTCTCAGTCTCACTCAACCAAACCCCACATTCACCAACTCATTCATTTTCTCACTCTCACTCACTTGACCCCCACATTCATCCAATCAATTAATTTTCTCACTCCCACTCTCACAACCCCCACTTTCACCAAACACACTCATTTTCTCACTCTCACTGAACCCCCACATTCACCCAACTCATTCATTTTCTCACTCACTCAACTCCCACTTTCTTCCAACTTACTAAATTTTCTCATACTCACTCACTCAACTTCTATATTCACCCTAACTCATTATTTTTCTTTCTCTCACTCAACCCCACATTCACCCCAACTCATTCATTTTCCCATTATCACAAACCTCACCCACTTATTTAATCCCCCTTCACCACAACACACTTCCTTTCTAACTTTCACTTTCTCAATCACACCTCTACCCCAACTCATTCATTTTCTCACTCTCTCTCACTCAACTGTCACTTTCACTGTCACTCGTCCACCCACTCTCACTTTATCAGCTGTCTTCTCAGTTAGGTCTATGCACATTAGAAAAATATCTGGTTTTCTGTTCATTTGTCTATAAAAGGTATATTGTCTCTTTTCTGCCAGATTCACTGATTGGGAAATGAAGTTATTGTTTCGTCTCATTACATCAAGACCACCAGTCAACCAGCCAGGGGCAAGATTTGTCTCCCTTTCATTGTGTATGCTGATAGCCTGCCCTTACATCATTGGGTAAGTCAGTGTAATGTATGATAGTCTGAGTACTTATTGTCTTAGAGTAGTTTAACCCTGTTTATTCAAGATTTCAATACCTACTGAATATTCATGGACAAAATAGTTATAATAAAATACTGAAGTAGGAACATTGTAGCCATTTTAGAAAGTAAAGAAACAGATGTTTCAAATTCCATTGGCAAACAGAGCAGGCCCTGATCAGACGGCTCCTATAGGAGCCGTCTGATCTGGATCTACTCTGCTTGCAGATGTGTAAAAATACATTTATATGAGGTAAAGGGTTAAAAAGAATATAATTGGAAACATCAGTTCACCATTCTGTTTAGAAAGGTGTATTTATGGAGTAATGTTTTATGGAGTGAACTATTATAATACATATGTATCATAAGCAAACAGAACAGGCCTTGATAAGATGGCTCCTACATGAGCTGTCTGCTCTGGGTCTCTGTTTGCAAAGGTATAGTATGATGTAAGCTGTATTTCATCTACTTTATTGTCAACATTTTTTGTCTTGGTCTTTTAGCAATCAGGAGCAAGAGAGACAGGTGGCTGACTGGATCCGCTGGCTGATTGCCTCAGAGGAAATGTTTGATAGGTAACCTTTAGTTTAGTTAATTTTAACCCTTTCCCTCATATAAACGTGTTTTACGCATTTGCAAACAGAGTAGACCAGATCAGACGGCTCATAGAGGAGCCATCTGATCAGGGTCATTTGCAAACAGAGTAGACCCAGATCAGACGGCTCCTAGAGGAGCCGTCTGATCAGGGTCTACTCTGTTTGCTAATAAAATTTGATAGATCTGTTTCTTTACTTTCTAAAATGTCTACATTTGTTCCATCTTCCAGATTTCTTTATAACTATTTTGTTAATGAATATTCAGTAGGTACTGAAAATTGGTCTAAATACAGAACAGGGAAAGGGTTTAGATAATAATGCAAATTGTCAAAGAGAGTAAAATTACCTTGTCAATGCCTTGGCATTGCCCTTTTTGGCTTTGACATGCAATGCACCTTCCTAGTCCTTCCAGGTGTTGCACTGCACTTTTCTAATACTTGTTAGAATCGTCCAACCATGGGTTGGAATGCACAATCCTTGTCTTTCAAAGGTTTACACCTTATAACAGTTCCTTGCACTGTACCTTTCTAGTCGAACCATGACCTTCAATACACAATTTATGTCTTTTCAAGTGTTGCAATGCTCCTTCCTACCATGCATTCAGTAGCAATGTATGTATGCGACTGATTTGTAGGCTAGCTGCACGACTGGGTATATACAGTTACACACTCTTGGTGAGTGTTCAAATTGGTGTACTGTTGGCAAATTTCTAGTTGGAACCAGTTGCAAACAACCACCACTAATTTACACACCACTGGTCTATCCATATCCTGTAATGTATGTTCCTAGTCTTCCTAGGTGTAACAAGATGCATCCTTCTAGTATGCACAGCCTCAAATACTGTATAAGTGGTTAAGTTCACGTGGGGGTAATTTTTGCATATTATGCGATTTCATGAAAAAGCGAACAAATCCGTCCACATAAATTTGGTCTTTATATAAATCGTATCTCTATAGTTATACCGCCTAGGTGATAAGGTAGTGGCATTCTTCTCCTGCTTTGTTTTTGCCTTTAACTTTTTTGTAATTGTTATATATTATAGGCAAATGTTAGTAGGAAAATGTATCTAAATATTTATAAATAATTCATAATTGAATATGAAGCAATCAGTGAACGAATTCAATACTTCACTCTATTTCCTTACATCAGCGTAGCATCAATTTACTTTGACACCAGTATGGTATAAGTTATCGACATTTTGAGACATTTGACAATTATGCAAATTATCTGGATCCAATCCTATTCAACTTATTTACGTGCATTTTCTGAGTAACTAAGTGCCTAGTCAAGATCCTAACTCTTTGACTAGCTAAATAATGAAATTCACGTTACAGGTACAATTTGTTTACGGGGCAGACAATGATTTTAATCGAATGACTGCCAGTTAATTTCACATGTTACATGGATATAACGTGTGACAAACAATAACAATAGGGAATATTACACGAAGTGAATATATGAACGGTTGTATCACATGAGTGGTTGTTTGGCCGTAGTATTCTCACGAGCCGCTTTCGCCTTTGCGACCACTTAATGAACAAAGATGGTTGTCTTCATAAGCAGGTGTTTCATCCTGCATTAAGCTACCACCTGCCTTTGCCACTGAATTATGCCCCTTTTTGGTGGTCACATGAGAGGGGTTTTAGTGTACAGTAAAACCTCGCTAATGCGACCACCAAAAAGGGCCATAATTCTGGGTGGCAGAGGCAGGTGGTAGCTTAATGCAGGACGAAAGTTATGCAGAAAGCTCCTATAGGAGCTTTCTGCATAACTTTCGCCCTGCATTAAGCAACCACCTGCTTTAGACGACATTAGTGGCTGTTTATTAAGTGGTCGCATTAGCGGGGTTTCACTGTAGATATGATTGTACAGTATCTGCTACAACTTCCTGTGTCCATGTGCTATTATAATAGTTAAGCTAATCAATATTCATGATATCGTTATTTCTTGCATAAATATTCATGAAGTAGAGGGTTAACTGTTACAGAACAGCTGGAAAAAGCTCATCCTTTGGTGAAATGCTATTCCTGATAGCTATACATTTCCATGGCAACCATATGCATGCTATATCAGAGCTGGTGTGTTCTACACTTGGAATGAAGGTGAGTGTCAAGTTTGTTACCTTTTACCTGATGAAATATTAATTAGATGAATATTTATTTTGGCATATGAATGCAGGACTTTTCTGCCATGGTAGTAAGGTAAGATTCTGATCTATATTAGTCCATAAGCAAACGGAGCAGATCCTGAACAGACAGCTCTTACCGGAGCAGTCTGATCTGTATCTAACCTGTTTGCAAATGTTTAGATATGTATCTCTACCAAGTAAAGATTTAAAAGTGTTTGAGCTTTTAAACTTAATAGTTAGACTGCCATATTTATTACTTGTATTTGCTGAAAATTTATTCAATTTGTCATTTAACCCTTTACTCCATGAATATTCAAGTAAGAATAATTACATCATGAATATTAATTAGAAATAATTGCTTTAATACCAATAAAACAGGACATTTCTGCCATGGCAGAAACTGTAGAATCATACAATATTATATATTAAGCAAACAGAGCAGACCCTGATCAGATAGCTCCTACAGGAGCCGTCTGATCTGGGTCTACTCTGTTTGCAAAGGTGTAGAAAGGCGTACTTATGGAGTAAAGGGTTAACTGTAACTTTAAAATTTGATTAACTCTTTACACTGTAGTGCGCATCTGTGATAATGTATGCATCCAGTTAGGCTCTTGATGAGCTGCTGAGTAACTGACATCCTGATGGGACATTGAATTACTGAGGGTATATCACCTAGATCCAGATTGTTCGCAGAGGATATCTGCAATTGATCCATAGTGTCGAAACAGTTCATTTGTCTGGTTGTGTCTGAGAGCCCCATACAACCTGAAAAGAACTAAACTGTTTCCTTGTACTTGGCATGTATACTTATCTCACGAAGCTGCAACTTGTGATTGTATGCAAGGTCAAGGTCAAACTTCAAGGTCAAAATTATAGGTCAAAATGCTTGTTTGAGGCATAGTGTTTCTACAAACACACCTTGTTCTATGGAGAATTTAACCCTTTTCCTCATATAATGCCTTTTCACACATTTGTAAACTGAGTAGACCCAGATCAGATAGCCTCTGTAGGAGCCTTCTGATCAGGTTCTGCTCTGTTTGCTTGGATATTTATAGATCTGATTATGCAGTTTCCACAATAGCTAGGAAAATCCCTTTTCCCTGGTCCATTTTATTGATTCCGTGAATGAATATTCATGAGGTGAAGAAATTTTGAATAAATACGCCTTTCTATGCCATTGCAAACAGAGTAGACCCAGATCAGATGTCTCTACTCTATTTGCTTAAGATATGATAAAGATATGATTCTATAGTTTCTGTGAAGACCAAAACTTTCTGTGTTCATGTGCTATTATAAAACAATAAATGTAATAAATATTCATCGTGTCATTATTTCTTACACGAATATTCATGGAGGAAAGGGTTATTAAGAAGAGTAATATGATCCAATGGAACCTATGTGTTATCTCCTCTTTCTTACAGCTGTGTTTTCAATGTTCTTGTTTATTGATTTCAGTGCCCAGTAAAGGCCAATGCCATTGCCAGAATTCGGCAAATCTTCACACAAGAAATATTTACTGAACAAGTAAGTGTTAAACTTCTTATAGAATTAACCCATTCCCTCATAGGCTATTTTTAGACCCAACCTCTTTGAATAAATCTACCAAAAAGGTGCTTTAACTAGAGAAAAGGAAATTTTTAGAATTGTGTAGTATTGAAACCATTGTGATAAATAGAGCATTGACTCCTATGGAGCAAATGCTCTATTTATCACAATGGTTTCAAGAAGGGACTATTACAGAGGCGTAGAAAGGCGTATTTATGGAAGAAAGGGTTAAAGAACTTTGGTGAGCAAACTCACATACCCCAAGCCACCACATTGTTGGAGAAAAAAAGTGGCTCCCCATGACAGATTCTTCTGAAAATCAAACTCGTCCAAGCTTTTATTCATGACAACTCTTAAAGCAAAAGTGGTCAAGAAATTAAAGTGCTAGATGAGCAAGAATGTATTATGAATATTCTGTAGAAAGTGTTCCTTTTCGGTTGTTTTATTCGGTGAGGTTGAGTCTAAAATAACCGATGAGGGAATGGGTTAATGATTATGTGGATATTACACAGTAAGATTTCAAGTTTTTATCAATCTAATCAAATTTAAATGTGTCAATACGAGTAAAAATCAATGTCTTTACAAATATAAGATTGGTGTCTTCACTATTTGCTACTACATGTATGTCAGTATAATTCAAGGTTGCAAAAGAAGTCCAAAAGTGAATTGTATAGCTGTACAACTGGTAGAGAGAGGAGACTGAAATGTCTGAATACTTAGGGTCATTAGTGTTGTATTGAATGGGTTAACTCATTCCCTCCTAGATTATTTTTAGACCCAACCTCTTTGAGTTAATCTACCGAAAAGGAGCATTAACTATAGAGAAGGAGAATTTTAGAATTGCTTAGTTTTGAAACCATTGTGATAAATAGAGCATTTGCTCCTATGGAGCAAATGCTCTATTTATCACAATGGTTTCAAATTGTGACTTTTACAGAGGCGCCAAAATGCGTCACTAGGAAAGAATGAATTAACCTATTCCTGGCCTTATTTTCAGGTGATCACTGCCCATGCCGTAACTGTGCCTGTGACAGAGAATCTCAATGCCAACATGGGAGGCTACCTGCCTATACACTGTATCTATCAATTGCTGAAGAGCCGGGCCTTCTCAAAATATAAAGTGCCAATCAAGGTTAGTACCACCCTCTGATGTGTAGTTTGTGTCTTGATTTCTACTGTCACATGCCATAATTCAAAAGCTAAACTGCTTTGAAAAACACTGATAGGAGAGAAACTAGTCTAGAAACTGTTGTTTCAAATCTTTTACATGGTAATTTCACCTTCTGAAGCCTTTCCCTGTTCTGTGTGTATTCCGAATTTCAATACCTACTTAATATTCTTGGACAAGTTAGTTTTAATAAAATATAGAAAGTTGAACATTGTAGCCATTTTTAGAAAATAAAGAAACAGATCTTTCAAATTTCATTAGCAAACAGAGCAGGTCCTGAACAGAAGGCTCTTATAGGAACTGTCCGATCTGGATCTACTCTGACAGTTTGCAGATGTGTGAAAAGGCATTTGAATGAAAGAAAGGATTAAACCAGTATGTTGCTATTGTATTTACAGGACTGGATCTACCGACAGATTACACACTGTGGCACCCCTCTACATCCACTCCTGCCTTCCCTACTGGAGGTGTATGTCAGCTCAGTGCTCGTGAAGAGTTCTAAATCAGACCAGACCAACCAGCCCCTGGAGACTGCAGCAATTGCCAAACTCTATACAGATACAGTTTTTGTAAAGGTCTAAGAATTTACATAGTTACTGCATCTGCTGAACGCTTTCTCTGCAGATTATACATGCGAGAAATAATGACATCATGAATAGTTATGTACCGTACACAGGAATTTTGGGGGCATATTGTTTTTGCTCTGTCTGTCTGTTGCACATACATACCTTCAAACTTAGCATGCATGTGAAAATTATGTGACTTATTAAGGTCAAGGTCATACATCAAGGTCAAATGTCGTATCACAAATACACGTTGTTCGTGTAAAACTCTAGAGTCAGATCTATTATAATTTCATAAGCAAATAGAGCAGACCCTAATCAGGGTCCATGCTTATAAAACTTTTAGTTGAGTCTGAGTTCGTTCTCAAGTTTTTGATTGGTCAGATTTGAGCCTTTGGCTCAAATCTGACCAATCAAAAGCTTGAGAACTCAAATCTGACCAATCAAAAGCTTGAGAACGAACTCAGACTCAACTAAAAAGCTTTATAAGCATGGACCCAGATGGGTCCTGCTGGAGCCATCTGATCTATGTTTACTCTGTTTGCAGAGCTGTGAAAAATTGTTTGTATGAAGGAAAGGGTTACCCCTTTACTTGATATTCCTGCCTTTTAATACCTCGACAAACAGAGTAAGCCCAGATCAAACAACTTCTGTAGGGGCAGTTGATCAGAGTCTGCTCTTTTAGCATATAATTGTTATGTAACAAATCTGTTTCTCTCCTGCCATGACAATAAATTTTATTTAAAAAAAATCATATAATTAATACATTAATTAAATTAATAATCGTACAAATGAGTGTAATCTTACGTGAATATTCATCAGGTAAAGAGTGAACAGTGCATTTGCTTTGAAATGCTTAGGGATGATTCATTTATCACATATCTGTCTTCTTTTGGTCTGTCTGTCTGTTCTTCTGATGGTATAGAAACCAAACAATAATTTCATTAAGAAATAATAACATCATGAAAATTAATATGAATTTATATGTTAATGTGAATTAATATGTTGTCATTGTTTCAGCAGCCAAGTTCAGAAGGGGAGATAAATCTAGCCCCACAGCTTTGTATGTTGTACTACATTTTGTTGTTTGAAGATACCCTGGACACACAAAGAAAAAATCTATGTAAGTGTCATTGTTTTGGGCATTTTAGCTCACCTGAGTACAGTACTCCGTCTGTCAACAAAATTAGTTCATTAAACCTTCCCCTGTTTGAATATTCATTTAACCCATTCTCTCAGGCTATTTTTAGATCCAACCACTTTGAATAAATCTACCGAAAAGGAGCATTAATTAAAGAAAAGGCATATTTTAGAGTTTTTTGGTTTGAAACCATTGTGATAAATTGAGCATTTGCTCCTGTAGGAGCAAATGCTCTATTTATCACAATGGTTTTATAAAGTGACTTTTACAGAGGCATAGAAAGGCGTATTTATGGAAGAAAGGATTAAGATATTATGACATCATGAATATACAATAGCTGAATTTTTCACAGTGGCATATGTGTGCATGAATATTCGTAGCAGCTGTGCTGTAAAGGCAGATCTGTTATAATTTGACATCAAGTAATCAGAGTAGACCCTGATCATAAGCTCCTACAGAAACCGTCTGATATGGGTCTACCCTGTTTGCAAATGTGTGTAAAAGGCGTTTGTATGAAGGAAAAGGTATAAAAATATCATACACAAACTGGGTATTTGTATTCAATATATATACAAGGTCTTGGTCAAGTTTGATTACTGCCCAATGTAGACTAGTTGATCTAAAATTATGGGCCCTAAAAAAATTACAATATTTTACATGTTAACCTTTTCCTTAATTTAAATGCATTTTCAGTATTTTTCACGCATTTGCAAACAGAGAAGACCCAGATCAGATGGCTTCTCTTGGGTCTGCTCTGTTTACAAATGGAATTTGATGGATCTGTTTCTTTAGTTTCTAAAATGTCTACAATGTTCCACTTTCCCGATTTCATTATAACAATTTTGTCCATGAATATTCAGTAGGTATTGAAATTTGCACTAGGTATAGAACAGGGAAAGGATTAACCCTCTTCCTAATGAACATTTATGCATGATGTGATCACTTTATGAATATTCATTAACTTAACCCTTTCCTCCATAAATACGCCTTTCTACGCCTCTGTAAAAGCCACCTTTTGAAACCATTGTTTAGGAGCAAATGCTCTATTTATCACAATGGTTTCAGAACTGCAGAATTCTAAAATTTTCCTTTTCTGTAGTTAATGCTCCTTTTCGGTAGCTTTATTCAAAGAGGTTTGATCTAAAAATAGCCTATGAGGGAATGGGTTAATGTTCAAAATTTAAAATTCAAAAGGAATTTGTTGGCATGGACAAAAACTGTAGGATCAGATCTGCATTTCATCCCTTTACTTAATAAATATTCATGTAAGAAATAATAACTTGATGAATATTGATTAGTCACTGATTTCTTAGAATGATATATAAACAAGGCAAGTTTTGGCTTTATCAGAAACTATCACGTCTATATTATTCCATAAATAGACAGAGCAGACCCTGTACTGATCAGACAGCTCTGGTTATACTCTGTGTGTAGATATTTACAGTTTAGGACGCTAGTCACTAATGTTCTTTGTAAACAGATGAGACGGCTCCTAGAGTAGTCCTCTCAGCAGGGTCTGTAGTGTTTGTGATGTTACACTTATCTTTAGAAAAATCCCGAAATATTCACCATAAGCTTGACCTGTTTGAATATTGGAATAGTCCATTTGAAAATTCAGCATTGTAAGGGTTAAATGTTGTGTTGAGACTATGTGGAATATGGACTGTCTTGCAGTATCTAATCTTGTTTTTCCTGTCAACAGTGATGTCGGGGAGGGCCGCAGACTCGTACCCAGACTCGCTTTTCTCAACAATACCAATTAACCACCTTATACAACAGGCACAGAAGAGACAGGACCTGTATGGTGGTCTGTTCTCATCACTCCTTAAGTAAGTGAATACTGTAGAACTTCTTTAACTCTTTTCTCCATGACTATTCATGTAAGAAATAATGACACCATGAATGGCAATTTGATAATTTTTTATGATAGCACATGGACACAGGATTGTTTGGCCATAGGAGAAACTGTAGAATCACATCTGTATTATTCCATACACAAACAGAGCAGACTCTAATCAGACAGCTCTTACAGAAGCAGTCTGATCTGGGACGTAGAAAGGCATATTTATGGAGTAAAGGGTTAAAGCAATCTCATGGTGAATAAACAGTGGTCTTTAAAAGCAGGATTGTGCTTCATGCTGAATGAAAGTATAACAGAAGATCTCCTGAAGGAGCTTTCTTCAGGAGCTTCTGTACTGGTTGCCCTGTGCATTAAGCTACCATCTGTGTTGAGGACAGACAAATAACCCATCCATCAAGAAAATTCATATCAGAAATAATGACTCTTTGAATATTAATTTGCAGATTTTTTTAGTGGCATCAGCAACAAGGTAATCTTAACATGGCAGAACGCATAGAAATACATCTTATTATTATAGAAATACATCTAATTATTATTTGCTTATTTCATAAGCTAACAGAGCAGACCCTGATCAGACAGCTTCTACAGGATCTGGGTCAAGTCTGTTTGCAAAGATGCCAAAAGTTGCCTCTATGGGGTAAAACGTTAACCTTTTCCCTGTTCTATGTTTAGTACAATTTCAATACATACTGAATATTCACGGACAAAAAAGTTATAACGAAATGTGGAAGGCAGAACATTGTAGCCATTTAAGAAAGTAAAGAAACAGATCTTTCAAGTTTTATCAGCAAACAGAGCAGACCCTGATCAGACGGCTCCTCAAGGAGCCGTCTGATCTGGGTCTACTCTGTTTGCAAATGCGTGAAAACACATTTATATAAGGGAAAGGGTTAAATTAGCCTTGATTGTGCAGTGGCTATAGAGTGGTTTTACTGTACTTGAAGTTATAATTTTTAAACCCTTTACTCCATGAATATTTATGTAAGAAATAATTACATTATTAATATTAATTTAAGTAATTATTATAATAGCACATGGACACGGAAATCTGTTTTTGGCCATGGCAGAATCATATCTATATTATATCAGAAGCAAACAGAGCAGACCCTGATCTGGATCTACTCTGTTTGCAAAGGCGTAGAAAGGTGTATTTAAGGAGTAAAGGGTTAACACTTTTAAATCTTTACTCCATGAGTATTCATGTAGGAAATACTGATATCATGAATATTAATTAGATTAATTTTTATAATAGTACATGGACACATCAATTTTTGGCCATGGCAGAAACTGTAGTATCATATCTTTATTATATCATAAGCAAACAAAGCAGGACCCTGATTAAACATCTGCTCTGGATCTACTCTGTTTGCAAAGGTGTAGAAAAGCGTATATATGGATTAAAGGGTCAAGAATTTTTTGTCTGCATAAATTTCAGTCATTTTTGAATTATATTTTATTTCACCATCCAAATAACAATACAATGTTAGGGTCAAAACAGTGCGTGTCCAGCTCTGACAAAGAATATTATTATAGGATAGGAATGAAATTATACAAAATACAAATCTAGTTACTAATGTGTATATCCTCCATAATAAATTTAAGGGTGTGTGATATAACTGGTGTCAACCTAGTGTATAATGATATTTTACTTCATGACACTTCTAAAAACATATACATGTGCACTATGTTGAGGGATATACTTCGTTTCAGATTGTTGGTGAACAAGTTTCCCCACCTGTGTATCATAGAGGACTGGCTGGAGGAGATACTGAAGCCTTCCCTGGAGCTTCAGCTTACGGGGTCACATGGTCTCAGAAAGTGCTCCATTCACCAGTTCAAACATGGTAAGATCTAACTCTATAATGCTGTTGTCTATAATTCTATCTCAGTCATTTATTTTTTTTACATGAATGTAAAGAAACATCTGCTATATAATTAACCCTTCTCTTGCTGAATTTTAAAATGCATTTCTTCTTCTTTACCCATGCCCTGTTGTATAATTACATATATCTTCACTGTCCACAACTATTTCTCTCTGCAATCTCTGCTGTGGAGTGCACTGGTTGCACTATCAATTTGTAAATAGTGCAGGAGCTGTCTCATCTGGGTCTTCACTATTTACAGGTAGGTATATTGATGTGAACAGCAAGCAAAGGGTTAAAACCGGGCCCTCATTCTCTGAATATTAATTAAACTAACTATTGTATTACTGAAGAATTTTTTTTATGACAGTTTAGACCCTGATAAAAGGGCTTCCTCAAGAGCCCTTTGATCTGGATCTACACTGTTGGCAGAGGTCTTATATATACTCAATTCCCACACTTTAACCCTTTACCCCATGAATATTCATGTAAAAAATAATGACATCATGATTGAATATTAATTAGATTTTTTTTATGGCATTTGTACACAGGAATCTTTGGTATCAGAAAAAAACTGTAGAGTCAGCCTTATATTATTTCATAAGCAAACAGAGCAGACCCAGATCAGACAGCTCCTACAGGAGCCACCTGATCTGGGTCTACTCTGTTTGCATAGGTGTAGAAAGGTGTATTTATGGGGTAAAGGGTTACGGGTTAATATGACTGTATAATGGTTGATTCTTAACTTTCTACCTGATGAACATGTTTCTTAGATTCTAGCCTGAACATCTATGTTGGTTTATTTTGTCCATTTACCTAATCATTTCATGAAAATTGGCATTCAAGCGCGGTGTGCAATTAAAGTCATTTTCGTATGTTGATGCCCTTTGACGCCTATGTAAAAGTCACTTTTTGAAACCATTGTGATGAATAGAGCATTTGCTCCGTTGGTTTCAAAAGTACAAAATTCTAACAATTTTCTTTCTCTAGTAAATGCTCCTTTTTAGTAGATTTATTCAAAGCAGTTGGATCTAAAAATAACATATGATGGAATGGGTTAAAATGCTTGCTATAGATCTGTCTCTGACAAGGTAGTCGTTCATTTTTATTTCTCAACCAAACCCTAAGTTGTGAACACTCTTTAGAATTATCTCGAAGAGACGATTCTAAAGAGCAGTCACAACATCGGGTTTGTTGGAGAAATGAGGATTTTAGTATTTGAATACGCACCTTATCTGTTGCTCTGGAGTGCTATCATTTTGCTTTGACAATTTCACTTTCCAATTTTATCTGCAATACCATTATCTGGAAAGCATCATTCTGTCTTTATTTACAGCTCTTCAGAACCTATCAGGTTGTCCCACAGAACTTCTCATGGTGTTACAAAGATTGATGGATTTGCCACTTGAGGAATTACTCCCCTTTAGTGATGAAATAGTGAATTGTCTCCCTTTGATTCTGTCGCCATCAGTTCCAAGAAAGATTATTGATCTGGTGAAGAAACTTTGGTTCAGGATTCATTCTCTAACCCCAAGAAGGTACAGATTCATCATAATAGATTTACCACAGTTACATTAACCATTTCCTCCATAAATACACCTTTCTACGACTCTGTAAAAGTCACTTTTTTAAACCAATGTGATAAATAGAGCATTTGCTCCTAAGGAGCAAATTCTCTATTTATCACAATGGTTTCAGAACTACACAATTCTAAAATTTCCCTTTTCTCTACTTAATGCTCGTTTTGGGTAGATTTATTCAAAGTGGTTGGATCTAAAAATAGCCTATGGGGGAATGGATTAAGTATTTGGACAAACAAACTTAGGCAAATAGTGTAGACCCATCGTCAAGGAGCAGTTTGATCTGGGTCTACAGTATTTACTATTCCATTACTTTCGTGTAAAATTATCAAAATTTCATGCTAATTTTTCATAGAGTTGTGTGTCCGTTTTTACTTGGAAATTTCACTTTTTCTAATAACAAGCAGGTGACATATGTTTTGTTTTTTTAAAATTAAGTTCTAGTTAGATGCTTTTTAGCTCACCTGAGCTTGCTCAAGTGAGCTATTGTCATGGTGCTCCGTCCGGCGTCCGTCGTCGTGCGTCGTGCGTTGTGCGTCGTGCGTCGTGCGTCGTGCGTCGTCAACATTTGGCTTGTGAACACTCTAGAGGTCACATTTGTAGCCAAATCTTCATGAAACTTGGTCAGAATGATTGTCTTGAAAAAATCTCGGATGAGTTCGAAAGTGGGTCATGTGGGGTCAAAAACTAGGTCACTAGGTCAAATTATTCAAAATCTTTGTGAACACTCTAGAGGTCACATTTTTAGTCCAATCTTCATGAAACTTAGTCAGAATGATTGTCTTGATAGAAACTTGGATGAGTTTGAAAGTGGGTCACATACGGTTAAAAACTAGGTCACTGGGTCAAATTATTGAAAAACCTTGTGAACAATCTAGAGGTCACATTTTTAGTCCAATCTTGATCAGACTTGCTCAGGATGATATTCTTGATGATATCTCGATCAAGTTCGATCATGGGTGGGGCAGGATTAAAAAGTAGGTCATTAGGTCAAATCTTAAAAAAATCTTGTTTACACTGTAGAAGCCACAATTTCTGCCTAATCTTCATCAAACTTGCTCAGAATGATAACCTTGATGATATCTTGATCGAGTTTGATCATATGTGGGCTTGGGTCAAAAAGTAGGTCACTAGGTCAAATCTTAGAAAAATCTTGTTTACACTCTAGAAGCCACATTTTCTGCCTATTCTTCATCAAACTTGCTCAGAATGATGACCTTGATGATATCTCAATTGAGATCCATCATGGGTGGGCTGGGGTCAAAATGTAGGTCACTAGGTCAAATCTTAGAAAAATCTTGTTTACACCCTAGAGGCCACATTTTCAGCCCAATCTTGATCAAACTTGCTCAGAATGATAACCTTGATGATCTCTCATTTGAGTTCGGTTGTGGGTGGTGTGGGGTGAAAAAGTAGGTCACTAGGTCAAATCTTAGAAAAATCTTGCCTACACTCTAGAAGCCACATTTTCTGCCTAATCTTGATCACGCTTGCTCAGAATGATAATCTTATGCCGTGTGATTCTTGCTCAGAATGATAACCTTATGCCGTGTGATTCTTTAGCCTATTGGAGGGGCTGTATTCGAATAAACTTTTCAAGCTACAATAGTAATGTGTACCTTGTCTGCATAAGCCTTTCAGATTGAATAACTCTCTGCACAATATGGATATTTTCAATGTTATCAAATGAAAATTAGAAATATTAATTTGTTTTCAACACAAGCCTCACCGATAGTCCATAAAATTAGCTCATTTAGGTATTTAACTATATAAGTAGCAAGCTTGCTGTTTATACAGCTAAATATCTAAATGAGCTAGTTTGGATTTGCAATGAAGAGAATTGGCAATCATAGACATGCGGTCAACTTTTCAAGCTACAATAGTAATGTGTACCTTGTCTGCATAAGCCTTTCAGATTGCATAACTCTCTGCACAATATGGATATTTTCAATGTTATCAAATGAAAATTAGAAATATTAATTTGTTTTCAACACAACCCTCACCATTAGTCCATAAAATTAGCTCATTTAGGTATTTAACTATATAAGTAGCAAGCTTGCTGTTTATACAGCTAAATATCTAAATGAGCTAGTTTGGATTTGCAATGAAGAGAATTGGCAATCATAGACATGATGATATCTTGTATATTTTCAAATTTTAGAAAAATCTTGTCCATTACTTGTGTGTAACATTGTTGTAACCAACACTTAACAAATGTCAGGTGAGCGCCCCAGGACCCTCAGGGTCCTCTTGTTTATTATTACAAAACATCAATTAGATGATTTTTTTATTATTGTCACAATTTGTGTATGAATACAATTATTTTTTACTTTTGCAAAAATTGTAGAATCAGATCTATAATATTTCATAGCCCGACAGAGCAGACCCTGATCAGATGGCTCTTGTAGGAGCTATCTAATCAGGTTCTACTCAGTTTGCAATGGCATCACAGCTACAGATAAGGGTGCGTACCCAAATACTAAAATCATCATTTCTCCACCAAACCCTATACTGTGACCACTCTTTAGAATCGTCTCTTTGAGATGATTCTAAAGAGCGGTCACGGTATAGGGTTTGATGGAGAAATAAAGGAGCTATTGTTGAAAATGTTTTAATTTACGCATCTTATCTGGAGCTCTGAATGGCATAAAAAGGCGTCTCTCTTAGGTAAATGGTAAATACCTGTACATTCATTATATTCTTTATACGTTGTCATGACAAAAATAAAGTAGACAAAGTGGATTAAGGAGACCTCTAATTAGCTCACCAGAGCACAAAGTGCTCAGGGTGAGCTTTTGTGATTGCCTGATGTCCGTCGTCCGTCGGCGTGCGTCGTGCAGTGTCCGTCGTCAACAATTTGAACCTTTAAAATTCTTCTCCTCTAAATCCACAGGGTTCTCAGCTTTCATCTTTGGCACATAGCATCATCTTTAGGTCCTCTACAAAAGTGATATAAATTATGCCCCTGGGGTCAAAATTGGCCCGCCCCAGGGGTGCCTTGTTTTCAATAGAAACATATAGTAAAACTTTGAAAATCATCTCCTCTGAAACCAGAAGGTTCTCAGTTTTCATATTTGGCACATATAATTATGTTCAGGTCCTCTACAAAAGTTATATAAATTATGGCCCTGGGGTCAAAATTATCCCGCCCCAGGGGTTGGCAGTTTTCAATAGAATCAAATAGTGAAATCTTTGAAAATCTTCTTCTTTGAAACTGGGAAGGCTCTCAGCTTTCATATTTGGCACAGAGTATCATGTTCAGGTCCTCTACAAAAGTTATATAAATTATGGCCCTGGGGTCAAAATTGGCCCGCCCCATGGGTGGGCAGTTTTCAATAGAAACAAATAGTGAAATCTTTGAAAATATTCTTCTCTGAAACTGGAAGTCTCTCAGCTTTCATATTTGGCACAGAGCATCATGTTCAGGTCCTCTACAAAAGTTATATAAATTATGGCCCTGGGGTCAAAATTGGCCCGCCCCAGGGGTGGGCAGTTTTCAATAGAAACAAATAGTGAAATCTTTGAAAATCATCTTCTCTGAAAATGGAAGTCTCTCAGCTTTCATATTTGGCACATAGCATCATGTTCAGGTCCTCTACAAAAGTTTTATAAATTGTGCCCCTGGGGTCAAAACTGGCCCTGCCCCAGGGGTGGGCAATTTTCAGTAGAAACAAATAGTGAAATCTTTGAAAATCTTCTTCTCTGAAATTTGAAGGTTCTCAACTTTCAGATTTGGCACATAGCATCATGTGTAGGTCCTCTACAAAATTTAAATAAATTATGGCCCCGGGGTCAAAATTGGCCCCACCCCAGGGGTGGGCAGTTTTCGATAGAAACAAATAGTGAAATCTTTGAAAATCTTCTTCTCTGAAACTGGAAGGTTCTCAGCTTTCATATTTTGCACATAGCATCATGTTCAGGTCCTCTACAAAAGTTATATAAATTATGCCTATTGGGTCAAAATTAGCCCCTCCCCAGGGCAGGCTAGTTTTCTATAGAAACATATAGTGAAAACTTTGAAAATCTTCTCCTCTGATTGCCTGGTGAGCGCTTCAGGGCCATTCTGGCCCTCTTGTATTTTTAAATGTCGATGCTTTTACAGTCTTCGCCTTGCAACAGTGAATGCTCTTAGGCCCCAGAAGAAAAAGGTGTTTAAATTTTCTGCATACTCCGAGACAGACGTCACAGTAGATCCTCTCATTGTGCTCCGCTGTGACTACAGAGTGTTTAGGTGAGTAGACCAATGCATCTGACAACCAGAGATCCAGATAAAGTGCATAAATTAAAATATTTTCACGAATAACTCCTTTATTTCTCCACCAAACCCTATACTGTAGCCACTCTTTAGAATTGTCTTGAAGAGACAATTCTAAAGGGTGGTCACAGTATAAGGTTTGGTGGAGAAATGACGATTTTAGTATTTGGGTATGCACCTTTGTAGCTATGACTACAGAGTTTATAGGTGAGTAGACCAATGCATCTAACAGCGTTTTCTACGGACTAAAACCTCTTCTAGTGTGTAAGGGTAAAATATTACAAATCTGATTCTCTTCTGTTTGCCATGCAGAGAAGGAAAATTACATTTTAGTGCAAGAAATTAGATAGATCTTATACATAAAGGCTTGAGTCTTTCATGAATATTCATAAAGTAATGAGTCAAAGGTTAGTATGTGTTGACTCAAAGACATTTGAAGTATTTATTTGAAGTTTTTTACTCCGACAGTTTTATACCATGTGTTATGAAAGCAGAACAACCATGGTGCCCTGGGCACATGCAATTTTTTGTAATGATCTGGCAGTACATAGATAGAAATGGTGGTTTTCATTAACCTTAAATTGCTTACAGCGCAAATTATTCTTACCTGTTATCCCGCTGTATAGTACATCAGAGCTCCAGATTAGATGCATAAATTAGAATATTTTCAAGAATAATTCCTTTATTTCTCCACCAAACCCTATGTTGTAACCACTCTTTAGAATCATCTCTTCAAGACGATTCTAAAGAGTGGTCACAACATAGGGTTTGGTGGAGAAATGACAATTTTAGTATCTGAGTACGCACATTTATCTGTTGCTCTGGTACATAGAAGTGAGGGTATTCATTAGCCTTATATTGCTTACAGCTCAAATTATTTTTACCTCTTTATCCTGCTGTAAATAATTGACTTCTGACCTGGTGCAATTTTACTACGTGTATATGTATATTCTTTGTTCCAGCTTTTGAGACACTATTAACCCTTTCCCTGTTCTGTATTTAGTCCAAATTACAATACCTACTGAATATTCATTAACAAAATAGTTAGAAAGAAATATGGAAGGTGGAATATTGTAGACATTTTAGAAAGTAAAGGAACATATCTATCAAATTCTTTCAGCAAACAGAGCAGACCCTGATCAGACGGCTCCTCTAGGAGCCGTCTGATCTGGGTCTACTCTGTTTGCAAATGCGTGAAAACATGTTTACCTTTTGCCTCATAGGCTATTTTTCTATCAAACATCTTCGAATAAATCTATTGAAAAGGAGCATTTACTAGAAAAAGGAATATTTTATAATTGTGTTTTGAAACCATTGTAATAAATAGAGCATTTACTCATGGAGCAAACACTCTATTTATCACAATGGTTTCAAAAAGTGACTTTTACTGTCAGAGGTGTCAAAAGGTGTCAGTATGAGGGAATGGGTTTAGCCCCTTCCCCAATGAACATTTATGCCTTTAATTGTTCACTTCATGAATATTTATATTTTATTTTTATAATGTAATTTTTCAAGTCAATTTTTTGCTTTGACAAAAACTGTAGGATCAGATCTATATACATTTAATTCCATAAGTAAACTAAGCAGACCCTGATCAGATATAGGAGCCAGTTTATCTGGGTTTACTCTGTTAGCAAGGTGTTTATATGAGGAAAGGGTTAACCCTTTCCCTCATAGGCTATTTTTAGATCCAACCTCTTTGAATATATCTACCAAAAAGGAGCATTAACTAGAGAAAAGGAAAATTTAGAATTATGTAGTATTGAAACCATTGTGATATAGGAGCAAATGCTCTATTTACCACAATGGTTTCAAAAAGTGACAGAGGCGTAAAAAGGCGTATTTATGGAGGAAAGGGTTAACAAAGTGTCAATCAGCTTTGATCCAAATGAGACAGTGGCGTCTCGTCTTGATCTAAGCTGTTTGCCTATGCCAGTCGGGTTGTGCACAGTGGGATACGGGTTACAATTGTTTTTATTTTAGGTGTGCCCCAGTGTTGGAGATAGTGCTGCGTATTCTGTCTGCGTACACATTGGCATGTCGGGTCTACATGGAGAACCATATCCAGTCTAACCCGGTGCTGGACGGAAACAGTCAGGTAGACCAGGACAGACAGGAGCTGAAGGGGGCCCTGCTGGCGGCCCAGGAGAGCGCTGTCATACAGATATTACTGGAGTACTGCATGGCAACAGACACTGACAAACAGGTGATGTACAATAGAACCTGTTTTAAGCAGCCATCAAAATGAGATCTAATTATTGGTCTGTAAGGCAGGTGGTAGCTTAATGCAGATCAAAAGTAATGCAGAAAGCTCCTGAAGGCCTTGCATTAAGCAGCCACCTGCTTTTTAAGACTCCTAAGTTCAAGAAATAAATTATTTTAAAATAGCCGCTTAAGACAGGTTCTACTCTGCCTGAAAACAATTAAACTTGTCTGTGGAGACCACTCAAAAGAGGTCAAATTTCAGTTTTTTAAGACAGGAGGGGGGAGCTTAATGCATTCAGCTTACTGCATCACTTTCATCATGCCATTCCCGCATAGGTTATATTATGTCAAAAGCAAACAGAGCAGACCCTGATCAGACGGCTCTTATAGGATCCATCTGATCTGGGTCTACAGATGCGAATGCGTTAAAAGATGTTTATTTGAGGTAACGGGTTAATTTAAAAGGGAAATATAGTGCCATTTCAAACAGTAAGATCTGCTCAATTTAATAAATCCCATTTCTTATTGAAGTTTTATGTAAGATCTCCTATATATATTCCATTTCAGGAGGGGGCAGGTCTATTGAACAGTCTGAGTGAGGTGAGGTCTCTCATTTGCTCATACATCCATCAAGCATTTATATCGGATCCCAACTTGGCCAAGGTGGTACATTTTCAGGTACAGTGCGACTTCTATGTGTTGACCTTCGACTGTCTCATTAAGTCAATCTCCTTTCCAAGTCCCAAAAGCTTGGCTTGTCTATTCTATATGAAATTCCATTTATGTGTCAACCTTATATGAGTCAATCTTTTCAAAATGTCAAACATTTTTTTCTGTTTAGTGCTATTGATTCAAAGGAATTTTACCATACATGAGTCGATCTGCCAATTACCTATGTACATAGACAACTGGAAACAAAGCCGGAACATTGTATGGTGTTGATATTTGATGCTTCTTTTGCATTTTAGTTGTCAGTTTGTGTTGTTTTCAATTGTTCGACATAAATATAGATTTATAGGATGTGTCTTGTGTTTTCATCCCACTTGCCTTGAATTTCTAGAAAGAATATCCACATAACTATTCCACTTGACATTATTACATACATTTAGGCATATATTCACTTCTGAGATTGAAACCGAAAATTCATGAACATGTCTTTAGTGGTCACAGTATAAGGTTTGTTGGAGAAATACAGGAGTTATTCTTGAAAATGTTTTAACCCTTTCCCTCATATAAACGTGTTTTCACGCATTTGCAAACACAGTAGACCCAGATCAGATGGCTCCTAGAGGAGCCGTCTGATCAGGGTCTACTCTGTTTGCTACTAGAATTTGAAATATCTGTTTCTTTGCTTTCTAAAATGTCTACAATGTTCCACCTTCCATATTTCTTTTAAGTATTTTTGTTAATGAATATTCAGAAGGTATTGAAATTTGGAATAAACATAGAACAGGGAAAGGGTTAATTTACATATCTTATCTGGACCTCTGACAACATGCTTTCACATTGGTGACTTGTGTATACATGTATTTATATACAGGGCTATCCAAGTGAGCTCCTTCCTGTGACTGTGGCTGGTATCCCGTCCATGCACATTTGTCTGGACTACATCCCTGAGATGCTGAGTCAGCCCCAGATGGACAAGCAGGTAACCAGGCATTTGAAAACAATTGAATTTTTAGATGTTCAAATTTTTTCCTTATGGAGATGTCTTTTTCACGCCTTTGCAAACAGCAGTAAACCCAGATCAGATGGCTTCTGTAGGAGCTCTCTGATCAGGGTTTGCTTTGTTTGCTAAGGGAATTATAAAGATATGATTCTACAGTTTCTGCAATTTCCAAATAATCCTGTTTTCATATTGAGGGCTTGGTGCAAAACTATTGTAACTCCTTCACAAAGTGAAGGAGTTACAATTGCTTTGCTTCAAGCCCTCGATATGCCATTTTTAAAAAAAATCAGCCAATAATTATTCATGATGTCATTATTTTGTGTCCTGAATATTCATGAAGTAAAGGGTAAATTGTTAATAATGTCATAGAAAAAAGGTAACGGGTATGTTATTGATTAACCCATTCCCGCATATTGACGCCTTTTGACACTTCTATAAAATTCACTTTGTGAAACCATTGTGATAAATAGAGCATTTGCTCCACAGGAGCAAATGCTCTATTTATCACAATGGTTTCAAAACTACACAATTCTTAAAATTTCCTTTTCTCTAGTAAATGCTCCTTTTTGGTAGATTTAAGCAAAGAGGTTGGATCTAAAAATAGCCTATGCGGGAATGGGTTAATCATTAATTTTGCTTGATGAATATAAATGAAATTGATAAAAAAAAAATGTCAGAAAGTGTTTGACCATGACACTATGTTGCATCATTTACTTTCAAACCTCTCTAAATCACAATTTTAACAAAGAACAATTTAGGGTTTATTTTATGCCTGTGGCTGCTTAATGCGGGGTGAATGTCATGCAGAAAACTCAAGCTTTCTGCATGATTCTCAAGCTGCATTAAGCTTCCGCCTGTCTGAAAGACTGGCACTGATACTAAGTTTTAATGTCCGGCTGAGAGGGACTTTACTGTATCGCAAATCTAGTTATATTCAGTTAGAAGGACATCTGTTAGTTATTTATGATCACCATGCTTAGATTGACTCTGGTCAGATGTTTTATGTGATAACAGCTTATAATAGCAAGATAACAGTTAGGGATCACTTTCCTGTTGTCTGTTCATTTGTATGTTTTTTTCCCAATCTGTTAAATTGTTTTCATCACTCTTTTTTTCTTTTCACTTCTGCCAGCAGGTGACACACATGTTCCTTGGAACACTCTTGTTTATGAATATTTAGCCCATGTTTTCATTTATTTATTGTTTTTTGTTTTTCAGATTTTTGCCATCAGGTTAACAGCTTACCTGTGTGAGCAGTATGCCTTGCCAAAGTCACTGAGTATAGCAAAACTCTGTATAAATGTGATGTTCTCTATGATAGGAGGTAAGAAAAGAGCATGTTCTCTATGATTTGAGGTGAGAAAATTCTTGTACAGTAAAAACAACCTACAACAGCCACTCAAAAGACCTTAAACATTTGATCTTTAACCCATTACCTCATAGGCTATTTTTAGACCAATCTCTGAATAAATCTACCGAAAAGGAGCATTTACTAGAGGAAAGGAAAATGTTAGAATTGTGTAGTATTGGAACCATTGTGATAAATAGAGCATTTGCTCCTATGGAGCAAATGCTCTATTTATCACAATGGTTTCAATAAGTGACTATTGCAGAGGCATATTTATGGAGGAAAGGGTTAAGACAGGTGGTAGCTGAGTCTACAGTAAAACTTGGGGAGAATGCTTCCTTAGGAGTTTTCAGGATAACTTCCATTCTACATTAACCCTTAACACCATGAGATCATTAATATAAGATTATTTTTTATACTGTTACATGGACATGGAAATCTGTGACCACAATAGAAACTGTCTCTTTATGAAACCATTGTGATAAATAGAGCATTTGCTCCTATGGGAGCAAATTCTCTATTTATCACAATGGTTTCAAACTACAAAATTCTAAAAAAAAATCCTTTTCTCTAGTTAATGCTCCTTTTCGGTAGATTTATTCAAAGTGGATGGATCTAAAATAGCCTATAGAGGAAAGGGTTAAGCAAACAGAGCAGACCCTGGTCAGACGGCTCCTAGGCGTAGAAAGGCTTATTTATAGAGTAATGGGTTAAGCACTCACCTGCCTTTAAAGCACCTGCTTTTAATATATTCTCTGTTCTATATTTAGTTGAAATTCCAATACATGTACCTACCAAATATTCATGGACAAATTAGTTATAATGAAATATGGAAGGTGGAACATTGTAGCCATATCAGAAACTAATGAAACAGATCTATCAAATTCCATTCCAAATGGAGCAGATCCTGATCACAGGGCTCCTGTAGGAGAATATTCATGCTTGTAATGTCCACTGACAAAGGAATTTCATGGATGAAATTGTAGAATCAGATCTATATGTATATGATTTCATAAGCAACAGTGAAAAAAGCCATTTTGCATTTTATTGATTATGTGCATGAATATTCACGAGGTGAAGAAATTTTGAATAAATATGAAACGGGGAAACGGGTAACCCTTTCCTACAGAAATACACCTTTCTATGCCATTGCAAACAGAGTAGACCCAGGTAAGACAGCTCCTTTAACCCTTTCCCTTATATAAACATGTTTTTACGCATATGCAAACAGAGTAGACCCAGATCAGACGGCTCCTAGAGGAGCCATCTGATCAGGGTTTACTGTTTGCTAATAGAATTTGATAGATCGGTTTCCTCACTTTCTAAAATGGCTACAATGTACCACCTTCCATAATTCATTATAACTATGTTAGGAAAAGGTTAATCAAATAGTCTATACCCAGATGAAACTGCTCCTGGTTGAGATGTTGGATGAAGGTCTACACTATATGCTTCTATGTCAGTCTAATTTAAACCTTTACTCCATGAATATTCATATAAGAAATAATGACCTTATGAATATTTAATTAGATTATTTGTTTTACAAAGGGGCATGGGCACAGGAAATTTTGGCCATAGTAGAAACTGTAGAATCACGTCTATATTATTTCTTAAGCAAACAGAGCAGACCCTGTTCAGACAGCTCCTACAGGACCTACTCTTTTGGCTGTCAAATTTAAAAGTGTCGTCTGCAATAATAATTTCATATTAAATATAATTCTAAACTAAATAATGAAGATATATTATAAAACATTTGTTTTTAAAACCTGTATGCTTGGGCTAAAATAATACAGAAAACAGTGAAGTCCTAGGTCAGATGCCGCCTTAAAAAGGCGGCATCTGACCTGGGACTGCACTGTTTTCAGTGGTGCCAATAGGCGACATTGGCACCGAAAGTGGTTAGTATTAACAAAATGATGCCAAATTTACTTTATAATCCTATGGAGAGGGGGAGATTGGGTGTCCACACACTTAGGGTAATTAGGATGTGTCTTATAACCCTTTCCCTGTTGAATATTTATTTAACCCATTACCTCATAAGCTATTTTTAGATCCTACCTCTTTGAATAAATCTACCCAAAAGGAGCATTTACTGGAGAAAAGGAAAACTTTAGAATTGTATAGTTTTGAAACCATTGTGATAAATAGAGCATTTGCTCCATAGGAGCAAATGCTCTATTTATCACAATGGTTTCACAAAGTGAATTTAACAGAGGAGCCAAAAGGCGTTAATATGAGGGAATGGGTTAAGAAATTAATGACATCATAAATATGTACATACGAATGTTTTAGTATTGGAAGAAACTGTAGGATCAGATCTGTTGTAATTTCAAAAGCAGGATCAGATCAGATCAGGTCTATTAATGTAATTTCAAAAGCAAACAGAGATCTGGGTCTACTGCCTTCTGATCTGGGTCTACTCCATGTGAAACAGCGTTCAGTATTTTGTTGATATTATTTGTGCCCAATACTTTTAGTCATTTACTCCATAAATATGCCTTTTAACACCTTTGCAAACAGAGTAGACCCAGATCAGATTGCTCTGATAGAAGCCCTCTTATAGGAGCCGTCTGATGAGGGTATTCTCTGTTTGCTTTTGATATGATATACAAAATGTAGATCTGATTCTACAATTTTTGTTGAAGCAAAAAAAAATCCTTGAAAAGTTCACATTATAAAAATTCAGCCAATATATATTCATGATGTCATTATTTCTTAATCCTTTCCCTGTTCTGTATTTAGGCCGAATTTCAATACCTAATGAATATTCATTAACAAAATAATTATAAAGAAATATGGAAGACATTTTAGAAACTAAAGAAACAAATCTATCAAATTTTATTAGCAAACAGAGCAGACCCTGATCAGACGGCTCCTAGGAGCCGTCTGATCTGGGTCTACTCTGTTTGCAAATGTGTGAAAACACATTTATATGAGGGAAAGGGTTAATACATGATTATTGAACAGGGTAAGAGTTAACATTTATGAATAAATTTGAGATTATCTCTGCAAATAGATCTTGATGAGATACTGAGTAAGTGCACATCTCATCAGGATCCAAAAAGTTTTATACAGTAAACCCCTCTAGACCAGATTTTCAATTTAGTATAAATGTCACTCTTGGAGACAGGTGGCAGCTTAATGCAGGATGAAAGTCATGCAGAAAGCTCCTAGAGGAGCTTTCTGCATGACTTTCATCCTGCATTAAGCAGCCACCTGCCTAAAAGTATCTAAATTCTTCTCTAGAGGGTTTTTTACTGTATTTATGTTTCTTATGGGAAAAAAAAGAAGAAAAAAAACAACAACAAATAGAATTGATGAAGTACTTTTTGGCCAGTTAGAATTTGCTGAGCTAGCTAAAGGCCAAAGAATACATGTATTTCTTGATTTGTTTCTTAGTTCTTGAGGCCAACAAGCGAGTGGAGTTTTTCTCCCAGACACTTCCACATTTGGTACAAGTCTGTGCAGCGTTTCCACCATTGTGTGAGGACGGGACGAGTCTCTTAATACAGATAGGCCGTGTGTGTCTGTCCCAGGTCACTGCCACTAGCAACATACCAGAGACAGGTGAATATACAATATCTATCAGATAGGTCCAGATAAGATGCTTAAATTAAAAAAAAATCAAGAATAACTTTTCTCCACAAAACCCTGTGTTTTGGCCACTCTTTAAAAATGTCTCTTAGAGACGATTTTCAAGAGTGGTCACAACATTGGGTTTGGTTGAGAAATGATGATTTTAGTATTTGGGTATGTACCTTTATCAGTTGCTCAGACTATAATCTATTGAATCTCTAAACAGGATATAGGAGCTCTAATATAATATTAACCCTTCGCTTGCTATTCACGTCAATATACCTACCTGTAAATAGTGAAGACCCAGATGAGACAGCTCCTGCAGGAGCTGTCTCATCAGGGTCTGCACTATTTACAAGTTGATTGTGCAACCAATGCACTTTACAGCAGTGATTGCACAGCGAAATACTTGTACACAGTGAAGATATATGTAATTATACAACAATGCATGGGTAAAGAAGGAGAAATGTATTTTAAAATTCAGCAAGCGAAGGGTTAATGGTATTTTACCCCATGAATTATGTAGTGGATTTGTCGGATGGTCATTGTACATAAGAATTTTGAATCACTTATAGATGCATATATATAAAGCCTACAAAATGTTCACGAGTGGGCATAAAAGTAGTTTAACCTTTCCTTGTTGAATATTCATGTAAGAAATAATGACATAATGAATATTTTTAGCTGAATCTTTATAATGGTATATGTACCTATGTTGGTGTTGGAAGAAACTGTGGAGTCAGGTCTGTTATAATTTCATAAGCAAACAGAGCAGAACCTGATTGGACGGCTCATACAGGAGTCCTCTGATCTGGGTCTTCTCTGTTAGCATTTTAGGCATTAAATAGGGTCATCCTAATGACTTTATAATAGACTTCAAACACTTTTATAGAGCCTTTTAATTTTTACTTCATGAATATTTTTTGTAAGAAATATAAATGACATAATGAATATTAACCCATTACCTCATAGGCTATTTTTAGATCCATCCTCTTTGAATGAATCTACCGAAAAGGAGCATTTACTACAGAAAAGGAAAATTTTAGAATTGTGTTCTGAAACCATTGTGATAAGTAGAGCATTTGCTCCTATTTATCACAATGTTTCAAAAAGAGACTTTTACAGAGGCATAGAAAGGCGTATTTATGGAGGAAAGGGTTAATTATATTAATTTTTATAATAGTATATGAACACAGAAATATTTGGCTGTGGCAGAAACCGTAGAGTCTCATCTGTATTATTCCATATGCAAACAGAGTGGACCCTGATCAGGGTCTGCTCTGTTTGCTAATGTAATTTGATAGTTCTGTTCCTTTGCTTTCAAAAATGGCTACAATGTTCCACCTGTCATAACTATTGTGTCCATGAATATTCAGTAGGTATTGAAATTTGAAATAAACACAGAACAAGGAAAGGGTTTAGAAAAATTAGTAAGAAACAGACAGATGGGTGGACAGACAATGAAGAAGAGTTCCTCAGTTGTCACCCTGTTAGAGCAGGTGACACATAATCTGAGTGATCAGCACTTCAGTTTGTGTCTCAGGGGAATTATGTAAGAATCTCAATATCTGCTCTCTTAATTATCATGTGTCAATTAAAATTATGAACATATGGAGAGCTTCAATTGCAATTAACTGTCTTTACAAGGAGTTGTGGATGAGATTGCATTTCAGAGTCATTACTTAAAGGGGGAACTTTCAAGAGCATGTGTGTTTATTAGAAATCTTCCCTTGATTAAGCTCACTTTCAAATCAGCAATTACAGAGGTAAATTCCTTGCAGCCTTAGTAAATTTTGCTTGCAAAATATGTTGTCTGCTGTGATTCTGAAAGTAGAATATTCCTTAATTCTGTTAACCTCATGTAAATGTCTTTTCACGCCTTTGCAATCAGAGTAGACCCCGATGAGATGGCTCAGGGTCTGCTCTGCTTGCTTTTGACATGATATAGATCTGATTCTACAGTTTTTGTCAAAGCAACCAATTCCCTTAGAAATATTACATTATAAAATTTCAGTTAATTAATTTTCATGATTGCATTTTTTCTTACATAGATATCTAACAGGGAAAGGGCTAAAAATGCAATCAAAATGTCACAGAGTTTGCATCTAAATCAGACACTAAGTTATTCGACGTCTAATCTTTGCCCAAACTGTTCGTGATACAGTAAAAACTCGATATTACAAACACTCAAATACATACCATTAATGATCTTTAACATAGGTTACAGCTTAATGCAGGGTAAAAGTCATGCAGAAAGCTCCTCTAGGAGCTTTCTGCATGACTTTTACCCTGCATTAAGCAGCCACCTGCCTACAGAGACATATGATAAATTCTTCTTTACTAAAATTTTGTAGTATCAAGTTTTTACAGTAATTACAAATTTACCACTAGCTTGCAAAAGAGTTAATTGGGCGATGGTATGAAATTGCTTTTATAAAGGATACTGATTTTAAGTTTGTCTCGTATTTTTTGCTGCAGACAAGTCATGGTAATTTGATATCCTTGTCCGAGTCACCGTTTGAAATTTTATAAAGTTTAACTGGTGATAACTAGCTTCATTCAACTTCAAAAACTTGTTCAGCATCAAAGGAGTTACCTTCTGAAATTAGAATTTCAACTCTTTGCACTGTCTTTGCACTCTGGGTTTGTATCTACGATAACCTTTGCATACAGTTTGGATCCAGATGAGACACCAAGTTACTGTCACATCGGGGTATAAGCTTAGTATCTCTGTAGACAGTATCTTTGTAGGAAAATAACTATGCAAACTGTAGCAAACAACATTTTTTACAGATAAGAGCTTCTCAGCATGCAGAGTTAACCCTTGCAACGCTGTATTTTCAAATGGACTATTCCAAAATTTCAAATAAGTAAAGCTTATTGTAAACATTCAGGGATTTTTTAAAAAGAAAAGTGTAACATGAAAAACAGTGCAGACCCTGATGAGAGGGCTCCTCTTGGAGCCCTCTCATTTGGGTCTACACTGAGCTGAAAGGGTTAATACTCTTTTCATGTAAAAAGAAGATTTTTTTTAAGTTTATCATACAAGCTGCATGTGCTTTTTACATTCCAGATATTTCAGTTGTCACATGTTGCGGTACAGAGTCTCTGGATAGTAGCACGGAAAATAGTACACAGCTGCGGAAACGATTAAAAATACAGCACGGAATGTCTTCTTCCTATCACCTACTGTATAAAATCATCCAGTCTACATTTAAAAGCATCGTGACAAAGTCTGTAGCTACCAAAGATGTCTACTGAGTTGTATTTCACTGACAGATCCACCACTGCCTGTGTTAAGTAGTTGACATGTGTTGGGTTTTACAGCAACACTGGACAGGCTCTATGGCGCCATTGCAGGAGAAAAGTTACTGGACCCACATCTCATTTGCATTGAGATAAACATATAAGATATCAATACCTGTTTGAGAATCAGGGATGCAGATACTCAGTTTGTGTTTAACTTTTTACTCCATGTATATATAGAATGTAGGTAAAAATGCCACAGGTAAATATGCCATAGGTAAAAATGCCACAGGTAAAAATGCCACAGGTAAAGTGGTAAAAATGCCTTAGGTAAAAATGCCATAGGTAAAAATGCCACAGTTAAAAAAAAATAATAACATATTTTTAAATTTATAAAAGGAAAACTGTATAGTTTGAAAAATATGTTATAATATCATTTCATAATCAATTTTAGTATAAAAACCATTTAAATATGTTCAAAATTAAAAGTATTTATTATTATTTTCTGGCATTTGACGGGTGGTGTCTGGGTCTACTGTGTTTAAAAATGCCAGTTATAAAAAAATAAATTAATAACAAATATTTTTGAATTTATAAAAGGAAAACTATATTTTGAAAAAAAATTGTTATAATAGTAGACTCAGATTATATAGGAGCAGTCTGATCAGGATCTGCTCTGTTTGTTACTGGATTTTGATAGATATTGAAATCTTACCTACCTGTTTCTTATGATTTTTCCGATAAATTATTTAAACAGAGTTGACCCAGACACCTTCCCTCAAATGCCAGAGGTATATAAAAACATTATTTAATAACAAATATTTGGAAATTTTGTCTGAGTCCAAATAAAAAAATAATTTTCATACAATTATTTACAAAAAATTAGACCAAGACACCACCAAAATTGATTATGAAATGATAGTACAACATATTTTTTCAAATTATACAGTTTTCTTTATATAAATTTAAAAATACATGTATTTGTTATTATAAAAAATTTCAGAGGTATATAAAAACATTATTTGATAACAAATATTTGGAAATTTTGTCTGAGTCCAAAATAAAAAAAAGATTTTTCATACAATTATTTAAAAAAAAAATAAACCAAAATTGATAATGAAATGATGTTACAACATATTGTTTCAAATTATACAGTCTTCCTTTTATAAATTTAAAAATATTTGTTATTATTTTTTTTTTTAACTGTGGCATTTTTATCTATGGCATATTTACCTAAGGCATTATTACCTAAGGCATTTTTACCACTTTACCTGTGGCATTTTTACCTGTGGCATTTTTACCTAAGGCATTTTTACCTGTGGCATTTTTACCGCACACCGTATATATACATGTATTCATTTAACTCTTTCCTTCATAAATACGCCTTTCTAAATACGCCTCTGTAAATGTCTCTTTTTGAAACCATTGTGATAAATAGAGCATTTGCTCCATAAGAGCAAATGCTCTATTTATCACAATGGTATCAGTACTACATAATTCTCTAACGGGTGATTCTTCAAAAATGTGTAATATGCTGTCCCTCACCTTTCACATGATTTAAAAGTCATAAAAATTTACTTTTATAAGAATATTTTATCTTTGCCTAGTTAATATGACATACCTTAGTGAGAATATAGTGATAACCAGTGAGAATTTATGTTCATTTTCTTGGAATCGAGTTTGAAATATGAAAGGGGGTGCAAAATTCCCATGTCCCTCATGATACAACACATAATAGAATGAGATATCTTGACCTTAAATCATCATAAATTTGATAATTTTTCTCTATTGATAATGTCATTATATTATCATAGAATGAATGAATACAAAATATAGCTGTTAGTTTAATCTTTAGTGGCTTTTTTCAGCTGCTGATTTTTGTCCCTCGATTTCCTGTCAGTACCGAAACGGTATGGTGTTTTAGCCTGTACCTATTTTATCTTGAAATTAAGGGAAATCCCTTCTGACGTCATAGGGTACACTTCGAATTAGCAATCCCAGTTCTATTATAAGAAATGGCCTCCCAAACATCTATTTCTATTAATTATGTTTTTAGGCCGTCAGCACCGAAACGCCCTCAAACCAGGCAAGCTGAACTATAAATTCATGTTAACAGATCTTGTCGTATACGCTGTGTGTACACGATGCTTAAATGCATAAAATAATTGAAACATGTATTGGGTAAATGCCTGAAATTATGAAAAATAAACAAAATTGTCATTACCGAAACGGTCATTACCGAAACGGCCTGTGTTTCGGTACTGACATAACCCTTAATTATTTTGGTATCTTACAACTATTTTGTGAAAATACGACTTTAACTTTCATCCAAAAACAAAATAAATAATATTTCTGAATAAATTCAGTACCATTTGGCTTTACTTTTTGCTGTCATTACCGCAACGTCATTACCGAAACGTCATTACCGAAACGTTTTTCATTCATTTTTTGGCATTTTTTGCCATTTTTTAAAAGTTGAGCAATGGAAATGTTTGAACTGTATACTTTTACGATAAATTAGTTCTAAAGCTAGTATAAAGCATGCTTTTAGTTAATTAAAAGAAATTTAGTAAGACTTTGGAGACAATTTCGATACATCAAAATCTTAAAAATTAGCTGTTTCCATCACCTTAAGAGACAATTTTTGATTTTGCAAGATGTATTACTAAAAGAAACAGAATTACGTTATTCATATTCATAATTTACACACATCATGAACGATAAACACCCTTTAACTAAATATTAAGATAAAACGAGGTCCAATTTTACATCGTTGCGGTAATGACATTTTCAGGTCATTGGCAATTTATAAAATGTAAAAAAAAAAATTTCTATTGAACAATCAGCACGGACATTACTCTTTATAAGTCAAAGACAGTTCATAGTTATGGTATACGTGTTAAGCAAACGGTTTTATGAGCAAAATGTTTTTGAAAAATTTGTAGGCAAAATTACAATTTTTTGAAGAATCACCCTAACACTTTCCTTTTCTCTAGTAAATGCTCCTTTTGGGTAGATTCATTCAAAGAGATTGGGTCTAAAAATAGCCTATGGAGGATTGGGATAAGAAATAACAACATCATGAATGTAAATTAGCTTATTTTATTTTGGCATATGAACAAGAATAGTTTTGGCCATGGCAGAAACTGTATAATCAGTCTATATTATTCTAAAGGCAAACATAGCAGACTCTGATCAGACGGCTCCTAAAGAAGCCGTCTGATCTTGGTCAACTCTGTTGGCAAAGGCATAGAAAGGTGCATTCATGGAATAAAGGGTTAAACCTCAATAAGTGGTCTCAATTTATGTTCCATTATGGCATGCCCAGAACCACATGGGGTTGTAATAGTGAATTTTATGACTTTGCTTACAGTGTAGAACCAATCAAACAGTTTGTAATCTGTCTCTAGATTCTGCATATACCCCGATATTTATCCAGCTGAATCCTCTGAATTATAAATTTTCAAAAGTCGAGTGGTCCATCATGGTTTAACCCATTCCCTCGTAGGCTATTTTTAGATCCAACCTCTTTGAATAAAACTACCAAATAGAAACATTTACTAAAGAAAAGGAAAATTTTAGAATTTTGTGGTGTAAAACCATTTTGATAAATGGAGCATTTGCTCCTATGGGAGCAAATACTTTTATCACAATGGTTTCAACATGTGACTTTTGCAGAGGCATCAATATGAGGGAATGGGTTAACCTTTTACCTCATAGATACATATTTTAACCCATTCCCTCATATTGATGCCTCTGTAAAAGTCACTTTCTGAAACCATTGTGATAATTAGAGCATTTGCCCCATAGGAGCATATGCTTTTTTTTATCACAATGGTTTCAAAACTACACAATTCTGAAATTTTCCTTTTCTCTAGTTAATGCTCCTTTTGGTTAGATTTATTCAAAGAGGTAGGATCTTAAAATATCCAATTTTGGAATGGCTTAATGCCTTTGCAAAGTAGACCCAGATCAGATGACAAAACATCTGATCTGCTTAGTTAATGAAGTAGCATAAATGTGCTTCTGCAGTTTCTGCTATTGCCAAACATTCATGTCCATATGCTATGCCAATATAAAACAAGCAAATTCACTGAATTGATATCCCCCGCCAAACAAGTGCTGGCCTCAGTATTTAATTAAGCTGTTGACCAGACAGACAAAAAGGTTTAAGTTTTCACCAACTAAGAGCCACAGCTCTGGTATTCCAATGTGAATGGTACTTGCAGGCCCACATTCCTTTATGGTACTTAACATTTATACAAAGTTTCATAGAAAAACTCCAAACTGTTTCTGAGATATGGTTCAGGGAGGAAGTTTTTCACCAAAACAAGGACCATAACTCTGGTGTTTCAAGGTCAATGTGAGTGATTCTTGCAAGGCAACATTTCCTCATGGTATTGAACACTAACACAAAGTTTCATAGAAAATCTCCAAACCGGTTTTTAGAAACGACTCTGGACGGACAAAAAAGGTTAAGTTGTTAGCGAACAAAGGACGGTAACTCTGGGTGTTCCAAGGTCGATATAAGTGATACATGTACTTGCAATGTCACATTTCTTCATGGCACTGAACATTTACACAAAGTTTCATCGAAAAATCCGAACCATTTCATGAGATATGACTTCAGGACGCATTGTCGTACACATGGACAATGCCAAAACTATAATTAATATTCATGGTATCATGATATCTTACATGAATATTCATCAGGTAAAGGGTTAAACACCTGGTTCCATTCATTTTCTGAAAGAGGCCTCTGTGGCTGGGTGGTTATGGCCTTTGACTGGCAATCACATCACCCCTCACCGCTGTGGTTCAAATCCTGACCTGAGCATTTGGGTACCTCATCATTCTCATGTGAGGAAGCCTTCCAGGTGGCTTGCTGTTGTTTAGTGGTTCTACCCAGTATTCTTCTATGCACAGAACAATACAATTTGTTTTGTGCAGAGAAAAATATCGGGGGTATTCCTCTACCTGGAATTAACTGAATGTCACAATATGACTGAAATACTGTCAACCTTTTCCTTCATATAAGTGCTTTTTCACGCATTTGCAAACAGAGTAGACCCAGATCAAATGGCTCCTGTAGGAGCTGTCTGATCAGGGTCTGCTCTGTTTGCTTAAGACAATAAATAGATCTGATTCTAGCTCTTGTCAAAGCAAAACAAAATCCCTTGAAATTTTTTTCAATATAAAAAAAATTCAACTAATAAATATTTATGATATCATTATAGCTTACATGAATATTGAATAGGGAAAGGATTAACCCTTCGCTTGCTGAATTTTAAAATACATTTCTCCTACTTTACCCATGCCCTGTTGTATAATAACATATATCTTCACTGTGTACAAGTATTTCGCTGTGCAATCACTGCTGTGGAAAGCACTGATTGCACATTCAACTTGTAAATAGTAAATAGTGCAGACCCTGATGAGACAGCTCCTGCAGGAGCTGTCTCATCTGGGTCTTCACTATTTACAGGTAGGTATATTGACGCGAATAGCAAGCGAAGGGTTAAAGTACAACAAGCCCATATACAAGCAAACAAACAAACATTTACTGAAAAGAACATAGTTTGATCAGAGGCTCTGAGATCCAGATAATGTTCAAGTAACATGAAATATCGTGAACTGTTGAAACTCATTATGCTAATTGCAGTTTTTGGATGGTGTCCCTGACAAAAATAACTGCAGTTGCAATCATGGTAGCTAAAAAGACAAAAACTTCAAAAGCATGACTTTCCTCAAGTCATTAGAATAACCTTGGACAATCTGGATATGACAGAAAGCATTGTAGAGCAAGTTTCATTGCTTCAGTTTGAATGTCAGCTTGTTTGAATATGTGTGCAGAAATCTAATTGTATACATATACAGTAAAACCCCTCTAAACCGGACGTTCAATTTAGTATAAATATCAGTCATGGAGAGAGCTTGATGCAGGGTGAGTCTCCTCTACTAGAATTCTGGTTTAGAGGGGTTTTACTGTAGTATCAACCCTTTCCTCCATAAATATCCCTTTCTACGCCTCTGTAATAGTCACTTCTTGAAATCATTGTGATAAATAGAGCATTTGCTTCATAGGAGCAAATGCTCTATTTATGACAGTGGTTTCAATACTACACAATTCTAACATTTTCTGTTTCTCTAGTAAATGCTCCTTTTTGGTAGATTCATTCAAAGAGGTTGGGTGTAAAAATAGCCTATGGAGGAAAGGGTTAATATATATGCTCCAAAATGAAGCAGTTGCTCAACTGAAATTATTTCATGTCCAATTGAATATTTTAAAGGTTAACTGCAAAAATGCGGTCTTCCTCAATTCTACCTTTTTGTTCCTTCTGTTCTGTTTGCAGAAAAACTGTACAGTAGAACCTAGCCTAAGCAACCATTCATTTATTGAATATAGGAGTCTTAAAAAGCAGATGGTAGCTTAATGCAGGGCAAAAGTAATGCAGAAAGCTCCTATAGGAGCTTTCTGCATTACTTTTGACCTGCATTAAGCTACCATCTGCCTAACAGACCCAAAATTAGACCTCCTTTTGATGGCCACATAAGACCAGTCTATTCTAGTTACAGTATTTTGCACAATGCCCTAGGCTGTGAATCACAGTTTAAAGGCTGCTGGAAAACCCACTCATATGGCCAGGCAAGATATTGGCATTGTCTCAGAAAAATGAAATAGAACACTACATCAGTTTCATTCAACTTTTCTGAAATTATAGTTAAGTGCTATGCCCAACAGTGCTTTCTTTTGTGGGCAAAATTGTTCATACAATGTACAGTGATTGTTAAAATTGGTGCAATTAAAAACACTGAATAATGAATGCTTCTTGTGGTGCTTTATTTACCAATTATTGTTATACCAGAACTACAGATAAAGGTGTGTACTCAAATTCTAAAATCGTCATTTCTCCACCAAACCCTATGTTGTGACCACTCTATAGAATTGTCTGAGACAATTCTAAAGAGTGGTCACAACATAGGGTTTGGTGGAGAAATAAAGAAGTTATTCTTGAAAATATTTTAATTTATGCATTTTATCTTATACCCCAATAACTAACCAACCACCAAAAAGTGTTGGTAGACATTAGGTCCCAGTTATAATAAGACGGTGATAATGGTTTACTTTGTAAACATGACCTGCTTTAGTCAATAATCAATAACAGGGTCAAAAGGTTGCTGTTGCACAATTTATTTGGAGGAATTCAGATCAAGATGTGTACGTACAAATTCAAATGTTTTATCACACCTCTACAGTGGTTTAGTTGCGTGGTCAAAACTATCTGCCTATTTATAGAGTCAATGTCATCTGAACACTATGAATCTCGGATCGCATTTGCAAACAGTTTTGATCCAGATGAAATGCCAATGAACTCCGCATCACATCACAAAAAAATCAATTTTTTGCAGACAATGCATGGCAGTTAAAAACAGCTAACTAGTGAATTTGAAATAAACTAAAAGCCAAAATGGCAGAAGATGGAGGAAGGTTTGAAGGAGCTATTAAAATACGTTCTTTAATCCTTTATTCCATAGATACGACTTTGAAAACGGACTAGATCCAGACCAGACAGCTCCAGTAGGAGCAATTTAATCTGGGTTTGCTTATAGAATTATATTGATCTATGATGTTTGGAATAATTATAAAATAATTAATATTCCGGGTGTAATTATTTCTTACATGAATATTCATGAGGGGGTTAACCTTTTATTGATTTAACCCTTTCCTCCATAAATACGCCTTTCTATGCCTCTACCACTTCTTGAAACCATTGTGGTAAATAGAGCATTTGCTCCATAGGAGCAAATGCTCAATTTATCACAATGGTTTCAATCCTACACAATTCTAAAATTTTCCTTTTTGCTATTAAATGCTCCTTTTCAGTAGATTTATTCAAAGAGGTTGGGTCTAAAAATAGCCTATGAGGGAATGGGTTAAGCTGATAATATTCTAGTGCCAGATGTCCTCAAAATAGATTTTTCACATCCTTCTAAGAAAGAAGCGGTTTTCAACATCATGTCCCAGTGCAACAAGGCCCCCCAATTCTTCCAGTTTGTATGTCATGTTAGTGTATATGAATTCAGTTTACATCTAACTGGCATCCATTAAATAAGAATTCATACAAAGTTTCAGATGAAAAATATATCATTAGAAATTGGAATATTATAAGTTTTATGGAAGATAATTTGCTTTAAGTTAACCCTTTATATCCATTTTAGAAAGTAAAGAAACATCTTTCAAATTCCATTAGCAAATAGAGCACACCCTGATCTGACTCTGTCTACTCTGTTTGCAACTGTGTGAAAACATGTTTAAATGAAGGAAAGGGTTAAAAAAAAATTCAAACCCATAAAGCCATTCTGCGTTTGAAAGCACATTTGTCACCTGCTGAAAGTATGACAGACCAAGAAGTATGTCTTATAACACCTTTGCAGTGTAGACTCAAATTAGATATTGATCCGATTCTACAGTTTCTGAAATGGTCAAATTTATTCCCTTGTTCACAGGCCTTCATGGCAATCTAGCTCGCCATTTACTCCATGAAATAAAGTTATCAAGAATATTAGAGCCGAATTATAATGGTATATGAAGACATTTTGACCAGAAACGGCAAAATTCAGATCTGTATTCTTTCATAAGCACACACAACAGATACCGATCAGACGACTCCTACAGTCTGATCCTGGATTTCTGTTTGCAATGGTGTTAAAAGACATTTATGGAGTAAAAGGTTTATAATGAATATTCCAAAATTCATGTTGTAAAACAGTAAAGTGTTGCCCTGCTCACAGTGGGTGATGCAAAAATGATATAAATACAGGAACTGAAAAGAGGTCAAGTCAGGGTTTTTTAAGACCTGTTAGCGTAACCCATTCCCTCATAGGCTATTTTTAGATCCTACCTCTCTGAATAAATCTACCGAAAAGGAGCATTAATTAGAGAAAAGGAAAATTTTTAAGACCTGTTAGCATAACCCATTCCCTCATAGGCTATTTTTAGATCCTACCTCTCTGAATAAATCTACCGAAAAGGAGCATTAATTAGAGAAAAGGAAAATTTCAGAATTGTGTAGATTTGAAACCATTGTGATATATAGAGCATTTGCTCCTATGGAGCAAATGCTCTATTTATCACTGGTTTCATAAAGTGACTATTACAGTCGTAGAAAGGCGTATTTATGGAGGAAAGGGTTAATGTGGGAGAGATATTCTGCAGAACGCTAAGGAGTTTGCTGTATTTTTGTCCTGCATTAGGCAGCTTTTGGCTGATAGTCATGAACACCTTTGCAAGCAGAGATACCGAAAGCAGGATCTGTTCCATTTGCTTATCCGATTCTACAGTTTCTGTCATGGTCAAAAACTCCTGCTTTCCTCATATACCATTATAAACATTTAGCCAATAAATATTCATGAAGATTTCTTGCAAGAATCCATCAGGGAAAGGGTGTAATTTTGTAAGTGGCCATTTTTACTAAAAGAGCCTCTTTTATAAACAAATGATTTTCAGTATGTGAAAAATCCAGCTTGAAATGTGCTTTTTGAATATTACTTGGTGGAACTGAAAAGGGACAAAACAAACCATAATTCTGTTAAAATTGATTTTATTTCTGTTATCCTATTCTTCAATATTTGTCGATGTATGTTTACAATTCACTGTTGAAACAAAAACCATAAGACACATTGAGTTTTCACTTTCAATTAGTGAAAATAAAAGTTTGAGCCAGTTTCTTTTTAAGCACCAAATGAATAAATAGCTTGATAGAACAAAAATGTTATCCCCTTACTCCATAGAACACAGTAAACCCAGACCAGACAGCTCTTGTAGGAGCCATCTGATCAGGGTCTGTCTGCTGTTTGCATATGGAACAACCCCAGATTTAAGCGAAAGTCATGACTCAGAAATTTGCTCTATTTTGTTATTTACAAGGTCTTCACATTCCAGTGAGGTTTAGAGTGTATTGAGAAAATATCTACACAGTTCTAAAAATAGAATCTTAAAGCAAAATACTATAAAGCAAACTCCAATCAATATTCACATTAAATGATTTGGACCCATGTTTTATACAATTCAATTACTCCTAAGCATATTAATATAGCAAAACATATTGCAATAGTTAGTGACAGATATCTACAGCAGAACCTGTCCTAAGCTGTCATTCATTTATTGAACAGACTTGTCTTAAAAAGCAGGTGGTTGCTTAATACAGGGCAAAAGTAATGAAGCATTAGCAATGCAGAAAGCTCCTATAGGAGTTTTCTGCATTACTTTTGATCTGCATTAAGCTACCACGTGCCTTACAGAGCCATTATTAGACCTCTTTTGCTGGCCCTTTAACACAGGTTCTACTATAATCTTGTTATGTTTAGCAGTAACATTATTTTGAAATCCGTTAATCAGGGTCTGATATAAATACATACTCCATGGAAACTCGTTTTGTACCAGAATTAATCAATAAGTATACAAATATAACTAATATATGTAAAACCCCGCTAATGCGACCACCTAAAAGAGGTAGTATTCTGGGTGCTAGATGCAGGTGGTAGCTTAATGCAGGACAAAAGTAATGCAGAAAGCTCCTATAGCTTTCTGCATTACTTTTGTCCTGCATTAAGCACCCACCTGCTTATTAAGACACCCATGTATATTCATTAGAGGGGTTCTACTGTATGTAAAATTCTTGATCAAATAAAGATTTACATGCATCTTTCTTGAAATAATATCTTTTAGTTCAAAATAGTACAATAAAAATTTTCATGTCATCTACTGCTAATATCATGTCTAAACCCCTAATCCCCATACATATTTTGCTCAGTTGGACCTTATCCGACTACTTCCATATCCAAACCCCTAGTCCCCATACATATTTTGCTCAGTTGGACCTTATCCGACTGCTTCCATATCCAAACCCCTAGTCCCCATACATATTTTGCTCAGTTGGACCTTGTCCGACTGCTTCCATATCCAAACCCCTAGTCCCCATACATATTTTGCTTAGTTGGACCTTATCCGACTGCTTCCATATCCAAACCCCTAGTCCCCATACATATTTTGCCCAGTTGGACACGACTGCTATCACACCCAAATCCCTAATTCCCCATACATATTTTGCTCGACTGGACATAAACTGACTGCAAGAAGCAAGCAGATTGTATCCTAGTCTGAAACCCAATCATTCTGTATCTTATTTCAATATAGTCTGACAGTATCTCTCATAACCCTTTCCCCGTTCTGTGTTTATTTCAGATTTCAATACCTACCGACTATTCCTGGACAAAATAGTTACAAAGAAATATGGAAGATGGGGCATTGTAGCCATTTCAGAAAGTAAAGGAACAGATCTATCAAATTCCAATAGCAAACAGAGCAGACCCTGATCAGACGGCTCCTCTAGGAGCCGTCGGATCTGGGTCTACTCTGTTTGCAAATGCGTAAAAACAAGTTTACATGAGGGGAAGGGTTAACCCTTTATTCAATGAATATTCATGAAAGAAAATAAAGACATGAATATTGATTAGATTATTTTTTAAAATGGTATATTAACACATCAATTCTTTTGCAAAAGCAGAAACTGTAGAATCAGATCTATGTAATTCCATAAGCAAACAAAGCAGACACTTATCAGATGGTTCCTACAGGAGCTGTCAGATCTGGGTCTACTCTGTTTGAAAAGCATGGAAAAGTGAAAATGTGCCAACAAAATCACAGTTGCACTACATGTGCAAATGTACTTGACAATTATATTGTATAGATACAATATTGTATCAAACCCACTCCCCTTTGGTCATAATTTACATAACATGCATGATTTATACAAATTTGCAAGCTGCCTGTGAAGACCACAAACACAAATAAAACCACTGAATACAACCATTGGATCACTGTAAAAAATTAAAAGAGTTATCAGGATTTAATCGCTACAATACTGGCTTCAAAGATGGACAGTCTTTTCACCCTTTCCTTCATAAACGCCCTTTAACGTCTTTGCAAACAGACTAGACCCAGATCAGATGGCTCCTATAGGAGCGGTCTTATCAGTGTCAGCTCTGTTTGCTTTTGACACAACACAGATCTGATTATAGTTTTTGACAAAACAAACAAAAACTGGTCCACCGTCCGATAACTTCCCCATCACATAGTTTTATGTTCCATTCAACTTTAGATACGAGAAGCCATGCTTGTTCTTACAATTGTTTATAATACCTACTTACCATTATTGCTATGAAACTTTGGCCAGACAAACTTAGGCAAATAGTGCAGACACGAATTAAAACAGCTCTTGACGGAGCTATTTGATCAGGGTCTTCACTATTTGATACTTGCTATTCCATCATTTACATTAGAAGATGTTAAAATTACTGATCAACTTATCCAATGCTACAAACCAATGAAGAAGCCACATTTAGGGTCATTATGTTATTTATTGTTTCTGACCTCTGAGTTACAGGACATTAACCCATAACTCTCTATCTCATGAGTGATTGACTGAGTGAGAGAGTTGGGTCTTATGGCACCACAATACTATATAGGTTATATGATGCCGAAACTGGAGAAAAGATGCTGGACCCACAACCCATTTACATCGAGATAAAACATGGGGTATGGATCCAAAAACTGAACACCTGCTGACAAATCAGAGATAACAATAAACCCGTATCTCATGAAAATTCAGGCAAGAAGTTATAAATATCAATAAGCTAACATTCTATATTAGCATATAAACATGGCATCATAGCCCTGGAAGAAAATGTAGAATCGAATCTCTAGCAAGTAATCAGCAAAACGGAACAGACCTTGACCAGATGGCTCCTGTAGATACGAGTGTACTCAGTTGGCAAAGGAGTTAAAAGGTCTCTATCTCTATCTATACAGTAAAACCTCTCTATAACGACTACTAAATTACATCAAATATCTTGTGTTAAAGGCAAGTGGATGCTTAAAGCAAGATGAAAGTAAAGTAGTCCTATAGGAGCGTTCCGTTTTACTTTCATCCTGCTTTAAGCAACAGCCTGCCAAAAATACCAACTAATTAACACAATTTAGTGGCCGTTATAGAGGGGTTTTGCTGTACTTCAAGCTAGACACACATTGCTGACAAGTTGTATAACTCATAGTATGCAATCTAAATAAATGCATATACTATTGCACTGGTAATTTCAGTTATATCCTCATTGTACACATGTCTCAATTAAAATCAAAGCTGAACACAAAATGGAATGATATTACAAAAATGCTGACTTAGTTTGAACTGGTAAAAGATGATAAGAGACTATATTGTTTGATAAATGAATAGTACAGTAAAAAAACAACAACCTGTAAACTAGAAATTCAAATTAGTATCAATACCGATCAGTAACACAGATGGCAGCTTAATGCAGAGTGAAAATCATGCAGAGAGCTCCTTTTGGAGCTTTCTGCATGACTTTCATCTTGCACTAAGCAGTCACCTGCAAAAAAAGATCAAAATTCTTGTATACATACTAAAATTCCTGTTTAGAGGCTTTTTACTGTACCTTAATTGAATGACCAGGCTTGCATCTCTGTGCTTCGGTCAAATATCCGAGTTTTCAAACGCATCACCATCATCAAAATGATTGAAAGGGGTTGCGACAAAATGTGTACGATAGTGAAAAACCATACAAGGTCTGATGGGGCTAGCTCTAAAATACTCCAGTTATAAATCATTGACCAGCTTATGGATAATACCGTCACTTCTTTTCTCCCAAAAAAGGACCAAATTAAAAACAAGAATAATACAAAATGTGTACTTAATGACAACCATTCCAGTTCTGATTGCTTTTAATGTGGGAAGATCCTTCATTTCTTAAAGGTAGTGTTCATTCTAAACGATGATGCGTATCCTGACCGAAGGGCTCCTTGAGGAGCCCTCTGATTTAGATCCACAATGTTTTCCAATTCCAGTAAACTCATTTTCCACATTCAGAGGGTAAACAATTGAATGATGTAGATTGTAATATTACAGTTTGTAACAGAATCTTTACAAGTCAAATTGATAATGAACACATCTGTACTGCTGCATAATTGAATACATGCATGTCTTTGGTAAAAAAAATATAATATCGCATATTTATCCTTTACTCCATAAATACACCTTTGCAAACAGAGAAGACCCAGATCAGGGTCTGCTCTGTTCGCTCATGATAAATACAGATATGAGTCTAGTTTCTGCCATGGTAAAAAATCCTGTGTTGCGACATTAATCCTTTACTCTAAGAATATTCATTAAGAAATAATGACATTGTTAATATTTATTAGTTGAACTTTCATAGTGATAAAGACGATACAGAGTCAGATCTATTTTATTTCATTTAAACAGAGCAAATCCAGATCAGACAGGAGTCATCCGATCTGAACAGACTTAAAATATCTTACGGTAAAACCTCTCTACATTGGCCAGTTAAAAAGAAATCCTATTCTGGGTTTGTTTTTTAAGGCAGACAGTAGTTGAATGCATGCCAAAAGTTATTTAAAGCCATTGTCAACCTTAATTTTATTCATTTACTCCATGAATATTTATGTAAGATCAGAAGTAAAGACATTATGAATATTAATAAGCTGACTGTTTATAATAATATATGAACAGGAGAATGTTTAGCCATGACAGAAACTGTTGAACTAAGACTTACATCATTCTATAGGCGTATATATAAAGTAAAGGGTTAAGAACCACTTATGTTTATTAGTTAAGTGGCTGCTGTACATAGATTCTAATGTACACACATAAAAACATGTGAAGAAAACCTGGACCGTCATACATAAAAGACTTCAGGGACTTAGGCAAACTATGAGACAGAATTGCATTTCTGTAGAACTGATTGTCCTTCACAACATACAAATACATAGAGGCAACCTCCCTTAGTTAACATTTTCATGTGAATTGATCAGTCCTGAATATTCATCAGCTTATTTTTTTACAATGTAAAGTTTACAAAATGAAAATTGACTTAGACCATCACTGCAGGATCAGATATATATATATACTTCCATTAGTAAACAAAGCAAACGCTGATCAAACAGCTCCTACAGGAGCTGCCTGATCTAGGTCTACCCTGTTTGCTAGGCATTTAAAGGTATTACCATGAGGCTGTATTACACTACAACCGGACTTAAATTTTTACCTCATGAATATTCATGTAAGAAATAATGACATCATGAATATCAAACTCCATAATTACTCCTTTTAACAAGTTTACAGACAAGAGTAGACCCAGATCAGATGGTTCCTGTAGGAGCCATCTGATCAGGGTCTGCTTGGTTTGCTTATAAAACGATATAAGATTTAACTCTACAGTTCCTACCAATACCAAACATTCATGTATATACAGTAAAACCTCTCTATAACGACCACTAAATTACATCAAGTATTTTGTGTTAGAGGCAGATGGATGCTTAAAGCAAGGTGAAAATAAAACAGAACGCTCCTATGGGAGCGTTCTGTTTTACTTTCACCTTGCTTTAAGCAACCACCTGCCCAAAATACCTACTAGTTAACACAATTTAGTGGCCATTATAGAGAGGTTTTACTGTATACATGCAACTGTAAAAATTCAGCTAATAAATATTCATGATGTCATAATTTCATACCTGAATGTTCAACAAGGAAACAATAATGGGGACTATTCTACTCTGAAATTTCAGCATTGAAAGAGTTAAAGACTTTGCATGCAATTTTTACAAATATAATTCATTGTAAATCTATATAATTATATATGAAGACATCTGAAACAATAGCTGCCACTGGTTAAATCTCATCCTCCTCCTATTCTTGGGTTAAAGATCATGTTCTGCCACACTTTGTTTCAGGTATTCTGAATAAAGGTTTTGCTGAAAAGAGAGAAAAAATAAAAAATTATTTCATTCTAAATGCTGCTCCAGGATAGCTTCTGTCAGAAACATAGCTAACAGCCCTTAACGCTTACCCAGCTGTTCAATTAAAAGCTTCACAAACAAGTGGAAAGGGAGGAGACAGGGTGACTGAATACTTAATGTAACTGAAGGTAAATCCTAGTCATCACATGAAGTGAAATGCCGACTCATAGAATGGACAAAGTGAATCATATACCATGCAAAGAAGAGGATACAAAAGTTTCCTCGACATCTACTATAAACCTGTTACCAGATTAATATTCACACAGTAAAGATCGTTTATAATGTTTTGCAAGGGACCATGGTAAAGAAAACATTATATTTTATTATACATGTATTATATATTATATTTTACCTCTCATTCTGAGCAGAAATTAACCACTTTGCCTTTCACTTTGTCACTCATTTTAAATCCAGATTATTTTTCTATCTCTTACTGGACTGAGATTAAGTTTAAATCGCTTCTTGTTTGTCAGGCACTCTGTGTCCTAGTTTCCCTTTATTCCATTTTTAAAGATTTCAGACCCTAATAACAATGCTAACTATTGTAAACATCTTCATTTCAACTTGCAAAAGGCAGACAAATGATTTCCAGTGGAATTTTTTTGAGTGTACATTCCTGAATAATAACAACCAGCTGTTTCAGAGAAGGTAGTTTTCCACAGAACATTAATGTAAATTGAGCTTTTCTGTTTACCTTTTTGGTCTTTATTATACTTTGTACAAAATCTTTCATCTCCAACATATTTCTCCTCTGTTTCCTAGATAATGTGGGCCTTGTTCTGAAAACATAAAAAGAAATTAGAAAACCTAGTTCTTATTTCTCTATTAAACCTTATTGGTGCTCATAAATATTGCTCCTAGAAGTGATTTTAACCCTTTACTCCATAAATATGCCTTTGTCTTTGCAAATAGAGCAGACCCAGATCAGATTACCCCTGTAGGATCCATCTGATCAGACTCGGCCCTGTTTGTCTCTGATATAATATAGATCTAATTCTCCAGTTTCTGTCATGATTATTTTTTATTATTTTGTTCATAGTGCCATTATAAAAATTCAGTGAATCAATATTCATGATGTCAATATTTGTAACATGAATATTCATGGAGTAAAGTGTTAATTAGTAAGAAGGCAGTGTTTGGCAGAGAAATAAAGCAAATGCTCTATCCAGATTTTTTTTCTTAACCCTTACCTCCTTGACTATTAATGCAAGAAATAGTGACATCATGAATAGTAATTCAAAGAATTTACATAATATCACTATGAACAATTTATTTTTTATAATGACAGAAACTGTAGAATCAGAACTATATTACATCAAAAGCAAACAGAGCAGACCCTGATCAGACAGCTCGTATAGGAGTCGTCTGATCTGGGTCTACTCTGTTTGCAAAGGCATAGGAAGGCGTATTTATGGAGGAAAGGATTAATTCACCTCTTGTCTATGAGTTCTGTCTGATCAGAGATATGACATACATGCATATAGCAACTCACTTCCTTCCTCAACCCCTTTCTCCATAATCCTTGTTTATACCTTTGCAAACAGAGTAGACCCAGATTAGACAGCACCTTTAGTTGTCTGATCAGGGTCTGCTGTTTACTTATATGTTAAAGATATGATTCTCTCGCCTTATATCATATTTTTATTACAATAATATCAAATTAATCAATGTTCATAGTATGTGGAGTATTGCATAAATATTCATGACGTAAAGGGCGAACTTCATTGATATTTAGAGCAAATCTTTGTTGGTAGAAAATGTCACAAACATTAACCTTTTACCCATGAATATTCATATAAGAAATTATGAAATCATGAATATTAATTAGATCAATTTTTAAAATGGCAAATTAATACATGAATTTGTAGCGAAAATATAAACTACAGAATCAGATCTATATCATTCCATAAGCAAACAGAGCAGACCCTGATCAGATGGCTCCTATAGCAGCTGTATGAACTGGGTCTACCCTATTTGTAAAGGCATACAGCATATCTATGGAGGAAAGGGTCAATTTTTATGTAGTTTTGTTTGAACTAGGATTTAACATCACTTAAGCAATACTTCAGTCATATCAAGCCACCAGCTAATTACAGTCATATGATGAAAGAGTCATTCTGCGTCTCATCTAAATAGTAAAGAAAGGCATGCACACGCAGTGTGCTGAAGACTGTGGGGCCAATATACTGAACAAAAGTTAGGCACACAAGCTCGAACAAATGTTATAAGGCGACTCATCAAGATCCAAATTTATTGCTATGAATGTGTTTCGAAAGAAACAAAAAAAAGAGAGAAAATTAAAAATTGAAAGCAAACAACAATTTTGCAGGCAATAATACTTAAGAGCGATGAATATGCCTTTCTCTGCCTTTGCAAACAGAGTCGGCCCAGATCTGAAAGCTCCTGTAGGAGCCATCTGATCAGGGAGTCTGGGACTGCTGTTTGCTTATGATACAATATAGATACGATTTTACAGTTTCTGTCATGGCCAGTTACCTTGTGGCCTGGATAAAATAAATAACTCACCTTGATGCATATTTGGCAAATAACAGCATGAGGACAGCCAGACCCATGAAGGAGAAGAGCACATACATGGTGTACTCAGACGGTATGCTGCTCCACAATTTGGCAAGAGGGCCCTGCAAACAAACAATCATTCTGTAACTGTAAGCAATCTATATTATCAAAATACACATTTCAGATTTTCATTTCTAAACAGCTTTCTGTGAAAGTATTTCTATGAAATTTCTCAAAATCTGTAAGGTCAGTTCATTATAGTGTAAACTAGAATTATCACTAAAGGTGATGGCATATTCCCGCACAGCAACCTTCATCGCAAATCCAAATACCCATGTTTCAAGCCAAAATGACAAAAAATACTCAAAGTTCAAGGGGAGATAATTCTGCAATGCTCTGCGGTAAACACATGAAAAATTCGTTGTGTACATCTACTATTCGTGGTTATTATGTATACCAAATATAAAGTCGATAACTTTAAAACTGAGGGAGGAGTTCACTACCCCAAGCTAGAAAATTGTGTCTGTAAGACACAGCGATGCCCCCGTGGTGGTGCTTGCCTTACTGCACGTAAAATTCCTAAGTCATTTGATCTTGACCTTGGGCTTGCGGGCAGCATGGGCTGGGTGCACAATGAAAGTATGGATGGTGGTTAATCTGAATGCGATTCTATGCCAATAGCTATAGCGGTTAGTGAGATATGACAATGAAAAAACTGTGACAACCAACTGCAAGTAAAAGCGTGACACACGAATGGACGGACGAACATGTGCAAAACATAATGCCCCTTGACTATCGTCAACGGGGCATAAAAAGCAATTTACTGTATATAAAACAAGGTTTACTTCTCCCAATAACTGATGGTGAATCACTTGACTTGCATTCAGGTTCCACTAGGTTTACCAATTTAACCCCAAGACCACAGGTGCCCTTCGCATGCTATGTCTCAACAACAACTCCATCACAAACACATTATTTTTTTAATCACATGTCATAAGTATCTAAAACATACCAAAAGATAGTTTCTGACCCAACCAAAATAAAAAAGAAAAGAAAAAAAAAGCTTCTTCGCGAAAACCCCTCTATATAATATGTAAAAGGTATTCAACTCTGGCCAAAATCTGCTAAAAAATCGATGGGTTCATTTACTGCAATTGTTCTTGAAAGCTTATTTGACCACCGATTTCCATAAACTGTGTCTCATTTATCAAAGAAATCATCACTGTTGATGAGCAGTCATCTATTATTTCTCAGAATATTAACACGCTTTTACAAGTCACCAATGTGACAACCAACACCTCTAGGACACAGGTTGACTCTGAGGTTCGAAATAGAAATACGCTATAATTCAAGTTGAAACACCATATAACTGGTCTATAAGGCATTGCAGGGGTGCCACAAACTACAGTTAACAAAACTCCCTGACATAATTTCAAATTTCCCTGACACATTACATCGCGAAATTTGGTCTTTCTTGTCATAATTTCTGTAATAATTTATGTGTTGTGTTTTTTAAATTTAGGACCTTCATTCTCATCTTTTCGAAATTCCCTGACATTTGCCTATATTTTCAAATTTCCCTGACAGTTCTCAAATTTCCCTGACCTTGAAAAAAAAATCAATTTCCCTGACGCGTGGCAACCCTTCATTGCCCCGAACTGATAGCATGAATGGATATCGTGTATTCACAATTTCTTCAAATAATAATCTTCTAAAAATCTCTACAGGCTTGATATTGATATTGGTGAAAGTCACTACTTTCGGTTTTAAACCAAAAGTAAACACTTACAAACCGAAAGTAGCGACTTTCGCCGATATCAATATCAATACAATTTCTAAACAGGGACTGGCCCTGATTTCAAGCTTCAAACACCCTACAGAATGCTGGTAAGCAAACAAACATGTTTTCCTTCAAGTTGCGTCAGGACATGCAGGAAAATTAGCCCTGGACATATTTGAGTTAAAAATTTTCCTTCATACAAACACCTTTCCAAACAGTACACCCAGATAGACGACTCCTGTCTGATTAGGATCTGCTCTGTTTGCCTATAAAATTATATAGATCTGATTCTTCAATTTCTGCCAATACCAAAACATCCTTTGTACACATGCTATTAGAAAAATTCTGTTATTATTTCTTACACAAATGTATCAAACAGGGAAAGGATTCACAGCTCCTTACCAGATACAAAATCAACGTGTCCACCAGATTGCTGCCAAGGACATTTTGAAGCAGCTTTTGCTGTGTAGTAATAAGGAAGGTGGTTAACAAGAGAAATGGGATAAGCATGCCAAGCAGTCCATAGGTGGCCCCTCTCATACGAGATTTCAAGTTTTGAGATGATGTGGCACTGAAAAAAGAGAGTAAGCATTTAGTAGGCATTCACCCTTATTACCATAAGTAATTAGTAAACATCTGGTAAACATTTACCCATACCTTACGTATTTGGTAGGCAACTCGTAAACATTTACCCATACCTTACGTATTTGGTAGGCAACTGGTAAACATTTACCCATACCTTACGTATTTGGTAGGCAACTCGTAAACATTTACCCATACCTTACGTATTTGGTAGGCAACTGGTAAACATTTACCCATACCTTACGTATTTGGTAGGCAACTCGTAAACATTTACAGCTGAACTTCGATATCTCAAACTCGGATAACTCTAATTTCAGGATAACTCGAAGTAAAATTTTGGTCGTTCCAAAATTTACAATACAGAATTGTCCTAAAATGTATCACTGCACAGATCTAGAAACACATGTTACAGCTTAATGCAGATCAAAAGTAATGCTGAAATTGTTCAGATTATAAATCAGATGACTCAAACCTGTTATCTCGAGGTAATTTGCATGGTCCTCGAGTATTTTTCAAGCATCTGGCAAACATGTACCCGAATTACCTTAACCCTTTACTCTAGTCCATATATACGTCTTTCTACACCTTTGTAAACAGAGTAGACTTGATCAGGGTCTGCTCCGTTTGCTTATGAAATAATATAAATATATGATTTTCCAGTTTGTGCCATGGCCAAAATTTCCTGTCAATGTGCTACCACAAATAATTAATCTATTTAATATGCATGATGACATTATTTCTTGCATCAATATCCATGGAGGAAAGGGTTAAGTACAGTAAAATCTCGATCATTCAAATTTTCTGTATAGAAGATTTTAGACCCTTTTAGGCAGGTGGCTGCTTAATGCATGGTGAAAGTCATGCAGAAAGCTCCTACAGGAGCTTTCTGCATGACTTTCACCAAGCATTAAGTTGCCACCTGTCTCAAAGATTGATAATAATACGCATTTTAGTGTTCGAATTTACTGTATTTTGCAAGTGTCTGGTAAACATATACTCTAATTACCATAAGAATTTGGTTAGCATCTGGTAAACATCTACTCTACTTTATAAAGACAAACTGGGCCAACACTATTTGCTACTCTATCAGTCTAATTTAACCCTTTCCTTAATACAAACACTTTTTCATGCCTTTGCAAACCACGCCGACACAGATCAGACAGCTTGTGTGGAAGCCATCGGATCAGGGTCTGCGCCGTTTGCTTACAAAATAACAATTGATCCAACTACAGTTTCTACCAATACCAAAACTTCATGAGTACATGTCATTATCAAAGTTCAGCAATTAAATATGCATGTTGTCATTTCTTACATGAATATTCAACAAGCAAAGAGTTAAGGTACCAAGTTGATTTGTTTCAGCTTTACACAAACTGGTCGAGAATTGAGATTTAATGTAAAAAATATTTAAGAGTAAATATGGTAATGGCTAAGAATGAGACTAGCTGGCACACATCTCATTTATCTCCATTGGCAGATACAGATACAAGGTTGCCACAAATCAGAGGAAACAAACTTCCCCAACATAATTTTAAATTTCCCTCACATGTTACGTCGCTACATTTGGTCTTTCCGTCATAAGTGAGTGAGCTGGGTTTTATGTCCGACCAACAGTATTTCAGATATTTGCAGACGGCACCCGCTTGTGACAAGTTATAGTGCTGCCTCACTGTAATGCCCCTGCCGCGGGCATGTGGCAAGGGCACCCCACCCAGTCACATTGTCCTGACACCAGGCCGACAAGTCCTAGAACTACCCTTTTAATGTCAAGCGTAGACAAGGGAGCTACTAGTATCAACTTTTAACAACCTTTGGTCTTCCATCATAAATTATGTTATATTTTCGAGGAACTTAAAATATATGGCCTTGGTTCTGATTTTTTTCAAAATTCCCTGACATTTGCCCATATTTTCAAATTCTCCTGACATTTCACAAAATTCCCTGACCTTGAATTTTTATTAAAAATTTCCCTGACGCGTGGCAACCCTGAGATATTTTGACTTGGATAACAAGTTATTTTTCTATTTGATTAAACCCTTTTCTTCATATAAACACTTTTTCACACATTTGCTATATTTGCTATTTCACTCCTATAGGAGCAAACTATTGTGTCCATGAATATTCAGTAGGTACTGAAATTTGAAATAAACACAGAACAAGGAAAGGGTTAAAAAGAATTTGGCAAATGGTCAACACTATTACATTACATTTTATTTGCCAATGAGAGGAAATTAATATCTGATACACAGAGTTTACAGTTTAACTGTCTAAGGGAATGATTTAATGTGCTTAATCCTTTATCATTATCGAGTTTTTATTGCCACTAATGGTATATTTCTACCTTGGCATAAACTGTAGAAACACAGCTATCATTCCATAAGCAAACAGAGCAGACCCTGATCAGATGGCTCTTACAAGAGCAGTCTGATCTGGGTCTACTGTTTGCAAAGGCCTAAAAAGGGTCCTGCTGGAGCTGTCTGATCTGGGTCTACTCTGTTTGCAAATATATGAAAGGTGTTTACATGAAAGAAAGAGTTAACAAGGTCGCTTAAGAGAGGTTCTGCTATTTTCATAAAAACTTCAGTGAACCAGTGAGTCTCGGCTTTACCTATCATTGGCTAGTTTGTCCTCTACAGTACTGGCAATGAGGTCACAGTCACGCTCCAATGAGTTCAGCGTGGTCTGTATTGTCTGGTTGATTGTCTTCTCAATCTCCTTGCAAACTTCGTCTATCTGATTCACACAGCGAGATCCCTGAAAGTGAGAATTATGCTTTTATGGATCAAGCCTCTTTACAAAGCATGAAAAATTCATTTACATGTACAGTAGAACCGGTCTTAAGCAACTTTATATCAATGGGACACAGGAATCTTTAAAGAGCAGGTGGTTTCTTAATACAGGATAAAAGTAATGCAGATAGCTCTTCTGCATTACTTTTGGCCTGTTTTAAGCTACAACCTGCCTTACAGGCCAATACTTTGAAGTTCAATGCTTTACTCTTTTGCATTTAGTGTACGATCTGTCCAACTAGGGATTTCTATTGTAAAATCACATTAATTTGTTTGTGATTTGAACCCATCTTTGGACAAAACAAGAGCCACGTACAGCTCCAACGCTTGTCTGATTTGGTGCTTGTCCACTAAAAAAATTAAAGGGCCATAACTCAAAAGAATTTAAATCAAGAGTTATGGTTCTTATGTAGGGGCCTTCTCCTCAATGAGATCTACCAACCTATGAAGTTTCATGTTGATACCTCTTATACTTTTCAAGTAATGAGCTACATTAAAGTTTTTGCACGATGACAATGACGCCTACAACTACGACCTAGTGATCACAATAGTTTGACCTTCGAAACAGACATGCTAAAAATCAATCTTTTCAATTTTTCACATGGATGCTAAAATATAAAGGGACTTTAATTATTGTACCGGTAGTTATCATAAGTAACCAAAATATTTTAGCCATTTCATGAGAAAATCTGATTATCTACATGCTGCTAATATTGACCCAGACCAGCCATCAAGTCTACTTCATGGTGGCTGAGCTAATTTTTCAGTTTTCAAAACAGTAAACCGAGTCATGCTTCAAACAGTGTAGATCCGAGATCTGCTTCCACATCTGTTATTTAACCCTTTCCTTCATAGGCTATTTTTAGATCCATCCACTTTGAATAAATCTACCGAAAAGGAACATTAACTAGAGTAATGGATTTTTTTTAGAATTTTGTAGTTTGAAACCATTGGAATAGAGCATTGGCTCCTATAGGAGCAAATGCTCTATTTATCACAATGGTTTCAACAGCTGATCTGGTCTACAGTTTGCAATGCCATAATTCCGGAACACTACCCCCGCACCCACCAATCCAAGTGCTTGTCAGAGTATGTAATACACGGAACAATCCGTACATATCTTATCCCTTTACTCCATGAATATTTATGTATATTGGAACACTAGCTTTTTCAAAATAAAGTAAAAAGCCCAAAATAGCCATGTCTACCTTTTGGTTCATTGTTGGTACATAGATGGTTGGCATGTCAAAGCCAGTTCTGTTCAGACCAGGTCGTTTGCATAGCTCCTGCACTATCTGCATCATCACTCTCTGAAATGACACACAATACATTAGACACATAATAAGAGAATTAATGACATCCTTTGCACCAATTTGGATCAAGACAAACACTGATTATGGATATATTTAACATTTTCCCTGTTCAGTATTCATGTAAGAAATTATAACATCATGAATAGTTATTAGCTGAATTTTCATAATGTAAACCTTTCAAGGAAATATTTTGCTTCGAAAAATGCTGAAGAATCGGATCTATATTGTGTCAAAAGCAAACAGAGAAGAGCCTGATCAGAAGGCTTCTGTAGGGGGCATCTGATCTGGGTCTTCTCTGCTTGCAAATGTGTGAAAAGGCATTTACATGAAGGAAAGCATTAAATGACATGAAAACTACTTTGAAAACTAAAGCAAACAGTATTCTTAACCCTTAACTTCATGAATGATCATGTATAACATAATGATATAATGAATATTTATAAGCTATTTTTTTAATAATGGTATATGGACATATTAATATTTTAACCCTTTCCTCCATAGGCTATTTTCAGACCGAACCTCTTTGAATGAATCTACCCAAAAAAGCATTAACTAGAGAAAAGGAAAATGTCAGAATTTTGTAGTTAAATAAATGCTCCATTTATCACAATGGTTTCAACTGTTGATTTTACAGAGGCATAGAGAGGCGTATTTATGGAGGAAACGGTTAACTTGCCAGTGTATGGTAGAGTTGTATCGACAGAATTTCATATACCAACAGCAAACCCTGATCAACAGGCTGCTGCAAGAGTCGCCTGATCTGGGTCTACTCTGTTTGCAAAGGCATTAAAAGGTGTTTATATGAGGGAAAGGGTTAAACCATCGGGACATGCAACAACTTGTGAAAAGTTAGTTAGTTAGTTTTCATACCTATTTCTAATTAGGATCCAATTATTTCATCAAAGGTCCACCCTTTACCTTATAAATATACATTAGCTGAATTCTATAATGGCATGCAAAAATTTTTGCCATCTGATCTGGGTCTACTGTGTTTCCAAAAGGCATCCCTATCCGGTAAAGAATTCAAAGAACACTGTACTCGTCATGCTAATCCTTTCCCTCACACCTTTTGCAAATAGAGTAGACCCAGATCAGTAGCGCTCTGATCAGGATCTGCTGTTTGCTTATGGAATAATATTGATCATATTCTTCAGTTTCTGCCACAGCAAAAAAATCCATTGTTGAGAAAGCTGTCTAAAAATGTGGCTAGTTAATATTCTTACTGCCATTATTTCTTACCTAAATATTCAATAGGGAAAGGAACATGGACACAATTTGTTTGTAAAGGGTAGGACAAAAGCCAACAGGACAAAAGCTCACTGCTAACCATAGTACGTTATGTACAGTGATGCCCTGTGTAGGTGCTTGCCTAGCTGTACGTAAAATTCCTAAGTCATTTGACCTTGACCTTGGGCTTGCTGGCAGCATGGGTGGGGTGCCAAATGATAGCACAGATGGTAATTGATGTGTATGTGAAGTTTCATGTGCATAAGTGAAGAAATTACTGACTTATAACACTTGAAAAACTCTGACATCCAACTGCACCTAAAAGCGTGACACACGGACAGACAGACAGACGGACGGACATGTGCAAAACATAATGCCCCCTGACTATCGTCAACGGGGGCATAAAAATACAAAGGGCCATAACTTCTGTCAAAATTGTTGCAGCCAAAATTCCAAACCACATGACCATCCTCACATATAGCTGATTCATATGTAAAAATTTGAAGGAAATCCCTTAGGAGGAGTTAGCTGCACAAGAATTTTAACAGACAGACGGACAGACAGACAGAAAGCACAACATCAATATGTCTCCCTCCCCTAAAGGGGGGAGACATAATAAATATCAAGGAAGAACAAACAATATGAGAAAATAACTAATTGGAACTATGAGAATAATAGTAATAATAATAATAATAATAATAATAATAGTAATGGACACTTATGTTGTGCACATGGTAATAAATAGGTTTTCATCAATAGACATCCTGACAATCACTGGTTCATATTTTTCAATTAAACGCACCTGATCAATATCGGAATCAATCACTCCAAAGGGAACAATTAAATCGGGACCAACACTTAGTCAAATATAGTTATTTCACAATACAAATTTATATTCTCAGTGGGGTTTTTTCTTCTTCAAATTGTTTAAGTAGTAATAAATGAATCATTTTAGTTTACATGTGGGCTTTTGTATGCCTTGCAGTGGGCTTATGTCCTAGTGGGCTTTTGTCCGTATACTGTTTATATATTACTGCAATTTATTATTGATAACACGTCACGACCAAACTGTTCTATTGTTCTCAACCTTTACATTTTCCTCATGAATATATATATACAAGAAATGACATCATGAACACGAATCAGAATTATTTTTATTCTGGCAAATGAAGTTTTGCCCATACCAGAAACTTAACTGTAGAATCAGATCTATTTTATTTCATAAGCAAACAGAGTAGACCCCGATTAGATGACTCCTACAAGAATCCTCTGATTTGTGTGTTTATCAGGTAAAGGGTCAACTATGTAGTTTATTGATTGTGCATTAATTTTGAATGTGTTTAGTAACAAGACTCTTAGCCTTATGACAAGTCCAAGCCTTAACTGAAACAGACAAGTAATTGCTGAACGGAAATGGTGAAGACTGTTTCCCTTTCCCTCATATTGATGACTTTTGACGCCTCTGTAAAAAGCACTTTTTGAAACCATTGTGATAAATACGAGCATTTGTTCCATAGGTGCAAATGCTCTATCCTATTTATCTATAATATCACAATGGTTCTGAACTACACAATTCTGAAAGTTACCTTTTTTCATGTAAATGCTCCTTTTCAGTAGATTTATTCAGAGAAGATCTAAATACAGCATGAGGGAATGGGTAAAATCCTTTACCTCATGAATATTCATGTAAGGTATAAAGATATCATGAACTAAGGAATAATGAGATCACAAACATTTATCAGGGCTCAAGCTAGGCGGCTATTTGGGTGAAAATGTTTACCTAACCCTGATGACTTCTCCCTGTTTTGATCTCCGGGAGAAGTTTAAACATGCAGAACATACAGGGAGTTACAAAATCAGGGAAAGGTGTACACACTAAACATCATTTCTCCACTAAACCCTGTTGCGACCACAGCATAGTGGTTACAGCTTTGGGTTTTGTGCAAAAATAAATTAGTTATTTTTGAAAATGTTTTAATTTACGCATTTAAAACCTGATGGACCATTCAACTTTTCAAAACTCAGCATTCAAAGAGTCAACAGCCAATATTCATTTTATGTACAATAACAACTGCATTTCAAACCTTTGAATGTAGGACACACATTTGCAAACAGTGTAGACCCAGATCAGAGAGCTCCTAGAGGAGCCCTCTGATCAGGGCCTACACTGTTGGTCATTCAAAATCATCTAGCAAGTTTAAACCTTTCATACTGAGTGGTTGCTACCCTTGATGGGCTATTCCACTCCTTGAAAGGGTTAAATACAAAATGGAACGATGGGGACGTAATTATGGCAAATAATGTACAACTGAGATCAGCTGTCTCAATGTCGGCCCCATTGAAAATTGCATTGTTCGCATCTATGAGTAATGGGAAACATACTGTTAACCCTTTCCTTCATAAATGCCTTTTCATACATTTGCAGAGTACACCCAGATCAGATGGCTCCTTTTGGGAACCATCTGATCTGGGTCCTGTAGGAGCCATTTGATCAGTCTGCACTGTTTGCTTATGACATGATACAGATCTGTTTTTGTCAAGCAAAATATTTCCTTGGAATTTTACATTAAAACAAAACATTCATGATGTCATTATTTCTTACATAAGAATTGCACAGGGAAATGTTTAAGCCAGAAAAAAGATGAAACAGTAGACTCACTGCATGCTGACTTTCAGAATTGTTTGATCCCTCAGAATCTGCACAGTTAACTATGTCAAAATGCCTCTTTTCTTATGATGCTGTTTAACTCTTTTATCTGATGAATATTCATTTAACAAATAAAGACACTGAATATCTCACCTGTCTATCACTTTCCATGCCGGCTTCATCAGCCTTGCTGAGGTAGAACTTCATCCTGTCTGCATGTTTCTGACTGAGGATCTCAACAATGTTCAGAGTCCTCTTACACAGGGCTTGACCAATTGGGTCAAAGAACACAAAAATAAGGTCGGCAAGGTCACCTGGTTAAGACAAAAGGTTATGAGACTAGTCAAGCCTTTCAAGTGTTAACCCTTTTCTTCATATAAATGCCATTTCACTCATTTGCAAACAGAGTTGACCCAGATCAGACGGCTCCTATAGGAGCCGTCTGATCAGGGTCTGCTGTTTGCAAAAATCGCTGCAATGTTCCACCTTCCCTATTTTATTATAATTATTTTGTCCATAAATATTCAGTAGGTATTAAAATTTAGAATAAACATAGAACAGGGAAGGATTAATTCCTTGCAAGCTAGCAAAAGATTATTTATTACCTATGCAAACAGTACAGATCAAGATTATCAAGTAACTCAGCTTCTCATCTTGATCCGAACTATTGGACACTGACAGTATTTTAACCCTTTAATGACGTCATGAATATTAAAATAGATAAATTTGTTGTAATAGCACATGGGCACAGAAATTTTTAACCATGGCAAAAACTGTAGAATCATATCTACATTTTATAAGCAAACAGAGCATACCCTGATCAGACAGCTCCTATAGGAGCCGTCTGATCTAGTTTAACTCTGTTTGCAAAGGCGTAGAAAGGCGTATTTATGGAGTAAAGGGTTAAGGAAAAGGGCAGAAATTTTTGCAGAATTTTAGCAGATAATGTTTTTGTAAACGATAGATACTCAACATGCAACCAGGAACACAATGGAGAAAAAGCATTGAAAATAAAACAAGAGGGCCAAGATGGCCCTTAATCGCTCACCTGATTACCATAGATTTAAGATTTTTGCTGGGTAGCCCATGGGTAGGGCCAATATTGACCTTAGGCACAATATTTGAACAATGTTGATAATGGATCATGAGCAGTAGTTCTGCAGAACAAGATTTTCAAAGATTTAGTATATTGATTTTATCAAGATTGGGCTAAAAATGTGTCCTCTAGAGTAATTTTTCTAAGATTTGACCTAGTGACCTACTTTTTATTCCCACCCAACCCATGATCACACTCAACCTTGGTATCACCAAGACAAACACTCTGAGCAAGTTTGAGGAAGACTGGGCTAAAAATGTGGCCACTGGAGTGTAAACTAGATTTTTCTAAGATATGACCCAGTGACCTACTTTTTGACCTCACATAACCCACTTTCAAACTTGTCCAATATTTTATCAGGACAATCATTCTGGCCAATTTTCATGAAGATTTGGCTATAAATGTGACCTCTAGAGTGTTCACAAGGTTTTCCTACTATTTGACCTAGTGACCTAGTTTTTAACTCCACATAACCCACTTTCAAACCTGTTTGAGATTTTATCAAGACAATCATTATGGCTAAGTTTGATAAAGATTGGACAAAAAATGTGACCACTAGAGTGTTCACAAGGTTTTTCTACTGTTTGACCTAGTGACCTAGTTTTTAACCCCACTTGACCCACTTTCGAACTTGTCCGAGATTTTATCAAGACATTCATTCTGACCAAGTGTCATGAAGATTGGACTAAAATTGTGACCACTAGAGTGTTCACAAGGTTTTTCTACTGTTTGACCTAGTGACCTAGTTTTTTACCACACGTAACCCACTTTTCAAACTCCTCCGAGATTTTATCAAGACAATCATTCTGACCAAGTTTCATGAAAATTGGGCTAAAAATGTGACCTCTAGAGGGTTCACAAGGTTTTCCTACTATTTGACCTAGTGACCTAGTTTTTAACCCAACTTGACCCACTTTCGAACTCGTCCGAGATTTTATCAAGACATTTATTCTGACCAAGTTTCATGAAGATTGGACTACAATTGTGACCAATAGAGTGTTCACAAGGAAATTGTTGACGACACACGCCGGACATTCAAGTCTGCCAAAAGCTCACCCTGAGCTTTGCTCAGGTGAGCTAAAAAAAAGTGCAATTTACCTTTCCAGTCTTTCTTTGCAAACATTCCATTTAAATACCTTATTACTGTAATTACTAGATCCCAGGAAATGTGCGTTATGTTTGCAAACAGTGCAAGGGGCTTTTTTTTCACTATTTGGGAAGATGACCCATACCCTTGAAATTGGGAATTTTGTCTGAATTTGGGTGGTTGTTATACAGATTAAAAATTATGCAGAAAACTCTTTTGCAAGCATTCTGCATTACTTTCAATGTACATCAACTCTTAATTCCATATATATATTTAGAAATAATGATATCATAAACATTAATTAGATTGTTCTAATAAGCACATGGACACAGGAATTTTGGACTATGACTGTAGAATCAAATTTATATAATTATTATATCATAAGCAAACAGAACAGACCCTGATCATACCGAACCTACCGTCTGATCTTGGTCTACTGTCTGCAATGGTGTAGAAAAGTCTATATTTGGAGTAAAGGGTGAAGCTCCAAACCATCTTAAACCCCCAAGATTTCATTTGAGTGACTATTAGAGATTTTACTGTACATGTATTATAAAACAGCTATTTTCACATTGACATACTAACCTAGCCAGAGTATAGATTGATTGACATCGAATGGATACTTCATGTCACCATCCACAAGACCTGGTGTGTCCACAAACGTGACGAGACTGAACTTCTTCTGTTTGGAGGTAGAAATCTCTGTCTGAAGGTAATCTGTAACCCCTGAAAATGATCAAACAGGAATATCAAGTGTGTAAGTAGTCAGCTTCATGGAGGAGGGAGGGAGGATTTTAACCCTTTACCCTATAATTATGCCTGAACCCTTTCCCTGTTCTATGTTTATTATAAATTTCAAAACCTAATGAATATTCATGGACAAAATAGTTATAATGAAAAAAGGAAGGTTGAACATTGTAGCCATTTTACGAAGAATTGGAAAGGAACTATTAAATTCCATTAGCAAACAGAGTAGACCCTGATCAGATGGCTCCTATAGGAGCCGTCTGATCTGAGTGCAACGTTTGCAAATACTTGAAAACACGTTTATATAAGGGAAAGGGTTAAATACCTTTGCAAACAGAGTAGATCCAGATCAGACAGCTACAAAAGGAAAGGTCTGATTAGGGTCTGCTCTGTTCGCTTATGGAATTATACAGATTATGATTCTAGTGTCTGCCATGGCCAAAAATTAATGTGTTCATGTGTCATTAATTTTAATCTACGGTAATTAATATTCATGATGTCAGGAAATACATCAATCAGAGTTAACAGTCAGTATTCAACCTCATAAAAAGATGTTTTCATGCATTTGCAAGCAGACTAGACCCAAATTAGACGGCTCCTACAAGAGCCGTCTGATCAGGATCTGCTCGGTTTGCTAATGGGTTTTGAGAGATCTGCTTCTTTACTTTCTAAAATGACAACACTGTTCCACCTTCCATATTCTATTATAACTATTGTGTCCATGAATATCTAGTAGGTACTGAAATTAGAGAATAAACATAGAACAGGGAAAGGGACAACTCTTTACTCCATAATCCAACTATTTTAGCCTCTGCAAACAATATATATATGTGGGAAGACCATTGGAGGTCAACTTACCCCACTTACCTGAAGTGCGAAATTTGACAAAGAGAAACATTCTCAATGCATCATCACTTAGCTATTGTATCTGACCATTAACATCTACCAAATCAGCAAATGATTCATTAATTCAATGTTTCGATCCACACAATTTCTTTATTTGTTTTTAATTATAGAAGAGTAACAGATTTCGGTATGGTATATAAGTCTGCCAGCTTACAAAGAACGAATTCGGTCTAATACACAATATATCGATACAATGATAGTAATAACCAGTAAGTTGGCCATGTCTCTTCAATATTGTTGATGGGTGGGGTACGAAATAAAAATGTCCTATCGGCGGTTTGCATGGTGCCCCAGCACATTTATTAGGTGAAATACGGTAATTGAAAGTAGAAAGCACAGCTCAAAAATCATGTTTCGTCATCTTTGTCCAAGAATTAGTCATAAAATTTATTCAGAAGAAGATAGAATATTCCTCCATCTAGCTGAGAATATTCCTCCATCCAGCTGACATGATCATTCTTGACAGAAATTATCCATAAATCTCTCGATATTGAGCCAGAACAAACTCACATGCTTTTCCAATGAACTGAAAATTTTGCTCATTCAGCAGAAATGTTGACAAGAACATGACATATTGACCTTCAGGGGTAGTGTCTGATAGGCCAAATATTCATCACAGTCAAAAAATGCAAAAGTCTGTGTCTGCATAGATGCTATACCAGATTATTTCTAAAGCCAGCTGATCTCAAAGGCGAAATTAATTTGTTGAATGCTGTATATTTGGTGTCGTCTACAGCCCTTCATTTGGCAGCTCTCCATCAGTTGAGACAGCTACACAAAGGAAGAACTATGAAAAACACCTCTCTCCTTGACCACGGTAAAGTTGGACAGTTCCATCGGTAAAGTTAGACAGCTCCATCGGCAAGTGTTGTACTCCAGTTGGATTTTCCTCTCCAAAAACCTCTCAGCCAGATTATAATTTGATCTCCTACTTTCAGAATTTATGAACAATTATAACTACATAGAACAGGTTAAGTTGTAATGAACTTTCATCACACAGTGTGAATCTAGATGAGATGGTGAGCAACTTTTTTTCTCAAGAAGATCAAATCAATTTGACGTTCTAAAATTGCACTCAACCTTTTGAATGCTGAATATTCAATGGTGGAGTTGCCCATCAGTGTTTAACCATTTCCTCCATAAATTTAATACACCTTTCTACGCCTCTGTAAAAGTCACTTTATGAAACCATTGTAATAAATAGAACATTTGTTCCATAGGAGCAAATGCTCTATATATCACAATGGTTTCAAAACTAAACAATTATAAAATTTTCTTTTTTTCTAGTACATGCTCCTTTTTGGTAGATTTATTCAAAGGTCTAAAAATAGCCATGAGGGAATGGGTTAGGTTTAACCATTTCCCTGTTGATTATTCATTTAAGTTTATCTGGTTATTCATGTACGAAATAATGACATCATGAATACATTTAACTATAAGCTGACCTTTTAAAATTTATAATGGCCTAAATAAACAGGATTTTCTGTTATATGTAAAAACTGTAGAGCCAGATATATAATAATTTGATAAACAGAGCCATCTGATCTGGGTCTACTCTGTTTGCAAATACATGACAAAAAGCATTAACATGTACAGAAAAAACCTCTATAACGGCCACTAAACTACATCAAGTATTTTGTGTTAAAGGCAGGTCGCTGCTTAATGCAAGGTGAAAGTAAAACAGAACACTCCTATAGGAGTGTTCTGTTTTACTTTCACCTTGCTGTAATTAACATGATTTAGTGACTGTAAAAGAGAGGTTTTACTGTATATGAGGGGAAAGGATTAAACTGGTAACTAACATTAATTTTGCAAACAAAGCAGACCCAGGTCAGTGTCTCTGATCAGTCTGCACTGTTTACCATAAAATGTCTTACATAACAAAGTCCATCCTTTTAAAATGAATGGAATATTTCATTATAGATTAGCAGCAGCTGCTGTTAATTATGAATCAAACTGCTATACAATGGTTAATTGCATAACAAGCTGGTAACATACGGATCATACTTCATTTGGAATTGGTAATTGGGTTATTGGGTTATTTGAATATGTCCTATTTGGGGATAATTCTTACAATGAGCAAACTAGTTCAGCTAAAAATGAACCTTTGCCTTTGCAAACAAAATAAACCCCACTAAAAATGTGGCATTTGATCAGGGTCTAGGCTGTTTGGCATTCATAACAATAAATTATGTTGTATTTTAATTAGAAGAACAGTGTAGACAACAGACTCCCATTTAACACATTTTTCTCATAGACTCCCTATCGATATCATTAATCACTAATCAGAAATGGTTTCAGTGAAAAGTTAGATCAATGTAACTATGCTGGTTCATTCAGTCTTATCATAAAGATACCTCAGGATATGTCTGTACAACCCTTTCCCTATTGAATATTCATGTACATTAACATTCATCAGCCCTCTACTCCATGAATATTCATGTCAGAAGTTAATTTATTAAATGGCATATTATAACATGAACTTTTTATCAAAGCAGAAACTGTAGAATCAGATCTACATTATTCCATAAGCAAACAGAGCAGACCCTGATCTGATGGTTCAGGATTCAGCTAATCAATATTTCGAACATGAATATTGAACAACTAAGGATTAATTTATAATATTGTTTACCCTGTGTACTCTAAGTGGGTGTCTACAATTCTAGCTATCTACTTCGAGCTATCTACTCAGAGTAGATTATTTTTCTTGTATATGCCAGAAACATGATCAGAGTAACACACAGTTTGGCTCCTCATGAGAAGCGAAGTTACTCAGCATCTCATCTTGATATAATACAAACTGCAAAGGATGTCACAAATTCACAAGAACAATGCCGAAGGTTAATGAGGAAAATGTTGATCTTTTGATCGTTTTAAACTTTAACATTTCCACTCATTTGCAAACAAAGCTACACTCCTCAAGTGAAACTTCCTAATTTCTTTGAAAGTTATCCATCAAATTACATGTTCAAAATATCTACAAAATTGCAATTCTTTTAACCCTTTCCCTCACATAAGCGTCTTTTTCACGCATTGGGTCTGCTCTGTTTCCTTTTGACATGATATAGACGATTCTACAGCTTTTGTCAAGGCAAAACAATTCCCTCAAAAAGAATTCAGTGAATAAATATACATGCCATTATTTCAAACAGGGAAAGGATTAACCCTTTCCCCTCATATAAACATGTTTTCACACATCTGCAAACAGAGTAGACCCAGATCAGACGGCTCCTAGAGGAGCCGTCTGATCAGGGTCTGCTCTGTTTGTTATGGAATTTGAAAGATCTGTTTCTATACATTCTAAAATGGCAACAATGTTCCACCTTCCATAATTCATTACAACTAATTTGTCCATGAATACTCAGTGGGTAATGAAATTTGTAATAAACATAGAGCAGGGAAAGGATTTATCAAGAAGCACATCCAAACATCCCGACATACCATTCATACTTGTCTCCACAAAGAACCCTTACCCTGCTGATTGCAACTTGACCAACATTTGTAAGCAGCTCGGATCCAGATTATAAATACGCTGAGGAACTCGACAGCTCATCAGAATCCAAACTGTTTGACACTCCGAAAATAATACTCAAAAACTCTTGAACTAATTGGAACTAAATAAATTTAAAGTTTTGAGGAGACACTATTGTTTTTCAGGAAGGAGAGTGATTTATGTTGTCCATTCAGATCAGGCTTACATGACTCATCAGCATGATTTACCATGACCAAAGAAATCCAACAGAAATAGCCTGATCTAATTGAATGACTGACATTCACTCTTTCGCAGTCAATGTTACTTTAACTCTGCTTTTTGAATTTACGAATGAAAAGAAAATTGTAGCACACAACAAAGTTTGAAGAAGACGAAAATCTGAAACCATTGTGAAACCACTGTGCCTGAAAAGGCATTAGAAGGAAAGAGTTAACCCTTTACTCCGTTCTATGCCTTTGCAAATAGAGTAGACCCTGTAGGAGCCGTCTGATCAGGGTCTGCTCTGTTTGTGTACGATATAATAATGATTGAACAGTTTCTGACTTGGTCAAAACTTCCTGTGTCCATGTGCTATTGTAACAATTAATCTAACTAATATTCACGATGTCATTATTTTCTTAAATGAATATTCATGGAGTAACGGTTGAAAATATATGGTACAATGCCATGTGAAGGTAAACTTTATTTGGTATTTCTAACTTTTGGATCCTAATGGAAATTTTGTTGACGGACATTGGACAATCCACTATATTTTGTTGGCTTCTCCTGACAATCCTAGAATCAGTCAGTGGAAACATTTTTCTTTGCAGAGACCATAAAAGGTTAAAGCCAAAGTAAGGATAAAGTAAGCAAATCTAAAAATAAAGTAAAAGCAAAAGCACTGCATGCTGAGGCAAACATTTGTTCCATATGTTTCAACACTTTCCCTAATGAACATGTCTGCATGCAGTGATCATTTCATGAATATTCATGAACTTTTATAATGTAAAACTTGTAATTTTTGGCTTTTTGTTTTTTAAAAAATATGGTAGGATCAACTTTATAGTTTTTGTCGATTTCCATAAGCAAGCAGAGAAGACCCAAATCAGACAGCTCCGACAGACTGATCTGGGTCTACTCTGTTTGCAAAGGGGGGGGGGGATGCTTAACCCTTTACAGGTTGCATATTCATGAAAGGAATAACGACATCGGGAATATTTATCCCTTTTCGCTCATAGCGACGCCTTTTGACGCCTCTGCAAAAGTCACTATGTGAAACCACTGTGACAAACAGAGCATTTGCTCCATAGGAGCAAATGCTCTATTTGTCACATTGGTTTCAAAACTACCCAATTCTAACATTTTCCTTTTCTCAAGTAAATGCTCCTTTAGGGAAGATATATTCAAAGAGGTTGGATCCAAAAATAGCCTATGAGGTAATGGGTTATCAGCATGAACAAAGGATTTTTTACTCTGGCAGAAGCTGTAGAATCATATCTATATAAAAATCCACACGCAAACACAGCAGATCCCAATCAGACGGCTCCTGTAGGAGCTGTCTGATCCGGGTTTACTGTTTGCAAACACATGAAAAGGTGTTTTTATGAGGGAAAGGGTTACAGTTATATATGACAAAGTAACAGCTTCTTCGATTCTCTGACAGTGGTGGCAAGTTGTACTGGTCAAAATTGTAACGACAATGATGATGCCAATCACACCAAGGCTATGGCAATACCTTGACCTATTTTTTTTTCCAAAATATGGAATAATATAGATGATTGTACAGTTTCTGCCATGGACAAATATTCAATGTTTTCTGCTTCAGATTTCAAAGTCAACTTCTTTTGAAAAAACAATAAAATGAAAGGCTGGATCCTGACAAGCTGCAAAGACTATCAGGGATTTACTTTGAAGAAAATGGAAAGATATATATTTCTCATGCATGCTTTTGTGGATATAATAACGACATCCGGAAAGTAATAACCTCATTTACTTTAAGCTGTACATGATAATGATCAATACCTTCATCTCCTTCTCTTTGGTACAATGTACACTGAGACTGTGGTAAAATCCCTAGTTGATTGTAGATTGCCACAGGACAACAGATTATAACAGCAGTAGAATAGTTATATCAGCTGTATATAGTAGACTGTGACAGATCCTCCATCCTCTCTGGTAGACTTTTGTAGACAGTACACTATGACAGGACAGCTCTTCATCAGGCAGCTTGTACTCTACCTCAAGGCTACCCGATGATGAGCTGCCAGCCACAGCATCCACCGTTAACAACCAACCGATTGTCCCTCTGTAGTCTTCAACCAAGAATGCCAAAATGACACAAAAGAAACCCATCCGGGGTACAACTTTATAGCGAGAATTTCCCAAGCAAAGGGGCCATAACTCAAAAGTGAATGGAGCAATATGACTTTATTTTTAATTCAGTCACTTATCAGGGTACAAACTGTAGACACTCTAATCACAAACTTAATACATCGATGAAAACATTGTTTTCAGAATATAGAGCAATTTTGCAAATGCTTATAGATATTAACCCTTTCCCTGTCCTATATTTATTCCAAATTTTAATATTGGAACATAGCCATTTTAGACAAAAAAGAAACAGATCTATCAAATTCCATAAGCAAACAGAGCAGACCATGATCAGACAGCTCCTATAGGAGCCATCTGATCTGGGTCTACTCTGTTTTCAGATGCATGATAACACATTTATATGAAGGAAAGGGTTAAACAATGTAGTTAAAAAGTTTTGCTCTCAAACTGTTCACTTACTGATCTCTACATAATCTATAATTTATTTATACAAGAGCAAGTCGATAATCAAGCATAATTCCTTGTCAGATAACTGTTATTTCCATCATTTTTTTTCCTGTGCAATGATTAATTGGAATACTGAGTGACAAACAATTTATTGTAATGATATTAACCCTTAATATGGGGGGGGGGGACCAAGTGTATCAGTCATTTGCAAACAGTGTAGACCAAGATCAGAGGGCTCCTATAGGAGCCCTCTGATCAGGGTCTGCACTGTTTGCCATAGAAATTATATCCTGCAATAGAAAATGTAGTTTTGGGGGTTTGCTTCATTAATATTCATAGAGGGAGGAGTCAATTATAATTCAGCATACAATGGGTTAACACCATTTCCTGCTGAAAAAAAGCACACCAAACGCTGTTCAAGCTGCTGCTAGGCTTAGCAGGATAAGGGTTTTAAAAAGTCTTACCTTCAATTTGCCGCAGAGGTTCGAAGTGCGGGTATAGATGGAGGGTGGCATTTCCCTGAGAAAAAAACAAAACAACACTGTACAATTCATGGCTATTTGCAAACAAAGTAGACACAGATCTGATCAGGGTCTGCTCTGCTTCCTTTTGATATGGTATAGATCTGAGGTCTAAGTTTTTATCTAAGCAAAAGGTTTCATTGAAAAGTTTAAATCATAAAAGTTCAGCTAATAAATATTCATGATGTTATTTTTTCTTAAACCTTTACCTGCCAATCATGAGGAAGACAAAAGTAAAGTCTGAGAGCATAGTCGTGTCCTGAATGTCCATTATTATCATATATTACATGAAGATGATTATTCACAAAACATCTCAGTCATGAATAAATGCATATCGGACACTCATCTAACTTCTATATTGACTTCTTACAATCCCAATCTATTATCAGGCAAGACACTGCTTTATAAATCTCAAGACCAATCCCCATTTCCTTTTTGTCCAAAGTAATCTTAAAAATTCCTATTCATTAGCACTTTATCACCAATTTCTCAGCGGCATAGATCAGATGCGTATATAAATCCTTATTTCCAAGAATAGCATTTAATTTTCTCCATTCTGAGAAATGACGATTTTCATATCTTAAAAGACACACTATTTTCTATGAGTCCAGTTTTTGTTGTGCCATGTGGTTTCAATGCTAAACATAGATTTCTAACCTTAAATTTGTCAAAGAATTATCAGGGTCAACCAGTGTGGATCCTGATGAGAAAAGCTATTACACAGGTCCAGATAAGGTTCGTATATTTCAACATGTTCAAGCATAACTCCTATATTTCTCCACCAAACCCTATACTGTGACCACTCTTTAGAATTGTCTCGAAGAGACGTTTCTAAAGAGTGGTCACAATATAGGGTTTGGTGGAGAAATGGCGATTTTAGTAGCTGCGTACGCACCTTTATCTGTACCTCTGTATTACAAATTTGTCTGTAAAATGCCAAAGGTTAAAGAATAATCTATTACAGAAGCCATTTTCTATGAAACCAACAGACTATAAGGTACTCCAAGAAATGGGTGCATTGATCCATGTCCATGATTTCACATAAATCAGCTATCACGTCCTTGACTGTAATTAAATCTACGAGAATTATTCAAGAATTAATCTTCTTCAACCCCTGCATAACGGCCACCCGCAAAAGGAAAAGTATCTTTAGAGTTGCACCAATCAGTGATGACCCTGATTTACCACCACACTCAATATGGTCAATATCAGAGCTGTAGGTAAGATGCATAAAGAATGTATCAAAATCTTTTGGTGGGTTGGTTTTTTTTTTGGATCAAAAATCTCTTATTTCTCAGCCAAACCCCATATTGCTGCCACTCACTAGAATCTCCTATTCAGATGAGTAGCAGCAAGATAGGGATGATGGAGAAATTAAAATAGTTAACCCTATACTCCATAAATACGCCTTTCTACGCCTTTGCAAACAGAGTAGACCCAGATCAAACGGCTCCTATAGGAGCCGTCTGATCAGGGTCTGCTCTGTTTGCTTATGACCTGATATAGATGAGATTCTACAGTGTCTGCCATTGCAAAGCATTCATGTGTCCTGATGTGCTATTATAACAAATTAATCTTATTATACGCATGACGTCACTGTTTCTTACATGAATATTCATGGAGGAACCCTTTCCTCCATAAATACGCCTTTCTACGCCTCTGTAAAAGTCACTTGATGAAATCATTGTGATAAATAGAGCATTTACTCCTAAGGAGCAAATGCTCTATTTATCACAATGGTTTCAGAACTTCACAATTCTAAAAATTTCCTTTTCTCTAGTTAATGCTCCTTTTCGGTAGATTATTTCAAAGAGGTTGGATCTAAAATTAGCCTATGGAGGAAAGGGTTAACTTAGATTTCCAAAATACACCTCTTATCTACAGATTTGCACTATATTATGATTAGCCCTTTCCCTGTTGAATCATTCATGCAAGGAATAATGACATCATGAATATTAATTAGCCGATTTTTTTTTTTATATGATAATGGCATATGTAAGCAAGATCTTTTGGCTCGGGCAGAAACTGTAGAATCGAACCTATAGATCTGCCGGTCTTCTCTATTGTTGCGATTGTGCGATAGGCGTTTATATGAAGGAAAGGGTTAACTATGTGACAACTAAGTCTATCAGTATCTGCAGTATTATAACATCCAACACAGTAGATACAGTAAAACCTCTTTATAAAGGCCACTAGATTACATCAAGTATTTTGTCTTAAAGGCAAGTGGCTGCTTAAAGCAAGGTGAAAGTAAAACAGAAAGCTCCTATAGGAGCTGCTTAAAGCAAGGTGAAAGTAAAACAGAACGCTCCTATATAGGAGCGTTGCGTTTTACTTTCACCTTGCTTTAAGCAGCCACCTGCCCTAAATACCAACTAACTAATAAAATCTAGTGGCCGTTATAGAGAGGTTTTACTGTACTAATATGATCAGACACTTGCTTGGTCTTCACTGTTTGCAAAACTCCTACAAGAACATCCTTACCGCACAGTTCATGTTATACTCATTGAATAGTTAGCATAAAGCAATCAGTAGGCGTAAAGCAATCAGTAAATAGACTTAACCCATTCCCTCATATCGACGACTTTTGACGACTCTGTAGAAGTCATTTTGTGAAACCATTGTGATAAATAGAGCATTTGCTCCTATATGAGCAAATGCTCTATTTATCTCAATGGTTTCAAACTACAAAATTCTAAAATTTTCCTTTTCTCTAGTTAATGCTCCGTTGCGGTAGAGTGGATTTATTCAAAGAGGTTGTATCTTGAGAGTGCGACACAAGTTTTAACCCTTTAATCCTTTCCCTGTTAAATATTCATATAATTCAAGTAATATTGACATGAACATTTAATTGCTGAATAATTATAATGGTAGATGAACATAAGATTCTGTGGGTATTGGTAAAAACTGTAGAATCAGATCTACATTATTCCATAAGCAAACAGAGCTGACCCTGATCAGATAGCTCTTACTGGAGCAGTCTGATCTGGGTCTACTCTGTTTGCAAAGGTTTGAAAAGGCCTTTGTATGAAAGAAAGGGTTAAATACCAGAATCGATTTATGTTGCATTTACATACAGTGTAGACTCAGATCCAAGAGCTTGTGTAAGGGCCTGCTGATCTTGGTATACTTTGCTAGCAATTTCAAAATCAATTCATAATTTCACAAAAAAATTGCAAATGATTGAGCTTAAGTTCACTTGAACAAGGAAGATGTTTTTATCCTGATTTTGTATACCCCTATGTTCTATATATTATAATAAAGTGTAGTGGGAATTAGGAAGATGTTTTTATCCTGATTGTGTATCCCCCTATGTTCTATATATTATAATAAAGTGTAGTGGGATTTAGGAAGATGTTTTTATCCCGATTTTGTATACCCCTATGTTCTATATATTATAATAAAGTGTAGTGGGAATTAGGAAGATGTTTTTATCCTGATTTTGTATACCCCTATGTTCTATATATTATAATAAAGTGTAGTGGGATTTAGGAAGATGTCTTTATCCCGATTTTGTATCCTCCTATGTTCTAGATATTAATATAATAAATATATCTTAACTTCTCATTCAGCTTAAAATAATGAGAAGTCAGTTTGGTTAGAGAGACTTTTCTTACCACACCAGACTCTAGCTTGAGCCTTGAGTGGCACTCCAGAGGCTAACCTATAGACTATCCGATCATGTGAAATTGAGACTTATGGCTGTGATATAATTCATTGTTATAAATGTACAATGACAAGGAAAATCACCACCAAGTCAGATATCATCAGTTCTTGCCTTAATAGTATTTCTTTTCTTATCCACCGAGTGACTAGCAGAGGTAAAAATGTAGACAAAAGATCGAAATTTCTATCTGAATGCTGGATCTTCAAAATGAAATGGGCCATCATTTTAATGGATGAGTCTATTCATTAAAAAAAAGAAAAGATTAAATTTGTTAGGAAAAAAAATGCTATATGATTTTAACCATTAAATTCACTCAAATTTATAAATGTCTTTTCACACATTTACAACTGAGAGAAGACCCAGATCAGGGTCTGCTTTGTTTGCTTATTAATTTATAATAGATTATTAAAAGACTGACACTTTGGTTTCTACAAATACTAAAATACCCTACATATACCATTATAAAAATTCAGCTAATAAATATTCATGACAATTTATTTCTTATTTATGTGAACAGTGGAAGGGTTAAATGACAGATATTGCAGACCCAGATCAGGGGGTTCCTCTCCTCTAGGAGTCCTCTGATCTGATCTACCTTGTATTTGCACATTCAAAGGCTAAAAGCTTCATCTATTGTTAAGTTATGGACTTGACATTAGCCAGTGAATCGGTTAAGATGGAAATAATTGAATAATTCATTTAACACTTAACTAGCTTTATCCCTTTCCCTGTTGTATGTTTATTCCAAATTTCAATATCATATGCAAACAGTTTGGATCCAGATAAGATGCCGAGTCGCTGTATCTCATCAGGACCAAAACTTTTTTGACATCCTTACATAATTTTTTGATGAGAAATACAAGAAAAACTAAAAATTGTAGCAGATGACGATAATAGCAGATGATCACTTTTCCTGTTAAATATTCATGTAAAAAATAATGACATCATGCTCATATATAAGCTGATTTTTTTATAATTGAATTGCAAGAAGCCGTAAAGTGAGATCTATCATAAGCAAACAGAGCCATCTAATATGGGTTAACTCTGTATGCAAAGGTGTGAAAAGGCGTCTTATGAAGAAAAGGGTTAACCTTTTACTCCATAAGTACCCTTTTCTACGCCTTTGCAAACAGAGTAGACCCAGGAAGAGCCATCTGATCAGGGTCTGCTCGATTTGCCAATGAAATTTGATAGATCTGTTATATTGCTGTTTAAAATAGCTACAAAGTTCCACTTTCCATATTTCATTATAACTTCTTTGTCCATGAATATTCATTAGTATTGAAATTTGAAATAAACATAGAACAGGGAAAGGGTTAACCCTTTCCCTGTTCTATATTTAGGCCAAATTTCAATACCTACTGAATATTCATTAACAAAATAGTTATACAGAAATATGGAAAGTGGAACATTGTAGATATTTTAGAAAGCAAAGAAACAGATCTATCAATTTGTATAAGCAAACAGAGCAGACCCTGATCAGACGGCTCCACTAGGAGCCGTCTGATCTGGGTCTACTCTGTTTGCAAATGCGTGAAAACACGTTTATATAAGGGAAAGGGTTTAAGCAAAGAGTTTATGATTACTTAGCATATAAGGAGTTCCAGTACTGAATTATGGCTGTGTCAGTGTTCTAAAAATTAACCTTTTCCCTCTTGAATATTCATGTAAGAAAATAATGACATCATGAATATTTATTAGCTGAACTTTTATAATGTAAGATTTTCAATGATTTCTTTTTGCTTTGACAAAAGCTGTTGAATCAGATCTATATCCTGTCAAAACCAAACAGAGCAGACCCTGATCAGACGGCTACAATAGGAGCCATCTGATCTGGGTCTACTCTGTTTGAAAATGCGTGAAAAGGCATTTAATTATATTACGGAAAGTGTTAACAAAACGTCTACTTGCGACTCCGTAAAAGATTCATTTTTTAGGAAAATACTTGCAATGACATTTGAATTTTTTTAATAAAATTTGTTGTCTTTTCGTGTTTCTATAGTAATAGAAATGCCTGCTCAGCATGTGTAAATTTCCCCAAATGTCAAGTTTCTGGGCTCATTGCAGAATTATTCCAGTATTAAACAAGAGGGCCAGAATGGCCCTGAAGCGCTCACCAGACAATCAGAGGAGAAGATTTTCAAAGTTTTCACTATATGTTTTTATAGAAAACTAGCCGGCCCTGGGGCGGGCCAATTTTGACCCCAGGAACATAATTTATACAACTTTTGTAGAGGACTTGAACATGATGCTATGAGCCAAATATGAAAGCTGAGAACCTTTCAGTTTCAGAGGAGAAGATTTTCAAAGTTTTCTCTATATGTTTCTACTGAAAACTACCCACCACTGGGGCGGGGCCAATTTTGACCCCAGGGCCATAATTAATATAACTTTTGTAGAGGACCTGAACATGATGCTCTGTGCCAAATATGAAAGCTGAGAGCCTTCCAATTTCAGAGGAGAAGATTTTCAAAGATTTTACTATTTGTTTCTATTGAAAACTGCCCAACCCTGGGGCGGGGCCAATTTTAACCCCAGGGCCATAATTTATATAACTTTTGTAGAGGACCTGAACATGATTCTCTGTGCCAAATATGAAAGATGAGAGCCTTTCAGTTTCAGAGGAGAAGATTTTCAAAGATTTCACTATTGTTTCTATTCTGAAAAGTACCCACCCCTGGGGCGGGGCCAATTTTGACCCCAGGGCCAAAATTAATATAACTTTTGTAGAGGACCTGAACATGATGCTCTGTGCCAAATATGAAAGCTGAGCGCCTTCCAGTTTCAGAGGAGAAGATTTTCAAAGATTTCACTATTTGTTTCTATTGAAAACTTCCCACCCCTGGGGCGGGGCCAATTTTGACCCCAGGGGCATAATTTATATAACTTTTGTAGAGGACCTGAACATGATGCTCTGTGCCAAATATGAAAGCTGAGAGCCTTCCAGTTTCAGAGGAGAAGATTTTCAAAGATTTCACTATTTGTTTCCATTGAAAACTGCCCACCCCTGGGGCGGGGCCAATTCTGACCCCAGGGCCATAATTTATATAACTTTTGTAGAGGACCTGAACATGATGCTCTGTGCCAAATATGAAAGCTGAGAGCCTTCCAGTTTCAGAGGAGAAGATTTTCAAAGATTTCACTATTTGCTTCCATTGAAAACTGCCCACCCCTGGGGCGGGGCCAATTCTGACCCCAGGGCCATAATTTATATAACTTTTGTAGAGGACCTGAACATGATGCTATGTGCCAAATATGAAAGCTGAGAACCTTCTGGTTTCAGAGGAGAAGATTTTCAAAGTTTTACTATATGTTTCTATTGAAAACTTCCAACCCCTGGGGCGGGGCCAATTTTGACCCCAGGGGCATAATTTATATAACTTTTGTAGAGGACCTATAGGTGATGCTATGTACCAAAGATGAAAGCTGAGAACCCTGCAGATTCAGAGGAGAAGATTTTTAAAGGTTCAAATTGTTGACGACCGACGACGGACGACGCACGCCGCACGCCGACGGACGACAGACATCTGGCGATCACAAAAGCTCACCCTGAGCACTTTGTGCTCTGGTGAGCTAAAAACCCTTCTCATGTTATTAGCGTACACATCTGGATTTGAAAGCAGTGTAGACCCATACGAGTCAACTCCGCTGCAATATTTGTCATTATAATTCATTGGTTACAAAGTATTCAACTTGTTTGGATTAATTATTCAGCTAATTAATATTCATATTCAGAATGAAAAGGGTCAACCCTTTCCCTCATATAAATGTGTTTTCACGCATCTGCAAACAGAGTAGACCCAGATCAGACGGCTCCTAGAGGAGCCATCTGATCAGGGTCTACTCTGTTTGCTAACATAATTTGAAAGTTCTGTTTCTTTACTTTCTAAAATGGCTACAATGTTCTAACGTCCATATTTCTTTATAACTAGTTTGTCAAATGAATGATCAATAGGTACTGAAATATGTAATAAACATAGAACAGGGAAAGGGTTAATATTCCCTGTTCTCTGTTAATTTCAAATTTCAATACCTACTGACTATTGCTGGACAAAATAGTTACAACGAAATATGGAAGATGGAGCATTGTAGCCATTTTAGAAAGTAAAGGAACAGATCTATCAAATTCCATTAGCATACAGAGCAAACCCTGATCAGACGGCTCCTCCAGGAGCCGTCTGATATGGGTCTACTCTGTTTGCAAATGCGTGAAAACAAGTTTATATGAGGGAAAGGGTTAACATAATACATTAGGAATACCCTTTCCTTCATATCAATGCCTTTTCACGCATTTCTTACAGGAACCTTCTGATCAGGGTCTGCTCTGTTTGCTTGTGGAATTTGATAAATATGTTTCTTAATACTTTCTAAAATGCCTACAATATTCCACCATCCATATTTTGTTTTAAGTATTTTGTCCATGAATATTCAGTAGGTATTGAAACATGGAATAAACACAGAACAGGGAAAGGGTTAAGTACAAATACAAACTGTATTTGTTTGAACACTAAGCAACTGACCTACTTATCCTTTAACATGTTATGGGAAAATGTGTGCAAACTTTTGCAAGCATTTTAGAACTAGAGTAAAACCCCTTTAATGTCACCACCAAAAAGGGGCATAATTCACAGTGACAATGGCAGGTGGTAGCTTAATGCAGGACGAAAGTTATGCAGAAAGCTCCTATAGAAGCAAAAAACTCGCTTGAAAAGTTAATGTTATAAAAATTGAGCTAATAAATATTCATGTTGTCATTATTTCTTATATGAATAAAGAACAGGGAAAGGGTTAGCTCTTTACTCCATATCTACGTCTATAGGAGTTGTCTGCATTTGCTTATGAAATAATATAGATCAGAGTTCATTCTCAAGCTTTCGATTGGTCAGATTTGAGTTCTCAAGCTTTTGATTTGTCCGATTTGAGCCAAAGGCTCAAATCTGACCAATAAAAAACTTGAGAACGAACTCAGACTCAACTAAAAGTTTTATAAGCATGGACCCTTTACAGTATCTGCCTCCTGTAGAAGCTGTCTGATCTGGGTCTGCTGTTTGCTTGTGAAATTGTAACAGGTCTGACTCTAGTTTCTACCCATACCAACAAAAGTCAAACATTTTCATGTATCAAACATTCAGCTAATCAATATTCATGATGTCATGATTTCTTACATGAACATTCAACAGGGAAAGAATTAACCATTATAGCTCTTAGTTTTAAAAGCAAACAAGTACTGAGGCTATCACCATATATGTGTGTTGAGGATACAGTAAAACCCATCTAAACTGGACATTCAATTTAGTATAAATATCAGTCTTTGAGTTTGATGATAACAAATGTGACAAGGCCCAAGATAGTAGACCTGGGTCCATGTTATAAAACTTTTAGTTGAGTCTGAGTTCGTCCTCAAGTTTTTGATTGGTCAGATTTGAGCCTTTGGCTCAAATCTGACCAATCAAAAGCTTGAGAACTCAAATCTGACCAATCAAAAGCTTGAGAACTAACTCAGACTCAACTAAAAGTTTTATAAGCATGGTCCCTGGACTTCTTTGCTGAACAGGCAAGATTAAACAAGAGCTATCTGCAGACAGCACACTCCACTTTCTTAAGTGCTGGATAGTGTAGTGGACGTCTAAGTCGGAAAGGAGAGATAACTATAGCAAAATTAATTTTAGGGTTGCCTGCCCTTGTAAAATGGGTCCCCCTTGTAATAGTTAACATAAATACCAAATTTGAACCAAATATTTTGGACAGTTTCTGAGACATGGACCTTAACATAAAGTCGAAAAAGGGGCATAACTATGGCAAAATTAGTTTTAGGGTTACTTACCCTTGTGAAATGGGTTCCCCTTGTGATAGTTAATATGCATACCAAATATCTTTGAAGGTTTCTGAGAAATGGACCTTAACAAAAACGCTGATGCCAACGCCAATGCCAACAAGAAGGTCATGACAATACCTCCACTTTTTGAAAAAGTGGAGCTAAAAAAAATCAACTGCTATAAATCCTCAAAATTGAAGCAGATTACAAAATTGATTGCAAGTTTTTGGAGACTTACTGTTAAGGATTCTCTTTTTCTGCCACTTGTCACAAATGTAAAGCCTTGGGTTTCTATAGCAACACCAGTTCTTTGTACATGCTCTTCTACATACCTGGAATGAAAAAAATAAAGACACAAGTTGTTATTACAAAGGATTAAAACATTTTTAAGAATAGCTCCTTTATATCTCCACCAAACCGTATGTTGGGACCACTTGTAAGTGTTGTCTTGAAGAGGGTTTGGTGGAGAAATGAGGTTTCCCATCCTTATTGATAGCTCTGCCCTTTTACTTGGACCATCCCATCTGTTAACTCATTTTGACCCTTTGCTTTTTCACATGTTTGCAAACAGAGTAGACCCAGATCAGATGGCTCCTATAGGAATTTCAAATATTAAAATTGTAGTAGATATAAAATAGGGAAATTTATTGCCATTGCAGGAGAGAATTAGTCTCAATTAGGTCTGTAACATATGAGCAAAAAAAGTTCACATCTCATAACGATCTGAACTGATTAGCATTCATGTTTTCTTTTTGTTAAGAAGTGGGTAAAGCTGCTGGGCTGAAATTAAAGCAGACAAATAATTGTAGCATACTTCGGGTTTAAGTTTCAATTAGCATTGTCAAATATTTTTGGACTATTATCACACCCCAAAGCTACCACCAGGGGTTATAATTATGAGATAAACAGTAAAAACAGAGGACCCTCTCGCCTTAGGACATCCATTAACCCAGCAAAGCAAGCACAATAGCATGCCGCAAAAACCAATACTGCATTTGGGGCTGAAGTAAATGAAAGCAAACGAGCCGTCTAATTACTATACAATACTTCAACCCATCTCTATGACCCATTAGAATGCTTCAAAATTGTTTGCTCCATTTTATTGATGCTTGCAATTTTTTTTTGTCATGTCATTATTCTAAGTAGGAGGATTGTTATCAAAATATATACGAGTACCATTGTACAAATACCAACCTTTAAGCTTTGCAAACAGTGTAGAATCAGACCTGTTACCATGTTTAAAACATGGCAGTTGCTCAGGTTCTACACTGCTTGTCGCAAATAAGTCACAAGAGCTGTCTGCAGACAACGCGCTCCACTTTCTTTAGTGCTGGATAGTGTGCAGGATAGTGTAGTGAAAGTCTAAGTCAGAAAGGGGAGATAACTATAGCAAAATAAATTTAAAGGTTACCCGCCCTTGTGAAATGGGTGCCCCTTGTAATAGTTAACATGCATACTACATTTGAACCTAATATCTTGGACAGTTTCAGAGACATAGACCTTAGTATAAAACTTAACCAACAATGAAAATTCTTAAGTCGAAAAAGATGCATAATTATGGCAAAAATTATATTAGGGTTACCTACCCTTGTGAAATGGGTTCCCCTTGTGATAGTAAACATGCATACCAATTGTGAACCAAATATCTTTGATGGTTTCTGAGAAATGGACCTTAACAATAAGGTTAACCAACGCTGACGAGAGGGTCATGACAATAACTCCACTTTTTGAAAAAGTGGAGCTAAAAAAGAATAGAATCTGACAGGTAGCTTTTTTTTAACAGTGCCAAAGCTGATCAGCCATCATGTTTCAACTCTTTGTAAGCTAGGTCTACTCTGTTTGCAAATGTGTAAAAACACTTATAAGAAGGAAAGGGTTAAGATGTATTTTAAATGTATTTTCCTTTGTCTTCTATCACTGCATGTAGGTACAGCCTAGGTGGAGATACCAACAGATACTGTTGCCAAAGAATATTGCAAATACTGCTTTAAGCATTATAACTAAATATAGAATCAAGCTTTCCAGTTCAACACCCTTCATGAAATGGAATATAAAACTAGAACTATTATCCCAGCTACCCATGTTCAAATGCGGACGGACGGACGGACGGACTGACCAACCTCCCAACCGCCAGACAGAGTGATTCCCTCAAATAAGTTTAAATATAAGCTCCTAGAGGAGCTGTGTCATGTGAGTCTGGACAATTTGCTATGATAATTCAGTGGCTACATTTTAATCTACATGTACTATGATTTCCTGTAGAATGATTAACAATTAATATTCATAGTGAATGGAATCTCGTTCAACACTTTCTCTATAAAAAAAATCATGTAAGAAATAATGAAATCATGAATATTTATTAGCAGAATTTTTATAATGCAAACTTTTCAACAGTTTTTTTTTTGCTTTGACAAAAACTGTAGAATCAGATTTATATCATGTCAAAAGCTAACAGAGCAGACCCTGATCAGAAAGCTCCTACAGGAGCTGTCTGATCTGGGTCTACTGTTTGCAAAAAGTGAAAAAGGTGTTTATATGAGGGAAAGGGTTAAATATTCAGCACAAGGAGGGTTAGTTTATTTTCTTCACTCTAATTCTGCAGCAAAAAATGCCAGCTAAACCTTGGACCCAGAGCGCAATATTTAGTTACTATTATATCAGTCAGGTTACATTAACCCTTACAACGCTGATTTTTTCAAATGGACTAATCCAAAATTCAAGCAAGCTCACGGTGTATATTTAGGGATTTTTCTAAAGAAACGTTAAATATGACAAACAGTGCAGACCCTGATGAGAGGGCTCCTCTAGGAGCCCTCTCATCTGGGTCTACACTGTTTGCAAAGGACATGTGTGACTCGTGTCCCGCACTTTAAGGGTTAAGCAGGGATAAGGGATAAAATATGATCAGTGTCAAACACAAGTGTCTCTCATCCGGATCAAACTATCACCTAGGCATTAAGTCTTCAGTATCAAATTCAGCAGAACCATTTAACACTTTCCTCAATGAATATTCATGTAAGAAATAATGATGATCATGATTATCTATTAGCCGATTCTTTATTATGTGCACTTTTCAAGGGAAGTTTTTGCTCGGACAAAAACTGTATAAACCTTTCCCTGTTCTATGTTTATTTCAAATTCCAATATCTACCGAATATTCATGGACAAAATAGTTATAATGAAATATGGAAGGTGGAAAATTATAACCATTTTAGAAAGTAAAGAAACAGATCTTTCAAATTCCACTAGCAAACAGAGCAGACCCTGATCTGATCTGGGTCTACTCTGTTTGCAAATGCGTGAAAACATGTTTATATGAGGGAAAGGGATAATCAGACCTATACTATATCAAAAGTAAACAGAGCAAACCCTGATCGGGGTCTACTCTGTTTGCAAAGACATAGAATGGACATAATTATATGGAGTAAAGGGTTAAAACATTTTCAAGTTATTATCAATCAAGGTTCAAGTCCTATAGGAGCCGTCTGTTCAGGGTCTGCTCTGTTTGCTTATGGAATGATATAGATCTTGATTTACAGTTTCTGTTTTGGCAAAAAAAATTAAAAAAATATATAAAACTAATATTTATGATGTCATCATTTCTTTCATGTCAATATTCATGAAGTAAAGGTTAATTTACGCACAAGATATGGGCTTCAGTATGACAAAAAAAAAACAAGCAATTCAACCACTACCGTAATTATACAATCATTATTGCCCTTACTCTTCTCATCACCACTTCTGACTTGACCGACACATGCAAAACAGATTAGATCCAGATCAGCTGAGAAGTAACTTGGCAGCTGATCATGATCAAAGCTGAACAGGACTTAGCCAATATAGTAATCAAAGGCAGATTGAACAAATCCAATGAAGATTGAAAATACAGCCGTCGACATGACATTTTTTTAATCAAGTTTATTTTTTGTAGCATGCTATATATCATAAATGTCATAAAATACATAAACTTTAGAATGAAACTTAGTATAACAATGAATGCGTTGTGCTCATAAATCTGCTTATAGAAGCATGAACAAATGTATATATATATTTGTTTCAACTCTTACAATGCTGACTTTTCCAATGGATTATTTCAAAATTCACACGGGTCAAGCTTATGGAAAATATTTAGAGATTTTTCTAAAGAAAAGTGTAACATGACAAAACGGGACAGAACCTGATGAGCTCTCTCTAGGAGCCCTCTCATCGGGGTCTACACTGTTTGCAAAGGACATTAATGACTCCTGTCCCGCACTGTATGGTTTACCTTTAGCGTGCTACATGCAAATCTGCTTTCACTTTTGAATACAGTTTGGATCCCAATGAGACGCAGACTATTTCGTCACACAGGATCATTACTGCTTTGACATGGTTCACATTGTTGAAAGTCTGCATCAAAATCTATTCCCGAACTCAGTTTTAACAGAAAAATATTGCTGAACATGCGAACGGTCACCCAGCTGATATTCAAACTAAAATTTCAATCTTGCCGAGTCATCAGAATTAATATAAACTTTACATGACCCTTGCAAAACTCATCAGGCTCCATACCATTCAACACCATGATTGTTAAGGACTTCTATCTAAACAATTACTTGATTCCTTTTTCTTTTTATTAACCCTTTCCCTGTTTAATATTTATTAGCTGAGGTTTAATAATGTAAAACTTTTCAAGGAAAGTTTTTCCTTTAAAAAATCTGTAGAATCAGATCTACCTCAGGTCATAAGCGAACAGAGCAGACCCTGATCAGATGGCTCCTATAGGAGCTGTCTGATCTGGATTATAAGGCGCGATGATAAATGTATTTATTTGAGGGAAAGGGTTAATTAATAATCTATATCCTGCATGCTAACGTAAATTCTCTCAAATTTTCCCCAAAAAATGATTTCCAATTTTCCACCAAACCCTAGGTTGAAAACTTTGAAAACGCGATTAATCGAACACTCAAATACGTACCATTATTGATCTTTAACACAGATGGCAGCTTAATGCAGGTTGAAAGTCATGCAGAAAGCTCCTCTAGGAACTGTCTGCATCACTTTCACCCTGCATTAACCCATTCCCTCATATTGACGACTCTGTAAAAGTTACTTTGTGAAACGATTGTGATAAATAGAGCATTTGCTCCTATAGGAGCAAATGCTCTATTTATCACAATGGTTTCAAGCTACAAAATTCTAAAATTTCCATTTTCTCTAGTTAATGCTCCTTTTTGGTAGATCTATTCAAAGAGGTTGTATCTAAAAATAGCCTATGAGGTAATGGGTTAAGCAGCTACCTGCCTACAATAACAAATTTCGTAGTATCAAGTTTTTACTGTATTTGACATCGATTCTGGTATCAGAACTGTTTGATACCTATTCTGTCATCGAATAGAAATGGAAGAAAGACTTTGAAATATGTATTAGAAGAACTCTTTACACCATGAATATTTATATGAAAAATAACGATATCGTGAATATTAACTAGAATTCTTTTTGATACAAAAACTGATGTCCACATTTCCATGTAAAATTTTAAGTCAGATAACTCGGCAGAAAATCATCGAACCGGAACAGGAATAAGATATGCACATCTAGGCATGGTGCTGATCAATCCTATGAAGTTTCATTAAAATCTGATAAAAGATTTTGGAGAAACTGCACGGACAATATTTCCCATATAAAAATTTCCAAAGTCCCATAACTCTGCAGAAAATCATCGAACCGGAACAGGAATATAATATGCACAACTAGACATGATGCTTATCAATCCTATGAAGTTTCATGAAAATCTGACCAAAGGTTTTGGAGAAACCGCGCGGACAAATTAAAATCAGACAGACGAACAGACAGACGGACGCCACACACAAAAACAAAATGTCTCCCCAGTATACTAGGGGAGACATAATAAGGTTTATTGTTACTATTGCACATGGACACAGGACTTTCAGCCATTGCAGAACCTGTAGAATCCTATTTATCAAGCAAACAGAGCAGACCCTGATCATACAGCTCCTACAGGAACCATCTGATCTGGGTCTATTCTGTTTGCAAAGGCATAGAAAGGTGTATTTATGGAGTAGCTGGTTAACAAAATATTTGCTCAACAAGCTATTGGTTGAGCATTAACTCATAGAATGCTTAAGGCCAATTCTAACATCACACCTAAACGCAACAAACCTTGTTTGATTGAGACAAATCTTGTTATCAATCATCTTCAGATCCAATTCACTTAAAAGTAGCAAATTGGTAAATAATATTCTTTTCTTTTTTTGGAAATTAGAAATAATGTGTTTGATGCAATTCATATAATAACATGATAACAGCAGTGCTAGTTTGGAGACTTTCCTCTGATAGTTTAAGCCAAGCGACTCCACTTCTATTGGATTTTGATCTGAATTTCTAATCATTGCTCTAAAACCTCTGTAACTGAATTACATCACAGGCAGTACAGAAAATCTAGGTCAGACATAAAAAATCATGACTGTAGAGTAGGTCACTGGGTCATCAAGAGCAAAACCCTAATAATGAAGGTCATGTTGCTATTACTGGAAACATTTTTCCTCAAATAGGAACTTCCCTGGTATATGTAGCATTTCTGCTTTGTATCTTCCACTATACTCCTTAAAAGGGCATGGATTTTTCGACTTAAAAATTAACCCTTTTACTTAATGAACATTAATGCAAGACTGTCCATTATAAACATTAATTTACATGTATATTAACACTTTATTCCATAAATATGCCTTTCTACGCCTTTGCACACAAAGTAGACCCAGATCAAATGACTTCTGCTACAGTGTAGGAGCGCTACCTGATCAGAGTCTGCCCCGTTTGCTTAGGAAGTAATATACCGTTAGATATGCTACAGTCTCTGCCCAGGTATGGAAATTCGTAATAAACATAGAACTGGGAAAGGGTTAGTCAACTTTTCCTGATTATAGAATTGTGTAACTCTTTACCCTTTGAATAGAGGAACCCAGTGTACTGGCACTTGCAAACAGTGTAGATCCCGATCAGGAGTTCGACACTGTTCGTCCTTCACAAACTTTGTCCTTTCATACTGAATGGACTCTATTGTTAATCAATGATGGATCAGCCCATTTCAAAACTTCAGCATTCAAAAGGTTAAAAGTTGTATGTTGACAACAGTGACATCGTCTAATCAGGCAAACTTTACCCATTACTTTACAGTGATGCCTTTAACACCTTTGCAAACAGTGTAGACCAAGATCAGATGGTTCCTGTAGGAGCCATCTGCTCTGGGTCTGCTCTGTTTGCTTACAGAATAATACAGATACGATTGTTTCTGCAATGGCAAACATTCAAGGAGCAATGAATTCCTGTACAGTAAAACCCCGCTAATGCGACCACTTAATAAACAGCCACTGGCGTCGTTTAAAACAGGTGGTCGCTTAATGCAGGACTAAATGTAATACAGAAAGCTCCTGTAGGAGCTTTCTGCATAACTTTCATCCTGCATTAAGCAACCATCTGCCTCTGCCATCCAGAATTACGTCCCTTTTTTGGTGGTCGCATTTGAGGGGTTTTACTGTATTAACTATTCATGAGATAAAAGGATTGTTAGTATGTACATCAAGTGTATCTCAGTATCGCCAAGTTTGATAAGTACAGTAAAACGTACTATAACGGCCACTAAATTGTGTTAATTAGTTGGTATTTAGGTCAGGTGGCTGCTTAAAGCAAGGTGGAAGTTAAACAGAATGCTCCTATAGGAGTGTTCTGTTTTACTTTCACCTTGCTTTAAGCTGCCACCTGCCTTCAACACAAAATACTTGATGTAACTTAGTGGCTGTTATAGAGAGGTTTTACTGTATATTTGTGACACAGATTGTTACACTTTTTCCTAAGTACACATGTATTTACTTATTAACCCTTTCCCCATTCTGTATTTATTACAAATTTCAATACCTACTGTATAATCATGGACAAAATAGTTATAATGAAATATGGAAGGTGGAACATTGTAGCTATTTTAGAATGTAATGTAACAGATCTATCAAATTCCATTAGCAAACAGAACAGACCCTGATCAGATGGCTCCTATTAAAGCCATCTGACCTGGGTCTACTCAGTTTGCAAATATGTGAAAAGGTGTTTATATAAAGGAAAGGGTTAAACCTTAGAGGTAGTGTCTATTGTAATCCAAACATAGCATATCAAAACTGACTGAATGTGGGACATGCATGCATTGGCAAACAGTGTAGAACCAGTTCAAAGGGCTCCTAGAGGAGCTCTCTTATCAGGGTCAGCACTGATTGTCATTCAAAATCATCCTTTAATACTGAGTGGACTCAATTATTTACTCTTTCCCTGTTCTATATTTATTCCAAATTTCAATACCTACTGAATATTGATTGACAAATTGAGACATTGACAAATTGAGACATATTAAAATGTAATATGGAAGATGGAACATTGTAGCCATTTTTGAAAGTAAAGAAACAGATCTTTCAAATTCCACTAGCAAACAGTGCATACCCTGATCAGATGGCTCCAATAGGAGCCATCTGATCTGGGTCTTCTCTGTTTGCAAATGCGTGAAAACACGTTTATATGAGGGAAAGGGTTAAACACTGATGGGCTTATTCCATTCAGCGTAGAAAGGAAAATCACACTGAACTCTACTGAACTGAAAACAATCTTTAAACAGATTTTTTTTTTTTTTAAAAGAAAGGTCCCGTTTATCATATGCAGTAAAATATGACCTAACAGGCCATTCATTTACTGAATATATGAGTCTTAAAAAGCATGTGGTTGCTTAATGCAGATCAAAAGTAATGCGGAAAGCTCCTATTCATAAAAATATGACCTGTTTTTCTCTTTTCTTAATAATTTCTTTATATTAAGGTTTACACTGAATATAATTATGTAGTAAGCATTTTTTTTAAAACTCCCCTATTTAGCTTTACACGTTTGCATCTCAGTGATGTCATTTTAAAGCCAATTCTTATTTTCACACATACAGTACTCTGAAACCAATGACATGATTGTAGATCATTTTTCAACAAGTTGACATTCTGGCTATAATTAGTTTGGTTTGGTTTTTATCTGGTTATACGTCATATCTTCAGTCATATCACGATGACGTCCGGCTAATTACAGGTGGAGGTTTAGACCACAGAGGCTATAATTATCCGATTTATATCTGAAATCAATTCAGCATGGTCCAGTATGGTTTTCAACATCTCAAAATCATTCTCTCCTACTGACACTTTTTTGCACCTCTGTAGAACTCATATTTTGAAACCATTGTGATAAATAGAACATTTGCTCCTTAGGAGCAAATGCTCTATTTATCACAATGGTTTCAAAACTACACAATTCTAAAATTCTCCTTTTCTATAGTTAATGCTCCTTTTCGGTAGATTAACTGAAAGAGGTTGGGTCTAAAAATAGTCTAGGAGGGCATAAGTTAATACCTGTGTTCTCATCCTTTGAAATTATGTAATTACATGTACTGTATATCAGAAATATTTGTGATAGGATTCAAAGCAATTCTGTTATACAATAGACACATTTGATATTCTCTTAAATGTAATTTACACAAAGGGTCTCGAATGTCCAATCTGAATTTAAATGATTCTGAACAGTTACAAGCATTTATTACAAAACTCAGGTTTACAAGTTAATACAATATCAAGTCCTTAAAATATCAGGAATATGAAGAAAAGCAAACATCCTTTCAGCATAAAGAGCATTTGAATAATTTGGTCATTCATTCCTTTTTTTTCTTTTTCTATTGTCCATGCTGCATTAACCTTTTACCTGTTTTAATATTCATGTAAGAAATAATGACATCATGATATTTTATTAGATGAATTTTTAAAATGGAAATTTTTCAAAGGAAGTTTTTGCTTTGAAACAATCTGTAGAATCAGAGCCTTCTGATCAGGGTCAGCTCTGTATGCAGATGCATGAAAAGAAGTTTATATGAAGGAAAGGGTTAACCCTTTAACTTTTTAATATTCATTTAAGAAATGACATCATAAATATTTATTAGCTGAATTTTTACAATGGTACATTAACCCTTTCCCTCATACAAATGCCTTTTCACACCTTTACAGAGTACACCCAGATTAGCCCTCTGATCTGGGTCTGCTGTTTGCTATGAAATTATAATCTTTACTCTATATACAGTAAAACCTCTCTATAACGACCACTCATTTACATCAAGTATTTTGTGTTAAAAGCAGGTGGATGCTTAAAGCAAGGTGAAAGTAAAACAGAACGCTCCTATAGGAACATTCTGTTTTACTTTCACCTTGCTTTAAGCAACCACCTGCCCAAATTACCAACTAATTAACGCAAATTCAGTGGTCGTTATAGAGAGGTTTTACTGTAGTTTCTACGGAAACCAAAACAATCCACTGTCCATGTCCTTATAAAATACAGCTAACAACTATTTATGGTGCAGCAAATAACTATCCATGATGTCATTAATTCTTACATGAATATTCAACAGGAAAAGCTGAAATTTGATAATGGTGATGAATATTCAAGTAAGAAATAAAGACATCATGAAAATTTATTAGATGAATTTTTAATAACAACATAAGATTATTTAGCCTTAGCAGAGACTTAAAAATTACATCTACGGAGATCCAGATAAGATGCGCAAATCAAAATATTTTCCAGACAATTCTAAAGAGTCAGGTCACAACATATAACAATTTTAGTATTTGAGTGCACACCCTTATCTGTAGCTCTGGATCTATATAATTCCATAAGCAAACAGAGCAGAACCCGAATAGACAGCTTGTATATGAGCCAAATGTAGATATGTGGTTACGGACAAACTTAGCTCGTATTTTCCACAAGTTTTGCAAAACAAAATGACCTCAGAATCTGAGATGTTACTTGAAACTCCATGCTAAAGAGCACTGAAAGGTAAGTTTTTAAATAAGAAGTTTTAAATAAGACCTGACAGGGACTCCACAGACAGGAAAGAATGAATGGATTTGTTTGTTTGTTTGTGTTGATTAAAAGATTCTATTTCTGCTCACTATGGGCTAATTGGACGCCCCAGAGAGAGGGGAGAGGATACAGAGAAACCCGGGCGCAATGCCCTTCTCTTACTATCGAGAGAGTCACTGATAAAGAATTAATGGAGTTCTGAGTTGTTACTGGGCTGTTAATATCTCAATGAAGTTCTCATTATGTTCTCTGATGGGACATAACAGGGACCATGACAAACATACTATGCAACTTAATGGGCATGCACAGGTCAGGTGCATAAAATGCATTAACCCTTTCCCTGTTGAATATTCATATAATATCATGTAATAATGTAATGACATAATTATGTACAGTAAAATTACAATGAGTCGACATGCGTCGACTCGACATTACGGCCTGACTCGACAATCTTTAATGGTCCCGAGAACTTGCCTTCTAATCCCTATGTAAACTATCCACACTGACTCGAAACACGGTGACTCGTTAAACACGCTGACTCGACATAGGTGCACAGCCCCGATAATTGTAATTACTATAATTGACAACACGCTGACTCGACATCAAAAACTGATCAGCCGACAGAAGATTTTCGCACCTCTATCGGTGATCACGCCAAAACACAAGCAAACTGTGTTAATGACTGCAATTATTCACACTTATGCCGGTGTTGACACTGTTCAATAAATTTTGATTGACATGACTATTTTGTATAAAAACAGCAGTTTCCACCAATGCTAAACACATGTATCTTGACTATATATCGAAAACATCAGTAAATACTTATTTATTCTGGATCCATTTTGTTAAAATGAATCATATACAGTGTTGTGCATTATGCATACTGTTTAGACCTATATGACGCACTTATGTATGAACGTTAGGTGTAATGCTGTTGATATTTGTCATGTTTGTTCGTATGCACAATATTTAAAAATTTTTATAGGTTTGTGTTATTTTTGTTTATATTTTGGTCTCATGTAGAATATGTAAGGAATAAAATGAGCAAACGGTTATTTTGTCATTTAATTACCAGACAGTACATCTCACGAAAAAGTAAGTATTATAAACGCCGAAAATCATTTCAATACACAGAACACAGGAACATGTCTACCATCGGAATCGTCTGCAGTCACGATGGATTTTCAATGCGTTGAGTCGACATGCGGGCTGACTCGACATATCGGCGATCTCCCATGGTATGTCGACTCATCGCGATTTCACTGTATAGAGAAATTTTTGGTATTGATAGAAACTGTAGTCAGATCTATTATAATTTCATAAGCAAACAGAGCCGTCTGATCCGGGTTTACTCTGTCTGCAAAACAGAGTAAAAGCATTTATATGAAGGAAAGCATGTGCAATGCAGGGAGGAACTTCTTAGGGACAGGACTAGGACTGCATAAATGCACATTTTTTAGAAAAGATCAGATTCCAGCTGTGTTTCTCTCTTATTTAGTCAATGCAGTTTGATCTTCTTGCTGTCAAAGCAGAGTTGGACCGAGTCTTTAGAAGCTACATAAAAATGTAGAAGTTTTTCTTGGTCTATGCTGTTCAACCCATTCCCTCATCGGCTATTTTTAGACCCAATCTCTTTGAATAAATCTACCGAAAATGAGCATTTACTAGAGAAAAGGAAAATTATGTAGTATTGAAACCATTGTGATAGAGCATTTTGCTCCTATTAATGACAACAAGAATATTGATAAGATTATTCATTATACAGGCACATAAAAACAAGAAATGTTGACCAGGGCAGAAACTAAAGAATCAGATATATCCCATTCCCTCATCGGCTATTTTTAGATACAACCTCTTTGAATAAATCTACCGAAAAGAGCATTAACTAGAGAAAAAGAAAATTTCTGAATTTTGTTGTTTAAAACCATTGTGATAAATACAGCATTTGTTCCTAAAGGAGCAAAATGCTCTATTTATCACAATGGTTTCATGAAATGACTTTTACAGAGGCGTAAAAAGGTGTATTTATGGAGGAAAGATGATCATTTGGAGAAAATATGTACATTTCACATCAAGAAGTTTGTATAAACATTTAAAAAGCAAGGACAAACCTAAATAAAACCACCAAATACGTCTATTAATCTACTCAGATGAGGTTCTTCAAAAACATGTTAATGAATAAGAGCCCTCCTTAAAAAATTGTTTTAGAAATATACTGCAGACCAAAATCTTGATTTTCTATAATCAATTTTTGTCTTGTCCATGTGATCCAGTCATTCCCCCCATCGTATGACGTAACCTCATAAACTGGGAGCAGACTATGTGGTAAAACAAATAACTGACATGTGACTGTTACATACTAATCAGCAAGAAACCTTCGCGAAAAAAAGTGGAATTCTCCTCCAAATTTTCCAGGAAACCTTTCCCATATGTCATACATCGATTTCTTTTGACTCCGACAACGAAATTTTATGTCTTTTAATCGTGTTTTCCCTATCGGTGTCTGAATAATTACTTTTTCCAATACTTACTGTAAAGACACAGATGAAAATATTACTGTAACTAGTATCTGAATAGAAGTCCTTTAATTTAGTTTGATAATTTTATTCGGCTTAAATAAATGCGCGGCACCATTTCATTAAAACAGGCACGTCTCTCAGACACACATATATAACGCTACAATGTCTGCAAAACGGTGCTGGAAATTTCTCGTATTTTCCTTCATATGCAAAATGTGATGAGCAGAGTAAGCATTGCCCACCTTCCTGACTCCTTTTCAGTCCTGCATTATGTCTATGAACATAAAAAGAAATGCCGACACTTTCACAGACTAAGAACTATGTTACCTGGTTCACATAATGAAACTTCCTTATCATGCCACAAAAGGCAATATCTGAACAAGCAGAAAAAACCCTTGAGACGTCTCAAGCACTGGATCACGTTGTTTTGCGCCCTGCACAAGCTCTCTGCAGTCCTGATCACATTGCCACAGAAACCACAAACCACAGTTCAAATTTTCTTTAAAAAATTGTACCAGAAAGGGAGAAAAAATCCAATGCTTACAGATTTCCACTGCAAACAACCTTCACTAAACAGGGCAGGCTGTACAGCAAGGAAGAGTCTCGGAACACTCAGCCGAACGCTAGACAGACTCTATTGATTTTCACGTCAATGGAAGCTACAGCATCAGAGGAGCAGTACATGCGAAACAGACATGTCAGCAAAAATTCCGGGGGCTTTCCAGAAAATGCTTTTGCACTATAACCCATCATGTTGCTAAAAAAAATTGCTATCGTTGTACAAAAAATTCATGCTAGTTAAGTTTTTACTATAGATTCAAAAAGAGTTCATATTGCATTTTACAATTTTCCAAAAGCACTTTGCATTCAGCAAAGCGCCCTTTCCAAAACTAAATTGATTGCAAACACTATTTGCAAATCAAATTACTTTCTTGTATACTAAATAAGGTCTGATCTTATTTAAATATTACCAATAACGTTTCTTAGAAAAACTGGAAAGAAAAAAGTACATTTTCTCTAACCTCCTGACTTGGATCCACCCAATGCAGTTGCAAGATGCTTCATAATATCTGTATTAGGAAAAGCACTTGATGCTGCAAAGAAATTTCGCGCATGCCAAATGCAACAACGCAGCATTAAAAAAAAAGTTTTACGGTAAAATCAGGAAATCAGACAGTTTCCAGTAAGGCTGAAACTTGATACTTTACAAGAAATCAAACTGGATTAAACATGAAGTTACTAGAAAGTTACGACCAAGGAAAGTATACTGATTTTCTTAAAAAGACTTCCACAGTAATTCATTTATTAGAAATTTCTTTCGACAACTGCCGCACCGTTTGGATTTCGTTGTGACCTAGAATCACATATATTGACACTTGAAATTGTTTTCCAATGTAATCCTGAAATTGCGTATTGTATGCAAAGTTCCTGTTTGTAATAGTTTGTTGTTCATGATGGCAAGTCCACAGACTGACAAAGTTTAATTCTTTACCTCATGAATATTCATGAAAGAAATACTGACATTATGAATATTAATTACAATATCTGTTATAACAGCACAAGGACACAGAAAGTTTCAGTCATGGCGGAAAACTTTAAAATCATATCTGTATTAATTCAAGTTCATAATTATGCAAACAGAGCAGACCCTGGTCAGACGGCTCCTATAGGAGCTACCTGATCTGGGTCTACTCTGTTTGCAAAACCATAGAATGGCATATTTATGGAGTAAGGGGTTAAATACATAGATTTTAATCCCTTAAACGCCTATTTTTCAGACAAACGATTCCGAACAAATTTCACAATTACAGTGAATATTTACTTATTTAGGGTTTTGTTGGGTTTTTTTAAGGGTTTTTTCTAAAGGAAAATGGTAACACGACAAACAGTGTAGATCCTCATCTGGGTCTACAACATTTGTACAGGACATTAATGTGTGTCCCACATTAAGAACATTGGTGTTGGCAGACTGACAAGATTTGAGTCAACAGGCGATTTTGGTATTGTATAATATCATTGTGTACAAGAAAGATTATAGAAATTTTAAGTATAACCACAAAGACCACATTAGGACATCTGGCCCTGCTTCTCATGACAGTTGTTGACTGCATTTCATTGAAAAAAATTGGTATAAAACATGTCATCTTTTCAGAAAAATTATATTTAAATTCATCTAGTCACTCAGACGATATTAGAATTTTCAAAATTGCCATATAAGGAATACTGTTAGTTGCCATGGTTTTTTTTATTAATATCGAGTTCTACAGTTTCATTGGGGTTAACCCTTTCCTTTATAAAAACACCTTTCCTCACATTTGGAAAAACACAGTAGATCCAGATCAGATGGCTGACCTATAGTAGCTGTCTGATCAGGGTCTGATAGCTGTTTGCTCATGGAATTTGATAGATCTGTTCCTTTACTTTCTAAAATGGCGACAGTGTTCCCCCTTCCACATTTTATTATAACTATTTTGTCTATGAATATTAACTTCCCGAGTTCTGCATGGAATGTTATTTTCAAATTCCAGAGTTCTATATGGAATACAGTAGAACCCCTCTAATGCGACCACTTGATGAATAAACATGTGTGTCCTTATAAGCAGGTGGCTGCTTAATGCAGGACAAAAGTAATGCAGAAAGCTCCTCTGGGAGCTTTCTGCATTACTTTTGTCCTGCATTAAGCTACCACCTGCATCTAGCACCTATAATTATACCTCTTTTATGTGGTCGCATTAGCGGGGTTTTACTGTACTATTCTTTGAACTACCCTTTACACCATTATGTTTGCCAAACTCTGCCTATTTTGAATATTATTTAAATTTTCTATAAAGCCTTTCTCTCATTTATGTCCTTTTTCAAGCCTTTGCAAACAGAGTAGACCCAGATAAGACGGCTCCTTCAGGGATCAGGGTCTGCTCTATAGCTATTTGCTTATGGAATATGAGGTGATTTTACAGTTCCAACGTAACCATGGTGAAAAAAAAAATGTTTTCCATTTTATTGATTCTGTTCATGAATAGTAATGAGATGATAAAAATGTAAAATTAAACACGGAAAGGTTTAAATAGTTAAGGACCATTCAGAGAACATCCCTACCTAGTATCATCATCTTTAATTAGTAGTTTTGGAGGAGACATCATTTAACCCTTTACTCCATGAATATTCATGTAAGAAATACTGACATCATGAATATTCATTAGATTAAGTGATCTAATAGTACATGGACACAGGAATTTTGGTCACGACAGAAACTGTAAAATCATATCTATATAATACACCAAAAGCAAAGTGAGCGGACTAATGGAACCATCTGATCTGGGTCTACTCTGTTTGCAAAGGCATAAAAAAGCCTAATTATGGAGTAAAGGGTTAACCCTTTCCTCCATAAATACGCCTTTCTACACCTCTGTAATAATCACTTCTTGAAACCATTGTGATAAATAGAGTATTTGCTCCTATAGGAGCAAATGCTCCATTTATCACAATGGTTTCAAACTACGAAATTCTAAAAAATTCTTTCTCTAGTAAATGCTCCTTTTCGGTAGATTCATTCAAAGAGGTTGGTTCTAAAAATAGCCTATGGAGGAAAGGGTTAAGGAAAACATGCAAACTGAAGAACAGACAATGGACATCAATAGACATATAATACTAACTTGGGTGAAGATAAAACAAGAGTGCCAGTTATGGCACAATATACGCCCGTTCAACACAAACGCAAATTCTAAGACCAAGTGTGTGATGTTCCAAGTTTCAAGGCTTTATCTCAAAGGGTTATGTAAATAATTGGACTTTAACAAAAAGATTAACCAAAATTTCTAAATTAAAAAGGGTCATAATTCTGTCAAAATGCTTGACAGAGTTATGTACTCTTGCCTACAGGTGAAGCCTTAACCTTAACCAAAAATTAAAAAAGGCCATATTTCTGTCAAAATGCTTGCATACAGATGAAGCTTGTGCTGGTGAAGTGTTCCAAGTTTCAAAGCTTTATCTCAAAGGGTTATGTAAATAAGTGGACTTTCAACATAAATTGAGGTTCACATATTTGCTTAACGCAAATGCTAAATGCAAATTCTAAGTCCAACTGTGCGACCTTGAACTTGGATATACATCGGGACACACCCATGCTACAGTAGCATGGCCAGCTAAACATTGTGGTTAAATTTGAGAAGGATCCATCAAGCAGTTAGAGATGTTACAGACAGACTGACATTTAACATATTTGCTAAAACGCAAACGCTAAACGCACATTCTAAGTCTACTTATGTGACATTGACCTTGGATATACGTCATGTCCATATAAACATTGTGGTTAAAGTTGAGAATGGTCCACCCAGCCGAATTTGAGATAGAGATGTTACTTACAGACAGATGGACAGACAGACAGTGCCATTCCATAATACGTCCTGTTTTTTCAAACGGGCGTATAAAAATTAAGCTCGGCTATAATAGGACGAACATTTTGCTGTGGCCCTTCGTGCGACATTTCCTGTCATTCTATTTAGGAAAATGGCTCTTAACTCATTCCCTCTTTCTGACGCCTTTTTGACATCTCTATACAAAGTCATTTTTTGAAACCATTGTGATAAAGCATTGCTCCATAAGAGCAAAATAATGCTCTATTTATCACAATGGTTTCAGAACTACAAAATTCTAAAAAAAATTTATTTTCTCTAGTAATTGCTCCTTTTCGGTAGATTTATTTAAAGAGGTTTGGTCTTAAAATAGTCTAGGAGAAAATATGGGTTAAAGAAGTTGGTTGATCAGGGTCATGTATTTGCTCCTATGTCAGTCTAATTTAAAGTTACAACAAAAGCACCTCATGCGGGTGCCAATGCTTGTCTGTTCGATTGTAGCCCCTGTGACGTTGAACAAGTGTGTGAAGTTTCATAAGATTTGCATGAATTACAAATAAAGAAGTAATAGCCAATGTTAAAGTTATTTAAAGTTAATGACAATGACGACAATTGCGGAAGCCTAAGTTACGAAAATAGCTCATATTTTCTTTGAAAAACAGACAAGCTAAAAATGGTCAGAATTTCGACTTATTCAGTAATACAAACTGGTGGAGAGGTGTTCAAATAATCTTAACCAATTCCCTCATGAATATTTATGTGAGAAATAATGAATGTATAAATCCTTTATGATGGCACTATGAACAAGGAAAATTTTAACCCTTTCCCTGTTTTGTATTTGGGCCAAATTTCAATACCTACTGAATATTCATAACAAAATAGTTATAACGAAATATGGAAGATGGAACAGTGTAGACATTTTAGAAAGTAAAGAAACAGATCTATCAAATTCTATTAGCAAACAGAGCAGACCCTGATCAGACGGCTCCTATAGGAGCCGTCTGATCTGGGTCTACTCTGTTTGCATGTGCATGAAAACACATTTATATGAGGGAAAGGGTTAACCATGGAAGAAGCTGAATAATCAGATGTATATTATTTCGTACGCAATCAAGAGCAGACCCTGATCCTAGTCAGGAGCCATCTGATAAGGGTCTACTCTGTTTGCAAAGGTGTGAAGAGGCATCACTACGGAATAAAGGGTTAACCATTAATTATTGTGCAGGACACGAGTCGCTAATGTCATTTGCAAACAGTGTAGACCCAGATCAAAGGGTTTGTCATGTTACACTTTTCTTTTAAGAAGAATCCCTAAATGACTCACCATAAGCTTGGCCTGTTTGAATTTTGGAATAGTCAAAGGGTTAATGCCCTTAGTTATTTCTGATGAATGCCTATCAAGTAATAAACCTTCCTCGGCTTCTCTCAATTTTTACACAACATCCATCATTTCTGAACATGTTTTTTTTTTCTCCCTTATCCCAAAAAAGCTTAATTTGTAATTTTAACCCATTTCCTCATAGGCTATTTTTCCAACCACTTTGAATAAATCTACCAAAAAGGATTCTTTTTTAATTTTGTAGTTTGAAACCATTGTGATAAACAGAGCAATTATTGCTTCTATAGGAGGTAAATTCTCCATTTAATCATTTTAAAAATGACTTTTACAAAAGCATCAAAAGGCATCAACATGAGGTAATGAATTTAACCCTTTCCCTGTTCTAAGTTTATTTCAACTTTCAATACCTACTGAATATTCATGGCAAAAAAAATGTTATGGAAGGTGGAACATTCAAGCCATTTTAGAAGGTAATTAAGAAACAGATCTTTCAAATTCCATTAGCTAACAGAGCAGACCCTGATCAGACTGCTCCTATAGGAGCCGTCTGTTCTGGACCTACTCTGTTTGCAAAGGCGTGAAAATGCATAAACATGAGGTAAGGGATTAACCCTTTCCTCCATAAATACGCCTTTCTACGCCTCTGTTAAAATCACCTGTTGAAACCATTGTGATAAATACAGCATTTGCTCCTATAGGAGCAAATGCTCTATTTGTCACAATGGTTTCAAACTACAAAATTCTAAAAGTTTCCTTTTCTCTAGTTAACGCTCCTTTTCGGTACATTTATTCAAAGTGGTTGGAACTAAAAATAGCCTATGGGGGGAATGGGTTAATGCTGCCACCTCTGGTATGATACTAATTTGAGAAGTCTGGTTAGAGAAGCAATACTACATACAATAACATAAATATAAAACTCCCAATTGTTATAGCAAAACATAAAAGTGACAGACAGACAGACAGATAGGCTAAACACAGTATGCACCCAGCCCTCAATCATGAAAGCATAAGAAAAAGAAATACATGAAAAAATAATTTTGAATCAGACATCATTTTTTACCGTATATGTACTTAGTGCTCACAAGTTAATTCTTCATCTGGTCAGTCAGGCTAAAAATAACCACTGAAATTGAAAGGGTCATGTCTCCCAATAATGTCTTAAAACCAGGACGGTGTTAATGAAATAGAGTAAAATAGGAGGGCTGAATGTTCCATCCTTTAGCTTTGAATACTGGATTATTATTGAACTCCTACACATGCATCTGTAGAAAACAACTGAAGACGAGGATAACATGTTCACAGGAAAACAATTTGAACAGATTAACACTACACATGCTTAGTGTTTCTTTTGATTTGGATTAATCCCTGTAAGTCTGTGCCCTACATTTGAAAGGGTAATACCTCCTCACAGACTCATCAAACAAGAAAAACTGGAGCATTGCACTAGCTGAGAAAGCTGCTAAAGGCATTCAAGCCAAAACCCACAAAAAAGGAGCAATTAATGATTTGACCCAGAAAAAAACATTGATTTTTATCCTGGAAAACTGCTGAGTTTGACAAATGTACTATTATGAAATTCCTCACCCCACAAAATGGATTGAATTATTTAACGATATTTGTAATATCATTAAGCCATGTACTTGTGTGCACTTTCCAAAAATTGAGTTAAAACTATGCTTTTGGGAACGATGGTACTTTTGAAATTGATATGGGCAGATTATCTGAGACAAATAATTGCACCTATTGCCTTTGTTTAAAGTTCAAGTCCCATTCCATCCAGTTGAAGAGGAGGGGGGAGAACAGATCTGTCTGCTTTATGCCGTATTCATGACATATGAAATTCCTATGCACCATGAAGCCGCTATTGATTTACCGGAGATGAGGCAAAGTTCCTGGATTGTTTTAGCAAATTATCCAAAAATAGCTGACGAACTATTGCAGTAAGTATCTACCTCCCATGAACAAAGCCTCACATGGCGTTTTAACATGCTATGCCTTCATGTCGCACCAGACCTGTTGTATGATGCCCAAAATGAAAGGTCAATAAAGATTTTGAAACTACAAACATTTCCTTCTGCATTATCATAGATCTAATCTGGGGTTAACACTTGCGATAGATCTGATCCGGGGTTAACACTTGCCGATAACCTAAGAAAACATTTTAGATTCATATGAGACATTAATTTTAAAGTAGCTAAATGTCTCATCTGGATCAAAACTATTAGAAACTCTTTGGTCTTGTAAATGAATAGAGAAAACCTACCCTAAGAAATAAAAGCAAACAAGTGTTTAGCATGCAAAGTACTAAATACTCCTAATGTATTAAGCAATATTTGCACTTTGCAAGAATCATTGCCTGCACAAGTTTCCAAATATAGTGACCTTTTCTTCAATTCGAAAAGCTTGAATATTAACCTATATATACCTCCTGTAGGAGCCGTTTGATCAGGGTCTGCTAACTATATAACATAGGTATATAACCTATATATATATACCTCCTGTAGGAGCCGTTTGATCAGGGTCTGCTAACTATATAACATAGGTATATAACCTATATATACCTGCTGTAGGAGCCGTTTGATCAGGGTCTGCTAACTATATAACATAGGTATATAACCTATATATACCTGCTGTAGGAGCCGTTTGATCAGGGTCTGCTTACTATATAACATAGGTATATAACCTATATATACCTCCTGTAGGAGCCGTTGGATCAGGGTCTGCTTACTATATAACATAGGTATATAACCTATGTATACCTCCTGTAGGAGCCGTTGGATCAGGGTCTGCTTACTATATAACATAGGTATATAACCTATATATACCTCCTGTAGGAGCCGTTGGATCAGGGTCTGCTTACTATATAACATAGGTATATAACCTATGTATACCTCCTGTAGGAGCCGTTGGATCAGGGTCTGCTTACTATATAACATAGGTATATAACCTATATATACCTCCTGTAGGAGCCGTTGGATCAGGGTCTGCTTACTATATAACATAGGTAGGATTCTTCAGTTTCTGCTATGGCTAAAACGTCATGTGTCAAAGTGCTAGCATAACTGTTCTAATCAAATTCAATATTCATGATGTCATCATTTTTTTAAATGAATATTCATGGAGTAATAAAGAAGTAAAGTAATATTCACAATGGGTTTTCCATTACAGATATTTTCTTTTGCCATGGCAATAAATTTCCTTCTTTTATGTTTTTAGTACAAGAAATTATATTTAAATTAGGTGGAGTCTTGCATGAATATTCATGAAGTAATGTGTTAATGAAACTAACATTACTGGGCATTTCAACTGTTCAAAACTGTTGACAAATTATTGAATCATTTACCCTTTCCCATATATAAATGCCTTTTCACTCATCTGTACCCAGACCAGACGGCTCCTATCGGAGGTCAAAACATCCTATATTCATGTACCATTATAACAATTCAGCAAATAAATATTCATGATGTCATTATTTCTTACATGAATATTCAACAGGGAAAGGGTTAACCAACTCTGAAAGGCCTATTGTCAGTATACCCTGAAGGGGATCTCTTTTGGGAAAAGTCAAACTATTTGTGTTAACATCCGTTTCTGCTCACTATGGGCTAATTGGACGTCCAAGAGAGAGGGGAGAGGATACAGAGAAACCCGGGCGTGATGCCCTATCCTTATCATCATCAGTGTTTCTCTGGTTCTTTTAGATGCCCAGTGTTAAGCACTGATAAACTGACACTCATTTACAGTCTCGTCCGAAGGACTGTCAAACTCTGTAGAACCTCTGGCTGCAATACCAGCACAGCATACATGTATGCCTCTATCAGGCAATTTTATGGGGTTCACAGGTTTGGTGTCTAAATCTATAAAGTTTCTGTTGATCCAAATCAAAATCTATCTTGACATGTATACAGTCCGACCTGCTGTAAGCAGTCAGTCTGGGGAAGTGGCTACTTTGGCCGCTTACACCAGGTGACTGTCTAAACCAGGTGCAGGTTACCAAGCATACTTTCCAGTAATTATGATAGAGACATGTTTTATGTGTATACTAATTGATATGAAATTTATAAAGACCGTTCTGACCTAAAGTACGTGCCCGTAATAATCACAAGTCAAATCAAATTAATTGCCTTGTTTGTCGTTCTTCATCCTTTTTGTCCCTTATCCATAAGTGTCAGTTCTCTCATTTGAGTAATACACATCCCAGTAGATATCGAATTTGCATGCGGGCGGATCTTGTAAACCACTTAGCCATGTTACACTTCACTGGTTTTCCGAATATTCCGTTCGCGTATATGTACTTGTAGAGCAGAAGTCGGGAACCAGCTAGTTCACGCTTGATTTAGAATCTTAGGGAATTCCAAGGTGGGTAATCCCCAATTAATATGGTGTGAAAACTGACACGCTTCGTAAACAAACAAAAGAAACTGTGATAATTGAATAAGGGGACCAAATGGGTCATGACCATTAGTTGTATGCAGTCAAAGGTAACAAAATGTCTGCTGTTGCTGACCGATAGCCATGAAAATTGTTTACACACTTTATATTTGTTAAAAACACCTGATTGCTTACGTCTTGTCAGTGTGTATAATATTATGCCATTAGGGATGAAATAGGCTGGCAGCATTAGGCAGGTTACCGTTTATACCAGGTGTAATATATAGTGTTTTTCATTGTGAGGGTCCTGTAGTGGCCGCTTACAGCAGTGTGGCCGCTGATAAAAGGTGACCACTGAAGCAGGTTAGACTGTATACACAGTAAAACCCCTCTAAACCAGAATTCTATTCGAGAAAAAATTAGATACCTAGGAGTTTCTTAATGACTTTCACCCTGTATTTAGCTGCCACCCGTCTCCAAGTCTGATATTTATACTAAACTGCATATGTCTCGTTTAGAGGGGTTTTACTCTACATATATATTTAAATTGTTTTCATTTATTTTTTTCCAATATGACTGAAATCTATGGTCTCCTTCAAGTTCTATCAAGTGGAAACAAATTTTAAGACAAGCACATGCATAGTTAGACATTTACTGCCAATGCCACATCTATGATTACCTTTGCAAACAGTCTGGATCCAGATTAGAGTCATGTGACACCAAGTAACTCGGTATCTTATCAGTATCCAAACTGTTTGTTACAGTGACTATGTTTTTTTAACCCTTTCCTCCATAAATACGCCTTTCTACGCCTCTGTAATAGTCACTTCTTGAAACCATTGTGATAGATTGAGCATTTGCTCCTACGTGCAAATGCTCTATTTATCACAATGGTTTCAAACTACAAAATTCTAAAAAAAAATCCTTTTCTCTAGCTAATGCTCATTTTCGGTAGATTAATTCAAAGAGGTTGGGTCTAAAAATAGCCTATGGAAGAATGGGTTAAATGAAAAAGACATAAAAAATGAAAATTATAGAGGAAAACAAAGTTTGCAGATGACAAACTTTGGCAGCCAAAGACTTAAATTTTTGGCAAGATGGGAGCATACAAACTTGACTGAAGAAATGGTCATCTACGTTTTTTATTGCAAATGGCATTTTATTTCAACTAACCTTTAGCCTGCGGAGCAAACTTTTGTTGGTAGAGAATGTCATCAACTTCAGTTGAAACTCTGACTTTGTTGAAAAGAAATGCAAGTTAAATCAGCTGTGACAGATGATTAACTTGCATTTCTTTTCAATAAGGTCGGAGTATTAAACAGTATGGATCCTGATGAGACATCGAATTTATCGGCGTCTCATAAAGAAGATCTAAACTGCTTGCATAGGCAATCACTCATCTGCCTGCAGCAGGCTAAAGGTTAAATTCTAACTACACAACCCCTGACATGTAAAACCCTTTCCCTGTTCTATTTTATTCCAAATTTCAATACCTACTGAATATTCATAAACAAAATAGTTACAATGAAATATCGAAGGTGGAACATTATTGCAATTTTAGAAATAAAAGAAACAGATCAATTTCCATTATAAGCAAACACAGCAGACCCTGATCAGACGGCTTCTATAGGAGCTGCCTGATCTGGGTTTAATCTGTTTGCAGATGCATAAAAAACTTTTATTATAGAGGAAAGGGTTAATATTAGACTAACTGTTCGAGTACTTGGTATATTTATCGTTTGAAAATTTGTCTAGTGATAAAATGTCTCAAGACAATTCCATGAATGTTGCAGTGCCTTCTTACCAGCCAAGACAGTAACATACAATATCCAGCAGTGTCTAATAATTAAAAGACTATTGGTTTCGCTGCAAGAAAAAGTTATTATGGTATTTGGTACTGCAGTGTTGGAAAACAGATAAGCATACAGGAGCATGGAATCGTTCCTGATTTCTAATACTTTACTTTTTTAAAATCGATCGTATCTTAACTGTATGCAGAAATCTTGGAGCTGAGCGAGGCCAATGTATACAGTATTCTATAGCTTTTGCGAGCTTGCGCTGAATTTACTGCAAAATAGAAACCCGTTACATACAGATCCTATGAAATAGGGTTTTACTGCAATTGGGTCATAAAGACTCGACCTACTTATTATATAATGATATTGATTTTTCCAAAAGAAGAGAATATCCTATAAATTCCAGGAGCAATTTTTTTTTGGGGGGGGGGAGAAAACCAATGAACCTGGTCATACTAAAGGTTAACATATGCAAGACGCAGTCAGTATAACCAATCAACACGTAACAATGGAGGGACCCGGATAAGACAAGTATTAAGAAGACAAATTCAATTACAGCTCCATGAAAACTTCAAACGAGGCAACTAGTTAAAAATTTCTTGGAAACATGGCTCTTGAGACATCACCAGAAAAACTGAAGTGTCATCGACAGTAGAGTTAAGCTGCAGAGAACATATTTACTTAGAAACAGAAACATTATATCAACGGTCGCTGAATTCTAAACTTATTGCACAAGATGTCTAAAATGATCTGTCAAGGCTATTAAGCAATTCCGAAGGCAACAAGTTAAATAACTTCACTATTCAGTGACCAGAAATGAAATAAGCACTATGTGAATGTTTTCCTGAAACAGCAAAGTTTCTTGTTTGTTTCCTGGAACTTGAAATATTTCAACACCATGGATGAATTTGTAAATACAGTAAAACCCCGCTAATGCGACCACCAAAAAGGGGCATAATTCTGGGTGGCAGAGGCAGGTGGTTGCTTAATGCAGTACAAAAGTTATGCAGAAAGCTCCTGTAGGAGCTTTCTGCATAACTTTTGTGCTGCATTAAGCAACCACCTGCTTTAAACGACACCAGTGGCTGTTTATTAAGTGGTCGCATTAGCGGGATTTCACTGTAGTTTGGATCGAGTACATTCACATCTCATCCTGGCTAAAACAAGTGTTTGAAACAAAATATTTTTGAAATGGAATTTTAACAAAAATGTCATTTGAAAGGAAATGTTGATGATTTTTACAAACTTAACACTTTTTCACTCATTTGTAAACAATTTGAAAACGATTCTACAGTTTTTTACAGAGCAAAAATCTTGCATTATAAAAATTTAGCTAATAAATATTTTTGAAGTCATTTTTTTCAGGGAAAGGATTCAATTTCTTTAAACCTGAACCTGATCAATGTATACGGGTCTACTCTCTTGTAAAAGATCTAAAAGGTTGGACTGTCATAAAGAGTTTAAACCATTACCTCATAGGCTATTTTTAGAACAAACTTCTTTGAATAAATCTACCAAAAAGGAGCATTTACTAGAGAAAAGGAAAAAGTTAAAATTGTGTTTATGAAAACCATTGAGATGGTTTCAAGAAGTGTAGAAAGGTGTATTAACCCATTCCCGCATATTGACGCCTTTTGACGCCTCTGTAAAAGTCATTTTATGAAACTTTTATGAAACCATTGTGATAAATAGAGCATTTGCTCCACAGGAGCAAAATATTTAATGCTCTATTTATCACAATGGTTTCAAAACTACACAATTCGGAAAATTTCCTTTTCTCTAGTTTATGCTCCTTTTTGGTAGATTTAATCAAAGAGGTTAGGTCTAAAAATAGCCTAAGTGGGAATGGGTTAATGGAGGAAAGGGTGAAGCACTCTCCGCAGTAACTGAGCAAGTCATCTGCAAAACTGGTCTCTTTCATCGCTTAATCCTTTACTCCATAAATAAGCTTTTCTACGCCTTTGCAGACAGAGTAGACCCAGATCAGACAGCTTCTGCAGGAGCCATCTGATCAGGGTCTAATGTGTTTGCTTAGGATATAATATAGATATGATTCTAGTTTTTGCCTTGGCAAAAACATCCAATTTTCATTTGCTATTTTTGCAGATCAGCCAATTAATATTCACGATGTCATTAATTCGACATGAATATTCATGGAGTAAGGGGTTAAGCCCTGTATCGATAAATATTTTATATTTTAGGCTTATTTATGGAGTAAACGGTTAAAGTAGATTTCTCATCAGATACAGAATTAGAGTGTTAACCATTTACCTGTTGAATATTCATGTAAGAAATAATGACATCACAAATATTCATTAGCTGAATTTTATAATAGCATATGAACACAGGCATGGCAATGGTAGAAACTAAATCGCTTTGTGGATAAAGAGAATATCTCCCTATTTTTCAAATGGTTGCAAAACTGCTGTAAAACAATACACGAAAAAAAAACCAACCACTTTCAAAGCACATTTCCTGCTGAAACAAAATTCCTTTTCTAACTCTTCTGACAAATCTATATTTTGTGCACGCCCATATAGGGAATTTATTATGATTCAAAAAGGCAATTTTTGAAATTCCTTCTTTCAGCTCCAGATAATCTGATTGTTGAAGCTAAGAAGTAGCCAAGAGAAGTGGCAGATGTTAATTTAATAGCACTGAAAATGATACCAGCATAAATTAATGATATTTTTAATCAAAATTTAACCAAAATAACTATCCAGCTTGTTGCAGTAATTGATATAATGCTGGAGAACTTCATATTAGAAAATTTTAATATCTACCAGTATAAGTGTATTGAACTCTTTGAATGTGGAAAACGTGCTACCCAACATATGCAAACAGTGTAGACCCAGATCAGAGGGCTCCTAGAGGAGCCCTCTGATCAGGTTCTGCACAGTTTGTCATTCAAATTATCTATCAAATTTAAGCCTTTCATACTAATGGACTCCATATTTACCCCTTTCCTAGTTCAATATTCATGTAAACAAGAGTAGATCCATATCAGACAACTCCTGTAAGAGCTGTCTGATCAGGGCCTGCTCGGTTTGCTTATGAAATTATAACTGATCGGACTGTAGTTTCTACCAATACCAAAACATCCTGTGTACATATGCCATTACAACAAGATGTGGTTGTGAAACACTATGTTCCTGATATGACCTTTGACCTTGATGTATGACCTTGATCTTAACAAGTCACCCCTAAAAATGTTCACATGCATGCCAACTTTCAAGTATCGCCATTGTGAAAGTTGGGGATAAAATTAAACCAAGTTTGAAGTATGTATGCGCAATGGTGATAAAATTATCACTAACGTTAAAGTTGGGGATAAACCAACCAACTAACAGACAGACAGTGCAAAAACAATATGCCCCCTGGGGACGCATAAAAATCCAGTTAATAAATATTAATGTTGTCATTATTTCTTATATGTCTATTCAACTGAAAAAGGATTAACCTGAACAGAAAGTAATGTAACCAATTGTGATGAACACTCCCACACAAGCACTTATAAAGAGTATGTCATAAATCCTGTCTTTAGCTGCTGAGAAATTGTCCGGACATGAATTTGGGTATGCAGTCTAACCTGCTTCAGCGGAATATTGTATCAGTGGCTGTAAGCGGCCTCTACATGACCCTCCCAATGAAAAACACCATATATTACACCAGTCCTGGTATAAACGGTCACCTGCCTAACGCAGTCAGCGGCCAGTCTATTTCATCTCAAATGGCACACTGGCGTGGCCAGGTGTTCAACAAATGTAAAGCGTGTTAACAATTTTCATGGCTATCGGTCGGCAACAGCAGACATTTTGTCACCTTTGAATGCATACAACAACGATCATGACCCATTTGGACCCCTTATCACAGTTTCTTTTGCTTGTTTACAAAGCGTGTCGGTTGTTTACACCATATTAATTGGGGACTACCCTCTACTAATTGGGGACTACCCTTTACCCAGAATTCCCCAGGATTATAAATCACTTGTGAACTAGTTGGTCCCCGACTTCCGCTCTACAACTTTGTCAAGTACACGTTCGCGAATGGAATATTCGGGAAAGCAGTCATGTCAAACATTGCTACGTCGCTTAGAAGTTTCGACACGAAGGCAGATTTGATTTATACTGGCACGTGTATTACTCAAATGAGAGAACTGAAACACGGATAAGGGACACAAAGTTGAACAACTAACAAAGCAATTAATTCGATATGACTTGCGATTTATTAATACGGGCACTTTAGGTCAGAATGGCCTTTATAAACATTGATTAGTATACTGCTATACACATAATAAATGTGTCATAATTACTCAAGAGTATGCTTGGTAACATGCACCTGGTTTAGGCAGACACCTGCTGTAAACGGCCAAAGTGGCCACTTCCCTAGACTGACCGCTTACAAGAAGTTGGACTGTATAAAACAATTTGTTCATTAATCAAGGGCCGATAATTATGTAAAACAAGAGTGTTTGTGAAACACTTAAGCCCCCAACCGTTGACCCATGGACCAGCGAGTTGAACGCAACACATCGTCTTTTTGTGGTGAACATTTTGTGCCAGGTTATTTTGAAATCCATTCACAGATAAAAAAAGTTACAGAAGGGATACGAAATTTTGGGACAGACGGACAATGTGATTAATATATGCCTGCCGTTGGGGGGCATAAAAATCATCTAACCAGAAAGCACATCTTCTCTTGACCATGAAATTTCCCATTAGGTTTTATGACATCGTATCGATAGTTACTTAACCCTTTACTCCATAAATACTTCTTTCTATGCCTTGGCATACAGAGTAGAACCAGATCAGACGGCTCCTATAGGAGCCCTCTATTCAGGGTCTGTTCTGGTTCCTTATGAAACCAATATAGATATAATTCTACAGTTTCTGCTATAGGAGCCGTGCTGATCAGCTGGGTCTGCTCTGTTTGCTATTGGAATTGGATAGATCTGTTCCTTTACTTTCTAAAATGGCTACAATATTCTGCCTTCCATTTTTCCGTATTTGGAATAAACATAGAACAGGGAAAGGGTTAAAACAATAAAACATCCCCATCTCAAAACCAAAAAGCACACCCTAATACCTCCATTACACTTCATGGTGATCACAGCTGTGAAGTATTTTTCCAAACCTGATCTGCCATATGAAAAACTGGATTTTATGCAAAATTATTGTCATTCACAGGAACACAACTCTGAGAAATAATCAAACCAGAACATCCTGGGTATATGCCCAAAATTAATACACTTCATGGTGATCACAGCTGTCAAGTTTTTCATCATTACAGGCGACATAACTCCGAAAAAAAAAAATCAAACCAGATCATCCTGGTAATATGCACAACTACATTTCATGGTGACAACAGCTGTGAAGATTAAGTGACAATGGCAAAATGAAAAAGAAACGCCGACAATGTGTTTATACAACAGAAAGGGTTAAACACAATATCTCTTTCTGAATAAATGGACCAATTTCCACAATGGTGAATATTTGAAGTTAAATGTTCAGTTTCTCCAATGCTTTCTGTATTACCACATGGCGGCCAGCATCACAGTGATAGATGGTACTTGGACATTGTAAACTGTTTTAATCGAAGACAATTGTATGTCGAAATGCTTGCAGCAGAAGAGTACAAAATACTGAAGCTACTGACGATTGATAAAACACTATATTATTAGACACTTGGCATGAGAACAGTCATCAATTGTGGTCTATGTGGTTCAAATATTTAAAAAAAATCCTTTTCCCAGTGATGCTGAGCAATGAAATTTTGTTTACCTAGACAAGAAAGAGAGATACAGTTGAACATAAAAGCTCAATGTAGTAAAAGCCTTCTTTAATGAACCAGACATTCAAATTAACATCAACGAGTCTCAAAGACAGGTGACAGCTTAATGCAGGGTAAGTCATGCAGAAAGCTCCCAAAGGAGCTTTCTGCATGACTTTCAGCCTGTATCAAGCAGCCACTGGCCTAAAATGATCTAAATTCTTTACTAAAATTGAGGTTTAGAGGGTTTTACTGTGTACAGTTGCGAAATTATTCCTAAGTGAGGCAATTATTCGACACCGTGCGTAAACTGATTATTTGAAAGAACCTATGGAAGCATTTGGATCCAGATGAGACATTTACTAACTCAAGTTTCATCAGGATCTGAACTGTTTAACACTCTGATCATCTTTGTTTTTAAGAGAAAGTTGGAGAAAATTAACCACATTATTTAATTTGTAACCGAAAAAGGTTTTTTTCTAACCACATTTAACATAGCTTGCATAAGACTTAATTTCAACTCCAGACAACCTTTTGCAATTTTACTGTAAACTAAATGATTATGTTTGGTCATAGACCTTACAACATCACCCCTGAGATGACTGAATGGGCCCCATCCACCTAGGCTATAGAAAAGTTTACAACCTGGTTTGGGTGATAAAACTCAGTCTGTTGCCATGGAGGCAAAAAAGTAAAGTAAGTACCAAGAGGGAAATCAGATTACCATTCAGTGATATCAATGAAGAACTTCTTGCCAACACATTAGTCTTACAATGCCATGTTAATTCTCATTAATTTCTGCTTGTTCTCCTCTTGTAATGCTAAGTAATCATAACCTTCAAAGAGGAGAATTCCTATGTGGATGCCAACACTTGCCTGTTTTAACCCATTCCCTCATACAGAGGTCCAGATAAGATGCGTAAATTAAAACATTTTTAAAAATAACTTCTTTATTTCTCCACCAAAACCTATGTTGAGACCATTTTGTTAAAGTCACTTTTTGAAACCATTTATCACAATGGTTTCAAAACTAAACAATTCTGAAACATTTCCTTTTTTTGTAGTAAATGCTCCTTTTCAGTAGATTTATTCACAGAGGTTGGGTCTAAAAATAACCTATGAGGTAATGGGTTAACAGACAGCAACTCTTTTAACCCTTCCTCTATTAAAATATTCATGTAAGAAATAATGACAACATGAATATTTACAGGGCTCAAGCTGAAGCGCTCTATCAGGGAGAAGTTTCATCCTGATTTTCTATCTCCTTATAATTATGTTCTATATATAAACTTCTCCCTCAGCTCAAAACAGGGAGAATTTAAGTCCGCAGGGTTAGGGAGACTTTTTGCTACGGATTGCTCAACTGATGTTGAAATTGTGACAAAATTACAATGTGTTTCTACAACTATTACAACGCCAATGTTTTCATCGCCACCAACAAGGCTATATTTCTTTGAAAAACTTTTCTTTGAAAAACAGATTAATGAAAAAAAATTCTCTGCTACAAATCAAAGAGTTTATTTTCTATTTATTTTCAAAGGCACAATCACAGATTTAAAAGTTTGGAACATAAAAAAGATACCATTTGATTCGGATCAACACTGTTTGTATAGATTTTCAAAAGATCACCACATGCATACAAGAGAGTTATTTTGTATACTAAATTCATCCTAAAAGTCAACTAATACATGTTTTGATATTTTCTGTTATTTTCTAAAATATCACAAGTTAATTATAAAATGCTAGGATTGAATCCATTTATAGCATCAAAGGTTCAATGAATTTTACAGTACTCTATGTCTAGATCTGACAAAATGGGATAGGAGGCAGTAACTACATGTACACAATCAAATCAAGTCTTAGCATGTCATGTACAATTTCCTACCAGAAACCCCATTAACGCTTTACTCTATAAAACCATGTACGCCTTTCTACTAATTTGCAAACAGAGTAGACCCAGATCTGACGGCTCCTATAGGAGCCGTCTGATCAGGCTCTGCTCTGTTTGCTCTTGACATGATACAGATTGGATTCTACAAAGTTTGTCAAAGCAAACAATTCCCTTGAAAGTTTACAGTATAAAAATTCTGCCAATAAATGTTGATGATGTCATTATTTCTTACATGAATATTGAACAGGGAAAGGATTAAGATTTAACTTATACATCATTAGAACTCTTCCATAATCCTTTAAATTGTTTAATTAACCCTTTCCCTGTTCTATGTTTATTACAAATTTTAATACCTACTGAATATTCATGGACAAAAAGGTTTTCATGAAATATAGAAGGTGGAACATTGTAGCCATTTTAGAAAGTAAAGACACAGATCTTTGAATTTCTATAAGCAAACAGAATAGACCCTGATCAGACGGCTCCTCTAGGAGCGGTCTGGGTCTAATCTGTTTGCAGATGTGTGAAAACACGTTTATATGAGGGAAAGGGTTAATGATAGAGTCTATCCAGTATGAGAGGGTATAGGTTTACTAGGGGATAACAAACATGGCACACCCTGATCAGAAGGTTCCTCTAAGCAGGGTTACAGATAAGGCCTGATTGGGGTATTTACCCAATTAAAATTGTGGAAAAAGCAATAAGGAGCAATAAAAAACAAAGAAATCTAGACATTTTTGAATACCTAATCAGAATATGAATAATACCCAATTATGAAAACTGCCAATACCCAATTCTGTAAAAAAAATCAAGGGGTAAATACCCAATTGCATCATAACCTTATCTGTAGCCCTAAGTGACCTCTGATCTGTATCTACACAGTTTCCAAATGCTAATTGCATTTCTTTGTCGCATTCAAGGGGTTAACCCTTTCCTTCATATAAACGCCTTTTCACACATTTGCAAACAGAGTAGACCCAGATCAGACGGCTCCTATAGGAGCCGTCTGATCAGGGTCTGCTCTGTTTGCTTATTGTATAATATAGATCTGATTCTACAGTTTCTGCCTGAGCAAAAATGTTATGTCTTTATAAAATTATGTCATTATAGTAAAATAATCTAATAAATATTAATGGTGTCATTGTTTCTTAAATATATAGTGAACAGGTAAAGGGTTTATCCCAAATTTCAATACCTAATGAATATTCATGGACAAAATGGTTATAATGAAATATGGAAGGTGGAACATTGTAGCCATTTTAAAAAATATAGAAACAGATCTATCAAATTCCATTAGCAAACAGAGCAGACCCTGATCAGACAGCTCCTATAGGAGCCGTCTGATCTGGGTCTACTCTGTTTGCTTGATGTGTGAAAACACGTTTATATGAGGGAATAGGTAAAGGGTTAACATATACAGAACTACAGTATATGTAAATTTTTGCAGGCTTACATTTCTTGCATGTCTTGCTATTTCAATCAATACTAAATCATTGTCACAATAAAATTTGTAAACAACTTTTCTCTCATTAGCTTCCTGACAAAATTTATCATAATGCATAGGTCCCGATATATAAAGATGCGTAAATTTAAACATTTTCAAGAATAGCTACCAAAATCCTACGTTGTGACCACTCTTTAGAATTGTCTCGAAGAGACGATTCTAAGGAGTGTTCACAGTATCATTTTTTCTGTACAGTAATAAGGTACCCAAATCACATTGCAAATACAACAATTAGACATGATTATTTTGGAAAATTCATACATTACAAGCAAATGAAGTAACTTCTCAAATCATTGATAATCTTTTGAAGCTATGAGAGCAATTTCAAACTTTTGCAAATGCGCAAAAACTTGGGTGCAACTTATCCTTTGTTCCATGAATATTCATATAAGAAATAATGACATCATGAATATTGATTAGTTTTTTTAAGGCACATGAGCACAGTAAATGTGGGCCATTCATGGTGTCGTTATTTCTTACATGAATATGAAACAGAGAAAGGTGTAAGCCATTCTTTAAGAATCATATGCTTCTGGCCAAATGGTAATAATCAATTCATCAATAAGTCCCTCAAAACTGATGTTTCAAATCCCAAATGGGCACCTGAGGAAGCCTCCCAGCCGACTTATGGTAAGTCAGATGTTCCATCAGGATAAGCTTCTGTTCTAAAACCATGCTAGTTCTTTCAAGCATCAGGTCTTCCTCTACTTGCAATACACTGGACATTGTGAAATAACTGAAAGAAACTATTGACAACAAGAGTGATCGAAAGAACACGTACATCACCTGCTTGGAGAAGTATTAGAACAAGATTGCCCTGCATCGCTCAACTGTTTATTAAGCAATGTTACCTACTATGTACAGTAAAACCTCTCTATAACGACCACTAAATTATGTTCATTAGTTGGTATTTAGGGCAGATGGCTGCTTAAAGCAAGATCAAAGTAAAACAGTGCTCCTATAGGAGCGTTCTGTTTTACTTTTACCTTGCTTTAAGCATACACCTGCCTTTAACACAAAATACTTGATGTAATTCAGTGGCCGTTATAAAGAGGTTTTACTGTACATCAAATAAAATTGTTCTGGCTGCTACATTTCTGCAATACATTTTCAATATTTGTCAGCTTCCACTTTTTTTTTATTTTCACTAAATATCCATACGTGGAAAACAAGCCCATGGCAGTCGTGTTATCTATCCAATGAAAACAACTTTCAAGTAAATGGGTAGGGGGACAACCAAGGACCATTGCTGTAAAAAAAATTCAAAATCAAGATCTTTGAAATTTTCATTATATAGCTATAAAGTAATTTGTTTAATAATTATTGTTCAAGACACTTTCGAGCAGGAATCTCTTTACTGTTATTCATATACTCAAAACTGGTTTCATGACTGTAGTCTCCTGTTGGTTGCATGATTAGTCTCCTGTTCATTGCATGACTATAGCCTCCTGTTGGTTGCATGACTAGCCTCCTGTTGGTTGCATGACTATAGTCTCCTGTTGGTTGCACGACTGTAGTCTCCTGTTGGTTGCATGACTGTAGTCTCCTGTTGGTTGAATGATTGTAGTCTCCTGTTGGTTGTATGACTGTAGTCTCCTGTTGGTTGCATGACTGTAGTCTACTGTTGGTTGCATGACTGTAGTCACCTGTTGGTTGCATGACTAGTCTCCTGTTGGTTGTACGACTGTAGTCTCCAGTTGGTTGCATGACTGTAGTCACCTGTTGGTTGCATGACTGTAGTCTCCTGTTGGTTGTATGACTGTAGTCTCCAGTTGGTTGCATGACTATAGTCTACTGTTGGTTGCATGACTGTAGTCTCCTGTTGGTTGTATGACTGTAGTCTCCAGTTGGTTGCATGACTAGCCTCCTGTTGGTTGCATGACTGTAGTCTCCAGTTGGTTGCATGACTGTAGCCTCCTGTTGGTTGTATGACTATAGTCTCCAGTTGGTTGCATGACTGTAGTCTCCTGTTGGTTGTATGACTGTAGTCTCCAGTTGGTTGCATGACTGTAGTCTCCAGTTGGTTGCATGACTATAGTCTCCAGTTGGTTGCACGACTGTAGTCTCCTGTTGGTTGCATGACTGTAGTCTCCTGTTGGTTGAATGATTGTAGTCTCCTGTTTGTTGCGAGACTGTAGTCTCCTGTTTGTTGCATGACTGTAGTCTCCTGTTGGTTGTATGATTGTAGTCTCCTGTTGGTTGCGAGACTGTAGTCTCCTGTTTGTTGCATGACTGTAGTCACCTGTTGGTTGCGAGACTGTAGTCACCTGTTGGTTGCGAGACTGTAGTCTCCTGTTTGTTGCATGACTGTAGTCTCCTGTTGGTTGCGAGACTGTAGTCTCCTGTTGGTTGCATGACTGTAGTCACCTGTTGGTTGCATGACTGTAGTCTCCTGTTGGTTGAATGATTGTAGTCTCCTGTTGGTTGCGAGACTGTAGTCTTCTGTTTGTTGCATGACTATAGTCTACTGTTTGTTGCATGACTATAGTCTACTGTTCTTTGCATGACTATAGTCTACTGTTTGTTGCATGACTATAGTCTACTGTTGGTTGTGAGACTGTAGTCTCCTGTTCATTGCATTACTGTAGCCTCCTGATAGTTGTATGAATGTAGTCTCCTATTAGTTGCACGACTGTCACAAGATCATCTGTGTTATGACCACTATGCTCTAGATTTGCTGTTGTCCTTTCAAATGGCCAAGTTTGGGACTGTCTGGGTGTGATAGCACAGCCAGTGTATCTTCTCCAACATCAAATGAATCCAAAGGGATGGGTTCCATGTAGAAGTGTATACATACCTGATCAGCAAAGGTTGCAGCAAAGACTTGCAAAGTCTCATAATCATCATTTATGATAGTAACCCTTTACTCCATCAATATTCATGTCAGAAATAATGACTATGAAACAGTAGAAAACGATCACTGTTAATACAGTAGAACCTTTCTAAACCGGACAAAATTGAGAGAAACGTTTTCAGGACAGTATTTTTTGGAACAAAAGCTATCCAAGTGAAAACAGACATAAGGAAAATGGCTGAAATTGCTATGCTTTATCAAATATAGTAAGTAACTTAACTGTTTGCAGCACATTTTAGATTTTTTTGACAGCGATGACAGGTATTTGTTTATTTAGTGGATTGCAAAAAGTGATGACGTAATTCAGCTCTTCTTAAAGAAGATATCGTTTCCCAAGTAAAGTGCACCGAAATAGGGCATGCACCGAAACAGGGCCGTCGACGGTATAATATTAAATTGTATGCAAAACTTCGCTCGAGATGTGATGACATTGCTGATGCCTGGTTAAGCTAACCCATTGATTTTTTAATCCTTTCTCTCATACAATTCTTTTTCATGACTTTGCAAACACTGAAGACCCAGATCAGGGTCTGTTCTGTTTGCCTGTGAAATTATAATAGATCTGACTCCACATTTTCTACCAATACCAAACCTTCATGTATACATTATGCCATTACAAAAACTCAGCTAATAATTATTTAAAATGTCATTATTTCTTACATGAATATTCACCAGGGAAATTGTTAATTTTCATAAATATCAATTAGCAGAATCTTTATAATGGTATATAAACACAGGAAATGTTTGCCAATGGCAAAAACTAAAATCATACATGTATCTATATAATTCAAACGGGCAGATCAGATCAGACAGCTCCTAAAGGAGCCATCTGATTTGGGTCTATTTTCTTTGCAAAGGCGTTAAAGATCAATTCATCAGTATGAAAAAAGTATAATCTCTGCATGGGGATTATTTAACCCATTCACTCATATTGACGCCTCTGTAAAAGTCACTTTGTGAAACCATTGTGATAAATAGAGCATTTGCTCCAATAGTAGCAAATGCTCTATTTATCACAATGGTTCAAACTAAAAAAATTAAAAGATTTCCTTTTCCTCTAGTTACTGCTCCTTTTCGGTAGATTTATTCAAAGAGGTAGGATCTAAAAATAGCCTATGAGGTAATGGGTTAATGATAAATAGTGCAGACTCTGATCAGAGAACTCCTCTAGGGATCTTCTGATCTGGTTGTACTGTCTTGAAATGCCAGTACACTTTTGTCCCGCAAACATTTGGTTTAATATGATTATTCTAAAACTGATAATATTTTGGGCAATACAAAATATCAAAATGGCAATAGAGATGGTATTTCATTATCGTGCTCTTTGCTCACCAATTTATAAATGAGCTTTTCCCTGCCGAGTGGTTGCCTATAAGTAATACTGTGATCTTCTTTCTTGGAGCCAGCAGTGTCACATCCAAGCTCTCTGCAATCTTCACAAGGCCTGAAAAACACCAAAAATACAACTGTATGAAAATTATTATACCCTAATGTCCTCCAAGTTTTTGGACATCAAGTCTCCCCTCTCTATTAGTTTGTATGCCTGAAATAGTTTTTGAGCATGTTTGCAAATTTCAATTAGACTGAACAAACGATTCCTCCAGGAGCCGTTAACCCTTTCCTTTATAAATACGCCTTTCTACGCCTCTGTAATAACCACTTCTTGAAACCATTGTGATAAATAGAGCATTTGCTCCTATAGGACCAAATGCTCTATTTATCACAATGGTTTTAAACTACAAAATTATAAGAAATTTACATTTCTCTAGTAAATGCTCCTTTTGGGTAGATTCATTCAAAGAGGATGGGTCTAAAAATTGCCTATGGAGTAAAGGGTTAATATCGGTCTGCATTTTTTTGCCTAAGTTTGCCTGTCTGAATACTACATGGTAATAAGGGTATGTATACAGTAGAACCCGTCTTAAGCAGCCATCAAAAAAGAGGTATAATGATAGGTCTATAAGGCAGGTGGTAGCTTAATGCAGGTAAAAAGTAAAGCTGCTTTCTGTATTACTTTTTCTCTGTATTAAGCGGCGAACCACCTGCTTCTTAACGCTGCGATCAATAAATGGATGGCCCCTTAGGACAGGTTCTACTGTATAAAATACCATTTGTAAAGACAACAATATTATGGTCAAAACAAAAATATTATTGTCATTTGACAATATAATATGTACAATACATACAGTAAAACCCCGCTAATGCGACCACCAAAAAGGGGCATAATTCTGGGTGGCAGAGGCAGGTGGTAGCTTAATGCAGGGTGAAAGTTATGCAGAAAGCTCCTATAGGAGCTTTCTGCATAACTTTCGTCCTGCATTAAGCAACCACCTGCTTTAGACGACATCAGTGGCTGTTTATTAAGTGGTCGCATTAGCGGGGTTTCACTGTATATACAAATATATGTACAAATCATAATTACAATCATATCTATAATATTTCATAAGCAATCAGAGCAGATCTTGATCAAACAACTCCTACTGGAGCTATCTGATCTGAGTCTACTCTGTTTGCAAAGACATAGAAAGGTGTGCTCACATTTTTAAATGGTTCAAATAATAGTACTATTCTGACAGGTTTGACAACAGTTTTTGGACTTCTGCCATTGGTACTGCGCACAATATTAGACCGAAAATGTAGGTCAACTAAGAAGGAAACTATCCATACAGGGAACCATCTTTAACTACAGTATTTACTCTAAATATTCCAAAGGTCCGTCTCCCCTCTCCACTGGTTTAACCCATTCCTCCACAAATACACCTTTCTACGCCTCTGTAAAAGTCACTTTCTGAAACCATTGTGATAAAAAGAACATTTATTAATGCTCTATTTATCACAATGGTTTCAAACTACAAAATTCTAAAAAAAATCTTTTCTCTAGTTAATGCTCCTATTGGGTATATTTATTCAAAGTGTTTGGATCTAAAAAAAAAAAAAATAGCCTATGAGGTAAGGGGTTAAGAAGTTTGGAGCAGTTTGATCTGGGTCTGCACTATTTGCCTAAGCTATCTAGGATACTTAGGGTACATAATTCAGAATATGCCATAATGCCAATACAATTTATTATTCATACACCACCAAGGACCATCCATTCTAGTAATAGGATGGTTACAGTAGATTTAACCTGTCCTAAGCGGCCAGTCATTTATTGAACACTGGAGTCTTAACCTTTTCCTTCATATAAACACCTTTTCACGCATTTGCAAACGTAGTAGACCCAGATCAGGTGCCATTATAAAAAATAACATGAGTATAGAACAGGGAATGGTTAAAAAGCAGGTGGTTGTTTAAGGCAGGGCAAAAGTAATGCAAAAGGCTCCTATAGGAGCTTTCTGCATTACTTTTGCCTTGTATTCAGCTACCACCTGCCTCGATCAGGACCATAATTTTTGATAGCCGCTTAAGACAGGTTCTACTGGATATACACCTTTTTAGCATGTATTGCTTGACATTACGAACATTAACCCTTCGTTTGCTGAATTTTAAAATACATTTCTCCTTTACACATGCCCTGTTGTATAATTACATACATCTTCATTGTGTACAAGTATATCGCTGTGCAATCACTGCTGTGGAGTGCACTGGTTGCACAATCAACTTGTAAATAGTGCAGACCCTGATGAGACAGCTCCTGCAGGAGCTGTCTCATCTGGGTCTTCACTTTTTACAGGTAGGTATATTGATGTGAATAGCAAGCGAAGGGTTAATTAGATATAAATTGTTAGAATAGCACATGGACACAGAAAGTTTTGGCTATGGTAGAAAATGATTGTAGAGTCATATCTATATTACATCATAAGCAAAGAGAGCAGACCCTGGTCAGACAGCTCCTACAGGAGCCGTCTGATCTGGGTCTACTGTGTTTGCAAATATTTAGAAAGGCATATCTATGGTGTTAAGCTTTTAGTAACTTTACAACCACTTTTTACAGCACCAATCTCTAATATAACACAATCAATTATGCTGGGTTTTTTTCTCTCTTCTCCAAACACAATTTACAACTTTGACCTCATTACTTTCCCATAAAAAAAAGAAGAAAAAAATTCATGCATATTCAATTTACAGAAGAAAAAAAACAGGTCAGGTAAATTTTTCTCCCTAACACACATTCATTTAAATTTTCATAAAGAATTACATCGATGAAGATCTTTTTTTCTCAGTCTTAACACTCTTAATGTTGGAAATGAGAGTACTAACATTGACAAAAGCGTAGATCCATATAAGATAGCTCCTAGTAGAGTCCTCTGATCAGGATCTGCAAGTTCAAAATCCTTTAGCAAATTTACTCCTTTCATGCTGAGTGGACACTCATTAACTCTTTGCACGCTAGCGGCGAAACTGTGATTACCTATACAAACGCATAATGCGGTGTCTCATCAGGATCCAAACTGTTTGTCATCTTGATCATATTTTTGCAAAGAAATTAGAGAAAAGTTATTTTAAGAATTGAAGCAGACGACAATTGTTGCAGACGAAAAATTACTTAGCGTGCAAAGAGTTAAAAACTCAATATTCAAAGGGTTATCACCCCTTGTCTTCAAAGAGTCAATGATGCTCTCTGCTAAAGATTTTAATCCTTTAACCCCTACAGTGCAGGACACTAGTCACTAATATCCTTTGCAAACAGTGTAGACCTAGATGAGAGGTAAATATTTACCATAAACTTGACCTGTTTGAATTTTGGAATAGTCCATATGAAAATTCAGCTTTGTAAGGGTTAAATACTGAAAACTAAGTGGAATCGGCATTCAGTAGCTTCTAATGAACATTCAGGCTTATGGTGTAACATTAGGTCAAATTGTCAACTTACTGTAATAGTTTTGCTTACGATAGTATTATCATGCAAATTGTGTCACATTTGACAGTTTTATGCTGAAGAAGTATTTTTGTTATTTAATCTTGTGCTTTTATATTTCATTCAGTTCTTAAATTTAATTCCATTCACATGTGGCCAAACTTTCTGCATGCTTTATTGTTTATTGTTTACACAACTTACTGTTACATGGCTTGCAAAAGGTTTCTTAACACATTCCCACATATCAACGCCCTTTGATGCCTCTGTAAAAGTCACTTTTTGAAACCATTCTGATAAATAGAGCATTTGCTCCATAGGAGCGAATGCTCTATTTATCGGAATGGTTTCAATACTGCATCATTCTAAAAATAGAGAATCATAAGTAGGAAATAAAGTAAACTCTGTATTTAATACCGAGTGATTGGGAAACTTTAGAATTTCGTAACTTTGCAGATAACCCTTAACTTGATCAGAAACAAATTTGTATGAGTTTGTTAATGAAGATCTGTTAGAGGAATTTATATTTATTAAAATATTAAAACCAGTCACTGTTGTTTGGATTTCAATCCCTGGCAATCTGGTGGCAAAACAACAACCAAAATCATCTCAACACACTTTTCAACATAAAAATAGTACTAAGTTGACAACTATCATGTTAAATCTTTCAACTATCGATACTTACGACAGCCTCTTATAAATTTGACAATATTTCTAGTTTTGCAATAACAATAGTTCAAGCAAAATACTTGATGATTTCTCAGGTTTCATTTTCTTCATCATTCATGAACCGCTTACATCACCTATAACAACTCTGGGATAGGACTAAAACCACACACACATCAACCCTTTTACAGCGCCATTTATTACTCATAAATGAATGCTGTGGAAGTTTTTGGACATGAAATTTTTTCTCTCTCTCTGCGATCACTGGCCACATTATATTTTGCCCATTTTTTGTATAAATCAATCATCACCAAGTTGTACACATATCAACCCATTACCTCATAGGCTATTTTTAGATCCAACTTCTTTGAATAAATCTACCGAAAAGGAGCATTAACAAGAGAAAAGGAAAAAATTTGAATTTTGTAGTTCTGAAATCATTGTAATAAATAAATGATTTCAAAAAGTGACTTTTACAGAGGCGTAAAAAGGCATATTTATGGAGGAAAGGGTTAATATCTTTAAAATAATGCTATCAGTTCATTTGCTAACAATTTATATGCAGTAAAACCCTGCTAATGCAACCAAATAAAGGAGGTATAGTTCTGTGTGCTAGATGCAGGTGGTAGCCTAATGCAGGACAAAAGTACTTTTATCCTGCATTAAGCAACCACCTGCTTATAAACGACACCCATGTTTATTCATTAAGTGGTCGCATTAGAGGGGTTCTACTGCATATACCATTATATTCAGATAAATATCGACGGTATCTCAAAACTGCTAAATCCTTAGAAAACTGCTGACTTTTTATGAAAAAGAAAACTTTGTAGATTACAAGGAAATCAATGTACATGCTCGATCAATCGTCGATTTCGGAACATTATGAATATTAATTGGGATTTCACAACAAAATTGCTTAAGCGTAAAACCCCAAAAAGAGAATGTCTATTGCGTAATACTGCGGTATACAGAGAAGTGCCCCTCCTGAAAAGTGCCCCTCTTTTCTTACTTGGCTGAGAAATGCCCATCCACGTCATAACAAAATGCCCCTAAAACCCTAACAAAATGTATCACAATACTCTCTTTTCATTTATATACTGGCTGAATTTTTCATTACAACAATATTGATGTTTTCAGCAGTGTTTGAGACAAAAACCACAAAATGTTTGCAAGTACTTCCAAATTTCATAGGTTACACATGTATTATTTGACAGCGAGTGTCAAGAAGCAGTTTATAATCCAAGAAATATCAAAATTTATAAACATTCCAAGACATATTTGTCTTAACTGTAATGTTGGTTTGGTGTTTACAAATGGCTGCAATTACCCAAGGGATGTAACTGCAGTGGCTTTAGATCTGTTATACAAATGTATCTGACATTGCATAAAAAGTGCAGGCAAATGGTTTGGATGTTGTCTGTCAGTGTGAATATTATTATTTGTTTAGACAACTCAAGTGCAATTAATCTTGATTGGTGATGGCAGTACATTCCACATTTTATCACCTTATTTTACTCCAGAGGCCCTCACATTTTCATTGGCTCCACATAAATAAAATAGTTAAGCTATATTTTCATTCGTCAAAATTTAAGCCACAGTAATTCTAATCCACTCTAGGTGCATATGCCAATTAACTGGATTGGGATTTACTGGATTGGGACACCTGGGTCCATGCTTTTAAAACTTTTAGTTGAGTCCGAGTTCGTTCTCAAGTTTTTGATTGGTCAGATTTGAGCGGCTCAAATCTGACCAATCAAAAGCTTGAGAACTCAAATCTGACCAATCAAAAGCTTGAGAATGAACTCAGACTCAACTAAAAAGCTTTATAAGCATGGACCGTGTTCTTTGTTGGAAACAAGAGTGATTGTAATATTGCACCTACATATATGTCTGGTACACTTAATGGACTTTTATGACAGATTCGGTGTATGGCGGACGTTTTCCATCTACTATGTATAAAAACAGCACATTACACAGTATAAAACATAATTATGCCAAATACATTTGTACATGTCTGAAGCATACTGCATACATGTACATGCATGACCGTAGGTATGGCACTTTTGTCAGACATTGTACATTTCAGGAAGAGACAGGAAATATTGAATCATGTTTTGTGATTAACCTAACTGTTCATATATCACCATGTTTCCTTATTGTTTGCCAAACAAACGAATTGTAAAAACTGATCTTTTTATATAAGGGGAAATTTAAACAAGAGCCGTCTGCGGACAACACGCTCCACTTTTTCTAGTGTTGGATAGTGTAGGGGAAGCTATAAATATGTGTCATTTGTGTCGAAAAGGGGATATAGCTATGGCAAAATTAACTATAGGGTTACCTGCCCTTGTGACATGGGTTTCCCTTGTAATAGTAAACATGCATACCAAATTTTAACCAAATATCTTGGACAGTTTCCGAGATATGGATGTTGGCATAAAACTTAACAAACAATGAAAATTCCAAGTCGAACAAGATGTGTTTGTGAAACACTATTCTCTCCCCCCCCCCCCCCACCCACCCCACCCCCCCCCCCTTCCATTTGACCTTTGACCCTGAAGGATGACCTTGACATGTCACCCCTTAAAATGTGCAGTTTCATGAGATACACATCTCTACTGGTTATGGCCAATGTTTAAGTTGGTAATTTGACCTGTATATTTGACCTCCAATCTTGAAGGATGAGATTGACCTTGACATGTCACCCCTCAAAATGTGTGGCTTTATGAGATGTATATGCATGCCAAATATCAAGTCTATCTGTACTAGCTCAAAAGTTATGACCAATGTTAAAGTTGGTGACGGACAAACAGACAGACAGGGCAAAAACAATATGCCCCCCAGATCTGATCCTGGGGGCATAAAAAGGGACATAACCATGACAAAACTAGAACTATCACTAAAGGTGATGAATACCCCCACATGGCAGCTTTGATTGCGAATCCAAGTGTGTGACACCAACTATCCATGTAACAGGACTAAAACACATAAATACTCAAATTTAAAGGAGAGATAATTCTGTAATGCTTGCAACAAACATATGAAAACTTTAACAAGAGTACCGCATACGGTACATAATACGCCCACTTGCAAACTTTCTCTGATTCAACATGCCTTATAAGTGTTGACATTTTCTAATCTGTGCTTCAGATCTTGTTTTCCATATTAAAGTGATACTATTTTTTAAAAAATTGAAGTGAATATCTTATTAAATAAAGGAGTTACAGCTAATCCTCATATTTGCAGATTTTTGCAAAGTGCAACAGACATAACTCTGTAAAGACAAACTGAATGAACCTCAAAATATACTCCGCTTCAGATATTGTTGCTTAAAACATTTGTGTTAAGTTTCATTTATATAATTTTAATAGTTTTCCAAGAAACAACAAACTAAAAGTTGACCGACAAACAAAGCAACAAACACACAAAGTTCAAGGACCATAACTTTAGAATAAGATGACATATCAAAAACCCCGCAATATATGTGAAAATTCATATTAAGGTTTAACCATATAAAAAAATTGAAGTAAATATCATTTCAATTTGAAATGATATTTACTTCAATTTTTTTATATGGTTAAACCTTAATATGAATTTTCACATGAAAAAGTTATGGCCATGATTTGCATTATTTTTTTAAGTGCAAGGGCCATAACTCCGAAATGACAAATCAAATGAACCTCAGAATCGACTCAGATTCAGATCTTGATGCATTAAACATTTGTGTGAAGTTTCATCAATATCTCTCGAATAGTTTTCCAAGAAAACAGCGTACAAACTATTTGCATGCATTTGCATTAATTTTTAAGGACAAGGGCCGTAACTCCAAAACGACAAATCAAATGAACCTCAGAATCAACTCAGCTTCAGATCTTGATGCATTAAACATTTGTGTTAAGTTTCATTAATATCTCTCAAATAGTTTTCCCAGAAAACAGCGGACAATTTATTTGCCTTATTTTTTAAGGACAAGGGCCATAACTCTGAAACGAAAAATCAAATGATCCTCAGAATCAACTCAGCTTCAGATCTTAATGCATTAAACATTTGTGTGAAGTTTCATTAATATCTGTCAAATAGTTTTCCCAGAAAACAGCAGACAAACTATTTGCATGTATTTGCACTATTTTTTAAGTACAAGGGCCGTAACTCCAAAACGACAAATCACATGAACCTCAGAATCAACTCAGCTTCAGATCTTGATGCATTTAACATTTGTGTGAAGTTTTATTGATATCTCTCAAATAGTTTCCCCAGAAAACAGCGGACAAACTATTTGCATGTATTTGCATTATTCTTAAGGACAAGGGCCATAACTCTGAAATGAAAATTCAAATGAACCTCAGAATCAACTCAGCTTCAGATCCTGATGCATTAAACATTTGTGTGAAGTTTCATTAATATCTGTCAAATAGTTTTCCCAGAAAACAGCAGACAAACTATATGCATGTATTTGCATTATTTTTTTAATAAAGGCCCATAACTCCGAAACGACAAATCAAATGAACCTCAGAATCGACTCAGGTTCAGATCTTGTTGCATTTAACATTTGTGTGAAGTTTCATTAATATCTCTCAAATAGTTTTCCCAGAAAACAGCGGACAAACTATTTGCATGTATTTGCATTATTTTTAAGGACAAGGGCCATAACTCTGAAACGAAAACTCAAATGAACCTCAGAATCAACTCAGCTTCAGATCTTGATGCATTAAACATTTGTGTGAAGTTTCATTAATATCTGTCAAATAGTTTTCCGAGAAAACAGCGGACAAACAAAATGTTGACGGACGAACGAACGGACGGACGGACAGGGCCACGCCAATATATGACCACCTTTATTAGGTGGGCGTATAAAAATGAAGGAGGATTTGTGACACGAAATCCCCATGTTTCATGCCAAAATGAAAATGTTCGCGCTGGTCCGATTTTGCATAATGACACTGGTTCTTTTTCCATTTCAAGGCCAGGTATTAAGTTCAAGGTCACAGAGACCTGAATATCTACTACCCAATATGTATTGACACAACAGGTTTGGTAATGCTAGATAATAGAGTATAGGATATATGCTCCGGACAAGACCTGAAATTTGTGTCTTGCACATCTACTACTCCCAAGTAACATTTATGCCAAGTATCAAGTAAATCAGGTTGAAAGTGAAGGAGGAGTTCGCCGTACAAGATTTTGCCTGCCAATTTTAAGACCAATTTCAAGGCCAAAGGTCAAGGTCACAGAGATTTGAAATTTGTGTCTTGCACATCTACTACTCCTGAGTAATATTTATGCCAAGTATCAAGTGAATCAGGTTGAAAGTGAAGGAGGAGTTCAAAGTACAAGATTTTGTCTGCAAATTTCAAGACCAATTTCAAGGACAACGGTCAAGGTCACAGAGACCTGAAATTTGTGTCTTGCACATATACTACTCCTGAGTAACATTTATGCCAAGTATCAAGTGAATCAGGTTGAAATTGAAGGAGGAGCTCAAAGTACAAGATTTTGCCTGCCAATTTCAAGACCAATTTCAAGGCCAAAGGTCAAGGTCACAGAGACCTGAAATTTGTGTCTTGCACATCTACTACTCCTGAGTAACATTTATGCCAAGTATCAAGTAAATCAGGTTGAAAGTGAAGGAGGAGTTCGCCGTACAAGATTTTGCCTGTCAATTTTAAGACCAATTTCAAGGCCAAAGGTCAAGGTCACAGAGATCTGAAGTTTGTGTCTTGCACATCTACTACTCCTGAGTAACATTTATGCCAAGTATCAAGTGAATCAGGTTGAAAGTGAAGGAGGAGTTCAAAGTACAAGATTTTGTCTGCCAATTTCAAGACCAATTTCAAGGACAAAGGTCAAGGTCACAGAGATCTGAAATTTGTGTCTTGCACATATACTACTCCTGAGTAACATTTATGCCAAGTATCAAGTGAATCAGGTTCAAAGTGAAGGACGAGCTCAAAGTACAAGATTTTGCCTGCCAATTTCAAGACCAATTTCAAGGCCAAAGGTCAAGGTCACAGAGACCTGAAATTTGTGTCTTGCACATCTACTACTCCTGAGTAACATTTATGCCAAGTATCAAGTAAATCAGGTTGAAAGTGAAGGAGGAGTTCGCCGTACAAGATTTTGCCTGTCAATTTTAAGACCAATTTCAAGGCCAAAGGTCAAGGTCACAGAGATTTGAAGTTTGTGTCTTGCACATCTACTACTCCTGGGTAACATTTATGCCAAGTATCAAGTGAATCAGGTTGAAAGTGAAGGAGGAGTTCAAAGTACAAGATTTTGTCTGCCAATTTCAAGACCAATTTCAAGGACAAAGGTCAAGGTCACAGAGATCTGAAATTTGTGTCTTGCACATATACTACTCCTGAGTAACATTTATGCCAAGTATCAAGTGAATCAGGTTCAAAGTGAAGGAGTTAAAAGGAAAAGATTTTGCCTGCCAATTTCAAGACCAATTTCAAGGCCAAAGGTCAAGGTCACAGAGACCTGAAATTTGTGTCTTGCACGCCTACTACTCCTGAGTAACATTTATGCCAAGTATCAAGTGAATCAGATTCAAAATAAAGGAGGAGTTCAAAGTACAAGATTTTGCCTGCCAATTTCAAGACCAATTTCAAGGCCAAAGGTCAAGGTCACAGAGACCTGAAATTTGTGTCTTGCACATCTACTACACCTGAGTAACATTTATGCCAAGTATCAAATGAATCAGGTTGAAACTGAAGGAGGAGTTGAAAGTACAAGATTTTGCGGACAGACTGACCGACCGACCGACCAACCAACCGACAGGCTGATTCCAGTATACCCCCCTCAAACTCTGTTTGTGGGAGTATAATTAAATTTAGGGTTACCTGGCCCTGTGAAATGGGTTCCCCTTGTGATAGTAAACATGCATATACCAAATTTGAACCAAATATCTTAGACAGTTTCTGAGAAATGGACCTTAACATAAAACTTAACCAAAAATGAAAATTCCAAGTCAAAAAGGGGACATAACTATGGCAAAATTAATTTTAGGGTTACCTACCCTTAAGAAATTGGTTCCCCTTGTGATAGTTATGCATACCAAATTTGAACCAAATATCTTCGACCGTTTCTGAGTCATGGACCTTAACATACAGGAGGGCAAAGATAGCCCTTAATCTCTCACCTGATTACCATAGATTTAAGATTATAGCTGGGTAGCCCCAGGAATCAAGATGGGGCCAATATTGACCTAAGGGTCAATATTTGAACAATGTTGATAGTGGATCATGAGCAGTGGTTCTGGAGAACAAGATTTTCAAAGATTTAGAATACTGATTTTGTCAGACAATCATTCTGACCAATGAAGATTGAGCTAAATATGTGCCCTCAGAGTGACCTACTTTTTAATCCCACCCTACCAATGATCAACCTCAACCTTGATATCACCAAGACAAAGATTCTGAGCAAGTTTGAGGAAGATTGGGCTAAAAATGCAGCCGCTGGACTGTGTAAACAAGATTTTCCTAAGATATGACCCAGTGACCCACTTTTTTGACCCCAAGTAACCCACTTTCAAACTCCTCCAAGAATTTATCAGGACAATCATTCTGACCAAGTTTCAGGAGGATTTGGCTAAAAGTGTGACCTCTTGAGTAGGTTTTCCTACTATTTGACCCAGTGACCTAGTTTTTAACCCCGCATACCCAATTTTAAATCTTGTCTGAGATTTAATCAAGACAATCATTCTGACCAAGTTTCATGAAGATTGGACAAAAAATGTGACCTCTAGATTGGTCACAAGGTTTCTCTATGGTTTAATCTAGTGACCTATTTTTGGACCGCATGTGACCCACTTTCAAACTCGTCCCAGATTTTATCAAAACAATCATTCTGATAGTTTCATAAAGATTCAGCTAAAAAATATGACCTCTAGAGTGTTGACAAGGTTTTCCTACTATTTCACCTCAGGTGACCCACTTTCAAACTCGTCCGAGATTTTATCAAGACAATCATTCTAAGTTTCATGAAGATTGGACAAAAAATGCGACCACTTGAGTGTTCACAAGGTTTTTCTACTATTTGACCTAGTTTTTGACCCCACTTAACCCACTTTCAAACTAATCAAATATCTTTGACGGTTTCTGAGACATGGACCTTAACATAGAACTTAACCAAGAACATAGAACTATGGCAAAATTCATTTCAGGGTTTCCTGCCCTTGTGAAATGGGTTCCACTTGTGATAGTAAACATGCATACCAAATTTGAACCAAATATCTTTGACAGTTTCTGAGAAATGGACCTTAACAAAAAGGTTAACCAACACCGACGCCAATAAGAGGGTCATGACAATAGCTCCACATTTTGCAAGGGGAGCTAAAAAAATATATTCACTTGGTTACTATGATAAGAATTCCATATGGAAACTAATGTGAAGGAATATGGCAAACGTCCATAAAACAGGCCATTTGAGGGAAATTTCTGCGAAGTTTGATTGAAATTTGCTATTTGATTATGTTTATTACAATTTATTGACCATAGATTATGCATGATGGAAGAGAGACACTACATCTTAAAATTACCTCACCTGGACACATTCCACAAATAACTTGCCAACTTGTATAATCTTCAAAAATGCAGTTAAAGAAATTTTAAGCAAACTTATGACAAATTTTCCAGCAGTATAAGGGTTAAGGCTCATATAACTGCGAAAGCTAAGCATTTCCTAGGAGAGAAGTACTTTCCAGTGCAAGAACTATAACCTGTACTTCCCTTTCTCTTGTACCAAGTAAAGGCATTTATTCAAATTTATGGCTAAACAATATCAATAATTTTCTGTGAGCCAAGTATTGATCCAAACATCTCGTCTAGACGAAACCATCGGAGCTGCTTTAACTACTGAAAATAACCAAAATCTAGGTTCCCTGGAAAATTTTATTATTGATTTAAACTTTACGTTTATTTCAGAAGCTGTGAAACTTAACAAAAATTTGGTTCATTATAGAAATAAACATAGGATGTGAAGTCACTCTTCAAGACATTCGGGAGAAGATTGCTCTACGATTAATTTTCTGACATTTTCTATCTTTTCTTTTATCTGTAAGAAACTTTTCCACCAAAATCTGAATCTAGATATGCTTCTTGGAAAATTACTTACAATTTTGCACAAAGTATTGTACCAAGAATGGCCAGAATTCAGTGTAACAAAGTAAAAAACTTCACTCCTTGAAAGACAAGACACTTTATTCCCCTTCATATTTTCTGTGCAAGTTTTGTTTATTCTTTGTACACTAACAATAAATTAACCCTTACAACGCTGAATTTTCAAATGGACTATCCCAAAATCCAACCTTTTTAAAACCTCTAGGAGCCATTTTATCTGGGTCTACACTGTTTGCAAAGGATATTAGTGACTCGTGTCCCACACAGTAAGAGTTGACAGATTCGTTTCAGATGAGAGAAAACCTTAATCTGACCAAGTCATCAAGATCTAAAATATTTGCGAGTCTTATTATAATTTCTGAAAATAATATAGTGACAACCGTCTTCAAGAAATTGTAGCAGGCCACAGGTTTTAGCAGACTACTACTTAACCCTTTACTCCATGAACATTCATGTAAGAAATGATGACATCGTGAATATTAATTAGATTATTTTTAAAATGGCAGATTAACAGGACATTCTTACAGAAGCAGAAATTGTAGAATCAAATATATATTATTCTATTATCAAACAGAGCAGACCCTGATCAGACGGCTCAAATATGTTTGCAAAGGCGTATTTATGGAGTAAAGGGTTTACATTCAAAGAGTTAGCAGAAATCTAGTAAGTTTCAAGTTTGTAGGTATTGATCTTCCAAACAGCACTCTTTCCAGATTAGGTGTTGCAGTTCACAATGCAGCCTGATACTTTCCATTGTGAGTCTGGCATCTGTAACATAATGGGTACTGCGAGACTGTGAGTACAGACTATGTACAGCAGGTGCTGGGGATGGGTACTGCGAGACTGTGAGTACAGACTATGTACAGCAGGTGCTTGGGATGCTTAACCCTTTCCCTGTTCTGTGTTTGTTCCTAATTTCAGTACCTTCTGAATATTCATAGAAAAAAGTTAAAAACGAAATATGGAAGGTAAAAACACTGTAGCCCGTTTTAGAAAGTAAAGAAACAGATCTATTAAATTCCATTAGCAAACAGAACAGACCCAGATCAGACGGCTCCTATAGGAGCCATCTGATCTTCGTCTACTCTGTTTGCAGATGGTGAAAACACGTTTATATGAGGGAAAGGGTTGAAAATACAGTAAAACATCCCCAATGGAGACTGTCAAATGCAACATGTCAATGGAAGCTTAATGCCGGAACAAAAACATATATTGATTGGACAAAAAAAAGTAACAAAGGGCAATAACTCCAAAAGTATTGAAGCCAGAATTATGGCCCTTATACATGACACTTATTCTCATCATGCTGTCAATGTATGAAGTTTCAATCAAACGGCATTAGCCATGTAGGAGTTATTGTCCGGATAGGAAAGTGTAATTAATTGACCTTGAATTGTGACCTTGACCTTTGACCCACATGCCTGAATCCTGCTGTCTGCACATCGGCTTAATTATTAAGGAGCACATTTTGTGCCAAAGCATTTTGGAATCCTTCCAAGGGTTAAAGGGCCAAAACTCCTAAACGACTGAAGCGATTTACATGGCTATCGAACTTGACCAAGAAATTATGGCCACAAACATGTGTGTAAAGTTTGGTGTGGATTGGACAAATACTTTCCAAGAAAGAGACCGAACCAATTCTTCTAGATGTGCGTACGGACAAGAGCAACCCTATATGCCACCACATTGTGGGGGCATAGATAACCCTTACTATGCTGATTTTTCAAATTGACTATTCCAAAATTCCAACAGATCAAGCTTATCATGTTTTATGGTGAATATTTAGAGATTTTACTAAAGAAAGTGTACCAAGACAGTCAGTGAAGACCCTGATTAGAGGGCTCCTCTAGGAGCCCTCTCATTTGGGTCGAAACTGTTTACAAAGGACTTAAGAGTTAAACACAGTCATTTAAACACTAAGAAAATATCAAAATGAAAGATTTAGCATTGGGTTTAATCCATTTGTGACACTTCTCGGCATTATCATCCAATGTATGCATTTCAAAAAAGAAATACAGTAAAACCCACATCAACCAGATATTTCTTGTTAGCCGAATGGTTATTTAATGCAGGATAATAGTCGAGAATAAAGCTCCTTTGACTTTCATCCTGCATTGAGCTGCCACCTTACAGACCATCATTGATACGAATTAAGATAGAACATCAGGTTTAGAGGGGTTTTACTGTATGAACAAGACAGTTTCAGTCAACTGCTGAAAAAACTCATGCTAAAAATACACAGCAGTAGCAAGATTGCAGTTTCAAAATGTTAAGTCATATTAATTGCGAACAACTCCAAGCAAGAACAGCTTTGTTTCAGTTTCTTTCACTTTGGATTAATTTCCATGAACAAAACCGAACAAAAGGATTTTATTCAATATACCTCAAGGAAAACAAAACCTGCTGGTGACCCATATTTCCAAGCAATCAATCTCTGAAAAACATTCTTTGATGTTGCAAAACTTGTCCCAGTTTTGTTTTCCAGAGTGCTTAACCCTCTACCTCATAAATATTCATGTAAGAAATAATGACATGATGAATATTAATTACATGAATTCTTATACAGAAGAACACCTCTATTGCAACCACTTGATGAATAAACATGTGTGTTTTCATAAGCAGGTGGTTGCTTAATGCAGGACAAAAGTAATGCAGAAAGCTCCTCTAGGAGCTTTCTGCATTACTTTTGTCCTGCATTAAGCTACCACCTGCATCTAGCACCCAGAATTATACCTCTTTTAGGTGGTCGCATTAGCTGGGGTTTACTGTACTGGCATGTGAACAAAGATATTATTTACCACGGCAAACGCAGTAGAAGCAGATCTATATTACACCACAAGGAAGCATAACAGACCCTGATCAGATGGCTCCAATAGCACAACTCGGTTTGCAAAGGTGTTAACCCTCTCCCTCAATATAAACGCCTTTTCACACAAATACAAACAAGAGTACAAACAGATCAGACGGATCTAGTATAGGAGCCGTGTGATCAGATTCTACTGTGTTTGCTTTTGACATGAAATAGATATGATTCTACAGTTTTTGTCAAAGCAAACAAATTCCTTGAAATTTTACCTCATAAAATTCAGCTAATAAATATTTATGATGTCGTTATTTCTTTCATGAATAATTATATTCAACAGTTATAGGCAGAGCTACAGATAAGGGTGCGTACCCAAATACTAAAATCATCATTTCTCCACCAAACCCTATACTGTGACCACTCTTTCGAATCGTCTCTTCAAGACGGTTCTGAAGAGTGTCCACAGTATAGGGTTTGGTGAAGAAATAAAGGAGCTATTCTTGAAAATGTTTAAATTTACGCATCTTACCTGGAGCTCTGGTTAAAGGGTTAAATGGAGTAAAGGGTTTATATAGACAAATGTTTGATGAACAGATTGGATCAAAAAAAGATGCAGATTGCCTCTGCCTCTCATCAGGTTTGATCTGTTTTTCATTCTGACACAATTTTCTGCAAATAAATAGAAGAAATAATTACCGTATTTCCTCTAATAAAAGCGCCGGGGTGCCATGCAAAACGCTGACAGGGCCCTTTTATTTCATACCTAAAAATTGAAATTTTTACTATGTCTGTCACAAGAGAGACCGTACTGGCTAAAGCATGATACATTACATACTCGGAAATTTAATCATATTTGTGCCGATATAAGACTTGAATTAACCCGTAGACATCCTACTTGATTCATTTGTTGACCGAAATCATACAACCATTTATCTTCAAACTTAACTTCTGGTATATTTATGACTAAAGTGAAAGTAAGAATCGTGTTTACCTTTCGAGGTTCAACTTCCGCTAGACTGCTCTACAGTAAAATTATCAATGGAGGTTATAGGTGTGTACGGTCTAAAAGGAAATGTTCGAAGGCCCTTCCGCTTTACCATAATGCTTGTAAAAGTACTACTGTAGAATGCACTACACAGAAATGAGGGAAACTGGACAAAATTGGGAACAAACATTGGTTTACTCCATTTGGCAAGTGGAAGACAGAATCACCTTTCAATTAGATTTGGGAAATAGTGACAGTTTTTAAAATTACAATTAAAATTAACGAGTGATACGTAGGTGTGTCGGTGTTAAATGAAAACAGAATTGGTCGCAGAAGTGACATGTACATGGTTTACAGCCCTGAATAATCAGATACCAGTGCTTTTCGCCCTCATAGCAATTCAAAGGGAAACAACATAACCAATGCCACAACGTACAGTATAAAACATTTTTAGTGGAATTTGCTTTCCCTAATTATTACTGTTGTTGATGCATTCAGTATTTTTTTTCTTGCCATCTTTTGGACTTCGAGGTAAATTGAGGTAGGTGGGGTAACTTGATCCCTCGATGGCCTTTCCGAGCATATATCATAGGGGGAGCTACTATTCGGGAGGGCGATACAGATAAAGGAAATACAGTATGTACTCTCGGAATTATCAGTTTGGCAGACAGAAGTTACTAAAGGTTGAGGAGTTAATGTTAGAAAGCCGTGAACAAATTGGTACAAGTACTGTAGAACCTTTATACAGAGACCATTAACCCTTTCTTACATGACAATTCATGTATGAAATCATGAATATTGATTAGCTGAATTTTTATAATGGCACATGTACACTGGACATTTTGGTATTGATAGAGGCTGTAGAGTCATATCTATTAAAATTCCATCAGAAAACTAGAATATAGACCTATAAGTGATTCTGTATAACTTTATTAACCCTTTCCTCCATAAATACGCCTTTCTACGCCTCTGTAAAAGTCACTCCTTGAAGCCATTGTGATAAATAGAGCATTTGCTCCATAGGAGCAAATGCTCATTTTATCACAATGGTTTCAGAACTACACAATTCTAAAATTTCCCTTTTCTTTAGTAAATGCTACTTTTTGGTAGATTCATTCAAAAAGGTTCTAAAAATAGCCTATGAGGGAATTGGTTAATGGTCTATATACGTGTAGTCAGATCAGTTCACTCATTTTGAAGCTGGCTGCTGATCTGAGTGACCATGTTTCAACATTTTCAGGTAAAAAAATCAGATAAATAAATGTCCAAGGAAAATACTTGAAAATACATACTTATATTGCTGGAAGATGGGGGATGCAATATGTTGTACGTACAAGGACCTGTCACATTCACTTAAGTATTGAGAGTTTTTAAGTATTAGATTCTAGTTTAACTAGAAATCTGCAAAAGGTGGTAGTGTGAGTTGGTGCAACCGTTTTTCCATGTTGGGCTGGAGAGTCAATGTCACAGAGACATCAAAGTAGTATTAAACACTGCCTTCTTAACCCTTTATTCTATGAATATTCATGAAAGAAATTATTACCTCATGCATATCAATTGTTTTTACAATAGCACATGAACAGTGATTTTAGCCATAGCAGAAACTGTAGAATCATATCTATATTATATCATAAACAAACAGAGCAGACCCTAATCAGGGTTGCCACAAACCAGAGGAAACAGAATGCCCTGGCATAAATTCAAATTTCCCCGACATGTTACATTGTGAAATTTGGTCTTCTCGTCATAATTTATATAATATTTTTAGAAAGTTCAAAATGTATGGCACTAATCTCATTTTTTTTCAAAATTCCCTGACAATTCCATGACATTTATTTGCCTGTATTTTCAAATTTCCCTGACAGTTCTCAAAATTCTTTGACAATTCCCGGATCTTGAAAAAATTGCCACAAACCAGGGTCCAAAGGTATTTGACACAATGTCAATGCTTTCTCAAATGATAAAACGAATCGGAACTCTGCGACAATTTCAGCAAACCGGAGATTGAACAGAAATTATTTTCTGCATGAGAAGGATAAAGATATATAAAGCACAGCATTTTCCAAGAAACAAAATCCATTGACATAAATATATACCACTAAACCTCAGATAATATTCCAAAGTTCATAACTTTAACGGGAATTTCATGGCATCATGCCCCATTGATTTTTTACAATAGGTGCTAAACCATCAGGGATGGGCCACAAGCTGAAAAATCAATCAGAGAGAATACCATGTACGTCTTCCTACAGTCCATGAAACTATCATTTTGTCTTCCTACAGTCCAAGAAACTATCATTTCTGTGAAGATCAGACCAAAACTAGAACTATCACTAAAGGTGATGAATACCCCCGCACGGCAGTCTTGATTGCAAATCCAAGTTTGTGACACCAACTACCAATGTTAATGGACCAAATGACAAAAAAATCCAAAGTTCAAGTGGAGATAATTTTGTATTGGTGCCACTAAACACCGGAAAATTGTGTCTTGCACAGGTACCATTCATGTTTAGTATGTATGGCAAGTTTCAATTCAACAAGTTTCAAATTGAAGGAGGAGGTTGTGACACCAACTCCCCATGTTTCATGCCAAAATGACAGAAAATATTCAAAGTTCTGGGGGAGATCATTCTGCAATGGCCAGTCATAAACACATGAAAAGTCCGTCTTGCACATCTACCTATTGTGGTTATTATGTATACCAAATATAAATTCAATAACTTTAAAACTGAAGGAGGATTTCATGACACTAACTCTCCATGTTTCATTAAAAAAATATTCAAAGTTCAGGGGGAGATAATTCTGTAATGGCTTCTGCAATGGCCTGCTGAAAACACATGAAAATTGTGTCCAACACATCTACCATTCCTGGTTATTATGTACACAAAATACCCATTCAATAACTTTAAAACTGAAGGAGGAGTAAGTGACACCAACTCCCCTTGTTTCATGCCAAAATGACAAAAAATATTCAGGGGGAGATAATTCAGCAATGCCCAGAGCTAAAATTGCGTCTTGCACATCTACCATTCATGGTTATTATGTATACCAAATATAAACTAAATAACTTTCAGATTGATGGAGGAGTTTTTGCGACACCAATTACACAGGTTTCATACAGAAATGACAAAAACAATCAAAAGTTCAGGGGGAGATAATTCTGCAATGGCCACAGTAAACACTTGAAAATTGCGTCTTGCACATCTACCATTCATGGTTATTATGTGTACCAAATATAAGCTCCAAAATTTTAAAACTGAAAGAGTAGTTCACGACACCAACTACCAATGTTCAAATGCGGACCGACCGCCTGACAGGGTGATTCCCGTATACTGCCTGAAACAAGTTTGCGGGGGTATAATAAGCAATTTTAACCCTTTTCGAAGCCTTTTTTCAATTAGGTGGAAAATATATACTTTTTCAGGAGGGGAATGGGGTCCATATTCGGCCCCAAAAAGGCCCGTAAAAAACACTGCCCTAAATAAATGAAATTTGTGATTTGCATATCTTAGTATTCATGGTTATTATGAAAGCCAAATTTAAAATCAACAACTTCCGACTTAAGGAGTTTGCGTCACCATTGCCAACAACCAATGTTTAACCCTTTCCCTGTTCTATGTTGATTTTAAATTTCAATACCTACTGGATTTTAATGGCCAAAATAATTGCAATGAAATATGGAAGGTGGAACATTGTAGCCAGTTTAGAAAGTAAAGAAGCAGATCTATCAAATTCTATTGGCAAACAGAGCAGACCCTGAACCATAGAACCATTTGGGTCTACTCTGTTTGCAAATGCGTGAAAATGTGTTTATATAAAGGAAAGGGGGTTAAATACTGACTGATCAGTAAACCCCCACCCCCTCAAACTTTGTATTGTTTGCTGGGGTATAGCAAAGGAACATTTTACCTTGCCAAAAACTGCAGAATCAGATCCATACTATTTCACAAGCAAACAAAATAAACCCTAATCAGATAGGAGCCGTCTGATCTGGGTTTACAAACTTTACACAAAGGCATAAAAAAGTTTATATAAGGGAAAGAGTTATGGTAATTAGGTACATTAAAAGACCAGTCAAGTTGACTTCTTGACCTCTGTGCAACAGCCATTGGTTCTAAAAAAAAATATGACTCGACATATGAAAGGGTCAAGGTAAAATTCTTGGATCTGAGGGTCAAAACAACACCCCGACTTATGGCCCGACTCGCACTATAATACATCTTTAAACAAGAACATCAGTACAGTCTTGTGTATAATTTCTGCATCTAGGTAACTTTTGTTAAATCTTGCAGGTCTCATCACAAATTAAAAGTGCAAATAATTCAGTACTGTTGTAGGTCTACCGTTTGACCACATATTTAACCACTGGTGTTAACCCTTTCCCTGTTCTATGTTTATTCCAAATTTCAATACCTGGACAAAACAGTTATAATGAAATATGGAAGGTGGAACACTGTAGCCATTTTAGAAAGTAAAGAAACAGATCTTTCAAATTCCACTAGTAGCAAACAGAGCAGACCCTGATCAGACGGCTCCTCTAGGAGCCGTCTGATCTGGGTCTACTGTTTGCAAATGCATGAAAACACATTTATATGAAGGAAAGGGTTACGCGACACTACTTTCACTAAGAATACATTACTGCTTATTGCCTTTGATGTTTTTCACACACCTTTTGCACGCCAGTATTTATGCTAATTATTACGACATTCTTCACTTTACATGTCAAGCTGTTACAACTTTATTTAAAGTGCTTATTGTAACCATTGAAACGCAAAATAGTGCAGCACCAAATACTTAATTAGATTGCTAGGAGAAATGTATACAAGACTGTTTCTAATTTATTTGCATTGATTTTATTCATCCAAAAGTACATGAGGTGATTCAAATACCATTGCAAATCATTCATAGCTTTGACTTTAGCAGGTCCAGACAAGATGCTAAATTCCTTTATTTCTCCACCAAACCCTATGGTGTGACCACTCTGTAGATACATCTCAAAGAGACAATCAAGAGTGGTCACACCATAAGGTTTGGTGGAGAAATGACGATTTTAGTATTTGAATACGCACATTTATCCAAGAACAATAACCCTTTCCTCCATAAATATGCCTTTCTACGCCTCTGTAAAAATCACCTGTTGAAACCACTGTGATAAATAGAGCATTTGCTCCTATAGGAGCACTTAATGCTCTATTTATCACAATGGTTTTCAAACTACAAAATTCAAAAAAAAATCCTTTTCTCTAGTTAATGCTCTTTTTCGGTAGATTCATTCAAAGAGGTTGGGTCTAAAAATAGCCTATGAAAGAAACTGTTAAACTCAGTCTAAAAAAATTAAACCCACCCACCTCATTAGCAATTCGATGGATTTAAATTTCACTTTTTTAGTTACTTCTACAGGTGTCAAAAGTATAATTCAGCATCCATAAAAGATGCAATCTTTTCAAGCAGAACTTTTTTAATCATCATGATGCACCTAGAACCAATTATCTCTTAATTAAATTGGCTGCACTGACACTAATACCCGATTATTTAGAAATATTTTCAATGAAATTGTATAAAATGACATTCAAACTGAATAATCAGAATTGTCAAGTATTTTACCACATCCTGTTGATCAACACTGGCCAATAAGAAAACGAAACTGCTAATTATTTGAAAATCATGTAACATCAACTTTTTATAGAAATGTCCTCAGAAAGAAAAATGCAAAATTTCAAATCCCAAACATCAACAGGCCCATTTTTCAGCCTTAACTACAAAACTTGGCACCCATAAAAATAATCTGTTTAACAGTATATGCAGATATCCGGTGTTTTACCTACAAGAGTGAACTTGACCTTAAAGTTGCTGGGTCTTGTTATCAATACATTGTCCTTTGCAAAGTTGTTTCAACGAGAAAAAAATTGTTGTGGCAGTCAGTGTTCCCTTTCACAAATATATGTACATATTTCACGTTCAGAATACTGAAATAACGTATACATTTTGAAAGAATGTATAAACTGGAAAAAAAAAAAATCTGAGCAAGATGTGCTTGTGAAACACTATGCCCCGGCCAATTTGACCTTTGACCCTGAAGGATTACCTTAGCATGTCACCCCTCAAAATGTGCAGCTTCATGAGATACACATGCATGCCAAAAATCAAGTCTCTATCTCAACCAGGCCTGATCTCAACTGGTTCAAAAGTTATGGTCAATGTTAAAGTCGGTGATTTGACCTATATATTTGACCTCTGACCTTGAAGGATGACCTTGACATGTCACCCCTCAAAATGTGTGGCTTTATGAGACACATATCCATGCCAAACATGCCAAAAGTTGGTGACAAACAAACAAACAGACAGGGCAAAAACAATATGCCCCCTCAGATCTTATCTGGGGGGGCATAAAAAGTAAAACAAACTCCTGAAATGTATCTCTACTTGCATAAATCAACGAAAGTGAAACTAGCCAGACGGTAAATTCCGAGATTTTCGAATTTCCCTGTGTAATCACCCATTCTCCGACATAATAACGATACCCCACGAGGGTATCATATGACTCGTTTCCTTTCGTCTGTTTACTACGGTTACAACATGGCAGCAAAGAAGCAAGCATTGCTGCAATCATTACCGACCTCTGGAAAAAGGACCAGGAAAAGAAACTAATAAAATTGTGCCTTCTGAAACAAAAGTTGTTCCCCAAAAAACAGAAGTAGAGCAAAGTGCTTTCAAAATGATTAGTTTGCAACTTTCTCCTGGCTTTGATATGACAAAGAAGAAACCATTATGCACTGTTCGACATGTGAGGAAGCAGAGCATTATAGTATCTCGTCTTGCAAAAAATAAAAATGCTTTTGTTAAATTCTAGTTAAAATGATTAAAGAAAATTTTATGTTAAATATTACCCCCACTTTTTACGGAAAACCCCTAACTATAAGAAATGGTAGTCGACAAGGGGTACAGAAACACCCCACCCCCACCCCACCCACGAAATAAAATCAGGGAACACTGGCAGTGCTACCAAAGTAGACAATTTATTGGTCAAATTTATTAAATGACTGGTATTTAAAGTAGCCAATTTATTGGTAAAATTCATTAAATGTTTTTTTTCGCATGCAATTAATTGGTATCAAGTGTCTGTTAAAAACCTCTGCTCAAATCAAGTGACAAAAGTGACCAAATTCTGTGACAAAAGTGACCAAATTCTATAGAAGCTGATTTGGCCTAGTTGGCTTACTTGGCTGCAGTTAACAATTTACCAGACAAATCTTAGCTCATTCCCTCCTAGACTATTTTTAGACCCAACCTCTTTGAATAAATCTATCAAAAAGAAGCATTAAGTTGAAAAGGAGAACAGAAGAATATTGTGTAGTTTTGAAACTATTTTGATGAATAGAGGAATTGCTCCTAAGGATCAAATGCTCTATTTATCACAATGGTTTCTAAAAATGACTTTTACAAGGTGAGAGTGGGTTAAATATCAATTGGCTCAGCTTCCTGATACTGTCATGTGGTAGATAGATAGATAGATTTATTTCGGCAAGGAATGCATACATATTCATTTATAAAGCATGTGGTAAAATATGGTCTTCAGGGCCAAATCACTAATGGCAAATATAATAATCAAGATTGATGAATTTTGTAACAAAATGAAATGTTATCAAATTTCATGAAATACGGTTATTTTTATGAATCATACGTGTGACCAAATGATTTTTGCATGACTGAAGCGTTATTTGTATGTGCAATAAGTAACCAGTTGAATGGTAACATTTGAATATTAGTTTGTGGGAAATCATGCACTGATAATTTTTGTTGATTGGACTAGATTAATATCAGTGTTCTCATTAGGATTGAATTTTACCGAGTCCCTGGGACCCAAGGCATCAGCAAAAGTTGCGTCCCAAACAAATACAACTGAGTCCCAGATAATTTCACTTCTGCTTTTGTAATGGAGATTTTTTGCACCATTAAATGTAAAGGGATAAAACTATTTAACACTTACACTGATGTATCATTTAACATCAATAAGATAAGTGTTATAAACACTGTATAATAAGGTATTTCTTGATGCTTTGATTTGAAGTGCACGACGATGAGCATTGTTTGAGTATCTGATCTGAGCATCACTGTATCCGCTGGTACGTAAAAACGGTTTTCACTTCATTTTCAGTGCATACAAAGCATCACATGGTAATTCTATTGGTTTCAGGGCTAACATCATTTACTTACAAGTCTTTAAACTCACGATCTTGCAACCAGAACGCTTTAAAGTTCCTGGCGTGTTCAACTTTTTACTAGCAGACGCCATCTTTTTTCAGCACAAAATGTCATTACTACGCGACAGAACGGTTCTCATAGAATTACACAATTTTAGATGCTGACATTAGGGTGGAAATCGTAACCAGTCAATGCAGGTGCCCTCCTACGTACATGGAATAACCCAGGACTCGATATTAATAGATGCGTTGCAATTTCGGAAAAATGTCAAGAAAACGGAGTGAGATTCACTTTGTTTATTGATCTGGATTAATGTAAGACCGAGTATCAGTTGTTAATTTACCTGGATTCATTTATATCGGTAAAATTTCGATCATTGATCTTGTGTCCCATGGACGCAACATACTTGACTATTTTGCGTTCGAACGATTTTCGGTGCGTATTTAGATATGATTACGACGTAAACGGGAACACTGAATATTTTCACATAGTATGACTGAGTGACATAAAGCTGGGCTCAAGCTGGAGCTCTCCATTAGGAAGAAGTTTAGTGATAATGAGGGAGAAGTTTGGTCCTGATTTTGTATCTCCCTATATGTTCTATATAATAAAACTTCTCCCTCAGCTCAAAACAGGGAGAAGTCAGCAGGGTTAGGGAGACTTTTCTCCCAAATCACCCTCTTGCTTGAGCCCTGCTAAAGAAACAGATCTATCAAATTCCATTATCAAACAGAGCAGACCCCAATCAGACGGCTCCTATAGGAGCCGTCTGATCTGGGTCTTCTGTTCGGAAATGCATGAAAATGTTTTTGTATCAGGGAAAGGGTTAATTAAATATTGAAGGTATAACGGACAATAAAAATATATGTCAAAACATGCTTTATCTGTTGTTGTTTTTTTTTACATCAAAATAGAAGTTTGACGTAGAAACGGAAGGAAAAATTTGACACTATGGCTACAACTGATCCAAAATGGAGGAAAAAATTATTTTTTTCGCAAAAGTGATCGTGAAAAAAACCCAACGAGCTGGGTCCTGCTGTTTAAAATCATGCCATTCATATTCTTTAAAATAAGCATGTTCATGAGACCATTTCATACACATGCTGATCTTCTTCACAGACGAGAAGGGAGAAAATGATTATGATTTATGAAAGTCAAAGTGTATTTGGATTAAGAATGTATAAAACCTGATCTTCACTCATATGTTAGAATCAATACTAAAAAGTTTTTTAATAAAAGGGAAAAGCAAAACCCCTCTTCATTGTGAATGGGCAAATATTTAAATAAAGTTGTATAATACTGACACACCCAAATCACTACATCTTGACACTGTCACACAAAGTTTGAAGGGGCCTTCAAGTGCACAGTGAATCAGAACATTCTTTATCCATTCAATACACACATGAGTCCGTAATTGAGGACAGTATTTAATATCACACATGCACATCACTTAACCTTTAATTTTAAATGTAACATGTCATAATCTATGGAGAGGCAAAAACACATTTTCTTAGCCACTTAGATGGACATCGGGTTCTGCCTGAGAGCCCACATAAATTCCTGAATCATCAAAGGAATGTGTAGGGCTGACCTCCAATCAGCTGTTTGCCACTGCGTGTAATACACAAGATCAAGGGTTTATTTTTAGATCACAGTCGGGTCTTTCGCCGGTCATCAAATTGTCCTATTGAATTCATTTAATAAAAGATAAATCACTACACATATTACAGGATGTCAAACAAAACAATTCCATTTAATCATCTTTTTCCAAATGATCCTTCCACGTTTCTGTGAGCTACTGCTAAGTCATCAAATTACTCTGGTTATTTTACACTCAGTCTCTAATTGCGTAAGAAGGACCAATATAAAAGAGGAAGAAATGGAAAATTACACAATAAAGTCACTTACCATTGTCTGGGTCAGTATAGACACTGTGGCATTCTTTCAGGATCTTCTCATTTATGGACTGTGTAGACAAATCAGCAGCATTAGCAGACGTTTTCTGTCTCACTTTTCCAGACATCTTCCTACTGTCGTTTCTGTCAAAGTTATCAGACTACTGTGCTCCGAAAGGATGCTGATATCCGTCACACTCAGACAACTACAGAAATAACGATACTTACCAAAATAAAATATTTGTGTATTGTATTTTCAAGTATTTAAGATATTTATTTCATCAACTGTATAAAGAATCGTACCTCTTTCACTGTAAAAAATATATTTATAATATATTAATTATGACAGAAATCCGAAAAACCTTTCGAAACTCTTGAACTTCTCTTGCGCCGCCTACTTCCGTCAGCTGATCGCTGAATGATCGGAATATTGGTGCATTTTAAATCAATTTACCATAAGATTTTTTATAGACAAAGCTATGATAGCGTAAAACAGAACAAATTAGTGCTATTTCGATATTTTTATTTGGACCAAAATGTTTATTTCAACCCAGAAAACATTTTATTTATCGCAAGTGGTTACCGGCAAAACTCGGAAAACTCGACCAATCACAAGCCTGGATTGCTTTTCCGCATCAGTGCACAAATCAAAATGGCATCCCTTGTTGCAGATTACGGTAGTGATGAGGATTCAGAACAGGATTTTGCCGAAACAGCGGACCCTCCGTCTGTGTCAGTTGTAACATTTTGTTCTTAAAATGTTTTTGTTTCATATACTGTTAGATTCTGTGTATAAATCATTTGCATTGAAGCAAAACTCTGATGTTTCTCCCTTACATTGACGTAGAAAACTTTCCCCACCCCTTGTCTAAACAGTGATGCTAGGGCCTTTATACATTACACATTTTATTCATTGTCGGAATTTTCCTACATAGTGAAACACAAGTAGACCGACAGAGCATATACAGTACATATCAACTCAAAACAAAGATGTATTACCATTGGTGATGGTGTCGTGTCCTTTCGGACCCAGTCCTTTCGGCGAATGGTCATTTCGGACACTAGTCGTTTCGGCCCAATATAAAATATAGCCGTTATACAGAGATTTGAATCAAAGCGATTTGCAATGGACATTGATTTAAATGGCAGTTAATATATGATTGTACCCATACACCACAGCTGTTTATATCCCCGTGGAACCAGTAATTACGCACTTATGGGCAGAATCGGAATTTGCATAAAACATGATAGATAAATAAATTGTTGAATATGCATATAGTCCAAGGGAATTACTTCTGTGTATAATTCAAACTCGAGGTGGTTGGTTAATAAAACAAAAAATGTGAAAATTATGAAAGAAACATATGAGTACCAGTAATGACACAGTTGGTAAACAAGTCAATAAAATCAATGTATGCAACTTTATCATCGGGAAATTACTTTTCATTTGTTTGGTTGGTTCTGCGTCAGAGTTTAAATGCAAGATGTCTCAAAATTATGAAAATTTAATAGCATTAAAATGACAAATTCCAAAACTGAAAATAAAAGTAAAACCCTTCTAACTGCCGCCATATTGTTACATTGAAGATATGATAATTTTCTATTAGCTTAATTTGGTCTAAAATAATTTTATTTTTCAAAATATCATACATAGTATGATTATATTAAGCAAACTATTTATTCTGATGTTAACAATTTTACCGATTCCAAAGAAAATCATATAAACGACTAGCAGTATGCAGTAGTGGATCCAGTCTCGTTTAGGAGGTATGACCATGTGACAGTCACATAATTAAATTTAACAAAAATAGTGTATTGCAGCAGACATATGTGTGTTTTCATTGAAGTCTAAGGATTTAAAGGACTTCTAGGTTTTAAGGTCAGTTACTTTTGGGCTTAACCGGAAATACATTTTTTGTGCTCACGCAGAAGAAATTATCTATTTCAACACTACTAGGGAGAGAAACTTTCATCCTCGGCGTGAATGATGTGAAAATTAAAAAGTATCAATTACAGTCAAACCTGTCCTAGTGACACATTGTTTTTAGCGACATCCTGTCAGATGCGACAGTATTTCCTTCCTCCCGATGTATTTTCCTCTATATTTCAACTGTATTTAGCGACACACTGGCAGATGCGACATACGACACTAAATTTGTACTCCCAACTCGGCAAATGACATTGTTTTTAGCGACAATGATCTTTCACTGTATCATTGACTTTTTGTGTTTGCACTTCCTAATTAACGTGTCAAAGGATTAATGACCAAGGTGATAAGGGAATATCTGGTCCAGTTGGTCTGTTAGTCTCACTACTGTTTTTATAGCTAACTACCCAACCATAAAATTTTGATAATGAATCATCCATTTATTTATACCGGAAATCGGTCATAATGTCTTAATTGGCTATTCTAGTGATTTAATTGCCAATTTGGTTTCATAACTTGACAAGAAGTTAACCACACCACTTCAAAAGATTTATTTCATTATAACATAAATTGTATTCTCATAATTAAGATACAGACATATAGAAATGTACCTCTGCTTCCCTGTCAAAGACAGGTGTGCTTGGCCTCGTTGTGGCAATGGGCCGAAACGCTTCAAAAAACTACGAGGGCTTCTGATTTTCATGAATTTGTTTTGTGCACAAACTTACTTTTTATTAATAGAATTAATGATAAGGACACTGAAGAAGTAACATCATAAAATAGTTAATTCCATTTCAAACCCTAAAAAAGTAATACCTAGATATAAATTTGAAATGTCATCAGTTTTCGCGAAGAATGTTGATCAATACGACATGGACCCTGGAGCGGTTGGTATTGGCCCATGAAATTTTCAACCTGAATTCAAAGACACCCTGTGAGATACGACACTTTTGGCTTTCTCCCAAACTATGTCTCTAAAAACAGTTTTGACTGTATAATCACTGTATTCATGTCCTCTGAAACCGCAGGGCAGATTTTCATTGGTTTTGTAGCAATGTTGCATAGGTGACCCAATATTGTTCTGTCCAATCTGATATGTAACGTTTAAAAAAAATGCAAGGCCAATGGGGCAAGTCTAATTTTCCTTGTATGACTGCTGTGAAAAATCTAAAAATCTTTTGAAACCACCTGTTGAATTTCAGTAAAATTTTAGAGGAATGTTCCTCAAGTGACCCTTCACCAAAAGTCCCTTAGATGACCCTTTGCCAAGAGTGCTAACATTATTGTAATTCTTTAACTTTGCATGTTAAGTAATCTGATTAACCCTTTCCCTCACAGAAACATGTTTTCATGCATTTGCAAACAGAGTAGACCCAGATCAGACGTCTCCTAGAGGAACCATCTGATCAGGGTCTTCCCCGTTTGCTTATGGACTTTGATAGATCTGTTTCTTTACTTTCTAAAATGGCTACAATATTCTACCTTCCATATTTCATTATAACTATTTTTTCCTGAATTTTCAGTAGGTATTAAAATTTGAAATAAACCTAGAACAGGGAAAGGGTTAAATTCTTAAAATAGAATTTATCTCATTTTGTTGCAAAAATGCGGTCACAGTGTCTTTACAGTTTGGATCCTGATGAGACACCACATTATGCAGCATGTCATCTGGATCTAAGGTTTGCATAGGTAATCACACTTTTGCCGCAAGAGTGCAAAGGGCTAAAAACCATGGCTGCTATAATTTAAACTTGACCAATATATATGTACATTATATACACACACATATATTTATATACCGTATATCCTTTTCAAAATGTCTGTGAAAAATAATTAAAGTGCTGATCTCAAAGCCTAGATGAACATTTTTTTTGTTCTATACAAAATTGGAAAATATATGTCAGGACATAATAAATTGACAAGTTTTCTTTTTACTGTTCATCATATTTTTAAAATAACATAAAAGTATGTCTCATTGCAGTATTTTAACTAAAAAATTAGGTCATTTATGAGCACTACCTTTTAACCCATTTCCTCATATTGACGCCTATAGACGCCTCTGTAATGGTCACTTTTTGAAATCATTGTGATAAATAGAGCATTTGCTCCAAAGTAGCAAATTCTCTTTATCTCAATGGTTTTATAACTACATAATTCTAAAATGTTCCTTTTCTCAAGTAAATGCTCCTTTTCAGTAGATTTATTCAAAGACGTTGTGTCTAAAAATAGCCTACGAGGGAATCGGTTTATATGCTAACACCTGTGGAATCGTAGATGCAGATGATACTGCTCATGTATGCTATGTATGAAATAATATAGATCTCATTCTACAGTTTCTGCCATGGCAAACATTTCCTGTGTCCATGTGCCATTATTGAAATTAACCCTTTCCTCCAAAGGCTATTTTTAGACCCAACCTCTTTGAATGAATCTACCCAAAAGGAACATTAACTAGAGAAAAGGAAAATTTATGAATTTTGTAGTTTGAAACCATTGTGATAAATAATGCATTTGCTCCTATAGGAGCAAATGCTCTATCACAATGGTTTCATAAAGTGACTTTTACAGAGGCGTAGAAAGGCGTATCTATGGAGGAAAGGGTTAATCTAATTCATATTCATGATGTCAATATTTCTTACAAAAGTATTCATGGAGTACAGGGTGAACCCTTTCCCTGTTCGCATATATATATATTTGTGTATACAGTAAGAAATAATGACATCATGTAATTGTATATTTATTATTAGCTGAATTTTTATAATGGCATATGTACACAGGCTTATTTTGGTATAATTTGTAGAAACTGTAGAGTGAGATCTATTACATTTTCATAATTTTATAAGCAAACGGAGAAGACCCTGATCAGACGGCTCCTATAGGAATGGGTTAACAAACAGGTTCAACTTGATTATTTGTCATACAATTGGAAGGGAGATCACTGTAACAATCCAAAGCTCTAAACATCTTGAATTCTAGTGTAATTTCCCTTGAATTTGCTACTTTGTATTGTTTGGCAGGGTTACAGATAAGGTTTTGATGCAATTGGGTATTTACTCCTTGATTTTTTACAGAATTGGGTATTTGCAATTTTTATTGGGTATTGGCAATTTTCGTAATTGGGTATTATTCATATTCTCATATTAGGTATTCTGAATTTTTTTTGCTTTTTGCTATATTTATTTGCTTTGTGTTACTCATTGTTTTGAAAAACAATTGCTTTTTCCACAATTTTAATTGGGTAAATACCCCAATACTGCCCTTATCTGTAACCCTAGTTTGGTAAAATTGATTAGCATAATCCCTTTCCTCCATAAATACGCCACTGTAAAAGTCACTTTATGAAGCCATTGTGATAAATAGAGCATTTGCTCCTAAGGGAGCAAATGCTCTATTTATCACAACGGTTTGTAACTACAAAATTCTGAAATTTTCCTTTTCTCTAGTTAATGCTCCTTTTGGGTAGATTTATTCAAAGTGGTTGGATCTAAAAATAGCCTATGAGGGAAAGGGTTATTTCTTGCATGGATATTGAACAAGGAAAGGGTAAACAATTAAATTGCTAACACAAAATTCTGAAATCTGCTAGTCTACATCTCATTTTGTTTATAAACATTAACAAGATAATCCAGTGTCATCAATGATATTTTGTAAACGATCATTTAGCGTGATACCTCTTATTTTCAGGCAGCCAGGAGAAAGTGGGACAAATTACTTGATTTCGAACGAGGATGATGGATCAGATTCTGATGGTCCAAAGGAAGAGGATAGTGCTATCAAGCAAAAGCTGACAAACCCTCTTGTTGAAAAACTGCCAGCACCAAAGTTAGGAAAGATCAAGAAAAAGGATAAAAATGTACACTTAACAGCAGCGTCAGTATTTACTAATCCATTTGAAAAGGCAGAAATGGCTAAGCAGTCTGTCCTTGAAAAGCATGTGAAACTAACAGAGGACCAAAACCCAAGTGGAAAAAAGTTGAAGATTTGTAAGAAATTCAAACAAGGAAAGTGCCCATTTGGCAAGAACTGTAAATATTCTCATGTTGACTTGGACTCAAATTTGTCTCTAGGTTATATGCAAGAGGATACTGAGAAAAATTCGGACTACAGTAATACAACAAAAAGAAAGAACTATCCACAGTTACCTCCCCCTCCAAAACCTCAGGGTTTCATGGGAACAATGGGAACCCTTAAGCAGTCATCAGGTCCAGCATACAGTCAGAGGCAAATGAGACAGTTTAAGGAGCAAGAGAGGCACATGCATGAGGCGGACGAGGAGGACACTGATGATAGAGGCATTTCAAATGACAAAAGAAAGCGGCGTGCAGGTGTAGCACAAGCATTGGTGCCACCCAAAAAAGCTATGAACTCTCTTAATCAACAGAGGTTAGAGGAGCGTCCTTGGACAATGAAAAGATGATGTGTTGTAACATCTTTTTTTTTTTTTTACCTCATGAATATTTAAACAAGAATTCTTGTCTTCATGAATATTCATTACGCAATTAATTTGGCCATTAAACACAGAAATGTTTGGCTAAGGCAGAAACGGTAGAATCAGATCTATATATTCCAGAAGGAAACAGAGCAGACCCTGATCAGATGGCAGGGGCTGTATGATCTGGATCTACTCAGTTTTACATCAGACATTGAGTCATACATGACAAAGCGTTGCCTCTCAGGTAAAGGGTTAGGTGGAAAGCCTACAGGAGCTGTCTGATCTGGGTCTGCTCTTTTTACAAATGCTAAAAATGTCTCTATGAGGTAAAAGGTTAAACCTTTCCTCCATAAATAGTTAAATACCACTTTCTATGCCTCTATAACAGTCACTTTTTGAAAATATTGTGATAAATAGAGCATTTGCTCCATAGGAGCAAATGCTCTATTTATCACAATGGTTTCAAAACTACCTAATTCTAAAACTTTCCTTTTCTATAATAAATACTCATTTTTGGTTTATTTATTAAAAGAGGTTGGATCTAAAAATAGCCTATGAGGTAAAGGATTAATTTGTAACTTGCAAATCAACACTGCTTGAGGACAACAAAAACCTAGATGCAATATTGTCTTTGAAAAGAATCGGTTGCTAAGATTTTTTCCACTTTGAAAACCTAGTTGCATTTACTTTTAACCTTCACTCCACAATGACACCTTTGCAAACAGAGTAGACCCAGATCAGATGGCTCCTGTAGGAGCCTTCTGATCATGGTATGCTCTGTTTGTCTATGAAATAGTATGGATTGATTTAATTTGATTACTACATTTTCTGTTACTGTAAAAATTCACTTGTTTGTTATGCCATTATAATAGTTCAGCTAATTAATACCATAACCATTATTTCTGACATGAATGCCTTTTGACGCCTCTGTAAAAGTAACTTTTCTAAACCATTGTGATAAATAGAGCATTTGCTCCTATGGAGAAAATGCTCTATTTGTCAAAATGGATTCAATACAACACAGTTATAAAAATGTTCCTTTTCTCTAGTAATTACTCCTTTTCCGTAGATTTATTAAAAGACTTTAAGAGGTTGGGTCTAAAAATAGCCTATGAGGGAATGGATTAAATTGTAGTAATGTTGTACTGTAATCCAGACTAAAACATGACGCCATTCATTTTAACAAATTTAGTAAAGTCTGCTTGCGGTCAGCTGAACTTAGATACATTGTTCCTTGCAATGGTGGTCATGTGTATCAGTGTGCATGCAACTCTGGGCAGAGTAATAGATGTAGATGAGATGCATAAATTAAAAGTTTTTGAAGAATAGTTTCCAGAGTTACAGATAAAGATACATACCCAAATACTAAAATCGTCATTCCTTCACCAAACCCTATACAGTGACCACTCTTTAGAATTGGTTGAAGAGACACTTCTAAAGAGTGGTCACAGTATAGGGTTGGAGGAGCTATTCTTGAAACTGTTTAAATTTACGCGTCTTATCTGGAGCTCTGATTCCTTTATTTTTCCACCAAACTTTTATGTCACAACATAGGATATGGTGGAGAAATGTCAATTTCTGTATTTTAATTTACACCTTTATCTATAGTTCTGCTGAGTCTGTCCAGTCTTAACCCTTAATTCCATAAATATTCATGTAAGAAATGATCATGACATCATGTATACTAATTGTTATACTAGTACATGTAATAGCACATGAACATAGGAATTTTTGGTCACAGCAGAAATTGTAGAATTATATCTACATTATGTCATAAGCAAACAGAGCAGACCCTGGCCTGATCAGACGGCTCCTAATGGAACCATCTGATCTGGGTCTACTCTGTTTGCAAAGGCGTAGAAAGGCGTATTTATGGAGTAAAGGATTAATAGCGAGTTGACAGCTTGTTGCATACAAGAACCATAAATATGCGGGGCTAAAACTAGAGGTTTTTTTTAACAGGGAGAAGTTTAGTTGGATCAGGAAGTAGTTTTAGGTATTTTTGTGGATTTTCCTTTATGCTCTTTATATTGAAATCCTTCCTAAGATCACCTTCCAGCATCACCCAGTTTGATGTTTTATATGTCACCCAAGCATGAAGTGTTCAAGGTGGGCTACATGTACATGTATATTAATAGTACTGCGTCCATGTTCAGGAGTTGGAAAATCTGACTAGAAACACCCAGTTGACTACAGTAAACCCCACTAAACTGAACATTCAAGTTAGTATCAATGCAGGTCTGTAAGACAGATGGCAGCATAATGCAGGATGAAAGTCAGGCAGAAAACTCCTAAAGGAGCTTTCTGTAAAGCAGCTTTCTGCATAACTTTCAACCGACATTAAACAGCCACAAAGCACATACTTCAAAAGATCTAAATTCTTCTTTACACAAATTACTGAAATTCCTTTACTAAAATTCAGGTTTAACCCATTCCTTTATAAATGCCTTTTCACGCATTTGCAGAATAGACCCTGATTAGACCACTCCTAGGAACCATCTGATCAGGGTCTACTCTTTTTGCTTATTTAATGGTATAATATAGATTTTCTACCTGTCAGAGCAAAAATGTCATGTGTTTATATGCCATTATATAAATTAATATTAATGATGTCAATATATTTCTTACATGAATAGTGAACAGGTAAATGTAAATTGCCATGAACTAGTTTCTCACCAGTTTTTATGCCCCCAAGATCAAATCTGAGGGGCATACTGTTTTTGCCCTGTCTGTTTTGTTTGTTTGTTTGTCACCAAAATTAACATTCGTCATAACTTTTGAACCAGTACATATAGAGACTTGATATTTGGCATACATATGTATCTCATAAAGCCGCACATTTTTAGGGGTGACATGTCAAGGTCAGATATATAGGTCAAATCACTGTCTTTAACATTGGCCATAACTTTTGAATCTGTAGAGATAGATATTTGGCATTCATGTACATAGTATATCTCTTGAAGTTGCATGTACATAGTATATCTCTTGAAGTTGCACATTTTTCAGGGATGACATGTCAAGGTCATGATTCAAGGTCAAAGGCCAGATATATAGGTCAAATCACTTTCGAACCAATAGAGATAGAGACTTGATGACTTGATGTTTGGCATGCATGTGTATCTTATGAAGCCTCACATTTTGAGTGGTGACCTGTCAAGGTCATCCATCAAGGTCAACAGACAAATGTATAAGTCAAAGTTTACATTCGCTATACTATTTGATTTAGTACAGATAGAGACTTGATATTTGGCATGCATGTGCATCCAATGGAGCCGCATGTATTGCATGGTGACATGGCATGTCAAGGTCATCCTTCAAGGTCAAAGCTCGTTTATAGATCAAATCACCAACTTGACAGATACTTCATATTTGGCATGCATATGTATCTCATGGAGCCTAAGACCAGCTAGCCTATTAGGGTGGTGTTGGGGGCATGGGGTGTAGTGTTCACAAACACATCTTGTGTTTGTTCTTGAACTTTTAGTGGAGACAAATATTAATATGAAGATAAGTATAAAGTTCTGTATTTTATGATAGATACTGATAGTAATTACATGTATTAATTATCATCTTTCGTTTTTTGTGAATGTAATTTGGTTATAATCAACTCCCAATTCCTACCGTTAAGTTTCTGGATTCATATCTTATTTTTACTTGGATGTAAATGAGATGGTCCAGTAACTTCTCCTATAGTGGCGTCATACAACCTGTTCAGGGCTGGATTGCATCATTTGGTTTTAAATTGTCTGTTCTCATTTTTTGTCTCCAATATAGATTTTATCTCACCAAGGCATCTAATGCTGAATACCAGTATTTTACTAACTACAGCTTAACCCTTTCCTTCATCTGAACACCTTTTCACGCCTTTGCAAACAGAGAAGACCCAGGTCAGATGGCTCCTATAGGAGCCATCTGATCAGGGTCTGCTCCGTTTGCTTATGAAATAATTTAGATCGGGAGTCTTCTATTCTACCAAGGTAAATAAATATCATTTGTTAAGAATGCTGTTAAATATTGTGGCTAGTTACTATTCGTACACTCACCATTTCTTACATAAATATTAAACAAGGAAAGGGTTAAAGAAGGTGATGACAGCAGATGTGTTCTGTTTTGAAAATAAACTTTTTATGAAGATTGAAAAATGTTTGTACTTAATTCATTAATTCACGATATGCATTTTTCAAATTATGCCTCCAAGTATCATAATACATGGAGGACATAGTGTAAAACTATCCCTTTCCTTCATATAAACATGTTTTCACACATTGCAAACAGAGAAGACCCAGAGGAGAGACCTAGAGGAGCCGTCTGATCAGGGTCTGCTCTGTTTGCTAATTTATGGAATTTGATAGTTCTGTTTCTTTACTTTCTAAAATGGCTGCAATGCGCCACCTTCCATACTTCATTAGAACTTTTATCTATGAATATCAAGTAGGTATTGAAATTCGGGACTAAACATAGAACAGGGAAAGGGCTATTGTAACTGCCCTAGTTACACCTAGTCTCCCCCGTCTCCACCGGTTTGTGAAGCTGGTTTACTACATTAAGCAAACAGAGCAGACCCTGATCAGACGGCTCCTATAGGAGCCGTCTGATCTGGGTCTACTCTGTTTGCATATGCGTGAAAACACGTCTACATGAGGGAAAGGGTTAAAGTGACAGTCTCTACAAGGAACTCATATCTTCAATAACATCATAAAATATGGTATTCGTTGTTCAATCATTCTCATGAAATTATATACAATGTACAGTGTACAAATAACATTTCAATATTTTGGCCGTAGCCTTTATCAAGAGATAACATGTAATTCAAACTTCACTACATTATTAGCTCACCAGAGCACAAAGTGCTCAGCATGAGCTTTGTGATCGCCTGATGTCCGTCGTCTGTCGGCATGCATTGTTTGTCGTCCGTTGTCAAAAATCTTGTTAAAAATCTTCTCCTGAATCTACAGGGTTCTCAGCTTTCATCTTTGGCACATAGCCTCAACTATAGGTCCTCTACAAAAGTAGACCCCTAGGGTCAAAATTGACCCCGCCTCAGGGGTGCATTGTTTTCTATAGAAACATATAGTGAAAACTTTGAAAATGTTCTCCTCTGAAACCTGAAAGTTCTCAGCTTTCATATTTGGCAGATAGCATCATGTTCAGGTCCTATACAAATGTTATATAAACTATACCCCTGGGGTCAAAATTGGCCCGCTCCAGAGGTGGCCAGTTTTCTATAGCAGCCTGCTGTTTCATTGCGCAGCCAATTTCAAACTGACCATTATTTACTGGGAGACCACTCCAGATTTACACTCCAGAAAAATGCAGCTGCAATAGTTTTCCCTGTGCTCACTTAGCCTCACTAATGCCCAAGAACTCTTTGATGTTTGATGTGTTGTTAACATTATGCAGGTCATTTGCTGTCCAGCATAATGTACTCCAAATACCCTCTGCACTCTGAGCAATTAATGTCTGCAAATAATGCTGTCTGCTGCAAAAATAATTCTTCCATATCTTTTCAAAAAACCAATATCAGAGTGAAAAACAGTTTGGACCCTGATGAGGTGCCAAGTTACTTTGCATCTCATCTGGATCCAGACTGTTTGCAAAGGTTATTATATATGCAAAAACCAAAGCAAGTAGTTGGAACAAAACTGAGAGGTCAGTTGATCGTCTTTAGTCAGAACTTTGTATGTCCTTGCATAATTAAAATTCCCTGGGTTCAAATGAGGCCTGCCCAAAGGGTGGCCAGTTTTCTGTAGAAATATAGTGAAAACTTTGAAAATCTTCTCCATTGATTGTGTAGTGAGCGATATCAGGGCCATCATGGCCCTCTTGTTAGCATTTAAGCACCATAACGGAATTGTTTATATGACATGATGTCATTATTAAATGTTATGACGTCATTTGTCATGAAGATTGTCAATTTGAACTTGTATCAAAAAATACCGCTGTGATTTGTAAAAGTTTTCGTCATTACTTATAATTTTTGTTGCACAACAAATTATTATCGACCTATGTCAAACATGATCAGAATAAACACTATATACGAGGGGCTATCCAGAAGTTTGTGGACAAATGTAAAGAAATTAACACAAATCATTTGATTCGCCTGAAAATTTGTGAGCATGTATTTTGATATCTCTGTGAATGGTTTTTTTTTCAAAATTTCATTCAAAAATACAAACTGATAAAAAATTTACATACAACTGATTGATGTCATGTACAACGATGTGCCGCACGTCAGAATTTCAAGTGACGTTGCAACTATAGTTTTTCTCAAAGTATGTTCCTTGGGACACTATGCACTTTCGATGTCGCTCGATCCACTTAATCAAGCCACTCCGTTGGATAAGAATAAAGGATTTTGGTTGATTCCAATCTTAGTTCATCCAAGTCATTAAAGTGTTTGCCTTTCAACTCGCATTTCAATTTAGGGAAAGTGCGAAATCACATGGTGCAAGATCTGGTGAATACGGTGGATGAGTAAGAACTTCCGCCTCTTGTTGAATCTGAATTTTCGTCTGCACTTCCTATGATGCGTGCACTTATATTATATAACTCTACTCATGTGCAGTTCATCTTTCAGTATCCGATGGACTGTCCCGTAACCCATGTCTGATTCATTGCAAAGTTCATGCATAGTTACACGCGTCCATATCCAGATGAACTTTAACCAACGTAACATCACTTGTTCTGGATTTTGACACTGGGCGGCCGGATCTGTTATCGTCCATTATCGTTTCCCGTCCTGCACTGTACTGCTTATGCCATTTGTACACCAAAGACCGCGCAACGGATTGCATCTTGGTTGATCTGTTTAACATATCTATGTTTTAACTGGCGTATTTCCAAGACCAACGCAGAATTGAATAATTGCCCGATGTTTTAGCTTTTCTGCAGACGACATTTTTACGTCAAACTGGGTTTACCACTTGAATTCAAAACTCTCTGTTACTAGATTGGATGTGCGTAATAAAGAACTGAGATGACGATTGCAACCTCTAACGACGTAACGTCAATTATACATAGTTTGGCGCGGAATTTAAAGAAAAATTATGAAATTAGCTAAGATTATAACCAATAGCATTGTTTGATTTTTGTGGTGTGGCACTGTCCTTATACGGACGTTGCTATGGTGACTAACTTCTGTATGACCATTCCGAAATATCTGATTTTTTAAACGTTAGTGTGCAATATATAAATGTTGAATATGTTAGTGTGCAATATATAAATGTTGAATATGTAACGTTTTAGCTAAAATGCAATAATAAATAAAAGAAATATTAAATTGGTCCACAAACTTCTGGGGATAGCCCCTCGTACATCGGTGAATCTTCGATATCAAACACATGAAGGTTGGTCTCCTCCAGTTTTCTTGCGATATACTTTTTTTCAGCATATAAACAAAATATATGATTTATACAGTAGAACCTCTCTATAACGGCCACTAATTTGTGTTAATTAGTTGGTATTTAGGACAGGCGGCTGCTTAAAGCAAGGTGAAAGTAAAACAGAACGCTCCTATAGGAGCGTTCTGTTTTACTTTCACCTAGCTTTAAGCGGCCACCTGTGTTTAACACAAAATACTTGATGTAATTTAGTGGCCATTATAGAGAGGTTTTACTGTATAATTTTTAGGAATGGGTTAAAAGTAGAGACTATCACATTAATCAATTCAATGTTGAATTTTGCAAGTGGAATGGTACATTGTTTACTGGGAAGTTTAGTATGAAAGGTAAAGAGTTAGCTAGAAGATCTTGAATGACAAACACTGCAAACCCTGATCTGGGTCTACAATACACTGCAAACCCTGATCTGGGTCTACAATACACTGCAAACCCTGATCTGGGTCTACAATACACTGCAAACCCTGATCTGGGTCTACAATACACAGCAAATGTCAGTGCACTCAATTTCTTAATTCAAAGTGTTAATTACATAGGGCTATACATAAATGGTCTCCTTAACTAAAGAGGACTATAAAAAAAGAGCAAAGTACAGATGTAAAATTGTATTACAAAATGTGTTATAAATACAAAACCAGTAATGACCTGATTAAATTATAGTTTTTAAAATTGTCAGAAAAATTGCACTTGTCGCATAAAATACAGTATAGTTATTGAAATAAAACCACACAATAACTAAAGTATTCCCCTTGTTTGACCCTTTATTTGATGAATATTTATGTAAGAAACAATGACTTTATGAATATTTATTAACTAAATTTTATATACGAACACTGGAATATTCGGTCATTGCAGGAACTAGAGTTGAATCTATATTATTCCATAATCAAACAAAGCAGATCCAGATCTAATGGCTGATACGGGCCCTGTCAGTTCTGAGGATTAATTTTTCAATCCATATCATTTTTCTTAATGCTCTTAACCCTTTCCTTCATATAAAATTCTTTTCATGTGTTTGCAAACAGTGCGTATGAAAATAAATTAATTAATATTCATGATGTCATTATTTCTTAATGAATATTAAACAGGATTAGGATCAAAGGCTTTATCATATAATCTGATTACTTACTTGTCTGTAATACTCAGATCATTCAACCCTTTCCCTCATATAAATGCCTTTTCATGCATTTGCAAACAGAGTAGACCCAGATAAGATGGCTCCTGGAGGAGCCATCTGATCAGGGTCTGCTTTGTTTGCTTAGGACATGATATATATCTGATTCTACAGTTTTTGTCAAAGCAAAAAATTGCCTTGATTTTTCTCTCCAAAATTCAAGTACATTCATGATTCCATTATTTCTTACAAGAATGCTGAACAGGTGAAGGGGTTAATTTATCAAAAGCCCTGCATATACAAGTACACGTATAAAATCTGCCCTAAATCTACATCATCTAACTTCTCACCTCAGTTCTAAAGGTTAATAGTTCTAAAACCTAAACATGTTGTGTTATACCTTCAAGTCATTGCATATGACGGCTCCCGTAATGTAGCTATGTTGCAGTCAGATGAATTTTAAGAATAAAATCAAAATGCATTATGTTATTTGACACAATTAGGTGATTATAAATAAATAATTCTTGTGCAAAGGACAATCTCGCTGACATTTGTGAACAGCTTGATCCAGATGAGACACAGAGTTAATCAGCACCTTATCAGGATCCATGCTGTTGACACTAGATCAGTCCGTTGTGTCTCAAAAGCTTGAACAAATTTAACACATTATCCCCTAGTGACGCATTTTTGCGCATCTATAGAAGTCACTTTATGAAACCATTGTGATAAATAGAGCATTTGCTCCTATAGGAGCAAATGCTCTATTTTTCACAACAGTTTCAGAACTACAAAATTCTTTTTTGTTCTTTTCTCTAGTTATTGCTCCTTTTCGGTAGATACATTCAAAGAGGTTGGGTCTAAAAATAGCCTATGGAGGAAAGGGTTAAAGTAAATAAAGATTGCAACATCCATTTTAGCAGATATCAGTTTTTTACAGCGCAATAAAGGTTAAGATTGCAGGCATTAAAATCACATTTCATTCTAGAGAACTTATGTATATCATTAGACAAACAATACATATAGAAACGATAATGCCTTTCTAATTTGGTTCCAGGTCTTGAATTCACCAATTTATTCTCAGTCTTAACCCTTTCCTTCGTATACAAAGGGTTATGGCCTTTTGCAAACAAGAGTAGACTTGTTGTCCTGCAGGAGCTGTCTGATAAGGGTCTGCTTTGTTTGCTTGTTACATGATACAGATCTGATTCTACAGTTTTTGTCAAAGCAAAAACTTTCCCTGGAAATTTCACATTACAAAAATTTAGGTTACATGTATAAATATTCATGATGTCATTATTTCTTAATATATGAATATTGAACAGGGAAAGGGTAAACTCTTATCCTGCTGGAGCAACTCCCGTCTGCTCTATATTTATATTCATTTATAGCCACTTACATTCAGGTGAAAATTAACCCTTTCCTCCATAAATATGCCTTTCTACGCCTCTGTAATAACCACTTCTTGAAACCATTGTGATAAATAGAGCATTTGCTCCTATAGGAGCAAATGCTCTATTTATCACAATGGTTTACAAATTCTTAAATTTTCCTTTTCTGTAACTAATGCTCCTATTCGGTACATTTATTCAAAGAGGTTTAATGACTTACTGGCAGCAGCTTGAATCTTAATGAGGCACCGTGTTAATTGGCATCTCATCAGAATTCAAACTGATAACAGATGCCAATTAACCCTTTACTCCATAAATACGCCTTTCTATGACATTGCAAAGAGCAGACCCAAAGTAGAAGTTTGCAGAGTAGATCCATATCAGATGGCTCCTATTAGAGCTGTCTGATTAGGGTCTGCTGTTTGCTTATGGAATAATATAGATCTGATTACAGTGTATACAGTTTCACCTCATAAGTTATTTTTAGACCCAATCTCTGAATAAATCTACCCACAAGGAGCATTTATTAGAGAAAAGGAAATAAGAGTTGTATAGTTATGAAACCATTGTGATAAATAGAGCATTTGCTCCTATGGAGCAAACGCTCTATTTATCACAATGGTTTCCAAAAGTGACCTTTACAGGGGCGTCAAAAAGCATCAATATGAGGGAATGGGTGAAGACACACTCCTATCTCTAACAAAACACTGATGGAATAATATAGATCTAATTACAGTGTATACAGTTTCACCTCATAAGTTATTTTTAGACCCAATCTCTGAATAAATCTACCCACAAGGAGCATTTATTAGAGAAAAGGAAATAGAGTTGTATAGCTATGAAACCATTGTGATAAATAGAGCATTTGCTCCTATGGAGCAAACGCTCTATTTATCACAATGGTTTCCAAAAGTGACCTTTACAGGGGCGTCAAAAAGCATCAATATGAGGGAATGGGTGAAGACACACTCCTATCTCTAACAAAACACTGTTTTCAAATGTTTGCTTGATTTCCAAATTGTACCAAAATGGTAGGCGCTGGGGACAAAACAATTGCTAGATGCTGGAAACAAAACAATTTTTTGAGAATGTTCTTCATTTTTGAGTCAAGAATGTGTGAAATCAAGCCAAGAGATTCTGGAAATGATATGCCTATCAAATTCCTATCCTTTGAGTGTATATTGCCCCACTAACCTGAGCTCTTGTTTGAAAATGGAGTATTTAATTCTTTGTGTGCAAGTGACGAAACTACAGTAAAACCTCTCTATAACGTCCACTAAATTGTGTTAATTAGTTGGTATTAAGGGCAGGTGGTTGCTTAAAGCAAGGTGAAAGTAAATCAGAACGCTCCTATTGGAGCGTTCTGTTTTACTTTCACCTTGCTTTAAGCAGCCACCTGCCTTTAGCACAAAATATTTGATGTGATTTAGTGGTCACTATAGAGAGGTTTTACTGTATAATTACCGATGCAAACAATTTGGATCCAGATGAGACACAGCTTAATGCAGCATCTCGTCAGGATTCAAACTGTTTTACCCTTTGATTATATTTTTGGAAAGAAATGAGAGAAATTTTATATTAAGAGTTGAAGCAGACAACAATTGTTGCAGATGAAAAAATACTTTGTGTGCAAAGAGTTAAAATAGGATAGTAAAAGACCTGAATAAAAATTTACACATTACATTCCTGGTCCCAAGGTTATAAAACATTTTGCTTGAGTCTGAGTTTATTCTCAAGCACCTGATTTTGTTCAACATGTGTCCAATCAAATACTTGATAATGGACTCGAGACTAAGGTTTTCTAACCTTGGAGCCTGGTGTGGTAATAACCAGATAAAACTTGTTACATAGACATATCTAACTAAATAAAACCAAAACAAAACAATTTAGCAGCAAGTGAAACCTGTATCCATGCTTATAAAACTTTTTAGTTGAGTCTGAGTTCGTTCTCAAGTTTTTGATTGGTCAGATTTGAGCCTTTGGCTCAAATCTGACCAATCAAAAGCTTGAGAACACACCCAGACTCAACTAAACAACTTTATAAGCATGGACTCTTATTCTACTATTTCTGCTGTGGCCAAACAATCCTGTGTTCATATATCATTATAAAATTCAGCTAATAAATATTCATGTTCCTAAATGAATAATTCATAAGGGAAAGGATTAAGCAGTTTTGAGTCTTAGTAAATATGGTCTCAAGTCCAATGTTATAAAACATTTTCCTTAAGTCTGAGTTCATTCTGAAGCATCCTATTGGTCAGAATTGACCAATAAGACTGAAACTCAGACCAATCAAAAGCTTGAGAACAAACTCGGACTCAACTAAAAAGCTTTATAAGCATGCACCCAGAGCTTTGCATACAGATAGCACCACTCCCCTGTTCATAAACATGATTTAACCCTTTACTCCATAAATATGCCATTTAATACCATTGTAAACAAAGTAGACCTAGATCAGACAAGTCATACAGGAACTATCTGATAAGGATCAGCTCTGTTTGCTTATGGAATTATATATACAAATCATGAAATGTATGTAGATGTAATTCTATGGTTTTTACCAGGGCCAAAACTTTTTGCAATTTGCAATTATATACATGTATATATTAAGTTAATTAATAATATATTTTTTACAAGGATTAACCCTTTACTCCATGCCATCTGAAATGTGCCGAAAGGTTTCTTTGTGAATATTCATGAATGAAATAATGATATTAGTATCAAATAGCTGACTTTCTATATTGGTATCTGAACACAGGTATCCCGACTGTATAATCATATCTGTATCAGAGAAGACCCTGATCAAACAGGTCTTACAGGAGCTGTCTGATCAGGGTCTACACTGCTTGTAAATGCATAAATATGCAACTATCAAGTAAAGAGACTCCATGAATATTCATGTAAGAAAACTATAAATATTCTAATGCTAAATTATCAAATGGACTATTACAAATTCAAACAATATAAGCTTACCATGAATATTCAGGGATATTTTTAAAGAAAGTTTAACATGACAAACAGTGCAGACCCTTATGAGAAGGCTCCAGTAGAAGTCCTCATACCTAGGTCTATACATTAGTGACTGGGTTCCCGTTCTGAAAGGGTTAATATGAACCAGAAAAGTTTTGCCCTGGTAAAAACAGTGGAATCTGATCGATCTCATTCAAAAAGCAAACAAATCAGACCCTGATCAGATGGCTCCTATAGGAGCAGTCTGAACTGGGTTTACTCCGAGTGTTGACACGTTAAAAGGCATATCTATGGAGTAAAAGTTTTAATGCCATACATATAAATAGCACAAAACATTGCTGGGTGCACTTTATCAATAGCAGCACTACATATCACAAACTACAATACAGTAGAACCTTTCTTTCTTAAGCGACCATCAAAAAGAGGTTTAATTGTGGATCTGTAAGGCAGGTGGTAGCTTAATGCAGGTCAAAAGTAATGCAGAAAGCTCCTATAGGAGCTGTCTGCATCACTTTTGCCCTGCATTAAGCAAGCACCTGCTTTTTAAGATTTCTGCATTCTATCAATTCAAAGTCGCTTAACCTATTCCCTCATTTTGACGCCTCTGCAAAAGTCACCTGTTGAAACTATTGTGATAAACAGAGCATTTGCTCCTATCACAATTGTTTCAAGCTACAAACTTTTAAAACATTCCTTTTCTCTAGTTAATGCTCCTTTTCGGTATATTTATTCAAAGAGGTTGGGTCTAAAAATAGCCTATGAGGGAATGGGTTAAGACAGGTTCTACTGTAATCTTAAGTCTTTGCAATGAGATTGTCATAACCTATGCAAACAGCTTGCACATTGACAAAACATTAAGTAACTTGGCACCTTACCAGGTTTCATATAAGCATGCATTGTAACTGACAATTTCTGCAGATGACAAGTATTTAATGCTGAAACAGTATTCTTTATAACCCTTGTCTGTTTAATCCATTACCTCATAGGCTATTTTTAGATACAACCTCTTTGAATAAATCTACAGAAAAGGAGCATTTACTAGAGAAAAAGACATTTTTAGAATTGTGTAGAATTGAAACCATTGTGATAAATGAAGCATTTGCTCCATAGGAGCAAATGCTCTATTTATCACAATGGTTTCAAAAAAGTTACTTTTACAGAGGCATAGAAAGGTGTATTTATGGAGGAAAAGGTTAATCAAGACATGAGTAATTGCAAACACTCTAATGAGACACTGAATAACTTCGCATCACATCAAGATCCATGGTGTTTGACACTTAATCAGTAATTTCTCATAAGCCTGAACCAGTTGGAAGTAAGTAGAAATTTGTTTCAGCACAATAACTGTTAACCCATTACCTCTCATAAACTATTTTTAGACCCAACCTCTTTGAATAAATCTACCAAAAAGAAGCATTTACTAGCAAAAAAAGGAAACTTTTAATATTGAAACCATTGTGATAAATAGAGCATTTGCTCCTGTAGAGCAAATGCTCTATTTATCACAATGGTTTCAAAAAGTGACTGTTACAGAGGCGTCAAAAAGCGACAATATGAGGGAATGGGTTAAAAGAGCACTACCATTTTACCACTGTTTACACATTTACATGATATTATAGCACTCCTATAAAGAACTTGAAGCATGTGTCCTTTGTTGGAAGCACTACAAAAAGCACAATAGATAGACTGAAAGGAATTTCAGTCACCAATAAAGTTCAGCACTAGTGCTGCTTAACCATATTCCTGTTATATATTCAAATAAGATATAATGCCATCATGAATATTTATTAGGTGAATTTTTATAATGGGCTATGATCACGGTATTTTGGTATTGATAAATGTAATATAAGATCTATATATTAATTTCATATGCAAACAGAGCAGACTCTGATCAATTGACCCCTACAGCAACAATCTGATCTGGGTCTACTCTATTTGCTATAAAGGGTGAAAAAGTGTTAATATGAAGGAAAGGGTTAAAACAGCAAACACAAACCCATTTGAATGCTGAATATTCCAAATGGACCGGCCCATTAGAATTCAACTGCAGAACTGAATGGCTTGACTTTGTTAGAGGATTTTGAATGACAATTAGTGTAGATCATAGTGTTCATCTAGAAACCCTCTTATCTGGGTCTACACTATTTGCAAATTCCAGTCCACTGGTTTCCTTCATTCAAAGGTTTATCTAAGCACAAAATTTACACTTAGCCCTTGCAAAATTTATAGCAATTTACAGATTGTCAAACATTTTTCCTTACTGATTAAATTATTATTAAACAGCTTTAATTCGGGTTTTACGTCATTTTAACATGAGGTAAAAGGTTACATACAATAAATGGATAAAATCTGTTTCATTTAACCCTTTACTCCATAAATACGCCTTTCTACACCTTCGCAAACAGAGTAGATCAGATGCCTCCTGTAGGAGCTGTCTGATCAGGATCTTCTCTATTTGCTTATGAAATAATATAGATAATGATATGACTACAGTTCTACAGTCAATGGCCAAAGTTTCCTGTGTACATGCCATTAACCCTTTCCCTGTTCTATGTTTATTCCAAATTTCAATACCTACTGAATATTCATGGACAAAGTAGTTATAATGAAATATGGAAGGTGGATCATTGTAGCCATTTTAGAAACTAAAGAAACAGATCTATCAAATTCCAATAGCAAACAGAGTAGACCCTGATCAGACGGCTCCTCTGGGAGCTGTCTGATCTGGGTCTACTCTGTTTGCAAATGCGTGAAAACACGTTTATATGAGGGAAAGGGTTAAAAAAATAAATCTGATTAATACTCATGATTTTGTTATTCCTTACATGAATATTCACGGAGTATAGAGTTAAAGAAAATAAACAACAACATAAATATACCATTAAATACAATTTCCGCAAAAGATTCCTTGAAAAACAATTTTTCTGTAAGACAGCATACTGGAGTTTTGAACGAGAGTTTATCTTTTAGTTAATGAATATTCATATAAGAAATAAAGCCTTGATTAATATCAATTACAGGAAACCCCCTTTTAACTGGACATTAAAATTAGTATAGATACCGGTCTTGGAGACAGATTGCAGCTTAATACAGGGTGAAAGTCATGCAGAAAGCTCCTAGAGGAGCTTTCTGCATGACTTTCACCCTGCATTAAGCAGCCAACTGCCTAAAATTACATAAATTCTTCTCTACTAGAATTCCATTTTAAAAAGGGTTTTACTGTAACTGAATAGTCTACTTTCAGTCCGAATGACCGCTCAGCCAACTGTACATTTACTCCCCTGGTCATTGAGCCATTCGCCTACATTATTGAGCACTGCTAACATATGGTGCAATTACGCAGCTGCAATACCGGCTAGTGACTCTCACAGGTACCCATTTTAACCCCTCAGTAGAGAGGAAGCAACCTCATGCGGGTGGGAGACACTGAAAAGCGTCTCTGAAGTTTCGAGCTGGTCCAGTTGGGATTCAATCCCCGGTCCCCTGGGTTATCAGCTCAACACTTGGCCAAGCCACCACCACAAAATGGCATTATAAACAAGTGATTGTTTTACCATAGCAGAAACTGTAGAATCAGATTTATATTATTCATAAGCAATCAGAGCAGAACTGCCAAGGGCAAGAGCTATCTGATCTGAGTACTCTATTTGCAACTGATCTGGGTACTCTATTTGCAAATGCATAAATATTTGTCTTTATTAACTCTTTCCTCCATAGGCTATTTTTAGACCCAACCTCTTTGAATGAATCTACCCAAAAGGAGCATTTACTAGAGAAAAGGAAAATGTTAGAATTATGTAGCATTGAAACCATTGTGATAAATAGAGCATTTGCTCCTATGGAGCAAATGCTCTATTTATCACAACGGTTTCAAGAAGTGACTATTACAGAGACATAGAAAGGCATATTTATGGAGGAAAGGGTTAACACTTTAATCCATAAATATGCCTTTCTACGTCTCTGTAATAGTCACTTCTTGAAACTATCATGATTTCTTAATGAATATTCATGGAGTAGAGGGTTAAATAAATTGTTCAGAACTTCAGACATATTTATGTAGTTAATGAAAAAAACCTCCCTACAACGGCCACTTACGGTAATAAATACAGGTGCCTTTTAAAACAGGTGATTGCTTAACATTTTCCCAATAAAAAAACATTTTCATGCCTCTGCAGACAGAGTAAAACTAGTTCAGATGGCTCCTGTATGAGCTATGTGACCAGGGTCTGCTCTGTTTTGTTTATTTATGAAATAATACAGTAAAACCTCTCTATAATGGCTACTAAATTGTGTTAATTAGCCGGTATTTAGAACAGGTGGCAGCTTAAAGCAAGGTGAAAGTAAAACAGAACGCTCCTATAGGAGCGTTCTGTTTTACCTTCACTGTGCTTTAAGCAGCCACCAGCCTTTAGCACAAAATACATTATGTAATTTAGAGGCCGTTATAGAGAGGTTTTATTGTAGAAAATTTATTCTACAGTTTCTACTGCAGTAAAACTGTCCCTTATTCTTAAGTCCTTAACCCTTAACCTGGTCAATATTCATATAAGAATTAATGACATCATGAATATCTATTAGCTGAATTTTCATAATGTAAATTTTTTTAAGGGAATTGTTTGCTCTGACAAAGACTGTAGAATCAGATCTCTATCATATCAAAAGCAAACAGAGCAGATCCTGATCGGATGGCTCCTACAGGAGCAATCTGATCTGGGTCTACTCTGTTTGCAAATGCATGAAAATGCATTTATATGAGGGAAAGGGCTAATGCCATTTTAGAAATACAACAAATTGATATTCATATAGTCATTGTTTCTTACATGAATATTCATCAGGTAAAGGTTTAATGCAGAACAAACAAAAGGAAACATCTCATGATAATATGGTAACTCACATGCAGAATTGGTACTTAACCCATTCCCACTTAGGCTATTTTTAGACCTAACCTCTTTGAAAAAGTTTATCAAAAAGGAACATTTACTAGAGAAATGAAAATATTTAGAATTGTGTAGTATTGAAAACATTGTGATAAACAGAGCATTTGCTCCCATGGAGCAAATGCTCTATTTATCAGAATGGTTTCAAAAAGTGACTTTTACAGAGGCGTCAAAAGGCGTCAATATGCGGGAATGGGTTAATAACTAAGTGCAATGTAGACATTCAGGACATTCTACGTTCTCTCCATGCATCCAAACTATTGTAAATATGACAAACATAGGTAAATAGTACAGATCCAGAACAAACTGCTCCTGAATAATTGTAATATCACAGCTGCAGATCCAGATCAAACTGCTCCTGATGAAGCTGCTTGCTGACAGATAATAATTGTAATATCACAGCTGCAGATTGGTCCAGATGGAACATGCTCCTCCGCTGTCAAGAGATTGGAGGGTTGTCCAGTCATTCTCATTACTGTGCTTAATTTTATTCATCTGGAAATCTCAAAGGACTGCAAGAAAGATGAAATACAAAATGTATATTATGCCCTGTTTTCTATTTGCAGTGATATTCTAAAGCGGGCAACTTTAACCCATTCCCTCATAGACTATTTTTTAGATCCAACCTCTTTGAATAAATGTACCAAAAAAGAGGAATAACTAGAGAAAAGGAAAATTTTAGAATATTGTAGTTTGAAACCATTGTGATAAATAGAGCATTTGCTCCTATAGGAACACATGCTCTATTTATCACAATGGTTTCAGACTACAAAATTCTAACATTTTCCTTTTCTCTAGATAATGCTCATTTTCAGTAGATTTATTCAAAGCAGTTGGATCGAAAAATAACCTTTGACGTAATGGGTTAACTGATGTCAAAACTAACTGTAAGTAAAGTTTTTGCATGACAATCTGGATTTACTAATGCATGAAAAAGCATTTATATGAAGGAAAGGGTTCAACAAACCAGACTCATCGCTTAAGGTGATTATAACCCCACATAGTAGCCTTGACCACAAATACAAATGCGGAAGGACCAATCGTACAACCAAACCGGCAAACCAACTGTCCGACCAACTGACCGGGTGATTCCAGTATACCCTCTCAAACTTTGTTGGCCGGGGTATAAAAATAGACAGATAAAATCTTTCTGTTTTTAACTCTTTTTTTATATGCCTTTTCACACCTTTTCAAAATGAGTGAATTCAGATCAGATGGCTCCTGCAGAAGCCATGTAATCTGGGTATGCTCTATGGAATTATATAGATCAGTATCCATGCTTATGAAACTTTTTTAGTTGAGTCTGAGTTTGTTCTCAAGCTTTTGATTGGTCAGATTTGAGCCTTTGGCTCAAATCTGACCAATCAAAAGCTTAAGAACAAACTCAGACTCAACTAAAGAGCTTTATAAGCATGGACCCTTCTTCTACAATTTCTGCTGTGGCCAAACAATCCTGTGTTCATATATCATTATAAAATTCAGCTAATAAATATTCATGTTCCTACATGAATAATTCATAAGGGAAAGGATTAAGCAGTTTTGAGTCTTAGTAAATATGGACTCAAGTCCAATGTTATAAAATATTTTCCTTAAGTCTGAGTTCATTCTGAAGCATCTTATTGGTCAGAATTGACCAATCAGACTCCAACTTTGACCAATCAGACTCTAACTCTGAAGTTTTATAACATTGGGCCTAAAACTTGGTTTGTACTGTTTGCAATGTCTAAGTACAAGTAAGCATACTATAGGCATGTCTGTAATGACCTTTGGAAATAAGTTTGAATTTTGATGAGATGTTGAGTGAATGTATAGGACGTAGATACCCTCTTCTGGCAGTACTGTCTCTAAATCGAACATGTCTTTAGGTGAAAAAAGTTACAAAATTCTGTAACTTCAGCAACAATAAGTTTTTTTTCACTATACTTTAAGTTATAAAGTGTCAGAAGAAAAATACCCATAACTCTTGTAAAAATTGTCTGAGCAAAATGTACATTTTCACATCAACATTGTTCATCTGTGAATGTTTGAATTAAATCCTCTCATTCATGTATGAGAAGGGAACACACAAGAAGTTGTGGGACATACATACAGATGTATAGATGGACAGACAGACTGAAAAGAGCAAGGCTATATGCCTTCAACCTTGTGTGTGTGGCAGGGAGGGGGAAAACATAAAGAACTAAAGCACTTTCTGAGATGAAAATTGCTAAACAAGGTTGTTACTCTGAAGTCTTACCCACTAAGTTGAAATCTTTTCTCGCCAAATACTCGTAGCATAAATGAAGACTCATCATCAGCTTTAAAGGAAGACGGAATGATGACATACTGACCAGGGTCCAACTCAAATCTTTCGCTGACCTCCCTGTAGTTAATGTAAACTCCTGACTTCCCGCAATCAGGGTGGTACCGAAAGTACCGTGGCTTCAAGGCAAAATCTGGGTCGTCAGCCTGGAAAAACAATAAAACTACTCTACAGCAACCATTCAAAAAAAATAAATTATTTTTAACATCTTCTCACGCATTTGCAAACACGGTAGACCTAGATCAGATGGCTCCTATAGGAGCCATCTGACCTGGGTCTACTCTGTTTGCTTATGATATTACAACTGGGTCCATGCTTATAAAACATTTGGTTGAGTCTGAGTTCGTTCTCAAGCTTTTGATTGGTCAGATCTGAGCCTAATCTGACCAATCAAAAGCTTGAGAACTCAAATCTGACCAATCAAAAGCTTGAGAACGAAACTCAGACTCAACTAAAAGCTTTATAAGCATGGGCCCTGATGTGACTGCAATTTCTACCAAACACTAAACAATCCTATGTACATATACCATTATAAAAATTCAAGTAATAAATATTCATGATGTCATTATTTCTTTCATGAATATGCAACAGGGAAAGGGTTAAAAGGTTGTAGTTGAGTTTATTACAGAAGCTACTTTTGGAGCTACCAGCATTACTTAAATCCTTCACTCCATAGATATGCTTTCTAACACCTTTGCTGACAGAGGAGTAGACCCAGATCAGATGGCTCCTGAAGGAGCGGTCTGATCAGGATCTGCTCTGCTTGCTTATGAAATGATAAAGATCTGATTCTGCAGTTTCTTTGGTTATAATGCCATTATAGAATATTTGCTATTAATTAATATTCCCACAGTCAGTACTTCTTAACCCTTTCCTCCATAAATACACCTTTCTACGCCTCTGTAATAGTCACTTCTTGAAACCATTGTGATAAATAGACCATTTGCTCCTATTTACCACAATGGTTTCTATACTACACAATTACAACATTTTCATTTTCTCTAGTAAATGTTCCTTTTGGGTAGATTCATTCAGAGAGGTTGGGTCTAAAAATAGCCTATGGAGGAAATGGGTTAAATGAATATTCATGGAGAAAAGGGTTAAACCAATCTGTTGTGTCAAGAAGTGATATTAAGCAAACATAAATCTCTTACAGAATAATGCTGATGATTATAACAAAGGTTAAATATTATGCAAGTTTTCAAAAGAAAAGTTGTGCCTTGCTATATGAAAACTAATTGTTATGCTTTGTGAACAGTGTAGAATTAGATAAGCTGTCACATTTAAATACAGTGTGTAATCAGAATCTTCATTGTTAGTCACATAGAACAGAACAGACTCTGACAGAGAGCAAACAGTGTGGAATCGGATCAAACAATTTAAATATATTTAACCCTTTCCTCCATATATACACCTTTCTACGCCTCTGTAATAGTCACTTCTTGAAACCATTGTGATAAATAGAGCATTTGCTCCATAGGAGCAAATTCTCTATTTATCACAATGGTTTCAATACTACACAAATCTAAAATTTTACTTTCCTCTAGTAAATGCTCCTTTTCGGTAGATTCATTCAAAGAGGTTGGGTCTAAAAATAGCCTATGGAGTAAAGAGTTAAATGCAGCAACTGATTTGACTTGATTCTTTACTGTTTGCAATGGACCGGAAGTCCATGAATATTCATAAAATGATCAAAAATTCATGCAAAAATGGTTATCAACTCTTACCTTATATATCATGAAGCCTATCTGAAGGCACTTTATTTTAATATTTCTGCGTGATTGTCGATGCTCTTGCATCAAAGATATAACAATACTGCACTTTCCCTCGAGGTCTGGATCATCAGTATCCTCATCAAAGTCATCTGTAAGAACACAGAGCTACAGATAAAGACTCATACCCAAATACTAAAATCTTCATTTCTCCACCAAACCCTATAATGTGACCACTCTTTAGAATCGTCTCTTTTGCTCCTTTATTTCTCAACCAAACCCTATACTGTAACAAAGCCAACATTACATTATTTACTAAAACATACTTGTATTTTCATGCATTTGCAAACAGAGAAGATCCAAATCAGACTGCTCCTATAGGAGCTCTGTTTGTTTTTGACATGATATAGATCTAATTCTACAGTTCATGTCAAAGCAAATAACATTCCCTTGAAATATTTATATTATAAAAATGGAGTTCAAAATATTCATGTTGTCATTATTTCTTACATGAATAATGAACAGGGAAAGGGTTAACTCAAAGACTTCAGCAAATAAAATTCATATTTAACCATTTAACCCATTACCTCATAGGCTATTATTAGACCTAACCCCTTTGATTAAATCTACCAAAAAGGAGCATTAACTAGAGAAAAGGACTTTTCAGAATTGTATAGTTTGAAACCATTGTGATAAATAGAGCAATTGCTCCTGTGGAGCAAATGCTCTATTTATCACAATGGTTTCACAAAGTGTCTTTTACAGAAGCGTCAAAAGGCGTCAATATGTGGGAATGGGTTAATGCATTTCCTTCAATTAACATAAAAATTTAACCTACATTTTGTGAAACAAACAAATTCTAAAATGACTGTATAAACATGCTGTATTTTCATTTAGAATTAATTGCACTAATGAATGAAATCAGATGATTTGTATATCAGTCATGATTTATGGCATGCGGTATTGACATTGTTTATTAACATCACATTAAATGCAGATATTCAACTATAATTCAAGTATCATGCATGAATATTTCAGGGCTCAAGCTAGAGGGCAATACATGTATATTTGGGAGGAAAAATCTCCCTTAGCCCATTCCTTAACCCATTCCCTCATAGGCTGGTTTTAGATCTAACCTCTTTGATAAATCTACCAAAAAGGAGCATTAACTAGAGTACAGGAAACAATTAGAATTTTGTAGTTTGAAATAATTGTGGTAAATAGATCATTTGCTCCTATAGGAACACATTCTCTATTTATCACAATGGTTTCAATAGGTGACTTTTGTCAAAAGGCGTAAATATGAGGGAATGGGTTTCACTGACACCTTTTGCACCTCTGTAAAAGTCACCTATTGAAACCATTGTGATAAATAGAGCATGTGCTCCACAGGAGCAACTGTTCTATTTATCATAATGGTTTCAAAACTACACATTTCTAAAATTTTCCTTTCCTCTAGTAAATGATCCTTTTCAGTAGATTTATTCAAGAGGTTGGGTCTAAAAATAGCCTACGAGGGAATGGGTTAATCAGCTCATTTCTCCCTATTTTGAACACAGGGAGACATTTAAAAACAGAGAACTTGTAGGAAAACAAAAAAAACCAGAACCATAAATTCTCCCTAAACTTTTCCTTATTTTAGAGTTCTCGCCAGAACCCTGGTATTTTGTTTTTAAAAATAGTGTGAGAGGAAAAAACGCAGTATTAATCTATATCCTTGATTATCAAAAACATTAGAACTAACCAGCTTCAGTGAGTGTAAGCAAGTACTGAGGATTAGTGGCAAACAAGTCCAGATTATTCCTGCTGCCTCCTGCACTCACACCTTGTTCCCATCTCCCATGAATCACCTCAACATGACCTGGATAAATGCAGTAACAAAATACATATAAGTCTATAGTATACCTTATTCAAATACGCTCCTTCTTTACTTATGTAAACTGTACCGGTCACTAAATTACGATAGTGCCCGCTGGAACATTATAGTGAACGCTACGCTATATATGGACAGCTGCGCTCGGTAATTTCCGCGCATATGGAAACGCACGTTAATGTATTACGTCATTCTAAATTATATATTAATTAATACATAAATACTTGAATAGCATGATCTAATATTTCGATCACTAAGGGCCCTTTTCAAAGATTATCCTCCTTGGTGTTAAGTACTGCCAAATGGTCTGTAAGTTCTCCATATCCAATCAGTTTGATGGATCTGTCTTTCAAATTCTACATGCATTGAACATCGGTTTCAAAACTATAAATCTAACATCATCACTGCTATGACCACAGACTCCAGTGATGAGTTAGCTACCCGACCACGCTCTAGATTGAAAAGATAGATCTACTGGGTTTTGCACATTTCAATCCAAGAAATGTATTTAAACAATGCATTTTTCGAAAATAAATTCTGTGTAAAATAATGATTATTATTCAGCTTGAATAAATTGATACTAAAATGTTTTTTAACTTTAGTAAAGGAAATAGATCTAATTGTAATTTGCTTCGAGCCTTAAACTATTTTCGGGCTGACTGGTAGGTCACTATAATGCAATAGGGCCCTCAGTATTTCTTATCTAGAATTTATTTTAAAGAGAAAGAGGCTTTCACCATTTTCTTGATAATCTTACCTTTTGACGCCTTAGTAGATCCAGATCAGATGGCCCATACAGGAGCTGTCTGACCAGGGTCTACTCTGTTTCTTTATGAAATTATAATAGATCTGACTCTACAGTTTCTACCAATATAACAAAAGTCCTGTATGCATATGCCGTCATAAAAAATCAGCCTCTGACCATTCATCATGTTGTTATTTCTTACATGAATATGGAACAGGGAAAGGGTCAAGCTTTAGTCTGCAGCTGTCCAATCTGTGATAACCTTTACAAACAGTTTGTATCAAGATGAGATGCCAAATAACTCAAAATCTCATCAGCATCCAAACTGTTTAACCCTCTCCTCCATAGGCTATTTTAGACACAACATCTTTGAATCAATCTACCGAAAAGGAGCATTAACTAGAGAAAAGGAAAATTTTAGAACTTTGTAGTTTGAAACCATTGTGATAAATAGAGCATTTGCTCCTATAGAAGCAAATGCTATATTTATCACAATGATTTCAAAAAGTGACTTTTACAGAGACGTAGAAAGGTATATTTATGGAGGAAAGGGTTAAAACTGATGATGAAAGAGATCATGTTTTTAACCCTTTACACCATAAATATGCCTTTTTATGTCTTTGAAAACAGAGTAGAACCAGATCAGACGGCTCCTTAGGAACCATCTGATCAGGGTCTGCTCTGTTTGCTTAAAATGTGATATAGATCAAATTCTACAGTTTCTGTCTTAGCCAAAATGTCCTGTGTTCATATGCCATTATAACAATCTAATTAATATTCATGATGTAAACATTAAAAGTTTCTTACTTAACCCATTCCCTCATAGGCTATTTTTAGACCTAACCTCTTTGAATAATTCTACCGAAAAGGAGCATTAACTGGAGAAAAGGAAAATTTTAGAATTTTGTAGTTTGAAACCATTGTGATAAATAGAGCATTTACTCCTATAGGAGCAAATGCTCTATTTATCACAATGGTTTCAAAAAGTGACTTTTACAGAGGCATAGAAAGGTGTATTTATGGAGGAAAGGGTTCAATATTCATGGAGTAATGGGTTAAAGACAATACAAGATAAATCAAATTTAAAAACTGCAGTAGAAGACATTTTCAACCAATAGCATTTTGCTGGTTTACCCAACTACAGCATAGCCCCTCTAAACCGAAATTCTAGCAGAGAAGAATTTATACATTTTAGGCAGGTGGCTGCTTAATGGAAGGTGAAAGTCATGCAGATAGCTCCTAGAGGAGCTTTCTGCATGACTTTCACCCTGCATTAAGTTGCCACTTGTCTCCAAGAACGATATTTATACTAAATTAACATCCGGTTTAGGGAGGTTTTACTGAATTATGAAATGCTAGATTGATGCTGACCTGCTTTGTCTGATACACCATCTCCGTCAAAATCTGGACCTAGCAGACAGATTGTCACCTCAGAGAAATGCAGACAGAAGTCTTTGTAAGACATCCAGAATTCCCCGTCGTCTTTTGATTGCAGCCCCAGCCTCTCTTTAGTCTCATTATCAACCCACTGCCAGTTGTTATCACTGAAATATAATTGCACGGTATGACTGTGACTATTGTATTGCTGAATCTCAGATATCTAGGCATTTTTTTTATTTTGCAGTGTCTCCCAGTAACAACTTTTAACCCATTCCAACTTAAGCTATTTTAAGACCTAACCTCTTTGAAAAAATCTATCAAAAGCGAGTATTTACCAGAGAAAAGGAAATTTTAAGAAATGTGTAGTTTTTAAACCATTCTTACAAATAGAGCAATTTTCTCCTATGGAGCAAATGCTCTATTTATCGGAATGGTTTCAAAATGTGACTTTTACAGAGGCGTCAAAAGGCATGGTTTATTAAAGCTTATGATGAAATATGCCAATTTATACATATTTTCCACTGACCAAGGACACATAAGCATTGAATAACAATACATGTACTTTGCCATTTGTGTCATCTGTAATATCAAATAGCTGTAAAACACCTCAAATATTACCACAATTGACTGTCACATCTACTGGGGCTGTTGTGCATTAATGTAATTTTCTGAATTTATAGCACTTTACCAAGAGAAAAGCAAAGCAACTTATTCATTAGATATGTACTTGGTTTTAAGAATTAATCAAGTCTCTATTTGAAGTGATTCCGAAAAGTTCAAAACTCGCACTGTTCCAAAATTGCCCATCAGGTCACTCCAATACAATGGAATTATGCACACTAAGTCCAGGACTATCTGTATCAATCATGGTAGCAACATAAAATATCCTCAATGGAATTATGCACACTAACTCTAGGGCTATGTGTCTCAATCATGGTAGCAACATAAAATATCCTCAATGGAATATTTGTGCCATATCATGAAAGACAGATTTTCAAAGCGTTATGTTAGAAATTGTTGTGTACGTTAAAAGATTTATGGCACATAACAAGTACATGACAGATAGAGCTTCTGGGTATTGAAACTTAATACTGCTTTACCTTCACAAAATGGTGCTTTGAACTTGACATGAAAAATCTTAATTTAGAAGCCATTTAAAGAAAAACATTGTCAAGGATATTAAAGTCAGAAATGTGTACCGCAATGCATTATGGATCAGTTTCTGTCATTTAACCCTTTCCTCCATAAATACCCCTTTCTATGCCTCTGTAAAAAAACACCTATTTATTTGCTCTATTTATCACAATGGTTTCAACCAGTGACTTTTTCAAAGGCGTCAACGGCACCAATATGAGGGAATGGGTTAATATTAGTACCTGACTTGTATTTTAACTTTCATGACATACTGTTTCAAAGGCCAAATAATGGGCAAGGCAAGAGCACACTATCAGAGGCAGAAGTGGGATAGAATGAAACAGTGTGATAAAAAAGGGAACAAACCAAACAATGTACAAGCTACCCTTTGAGACCTTCAGCAAAGAAAAAAGTGGGAATTGAAGAAAAGAATATCTATTATGGAATTTTTCAAGTCCGGTCATGGCAAGGGACCATGTGATGGTATAGGAGGAATAAGAAGGTGCCAGGCAACAGAAGCAGGGTAAAATACAGAAAACTGTTGAGCCTGTCTTAACCCATTACCTCATAGACTATTTTTAGATCCAACCACTTTGAATAAATCTACTGAAAAGGAGCATTACCTAGAGAAAAGGATTTTTTTTAGAATTTTGTAGTTTGAAACCATTGGGATAAATAGAGCATTTGCTCCTATAGGACTTTTTATATCGAAGAAATGGTCCAAGTTTGTATCGTGGGAAAGGCAGACAGTATCATAAATGCTGGAATTGTTATTGCTTTCCTGCTTAGTATGACACCTACAGATGTTTGTCATTTTGAGAATTTGTGGTAAGATATGCTTTAAATAACCCTTTCCTCCATAGGCTATTTTTAGACCCAACCTCTTTGAATGAATCTACCCAAAAGGAGCATTTACTAGAGAAAAGTAAAATTTTAGAATTTTGTAGTTTGAAACCGTTGTGAGAAACAGAGCATTTTTTTCTCCTATAGAAGCAAATGCTCTATTTATCACAATGGTTTCAAGAAGTAGAAAGGCGTATTTATGGAGGAAAGGGTTAATAACAACATTCTTTCTACAACTCTAGATTGTAGTATAGCTTTGAGAATCAATGGTATAATCTTCTTTAATTCTTTTCCTAATGAACATTTATGCATGAATTGATCACTTAACCCTTTCCTTCATATAAACACTTTTTCACGCATTGGCAAACAGAGTAGACAAAGATCAGACGGCTCCTATTAGAACCGTCTGATCAGGGTCTTCTCTGTTTACTAATGGAATTTGATAATTCTATTTCTTAACTTTCTAAAATATGTACAATTTTCCACCTTCCATATTTCATTAATAACTATTTGATCCATGACTATTTGGTAAGAATTGAAATTTGGAGAAAAAAAAAACATAGAACAGGGAAAGGGTTAATGAATATTCATTCACTTATTTTTATAAGGTGAAATTTAAAAGGTAATTATGGCTTACAAAAAAACTGTTGCATCAGATGTATAATAATTTAATTAGCAAACAGAGCAGACCTTTATAAGATGGCTCCTATAGTAACTGTCTGATCTGGGTCTACTCTGTTTGCAAATTCGTGAAAAGGCATTTACATGAGGGATAGGGTTAAATTAATCAAATTATCACTTGCACAGTGAAACAGAATATAAGATCTGTTTCTTTACTTTCTCAAATGGCTACAATGTTCCACCTTCCATATTTCATTATAACTATTTTGTCCATGAATACTCAGTAGATATTGAAATTTGGAACAAACATAGAGCAGGGAAAGGATTACGATCTGCTGAAGTCTTACTTGTCACTCCAAGAGCCTTTCCATTCTGTACCATCTGCCCATGGGTTACGTATTCTGACCAACTTATCCTCACCCATCTGATGTTGAACCTAAAATGAGCCCTTCAGGATTTGATAATGGACCATCTTATGTCGATTCTAAAGCGGAAACTGTAAAATATGGCAAACAGTACAGACCCTGATCAGAGGGCTCTATCATGAGCATTCTGATCTGAGTTTATACTGCTTGCAAAGGCTATTTAACTCTTTGCACGCTAGCGGCGAAACTGTGATTACTTACACAAACAGTTTGGATCCAGATGAGATGCTGCATAATGCGGCGTCTCAACAGGATCCAAACTGTTTGACACTTTGACCATATTTTTGCAAAGAAATGAGAGAAATTTTATTTTTAGAATTGAAGTAGGCGACATTTGTTGCAGACGAAAAATTACTTAGCGTGTGAAGAGTTAACTCCACATTGTAAGGGTTAATATACTATAAAATCATAGAATAGGATTTATAAAGTATAAAAGAAGATGTAATTGAAATGGAATCTATTACAGAATGTCAACCAAATGAAACAACAGGTATTGATCAGCAAAATATGTAAGTTCTGACCAATCCAAGGCCATCAATGAGTTAACATGGCAATAAACACTTTTGAAACACTTGCCTTTAAGTATATAGATACCCATATACACCTACTTACCAATTTTCAGCAAAAAGGAATAATATCTAAATTGTGACCAATCAGAGGCCACCACTCCATTACCATGGCAAACAACTGTTTTGAAAGACCTATGATTGAGTTCGGAGAAACAAATACCCAAACATACCAGGTTACAGCAAAATTAAACGATATATAAAATACAACCAATCGGAGCCCACCATTTGGTTGCCATGGCAACCATTACTTTCCAAACACATATAAATCAAATTGTATTACTGAAATATCCTGATACATGTATACAGATTTTCGGCTAAATTTAAAATTATCTAAATTTCATTGAACAATATCTTAATTTCGACCAATCACAGGCAACATTTGGTTATCATGGCAACAAATACTTTCGCAACACCTACAAATCATTTCAGAGTACCGTATAATTATCCTGACATACAAAATTTCAACAATATATCAAAGATTAGATTCAGGGTACCCACATACCCCCTACATACTAATTTTCAGTAAACTCTAACAATATCCAATATTCAACCAAAGTCCATCATTAGGTTACCATTACAAGTAACACTTTCAAAAACACCTATCAATCAATACAGAATATCAAATTATCCTAATGTACACATTTTCAGCAATATTGAACAATATCTAAATTTCTACCGATCAGAACCTCCATTGGATTACCATGGCAACCAATACTTTCAAACACCTAATAATCAGTTGCAATTACAGAAATATCCCAACATACTAAATTTTCAGCAAAATCGAACAATAACTAAATTTTGTCGAACAAAATCTAAATTTCATCAAATGATATTTTCGCAAAACAATATCTAAATTTCATTGAATATTAGCTAATTTTTTACCAATCAGAGCCCACTATTCGATTAAATGTCAACCAACATTTTGAAACACCTACCAATCAATCTGGAATACTGAAATTTCAGCAAAATCGAACAATATTTAACTTTCCTCAAACAATATTTACATTTCGACCAATCACAGCCCGCCATTTGGTTACTTTAGCAATGTTTTAAAAAATAAAAAAAGTATGATGCACATCTGCACATAACCAGCAATGTTCATGTGAAGTTTCAGTAGGATTGGATTATTACTTACCAAGAAATATGTCAGACAAGTTCACGGCAAAAGAAGAAGAAAAGAGGAAGAATCAGAAAAGAGAACAATAATAAGTCACATGTATTCATATTTTAATCATGATAGATAGATAGATAGATAGATAGATAGATAGATAGATAGATAGGTAGATAGATAGATAGATAGATAGATAGATAGATAGATAGATAGATAGATAGATAGATAGATAGATAGATAGATAGATAGATAGATAGATAGATAGATAGATAGATAAATTTACTCCAGCAAGGAATGCATACATAGTCATTTTAAAAACTTGTACAATACATAACAAACATTATGCATACTATTTGTAAACTATGACATGCACACCCACACTGAGGATAACACAAAAAGAGCTAAATCTTATTTCCGTTGTGATCCTCTGTGCTGGTGGCATAACATAGAGAGGCAATTGTATAACTAATGTTACTATATCTAATCAAAAGTAAATTCTGTCACTTAAACGTATTTGTATATTCATATTAATTTAAGATCCATTGATAATAGATGTAATATTTGTTAATACATGTTCTATAATAATATTTTCTTTATATACACATGTATACATGTATTCTTCATATATTAGTATGGCACATGAAAACTGAAAACAAAACCCTATATCACAGAGCTTAACAAGATGTGTTTGTGAAACACTATGCCCCCGATTATTGCCAATATAAATTTGACCCGTAATTTGACCTTTGACCTTGATATATGACCTTGACCTTAATGAGTCACCCCTAAAAATGTTTGCCTCCATAAGTTGCTCTTGTTTTGAAATTTATACAGAGTGATAGGAACAACTAACCATTGGTCCATACAATAAACTCAAAATGTCACCGGTCTGTTGATAAGTATATATATATAGAAGCACGTGCTTGTACATGTTCGGTCTGCCCTTGACGCTGCTTAAGGTTTTTAACTCTTTGCACGCTAGCAGCGAAACTGTGATTACCTATGCAAACAGTTTGGATCCAGATGAGACGCCGCATAATGCGGCGTCTCATCAGGATCCAAACTGTTTGTCATCTTGACCATATTTTTGCAAAAAATGAGAGAAAGTTTATTTTAAGAATTGAAGCAGACGACACTTTTTGCAGATGAAAAATTACTTAGCGTGCAAAGAGTTAAGCAGGTTTCTTAACTTTTAAAGTTTTGGTAAGAAAGCAGGAAGTACAAATAAATTTTAAAGCATTGTTTGGAAGAAGCAAGATGCCAGGAAGTGGGAAACCAAGGCAAAATATAAGACAGTTAAGAGGAGAAAACAGGAAGCGCGGGTGGGGGTGGGGGAGAATGAAAGAAAGGAGAAGGAAAATGCAGTGGAAACACTTTCCCTTTGTGGGCCATCCTCTGAGAGCCAGAGTGCAGGTACTGGTGATGCTAATATTATTGCATTTGATTCTATTTTTAAGCAAATAAATTATCAAGATTCCAGGAAAACAAGGCAGTTGGAAATTGACCCAGTTAGGTGTGGCGGGGATGCCCTTACTTTACATGTACATGTACCACAACAAATTACAGACAAAATTTGGAGAAATGAATACATAAAGCTGTTCCTCCTATTAAATGGCAGTATAGAACTGACTGATATCTATTCAGGTGGTCCGATTCTGATGAATGACTCTGTGGCTTTAGAAGTCTAAAACTTGCATACAGTTAGTTACATCAATAGATAAATGGACTGATGCAGTGGGTCAGAAATATATTTTTCATCATCAAGATAGTAATTTCAGAGATGCTTTTCAGTAGCAAAATCTATAAGAGCACTTGGTCTGCCAAATGCATTCTTTAGAATAGGTATGGCAACTACATGTGCAAACTAGCTGCAAAAGGGGCATCCACAGATTCTATTTAACCCTTTCCCTGTTCTATGTTTATTTCAAATTTCAGTACCTATTGAATATTCATGGACAAAATAGTTATAATGAAATGTGGAAGGTGTAACACTGTAGCCATATTGAAAAGTAATGAAACAGATCTATCAAATTCTATTGACAAACAGTGCATACCCTGATCAGATGGCTCCAATAGGAGCCGTCTGATCTGGGTCTACTCTGTTTGCAAATGCGTGAAAACATGTTTATATGAGGGAAAGGGTTAAAAGATGGGCAGATGGAGTTCTTACAGTAAGTATATACATGTAACTGGATATATACTAGGATATAACTGGATAATTTTAATATGCTTTAACACAGAAGTAAGGATAATTCATATGACATCTCAACTAATCAAGAAAGCCTGGGACAGACTCATTACCAAGATATCTGGAAGGGGAAGTCTGGTATGCATTGGGAACAACTGCTATCCACAATGCAGTACTTGATCCTAATAAGAGGCCACCTAAAATTACTTATCCTGCACTTAGATGGAAATAATATAACTGTGCCACAAGGGAGTATGTGATGTCTTGTACACCAGGGTCAATCATTAGTCCATATTCTGTGGTGTGTGGTGGTCTACTGGTAACGTGCTTGACTACCAATCCAGAGGTCCCGTGTTCAAATCCCGGTCTCTCCCGGAAATTTCAGAGATGCTTTTCAGTGTCTCCCACCCACACCTCCTCTCCACCCAGGGGTTAAAATGGGTACCTGTAAGGATCACTAGCCGGTACTGCGGCTGCATGATTGCGCCATATGTTAGCAGTGCTCAATATTGTAGGCGAATGACTCAATGACCGGGGAGTAAATGTACAGTCGGCTGAGCTGTCCTTCAGACTGAAAGAAGACTATAACTAGGGGCTTTTTTTTATATCCCACAGTTGATCAATGTTGATTGCGTCCATTTGTCTGAGTTAGGTAATATGGTATACAAGCTTTGACAACCTATAGTCACTAGAATCGGGTGAAAATATTTCATATTTTCTGTGGTGGAAATTCTAGTCAAGCTTTGGCCTGCTGAAGAGAGGTAATTCATTATAATAAAGTTTGATACTTGTTTCATGCTAATAATTTGCCTTTCCTTCATAGTAGCAATAACAAACCATCTTAAGGAGATGTGCAGAAAATTGGTGATAGCAAAAATTTATGACTGCATAATCTTCCTTCCTAGATGGAGGAAATGCAAATCATCTCTAAGACGCACAATGCAAGTCAACCTAACGGTTGCTTTAGTATAATATATTCATTTGGTTGCATGGATGCAATTAGTAGGCTGGGTGTTCTTGTCCTTACTTTTAGTGTGCATGCACCCGCGTACCCTCCTTATGTTGGTTGCTGAATATGATGGTTGCATACAGTAGACACGTTTGGTTGCACAATGAAAATAAAGGTAACCATGCTAAGTCTAATGGTTGCATACGGTAATATGTTTGGTTGCATGGTTGCAATCAGGAGACAGGGTGTTCTTGTCCTTACTTTTAGTGTGCAGGTACTTGCGTATCCTCCTAATGCATGACTGATGGTGAAAGACAAACATGGGAGCATTGGCATAAATAATTATCGCCAGTATAAAGATGCTTGTGGTTGTATAATAAGCCTATTTAAATGGTCATCTTTATAGGAAGTAAATGGTTAAAGGTCCAAAACTCCGTCATAGTTTGTAGCCCTTGTAAATGAGTGAAATTTAATAAAGATAGCCCCACTTATGTCAAAACTGTGACAAAATGTCAAAGTGTTTGTACTACAACAACAATAACAATGCCCACAAAGATGATGACCCCAAAGGTATTGTTCGGTTTGGTTTTTATCAAGGTTTATGTCGTTTTAACAGTATTTCAGTCATATGACGTCATATGACGTCATATGACGTCAAGCTAATTACAGGTGGAGGAAGGCCCAAAAGGTTCTGCGCATGAAACAAATTGCACTATTTCGTGCATCCAGGTAGAACCAAAGCTATGGCAATAGGTTGATGTGAATCAAAGTCTTCGAAAAACAGACATGGTAATTGGGGGTAAATTGCAAAACACAGGCAAAGTTAGGCTTCTTGTACTCACCACATGGTCTATTCAGGGTTAAAATTTGTACCACAACATATTGAACTCTGTCCTTTCACCTACATACACACTCAACAGTCATCATGGCATCAATGTCAAACCAACTTCAAGCAGACTAAAACAAGTCATGCTGAAAGCTCATCTGTCTATATTACTCTAATTCTGTATTAACCCATTCCCTCATACTGACACCCTTTGATGCTTTTTTCACATTTTGAAATAGAGCATTTCGAGGGCTTGGTGCAAAACTATTCTAACTCCTTCACTTTGTGAAGGAGTTAGAATAGTTTTGCACCAAGCCCACGATTTGCTCCATAGGAGCAAATGCTCTATTTATCACAGTAGTTTCAAAACTGCACAATTCTAAAAATTTCCTTTTTTCCAGAAAGTGTTCCTTTCAGTAGATTTATTCAAAGAGGTTGAGTCTAAAAATAGCCTATGAGGGAATGGGATAAACTACTACTTGTTTTAATCTATAAACTCCAACAATCCCATACACGGGACAGGGGATCCCTTTCATCAGCATCAGCACTGTTTGATATACCGGTATCAGCCAATGTAAAAGGTTTTCCTCAGCATGTATTTTTACAGAACCCGTCATATGAAGCTGGAGCTCCTCAAATTAAAAAGGGATGGGTTCCAACTTCCATTTTGAATGAGTTTACTGTATATCACAGAGGTTCAGATAAGGTGCGTAAATTTAATCATTTTCAAGAAAAGCTCCTTTATTTCTCTACCAAACCCTATACTGTGAGCACTCTTTAGAATTGTCTCTTCGAAACATTTCTAAAGAGTGGTGACAGTAAAGAGTTTGGTGGAGAAATGATGATTTTAGTATTTGGGTATGCACCTTTATCTGTAGCTCTGATATTATATCAATTAACTCTTTCCCTGTTGAACATTCATGTAAGAAATTATGTAAAATTTTCAAGGGGATTTGCTTGCTTTGACAAATACTGTAGAATTATACCCACATTATGTCATAAGCAAATAGAGCAGACCCTGATCAGATGGCTCCTATAGGAGCCGTCGAATAATGATCTACTTTATTTGCAAAGAAATGAAAAAGCCATTATATGAAGAATAGAGTTAAAGATAAACATTAATATTTCTGTAATCCTTTATTATTCCATGAATATTCATTTAGAAATAATGATAACATGAATCATATCCATATAACACTGTAAGCAAACAGAGCAAACCCTGATGGCTTCTACAAGAGCTACTCTGTTTGCAAAAGAGTAAAACGGAGTATCTATGTAGTAATGGGTTAAAGAAGTTTTACTGTATTATGAACTATTTACGACTTACTTTTTCTACCCCAGTGATTGTGTAGGCATGGCCAGACACAAGACCATTGAGGTCAGCTTTGTTACTTAACTTCCAGTCACCCTGAAAAAGAGTATAAATGAGCTCTGCTAAATGAAAAACAATGTAAAGGCTTTAACCTTTTCCTGTTGAATATTCATGTAATGATATCATGAATATTTATTAGCTGAATTTTTATAATGGCATATGTACATGCATACTTTGGCATATGTAGAAACTGTAGAGTCAGATCTATTATAAATTCATAAGCCAACAGCAAAAGCCCTAATCAAATGACTCCTAAAGGGCTACGTTTACTGTATTTATTTCTGTCTTCTATCTGTCACTTCCCCTATTAATCTTTATAGTAAATTCCATCTGCAAAATTTATTGCTCACTTAACCCTTTCCCTGTTTAATATTTCACTATTCCCTGAATTAAATCTCCCTGTTGCAGTGAAAATTTGTGGATTGATAGTTGTCCTTCAGAATATTACAGAACTAGTCAGTTCTAAGTAGTCCACAAATGATAGAAAAAATTATCAATGTGTAAGTAATAATTCTGGATATGACATAACAAATAGTCTGTAGAGAAACTCAAACAGTCTTCCAGACTGTTTGAGTTTCTCTACAGACTATTTGTTATGTCATATCCAATGAAACCCAGCTCATCTCGATTCAAATTGTTTGCAGAGAGTTGAAACAGAAGGATGTTAACCCTTTCAGGATGGGAAACCAGTCACTATAATGTCCTTTGCAAACAGTGTAGACCCAGATGAGAGGGCTCCTAGAGGAGTCCTCTCATCAGTGTCTGCAATGTTTGTCATATTACACTTTTCTTTTAAAAAAATCACTGAATATTCACCTGAAAAGCCCATTTGAAAATTCAGCATTGAAAGGGTTACCGGTAACCTTTTCCATCATATAAATGCATTTTCACAGAGTAGACCCAGATCCTATAGGAGCTGTCTGATCGGGCCTGGTCTGTTTGCTAATGGAATTTCTTTACTCTCTTAAACAGGTACAATGTTCCACCTTCCATATTTTGTCCATTAATATTCAGTAGGTATTGAAATTTGGAATAAGGGTTAACCCATCTCCTCATATTGATGGCTTTTGACACCCCTGTAAAAGTCGCTTTTCGAAACCACTGTAATAAATAGAGCATTTGCTCCTATGGAGCAAATCCTCTATTTATCACAATGGTTTCAAAATTTCACAATTCTAAAAAAATTCCTTTTCTGTAGTAAAAGCTCCTTTTCAGTAGATTTATTTAACAAAGAGGTTGGATCTAAAAATTGCGTATGTGGGAAATGGGTTAAGAGAGTATTCTGTTGTCTTGATACCTTTCTTGAACATGTTATAAATGCCTCTGATTCACTCGCCCTTTTGATCCGTCTATACAGCTGTGGGTCTTTAGGCTCAATTTCGTATCTCTCTGCGAGGCCACCTGTGAGGTCTACCAGGGCATCCATGGTTTGACCTCCGTCAATAGCTTCATAAGACCCGTGTAACCTGTAACACAAACATAGAAATGTGTCTATAGCACTCAAATGCCCCTACAACTGTTTGACTTATAGTATGGTCTATGAAAAGAAAAATACCGTATTGTCCCAATAAATGCCCCCACTCTATAAAATAACGCCCCCTTACTGGGGGTGGGGTGTAAGGGGTGTATATGAGGGAAAGGGTTAAAGTGATAGCCCCTACAATAAATGTATATGTTCAATGACATAATAAAACTTTTGTATTTGTAATGTTCAATAATTTTTAAGAAGATTTTCAATTTGAGCTTATATAACAAAAATGTCCCTGATACAAAATAAACTGTTTTGCATTGACGCTTATAACTTTTTGTTGTACAACAAAATTCTATCAGCCTATGTTGAACCATTACAAGGCTAAAACACTACCTGAATAAACACTAATACAATGGCAAATAACATCAAGTCATCGATATCAAACACATGCAATTTTTGTCCTCTTTATTCAATTAGTTTTCTTGCAATATACTTCTTTTCACCATATAAACAAATGATTTATGTAATTTTTAGGAATTTTAAAAACATGTTGCAAGTAGAGATTATCACTTTAATGCAGGCTTTAGTGCTTTCATTCTGCATTAACTCTTTACACACTAAGTGATTATTTGTCTGTAACAATTGTCTTCTGCTTAAATTCTTAAAATAATTTTTTTCTTTTTTTTTAAAATATATGGTCAAAGTATCCAACAGTTTGGGTGTAGATGAGACGCTGCATTATGCAAAGTTTGATAAGAATAGCTGCACTAATGTTGAAACTGTGATAAAATAATTGCATTATGATGACAATGGCGACAACGACCCAAAGCTAAGTCAATACCTTGACTATTTTTCTTTGATAAACAGAAAAACTAATAAATCAAAGTGTACAGAGGCAATGTCAATGCATGATAAAAAGTGTTGACATTTTTCAAAGGAACATTACTCAGCAAACATGTACAATATGGCCATTGCCTTTAATTAGATTCTCAATTTTTTGTGATAATTAAGAAGTATGTAAAGTTTTGTCATTTTCTAAGATATTTCATGTACATGTGTATGTGACGATCAAGTCTTGTATCTGTATTCCAAAGGAAAAGGCTTAACTTTAACCCTTTCCTTCATATAAATGCTTTTTCACACCTTTGCAAACAAAGTTGACCAAGATCAGATGGCTCCTCTAGGAGTCGTCTTAACTGGGTCTGCATTATTTACTTATGACTCATAATAGATCTGACTACAGTTTGTACCAACACCAAGAATTCATGAGTACATAATTATGCATTATAAAATTTCATAATTTCTTACATGAATATTCAATAGGGAAAGAGTTAAACACCTTGTCACGCATTTGCAAACAGAGTAGACCCAGAGTGGATGGCTCATACAGGAGCCATCTGATCAGAGTCTCCTCTGTTTGCTAATGAAATTTGATAGATCTGTTTCTTTACTTTCTAAAATGGCTACAATGTTCTACCTTCCACATTTCATTGTAACTATTTTGTCCATCAATATGAAGTAGGTATTGACATTTTGAATAAAGATAGAACAAGGAAAGGGTTAATAAGTAAACCACAAGCAAATGTAATCAAATACACAAATTCAGGGCTCCAGATAAAGGTGTAGGCGAAACATTTTGCAACAGTATCAGATGTCCAGATAACTTGAGATAAGATGTATAAATTAAAACATTTTGAAGAATAACTCCTTTATTTTTCCACCAAACCCCATCTCATCACCACTCTTTAGAATTCAATTGTCTCATTGAGAATATTATAAAGAGTAGTGATGACATAGGGTTTGGTGGAGAAATAAAGCAATTATTCTTAAAAATGTCGATGAGACGATTCTAAAGAGTCTAGTCTATGAATAATCTTAACCCTTTCCCTGTTCTATGTTTATTCAAAATTTCATTTCCTACTGAATATTCATGGACACAATAGTTATAAGGAAATATGGAAGGTGGAACATTGTAGTCATTTCAGAAAGTAAGGAAACAGATCTATCAAATTCCATTAACAAACAGAGCAGACCCCGATCAGACGGCTCCTATAGGATCTACTCTGTTTGCAAATGTGTGAAAACGTGTTTATATGAGGGAATGGGTTAATACACCATTCTAATGAGTAGTCACAACTTAGGGTCTGGAGGACAATTATGACTCTTGAATATAAAAACAATCTATTTATTGAAACTCTGGATGAATGAATTATGGAATTTCTACCAGCTTACTTTGCATAGGCTTTTTCTATCAATGACACCCAGAATTCCTGAGAATCTGTACAGGAGGCGTAGATCAGCTTGCCATTCCTTGTAGGTAATCGGTCATCAACATACACATCCACCCACTGACCAAACCGCCAAAATTTGAAATGCACAATACCATGATAACCGTCTCCACACAAAGGCTGGTCCTTCTGCATTATCTACACAAAAAAGATAGGGAATAATTTAATGAAAGCGTGAATATTTATTAATTGAATTTTATAATGGCATATGTACACAGGAAATTTTGTTCATGGCAGAAACTAATGAATCATATAAATATTATTAAACAACCCTTTACTCCATGAATATTCTTGTAAGAAAATTTAATGATATCATGAATATTAATTAGATTAATTGTTGTAATAGCACATGGGCACAGGAAGTTTTGGCCACTGTAGAATTATACCTATATCATATCACAATACATCAAACAGAGCAGACCCTGAATCTGGTAAAGGTCTATTTACGGATTTAAGCAAACAGAACATACCCTGATCAGACGGGTCATACAGGAGCCATCTGATCTGGGTCTACTTTGTTTGCAAAGGTTAAAAAAGGCATATCTGTGGAGTAAAGGGTTTATTTCCTAATTCCATGAATTATCATGTCAGAAATTATGATTGTATGAATAATAATTAAATGAATTTTTATATTGGCATTATGAGTAAGTGACGTTTTTACCATGACAAAAACTGTAGAATCAAACATATCATTTCTTAAGCAAACAGAGCAGACCCTGATCAGATGGCTCCTAGAAATGCAATCTGATCTGGGTTAACTCTGTTTGAATGGTGCAAAAAGGCACCTCTATACAGGATGAAACATGCTGAGCAAGCTGTTCAAGATTAATAATATATAACAGAATATTTGTCAATTTAGCTGTTCTGAAAGAGTATGTAATATAAATTCATTTTACCTACATCACTTCTTCAAATCAGAATCCACAATATGTATGCATAAAAACATGTCTACAGTAGAACCTGTCTTAAAAAGTAATACTGGGCAAAAGTGATACAGAAAGCTGCTATAGGAGCTTTTAATAGATCTGATTTTATGGTTTCAACCATGGTGAAAAAAATCCCCTTTTCATGTTGCATTTCACAGATTCTGACCATGAATATTTATGAGTTGGTAAAATCTTAAATTAACTGTTAAACAGGGAAAGGTTTATATGATGTTCAGATTTTCATCTGTATAAACACTTTTCATATCATCAAATCTCAAAGAAAGAAGTGCTTTCTTACATTCACTGTTTAAAACATAACAAAAGTCTCAAACACTTAGGATTCATTTAGGTCCCCAATTCACAAATTTTTAGTTTTCCCATTTCACAATAAAGACTAATTAATTGCATACTTTTTTCATAAACTTTTCTTTCTGTGAGACAGCTGCGCAGGATGACAGGAACCAGCAATCTCCCAGAATGCCTTGTTTGATGTCATCACGGGTCATTCCATCAATCATTAATTGTGGTGTTTCCCATTCTTCCACTAGATCCTGCAACATCAAGAATTCAAAAGAATTAGTCTCTTTCATCTATTTATGTACATGTAAGCAATAAATGTGACAGGAGCTGTAGATTAGAAGAGCACAGCATAACCTGTCTTAAGCAGCAATCAAAAAGATGTCCAATTATGGGCCTGTAAGGCAGGTGGTAGCTTAATGTAGGTCAAAAGTAATGCAGAAAGCTCCTATACGTTTTGCCCTGCATTATTAAGCAACCACCTGCTGTTTAAGACTCCTATGTTCAATATAAATGTATGACCGCTTAAAATAGGTTCTATTGTATTTAGGAAATCTAGCAAATATATTTTTCTATATTTCTTCACCAAATCCTATCTTGCTGGTACTTTTTGGAAATTAATTCTAAAATGCAAAACAGCACAGCTGATCTGTATCTACACTGTAAGGCTACAATGAAATAATTAAATAAAATTGTACTCTATATTAATATTTATAAAAATTTTGGCACCATAGCTATAGTACCTTATGTATGCATCTCATCTCATTTGTTATGCTTTTGTAGTATCATTAATGTCTTAACCCACCTGGTATTCACGTCTGATCGGCGGCAGACGAAAATAAAATAAATATTCTCACAAATTTGGCAATAAAATTTTTTGAGTCAGCAGGAAAAAAATGGATCGGTCAGTAAAGGGCAAACAAACTTAATTTTAAAGGAGCTGTCTGATCTGGGTCTACTCTGTTTGTAAAGGCGTGTAAAGGCGTAGAAAGGCATATTTATGGAGTAAAGGGTTAAAACATGGCCTTTGATCTAGGTCTACCTTATTTATAATGCATTAGAACAACTTGAACTAAGTGCCATTTTCCATGTTATGGTGGTTATTTACAGTACCTTTGGTCTTTTCCACACAATGCTAGATTCCTTATTTTGCTTTTCATTGCTAAAATAAAGTGCATGTATGTCGGCAGGGAAGTCTGGGTCACGGAAAAGTTCACCATCTTTCAGGCCTTCTATCATCCTTTGTATTTGTTCTGGGCTCTGGAAATATAAAAAAAGTGAGTTTGGTAAAATCTGCACAAGAAATCATGGACAGGCACAGGAAACATATACAGCCAGACAGGGGATCGAACTCGGGGCCCCTCACTTACAGGGTGAGTGCTCTACCAACTGAGCTATCAGAACGCTTACTGCTTTTCACCCAGTACCTGTACCCGGACTGTTACAAGAACGAATAATTTTATGATGCAAACTGTGTAGAACTCAATTAGTCATATATCTGATCAGGTTCTACACCATTTTGTCTAATCAAAAAAGAATAATATCTTGTGGGTGGTAAACTGTTAGAACCTGTTATTCGTGTGGCAGCTGATCTGGTTCTACATGGTCAGCATTTATAAATGTCGGTTTTCAAGGCAACGGGGTTCAGTATAAATATAGTTCTTATTGTTTATAAGACTGCCTCGCGACAACGTTCTAATCATCTTTCACATTACCGTAATCCCAAGGTCTCCTCCACCATAATGACCTTCCTGGATCTTCGCCCGTTTCTCCTCATCTGTCAGCTTCCTTGACTTGGACGAATCGAAAGTCGCTAAACTAGAACTGCCGTTAACTAAGCCACCGATTGTGTTTTTGAAAGTCTGGTCGCCACTCTCTCGTCGATACCCATTCTTGGGTTGTGAAACACTATTTCCACTTCCCATTCTTTGATTTCCTCACTAAAAATTGACAGGACATTCCAAAAAATGTTCCATAAAGTTTGCTCATCCTAAACTGTCCACCATGTTGTTTACAAATAACTCCAGGGACTACATCCAAACCATTATTTGTAAGATTTATGTTGATTGGATGAAAACTATGTGAAGTGCTATTTGATTGGTCCATTCGTGATGCTAGAGAATCAAAACGGTGATTCAGTAAAGTTGTATTTTCATACAAAACACACAACTAAATGTGACAGTAACTTACTTAGATTCTATAATAAATGTATATATATATGCTAAAATTAATTTTTCAATCAACAAAATAATTCAGTTTACTAAACATGCTGTCAGCCTTTCTTTTCTACTTTCACTACTTACAAGTAGGTATTTATCTTCTCTTCTAACCAATTTTTGGGTAAGTATTTTGGTCTATGACAATTCAAAGATAGTCATGACAGTACAAATCGATAGATATACAGATAGATATATAATTTCTGTTAACAATGTCATTAATAATCCTTCCAGAGACTAATATGTTACCAAACTCTGATCCTTATTTAATACTTTATTTAATACATTTAAATACGCCTTTGCGAACAGGGTAGACTCAGATAAGATGGCTCCTAGCTATGCTCCGTTTGTGTATGATTCTACAGTGTCTGCCATGGCCAAAATTTCCTGTGTTGACATGTTATTATAAAAATAAATCTAATCAATATTCAATTATGACATCATTATTTCTTACATCAATATTCATGGAGTAAATTAAGTGTTATTAAAGTCCAGAAATTATATGTTTTGTATATCCAATAAGTTTCACATTTGTATAATGAAATAAATCCTAATGAAATGTCTCAGTTATTGAATGAAGGCATTTGAAATGCCAAAAACGTTTGGTGGAAAATAAAATGTTTAGAAAATCCTACGTGATCACTTTGTTCTACTCAATACCTGGTTAGTGTTTCTACATTATTGAATAGAGGTTAGACTGTCACTATGTGATATATCAAATGCATTTATTTTCACTTTTAAATTAGATGGCTGCATTCAACCTAGGCACTAACAAAATCTATACAGGCGAAACACACAGAAGAGAGATTGTTATAAAAGGTTACAAAAGTTATTTTTCTTGTACACAAGACATACCATCTACTCCCCATAAAGGCGTACACCAATTAATTTGAAATCACAGAAGATTTAAGACTTATACCCCAAATAAAGTCTATATAAAAAAGAAAAAAGAATAAAAAAGCAGATTCTGCCAGACTTTTACTCATATTATATTGGCATCTGCCAATGCAAAATAAAGTAACTGCCCTGATAAAATTGGACACTGACAGACAGATCCAAAGACTAGTGGAGGCATATACACTTAACCACCACTATGTTGATGGCAAGTGTGCTCAATACAAATCTTGTAAAATACTATCTTAAAACAAATACAAAGTTTCATGGGATTGATTGATGTACATGAGACTCTTTAACCCTTTACACTATAAATACTCCTTTCTACGCCTTTGCAAACAGAGTAGACCCAGATCAGACGGCTCCTGTGGGAGCCATCGATCAGGGTCTGCTTTGTTTGCTTATGCTATAATATAGATAAAATTCTACAGTTTTTGCCATGGCCAAATATTACTGTGTCCATATGATATTATAACAATTAATCTGATGAATATTCATGATGTCATTATTTCTAACATGAATATGCGGATTATTGCATAATGTCATTTTTATACACCGAAGCACAGGTAGCTGTACAAAATGATTTTGCAATGTATATTCATGTATATAAAACTATATATAACAGCATTATTATTCATTAATGTGTACCGATAAGCCTCTGCTCAATCTTGGGGATCTCATGGGAAGACAAGGTGACCAGCTCTGATATAATTGACAAACAATGAAGTCCATCACTATATATGCCATGCTCAGCATTGCCTGTGTAACTGTTGGCTCTGACAGGCTTGCAGCATGGACTAAGATCGCCTCCCAATGAACCTCTTATATGGCTAGCATGAGTGTGACACATACCCAAAGACCATTCTTACATGAATTTCACCCTTTCACTCCTAGTGACAAGATTTAATGCCTTTGCAAACAGAGTAGACCCAGATCAGATGGCTCTTACAGAAGCTATCCGATCAAGACCAATTCCGCTTATGGAATGGTATAGATCTGATTCTAGTGTCCAAAACAGACGAGAGTTCCTTTGTTTAGCTCTCAATATAACCAGAAATGGTGTCAAAGCCACCTAAAGCTCGCCTGTTTAAAAGTTAAGTCTAAAATGGTCATATAGAAATTTTTTTTATTCAATTTTCAATTTAAACTTAACTGCATAAATATCAAAATCAAAATGCAACCAAATACCAATTTTCAGCAACTTAAAAAGATTATTAAACAAGAAAGATACATACCAAATATGGAAGCCCTAGGTCTATTGGTTCCATTGTAATAGGCAGTTAAAGATTTTTGCAAAAGTAGGTCAAAGGTGAAGGACAGAAGGGAAAAAATGTTGGTCATACCAAGTATAGAAGCCTTATGCCCATTGCATCCTACATGTATATTATAGGCATTTAAAGAGTTTTGCAAAAGTAGGTCAAAGGTCAAAGTCAAGGTCACACAGTAATAAACATTGGTATAGTTGGAAAGTCTTAAGACAGGAAAGATACATAAAATGTATGGAAGCCCTAGGCCTATTAGTTCCAATGTTATATGCATTTAAAGACTTTTGAAAAAGTAGGCCAAAGTTAAGGTCAATGTCAGAAGGGCAAATATGTTGGCATGGTCATACCAAGTACGGAAGCCCTATGTCTATTGGTTCCAATGTCATAGGAACTTAATTTTTTTTGCAAAAGTTGGTTAAAGGTCAATGTCACATGGTAAAAAAACTATGGTATGTTTGAAAAAGTCTTCAGACAGAAAAGAATATGCATTTAAAGACTTTTGCAAAAGTAGGTCACAGGTCACAGGTCAAGGTCAGAAAGGCAAACATATTGACATGGTCTTCCAAGTATGAAAGCCCCATGCCTATTGGTTGCAATGCTATAGGCATTTAAAGACTTTTGAAAAAGTAGGTCAAAGGTCAAGGTCACATGGTAATAACAATGATATGGTTGGAAAAGTCTTAAAACAAGAAAGTTGCATACCAAGCATGGAAGCCCTTGGCCTACTGGTTCAATTTTTATAGGCATTGAAAGAATTTTGCAAATGTAGGTCAAAGGTCAAAGTAACATGGCAAAAACAATGATATTGTTGGACAAGTTTCAACACAAGAGAGTTGCATACCAAGTATGGAAGCCTTTGGCCCATTGTTTCAAATGTTATAGGCCTTCAAAGATTTTTGCAAAAGTAGGTCAAAGGTCAGGTCAATAGGGCAAAAATGTTGGCATGTTCATACCAAGTATGGAAGTCCTATGCCTATTGGTTGCAATTATATAGGCATTTAAAAAAAATTGCAAAGTAGATAAAAGGTCAAGGTCAGAAGGGCAAATAATGATATTGTTGAAAATGTCTTAACACAAGCACGTTGCATACCAAGTATGTCAGCCCTAGGCCTATTGATTCCAATAATACAGGCATTTAAAGATTTTTGCAAAAGTAGGTCAAATGTCAAGGTCAAGGTCAGAAGGAAAAAAAATGTTGGCATGGCCAGAAAGGTCCGGACAATATAAACCTTCTCACCAAATTTAAGCATCATAGCACAAATATTAAGCTTTATACCAACCCGTCCCAAAAACTTTAACCTGGTGAATTTTGGCCAAAAAAAGTCCAAAACATGTCAAAATTGAATAAAATTTAGAAACATTTTTAATATTTAACTTCATAACAGTAATATTTGACCCAAAATGAACCTCCATACAAAATTTCAGCATCCTAGCATAGTTATTAAGTTTTAAAACAACCCGTCCAAAAAACTTTAACCTGGTGATTTGTGGCAAAAAGAACTAAGTCCAAAACGTTTCAAAAATTGAAAAATATTTTTAATGTTTAACTTCATAAAAGCAATAATTGACCCCAAATGAACTTCCATACACAATTTCAGCATCCTAGTACAAATATTAAGCTTTAAAATAACCCGTCCAAAAAACCTTAACCTTAGCCACGCCCACGCTTACGCCCACGCTCACGCTCATGCCGGGGGTATAACATAAGCTCTACTGCGCTACAAACAAGCGAGCTAAAAAAGCTGTCAATGAATATTCATGGAGTGATATATTTTGCATAATATGCATGAGGGAAAGGGTTAAAGAACTCCTGCAAAATGGACTTCCAGTCAGCCATGATTGACACTGAGTCATGGGAGGAAAAAGAGCTCTCCACTGGACATCCTGGAGACACTCCATTAGGGTAGAAGTGTTTAAAGTACAAACAAATCTAATTCAGCTTCGAGAGATCAGTCATCAGAAATGTAAGGCATCAAGCTGCATGCCAACTCTATCTTCATCCACAGTGACTGCATCAAAGAATTACAACCAGTGGATTGGCCTCTAGGTACCACAGTGCTGTTCCCAAGCTGCAATCCACAATGTTTAATGAATTGTTTGAAACCCTTGAAGGTAAATTTTCTTGAGGTGCAGGAAATAATTTCTTGATGTATTTCACACAAAGTTTTGATTTTATGAGCATCATAACAACCTTTATTTTTAGGAACATAGACAATATTTAATAACCCTTTACTCCATGAATATGCCTATCTACGCCTTTGCAAACAGAATAGACCCAGATCAGATGGTTCCTGTAGGAGCCATCTGATCAGGGTCTGCTCCGTTTGCTTATAGAATAATATAGATCTAATTCTACAGTTTCTGCGAAGGTCAAAACTTTTTTTGTTCTTAACCCTTTCCCTCATATAAACTTTGTTTTCACGCATTTGCAAACAGAGTAGACCCAGATTAGACTGCTCCTATAGGAACCATCTGATCAAGGTCTGCACTGTTTGCTAATGGAATTTGAAAGATCCGTTTCTGTATGTTCTAAAATGGTTATAATGTTCCACCTACCATATTTCATTTTAACTATTTGTTCATGCATATTCAGTAGGTATTGGAATTTGGAATAAATGTAGAACAGGGAAAGGGTTAAACTGTAATAAATATGAAGCTAATTAATATTCATACATACATTTATTATATCATAAATATTGATGGAGTAAAGGATTAATTGTTGTGCAAGTCTCGTGTTTTAACCGATTTACTTACCTATGTAGCAATTAAGAACTAACCATGAACGTTAATTGCTAATGAGTATCAATTTAAGAAATAATGATGTCATGAATATTAATTAGCTAAATTTCCATACTGGTATATGAAAACAGGAATTTCTAACCATGGAAGAAATTGTAGAATCAGATCTATATTAATTCATAAGCAAACAGCAGACCTTGTTCAGACAGTTTATACAATAACTATCTGAGCTGGGTCTACACTGTTTGCAAAAGTGCTAAAAAGCATATACAGTGAACCCTCATTACAACGGAGGTGTTTGTTTCCAGACATTTTGCTGGTATAACGAGGTTGCCGTTATAACGAGTTTAAATATGAAAGGAACCATATGGCCAGTTTTAAAATAGTACCAACAGGTGAACGCTTAATGCAGAACACAACAAGTGCAAAACGCTCCCTTTGGGAGCTTTTTGCACTTGTTGTGTTCTGCATTAAGCGATCACCTGTCTTATTGGCATTGCACCTATTTATTCTGTTGTTGTTTCAAAGACTTAACGGTAATTTTGTTTCAATGCATACTGCCAGTATAACGAGGGTGCTATTGTAACGAATGCCGGTATAATGAGGGTTCACTGTACATGTATAAAGAATAAAGGGTTAATCAGTTACATACAGCAATTTTGTTCTTCTATCCATCTGGTGAAATATACAATATAGTAAACACTTTATCATCTCATTAATAGTCATGTACAGAATAAACTAGAACTATTGCTAAAGGTGATGGAATACCCCCGTTCAGCTGTCTTGATTGCAAATCAAACAAGATTTGGGCCAGGTTGTGCCACGGACAGACAGACAGACAGACCAACTGACCAACACACTGAGTCCTATATACCCCCTCTCAAATTTCGTTTGCGGGTGTATAATAAAATGGTAGAAAAAGGATTTATTATACCCCCACAAACGAAAACTTTTGGTTGTTGTTGTTAGTTTTTTTTTTTTTTTTTTTTTTGGGGGGGGGGGGGGGGGGTTCTAGAGTTATCATGTCCGTCCGCCTGTTCGCACTGAGAACAAAAGACCGTCTGTTCTGTTTGCTTATGAAATAATATAGATCTGATTCTGCAGTTTCTGTCATGAATAAAAATTTCCTTTGTTTATAGTCTTTATAAAACTTCAGATTAATGTTATCATTATGTAGCCGGGTAGAGATTGTGGTGAAATAAGTTGATAGGCTTTTTCACCATGTTACAATTTATTCATTGTTGATAGACTTTTTCACCATGTTACAATTATTTCTTGCATGAATATTCATGGAGTAAATACATGAAGTTAAAAGAGCAAGTCGAGGCAATTTTAAAAAAATAAAGTTTATTTGTTTCATTACACACAACAATAATCACATATGATTGTGCTTGGCATCAATGATCTAAATTTTTCTAATCTTAAACAAGATGTGTTTGTGAAACACTATGCCCCCTCATATATTTGACCTCTGACCTTGACCTCTGACCTTGACCTTGACATGTCACCCCTCAAAATGTGCAGCCTCATGAGATACACAAGCATGCCAAATATCAAGTCTCTATCTCTACTGGTCCAAAAGTTATGGCCAATGTTAAAGTCGGCGATTTGACCCATATATTTGACCTCTGACCTTGAAGGATGACCTTGACCTTGACACGTCACCCCTCAAAATGTGCGGCTTCATGAGATACATATGTATGCCAAATATCAAGTCTCTATCTATACTGGCTCAAAAGTTATGACCAATGTTAAAGTTGCTGACAAACAAACAGACAAACAGACAAACAGACAAACAGACAGACAGACAGACAGGGCAAAAACAATATGCCCCCCGACTATCGTCTATGGGGGCATAAAAATGGCGTATAAAATAATTGCTTAAAATATACAAATGACCCTGTATCACTTTCCTGAGTCAATAGGCAATGTTATGTATTATGTTCAAAAGATATTTAACCCTTTCACAGTTTTGCAAACAGAGTAGACCCAGACCAGATGAGTCTACAGTTTTTGCTATGATAAAAAAAATCTTTGTTCAGTGGCCATTATTAAAATTCAGTTAATGAATATTCATAAAGTCATGAATTCTTGTATAAATATTCATGAGGGAAAGGATTAAAACATACAGCCAGCAGTTTAGCCCCTATAACTTTGGTAGAGTTGTTCTCTTTAGCCATATACAGTAGAACCTGTCCTAAGCGGCCATGTATTTGTTGAACATAGGAATCTTAAAAAGCAGGTGGTTGCTTAATGCAGGGTAAAAATAATGCAGAGAGCTTTCTGCATTACTTTTGACCTGCATTAAGCTACCACCTGCCTCATAGACCCATTATTTGATCTTTTTGATGGCTGCTTAAGACAGGGTCAACTGTATATGGAAATTGAATAAGCCATTTCGCTGACAACAATGTCTGATAACACAATATGTCAGTTTTAACAAGTTTGATATCTCAATTTCCTTCAAACCTATGCTAAAATATTGCCAATGTTTTAGGAGAAGAATGTTTTAAAATGGAATACAATTTTTTGAACATGTTTGGTAGAGGAACTTCAAAGGAATAGCCATGCCAAGTCTCATCACATTCCATCCAGTGGACAGTTGTAACAAGTTTGATAGATGTTCACCTGAAAACATTCCTGTAGATCTACATGTATACTGAAATCTTGCCAATGCTTCGGAAGAAGACATTAAATAAATTTAATACAATTCTTGGACATCTTTGGCAGATGAAGGAACATCCATGATACAGTCTTATCACATTCCATCCAGTGTTTTCAGATGAAATATCATTTGATTAAGAAGTTGGCAGACAGACAGACACGAGATGAGGAGCAGTCACAATAGCTCTCCCTGAGTAATAGCTCAGGTGAGCTAAATATCGGATATAAACTAAGACACAAATGTCAGTGGAAAATGAGACATAAGACACATGCAATGAATGTAGATAAGATCTGGATAAGTTGCAATGTCATCTGGGTCCATGCTTATAAAAACGTTTAGTTGAGTCTGAGTACGTTCTCAAGCTTTTGATTGGTCAGATTTGAGCCTCTGGCTCAAATCTGACCAATCAAAAGCTTGAGAACTCAAATCTGACCAATCAAAAGCTTGAGAACGAAACTCAGACTCAACTAAAAGCTTTATAAGCATGGACCCTGATCAAGGTCTGCATCATTGTCTGCATACCCTATTCGCTCTAAGTATTTGAAATAATGACATCATAAATATTGTTTTGATTAATGTTTTAATGGCACATGGTCAAATAATAATTCAGCCATGGCAGAACGTGTAGAATCTTTTTATATTTACATTATTTCTAAAGCAAACAGAGCAGATCTTGATTAGACCACCAATTTAGGAGCCATCTGATCTGGGTATACTCTGTTTGCAAAGGCATGAAAAGGCATTTATATGAAGGAAAAGGTCAATCAGTGTCTTAGCTGGATCAAAATCACAAACAAATGCCAGTCAAGTCTTGATACTCCACAGACTGTGGTTAACCCTTTACTCCATAAATACACCTTTGTAAGCCTTTGAAAACAGAGAACACCAAGATCAGACGATCAGGGTCTGCTCCGTTTGCTTATGAAATAAAAGGGATATGATTCTACAGTTTCTACTATATCCACAACTTCATGTGTCCATGTGCCTTTATAACTTTCTGTGTCCAATGAATAAATCTAATTAATATTCATGATGTCATTATTTCTTACATGAATATTCATGGAGTACATGGTTAACCAGCTGTTCCCCGATATTTTGCATCCCTCTGACCCAGGATTCATTTGGTCCCTCATCCATCTCTATAACAATCTTAGGTTCAAATGCCAAGATTCTTGACAATATTTTTTTGCTACCATTAACAAATCTGTGATCACCTTTGCAAACAGTTTGGAATATGAAATGCCGTGTAACAGTTTTGCAACAGGATCCAAATTACATGACACTGAATATCATTGTGAAAGAACACAGGAAATATTGGTCAATGGCAAAAACTGTAGACTCACATCTATATTATTTCTTAAGCAAACAGAGCAGACCCTGATCAGACAGCTCCTATAGGAGCCGTCTGATCTGGGTCTACTCTGCAAATTTAAGGCGTGAAAAGGTCAATCAGTGTCTCAGCTGGATCAAAATCACAAACAAATGTCAGTCGATCGAGTCTCAACACTCCACAGACCATGGTCAACCACCTGTTCCCTGATATTTTGCATCCTCCTGACCCAGGATTCATTTGGTCTCTCATTCCACTCTATAACAATCTTATGTCCAAGTGCCAAGAATCTTGGCAAAAGCTTTTGCTGCCAGTAACAAATCTGTGATCACCCTTGCAAACAGTTCAGATTGAGATGAAGTGCCGAGTAACTCAGTTTTGAAAAAGGATGCAGTGGTCCAGAAAAGATGCATAAATTTAAACATTTTCAAGAATAACATTTTTTGTTTCTCCATCAAACTCTATACTGTGATGACTCGTTAGAATCGCCTATCCGAGACCCTATACTGTGACCACTCTTTAGAATCGTCTCCTTGAGACGATTCTAAAGAGTGGTCACAGTATAGGGTTTGGCGGAGAAATGACGATTTGAGTTACTGGGTACGCACCTTTATGAGACTGTAGCTCTGAGGACCCACTCTGTTTGATGATGTCAGTATGTTTGTGAAACAAAACGGGGAAATTTTTTCAAAAATAGCTCCTTTATTTCTCCACCAAACCCTATACTGCGACCACTCATTAGACTCGTCTCAAAGAGACGATTCTAAAGAGTGGTTACAGTATAGGGTTTGGTGGAGAAATGACGATTTGAGTTACTGGGTACGCACCTTTATGAGCCTGTAGCTCTGAGGACCCACTCTGTTTGATGATGTCATTATGTTTGAGGAACAAAATGGGGAAAACAATTTCAACAGTATGATACGAACCAGACAGCAAGTTTTGGGGGTGACAATACATTGCAGTAAAAGAGTTACAAGTTGGACCATTTGATTTGTAATAATAGGTAGAAAAAGAAAATACAAACGACATACGATTTTGATTTCAAAACACAACCACTAAAACTGCTAGTGTTGCTGTTTTTCTCATCCAATATTCTCTATTATAAATACATAAAATACAGGTGTACATAATGAATTACATAGAAGACATAAGTTATATAAAACCAGAAACCAGGTCAAATTGTTCAACTCACTAAAAAATAAATATTAGTCTATCATTATCTAAAACCCCTCTAAGGCTACCACTTTGTGAATAAAACAAAGGTGTCTATTACAGTAGGTGGTTGCTTAATGCAGGACAAAAGTAATGCAGAAAACTACAATTGTTCAAAAACAAAGGTGTCTATTACAGTAGGTGGTTGCTTAATGTAGGACAAAAGTAATGCAGAAAACTCCTATGGGAGTTTTCTGCATTACTTTTGACCTGCATTAAGCTACCACTTGCCTCTAAGGCCCAGAATTAAAACTCTTTAATGGTTTTACTGTATTTCTCCCCCAATCTTTTATTCCTCTGTCAAGCCCGGGAAGCCGATTCTAATGAATACCTACATGTACTGAAATGCCACTCCCAAGGACACATTTTCTTTTCTTTATAATAGCAGGGAGCTGTCTGATCTGGGTCTACTCTGTTTGCAATGGTGCTTAAAGGTATATTTATGGAGTAAAGGGATAAGATCACTTCTTTACGAATGATCAATGAATGACTATGAATTGACTAATAATGGTTGAACTAAATTATCATATCATAAACTATCAGCATTGTTACTTTTATGTATAATCAATCACAGTTATAGTTGATTATACTACCGGGAGCTCATTCAAAAGTTATATTTTTTAAATACAGTAAAACCTCTCTAAACCGGAATTCTAGAAGAGAAGAATTTAGATATTTTAGGCAGGTGACTGCTTAATGCAGGGTGAAAGTCATGCAGAAAGCTCCTCTAGGAGCTTTCTGCATGACTTCCACCCTGCATTAAGCTGTCACCTGTCTCCAAGACTGATATTTATACTAAATTTAATGTCCGGTTAAGAGAGGTTTTACTGTACAGGGTTTTCCCTTGACCCCTTCAAAAGTCCAATTTGAGAGTCCACATGACTCTCTCACAATAAATTAAAGAAAAAACCCTATTAACTTTGAGGGTAATTTGTAAAATATACTCAACAAAAATATTAAAAGGTCAGAGGTACATTTCCCGAAGGGTTAATGCAATGACCCTACAACTTTGGCGTCCTATATTTTCCATATGAGTTAATGTCAAAGTTTCAAACTACGATTTCCAGTGAAAATGAGTGACGCCCAGGTTCCATTGGCATCCATGGAATAAAAAAAATGAAAATTGGGAACTTCTGACTAAAAATTGAATTTCAATTTACTCTTATCTGGAATACCAATAATTTGGCAATAAACTTGTCTTTGGTATGTCAAGCAGCTGAATATCTATAATAGCACAATGAATTTTTACCATGGTAGAAACTGTAGAAATAGATCTATGTTATTCCAAACACAAGGGCCATGATGGCCCTGATATCGCTCACCAGACAATCATAGGAGAAGATTTTCAAAGTTTTCTGTAGAAAACTGGCCATCCCTGTGGTGGGGCTTGATTTGAAACCAGGGGCATAATTCATATAATTTTTGTAGAGGACTTCCAAGATGATGATGCTATGACTGTGCCAAATATGAGAAACTTCCAGTTTCAGAGGAAAAGATTTCTAAAGATTTCACAATCTGTTTCTATATAAAACAAGAGGGCCAATGACAGTGTTAATTTTTCAGCAAACAACATTAATTTTCCAACAGATGACAGAAACTCAGTGTTAAACCTATCACTGCTGAGCATAACTTGACTGAAATTAGCACACAGCCATACATCAATATACCAACTTAATGCAGGGCATAGATATGAACAAAAGCTTTAAGAGCTTTCTGCATTTTGAGAATTATCCACATAGTTTTCTCAATCTAAAATGAGTGTGTGTTATTTATTTGTCTAAATAAAATTTCTACTTTACTGAGACTAAGGGTGAATAATGACATAACACTCACACTGGCTAGCTAGAGTGCACTGGCTTCTTCTGAATAAGGGGAACCCTTTAAACTGTAGTTTCTGATGTCTATTTTAAAGTACAATGTATAACACACAGGGCAGGACCAATTTTAACTATGATATTAACAAAATTCATAAAGGTATACTAAGTAAATCTATACACAAAACATCTAAGCTCCGGGACATGTAGTTTTTGACAAGAAGATTTTTAAAGTTTTTCCTATGCATAACAAGTGATCCCAAGAGCTGTTTAAACAGCAGTCTGCTACAGAAAACTGGCCACCCCTTGGTTGGGGCCAATTTTGACCCTAGGGGAATAATTCATATAACTTTTGTTGAGGACATTAATATGATGGTTTGTGCCAAATATGAAAGCTGAGAACATTCCAGTTTCAGAGGAGAAGTTTTTCAAAGTTTTCACTATATGTTTCTAATGAAAACTTGACACCCCGGGGCGGAACCAATTTTGACTCCAGGGGTATAATTTATATAACTTTTGTAGAGAACCTATAGGTGATGCTATGTGCTAAAGATGAAAGCTGAGAACCCTGTAGATTCAAAGAAGATGATTTTTAAAAGTTCAAATTGTTTACGACGCAAGACAAATGACGACGGACATAAGGCGATAACAAAAGTTCACCCTGGGCACTTTGTGCTCTGGTAAGCTAAAAAGGTCAGACCCTGATCAGATGACTACTACAGGAGCCATCTAACCTGTTTGCAAAAGTGCCAAAAGAAGTCTATTTACTCTATTATATTAGCAAAGGATACAACAACTTTAGAGTGTGGTTACAAAATGTTTCTCTAAACCCCCAATATGCATGGACGGAACAATGTAGACTTGAAATATCACTAAGACATTTACTATCCCTTTCACTCAAGAATCTATCACCTCATTAATATTCATTGACTGCATTTTTATAACCATAATTAAACAAGGGAACTTTTGGCAATTTTGGATGCTGTAGAATCCAATCTATATTATTCCATAAGCAAAAAGAGCAGATCCTGATTAACCTTTCCCTCATATAAACATGTTTTCATGCATTTGCAAACAGAGTAGACCCAGATCAGATGGCTCCTAGAGGAGCCGCCTGATCAGGGTCTGCTCGTTTTGCTAATAGAATTTGATAGATATGTTTCTTTACTTTCTAAAATGTCTACAATGTTCCACCTTCAATATTTCGTTATACCTATTTTGTTAATGAATATTCAGTATGTATTGTAATTTGGCCTAAATACAGAACAGAGAAAGGGTTAAACTACAGTTATAGGAGCCTTTTGATATGGATCTACTTTTGATTGCAAAGGTGTCTAAATGAGGGAAAGGGTTATACGAGCTGTACGGCAAGAAAAGATACCTTCAGGCTTTTTTAACACTGTGTAGACCAAGACCAGCCAAGACACTGATGATAATACGATGCTGATGCTGTTTGAATGTCAGTGAAGAAACCAATCAAACATATTCAGTGGCTTATTCTGGATCTGCACTGTTTGCAAACTATTAGAGTGTCTTAGCTAATTTTGCTCCTGTTATAATGCTAAACCTTTTACCTAATTACAGTAAAACCCCTCTAATGCGACCACCTTAATTCTGGGTGCTAGATGCAGGTGGTAGCTTAATGCAGAACAAAAGTAATGCAGAAAGCTCCTAGAGGAGCTTTCTGCATTGATTTTGTCCTACATTAAGCAACCACCTGTTTATAAAGACATCCATGTTTATTCATTAAGTGGTCGCATTTGAGGGGTTCTACTGTAATATTTATGTAAGAAATAATGACTTATGAATATTATATATTTAGCTAATGTTATATATCATCAATATAAATGTGCATAACTATTTGTGACTAGGTTATATTTGATAATCATATTTATGTTTGAATGCAATTTTGTATTGAATTAGCTGCTGAACAAAAGCATTTTGATTGACAAAACACAATGACTCACAAATTGGGTCTAACATAGCCTATGAGGGAATGGGTTATAAAGAATCTTCCTATAGTCACCACTAATAAATATAAATGGGTGCCTTAAAAAGAAGATGGCTTTTAGCCCATTCCCTCATATTGACGGCTTTTGAAGACTGTAAAAGTCACTTTGTGAAACCATTGTGAGGAGCAAAATTTTATGCTCTATTTATCACAATGGTTTCAAACAACAAAATTCTAAAATTTTCCTTTTCTCTAGTTAATGCTCATTTTCGGTAGATCTATTCAAAGAGGTTGTATCTAAAAATAGCCTATGAGGTAATGGGTTAATGTAGAACAAAAGTAACTTTTGCCCTACATTTATCATTTTCAGTTTCTAAAATGGCATCTACTAGAGAAAAGGAACATTTTAGAATTGTGTAGTTCAGAAATCACTGCTCTTATGGAGCAACATTAATGCTCTATTTATCACAATGATTTCAAAAAATGTTTTTTTACAGTGACGCCAAAAGGCATCAATATGAGGGAATGGGTTTATCTGATAGAAACACCTTTTAATTACTGATATGTTGCAAACAGAGTAGACCCATAGCAGAAAGATCCTGTAGGAGCCATTTGATCAGGGTCTGCCATTTGCCTATGGACTTTTATACGGATCTAGTTTGACAGTTATGGATCTAATTTAACCCTTTCCTCCATAAATACGCTTTTCTACACCTCTGTAATAGTCACTTCTTGAAACCATTGTGATAAATAGAGCATTTGCTCCTATGGAGCAAATGCTCTATTTATCACAATGGTTTCTATACTTAACAATTATAACATTTTCCTTTTCTCTAGTAAATGCTCCTTTTCGGTAGATTCATTCAAAGAGGTTGGGACTAAAAATAGCATAAGGAGGAAAGGGTTAACAGCTTCTACCACAGCAAAACCGTCCTGGGTTCAAATACCATGGTAAAGTTGTCATTACTTTTTACATGAATATCCATGAACTCAAGGGTTTAAAAAACTAGAACAAGGCTTCTGTTTCAAGAAGACTGTGATTTTAGAGAGGTTTTACTGTACATGCATTTAGAATATAAGTATTCAATGAAATAAAGATGCACAGCATCAAAACAGTGATATATACATGTATATTGTTATCAAATAAAAATGAAATTACAGTAGAACCTGTTCTAACCCTTTACTCTATGAATATTCACATAAGAAATAATGATGTCATGAATATTAATTAGATTCATTTTTATAATGGCTTAATAACGGATATAGGAAATTTTGGCCATGGCAGAAACTGTGGAGTCATATCTATATTATTCTATAAGCCAACAAAGCAGACCCTGATCAGACAGTTCCTAGTACTTCCTATAGGAGTAGTCTGAACTGGGTCTTCTCTATTACATTTTGCAAAAGCGTGAAAATGCATTTACAAATGAATATAAAGGCAAGGGTTAAGCAACCTTTTAATGATTGGACACAGGAATCTCAAACCTTTTCCTTGGAGCCTTCTGATCAGGGTCTGCTCTGTTTGCTTATAGAATTTGATAGATTTATTTATTTACTTTCTTAAATGGCTACAATGTTCCACCATACATATTTCATTATAACTATTATGTCCATGAATATTCAGTAGGTATTGAACTTTGAAATAAACATAGAACAGGGAAAGGGATCATCAGTATGGTCCTTAACACTTCTCTTGCTGAATTTTAAAATACATTTCTCCTTCTTTACCCATGCCCTGTTGTATAATTACATATATCTTCACCGTGTACACGTATTTCGCTGTGCAATCACTGCTCTAGAGTGCACTTGTAAATAGTGCAGACCCTGATGAGACAGCTCCTGCAGGGGCTGTCTCATCTGGGTCTTCACTATTTACAGGTAGGTATATTGACGTGAATAGCAAGCAAAGGGTTAAATTGAAGACATTAGCTTGTTGGATTCACATCTGATTTATATTGAGATAAAAATACAAGTATAAGGTTTTGGTTCAGAATCTCAACACCAACTGGAGAATAAAACATGCAGAAACTCCATTCCTTAAACCTTTCCTGAGCTAATAAATATTCATGATGGCATTATTTCTTACATGAATACTGAATGGGAAAGGGTTAACCTTTCACAAGCAGTGCATGAATGTGTGAGCTTTTATGAAACAGTCTATCACCAGATAAGCTATCAAAAGAACCAGTTCCTCATCAGGATCCAAACTGTTAGACAACTTAGGAAAGAAAAGGGAGAAGGTCTTGCTGAAAATCCGAAATAGAAGATTTAATAAATACAGCAAAGTGTTCAAAGGAACACGTGTATCATCTGTTAGCAGAAATGTGATGAATAAATGCATGTTGGAGAGAGATAGACATAATTATGGACTGACTGATGTATAAATGACAAAATGATTTCTTATTAAGGATCACAATGGAAATAAGGATTATCTTACATGAGTGTTCATTACAAATTGTTTCATTACAATATGTAATGAACATTAATGTAAGATTCTTTTTATCACATAAGCCTTAAAAATGCCATAGATAATAAAACAGGACATGGCTATTTCGGCCATTGCTTACAAACAGCGTAGTAATACAATGGACAACCACATGGAGCGCTACGATTGGCTAATGCTTAAATGAGAGCTACGATTGGCTTAGGATTACTAATTTGCATAAAAAATGCACTAGTGCACTTTCTCTATTTACAGCACCCTGTTTTGGCACTCCCACACTGCAGATTATGTGATAAATCCTTTTTTGTGTTATCCTTGTATTTAATGTAACTGGCATGTTAACAATTCTTTATCAGTTATATATTTATACTTAAATATCAAGTCTATTACTGTGAAACTATGTGCATTATATTTGTGACTTGATATTTAATTTGATGAATGTTAGATGCATGTTTTAAATGCGATGTGCATTTTAATACGAACAAGAGCCGCATGTAGCGCCAACTCTTTGTCTGATTTGGTGCTTGTCCAGATAAATTTTTAAAAAAATGAAAAAAATAAAGGGCCATAACTCCAAACTTTTGAAATCAAGAGTTATGTAGGGGCCTTCCCCTCAATGAGATCTACTAACCTATGAAGTTTCATGTTGATACCTCTTATACTTTTCGAGTAATGAGCTACATTAACGTTTTTGCACAACAACAACGACAACGACTACGACCCAGATATCACAATAGCTCGACTTTTCTTCAAAACAGACGAGCTAATAAAAAACTATCTATCTTTCTATATATTGTCACCCTGACAAAATGTAATCTATAATTTAATGATCAACATCTGTGCTTTACACTGGGCATCTAAAAGGACCACAGAAACTGTCGATAATGAGATTAGGGCACCACACCCCGGTTTCTCTGTATCCGCTCCCCTCTCTCTGGTGCGTCCAATTAGCCCATAGTAAGCAGAAACAGATGTTAACACAAACAAACAGAAAACAATTTTTTTTTGGTTCAAAATTCGTATATGCTTTAAATTGAACAATGTATGAATCTAGATACATGTATATTATGTATATATAACATTATGATATGCAAAAAACTAATTTGATTAATTAACCCTTTACCTCATGAATATTCATGTATTAAAGAAATAATGACACCATGAATATACTACAGGTAATTTTTTATAATTGCATATGAAAACAGAAAGATTTGGCAATAGCATAAACTTTATAATATCAGATCTACATGTATATAATTCCATAAATAAATAAAGTAGACCCTGATCAGACGGCTCTTTACAGGAGTCGTCTGATCTGGGTGTATTCTGCTTGTAAAGGCCCCTTTAAGGGCAAGGGTAAACAGAACTGGAAAGTCTACCTAAACTATGTCACCAGACTCACTACTATAACTGATTAACTCCATAAATATTCATGTAAGAAATAATAACTGCATATTAATTAGATTATCTTTTATAAGGACACATGGACACAAGATGTTTTGGCCACAATAGAAATTGTTCATAATAAAAAAGAGCAGACCCTGATCAGACGGCTCCTATAGGAGCCGTCCGACCTGGGTCTACTCTGTTTGCAAAGGTGTAGAACAGGCATATTTTTGGAGTATTTGACCATTGTAGCTAACCGTATGAGTTGTTTTCCAGGGACCATGGTGTGAAGGAATTCCGTGATTAACCCTTTCCTACATAATTACGCCTTTCTACGCCTCTGTAAAAATCACCTGTCGAAACAATTGTGATAAATAGAGCATTTGCTCCTATAGGAGCAAATGCTCTATTTATCACAATGGTTTCAAACTACAAAATTCTAAAAGTTTCCTTTTCTCTAGTTAATGCGCCTTTTCGGAAGATTTATTCAAAGTGGTTGGACCTAAAAATAGCCTATGAGGTAATAGATTAACCCTATCAACACTTAATTTTCAGAGTGGAATAGCCCATCAGTGTTTAACTATAGAGTCCATTCAGTACAAAAGGTTTACACTTGCCAGAGGATATTGAATGACAAACAGTGCAGACCCTGATCAGACGGCTCCTCATTGTGCCCTCAGATCTAGGTCTTCACTGTTTGCAAATGGCAGAGCATGTGTATCCCGCATTCAAACGCTTACATTAAGATGTTTAGGGAAATAAAAAAAAAGGTGATAGTAGTGTAACCATACAAAATATGTACTACAGAACAAGCCATGACCTATATATTATCCCCAATCCCATGTCAATGCAATAATTTATGGATATTTATATAAAAGCTGATTTTTTGTAATGGCAATGTGAACTAGATATGTATGTCCATAGGACACAGATGCCCCTGGTAGTACTGTCTCTAAACCAAAGGCCCTTTTCACTGTATGTTATACTGTGGAGAACATTTCAAAGTCTTATAACTCTAGTAAAAATTGTTAGAACAAAAATTCTCTTCTTAATATACATCTTCATACAAATGGTGTTAACCCATTCCCTCATATTGACGCCTTTTGACTCCTCTGCAATAGTCACCTGTTGAAACCATTGTGATAAATAGAGCATTTACTCTTATAGGAGCAATAGCTCTATTTATCACAATGGTTTCAAACGACAAAATTCTAAAAAAAAATCTTTTCTCTAGTTAATGCTCCTTTTCGGTAGATTTATTCAAAGAGGTTGGATCTAAAAATAGCCTTTGAGGTAATTGGTTAATCTGGGAGAGTTTGAAGTAAATCCTCCATTGGTGTATAAGGAGTTAGATATACAAGATTTGTTCACTGTATGTTATATACTGAAGAAGAAAAAGTTCCATAACTCTGGTAAAAATGGTCAGAGCACAAATTCCATTCTTTAAGAACATTGCTCATCTGTAAAAGTTTAAAGTAAATCCTCCCTTCGGTGTATGAAGAGTTGCATACACAAAACTTGCAGTGCATACATAAGTACGAACCAATGGACGGACAAGCGCAAGGCTAAATGCCTCAATCCTTGTGGGGGCTCAACAACAGAATATCCACCATGGCAAAAACTGTAGAATTATATAAGTAAACAAGCAGACTTGATCAGACAGCTCATACAGAAGCTGTCAGATCTGGGTCTGCTCTGTTTGCAAATTCATGAAAATGCATTTTTATCAAGTAAAAGGTTAACGGCTAGCACCTATTGTATATGTTGCTTATAAAAATTATTGTTAGCAAAATTTGTCATCTCAAATTTCTAAAGTAGACTTATTTCCATACCTTTTGGAAACTCAGTAAAGCTGGAGATAAAGGTGTGTACTCAAATACTAAAATCGTCATTTGTCCACCAAACCCTATGTTGTGACCACTTTTTAGAATCGTCTTTTTAAGATGATTCTAAAGAGTGGTCACAGCATAGGCTTTGGTGGAGAAATAAAGAAGTTATTTTTGGGAATGTTTTAATTAACACATCTTATCTGGACCTCTGAACTCATTATTGATCCTTATGAGACACTAAGTAACCCAGTGTCTCATCCTAAAGTCGGCAGATGTTATCACAAATTCATCCATTACACACATAATATATCTATTACAAATGCACAGAATTATGATTGTGGTTATTACAAATGCACGGAATTATGATTGTGGTTTCGTAAAAGGTCCTCCTCCTCCTGTATGCGAGGATACAGCTTGTCATTAGTATTGATCTGAGACAACTGACAAGCTATTTGGTCATTCACCGGGAATCCATTTTCACCATTCTGTTTCACTGCTTTGTCTGAGAACTCATCGTCATACTGCTCAGAAGGATGGGTGATCTGAGGTTTCAAAGAGTTCTTAAATTTCTGAAAATGAAAAAAACACAACATACAGTAAAACCTCTCCAATGCGATCATCGAACTGAGGTATGTCTACTTTTTAAAAGCAGGTGGTAGCTTAATGTAGGATGACAGTGATGCAGAAAGCTCCCATAGGAGCTTTCTGCATTACTTTCATCCTGCATTAAGCAACCATTTTTATAAAATCTGTATCTGATTACTGCCCCTTTCATTGTGAATAAAAAAATCTGTGAAAGGTATTTCAACCCTTTACTTGATCATTCCCCATTTAACTACCTAAACCCTTTCCTCCATAAGCTATTTTTAGACCCAACCTCTTTGAACGAATCTACCCAAAAGGAGCATTTACTAGAGAAAAGGATTTTTTTTTAGAATTTTGTAGTTTAAAACCATTGTGATAAATAGAGCATTTGCTCCTATAGGAGCAAATGCTCTATTTATCACAATGGTTTCAGGAAGTGACTATTACAGAGGCGCAGAAAGGCATATTTATGGAGGAAAGGGATAAGAAATAAGGTAGACCTAGATACAACAACCCCTGTTGGAGCTGCCTTATCAGGGTCTGCTCTGTTTGCATATAGTCATATTACAAATCTAACATTTTTGGCCATAGCAATAAATTCCTTTTTTCATATCTTTGATAAAAGAAACAAACCATTCCCACTTACAGATGCCTTTTGATACCTTTGCAAACAGAGTAGACCCAAATCAGACAGCTCCTGTAGGAGCTGTCTGATTTGGGTCCGCTTTGTTTGCTAACAGTATTTAATGGATATGTTTCTACAGGTCCTTCTTGGGCCAAAAATATCTCCATGTTTTATTTATAAAGTTCTGTCAAAGATTATTTGTATAATCGTATAATTTTCAAATGGGTATGGGTTAATCGATATTCATGAACATTCATCATGGGTTACATTCTGAATACTTCCTGTCTGCTATAAATCTTAAAATCAATATCACTTCCATTTCTCTTAAAACATATTGATTACAGTAAAACCTCTCTATAACGGCCACTAAATTACATCAAGTATTTTGTGTTAAAGGCAGGTGGCTGCTTAAAGCAAAGTAAAAGTAAAACAGAACGCTCCTGGCTGCTTAAAGCAAGGTGAAAGTAAAACAGAACGCTCCTATAGGAGCGTTCTGTTTTACTTTCACTTTGCTTTAAGCAGCCACCTGCCCTAAATACCAACTAATTAACACAAGTGGCTGTTATAGAGAGGTTTTACTGTAGTGTAAAATAGTTTAAATCCTGAAGAGCTTGGGGAGTTACATGGTGTCTCAATGGATCCAAACTGTTTGCATCCGTGGGAAATAATAAAATGTGAAATATCTATGAAATTTGTACAAAGAAAAATATATACATGTATAGAAAGAAACATATCTGAGCTACTACAAAACGGCCTACAGTCCAAAACTAGAAAAGTAAGTCTGTAAGACACAGGGATGCCCCTGTCGTGGTGCTGCCTAGCTGCATGTAAAATTTCTAAGTCATTTGACCTTGACCTTAGGCTTGCGGGCAGCATGGGCTGGGTGTGCAATGAAAGTATGGATGGTGGTTAATGTGTACATGTATATGCAATTCCATGCCAATAGCTATAGTAGTTAGTGAGATATAAGACAATGAAAAAACTGTGACAACCAACTGCACGTAAAAGTGTGACACACGGACGACAGACAGATGGACGGTTGGACATGTGCAAAACATAATGCCAACTGACTATCGTCAATGGGGGCATAGTAAAAACATTACTAGCTGACCTACCTGCCAGAGGGAGCTGCCAGGAGCTGTGGCCACCGAGTGTATCATACCAAGGGGTATACAAGATATAGACAGGATGGCTATGAACCAGCCCAGACCCACAGCCCAGCCAGGGTAAGTGTAACCGGCCACAGAAAACGGCTTGTACTGAACCAGGCTAAACATCCATATACCCTGTGAAATGCAATCATTTATTCAGAGGTCCAGATAAGATGCGTATAGTTTCAACAATAGCTCCTTTATTTCTCCACCAAACTCTATACTGTGACCACTCTTTAGAATCGTCTCAAAGAGACGATTCTAAAGAGTGGTCACAGTATAGGGTTTGGTGGAGAAATGATGATATTAGTAATTGGGTACGCATCGTTATCTGTAGCTTTGTTTATTACATGGGTTATTTATACAACCACCAAAACTACATGAATATAGTAGAACCTATCCTAAGCAGCCATTCATTTATTGAATATAGGAGTCTTAATCCGCTCCCTCATAGGCTATTTTTAGATCAAACCTTTTTGAATAAATCTACCGAAAAGGGGCATTAACTAGAGAAAAGGAAAATTTCAGAATTTGGTAGTTTGAAACCATTGTGATAAATAGAGCAATTGCTCATATAGGAGCAAATGGTCTATTTATCACAATGGTTTCAATAGGTGATTTCTACAGAGGCGTAGAAAGGGCGTATTTATGGAGGAAAGGGTTAAAAAGAAGGTAGGAGTTGTCTAATCAGGGTCTGCTCTGTTTACTAATGGAATTTGAAAGAGCTACAATTTTCCACGTTTCATATTTCTTGATAACTTTTTTGTCCATGAATATTCAGTAGGTATTGAATTTGCAATAAACATAAACAGGCTAAGCAATGGCAAAAACTGTAGAATCAGAACTATATTATCCCATTCCCTCATAGGCTATTTCTAGAATCAAATTACTTTGGATAAATCTACCGAAATGGAGCATTTATTGGAGAAAAGGAAAGTGTTAGAATTGAAACCTTTGTGCAAATGCTTTACTTATCACAATGGTTTAAAAAAGGCACTTTTACAGAGGTGTAGAAAGGTGTATTTATGGTGAAAAGGGTTAAATCAAACTGCAGATCCTGATCAGGCAGCTCCTGTACGAGCCATCTGATCTAAGTGTACTGTTTGCAAAGATGTTCAAAAGCTTACCTATGGATTAAGGAACAAATACAGTGGTCTATAAATGTGCATGACAGTTGAGGACAGAATGAATACAATGAAGAATAACTCTTATTGGAGCTTTCTGCATAACATTAATTTTGTCCTGCATTATGCATTAACCCTTTACTCCATAAATACGCCTTTCTATGCCTTTGCAAACAGAGTAGACCCAGATCAGATGACTCCTGTAGGAGCCGTCTGATCTGGGTTAGTTCTGTTTGCTAGCGAAATAATATAGATATGATTCTACAGTTTCCGCCATGGAAATCTAAATCAATATTCATGATGTTATCATTTCTTATGTGAATATTCATGGTATAAAGAGTTAACCTGTCTGAAAGAATCATACTTGTTTATGTGGCCATTGTAAAGAAGTATTACTATACATATACTTACAAATATGAGTAGGGGAGAAACTGTAAGCCAACACACAATGAAGAATAAAGGTGGCCTCTGGCCTGATATGTCCTCTATATTCTTGGCGAGTTTGCGAGCACCTGACAAGTAAAGTTACATCCATCACATGTTTTGTTCTGTCATATTCTTCACAGACAATTATATTCATCATTTCTGATTTCATCTAATGTCAAGGGCTTGGTGCAAACTTATTTCAACCCTTTACCTGATGAATACCTATGCATGACTCTACCCAGTGGTCCAGATAAGATGCATAAATTAAAACTATTACAAGAATAACTTTTTTTATTTCTCCACCAAGCCCTATATTGTGACTACTCTTTAGAATCCTCTCTTCGAGACAATTCTAAAGAGTGGTCACAACATAGGGTTTGGTGGAGAAATGAAGATTTAAGTATTTGAGTATGCACCTTTATCTGTAGCTATGTCTGCCCATTATGAAAATACAGAGAAAACCCCTTCCTCCATCAATACGCCTTTCTATATACGCCTGAGTAAAAATCATCTATTGAAACCAGTGATAAATAGAGCATTTGCTCCTATAGGAGCAAATGCTCTATTTATCGTAATGGTGTCAAACTACAAAATTCTAAAATTAATGCTCCTTTTAGGTAGATTTATCCAAAGTGGCTGGATCTAAAAATAGCCTACTGTAAAACAGGTTATATTCGCGTCATGATTATTTCACGTAAATGTGATTTTGTATTAATTCGCGTCATGATGATTTCGCTACGGCGTCCATCTCACTAAATTAACATAACCGAAATAGAATCGTATAAAACTCTGCAGAACGCTGTAAAATGGGCAAAGAATAAATTTCTGCCGAATGTATGTAACTGCCGTCGGCAATTTAGGGGTTATCAATCGATAATTTATAGCATGCGTTAAGGGCTGTATTTACCAGTATTCAATTTTGTAATTGTTTTGAGAACTTTACCCAAAACTCTGATGTATGGCACAGCCTGATACACCGGTCTACTGATGAAATGGTGGAAATGTAAGCCACAAAGTTACTACTCATTTATAACTTTGAGGTCTTATTTGGATCGAAACTGTCTGCAAAAGAAATGGTTATCACGTTTGTCCATTATGAGGCTAAAGGTTAAATCAGTGCCCCTATTGAAACTTGGATGGTAAACGTGTGAAAACAAATTGACAAGTTTGTGTATACGTGTTGATCTGTTAAACGCTGCTTGGCATAAGCCGGTATTCAATAGTCAAAATGAGTGAATTGTTTTTCACAAACACATAGAGTCAAACCAGTTGTTTCAAAAGTCCATAATTGTACAAAAATAACCAGATGTTATCTACGACAATTTACCACTTGCCGTACATGTATACATGTATGTATATAAGAATTACTTCCCTTTTCACGGAGATCAATGAAGAAGAGAAACATTCTTCCATTTCCCGGTCTGTATTTTTTATTTAAACACTTTTTTGTTTACTAAATAAACTATATATGGAAGCAATACACTTCATCCAACATTTGTGTTGAACGAAGAATTTTATTAATGCAGAAAATACATGGACGATGACGTGATAAATCTGACCATATTCCGGATATACCGATTTCGGACGTTACTCCATTTTATACTTGCTACTGATTTATTAGCAAAAATATTGAAATCGCGGGGCAACGCATTCGCGAATTAGCGCGAAATATATATTGTCGCTAATAAAACCTGTTTTACAGTATGAGGGAATGGGTTAATGTGATCACCACCAAGAAGAGGTGTAATTCATAAAGTCAGATGGTAGCTCAATTCAGGACAAATTATGCAGAAAGCTCCAGCTGGAACTTTCTGCAACACTTTTATCCTGCATTTTACAAAATACTCCTTCAAAGAGATTTATATTTATTCATACAATGGTCGATTAAGAGGGTTTTTTACTGAAAGTCGATACAATTCTTGTATTAAATAACCAAATGAGGATATTTATTGCCATGGAATCCAGTAAATAATCAGATCTGTATCATATAATCATATATACAAAGTGAACAGACCTCAGACAGCTCCTACAGCAACTGTTTAATCTTGATCTATTCTGTTTGCAAAAATGTTTGCAAAATTAAATAAAAATTTTCAAGGGAAGTTTTACGTTAATCCTTTCCTCCATGAATATTCATGTTATAAATAATGACATAATGAATATTAATTAGATTAATTGTTATTATAGCACATGAGTACATGAATTTTTGTCCATGGCAGAAACTGTTGAATCAGAACTATATTATTCCATAAGCAAACAGAGCAGACCCTGATCAGACGTCTCCTATAGGAGCCATCTTAAGGCGTATTTATGGAGGAAAGGGTTAAAAAAATGCAGGATCAGATCTATAGAATTTCATTAGCAAACAGAGTATAAAGGTTTTTATATGAGGGAAAGGGTTAAGTGCTGAAACCATGGTCAAATATTGCAGTTGCCAGTCCGTAAAATGTGAAATGCACAGGCTCTTTTTTTCAGGATAAGTTAACTTCAGACACCAGATTGAGAATACAGTAAAACCCCTCTAGACCGGAGTTCTAGTAGAGAGAAATTTAGACACTTTAGGCAAGTGGCTGCTTAATGCAGGTTGAAAGTCATGCAGAAAGTCATACAGAAAGGTCCTAGCACCCTGCATTAAGCTGCCACCCATCTCCAAGACCGATATTTATATTAACTTTAATGTCCAGTTTAGAGAGGTTTTACTGTACTGGTAACAGGTAATATTATATCCAAATCATTTCTGTGTCTGTTCAGAGATAATACACAGTAACAGTCTACAGTGAAGATAAAACCCTTTACTTCATGAATATTCATGTATGATATAATGACATCATGAATATTTATAACATGAATTTTTACAAATTTTGGTCATCACAGAAACTGTAGATTCAGATCTATTTATATCCATAAGCGAACAGAATATACCCTGATCAGACCCGGTCGACCATTCTATAGGAGCCATCTGATCTAGGGCTGCTCTGTTTCCAAAGGTACTTAAAGGCTTCTCTATGGAGTAAAGGGATAAATGAGTAAGTGCGTACCATAAAACCAAGTGACTGCTATGACTTCAAAAAATGCAAGATACATCAGAGACAACGCTGCAGCATAATAATCTATCAGCTGGAAGAAATAAATCCCGCCCTGAAATTGAAAAAAAAAAGTAAATATATTTCAAGTAGGTTGCAATATGTACGAGGAAAAGTATTTTTTTTATCTTTAATCCTTTACATGATATGCCTTTTGCAAACAGAGTAGACCTAGATCAGACAGCTAATTTAGGAGCTGTCTGATCAGGGTCTGCTCTGTCTTCTTATGAAATAATATAGATCTGATTCTACAATTTCTGCCATTATCAAAATTCATATTTTCATAATGCCAATGCAAAAACATATAAAGCTAATTAACATTACTTCTTACATGAATCTTCATCAGATAAAGGGTTAATCAGGGTTTTGCTACAAGTCTGAGACACCAATTACTTTTGGTCATAGTTCCTGCAAGAACCAGACACTCAGAAATAATTCTGCAATTAATACTTTAATGGACAAAGGGTTTTGCCATTAGAACTGCCTTTAACCCTTAACCCTTTACTCTATCAATAAGTTTTTGTATGCCTTTGCAAATAGAGTAGACCCAGATCAAACAGCTCCATCAGGAGCTGTCTGATCAGGGTCTGCTCTGTTTGCTTATGAATTAGAAGGTGTCTAATCAGAGTATGCTCAGTTTGCTTTTGAAATGATATATGGTAGATCTGTTTCTACCATTTCTGTCATGGCCCAAACTTCCTGTGTTCATAAATTATGTCAATACAAATTTCAGGTAATTAGCTCATTACCTCATAGGCTATTTTTAGACCCTACCTCTTTAAAGAAATCCACCGAAAAGGAGCATTAACTAGAGGTTTTTGTCACAAAAACGGATGTCTCCCCTCTAATAAAAACAATATGTAAAGGGAAATCACTAAAAATGTTATGGTCTTGAAGAATGATACTTCCCCTCATTATGCGTTTTCCACACTACATTTTTCAAGAAGAAAATGATAACAGCTAATAACTCCAAAAATACTGATACCAGATTTATGGACCTTGTGCATGACACTTACTTTCATCATGCTCTTTCCAAAAATAAAATGTCATTCCAATAGCATCAGTCGAACAGGAGTTATTGATCGGCCAAAAAATGTAACAAAGGGCAATAACTCCAAAAGTATTGAAGCCAGAATTATGGCCCTTGTTCATGACACTTTCTCTCATCATGCTCTTTCCATGTATGAAGTTTCAATACGATGGCAAGAGCAATGTAGGAGTTATCGTCCGGACAAGAAAGAATTAAACAAATGTACCAGGGGCAATAACTCTAAATTTATTGAAGCTCGAGTTAAGGATCTTATGCATGACACTTTCTCTTATCATGATCGTTCCATGTATGAAGTTTCACTCCAATGGCATGTGTCGCATAGGAGTAATCATCCGGACAAAAAATTGTGATTTTTTTACAAAGGGCAATAACTCCAATATTAGTGAAGCCAGAGTTATGGACCTTGTGCATGACACTTCCTCTCGTTATGATCTTTCCATATATGAAGTTTCAATCCAATGGCATGAGCCATATAGAAGTTATCGTCCGGACAAAAAAATGTGATTTTTTACAAAGGGCAATAACTCCAATATTAGTGAAGCCAGGGTTATGGACCTTGTGCATGACACTTCCCCTCATTATGCTCTTTCCATATATGAAGTTTCAATCAACTGGCATCAGGCATATTGAAGTTATCGTCCGGACAAAAAGTGTGACGGACAGACAGACATACTAACAAATGGGTAGTTGTGTGACTTTTTCCTTTGATCTTTTCTTGTGTGACTAGTCCCACAAGTAAAACTATTTTTGGCTCTAACTTTGGAATAGAATGATCTGGAAGCTAACCCTTACCCTAACCCTATGTCCCACAACTGGCCAGGTTAATGTCACAAGAAATGGCCAGGTTAATGTCACAAGAGATGGCCAGGTTAATGATTTTACTTGTGCGACTAGTTAGAAAAAGTCACACAACTACCCTTTGGTGAGTGCGGACGGAGGGACAGACGGACAGACGGACAGACGGACAGACAGACAGACAACTCTCACGAAAACAATATGTCTCCCCCATATAAATATGGGGGGAGACATAACTAGAGAAAAGGAAAAATTTAATATTTTTTTATTTTGAAACCATTGTGATAAATGGAGCATTTGCTCCTGTAGGAGCAAATGCTCCATTTATCACAATTGTTTCACAAAGTCACTTTTACAGAGTCGTCAAAAGTCGTCAATATGAGGGAATGGGTTAATACTCAAGATGTTATTTCATACATGAATATTCCTTAGGTAAATGGTTAAGATATAATGGGCGAAACTATGTTACATCCTTTGCCAATAGTTTGAGTAATGATGAAACTCAAACAAATGCAGTGTCTTACCAGGATCAAAACTATGTTTCACATACTGATGATTGTTGTGAAAGGAATGAAAAACTGAATTTGAAACAAAAATGTTTGCACCTAAAAATTAAAGATTCGTACATCCAGACTAATAGCGCCATGTGTGTGGAGGGAAATTTAGGGCTAATTTACATGTATAATACAAGAAATAAACTAATATTCATAACGTGTGTAGTCTCGCATGAATATTCATTAGGTAAAGAGGTTCCACTGTCTCACCTGAGTAACGTTTGGAAGTCCACACAAGAAGGATACAAAGCACACAACCAGAACCAGAATCTCCTTCCTTTTCAGTATCCTTTTCACCTGGCTGCCAAAATGATCCTGAATTGTTGTGACTACAACTTCTACAGAAGCAAACTGTAATGAAACAGCAATATATCAAAATAAAAATCTTCTTCCTCTAACAAAAAGTTCTTTATTCTTTTTCTATTCCTCAAAAGTCCCAGTTATATAGGTATTGTAAAATATTACCATCAAATATCGAGGGCTTGGTGCAAAACTACTCTAACTCCTTCACTTTGTGAAGGAGTTAGAATAGTTTTGCACCAAGCCCTTGATATATACAGAAAGATCAATTTAACCCATGAGTAAACCTTTTAACGCAAATAGAGTAGACCATGATCAGTCATCTGCTCTGTTTGCTTATGAAATGATACAGTTCTGGGTCCATGCTTATAAAACTTTTTAGTTGAGTCTGAGTTCGTTCTCAAGCTTTTGATTGGTCAGATTTGAGTTCTCAAGCTTTTGATTGGTCAGATTTGAGCCAGAGGCTCAAATCTGACCAATCAAAAACTTGAGAACGAACTCAGACTCAACTAAAAGTTTTATAAGCATGGATACTGATTAGGGTTATGAAGTGACTCTTATAAAGCCCTTCTAACTTTGTTTGCAGGGATATAAAGCTGACCCATATATACCCTCTTCTAACATCCTTTGTAGGGTTATATTAATATGTAGCACTTATAGTATAAAGTTTTTACAAAGGTCTGCACTGTTTATCATATAGAATTCTCTACTATACTAAATGAGCTGTTCCACTATACAAAGATTTAATATTCTACACTATACAAAGATTGACCAATCTATTCCAAAACTAAGCATTCAAAGGGTTTTGATATTTCACAAAATGCCTTTGTACCTGGCTGTCAATTCCAAGACAGATCAACATGAAGAAGAATAAAGAAGAGAAAAATTGAGCTGCTGGCATGTCATTAAAGGCCTCAGGGTAGATCACAAACACCAGTCCAGGACCTGCAATACAACAATGAAAAATATGATACGTCAATGGTCATTATTCCTTATGGTACATATATTTTATTGCTAATATTTCATGACTAAAATTTTGAAAATTCATTTTACTTGATAATCTGTATCCATGCTTATAAAACTTTTTAGTTGAGTCTGAGTTCATTCTCAAGTTTTTGATTGGTCAGATTTGAGGACCCAGACCTGTTATGCCTTTACACACAGAGCTGTAGGAGCTGTCTGGTCAGGATTTCCCCTTCTTTCCAAGGCAACAAATGCCACTGTTTTACTTTTTTTTTTTTTTATAAAAGAATTAAATGAATATCATATTTGGCAGAGTCTTGAATATTCATCTTACAATGGATTAAATAATATGGCCATAAATGGCCATGTAAAACTAGTCAACTGGCAGACATGTTTTTCAACAAAGAAACATCGCCTAAAACATTAAATTAATGCTTAGTGATTCAAAAACTATAAATCAAATTGTTTTCATTGTTAGGGCATATATACCTTCTTTTATCACAGTGTCTACATCTTTTCCCTGGTTGTGAGCTAGATAGCCCAGAATGGAGAATATTGCAAAACCAGCAAGTAAGCAGGTGACTGCATCAACAACACTGATAATCAACACATCCCTGTAAAAGAAGAAGTTGAATACCTTTGATGTATCGTTAAATAAAGTCTTTCATTCATTCATTCATTATGTAAAAGGCGGTACAAATTCTTAACCCTCTAATTGTGGGAAACCAATGTAGTCATTTGCCAATAGTGTAGACCCTCTGGGAGCCCTTTGATCAGGGTCTGCACTATCTGTCATACAAAATCCTCTCGCAAATTACATCTTTTCATACTAACTGGACTCTATACAGAGCTACAGATAAAGGTGCGTACTCAAATACTAAAATCGTCATTTCTCCACCAAACCCTATACTGTGACAGCATACTGGGATTGGTGGAGAAATAAAGGAGCTAATCTTGAAAATGTTTAAATGTCCACATCTTATCATTCTGGACTCTTCTCTATAGTTATATCAACTTTAAAAATTTAGCATTCAAAGGGTTAAAGCCATTTTCTTCAACCATGAAGAATGTCATAAACAAGATGAGTTTGTGAAACACTATGTCCCCAATATGACCTTTGACATTGATGTATGACCTTGACCTTAATGAGTCACTCCTAAAAATGTTTGCCTCCATAACTTGCACTTGACCTTTGACCTTGATGTATGACCTTGACCTTAATGAGTCACCCCTAAAAATGTTTGCCTCCATAAGTTGCACATGCATGCCAAGTTTGAAGTATGCATGTGCAATGGTAACAAAATTATCGCCAACATTTAAGTTGGGGACAAACCAACCAACCAACAAACCTACAGTGTACAGTCAGACAGACAGACAGAGCAAAAACAATATGCCCCCATGGGGCATAAAAAAATACATGTATAAATGACCAAGGAGATTAGTCAATACAATGCTTATATTGCAGGGACCTAATATAGGGACCTAATCTCCACAGGATTGTCTAATCTGGGTCTACTGTTTGCAAAGGAGTAAAAAAAGCATCTCTAAGAGGCAAAGGGTTAATATAAAAGTATTACTGAACTCAGAAAAACAGCTGGACCAAACTCAACTCTACTAGACTTACTTTAAGATCTTGTTCTTTGGCTTATTGTAGCTTGACATTGTTATAATACCACCAAAGGCAATACCAATGGAGTTGAAAGTCTGGGCAGCTGCATTCACCCACACCTGTCAAAGTAGAGGAGATTAGTAAGTCACACTGTTAACTCATTCTCTCCTAGGCTATTTTTAGACCCAACCTCTTTGAATGTATACACCAAAAAGGAGCATTATCTAGAGGAAAGGAAAACATTAGAATTTTGTAGTTTGAAGCCATTGTGATAAAAAGAGCATTTGCTCCTATAGGAGCAAATGCTCTATTTATCACAATGGTTTCATAAAGTGACTTTTATAGATGCGCAAATATGTGTCACTAGGGGATAATGTGTTAAATATGCTCTCAGCTTACACATTATAATAATATCAAGATACAATATCAAAGGCTAATGACGTCAAATAGGAATTTCAGACTACTGCCATCCTATTGTTACATGCTATTTGACAAATTAACCTTATGAATTTTAAAAAAGAAATGATCCATTGTTAGTCCATGTACATGTATATGATAAGTCCATTTAGTGTGAAAGGCTGCTCTATTTGCTTTTGACATGCTATAGATCTGATTCTTCAGTTTTTGTCAAAGCATAACGTCGCTGTGCTGACAAAACCTCGTATATCCATTTTGGCCGAAAATCGCTTCTTCACGATTTCTGATTTCAATGTACAATGCCCACATCCTATCAAAATCTCAGTGCAATCGACCAATGAAAAGTGTAAAAACTCGCCCGTGACTAAACCTCGTATATCTATTGGTCTGAATTTTTCAATATCAAAACCTCGTATAAATTTTACTCTTCAAGCATGCGGAGCAATGACATTAAACATATAAAAACACATGCAGATTAGGTCAGTGCATGTATTGTGGTACATAGAGCATAGACTTGTCCTTTTCTGTGTGTGTCAAGGTACAAAGCTTAAACTCAAGTGAAATGTAAATTGTCGTATATCATGATCGCCGGATAAAAAATAAACGACGAAATATCGTATAAGTGGTAAAAGCTTGTATATACATAAAGTGAACAAAACTTGGTACAAAAATATCGTACACTTAAAAAATCGTCAGACCAAATGATAGAAAAAATAAAGTTTTATTAATGATAGAATAAATAACGTTTTATCTATTAATTTGTGTTTTAATATGGTACCAGAATACAGACCTTATTTGTCACATAAAGACGAATTCATAAAAATAATCAGTTTTTTGCTTCTCCTGAAAAGTAGTGATTTTCATTATACAAGGTTTTGTCAGCACAGCGACGATAAACTTTCTTTGAAAAGTTTACATTATATAAAAAAATCAGCTAATAAATATCTATGATGTCAATATGTCTTACATTACCATTGAACAGGGAAGGGTTAATATTTGGACGGGAACGACACACTAATGACTCAATATGATAAACAATACAATGAATAAATACCGGCATCATACGATATGACACATATCATCAAAGTTATCTAAGGTGTGTCAAGGATTCAAAACATTGTTGATGATAATCATCCTATCATGGCTTTACATCATGAATATTCATGCAAGACTCTGCCCATAAATGAATATTAACCAACTTGATTCTTGTATCAAAAATATAAATAAAGAAGTTTATTGCCATGGCAATAGAGAAAGAAGATCATTCTGTAACATACAAGCATCCAGATAAAACAACAGGAGCTGTATGATCTATGTCTACTCTGTTTGCAAAGATATAAAATGGTAGGATTATTAACCCTTTCTCTCATATAAATGCTTTTTTATACCTATATAATTATGCAAACATGACAGACTCAGATCAGGGCCATCTGATCAGGGTCTGCTCTGTTTGCTTATGGAGTTATATAACTCTGATCATACATTTTTTTGTCAAAGCAAAATTTCTCATGGAAAATTGAACATTATAAAAATTTAGCTAATAAATATCCATGATGTGATCAGTTCATACATAAACATTCATTATGGAAAGGATTAACCCATTCCCGTATAGGCTATTTTTAGATCTAACCTCTTTGAACAAATCTACCGAAAAGGAGCATTTACTACTAAAAAGGAAACTTTTAGAATTGTGTAGTGTTGAAACCATTGTGATAAATAGAGCATTTGCTCCATGGGAGCAAATGCTCTATTTATCACAATGGTTTCACAAAGTGACTTTTACAGAAGCGTCTAAAGGCGTCTATATGCGGGAATGGGTTAAGCATTTGCTGTCAAGTAACTGCCTGGTTCAGAGCTGTAAAAAAGTGTTGCTTTTGTACAAGTACCCTTTGATCAATAAGACGTGTTTGTAAAAACACTTCATGCTCCAATAAATGGATCAAGATATTGTGGGCACAGCAATTTGATGAGTTCAAAAAAGCAATTTAATGAAATGATCACAAATAGGTTATTTTCTTGCTTTTTATCGTTAAACCTGAAATAACATTGACCTTCACTGAAAACTGCTTTATGCAAGGAGTATACATGTTAAGTATAAAGTATCTATCTCTACAAGTTATGGCAAAGGTTAAAGTTTTGGACAGACAGTTGACAGACAGAAGGTTTAACAACTATAGGCCACCCTTTTTTCAGAGGGAGAGGGGGTGGGGGGAGGGGGTGGGGTAAGAGAGAATAATATAAGCCTTAAAACAAATTTGTGTGACTGCTGAGTACTGATGATCATTAAATACATAAGAAAAATTTAAACTGAAACTGCAGACTGAAAATGCAGTATAATTATGTACTAAATCTGTTTATGGATATATTATGTCATGGTTACGTGACCTATGAAACCTTCTAAATATTTCCCCTGCTATATCCCATACCAACCCTTTGAATGTGATAATCAAGTACTTGTATAATGGCATTTGCAAACAGGTCAGGGTCTGCATAATTTGTCATTTAAAATCCTTTCTTAACCCATTACCTCATAGGCTATTTTTAGACCCACCCTCTTTGAATAAATCTACCGAAAAGGAGCATTTACTAGAGGAAAGGTAAATTTTACAATTGTGTAGTTTTGAAACCATTGTAATAAATAGAGCATTTGCTCCATAGGAGCAATTTATCACCTATTTATCACAATGGTTTCTAAAAGTGGCTTTTAAAGGGCGTCAATATGAGGGAATGGGTTAAAATATACCCTTTCATATAAAATGGACTCAATCATTAACCCTTTCTCTGTTCTATATTCATTCCTAATTTCAATACCTACTGAATATTGATGTATAAAACAGTTATAATGAAATATGGAAGGTGGAAAATTATAACCATTTTAGAAACTAAAGAAGCAGATCTATCAAATTCCATTAGCAAACAACAAACACTGATCTGGGTCTACACTGTTTGCAAATGCTTGAAAACCCATTTATAAGAAGCAAAGGGTTAACACAAATGAATCATTCGACTTTGAAAGGTAACTCTATCCCTGTTACTTAGTAATGTAAGAAATAACATGAATATTCATTTGCTGAATTTTCGTAAAGAAAATTTTTCAAGTGAATATTTTGTTATGACAAAAACTATAGAATCAGATCTACATGTATATCACATCCTAAGCAAACAGAGCAGACCCTGATCAGACCGTTCCTACAGGAGCCATCTGATCTGGGTCTACTCTGTTTGCAAAGATGTGAAAAGCATTTATATGAGGAGAAATGGTTAAGTATTGCTATAAGCATCATTTGATATTAGGCATAACAGTGAAATGTGCCTATAACATTTAAATATGAAAACACCAGTCACATTTATAGTCAAATATCACATGTGCCTTACCTTAACCGTTAATGTTCCCACCTTTAACCCTTTATGTTTGGGAACAAAGTGAAAACAACCTTTGTAAACAGTGTATACCCAGATCAAAGGGCTCCTGAAGGGAGCCCTTTGATCAGGGTCTGCACTGCTTCTCATACAAATATTCTGATACTTTACTTTTTGGTTTAATTAATATTCAAAAAAGAAGAAGCCAGTTTAAATTGTTCAGCAGACCATGAGTTAAGTTTCACAACATGAATACCATCAAACTATAAACTAGTTGAGCACTAAGTGACTTTTGTCTGCACCTGCTTCAATTTTGGTATTGGCAGAAACTGTAGAGTCAGATCTGTATAATTTCATAAGCAAACAGAGCAGATCCAGAATAGATTACTTCTGTTTGAGCCACCTGATCTGGATCTACTCTGCTTGCAAAGGCATGAAAAAACATGTGTATGAGGTAAACAGTCAAACAAGGGGGCCATGACAGCACTGTATTGCTCATGTAGGTGTAAAAACATTGAAAAAATAGTTTAATGAAAAATTATTCAAATGTAATAAGATCATTCAATTTTTACTATATTTACAGACAAGAGATGTGATAATACCATGAAAACCACATTTTTCTATGATTTTGATCAATATTCCCAGCAACAGTGACCGTGATCTACACCCAGTACCAATCAAATACAGTTCTAACCTTAGTCTCCCTGCAAATAATCTATATATCAAGTTTGGTAACAAAATGTCAAACCTCACTAATGTTATCATCTAGAAAGTTTTACTATTTTCTGTATCAGTGACCTTGACCTCAGATCCCCGAAATGCAAACCAACCTCCATGCATACCTTGTGTACACCATATCTGGCTAGAAAATGTCTCTCTTTAAGTTGACTTTAACCCATTCCCTCATATTGACGACTTTTGACGACTCTGTAAAAGTCACTTTCTGAAACCATAGTGATAAATAGAGCATTTGCTCCTATAGGAGCAAATGCTCTATTTATCACAATGGTTTCAAACTACAAAATTCTAAAAATTTCCTTTTCTCTAATTAATGCTCCTTTTCGGTAGATTTATTCAAAGTGGTTGTATCTAAACATAGCCTATGAGGTAATGGTTTAAAATATAAGTAAAATGTTCTGCACAGAAAAGTGAGATTTGAATCTGCACCTATGACACAGGTGAATGGGAGACCAATGGACACTGGGAAGAGAGTGTGCAATTGTAATTACTAACAGAATACATACCATAAAATGAAATATACCATCAACCTACTGAACTAACTTCAACCATTCACTATGTGATTGTTCTCTACAAATGTCTTTCTAACAAGAGCACAGCATGTCGGTGCCAATGCTCGTCTGTTCGATTGTAGCCCTTGTGATGGTGAAGAAGTGTGTGAGGTGTCATAAGATTTGCATAAATAGTAAAGAAACAACTGCCGATGTGGAGTTACAGCAATAGCTCGTAATTTATTTATTTTTTAAAAAAACCAGATGGTCTAAAAATGCAATAACATTGTCAAACAGTTCAGATACTGATTTACTCTGTGTATCATCTGAATCCAAACAGTTTGAATTGGCAATCACAAATCTGCAGTCAGGAAACAAGGTAGCTGTCATTTGCAAACAATGAAGACCCAGATCAGGGGGCTCCAAGAGGAGCCCCCTGATCAGGGTCTGCTTTGTTTGTCATCCAGTATCCTCTCTGAAATTATATCCTTTCATACCAAAATGTGGACTGTAGTTACAAAATTATGGACCATTTAGAAACTTCAGCCTACAAAAGCTTAAGGTCAGCTAATAACTATTGCTGGTGTCATTATTTCTTACATGAATATTTATGAGAGAAACATTATATGACAGTTTCTGCCATAACCCAAAATTCTCTTGTTCATATGCAATTACAGAACTATAGCTAATTAATATTCATAGAGCTCAAGATAAGATGTGTAAATTAAAACATTTTCAAGAATAAATTCCTTATTTCTCCACCAAACCCTTTAGACTCGTCTCTTAGAGATGATTCTAAAGAGTGGTCACAACATAGGGTTTGGTGGAGAAATGACAATTTTAGTATTTGAGTATGCACCTTTATCTGTAGCTCTGATTCATATCATGAGCATAGATGAATCCAAATGTAATGTACACACCATGGCTATAGGGGTCCAAGGGCATGTTCCCAAGCAAAGTTTAGAATTGTGTAGTTTTGAAACCATTGTGATAAATAGAGCAGTTGCTCCTATAACCCATTCCCTCAAAGGCTATTTTTAGATACAAACTCTTTGAATAAATCTACCGAAAAGGAGCATTAACTAGAGAAAAGGAAAAAATTAGAATTTTGTAGTTTGAAACCATTGTGATAAATAGAGCATTTGCTCCTATAGGAGCAAATGCTCTATTTATCACAATGGTTTCACAAAGTGACTTTTACAGAGTCGTCAAAAGTCGTCAATATGAGAGAAAGGGATAAGAGCAAATGCTCTATTTATCACAATGGTTTCAAAAGGTAACTTTTACAGAGGCGTCAAAAGGCGTCAATATGAGGGAATGGGTGAAAGCTTACATGACAAGACAGAACGCTTATCAAAGTCTATCTTAGCCTTCGATTATTGTTCCATTTTGGCCATAATACTGTTTTCAACACATGTGCTAAAGTGGGTATCGCTAGCTACGCCCCTGCATACATATATATTATTTCTCACAGAATATTTATGAAGGAAATGGTTAAAAGCAGATTGGTAGACTATTCTGATGGTCATAAGATTGTTACAAAAGCCAATACAAACCAAGTACGAGACTAACATTAGCATCCATCAGTAGCTCCCAGCGTGGAATGATGAACCAACGAATGCCCTTGATTGCTCCTGGTAATGTCACTCCGAATATCAGCAAAACTGTCAACACTACATATGGAAATGTTGCAGTGAAGTATACAATCTGGAAGAGATCAAATTTAAATACAATAAAACCCCTCTAAACCGGAATTCTAGTAGAGAAGAGTTCAGATGCATGTAATTACAAGCAAGTGACTGCTCCTAGAGGAGCTTTCTGCATGACTTTCACCCTGCATTAAGCTGCCACCTCTCTCTAAGACCAATGTCTATACTAAATATAATGTCCAGTTTAGAGGGGTTTTACAGCATATATTTATAGTACGGTAAAACCTCTCTAAACTGGAATTCTAGTAGAGGATAATTTAGATACTTCAAGGTAGGTGGCTGCTTAATGCATGGTGAAAGTCATGCAGAAAGCTCCTAGAGGAGCTTTCTGAATGATTTTCACCCTGCATTAAGCTGACACCTATCTTAAAAACTGATATTTATACCAAATTTAACGTCCGGTTTAGAGAGGTTTTACTGTATAGAACAATACTTTGTATGAGATAATAATATCATCAACTAGGGTAAAAAATGCAATGTGGGTTTCATTCAGAAATTATCCATCAGAGTGCAGATCGATCAACCCACAACCTCTTGTTCCTAGTTGAGTACTTATAATACAGTAAAACCTCTCTATAACGGCCACTAAATTACATCAAATATTTTGTGTTAAAGGCAGGTGGCTGATTTAAGCAGAAACCTTCCCTAAATACCAACTAATTAACACAATTTAGTGGCTGTTATAGAGAGGTTTTACTGTAGCGTCAATAAACTACACACAGTGACATATAACCCTACCAAGCTGAAACCCTTCCTGGAATTCTGTAGAAATTTGTGAAGGAAAATAAAAATAACATCAATATTAATTAGATTAATTTTGTAATGACCCTATACTCCATAAATACACCTTCCAACGCCTTTGCAAACCGAGTAGACCAAGATCAGACGACTCCTATAGGAGCCGTCTGATCTGGGTCTGCTCTGTTTGCTTGTGATATAATATAGATGTGATTCTAAAGTTCCTGCCATGGCCAAAATTTCAATTGTCCATGTGCTGTACGTTATAACGAATTATTATAATTGATATTCATGACGCCATTATTTCTTACATAAATATTGATGGAAAGGGTTAATTATGAACACAGAAAGTTTTGACAAAGGCAGAAACTGTAGAATCAAATCTATCTAATTTCATAATCAAACAGAGCAGACCTCGATCAGTTGGCCCCTTCTGGGTCTACTCTGAAAGACATAAATATGTGTGTCTAAAGAGTACTTTCCATTTTCTTTCATTTACACTGTCAAGATGTCTGTTTGGATCCTTACAAGATGCTCCATGACAAGTTGTACCTAATTTTGTTCCATACTCTCAGTAAAGGTTAAATTTGCTAAACAAAATTTCTAACGACAAGCTGTGCAGACTTTGATTGGGTTTAACACTTTCCCTATTGAATATTCATGTACATGTAATAAATAATGACAAAATAAAGATTTATTAGCTATATTTTTTTTTAAAGGCATAATTAACCCTTTCCTCCATAAATACGCCTTTCTACGCCTCTGTAAAAGTCTCTTTTTGAAACCATTGTGATAAATAGAGCATTTGCTCCTTAGGAGCAAATGCTCTATTTATCACAATGGTTTCAGAACTACAAAATTCTAAAACAAATCCTTTTCTCTAGTTAATGTTCCTTTTCGGTAGATTTATTCAAAGAGGTTGGATTTAAAAATAGCCTATGCGGGAGTGGGTTAAACATGAATTATACTGAAATATGGAAGGTGAAACACTGCAGTCATTTAGAAAGTAAAGAAACTTAATTAATTCCATTACCAAACAGAGCAGACCTCACTGTCACCTTGATGACAGATGGCTTCTATAGGAACCATCTGATCTGGGTCTACTCTGTATGCAAATGCTCAGATTAACCCTTTCCCTCATATAAATGCATTTTCACGCATCTGCAAACAGAGTAGACCCAGATCAGATAGCTCCTATACCATTACTCTTCATCCACAGTAGAGGGATTCTACACTATAAGCCTAGTCAAAACATATTATTTAGGGTTAAAATCAACGCTTGTTGACTAATCTCAAAGCCAGTATTATCTGGTTTAAGTTGGTATTCAAGGACAACAAGGAATAAAGTACAGATATGTATGCAAATCTTGGACAGTTAACCCATTACCTCTATTTACGTTCTAATTTGTTGTATACTTCATGCATGTTGCAACTGTTTGTGAATATACATGTATTTAGATAAGAAAATGCACAATGTGAATTCAGATTCATTAGCAAGCGTGTAAATATCATATATAGTAAACACATAAAGTTGTCATAGTGACAACATATCAATATTATGTTCTCTTTAATGCCTTTAAACCTTTCCTTCATATAAATGCCTTTTTCACACATTTGCAAACAGAGTAGACCCAGGGTCTGCTGTTTGCTAATAGAAATTGATAGTTAGCTTCTTAAACGGCTACAATTACCAACCTTCCATATCTAATTATAACTATTTTGTCCATGAATATTCAGTAGGTACTGAAATAAGCATAGAACATGTAAAGGGTTAATTGATTACCATACAATAACTGAAAAGCTTTTTCAATGGGAGGTAATAAACAAGGGAGGTAATCACAGTAATCAATGATCTAAAAAGACAGGTAATCAAACAGGACATTGGATTGCACTAACTCTTTGCACACTAGTGGGGTGGGGAATTCTCTGGTCATTTATGACCTATGTAAAAAGGTTGGATTCAGATCATGCCTCACAAAATCTACCTGATCTGAGATCCAAACTGTTTGTAAGACTCAAAGTTACTTAGCATGCCAAGAGTTAATATTGCATTTGTAAATTTGATGAAAAGATTTTTATCACTTTCCAGATGATTTTTAGCTATTCAAAAATCAATCCTAGTTTTATCCTTCATTAAGCCATTCCCTCATAGGCTATTTTTAGACCAAACCCCCTTTAAATAAATCTACTGAAAAGGAGCATTTAATAGAGAAAGGAAAATGTTAGAATTGTGCAGTATTGAAACCATTGTGATAAATAGGGCATTTGTTCTTATGGAGCAAATGCTATATTTATCACAATAATTTCAAGAAGCGACTACAATGTATTACAGAGGCTTAGAAAGGCGTATTTATGGAGGAAAGGGTTCAGCTATCACCTGCCTTAACCCTACCAATGCTGAATTGTCAAATGGACTATTACAAAATTCAAACAGGTCAATCTTATGGTGAATATTTAGGGATTTTTCTAAAGAAAAATGTAACATGAGAAAGAGTGCAGAGCCTAATGAGAGGCTTCCTCTAGGAGCCCTCTCATCTGGGTCTACACTGTTTGCAAAGGACATTAGTGACTCATTTCCCACACTGTAAGGGTTAACCCTTTCCTCCATAAATACGCCTTTCTATGCCCTTGCAAACAGAGTAGTTCCAGTTCAAATGGCTCCTATAGGAGCTGTCCGATCATGGTCTGCTCTCTCTGCTTATGATATAACTTATATGATTCTACAGTTTCTGCCAGGATGAAAAGTTCATGTGTCCATGTTCTATTATAACAATTAATCAAATTAATTTTAATGAGGTCATTATTTCTGACCTTAATTTTCATGTAGTAAAGGGTTAAAGACCCATAATTTTACTTTTTTAATGGTCTTTAACCCTTTACTCCATAAATTTAATACGCCTTTCTACGCCTTCGCAAACAGAGTACATTCAGATCAGACGGCTCCTATAGGAGCCGTCTGGTCAGGGTCTGCTCTGTTTGCTTATGATATAAAAATAGATATTATTCTACAGTTTCTGCCTAGACAGAAAATTGCTGTGTCCATGAGCTATTAAAGCACATTAATCTAATTAATATTGATGATGTCATTATTTCTTACATGAATATGCATGAAGGAATGGGTTAAGACAACTTCTATTGTATAACCTTTCCAGTCAGTTTTGGCCCCTTCCATATACAGAAGTATACGAGTATCCAGCACAACAACAGAATTAGAGTCAGGTCCCACTGCAGTACCCCTGGACTGTCAATACCCGCTGACTTCTCTAGGAGGCGACGCCTGAAACAACACAAATTTATGTACATGTATTGTAAAACCATCTTAACCCTTTACTCCATGAATTTTCATGAAAGAAATGATGCCATCATGAATATTATATAGATTAAAAATTATTGTTTAAACAGAAACTGTAGAACCTTATCTTTATTACCATATAAGCAAACAGAGCAGACCTAGATCAGATGGCTCCTATAGGAGCCATCTGATCTGGGTCTACTCTGTTTGCACATGCGCAAAAAGGCATTTATATGAAGGAAAGGGTTAACGCAGAATGAAAATAATGTGGAAAGCTCCAATGGGAATTCATCTTGCATTGAATTATCACCTTTTTTTATTCCTGTGTCTGATAGGGTGCCCTTGCAAAAACCCATTATTTCATGAATATATAACATCATTAATATCGATCAGGTTAACTTTTATGATTGCATATGAACACAGGAGTTTTGGCCATGGCAGAAACTGTGGAATAAGATCTAACAGTATATTATACCATAAGCAAACAGAGCAGACCGTGATCAGATGGCTCCTACGGCAGCCATCTGATATGGGGTTACATGTACCTACTTTGTCTGCTAAGGCATATCTATGAAGTAAAGCGTTAATATTTTCACTCATATAAATGCTTTTTTATGCCTTTGCAAACAGAGAAGACCCAGACCAGACAGCTCCTGTAGGAACTGTTTGATAAGGTTTTGTCTGCTTATGAAATAATATACATACATCTAATTCTACAGATGCTGTATTAACCAGAACCTCCTGTGTTCATATGCTATAATAAAAAATAATCAAAACCTCCTGTGTTCATATGCTATAATAAAATATAATCAGACTAATATTCATGATGTAATTATTTCTTACATGAATATTCAACAGGGAAAGGTTTAAACTGTTATCATAGCTGCAAGGAGCCAACCCTCTGTAAGTACATGTACATGTATATTCAGTAAAGCCCCTCTAAACCGGAATTCTAGTAGTGAAGAATTTAGATACTTTTAGGAAGGTGGTTGCTTATTGGAGGATGAAAGTTATGCAGAGAGCTCCTAGAGGAGCTCCCTGCATGACTTTCACCCTGCATTAAGCTGCCACCTGTCTCCAAGACCAATATTTATACTAACTTTAAGGTTCTGTTTAGAGGGGATATACTGTATTGTATACATCAAAGCATTCAATTTTGAATTTTGTAATTAGGGACAGTACTTGGTATACCTCACTTGCTCTGAAAGAAAATTTCAAATTTATGGCACACATATAAAACAGTACAGACATATGATATATCAGTCAATTATTAACCTTATGCACTCTGAGCAAGTGTTGTCTGCAAATTTTGTCATCTGCTTAAAATCTAAATGTACATTTGTTTTTCATTTCTGTTTCAAAAAACATTGTCAGAGAGTCAGCTGAATGCATGTAACAAAAATGTGACGTGTATATTGACATGATAATCTTTGAAAAAGGCCCTTAGTGGTCGAAATATTAGATCAGAGCAATTCAAGTATTTATGTATTTATATCAATTCCCTATTTTGGAATATTTTCTTCATTAAGAAAAGAATAGCCCACTAATTTGGTTCTATACTATTTGCAATAGTCAGCCAATCAATTTCCCTGAGAGAGCTGAGAATCAATTATCCTCAGAATAAAACAATTTCACGAGTTAACCCTTTCCCTGTTTATGTTTATTACAGATTTCAATACTTACTGAATATTCATGAACAAAAAGGTTATTATGAAATATGGAAGGTGGAGCATTGTAGCCATTTTAGAACGTAAAGACAAAGGTCTTTGAAATTCTATTAGCAAACAGAGTAGACCCTGATCAGACGGATCCTCTAGGAGCCGTCTGATCTGGGTCTACTCTGTTTGCAGATGCGTGAAAACACGTTTATATGAGGGAAAGGGTTAAACAGAAAACAGATGTTCTATTACATGTAGACTTCACTCTTTCTATGCCAACTGTTGCCATCTGCAAAATTTGTCATTTGCTTTCAATTTTCATTGTTGACTTTTCTTCCTTTTTCTTTAAAATAAAAAATAATAAAATATCAAACAGTTTGGATCCTGATGAGACGCCAAGTTATTTGATGTTACAGTCATCGGGATCCAAACTATTTACAGTAAAACCTCTCTATAACGGACACTAAATTGTGTTAATTAGTTGGTATGAGGGCAGGTGGCTGTTTAAAGCAAGGTGAAAGTAATTTATTACTTGAATTTGTAAACTTTACAAAAGAATTTTTTGCTTTGACAAAAACAGTAGAATTAGATCTGTATTACATGTATGTCTGAAGCAAACAGAGCACCTGGTCAGATTGTCTACTCTGTTTGCAAATTTATGAAAAATTGTTTATATGAGGGAAAGAGTTAAATCTCATATAAATCTCATATGCTGTTACTTTGAAAATTTACTGATACCTTTAAATCATTCAAGGGTACCGAATGTAAATTATTATACTCTGCGAACCTCATAAAAAAGCATTCAACAATTTATCTTTATCTTGCTGTACAAAAAATAATGTCTGCTCAAATTTGTTTCTGTTCGATGTCAGCAGACGCAATCAAACACTCTAAAAATAGAGGCAGACGAAAATGTGCCTGGAAGGCAACATGCTGGCACTGTAAGGGTTAATAGAAATCAAAGAAAAGTTAATCAGGCAACACCTTTTGCAGACGACAGCAAAATACATGTCCATGAAGGGACTGAAGACATAACCCTTTCCTCCATAAATACGCCTTTCTATGCCTCTGTAAAAGTCACTTGTTGAAACCATTGTGATAAATACAGCATTTGCTCCTATAGGAGCAAATGCTCTATTTATCACAATGGTTTCAAACTACAAAATTCTAACATTTTCCTTTTCTCTAGTTATAATGCTCCTTTTTCGGTAGATTTATTCAAAGAGGTTGGATCTAAAAATAGCCTATGAGGGAAAGGGTTAACTCTTTACATCAAGACTATTCATGTAAAAGATAATAACTATATGCATATTAATTACTTGTATTATTGTAGTGGTGTATGAACAAGTAAATTTTTTACCCGCTGACAATAAACTGTGGGATCTTTATTATTTCATAAGCTAACAGTGTAGACCCTGATCACTTTGCACCTACAGGAGGCAAAGGGTTACCTTTATGCACTTGATTAACTCAGAGCAACAGGTAAATACTAAAATTGTCATTTCTCCATGAAACTCTATGTTGTGACAACTCTTTAGAATCGTCTCTTTGAGACGATTCTAAAAAGTGATCACAACATCCTCTGAAAAGTGGTCACCACATCCTCTAGGAGTTGTCTGATCTGGATCTACTCTGTTTACAGAGGCATGGAAAGGTGTATTATGGAGTAAAGGGTTAATGGAAGAAACAATGACTGTATGAATAATAACAAGCTACATTTTTACAATGGCATTATGAACAACAGGATTTTTTCCGTTGCCGAAATTGCAGAAAAAGAACTTTCTTAACCCATTCCCTCATAGGCTATTTTCAGATCCAACCTCTTTGAATAAATCTACCAAAAAGGGGCATTAACTAAAGAAAAGGAATGTCCTAAGGAGCAAATGCTCTATTTATCACAATGGTTTTAAAAAGTGACTTTTACAGAGGCGTAGAAAGGCGTATTTATGGAGAAAAGGGTTAAAGTCAACTCTAGATACAACAACCACATTTGTCATCAGGAAAAATGTCATTGTATTGAAAATGTCATTATAATTAACTTTATCAGTGAAGACAGTACGTCTTTTAAAGACCTTTCCTTCATATTTTTTTCACGCATTTGCAAACAAGAGTAGATTCAGATCAAACGTATCGGAGCCGTCTAATCAGGGTCTGCTCTATTTGCTAATGGAATTTGATAGTCCTGTTTGCTTAACTTTTTTAAAATTAGGCTACAATGTTTGACTTCCATATTTCATTATAACTATTTTGTTCATGAATATTCAGTAGGTATTGAAATTTGGAACAAACATAGAACAGAGAAAGGGCTAATGCAATGGCATACATGATTTTCCATACATCAAACATGAATATATAGGTGTAAGTTTATTAACAAACCATAATAAATAAATGTTAATGACAGAGACATGGCATATATCTGGGATATAAGACAAAGTATTACAATATATTCATTAAATTGACAACTGCTTCTAATTTTCTACTATCTTAATTACTGGACTGGTATATATTTATTGTTCTACTAGTATATGATTGCAAAAATAATAACAAAATACATAACAAGAGGGTCATGATGGACCTGTATCACTCCCCGCGTTATGCCAAGTGATATATTAACCCTTTCCCTGTTCTATATTTATTTCAAACTTCAGTACCTACTGAATATTCATGAACAAAATAGTAACAATCAAACCTTGAAGGTGGAACATGTAGCCATTTTAGAAATCAAAGAAACAGAACTATTCAAATTCCACTAGCAAACAGAGCAGACTCTGATCAGAGGGCTCCTCTAGGAGCCGTCTGATCTGGGTCTATTCTGTTTGCAAATGCGTGAAAACACGTTTATATGAGGGAAAGGGATAATTGTACATCTTCCAAAAAACTACAATGAACTCCAAATAAGTAGAACAAAACGATCCTGCAGTGTTGTGTTGACTGTTTTTATTCACCTTCCAAAAGTGTTCAGTCCGATGTATTTCACTTCGATTGAAGACAGTCTAAGGATCATTTCTAAGAAATTTTATCAAGTTCTATTTTGGAGTTTAAGAGCAGATGTCGTTTAATCCTTTACCTGTTCAATATTCAAGTAAACATGATGACATCATGCATATTTATTAGTTGAATTTTTAAAATGTAAAATTTTCAAGCGAATGTTTTGCTTCAACAAATTTTTAAAAACTGTAGAATCAGATCTGTATCATGTCATAAGCAAACAGAGCAGTACCAGATCAGAAGGCTCCAATAAGAGTCATCTGATCTGGGTCTACTCCATTTGCAAAACTATGCAAAACGTATGTGTGAAACGCTTGCCATTGTATCATGTATTGACTATTTCATAAGCAAACAGAGCAGACCCTGTTTAGACAGCTTCTATGGGAGCTGTCTGAACTGGGTCTACTCTGTTTACAAATGTGTTAAATGGGTCTCTATCAGGGTTAATATTATTGTAACTGGGACAATAAGCAAATACAGTAAAACCCCTCTAAGCTGGAATTCTGGAAGAGAAGAAGTTAGATACTTTTATGCAGGTGGCTGCTTAATGCAGGGTGAAAGTCATGCAGAAAGCTCCTAGAGGAGCTTTCTGCATGACATTCACCCTGCATTAAGCTGCCACCTGTCTTCAAGACTGATATTTAACATCCAGTTTAGAGAGGTTTTACTAACGGTAATTGTCTTTCTGCACAAAAATCATCCCCTCTGTTAAGCACTAATAAGATAAGTGGGAGGTTGGTTTTGAGGCTATGCCTGGCATTGAAGCATTCAGATTTGCTACTCACTCATAGAAGTCCTCAGTAGGGGACACACTGTTGTTGGGTCTTATCACAGATGAGTTGTCTCCCTTGTCAAAACAAGCCTCTGAGTTCCAGTCATGATCACAGTTGGACCAGGGCAGGGCCTTGGACGTGAATGAACTGAACAAGTAGTAGAATGACCAGGTGATGATTACGTTGTAATATGTCGTGAACAGAAAAGATATCACTACAGTGGCTATCCCAGCACCTGAAAGTGGCAAAATCTCTGATATAGTATTAACTTAACCTAATTAGCAGTTATTCTCAATATTTGGACCCCAAATCTTCCATCTCCATCTGTTAGAAAAGTTGATGCATTAATATATGAAGGAAAGGGCTAAGCGATCTTATATTGATTGGACAGAGAATCTTTAAAGCATGTAGTTGCTTAATGCAGGGCAAAAGAAATGCAGAAAGCTCCTACAGGAGCTTTCTGAATTACTATCACCTGTATTACAGACCCTTAATTAGACGTATTTATGATGGTCGCTTAAGACAGAATCAACTGTATATAAACATGTTTAACCCATTCCCTCATAGGCTATTTTTAGATCCTTCCTCTTTGAATAAATCTACCAAAAAGGAGCATTTATTAGAGGAAAGAAATTTTTCAGATTTGTGTAGAGTAGAAACCATTGTGATAAATAGAGCATTTGCTCCTATGGAGCAAATGCTCTATTTATCACAATGATTTCACAAAGTGACTTTTACAGAGGTGCCAAAAGGCATCAATATGAGGGAATGGGTTAACTCTTTTCAAATTGGACCATTCTCTTTGGAGAAGAAGATTTTTAAAGTTTTACCTATTGTAATATATGGAAATTTAGCGGTGATCCTGGTGGCCATGTTCTTTTCCCTGTTCACTATTCATGTCAGAAATAATGACATCATGAATATTCATCAGCCGATTTTTTTTATAATGGCTTATGTACATAGGAGGTTTTGGTACTGGTATAACTGTAGACTCTGATCTATTATAATTTCATAAGCAAACTGAGCAGGCCCTGATCAGACAGGTTTTACCTGGAACTGTCTGATCTGGGTCTAACCTGTTTGCTAATATGAATGCCAAATTTTATTGTGTTTGACGTATAAGTTTGTGTTTGACGTATCATGTCAAGGCTGTCAGCGGTTTGCACTCAGGGACGAGGTCGTGTCCGACTAACGGATTTGGGCCATTTTGCTCATGTTTCTGATGCGGTGTTAAGTTTATCCCCAATTTGACCGGAAAAATCTTTGCATATTCAAATAAAAAAATGTCTTTGCTTACAGAATAGCTTTTTATCTGATCAAAATCGGTGCATTTCTTGCAGTGCGAAGGATTTAAAGTAGAGGAGTAGATCATTTGGATCTTTTGAAATCGGATCCCTTCTTTCTATATATACATATACTGACTCAAATGTGTCTTCCACCTGTGGTTTGCAAATGCGTTTATATGAAGGAAAGGGTTTTAAAAGGTATGAGAAGGCATTTCTATGTAAAGAGTTAATACAAGAAGAGAGTTAGGCAGATAAGCCTTCTGCAATAATTGTTTTTTGCAATAAGTAGCAAACTGCTCTTAACCCTTTCCCTGTTCAGCAGTATTCATGTACCAGTAAGAAAAAGCTGACATCACGAATATTAGGTAGGAACTTTTTTTGCACGCCTGTAGAGAATTCTTGATGACAAATGCGAATCCAGAATCCAGATAGAATGCTGTGAAACTAATCATCTCGTCATGATCTGTTTGACAATGCTATCAAGGTTTTTGGAAGAAAACTAGAAGAAATCTACTTATAGTCTGTGTAGTATATGACATATATTGCAGATGACAATTTCTCTGGATGCGAAAGCAAACCTTAGTTACTTTGTGTGCTTTAGCCCATTCCCGCATATTGACGCCTTTTGACGCTTCTGTAAAAGTCACTTTGTGAAACCATTGTGATAAATAGAGCATTCGCTCCACAGCAGCAAATGCTCTATTTATCACAATGGTTTCAAAACTACACAATTCTGAAAAATTCCTTTTCTCTAGTAAATGCTCCTTTTTGGTAGATTTAGTGAAAGAGGTTGGATCTAAAAATAGCCTAAGTGGGAATGGGTTAACCCTTCCTCTGTTCAATATTCATGTAACAATGACATCATGAATATTTAATTGCTGATTTTTTGTAAGGTTAACTATTCAAGGGTTTGCTTTGACAAAACTGAAGACTCACATCTTTATCATGTCATAAGCAAACATATACTATAAGTAAAGGAGCCATCTGATCTGGGTCTACGAGGGAAAGGTTTAACCCTTTTGTCCATAAATACGCCTTTCTACGCCTCTGTAATAATCACTTCTTGAAACCATTGTCATAAATAGAGCATTTCGAGGGCTTGGTGCAAAACTATTCTAACTCCTTCACTTTGTGAAGGAGTTAGAATAGTTTTGCACCAAGCCCTCGATTTGCTCCTATAGGAGCAAATGCTCTATTTATCACAATGGTTTCAAACTACAAAATTCTAAAATTTTACTTTTCTCTAGTAAATGCTCCTTTTGGGTAGATTCATTCCAAGAGGTTCAGTCTAAAAATAGCCTATGGAGGAAAGGGTTAAGTCCATCGTCCTGCTAAATAAACATCAACTCCTCTATTTCTAAACTTATGTTAAGCTCAATAATTTCAGAATTTAATGGGGCACATGGCAAAAAGCTGAGATCCTGAACACAAGTGTATTTGCATTTGATATGGAACCAAGCTGTTACAAATATCAGTCACGTAGCGATAAGCGGTACATGTATTAACCCTTCACCTGTTTAATATTCATGAAATGAATGATAACATCATGAATATTTATTTGCTGATTTCTTATAATGGTATAATTATGTGCACAGGAGTTTTTTAACCTTGTCAGAAACAGCAGAATCAGATGTATATTATTTCATAAGTAAACAGAGCAGACCCTGAACAGACGGCTCCTCTAGGAGCCGTCTGATCTGGGTCTACTTGGTTTGCAAGGCCTGAAAAGGCGTATACAACCCCGTATAAAACCCGCTAATGCGACCATCTAAAAGAGGTATAATTCTGGGTGCTTTATGCAGGTGGTAACTTAATGCAGGAAAAAAGTAATGCAGAAAGCTCCTAGGAGCTTTCTGCATTACTTTTTTCCTGCATTAAGCAACCACCTGCTTATAAAGACACTCATGTTTATTCATTAAGTGGTTGCATTAGAGGGGTTCTACTGTATATGAAGGAAAGGTTTAACCCATTACTCCTTGAATAATCATGTATGTATGAATATCAATTTGTTGAATATTATAAACAGGGCAATTTTTCACCAAAGCGGAACCGGAATTTTACCATCAGATCTATATTATTTCATATTAGCAAACAGAGCAGACCCTGATCAGACGGCTTTTACAGGAGTCATCTGATCTGGGCAGACTCTGTTAGTGTTTGCAAAGGCGTGAAAAGGCGTATTTTGTGAAGCAAAGGATTTAAGGCTAACAAATTAAAACAAAATATGCATTGTTGTGCTGTATATTATCCTCCCAATTTGACCTGAGACTCGATTACATTTCGGCGTGTTTATGAGGACCGTTCGTCATACTCTGTGACAAAAAATAGCAAACCAAAAGCTGGTAATAATCATGTTCCTCGAGAATTGTTCAATAAAACCCCTTTAATGCAACCACTTAATGAATAAACATGGCTGTCTGTATAAGCAGGTGGTTGCTTAATGCAGGACAAAAAATACACAGAAAGCTCCAGGAGCTTTCTGCATAACTTTCGTCCTGTATTAAGCTACCACCTGCCTTTGCTACTGTGAATTACGCCCCTTTTTGCTGGTCGCATTAGAGGGGCTTTACTGTTTTCTTATAGCACATTCTTATACCTTCGGAAATTTATTCGAAGATTACCGACGATAATACACGGAATATGCATGAGTCTCAGGTCAAATTAGTAGGATAATAAAAGCCAATGTTTTGTTATTAGGGAACTCATTATTAACCCTTCTCTTGCTGAATTTTAAAACACATTAAAACTCCTTCTTTACCCATGCCCTGTTGTATAATTACATATATCTTCACTGTGTACAAGTATTTCGCTGTGCAAGCACTGCTGTGGAGTGCACTGGTGGCACAATCAACTTGTAAATAGTGCAGACCCTGATGAGACAGCTCCTGCAGGAGCTGTCTCATCTGGGTCTTCACTATTTACAGGTAGGTATATTGACGCGAATAGCAAGCGAAGGGTTAACAACAGTTATCGAACTATGACACTGTTGCTATATACATTCAGTTCATATACAGTCCAAATTACAGTAGTATTATCCTACCAATTTGACCTGAGACTCATGCATATTCCGTGTATTATCGTCGGTAATCTTCGAATAAATTTCCGAAGGTATAAGAATGCGCTATAAGAATACAGTAAACCCCCTCTAATGCGACCAGCAAAAAGGGATATAATTCACAGTGTCAAAGGCAGGTGGTAGCTTAATACAGGACAAAAGTAATGCAGAAAGCTCCTGTAGGAGCTTTTTGCATAACTTTTGACCTGCATTAAGTAAGCACCTACTTATAAAGACAGCCATGTTTATTAATTAAGTGATCGCATTAGAGGGTTTTACTGTACAATCCTCGTGGAACATGATTATTACGGGCTTTTGGTTTGCTATTTTTTGTCACAGAGTATTACGAACAATTCCGATAAACACACCGAAACTTAATCGAGTCTCAGGTCAAATTGGGAGGATAATAACAACAGTTATCGAACTATGACACTGTTGCTATATATTCAGTTCATATACCTGTATTTTGTTATGAGAGGTCAATCAGTGGAAAATCTCATGCATGCATTCTTTACATGCTGATATTACCAAATACTACATGTATCTGATAATCTTTCAAGATGAGTTGAAAACTACTTAACCCTTTCCTTCATACAAACGCTTTTTCATGCATTTGTAAACAGAGCAGATTCAGATCAGATGGCACCTACACACTGGGGGCCAACTACGTATTATTATCAAATGTTTGGCTACGACAATTTATATGGGTATTATAATAGATTTGTTTTCCTACGAAGCCAGTGTATCAATTGGGAAATGTTTTCCTTCGAAAACAAAGTTGCCCTCGTAGGAAAACAAATCTATTATAATATTCATATAAATTGTAGTAGCAAAACATATTGATAACAATACTTAGTTGGCCCCCAGTGTACAGGAGCCATCTGATCTGAATCTGCTCTGTTTGCTTATGAAAATATTATAGATCTAACTCTACAGTTTCTATCAATACCAAAAACCTTGCCGAGTACAAGCCGTTATAAAAAATCGGCTAATAAATATGCATTATGTCATTATTTCTTACATGAATATTAAACAGGGAAAGGGTAAACCCTTAACCTGCTAAGCAAAAGTCATGATTGAACAAATTTTCATTAATTTCAGTTTCAAGTACATGTACATAAATACTCAACTAAAAGATTTTCAAACATTTTAGAGCTTGAGGAATAATCGAGGGCTTGGTGCAAAACTATTGTAACTCCTTCACTTTGTGAAGGAGTTACAATAGTTTTGCACCAAGCCCTCGAAACATTTATTGCTGTATTATTCATTGTCTGATCTGGATCCAAATTATTTTTGTAATTATGTTTGAAAGTAGCTAAAGGTTTAGTAAATCATAATGACATAATGCCTCTTCAATTTTTTACTGCAACACCACTAACCCTTTCCTGCATATAAACATGTTTTCATGCATTTGCAAACAGAGTAGACCCAGATCAGATGGCTCCTATAGGAGCCGTCTGATCATGGTCTGCTCTGTTTGCTAATGGAATTTTTGATAGATCCGTTTCTTTACTTTCTAAAATGATTTCAACATCCCACCTTCCATATTTTATTCTAACAAGTTTGTCCATGAATATCGAGTAGGTATTGAAATTTGGAATAAACATAGAACTAGGAAAGGGTTTAAATCTACAGTAGAGCCTGTCTGAAGCAGTCATTAAAAGAATGTCTAATTATGGGTTTGTAAAGCAGAAGGTAGCTTAAGCCATTACCTCATAGGCTATTTTTAGACACAACATCTTTGAATAAATCTACCGAAAAGGAGCATTAACTAGAGAAAAGGACTTTTTTCAGAATTTTGTTGTTTAAAACCATTGTGATAAATAGAGCATAGAATTTTGTTCCTATAAGAGCAAATGCTCTATTTATCACAATGGTTTCACAAAGTGACTTCTACCGAGTCGTCAAAAGTCGTCAATATGAGGGAATGGGTTAATACAGGTCAAAAATAATGTAGAAGGCTCCTATAGGAACTTTCTGCATTATTATTGCCCTGCATTAAACAACCACCTGCTTTTTAAAACTCCTATGTTCAATAAATGAATGGCCACTTAACACAGGCTCTACAGTAATGCATTTATATCTAAAAACTGTTGTACATGAAAAATGACTTGAAATTTCTGCAGTGAGTAAATATTCTACAAATTTGACAAAGTTGAAACCCCTTGTTATAGTACTTCCATGTAATCCCAGCAATATTTGCTATTAACCCTTTCCCTGTTCTGTGTTCATTCCAAATTTCAATACCTACTGAAGATTCATAGATAAAATGATTATAACGAAATATGGAAGATGGAAAGTTGTAGCCATTTTAGAAAGTAAAGACACAGATCTTTGAAATTCTATTAGCAAACAGAGTAGACCCTGATCAGACAGCTCCTCTAGGAGCTGTCTGATCTGGGTCTACTCTGTTTGCAAATGCGTGAAAACAAGTTTATATGAGGGAAAGGGTTAATTGAATAACCAAACAATATTCGAATTGTTATTTCAAGTCTGTTTACTGTTTTAAGCAATTACATGGTTTTTTGTTGGGTTTTTTAACCCTTTCCTTCATATAAACGCTTTTTGATGCATTTGCAAACAGAGAAGACCCAGATCAGGCGGATCCAAGAGGAGCTGTCTGATCAGGGTCTGCTCTGTTTGTTAGTTGAATTTGATAGATCTGTTTCTTTAACTTTCTTAAATGGCTACAACATTCCGTCTTACATATTTCATAATAACTATTTTGTCCATGAATATTGAAATTTGGACCAAATATAGAACACGGAAAGGGTTAAAGTGGAGTGGATTTTGTTTAACCATAGAGTTCATTCAGTATGAAGATAATAATGAATGACAAACATTGCAGACCCTGATCAGACAGCTCCTCTAGGAGCACTCTGATCTGAATCTGCATGGTTTTGCCAATCCCACATCACTCGAAACCCATATTCAAACATATCAGACTTTTCCTGCCAAATACTGTTGCAATGCGATATCTCAAACTTCAATGGACCATACAAAATTACTTTGAGATAACACAGGTTCGAGGCCATCCAATTTCTAATCTGGACGATTTCACAGCTTAATGCAGGTCTAAAGTAATGCTGAAAGCTCCTGTAGGAGCTTTCAGCATTACTTTAGACCTGCATTAAGCTGTCACGTGTGTTTTCATGTGTTTCTAGGTATGCATGATACATTTTAGAACAATTCTGTATTGTAAATTTAGGAAGGGTTAAAAGTAATTTTTGTACATACATGTACATGTATAGATATAATAAACCCCTGACATGTGTTGCAGTTTAATCCTTTCATTGTTCTATATTTATTACAAATCTCAATACCTACTGAATATTCATGGCTAAAATACTTATAATGAAATATGAAAGGTAGAACATTGCAGCCATTTTAGAAACTAAAGAAACAGATTTATCGAATTCCATTAGCAAACAGAGCAGACCCTGATCAGTCAGCTCCTCTAGGAACCATCTGATCTGGGTCTACTCTGTTTGCAAATGCGTGAAAATGCATTTATATGAGAGAAAAGTGTTAACCCTTTACCTGTTCAATAATAAGAATAATGACATCAAATATTTATTATCTGACTTTATTATCTGACTGGTGAATAAATACATGTTTTTAAGTATTTGTTTTATATGGAAGCTTAAATTTTTTTAATGGACCCCCCTTATATAAGGAATATATTATGTAAAAAAGTCTGTAGTTATATGATATGAAAATGCTTTAAAACGATAAAGTTATAAGTTAGACATAACATAACATGTAAATTTTGACTGTCTTATATTAAGCCTTGGAATATAAATAGTTCATATTTCTTGAAATATATGAAACATAACAATATTTTTTCATAAAAGGGACCACATTTATTTAACATAACTCTCTGTTTTCAAAGGGATGTATTTCATAAAAATATATTCAGCAATATGGTCACTAAGTATATACAAGAGGGCCATGAGGCCCTGAAGCGCTCACCTGAGATAACCCCAGGAGCTGGGCCATTTTTGACCACAAGAAATCATGTGGACAACCTTGGTAGAGAACCACAAGGCAAAGCAGTATGCCATTAATTAAAGGTCTAAGCCTTATGGTTTCAGAGAAAAATAATATTTCATATTTTTCCCATGATAAACTGATAAGCCCTGAGGCAGGGCCAAGTTTCGCCCAGTGGTCAGGGTCGTAAGTTAAACATTCTTGGCAGAGGACCACAAGCCACAGCTACATATTTATAGAGGACCATTAGATCATGTTAGTCACATCAAATATCAATGGTCTAGGCCTTACAATTTCAGTAGATTTTTAAAGATTTTCCAATGAAAAACTGATAAGCCCTTGGGTGGGGCCATTTTTGGCCCGGGGTCATAATTTGAACAAAATTTGTAGAGGACCATAAGATCATGCTACATACCAAATATCAAAGGTCTAGGCCTTACAGTTTCAGAGAAGAAGATTTTTAAAGATTTTCCTATAAAGAAAACTGATAAGCCCTTGGGCGGGGGCCATTTTTGGCCCAGGGGTCATAATTTGAACAAAATCTGTAGAGGACCATAACATCATGCTACATATTAAATATCAAAGGTCTAGGCCTTACAGCTTCAGAGAAGATTTTTAAAGATTTTCCTATGAAAAACTGATAAGCCCTTGGGCGGGCTATTTTTTGCCCCGGGGTCATAATTTGAACCACTTATATAGAGGACCATTAGATAATGCTACATACCAAATATCAAAGGTATAGGCCTTACAGTTTCAGAGAAGGAGATTTTTAAAGATTTTCCTATGAAAAACTGATAAGCCCTTGGGCGGGGCCATTTTTGGCCCGGGGGTCATAATTTGAATAATCTTTGTAGAGGACCATAAGATCATGCTACATACCAAATATCAAAGATCTAGGCCTTACAGTTTCAGAGAAGAAGATTTTTAAAGATTTTCCTATGAAAAACTGATAAGCCCTTGGGCAGGGCCATTTTTGGCCTGGGGGTCATAATTTGAACAATATTTGTAGAGGACCATAAGATCATGCTACATACCAAATATCAAAGGTCTAGGCCTTACAGTTTCAGAGAAGAAGATTTTTAAAGATTTTCCTATGAAAAACTGATAAGCCCTTGGGCGGGGGCCATTTTTGGCCTGGGGGCCATAATTTGAACAATCTTTGTAGAGGACCATAAGATCATGCTACATACCAAATATCAAAGGTCTAGGCCTTACAGTTTCAGAGAAGAAGATTTTTAAAGATTTTCCTATGAAAATTCTATATTACCATATATAGAAAAAATGACCACGCCTTCTGGCGGCCATGTTTTTTGCCGGATCAAAATTCTTTTAACAACTTTTGAAGTCTATCAACTGAGAAACATTTTGGTGAAAACTATATTCAGATCGGACCAGTCATTCTGGAGAAGAAGATTTTTCTAGATATTGTGTACGGTTACCATGGCAACAAGACCGATGGCCCCATCCACTATCTTTTAACAAATTTTGAAGCACCAACCCACAGTATGTATCTGACCAAGTTTGCTTACAATTGGGCAGTCGGTTTCAGAGAAGAAGTTGTTTGAAATTGTTGACGGACAGACAGACGGACGACGGACACCGGACACAGGGGTATCACAATAGCTCACCTTGAGCACTTTGTGCTCTGGTGAGCTAAAAATACTTACTTAAGTAGTATGTAAAAGGAACTTTCTTCTAGTTAACATACAATGTGTTCCTTTCAGTACTTTACATTAATTATAACTTAAAAGAACACAAATAAATATATTTTGTTGAATATAAACCACCTGCCTTTTACAAATATATATCTTATTGCATATTTATAATTCATAAAAACTTCTTTACATACATATTAATTTTCATGTAAATGCACAGAAAACATTAGCTTAAATATATTACACATATCGAGGGCTTGGTGCAAAACTATTCTAACTCCTTGTTCAATGGCAGTATTTAGCATGACACGTTCAGTAGTCATTCGAAATGTAGTGGATGAACTTGAGATATATACGAACGATAGTATAAGAAAATAACAACTAATAAATTATATATAAAAATATCCACTTACACATTCAAGATTTTTGCATTAACAACAAATTGTAATTACATTCACAGGTATTAGTATGCAGCTGGATGTAATAATTAACTAAATCTCATTATCTGTTACTATTATTTCCATATATATTTGGTTAGACAAAGGAGATGTTTGATCAGGAGTTTAAACTATTTTCTACTCTATTATTTTACTTATCAATGCGGTTATAAAGACAGTTGAAATTGACAACATCCAAACCTTTGGAGAGGGGAGAATAGGAGGCTTACTGGCTTAATATTTGTGGTACATGCAGTATATTAGTATTAATTACATATCAATATAAGTATTTCTGGTATATGCAGTAATTATTATTAATTACATATCAATATAAGCTTATACATGTATATACTAATTATCCACTCTAAACAATGAAGACAGAAAAGCTTTTAACTTTTTATTCCCTAGATATGCCTAAATTTAACTCTTCCTTCATATAAACACATTTTCATGCATTTGCAAACAGAGTAGACCCAGATCAGATGGCTCCTGTAGGAGCCATCTGATCAGGGTCTGCTATGTTTACTATTGACATAATATAGATCTGATTCGACAGTATTTGTTACAGCAAAAAATTCCCTTCAATAGTTTACATCGTAAAAATTCAGCTTATAAACATTCATGATGTATTTTTTTCTTACATGATTACTGGACAGGGAAAGGCTTAATATCTATGCAAACAGTGTAGACCCTGTACGAACTGTCTGACCAGGATCTTCTCTGCTTGCTTATAAGATAATATGGATCTAAGTCTACAGATCTGCCAGGAAAAACTGAATAACCAACTCTGATTGGCCAACGCCACAGAATTTTCGAAAACCGCCGTTTAAATAGTTATTTCTCCACCAAACCCTATGTTGTGGCTATTGTTTACAATCGTCTCTTCAAGATGATATTCTAAAGAGTGGTCACAAAAAAGGGGTTTGGTACATGAATATAGGATTTTGTCTGCCTTAGCAGAAACTGTTGAATCAGATCTATATACTTTCAATAAACAAACAGAGCAGACCCTGATCAGAGGGTTCCTACAGCAGCTGTCTGATCTAGGTCCACACTGTTTGCAAAGGCGAGAAAAAGAATTAACCCTTTACTCCATAAATACAATTTTCTAGCCCTTGGCAAACAGAGTAGACCCAGATCAAACGGCTCCTATAGAAGCCGTCTGATCAGGGTCTGCTCTGTTTGCTTATGATAAAGATATGATTCTACAGCTTCTGCCAGGGCTAAACATTCCTGTGTCCATGTGCTATTATAACAAATTAACGCTATGAATAATCATGCCATCATTATTTCTCACATGAATGTTCATAGTGGAAAGGGTTAATATTAGGGAAAAGTTTAACCCTTACAGTGCGGGACACGAGTCACTAATGTCCTTTGCAAACAGTGTAGACCCAGATGAGAGGGCTCCTAGGGGAGCCCTCTCATCAGGGTCTGCACTGTTTGTCATGTTACACTTTTCTTTAGAAAACATCCCTAAATATTCACCATAAGCTTGACCTATTTGAATTTTGGAATATTCCATTTGAAAATTCAGCATTGTAAGGGTTAAGCCACTGCAAGTAACTGCAGTCTGAATAAAAAAGCAGTCTACTACAATTCTAAAACCATTTTTTTTCTTTCTTTTATTTCTCTTCAAAAATAGTTAACCCTTTCCCTCATAAAAAACCCTTTTCACACCTTTTCAAACAGAGTGGTTCCAGATCAGGCTGCTCCTACAGGTGCCATCTGATCAGGATCTGCTCTGTTCGCTTATGAAATTATAATAGATCTGATTCTACAGTTTCTACCAATACCAAATTCCTGAGTACATAATTATGTGATTATAAATAAATATTAATGATATCGTAATTTCTTACAGGATTATTCAACAGTGAATGGGTTAAAGCATCACACAGTTTGGATCCTAATGGGATACAGATTTACTTGACTTCTTTATCCATGCTTTTAAAACTTTTTAGTTGAGTCCGAGTTCGTTCTCAAGTTTTTGATTGGTCAGATTTGAGCCTTTGGCTCAAATCTGACCAATCAAAAGCTTGAGAACTCAAATCTGACCAATCAAACCTCAGACTCAACTAAAAAGCTTTATAAGCATGGACCAAGATCTGAATTCAACTATTTGCCTAGGTACTAGCAGTCAAATTCTCCTCTAGCATTCGATAAGACAAACACTTAGTTTTATTGCTGAAAGTATAAACATTGAATTAACATATGATATCTGAAATTGACCACTTTAGTTCAGGTCAAATGAAGTTTTATAACTTTCACATCTTTATGTCCTTCTCCACTGAAGTAATCGTACTATGATAGCTTCTTGTTTTTCAAAATGACCATGCAGTCTATTGGTAGAGTGGCCATTGGCAGTTTTGGAGGGTCATCTGCTTGATAAGTCAGATAATTAGCATAGATAATACAGAGCTCCAGATAAGATACATAAATTTTAACATTTTCAAGAATAGCTCCTTTATTTCTCCACCAAACCCTATACTGTGACCACTGTTTAGAATCGTCTCGGAGGTGGAGAAATGATGATTTTAGTAAGTGGATACACATCTTTATCTGTAGCCCTGGATAATACATGTTAACCCATTACCTCATAGCCTATTTTTAGATCCAACCTCTTTGAATAAATCTACCAAAAAGGAGCATTAACTAGAGAAAAGGAATTTTTTTAGAATATTGTAGATTGAAACCATTGTGATAAATAGAGCATTTGCTCCTATAAGAAACATGAGTTTGTCACAATGGTTTCAACAGGTGACTTTTGCAGAGGTGTCAAAAGGCGTCAATATGAGGGAATGGGTTAATTAAAAGATTATTTCAAGAATAGCTTTTTGTTTCTCAATCAAACCCTTTGTTGTGACCACTATTTAGAATTCTCTCAAAGAAATGATTATAAAGAGTGTCAACATAAAAGGTTTGGTGAAGAAATGATTAGTTTAGTATTTGAAATACATGTACATATACAGTAAAATGTTGATTATTCAAATTTTTTGTATGGAAGAATTTAGACCATTTTAGGCAGTTGGCTGCTTAATTAATGCATGGTGAAAGTCATGCAGAAAGTTCCTAGAGGAGCTTTCTACATGACTTTCACCATGCATTAAGCTCCTCGATAATGATATGTATTTTAGTGTTTGAAGAATCGAAATTTTATTGTATATGCCCCGTAACCCTTACAACGCTGACTTTTCAAATGGAATATTCCAAAATTCAAATAGGTCAAGCTTATGGTGAATATTTATGGATGTTTTCTAAAGAAAAGTGTAACATGGCAAACAGTGCAGACCCTGATGAGAAAGCTCCCCTAGGAGCCCTCTCATCTGGGTCTACACTGTTTGCAAAGGACATTGGTGACTCGTGTCCCGCACTGTAAGGGTTAAGTATGGTTCTGGTCAGACTAGACAAACTCTCAATTAATAAAAATAAAAAAAAATTAGCAAGAAAATTCATACCTTTAAAAAAGGGGCATAGTTTTCCGATGGCCCCTATTGGTCCCTGTTGAGTGAACTGACCAACTGCCATTTCCATGTAACAAAGAGGGATTCCACATAGTGCAAGCATAAGAAAGAAAGGGATCAGAAACGCTCCTGCAAAATACAGAAAAAAATCATGTTTCCAAAATCATTTTCCTTATCTTCTCTATTTCTTTCTACAGTAGAACCTGATTGTCTTTTGTGACCATCAAAATGAGGTCTAATTATTGGTCTGTAATGCAGGTGGTAGCTTAATGCAGGTCAAAAGTATTGCAGAAAGCTCCTATCAGAGCTTTCTGCATTACTTTTGCCCAGCATTAAGCAACTACCTGCTTGTTCAATAAATGAGTGGCTGTTTAAGACAGATTCAACTATTTATGAATTGTTTACCCGTTACTTCATATTTATGTAAGAAATAATGATTTTATGAATACAAATTAGATGAATATTTATAATATCATGTGACCACTTGAAATTTTGGCCATTGGTTGGTATTAGGGCAGGTGGCTGTTTAAAGCAAGGTGAAAGTAAAACAGAACACTCCTATAGGAGCGTTCTGTTTTACTTTCACCTTGCTTTAAGCAGCCACCTTCCTCTAACACAAAATACTAGATGTAATTTAGTGGCCATTATAGAGAGGTTTTACTGTATTCTATGAGCAAACAGTCCTACAGGAGCTGTCTGATCTGGGTGTACTCTGCAAAATATCTATGAAATAAAGAGCTAATACTTATTAACCAATTTCCCTCTTCTGTCTTTAATATTCCAAATTTTAATACCTATTGAATATTCATGGTCAGAACACCATAGTTATAATGAAATATCAAAGGTGGAACACTGTAGCCATTTTAGAAACTAAAGAAACATGTCTATCAAATGGAACAGGTCTATCAAATTCCATTGGCAAACAGAGCAAACCCTGATCAGACGGCTCCTATATTCTATGAGCAAACAGTCCTACAGGAGCTGTCTGATCTGGGTCTACTCTGCAAAATATCTATGAAATAAAAAGTTAATACTTACTAACCATTTCGCTGTTCTGTCTTTATTCCAAATTTTAATACCTACTGAATATTCATGAACAGAACACCATAGTTTTAATGAAATGTCGAAGGTGGAACACTGTAGCCATTTTAGAAACTAAAGAAACATGTCTATCAAATGGAACAGGTCTATCAAATTCCATTGGCAAACAGAGCAAACCCTGATCAGACGGCTCCTATAGGAGCCATCTGATCTGGGTCTACTCTGTTTGCAAATGCATAAAAAAGCGTTTATATGAAGAAAAGGGTTAATCCTTCTGCTAAGGACAAACTGACTAGCACTTACAAACAGTTTTGTTCGAAATGAGATGCCAAGTAATTTGGCATCTGAGATGATCTCGTCGGGATACATTGTAATAAACTGTTTGCCACTTAGCCAATAATTTCTCAGAAAGGTTGAATGATCAGAGATTAACCCTTTCCCTGATAGAAATGCCTTTTCACACATTTGTAAACAGAGTAGATGCAGATCAGATAGCCAGAGTCTGCAGAAATTTCCTATAGGAGCTGTCTGGTCAGGTTCTGCTCTATTTGCTTATGAAATTATAATAGATCTGACTCTACAATACCTACCAATACCACAAACTCATGTGTACACTATTCCATTGTATAAAGTCAGCTAATAAATATTCATGATGTTATTATTTCAAGGGTTAAGTTAAGTTTTATTTTTCATTTCCTTTCCAAAACACATTCAGCCTTAACCCTTAAAATGTGGGAAACAAGTCACTAATGTCCTTTGCAAACAGTGTAGACCCAGATGAGAGGGCTCCTACAGGAGCCCTCTCATCAGGATCTGCACTGTTTGTCATGTTACCCTTTTCTTTAGGAAAATCCCTTAAATATTCACCATAAGGTTGACCTGTTTGAATTTTGGAATACATGTAGTCCATTTGAAAATTCAGCATTGTAAGGGTTAACCCATTCCCTCATAGACTATTTTTAGACCCAACCTCTTTGAATAAATCTACCAAACAGGAGCATTTACTACAGAGAATGAATTTTTTAGAATTGTGTAGTTTTGAAACCATTCTGATAAATAGAGCATTTTCGTTTCTCTACCACACCCTATGTTGTAACCACTCTTTAGAATCGTCTCTGTGAGACGATTCCAAAGAGTGGTCACAACATAGGGTTTGGTGGAGAAATAAAGAAGTTTTTGTTGAAAATGTTTTAATTTACATATTTTATACGGAGCTCTGTAGTATGGATCCTGATGAGATGTTGAGATAATCAGCATTTCATCAACACAGCTCAATAATAACAGTTGTATTGTTCTACCTACATATCTTGTTTCTCAAACAAACCATATTATAATTATGCCTTTTAACCCTTCGCTTGCTATTCGCGTCAATATACCTACCTGTAAATAGTGAAGACCCAGATGAGACAGCTCCTGCAGGAGCTGTCCCATCAGGGTCTGCACTATTTACAAGTTGATTGTGCAACCAGTGCACTCCACAGCAGAGATTGCACAGCGAAATATGTGTACACAGTGAAGATATATGTAATTATACAACAGGGCATGGGTAAAGAAGGAGACATGTATTTTAAAATTCAGCAAGAGAAAGGTTAATGCCTTTGCAAACAGAGTAGGTCGAGTTCAGGTGGTTCCTCTAGGAGCTGTCTATCAGGGTCTGCCCTTTCGCTAATACAATAAAATATATAGATATGATTCTACTGTTTCTACTATGGCCAAAATTTCTCAGTTTATATAACATTCAAATATTAATCTAATTAATATTCATGACGTCATTATTTCTTACATGAATATTCATGGAGTACACAGTTTAATGGTTGCTTGTTAGAATCACCTCATAGAGGTGGGTTTAATGTATATATTATCAACATAGGGCTTAGCCGGGAAATGTAAATATGAATAATACAGTAAAAACCTCTCTATAACGGCCACTAAATTACATCAAGTATATTGTGTTAAAGGCAGGTGGCTGCTTAAAGCAAGGTGTAATTAAAATAGAACGCTCCTATAGGAGCGTTCTGTTTTACTTTCACCTTGCTTTAAGTAGCCACCTGCCCTAAATACCAACTAATTCACACAATTTTAGTGGCCGTTATAGAGAGGTTTTACTGTAAAAGATTCCTAAATCCATTTCATCATGAATATTCATGCAAGGCTCTGCCCATAATGAATACAGTATAACCTGTCTTAAGTGATCATTAAAAAGATGTATCATTTTTGGTTCTTCAAGACAGATGGTAGCTTAATGCAAATCAAAAGTAATGCAGAAAGCTCCTATTGGAGCTTTCTGCATTACTTTCGATCTACATTAAGCTACAACTTGCTTTTTAAGATTCTTTATATGTTCAGTAAATGAATGGTCGTTTTTTGTTTTTATATACCTCTGGCATTTTTACCTATGGCATTTTTACCTACATGGCATTTTTACCTATGGCATTTTTACCTCTTTACTTATGACTTTTACCTATGGCATTTTTACCTGTGGCATTTTTACCTATGGCATTTTTACCTGTGGCATTTTTACCTATGGCATTTTTACCGCACACATACCATACATGTATGTATATGTCTCTGATTTATCCAATTCTTGTAAAAACATATAACAAATTAGTAAACCGATCACCATGGCAACTGAGAATCAACCAGTAACATATTAACACACAGGGCCACCCTGATCAGACAACTCCAACAGCTGCCATTTGATCTGGGTCAGCTCTGTTTGCAATGGTGTTTACACTTTACTCCATATTTTTTTTTAATTAATACGCCTTTCCATGCCTTTGCAAACAGATTAGACCCAGACAGCTGCTATAGGAGCTGTCTGATCAGGGTCTGCTCTGTTTGCTAATGAAATAATATAGATATAATTGTACCAGTTACTACCGTGGCCAAAATTTCCTCATGTGTCATTAAAAAAAATCTAATTAATATCCGTGACGTCATAGAGTAAAGAGTTAAAAAGCGTATATATGAAGTAAAGGCTATGCTCTAGATAACATTTGCCTGCAAATCTTATCCATGACTTGTTAGCGCGCAAAGGGATTTTACTGCTTGCAATGGTGGAGCGTGTAGATCAATTGCTTCGTGCAGTCCTTGGTCTTACCGGCTTTACAAGCTGCTCGGATCTAGATCTAGCTGTTCAGCGTCTGATACAGATCAAAGCCGTCCGAAACTAGGTCAAATTTTATCATATATTTGAGAAATTTGAACAAGTAAAATTTAATATAAAACACGACATATTTAGCAGACGACATGTGTATGATAAGGGTTATTTTCGGCGCTGTCATCGTCGCCGCTTTCAGACCGGTCTGAAAATCCTCACGTGCATAATTTTCGTTATAAAAAAAGTCACTGCGAAACCGGCATGTAACACGGTAGGCCTACTTGTTATATCGTAATCCTTACACAATGTATGTGAGCTGAGATCGTTGTTGACGCTCAAAACTGAATGTTAGCGCTTAATTAATGAATGAGTGAAATACATTACCTCCGCCACTTCTGTAACACAGATATGGAAAACGCCAGACATTTCCTAATCCAACTGCATAACCTGCCGTGGCCAGGAGATATTCCACGTTTCGACTCCATGTTTCTCTTTTCGCTTGTACCATTATTCCCACGCCGGTTTAAAAACGATTGTTTAGCTGTGGACGCGAAATCTGCAATGTGCGAATGCAGCGGTTGTTAAAACTGTTCAGCCGATAGTTGCTTTATAGTATCAGTTAAGGTAGTGAGCTGTACCCTACACTCAACTCGCGTCGCCAATGTATGACTTAAAACTAGTTGTTTCTGTTTTTGTGTTCTGTTTAACCCTTACCCTGTTCAGTATTCATGTCATAAATAATGGCAGCATATTAGCTCAGTTTTTATACTGTAAACTTTTCAAGGGATTTTTTTTGCAAATCACGTCTATATCATGCCAAAAGCAACCAGAGCAGACCCTGACCAGTCGGCTCCTATAGGAATCTGATCTGGAGTCAGATCTGGATCTAATCTATTTGTAAATGCGTGAAAAGGCGTTTATATAGGGAAAGGCTTAACTGAACCCTTACCTGGCGGTGAAAAAATAATGTCTGCTCAATTTTTTAACTACTGTCGATGCTATCAAGCTTTTCAGAAACTATTGACCGAGTGTCAAACAGCTTGGATCCTGGTGAGACGTGGGGTTAGCCTATCCGGCGTCTCATCTGGATCCAAACTGTTTGCAAATGCGAGCCTGGCCGTGGATAGCGGGATAATGACTTAACGAGTAGTACAATAGAACCTGTCTTAACCCAGTCCCTATTAGGCTATTTTCAGACCCAACCTCTTTGAAATAAATCTACCGAAAAGGAGCATTTACTAAAGAAAAGGAAACTATTAGAATTGTGTAGCTTTGAAACCGTTGTGATAAATAGAGCATTTCGAGGGTTTGGTGCAAAACTATTCTAACTCCTTCACTTTGTGAAGGAGTTAGAATAGTTTTGCACCAAGCCCTCGATTTGCTCCATAGGATTTATCACAATGGTTTCAACGGGTGACTTTTGCAGAGGCTTCAAAAGGCGTCAATATGAGAGAATGGGTTAAGCGATTATCATAACGAGGTATAATTATGGGTATGTAAGGCAGGTTGTGGCTTAATGCAGGTAAACAGTAATGCAGAAAGCTCCTTTTTAGCTGTTTCTGCATTACTTTTGCCCTGCATTAAGCTACAACCTACTTTTTAAGATGCCTATGCTCAATAAATGGCTGGTCGCTTAAGACAGGCTCTATTGTACTTTCATTTCATGTGTCAATAACCATATTTATTCTCATTGGGTTCTCATTGGACTGTATAAATAAAAGAATTGCAAATACACGCTACCTGTTAATAAAGGGTAAAGCTACTCCGTTTGTATTTGATCTCTGTTTAGAGTGGACACCAAACAATATATACCTTTCAGCAGACAATCTTTTAGCCTGCGAATAGACATTTTCTTTGATAGACAATGGCAGCTCCTTCAGAATTTGAAGAAGAGTTTGATTATCAGAACGTCACGCAGTCTAAATCTAGATGAAATGTCAAGCTACTCTGCCTTTTACCAATGGATTCAAACGGTCAGCAAGGATTATCACAAATTCCCCATAGCGTGTTAAAGGTTAACCCTTTACTCCATGAATATCCATTTAAGAAATAATGACATCATGCATATTAATTAGATTAATTATTATAATATCACATGGACACAAGGATGTTTGGCCAATGCAGAATCTGTAGAATTACCGGGTATATATATATATATTATTTCGTAAGCAAACAGACCAGACCCTGATCATACGGGTCCTATAGGAGCTGTCTGATCAGGGTCTACTCTATTGGTAAAGGAGTAGAAATACGTATTTATGAAGTAAAAAGTTAATAATAGATTTTGGAATCTCTATATAGTGGAAACAATGAACAGTTGGATCTTTCTAACATTTCCTCCATAAAAACACCTTTTCATGTCATTGTAAACAGAGAATATTTATGACATATGAACACAGAACGTGTTTTAGGCTATTGCAGAAATTGTTGAATCAGATATATATTAATCCATGAGCATAGTGAGCAGACCCTGATCAGACGGATGTTACAGGATCTGGGTCGACTCTGCTTGCACAAGGCATCACAAAAGATGCTGCTATCAGGTAAAGATTAACCCTTTCCATGTTCTATGTTTATTGCAAATTTCAATACCTACTGAATGTTCATTAACAAAATAGCTATAAAGAAATATAAAAGGTGGAACATTGTAGACATTTTAGAAAGCTAAGAAACAGAGCTATCAAATTATATTAGCAAACACAGCAGACCCTGATCAGACGGCTCCTCTAGGAGCCGTCTGATCTGGATCTACTCTGTTTGCAAATGCGTGAAAACACATTTATATGAGGGAAAGGGTTAATCATTCACCTGCCCCCAAAACACAGAGTTTTGCTGGTCAATGTAGAGAAGATCATAACACACCTGCGTATTTTATCCCACACGCGCATGCCCATGCACATGCATCAGGTTTCTCAAGTTGTCCTTGTTTGATGATAATGTTGAATACACAGTGTTTATCATCGAATCTATGCACGCTAAGTGCAATTTAGTCTTAACCCTTACTATGCTGAACTTTCAAATGGACTATTCCAAAATTCAAACAAATCAAGCTCATAGTGAATATTTAGGAACATGTAACGTGACAAGCAGTGCAGACCCTTATGAGAGGTCCCCTCTTGGGATACCTCTCAACTGGGTCTACACTGTTTGCAAAGGACATTAATGATTCGTTTCCGGCACTGTAAAGGATAAATATAACCCATTTCACGCTCTCCAAAACGATATCAGCTGAAAATTTGATTGCAATCATTTTTAAAAGTTATCCAGTTTGTTGTATGTTAAGAAACTATTGATCAAACGGCAAACAGTTTGGATCCTGATGAGACGCCGAGTTACTCGACGTCACATCTAGATCTAGATCCAAACTGTTAGCCAATGTCAGTCAGATCGTGCTTAGCATAAGAAAACGCTGATTTTTTAAATGGACTATTCCGAAATTCGAACAGGTCAAGTTTATAGTAAATATTTAGGGATATTTATAAAGAAAAATGTAACATGACAAACAGTGCATACCATGATGAGAGGGCTACTCTAGGAGCCCTCTCATATTGGTTTACACTGTTTGCAAAGGATATTAGTGACTCGTGTCCAGCATTGCAAGGGTTAAGTTTCGTCCGTTAGTCTGCAAAAATATGTAGTCGTCCGTTTCAGTACTACAGTAAAACCTCTCTTAACCGGCAGTTAAATTTAGTATGAATATCGGTTTTGGAGACAGGTGACAGCTTAATGCAGGGTGAAAGTCATGCAGAAAGCTCCTAGAGGAGCTTTCTGCATGACTTTCACCCTGCATTCAGCAGCCACCTGCCTAAAAGTATCTAAATTATTATCTACTAGAATTCCGGTTAAGAGAGGTTATACTGTAACATGTATTTTTCAATACAATTGTAATCAGAATGTTAAACAGACTGAGTTGTGAGTTTTACTTGACTTTCCTCTACATGTCCCTGCCCTCGATTGCTCTAGGTAAGCTGTTTTATATCTGTAGCGTACCAAACGACGCCACTTACTATATGTACAGTTGAACTTCGTTATCTCGAACTCGGATAACTCAAACTTCGAGATAACTCGAGCTAAAAATTCGATCCTTCCGAAATTTACAATACAGAATTGTTCTAAATGTATCACTACACATATCTAGAAACACATGTTACAGCTTTAATTAATGCAGGTCGAAAGTAATGCTGAAAGCTTATGTAGGAACATGCATGTGAGCTGTGAACTTTAGATATTGGCAAGATTATAAATCGGATGGTCCCCTGAAGTTCGAGATATCGAAGTTCAACCGTAGATATTGTGACTAGATTTTAGTCCATAAATACGCCTTTTAATACAGTTTGCTCATATAGCTCCCGGAGCCTCCTGGTCAGGGCCAAGACTGTTTACTGAACCCATGGATGTCAATGGTTTATACCAGTATACTATATGTGCGATGCATCCCTCAATATGACAAATGGAAGGGTCCAAATCTGATTTGAATGAGTGTACTGTAGATAATATGGCACTTACTTTTTTCGCTGCAAACTTTTGTCGTCTGCAACATTTGTCGTCTGCTGCAATTTTCATTTTTTATATTTCTTCATTTTTGTCACAGTAACAAGTATCGAGTTACTCGGCATCTGATCTGGATCCAAACTGTTTGCATAGGTAATGACAGATGCGACATTGGCAGCGAAAGAGTTAACATCAGTACTAGTGGCTAGCACTGGTTGGTCCGGCGACTGGATATTGTGATTGGATTTAGCTTAACATTTTAGTCCGTAAATACGCCTTTTAAACAGAGTAGACTCGGATCAGACGGTTCATGTAATAGTCGTCTGATCAGGATCTGCTCTGTTTGCTTATTTATCTATATTACCTTTGTAATGCTTTTAACACGTTTGAAAACAGAGTAGATCCAGATCAGACCGACTCATGTAGGGACCGTCTGATCAGGGTATGCTCTGTTTGCTCGTGGAATTATATAGATAATATTCTACACTTTTTATCATGTCCAACACCATTTTTGTTCATATGAGATTATAAATACATTATTAGTGCACAGAAGAAGACCCTTGAGAAGGGACCATCATGATTTTTCATAATACAGTAAAACCCCGCTAAGGCGACCACCTAAAAGAGGTATAATTCTGGGTGCTAGATGCAGGTGGTAGCTTAATGCAGGGCAGAAGTAATGTAAAGGAGCTTTCTGCATTACTTTTGCCCTACCACCTGCTCACAAAGACAACCATGTGTATTTATTAAGTGGTCGCATTAGAGGGGTTCTACTGTATGTTATAGCAGAGCTACATATAAAGGTGCGTACCCAAATACTAGAATCGCCAGTTCTCCACCAAACCTTGTTTGGTGAAGAAACGAAGGAGTTATTTTTGAACATGTTTTAACCCTTCGCTTGCTATTCGCGTCAATATACCTACCTGTAAATAGTGAAGACCCAGATGAGACAGCTCCTGCAGGAGCTGTCTCATCAGGGTCTGCACTATTTACAAATTGATTGTGCAACCAGTGCACTCCACAGCAGTGATTGCACAGCGAAATACTTGTACACGGTGAAGATATATGTAATTATACAACATAGGGGCATGGGTAAAGAAGGAGAAATGTATTTTAAAATTCAGCAAGAGAAGGGTTAATTTACACATCTTATCTGGAGCTCTTTTATACATAACAAAATCAGCTCAATACCGCTACCTGTACCAACCAACCAATAGTATGTTTGCATGGGTCTGTTATATTTATTCCAATGTTCACTACCTACTGAATATTCATAGACAAAATAATTATAACAAAAAAAAAGGAAGGTGGAACATTGTAGACATTTTAGAAAGCAAACAAACAAATTTATCAATTTCTATTGGCAAACAGAGCAGACCCTGATCAGACGGCTCCTGTAGGAGCCGTCTGATCTGGGTCTACTCTGTTTGCAAATGCGTGAAAACACGTTTATATGAGGGAAAGGGTTAACCATTAACTTCATGAATATTCATGTAAGAAATGATGACTGAATGAATATTTATTAGCCAACTCTTTAAACAGCATTATTAACAAAGGAATTGTTTAACGTGGTAGAAACTATATATTATTTGATAAGCAAACAGAGTAGACTCTGATCAGACGGATTCTATATATAGGAGCTCTCTGATCTGGATCTAGTACTGTGTTTGCAAAGGCGTGAAAATGTGTTCATATGAGGGGAAGGGTTAACTTGATAGTGGGGTCTTCTGATCAGGGTCTGCTCTCTTTACTGCTAGAATATCTTAGCTCTGCTCTGTTTACTTAGCTCTGAACCTGTACAATTTCCACTTGTTTTATTTATCAATATAGTGGAATCCCGATATTTCGAATTCGGATAATTCGAACGCTGGGATAACTCGAACTAATAGTTTGCAATACAGAATCACTACGCATATCTTGAAACATATGTGACAACATAATGCGGGTCTAAAGTAATGCTGAAAGCTGCTACTATAGACCCGCATTAAGTTGTAGACTTGAGAAATTGTCAAGATTAGAGATAGGAACTCGTATTTCTGTTATCTCGATGTAATTTGTATGGTCGTTTGAAGTCCGAGATATTGAAGTTTAACTGTATATGAAATTATGGATGAAGACGAGTTAAACTCTATGATTTCCCTTACTTAACTATTTCCCTCATATAAAAGCATTTTCTCGTATTTGCCCTCTGATCAGGGTCTGCTGTGTTTGCATATGAAATACATGTAATAATATATCAGACTACAATATCTAATACATGTAGTTCAAAAATGCTGTGTGGATATATCATTACAAAAATTCAGCTAATAAATATTTCTTACACGAATTGTCAAAAGGAAAGGTTAAAGTTACTTCATACCCATAGTGACCGTGACGTTATCATGGTTACTCAACCTGTTGAAAGTTTAAACCCTTTCCCTGTTCTATGTTTGTTTCAAATTGCAATACCTATTGAATTATCATTAACACAATAGCTATAAAGAAATATGGAAGGTGGACCATTATAGACAGTTTAGAAAGCAAAGAAACAGATATATCAAATTCTATTAGCAAACAGGGTAGACCCTGATCAGACGGCTCCTCTAGGAACCGTCTGATCTGGGTCTACTCTGTTTGCAAATACGTTTATATGAGGAAAAGAGTTAAACCCTTTACGCGTTGAATATCTATGTAAGAAATAATGATATCCTTGATATTAATTAGATTATTTTTATAATGGCATATGAGCACAGCATATTTTGAATCAGATCTATATTACATCATAAGCAAACAGAACTTGTCCCGATCAGATGGCACCTGTAGGAGCCGTCTGATCTGGGCCTTGTAAGGCGTTGATGTGAAGGATAGGGTGAAGTGAAAAGTTTCAGTTCGTGACACTGTCATATGGGTATCAAATTTCAATCCTCATATTAGTATAGGCATAATGTTGTGACGGATATACATGTACAGTAAAAACTAAAAAAAACTAAACCGAAATTCTAGTAGAGAATAATTTAGATACTTTTAAGCAGGTGGCTGCTTAATGCAAGGTGAAAGTCATGCAGAAAGCTCCTGGAGGAGCTTTCTGCATGACTTTCACCCTGCATTAAGCTGTCACCTGTCTGAAAGACCGATGTTGATACTAATTCGAACGTCGGGTTTAGAGGGGTTGTACTGTTCAGTAAAGCTCATCTAACGTGACCGCTTTAACCCTTCGCTTGCTATTCACGTCACTATACCTACCTGTAAATAGTGAAGACCCAGATGAGACAGCTACTGCAGGAGCTGTATCATCAGGGTCTGCACTATTTACAAGTGGATTGTGCAACCAGTGCACTCCACCGTAGTGATTGCACAGCGTAATACGTGTACACAGTGTATACAACAGGGCATGGGTAAAGAAGGAGAAATGTATTTTAAAATTCAGCAAGAGAAGGGTTAAGATTAAACATAGATGTCTTAAACCCTTTCAAAGCTGAATTAATAAAATGGAACTTTCCATCATTGTTTTCTGGTAGAGTACATACAGTATGAAAAGCTAAGCTTCGTGAAACAATTTTGAATGACAAACAGTGTAGACCCTGATTAGGGGGCATTCCTCTAGGTCTACACTGGTTGCCATTGACAGTGATCTCGTTTTTTCTAACTCGTTATATCAAACGCGGTTACTTAATACAGGACGAAAGCAATGCTGAAAGCCCCTGTAGAAACTTTTTGCGTACTTTTCGGCCTGCATTACGCTATCACGTGCCTTAAGACTAAGAATTAGATATATTTTTGTGGTCACTTTAGAGGGGGTTCACTGCAGATGATGTAATCAGAGCAACAGATAAAGATGCGTACTCAAATACTAAAATCATCATTTCTCCACCAAACCCTATGTTGTGACCACTCTTTAGGATCGTCTCTTCGAGACGATTCTAAAGAGTGGTCACAACATAGGGTTTAGTGGAGAAACACAGATGTTATTCTTGAAATTGTTTTAATTTACGCATCTTATCTGGACACCTGTGTAATAGTGTGATATATTTCACCAATCACCAGAGTGTAGAACGCGCAAAATGTTCAAATATCTAGTTTTAATACCGTTACTAACTTTAACCTTTTACTCCATGAATAGTCATGTAAGAAACAGACATTGCTCAGACGGCCAGTAGAAGTCGTCTGATCTGGATCTACCCTGTTTGCAAAGCGTATATATGGGATGCCGTCGTGTTGGCTATTATTTCTTTACTATTCATGCAAATCTTATGAAACTTCACATGCTTGTTCACCATCACACGGGCTAAAATCTGGTCAAGAGCTATAACTCTGCAATACCCTCTTGCTAAATTATGTCCCTTTATGGACCAAGGAAATAAAACATGTCTGTTATTTTGAAACTGTAACAGCAGGTCTCTAATATTCCATATGTGAATCCCTTGTGGCAAGGTCTTTCCATCATTGTTGCGTTTCATTTACTTATGACCTTGACATTTGAACCCTGACCTAATATTCAAAATTTTAACTAGACAAACTTTAAAGTTGGCTTTTGTTATATTTATTCCAGCAAATCTTATGAAACTTCACACGCTTGTTCACCATCACCAGGACTACAATCTAACAAGGGGCCATAACTATGTAAGGCTTTTTTACAAACGTATGTCCGTTTACAGACGAGCGCTGGCATCCGCATGTGGTGCTCTTGTTTTCCGATACAAACAACACGTTCCCTACCATGCTTGTCAGCGCTAACTGATTCCGATGCTGAAGTAATTCCGTTACCCAAAATTGGCGAAAATATGAGCAGACTACATGTACATCTTTAACCTATTCCCTCATATTGACGGTTTTTGACGACTCTGTAAAAGTTACTTTGTGAAACCATTGTGATAAATAGAGCATTTGCTCCTATAGGAGCAAATGCTCTATTTATCACAATGGTTTCAAACTACAGAATTCTAAAGTTTTCCTTTTCTCTAGTTAATGCTCCTTTTCGGTAGATTTATTCAAAGAGATTGGATCTAAAACAGCCTATGAGATAAAGGGTTAATATTACTGTGAACAAATTGCCGTTTGCTTTCGACTTTTGTCGTCTGCTACAGAAGTAAATTATAAAGTACAGGTCATTTTCCCAATCAATGCACATCCGGGTATCACACAGTCCTCAGAAGACGTTGTGTTACTGGGCATCTCATTTGGATCTACACTGCTTTCGAAATTTATCAAAGTCACGTGTAACGTTTTTAATGGAGAAAAAACCCCAAAGAAATTGGTAAAAAATTAAAACATGAAAATTGAAGCAGACGACAAAGTTGGAAGCAGCGTAAGAGTTGGGTTTATTGATTACATACAGGTGAGATTTCAGACTCTATGAAAATCGCCTTAACTCTTTCGCTGCCATGTGTGGTCGTCTGCAAAAACATATCGTCTGCTTAATTATCATGTTTTCATTTTCTGCCATTTCTTTAAAAATACAATAACAGTAATAAAAAAAAGTTTGGATCTTGATGAGACGCCGAGTTACTCGGCGTCACATCTGGAACCAAACTGTTTGCATATATATCATCGATTCATGGTAATAGTTAAAGCTATTGTTCTTTATCCAACTAGTGTTCATTAATGAGTTAAGAGACCGTACACAAAGGAACGGCAACACCACAGTCGCAATTCAGGCTCGTGACTCGCTACTTTATACATGTACGAACAAATGCATATATTGAGCTCACTACCCGGGTTAACGATGTGTTTTAGGCCGTTTACGGATAATTAAGATGATTTGTGTTTAATGCGGTGTACCCCACTACTATATCTGCCCTTGGCATATGCTGTTTTGAGATTTGTATAATTAATGAATGAATGAAGAACGCCTTTTTAATGATAAAGGTAACTTAATTAGTGCGAATGACTCTTGGGCTTCAGGTCTTCAGACAAAGACAGTCCACAAAATATAATTAATAGCATGTAGTGCTGCATGACTGCATGTTGCAAACAAATACAACTATTTTATTAAGCATTAAGTATATACTGCTGCAAGACTGCATGTTGCAAACAAAAATAAATGTTTCATTAAGCATTAAGCAAAACACGCTTCTTTTAGCCATCAGAAACATGTTGCAAACAAACAAACAAACCAATCACAAGACAAGGGAATACTCTTTCCATGCTTAACCCTAAGCTCGGTTAATATTCATAGAAATAATGAATATGCAAATTAATTAGCTGATTTGTATTTATAAAGGCATCACTAACAAGGGAAGTTTTACCAGAACATAAACTGTAGAAATAGATCTATGTTATAAGCAAACAGAGCAGACCCAGATCAGACGGCTATTACAGGAGCCATGTGGTATGGGTCTACTCTGTAAGCAAATGTACCAATATGGAATAAAGAGTAAACGTTTTCTCTGTTCTATATTTATTTCTAATTTCAATACCTACTAAATATTCATGGACACATTAGTTAGAGTATAATGAAATATTACATGACAACCATAGATGTTCGACAAGGAGGTCTTTTGTCACCAGTCCTTTTTCATGATGTTCCCCCAGAAGATACCGTAGAAAACCCTTCATAACCGCCACTGCTCCTCTAGAATTAGGGTTTGCTTTTAAAATAACGTATACTAGTACATGTTTCTATAATATTTGCCATGGTAAAAACTCTCTGTTCATGACTCTGTTATAAAACTCCAGCTAAGTGATATATGTTTGAAGACAAGGAATAAGAAGACTTCTTGTTGGTGGCCGTTGAAGGGATCCTTTTCCTGTACTCTCGTTTCATTTGATCTATACATATGCTGTTAGGCTGGGTCCTAGTAGTGGTTACCGTAGCATCCCCCCCTAGACTTTTTTTCATGGGTACCAAATTGTTCGTTTGGGTCCTCAGAACACGTTTTGAGCGTGCCCCCAAAAATAAGTTTGTCCCAGCTATGTTTTATTTAACGGTTTCCATGGTAACCCGAGGTAATTTTCGAAACTACCTTGGTTCAGAAAATGCGCCATAACTTTGTTTTTAGAAGCAATAGAAGGACAAAACAAGTACCAAAGTAAAGCCGAGACATATAGCTTGAATATGATATACGATTTTATTAATATTCATAAATGCATTCTTATGAATATTAATGAGGAAGTAAAAAATGTGATTTTTTTAGAAAAATGGAGTTTGTTGTTTAGTCTGAGAGGCTTATTAATGCACAGAAATTATTGAATTTAGGTTTAAGGTGTTTGTTGGAGTCCTCAGAACACATTATGAGTATTTCCCGAAATAATTTTGTCCCATCTATGTTTTATTAAACGGTTTCCATGGTAACCCGAGGTAAATTCCGAAACATCCTTGGTTCAGAAAATGCGTAATAGCTTTGCTGTTAGAGGTAATAGAAGGACAAAACAAGTACCAAAGTAAAGCAGAGACATATCGCTTGAATATGGTATATGATTTGATTAATATTCATAAATGCATTCTTATGAATATTCATGAGAATGTAAAAAAAATGCGTTTTTTAGAAAATTGAGCTTGTTGTTTAGTCTGATAGGCTTATTAATGCACAGAAATTATTGAATTCAGGTTTAAATTGTTTGTTTGGGTCATCAGAACAAATTTTGAGCATTCCCCCAAAGTAATTTTGTCCCATCTATGTTTTATTGAACGGTTTCCATGGTAACGCGAGGAGGTAAATTTCGAAATAGCATTGGTTCAGAAAATGCATAATAACTTTGCTTTTAGAGGCAATAGAAGGACAAAACAAAAACCAAAGTAAAGCAGAGACATATATCTTGATTATAATATATAATTTTAATAATATTCATATATGATTGCTATGAATATTAATGAGGAAGTATAAAAATCCGCTTTTTTAGAAAAATGAGTATTTGTTCAGTCTTAGAGGCCTATAAATGCACAAAAATTATTGAATTCAGGTTTAAATTGTTTCTTGGGGTCCGCAGAACACCACTTGAGCATTCTCCAAAATAATTGTGTTCAAGCTATGTTTTTAACGGTTTCCATGGTAACCTGAGGTAAATTTCGAAACATCCATGGTTAAACAAATGCGTCATAACTTTGCCTTTAGAGGCGAAAGAAGGACAAAACAAGAACCTGAATAAAGCAAAGACATATAACTTAAATATGATATGTAATTTTAACTAATTTTCATAAATGTATTCTTATGAATATTAATGAGGAAGTAAAACAAACGGATTTTTGTTTAGAAAAAAGGAGTTTAATGTTTAGTCTGAGATGCCTACATGTATTAATAAAGTTATTGAATTCATGTTTAAATGTTTTCATGTGAAGGAAAATAAACCATCTTTGTTTCAGGTAATATTTCTATAAAGCATGCATATTTAAGCTTATTTGCATATAATGTACGTATATGAATAAGCAATTTTCTATGAGCATTGTATTTAGTATTATTTTGAGTATACGGTAAAATCTCGATTATTCGAATTTTCTTTATAGAAACATTAAGGCCCTTTTAGACAGGTGACTTCTTAATGCATGATGAAAGTCATGAAGAAAGCTGCACTAGGAGCTTTCTGCATGACTTTCACCATGCATTAAGCTGTCACCTGTCTTAAATATCGATATTAATACGTACGTCAATGATAATACGTCAATGTTTGAAGCAAATCCCATCTGTTGGATGCAACTGCCGGTGCTAAAGAAGTGAATGAGAGAGAGAGAGGGGGGAGAGAGAGAGAGAGAGAGAGAGAGAGAGAGAAAGAGAGAGAGGGTCTAATGCCCGCCCCTGGGGCTGTCGGAAACAAGTGAGGGGATCTGATAAAACATCCCAGGTCGAATTTCATTTGAAACCGGAGGCCTAAGAGATACCCAGGGAACCCTTGTCCGTAAGAGTTTAACGGACATGATCCACCCAGTTGCCGGGCTGGCACAAAAATCTTCGTCCAGGTCAGACAAACGGGAAAGAAGTCCCGTGGAAGGAGAAAGAGACTCCCTAGACTTAATTAGGTTAGGGAGGTCCACTTTTTCGACTGACACTAGCACGGAAGAGGATAGAGGACCCCTGTGAATAGGATTCGGGGGTCTAGGGCAGACAGAGGGTGGGAGGATTCTAAAACAATCTTCACACGCATTCTCAATAGAAAATATTGATGTTCAGAATCATCTAAAGAAAAAAAGGACTAAGTCCCGTCTAAATCTGAGTGAGAGGCTTCCACAAAGTCTGATTCCCTTAAAAAATAGGACCATCCCTAGGAGCCATAATGGACAAAGTGTCTTCCTGCTCTCCCTCAGAATCCGTCCTGGTGAACGCCATGGATGGCAGCATCCGGGAAGAGTGGGACCCGCCACAGACATAGAAGTGTGGACTATGGGTTCACGTGAGAGCTATTCTCCCTCTAGGTGAAGCTTGCTGGTTCCCAGAATGAGTGTCGGCTATCGAGAGCGACCAGCCGGCGAATCTGAGGAGGCAGAGCGATGTCTTTGCATAGAAGAGTAATGGTATGACATCGATCTGCGATGACAGCGGTGCGAGTGTCGGTTCCCATTATAATAATAAGAATATTTTTACACCTCCTACGGGGTGGTGGGATGGGGGCTGGGGAGTCCGAGGTGTACTCAGGAGATGAAGAGTAATTGCAGGGTCTAGACGACCAAGAACGTCTAGACTTAGCCAGAGCAGCTTCCTGTTGACTTTGACCACTGTAATGCGTTGTAGATACAGAATGCCCTGTAGAAAAGATTGGACTGGTAGATTTACTGGTCCACTTCGGTATCCTGGTCCAAAGGACCAGACCGGGTCACGGGAGGACCGTTGGAGAGCAAACTTAGGACACCGCACAAAAGAATACACAGTGACATCTTTGGGCGGGTGCTCGGTAGACCGGTCTGCTGGTGATGTCATGAAACGGAAGCACTAACGCCAGGACACTGGGGACCGGTGACGGATAACTGGGCCTAGATTCAGCGGGACCAGGCAAAACTCTTCACACAACAAGCGGACCAGGAGCCCTGGCAACAATAGTACCTGGGACCAGAACAAAGGGTACCATTCAAGTGGTAAACCGGGAACCCGCGCCCGGGCCAGCAGTTGGGTGCCGATCTGCAACTAACAACTTGGGAATCGACTACACCACAGGGGCTGTTGATGAAAGAGATTTTAAAGTAGAAGCGGGCTTCTTCTGAGCTTTAGAGGACAGTGATTTGTCTGTTGCGTGGGAGTCGCTGACCAAAGAGAAGAATACTTCTTCCGTCGGGCAGCAAGCTCCCACGTCTCCCCTGTCCAGAGGGATGAAACTGGACAGGGAGCTGACGCGGAGCATCCACAGCAGGCCAGACACACTTAATGAATTGTCCAGCCTGTCGCGAAATGCTCGCAAGAAGCCTTGATTTGCTCTGGCATGATGTGGTAAATAATCAAGCAAATACATAAGACATCGCGAGTAAGTTAGAAGTCAAGGAAGGCTAATATGGGTAAACATAAGCTGATGACTACAGTCGAGATGCTATATATTTTCTATTGCATTGCAAACACCCATAACAGTAATATTCTTCATAAAACATGCATGAGGCTCAATTCCTCTGCTGTAATTTCTTACAAGAAATGTGTTGTTCACATACATGTATATTGCAATATAATAGAAAAACTGACTTTCCTACAACAGCTTACATTCTCATTAATATTCATGATTTTGAAATAATATTCATTATCTACATATTTATATACATGAACATCAATATCGCTGTTTTAGTCAGTATCAAGCTCTATACTGGTTAACTTAAATAATCTCAGATAAAAAGAACAGCTCATTCAAGTGTGTTTATTTTACATCTCATTAATATTCATAAATATGCGTTAATATATACATGTTTTAGAAATATTACATGAACCAAATATGTTTTCCTTTATTTGTATGTTGATATTAAAACATTTAAATCTGAATTCAATAACTATTTGTATATTATTAGGCCTCTCATACTAAAAACAAACTCGTCAAACTAAAAACGCATTTTTTACTTCCCCATTAATATTCATAAGAATGCATTATAAGAATGCATTGTATGTATTAATAGACTTACATATCGTATTCAAACTATATGTCTCTACTTTACGTTGGTTCTTGTTTTGTCCTTCTATTGTCTCTAAAAGCAAAGTTATGACGCATTTGTTTAACCATGGATGTTTCGAAATTTACCTCGGGTTACCATGGAAACCGTTAAAAACATAGCTTGAACACAATTATTTTGGGGAATGCTCAAGTGGTGTTCTGCGGACCCCAAGGAACAATTTAAACCTGAATTCAATAATTTTTGTGCATTTATAGGCCTCTAAGACTGAACAAATACTCATTTTTCTAAAAAAGCGGATTTTTATACTTCCTCATTAATATTCATAAGCAATCATATATGAATATTATTAAAATTATATATTATAATCAAGATATATGTCTCTGCTTTACTTTGGTTTTTGTTTTGTCCTTCTATTGCCTCTAAAAGCAAAGTTATTATGCATTTTCTGAACCAATGATATTTCGAAATTTACCTCCTCGCGTTACCATGGAAACCGTTCAATAAAACATAGATGGGACAAAATTACTTTGGGGGAATGCTCAAAATTTGTTCTGATGACCCAAGCAAACAATTTAAACCTGAATTCAATAATTTCTGTGCATTAATAAGCCTATCAGACTAAACAACAAGCTCAATTTTCTAAAAAACGCATTTTTTTTACATTCTCATGAATATTCATAAGAATGCATTTATGAATATTAATCAAATCATATACCATATTCAAGCGATATGTCTCTGCTTTACTTTGGTACTTGTTTTGTCCTTCTATTACCTCTAACAGCAAAGTTATTACGCATTTTCTGAACCAAGGATGTTCCGGAATTTACCTCGGGTTACCATGGAAACCGTTTAATAAAACATAGATGGGACAAAATTATTTCGGGGAAATACTCATAATGTGTTCTGAGGACTCCAACGAACACCTGAAACCTAAATTCAATAATTTCTGTGCATTAATAAGCCTCTCAGACTAAACAACAAACTCCATTTTTCTAAAAAAATCACATTTTTTACTTCCTCATTAATATTCATAAGAATGCATTTATGAATATTAATAAAATCATATATCATATTCAAGCTATATGTCTCGGCTTTACTTTGGTACTTGTTTTGTCCTTCTATTGCTTCTAAAAACAAAGTTATGGCGCATTTTCTGAACCAAGGTAGTTGCGAAAATTACCTCGGGTTACCATGGAAACCGTTAAATAAAACATAGCTGGGACAAACTTATTTTTGGGGGCACGCTCAAAACGTGTTCTGAGGACCCAAACGAACAATTTGGTACCCATGAAAAAAAGTCTAGGGGGGGATGCTACGGTAACCACTACTAGGACCCAGCCTATGTGAAACCTGTCTTAAGTGACAATTAAAGGAAATCTTAAGTTTGTTCTTTAAGGTAAGTTATAGCTTAATACAGGACATGCGTAAAGCAGAAAGACCCTATACGAGCTTTCTGTACTAATTTCCCTTGTATTGATTTCCCGTGCACACCCTCGCAGTCTCTCAGCAATGTCGGCTAAGGCGCACGTGCCTATGTGACCGACTTCCCGGAATGGGACCAGGACTTCCGATTGACTTTACAACGAGTGCTGTACTTCCTTCTTGGATTACTGATGCCTTTAAATGTTCAACTTAATGTATGGACAGTAGAACCCCTCTATAGCGCCCACTCACTCATATGCATGATGAATATTTCTGCAAGTATTTGTCCGTTGTAAATATTAATTCTATGAAACATGAATTACATGTAATATCCATAAAACATCGGACAGTAATTATGCATTAATCATTCGCCCCGTTGAATATGCATAAGAGAAATAATGACATTATGAATATTAATAAAATGCATGCATTTTCATAATAGCACTTAAACACATAAAATTTTGGCCATAACAGAAACTGTAGAATTTTATCTATACTATTCCATAAAGCAAACAGAGCAGACCCTAATCATACATCTCCTACAGGGCGTCTGACCTGGGTTTACTCTGTTTGCAAAGGTAAAGTATCTATGAAGGAAACGGTTAATAAACGCATGTTTGTCCGATTTTCTACGGACATTGTTTTTTTGTATTGAAAATATAAAAATAAGGAATGGCCATAGCAAACAGTAGTAACATATACTCGCAAAACCGCTCTAAAGCGGAATTCTAGTAAAGAAAAAATTAGATCCTTTCAGGCAGCTTAACCCTTCTCTTGCTGAATTTTAAAATACATTTCTCCTTCTTTACCCATGCCCTGTTGTATAATTTCATATATCTTCACTGTGTACAAGTATTTCGCTGTGCAATCACTGCTGTGGATTACACTGGTTGCACAATCAACTTGTAAATAGTGCAGACCCTGATGAGACAGCTCCTGCAGGAGCTGTCTCATCTGGGTCTTCACTATTTACAGGTACGTATATTGACGTGAATAGCAAGCGAAGGGTTAATGCCGGGTGAAAGTCACGCAGAAAGCTCCTCTAGGAGCTTTCTGCATGACTTTCACCCTGCATTAAGCTGCCACCTGTCTCCGGGACCGATATGTTTACTAAATTTAAACGTCCGGGTTTCAGGGGTTTGCTACTAACCAACACTTACAACGATACTCTTTGAACGACTCTCCCAATTTGTGAGCATTTGGCGTACAACTTTCAACACACAATACCATGCTCAGGCGAAATCGTTCGCAGTAAAATATATCTTATAGCTGGTCCAGTCTGGTTGACACAAAGCCCAAAGAGTTATTTAGCACCTATGCAAATTCATGTTCTGCACGCGCCTTTCGTAAATTAGGTTCCGTTACGTACCACTGGCACTACATCGAAAAAGACTAGTTTATTAGACTGGTACATTAATACATACATTAAGAAAGAAAATGTTCTAGGTACTATAAATAAACTATAGTCTTTTTCGATCTAGTGTCAGTGTTACATACTAGCAAAGCCGTCACAGTCCGTCACGTTTGAACTTTGCCAAGAGTACAGCAACATTGCAACATTAAAGCTGAAGTGTTACAATGCCCATAATGAGTGACTTCAGTTCAGTTGTTGTTTCGACAATATTTTCTCGAATGTGAACATACTCATCCAGGTGTTGCGTTTTAAGTTTGGGAAAATAGGGAGGGTGGTGGAGGTGGGGGTCGATGGCGTATCAAAACAAGGTTTCTTAAAGCCTAGATCACACATTCACGGATCACCTCGCCGGTCCAATGCGGATTAAATCTCAAGGATGACCACGGAAATGCCATTTTCCGTAGTGCGCTACGGATGCACACAATGGTGTGCCAACGGGATTTGTGGTCACACATTCACGGATTTGGCGCCGGACTAGCTACGGATACGATCCGGCATCATTCGTGGCAATCTGTACTGGTTCGTAGCGTTCCGTATTTTAGCCGTAGTCATACGTAGCAGTACCTGTATGTCCGTGACAATTTTTGAACAAGTTCAAAATTTGACCACGGATAAAACAACCGTAGTACATTCTTACTAAACCGTATTAGAACGTACGGGTCCGTATCGCACTAATAAAATTGGCATATCCGGGGTCGTCCGTGATATTTAATCCGTAGTAGAATGTGTGATCTAGGAATTAATGCGAAACTGACACGGTTCAATACGGAAAATCAAATAACACGGTTTAATACGGAACGACACGTGTCAATGCGTGTGCACTGCGGATGAACAGCGGTTTGCTTCGGTATAATAAGAGTTAGTACGAATAAGAACGGTGTAATACGTAATAGCCGGATGTACTACGGTTGTTTGTTCCGTGGTCAAATTTTGAACATGTTAAAAAATTGTCACGGATATACAAGTACTACTACGTATGACTACGGCTAAAATTCAGAAAGCTACAGATATAGAAGTACTACTACGTATGACTACGGCTAAAATACGGAAAGCTACGGACCAATACAGATTGCCACGAATGATGCCGGATTGTATCCGTAGCTAATCCGGCGTCCAATCCGTGAATGTGTGACCTAGGCATAAGCGAAAAAAAAAAAATATCATATATAATTATGTCGGTTACCACACGGGTATATACTTTAATGTAACAATGAACATGAAAACACTCACCCAATCAATATAATGGATGGTCCATATCTCTATATGTCTATACATAGTATATGTTTTAACTGTTTATCTCATAAATACACATTCCTACGCCTTTACAAACAGAGAAGACCAAGGTCAGACGACTCCTACAGAAGCCGCCTGATCATGCAGGGTCTCCCCTGTTTGTTTATTACATAATATAGGTATGATTCTAAAGTTTCTGCCATGGCCAAATATTCCTGTGTTCATATGCCATTATAAAGCCACAGGGCTCCGATACATATTCCTATTATTTCTGACATGGATATTCACGAGAGATAAGACATAAGATAAGGCGGCGTCTGATCAGGGACTGCACTATTTGTCGTGGTGCATTTATACGACTGCGGCGGTAAAAGGGTTAAGTTTCTGCCAATGTAACAAAATTCAGTATAAATTATAACAATTCATGTTGACATTATTTTCTTATATGAATATTGAACTGGTAATGGGTTAATGCTTACTATGTCTATATGTACTTTTAACCCATTCCCTCATATTGACGACTTTTGACGACTCTGTAAAAGTCACTTTTGAAACCGTTGTGATAAATAGAGCATTTGCTCTTATTGGAGCAAATGCTCTATTTATCACAATGGTTTCAAACTACAAATTTCTAATGTTTTCCTTTTCTCAAGTTAATGCTCCTTTTCGGTAGATTTATTCAAAGAGGCTGTATCTAAAAATAGCCTATGAGGTAATGGGTTAAACTTAATCCTGTGTGTCTATGTACTTTTAAACTTTAGCCTGCTCCAGTTTTCACATCTGATTTATCTTGCTCTTGATTCAGTTTTCAAACAGTTTAAATTCTTATACATGTAGTTATTCATCCGAATCCAAATTGGTTACAACGTTAAGAATGGATTTCCCCGTTCTAGTACAGTAACACCCCTCTTATGCGACCACCCAAAAATGTATAATTCCGGATGGCAGAGGCAGGTGGTAGCTTAATGCAGGACAAAAGTAATGCAGAAAGCTCCTATAGGATTGCATTCGTCCTGCATTAAGCTACCACCTGCTTATAAAGACGTCCATATTTATTCATTAAGTGTTCACATTAGAGGGGTTCTACTGTAGTATAAATAAATCCACCAAAATGTTAGACTGTAAAGTCTCGCTAGTACGCCCACTCAAAATAAGTACAGTAATACAGTAACACTCCTCTAATGCGACCATCCAAACGAGCTATAATCCCAGGTGGCATAGGCAGTTGGTAGCTTAATGCATGACAAAAGTAATGCAGAAAGCTCCTATAAGAGCTTTCTGCATTACTTTCGCCCTGCATTAAGCCTCCACCTGCTTATAAAGTCATTCATATTTATTCATTAAGTGGTCACATTAGAGGGTTATACTGTAGTAGCTTTTTTCAGGACAAGGGTGATAAAGAGGGCTCCCATAGGAACTGACTGTATCACTGTTGCCCTGCATCAAGCAACCACCTGTTTCTACCATCTCCTTGATAATAAATCATGTGGTTGCATAAGCGAGAATCTGCTTTATCATTAAGGTAGCATACATTCAGTGTACAGTATGACCTGTATTAAGTGACCATTAAAAGCAGGCATATAATACAGGCATTTTCAATAAATAAATGGCCGCTTATGACAGGTTCTACTGTATAGTGAGGGATTTCTATTCATGAAAAAAATAACAAAAAAACAACAACACTTCAATTTAAATTCAAGTCGTACATCAAACCAACACTGAACATATTCACCGATATACTGTAATAAATTGAGTTCATGAACGTCGCACTCTTAAAAAACAGTCTATTAGCCCTTTCCCTCATATAAACACCTTTTCACGCATCTGCAAACAGTGAAGACCCAGATCAGACGGCTCCTGGGGCCGTCTGATCAGGGTCTGCGCTGTTTGATTTTTTACATGATATTGAACTGAATCTACAATTCTTGACAAAAAGTTTAATTTTTTTTTATTTCCGATGTTATTATTTCTTACATGAATATTGAACAGGTAAAGGGTTAATCTTTATCCCGCTGTAAAAAAAAATACGTCTGCTAAATTTTGAATATGGTGCAATTTTCACTTATACCGATTCGACCCAGGTTTTGAGAAACTAGTGAACGCACATCAAACAGCGTGGATCCTGATCCGATTCAATGTTACTATGCGTCTGATCTGGACCCAAGCTGTTTGCAAATGCAAGTCAAATCACTGATAGCAGATAAGAACTAATACTGATACAAATTTTAATATTAATGCTGTTGAAATATGTCGTCTGCTCCAGATTTAACTTTTGGAACGCTAAATAACTTTCGCCTGCACACATTTTCGTCTGCACAATTTTTCGTCTGCTCCAACTCTCAAATTACATTCTGATTTAATATCTTTTTAAAAAAATGTCAAAACGTAAAAAAATTGACCCTAAAAAGCTTCATAGAATCGGAAATAGTAAAACTTGAGCAGATCCAGTTTTGAGCAGACATCATTTTTAAATAGCAGAGTAAGGGTTAATGGATTGTAACTTTTGATGACAGTACAGTAGAACATGTATTAACCCTTTCCTCCATAAATACGTCTTTCTACGCCTCGGTAAAAGTCACTTTATTTAAACCATTGTGATAAATAGAGCATTTGCTCCTATAGGAGCAAATGCTCTATTTATCACAATGGTTTAAAACTACAAAATTCTAAACGTTCCCTTTTCTCTAGTTAATGCACCTTTTCGGTAGATTCATTCAAAGAGGTTGTATCTAAAATAGCCTATGAGCTAATGGGTTAATTAGCAGAGTAAGGGTTAATGGATTGTAAGTTTTGATGACAGTACAGTAAAACCTGTCTTAAGCGCTCATCAAAAAGATACCTCATTAGTGCCTGTAAGGCAGGTGGCAGCTTAATGCAGGGCAAAACTAATGCAGAAAGCTCCTATTTCTGTATTACTTTTGACCTGCATTAAGCAACCACTTGCTTTTTAAGACTTCTATGTTCAATAAACGAATGACCGCTTATGACAGGTTCTACTGTATAATGATTAACAAATTGCGCCCTTGTGGTGAAGTTTTAGTTACAATAAAAACCCTCTATAGCGACCACATAAAAGGGGTATAATTTTGGGTCTTAAAAGCAGGTCGTTCCAGAATACAGATCGAATGTTATGCAGGAAGCTCCAAAATGAGCTTTCTGTATTACTTTCGTCCTGCATTAAGCAACCACCTGCTTTTAAAGATACATATGTTTATAAAGTGATCGCTTTAGAGGGGTTAACTGTAACAAACAGCCTCGACGATGCAAACAGTTTGTCAAACGAAGTATAATTTATCAAAGGAATGTGCACAGGGTCGAACATAGGGTCGTAGCTAGCGACACGCGCTTAACCCTTCGCTTGCTATTCACGTCAATATACCTACCTGTAAATAGTGAAGACCCAGATGAGACAGCTCCTGCAGGAGCTGTCTCATCAGGGTCTGCACTATTTACAAGTTGATTGTGCGACCAGTGCACTCCACAGCAGTGATTGTACAGCGAAATACTTGTACACAGTGAAGATATATGTAATTATACAACAGGGCATGGGTAAAGAAGGAGAAATGTATTTTAAAATTCAGCAAGCGAAGGGTTAATGCACGCTAGACTGGTAGACGTTCTGTCGTCATGTAAGCTTTAAAATTTCCCTGTTCTATGTTTATTTCAAATTTCAATACCTACTGAATATTCATAGATGAAACAGTTATAATGAAATATGGAAGGTTGGATATTGTAGCCATTTTAGAAACTAAAGAACCAGATATAACAAATTCTATTAGCAAACAGAGCAGACCCTGATCAGAAGGCTCCTCTAGGAGCCGTCTGGTCTGGGTCTACTCTTTTTTGCAAATGGGTGAAATTACGTTTACATGAAGGAAAGGAAAGGGTTAACACATTACTTCATATTAATACCCCTTGATGCCTCTGTAAAAACTGCATGTAAATGTATTGTGATAAATAGAGCATTTGCTCATATAAGAGTAAATGCTATATTTACCATAATGGTTTCAAAACTACACACTTCTAAAAGTTTATCTTTCGGTAGATTTATTCAAAGGGGTCGGGCCTTAAAGTATTCTATTCGGGAATGGGTGAAATTTCTTAATTTGGTTATATGTAGCCTACCGTGAAATAATGCTGAAATATACTTCAAAATCCACCTACAGCTATCCCGAGGGAGCATGCACCTGGATCTCTATAGTCACGGTGCGTACATTATAATTGCATTCACATTCAGATTCAGTTTTCAGTTTAATTTCAAAATTATGACTAGTTTCGCTTCATGCAAGAAGCATTAACATCTAAATATAGCATACAGTAAGTAATACAATCACAACAAAAGAAAACGGCTACCTACAAATGTCATGTATGGAAATAGCATATTCTATACAAAAAAAGTAGAAAGAGAAAATAAATATTAATAATATAACTAACGCTACGCTCCGGATAAAAAAGAAGATACTGTATATGAATATTGGTTAACTTAATTTATTTAATAACATATTAACAAGAAAAGGTTTGGTTCTAATAAACGTTTGGTCCTAGTAAAAACTGTACAACTAGATTTATATAATTCGATAAACTGTACAGACCCTAATCAAATGGTTCCTACAGGAGCCGTCTGATCTGGGTCTACTCTGTTTGCAAACATATGTACATGTACGTTCGAAAATTGGGTATCTGTGGGGTAAATGGTTAATTATGCATGTATAAAGAGAATGTTCAGCAAATAGTTTAAACTCAGTGTCGAGAACATGTTTATTATTTTATGTTGTTATTTAATGTACGACGCATTGATCACTTGATTTGGACTCATATATAGTATATGATATAGATTATATACTATAAATAGTTTAACACTTTCCCTGTCCTATGTTTAGTTTAGATTTCAATACCCACTGATTATTCATGGGTAAAATAGTTATACTGAAATATGAAAGGCAGACTACTGTAGCCATTTAAGAAACTAAAGGAACAGGTATTTCAAATTCCATTAGCTTGCAAACAAAACACACCCAGATCAGACGGCCCCGATAGGGGTCGTCTGATCTGGGTATACGTTGTTTGCACGCGAGACAGATGCCTTCTAAGGGTTAACCCTTTACTTCATGAATATTCATATACAAACTAATGTATTTATGAATACCTGTTAGGTTAATTTTACAATGGCATGTGAAACACAAGGTGGTTTGGCTATGACAGAAACTCCAGAACCAGATGTACAGTAAAACCCCTCTAAACCGGACGTTAAATTTGGTATAAATATCGGTCTTGGAGACAGGTGGCAGCTTCATGCAGGGTGAAAGTCATGCAGAAGGCTCCTAGAGGAGCTTTCTGCATGACTTTCACCCTGCATGAAGCAGCCACCTGCCTAAAAGTATCTCAAATCTTCTCTACTAGAATTCCGGTTTAGAGAGGTTTTACTGTATATAAATCCATCAGCAAACTAGAACATTTTGTCTGTAAGACACAGCGATGCCCCCGTGGTGGTCCTTACCTAGCTGCATGTAAAGTCATTTGACCTTGACATTGGGCTTGCAGGCAGCATGGGCTGGATGCGCAATGAAATATGGATGGTGGAATTGCAATAATTATAGTAGTTAGTGAGATATAAGACAATGAAAAAACTGTGACAACCAACTACACGTACCAACTGCACATAAAAGCGTGACGCACGGACGGACAACAGACGGACGGACAGGTGCAAAACATAATGCCCCCTGACTATCGTCAACGGGGGCATGATAAAGCAAACCCTGACCAGACGGCTGCAAAGATGTAAATATATGTATATAGAGAGTAAAGGGTTAAACATTTGAAGGTCAGTGACCTAATTTAACCCTTTCCCTCTTTCATGTCCATGTAAAAAAATAATCACATCAAGATTATTTATTAGCTGAAATTTTATAATTTAAAATTTTCAAGAGATTTTTTCTTTGACAAAAACTGTAGCATCAGATCTAAACTATACCATGTCATAAGCAAACAGGGCAGACTACTACTCTGTTTGCAAATGATTTAAAATGCGTTTATATGGGGGAAAGGGCTAAATAAACACCCGAATGTTTGAACACAATAAATTTTGTACCGAATTCCCAATACAAACAGACAATATCAAAATGTCAACTCTCCATGGTCTTTGTTTCAACATTATTGTCGCATTACTGGCTTTTAGTATATCCTAAACAAATATTTTTTCACGGCTGACTCACTTATAGTTTGTTTATACTACATACTTTATAACGTGCTTTGTAATTTAACCCTTCGCTTGCTAATCGCGTCAATATACCTACCTGTAAATAATGAAGACCCAGATGAGACAGCTCCTGCAGGAGCTGTCTCATCAGGGTCTGCACTATTTACAAGTTGATTGTGCAACCAGCGCACTCCACAGCAGTCATTGCACAGCGAAATACGTGTACACAGTGAAAATATATGTAATTATACAACAGGGCATGGGTAAAGAAGGAGAAATGTATTTTAAAATTCAGCAAGAGAAGGGTTAAAGCCAACTTAAAGGTGCATTGACCTCTACTGTGCCATAATGTCAAACTACGGTATAACTACGGGTTAACCCGTTTGCTCCCACGATCCCATATATGGGACGTAGGTAAACAGTGTAGACTCTGATCAGAGTCTACACTGTTTGCTGATAGGAATTTCAATATAAAACAAAACGAAATCTAAAATTTAGGACAGGCACCCCTTAGATAAAAAAAATGGACTAATCCAATATATAAACATGGAAGTATACACTGGGAGCAAATGGGTTAAAGTCTCCCTAGTACAACCACTCAATATAAGTATAATTCTGGATTTGTTTTTAGAATATGTGGTAACTTAATACAGGGCAAAAGTTATGTAGAAACCCCCCTGCTGAATATTCATATCAAGATAAATATGACATCATGAATATTTCTTAGCTGAATGTTTATGATGGCATGTGTACACGTGACGTTTTGGCCCTGGCAGAAACTGTAGAATCAGATCTATACTATACAATAAGCAAACAGGGCAGATCCTGATCAGACGGTTCCTATAGGATCCGTCTGATCTGGGTCTAGTATGTTTGCAAATGCACGAATAAGCGTTTATATATGAGGAAAAGGGTTAATTAACCACCTGCGTTTACAGATTCCTATGTTGGTAAAATAGGTTGTTGCATCACAGGTGCCAGGTGCGTGACAATTTCATAAATACTGCAGAAAAACATCTTCAAATTTATACGTTTAGGCACATGCTTTGACAAAAAAAAAGTTCTGATTTTTTTCGTTTATAGTATAATACTATGTAAAACTTTTTTTTCTGTCAAAAACGGATGCCTATGAAATGGTCACGCGCCTGGTACCTGTGGTTCGCATTAGCGAGACCTTTTTGTATACGCTAATCCTTATTTAGTGGTCGCTTAATGAACAATGAGTTTTCCCCTCAGTGCCATGAAGACGGGTCTGTGATATAATAATATGCAAACAGTTTGGATCCAGATAAGACGCCGATTAACTCGGCATCTCATCAGGATCCAGACTGTTGGGTAACATGTTGATCGTTTTTATAAAGAAATTCAAGAAAGTCCCACTTTAAAACCTGAGGCAGAGAAACATATATCAGGTAGAAGAGTGCCTGGCAGCGAAAGAGTTAAGAAAAGGTGTGGCTGATTATAATAGAATTAATGTTTTGAAAAAAAAAACTCCCGAGGAAAGCTCTTTCATATACCTTTCGTCCTGTATTAATGTACCATAAGTCAAAGACCACCCCCAACTTCCACACCTGCACATGCATTAGATATATCTTGAGTGGACGTCTTTTGGTAGAGGTGTTACTGTTTAGATAGCCGAGCCGTTAAACACAGTACTTTCTGGGTTAAAATGTTGTAGGCGATCACTGGCTATGCAGTCAACCCTTTACACCATGCATATTTATAAGAAATAATTACATCATGAATATTAATTACATTAATCTTTATTATAGCACAAAGACACGGGAATTTTAAGTCAAGGTAGAGACTATAGACTCATATCTATATCATAAGCATTAAGCAAACAGACCAGACCCTGATCAGACGGCTCCAATAGGAGCCGTCTGATCTGGGTCTACTCTGTTTGCAAATGCGTACAAAGGCGTATTTATGGAGGAAATATTTAAAGGAGTCTTACCTCTTTGAACACTGAACTTTTAAAGTGGAATAGCCCATCAACGTTTAACTGTAGAGTCTACTAAGACATTCTTGACAAACAGTGAAGACCCTGATCAGAGGCCTCCTCTCAGAACCCCCGGGCTGCTCTCAGACCCCCTGATCTGGTTATACACTGTTTGTAAAATGTCAGTATACTCGTGTACCGCATTCAGATGGTTTAAACGCAAGTGGTTACACTTAATGCATTACATGTACTTTGTTCATGTTTTAACCCATTCCCCCATAGGCTATTTTAGTTCCCAACCTCTTTGAATAAATCTACCGAAAAGGAGCATTTACTAGAGAAAAGGAACATTTTGGAATTGTGTAGTTTTGAAACCATTGTGATAAATAGAGCATTTGCTCCATAGGAGCAAATGCTCTATTTATCACAATGGTTTTAAAAAGTGACTATTACATAGGCGTAGAAAGGCGTATTTATGAAGGAAAGGGTTAAGCTATACCATCTACCTTGAATACCTTTAAATAATTATACTTCTTTTGCATATATGATTGACCATTAAACTCTTTCCTTCATATAAACGTGTTTTCACGCATTCGCAAAACAGAGCAGATCCAGATCAGACGACTCATACTGAGAATGTTGTTTCCCACTGTCTCTTGTTTTCAGAAACCACTAGTCACGTGACGAAAAACGCAAATCTATATCGAAACATCCGTAGGCCTACTCAGTATAAGATGAAACACAACAGACTAGTGATAAGTCCATTAGCTCACGTAACCATTACTGAACGCTGTGTAGATGCCGAATGATCTGGATCACAATAATTCAACCGACCCCCCTCTCGGTCAATTGAGGATACAGTAAACCTCTTCTAAACAGGGAAACATTTAGATACCTTTAGGCAGGTGGCTGTTTAATGCAGGATGAAAGTCACACAGAAAGCTCATAGAGGAGCTTTCTGTATGACTTTCATCCTGCATTAAGCTGCCACCTGTCTCCAAGACCGAAATTGATACTAAATTGAAAGACCGGTAAGAGAGGATTTACTCTACGTGTATTATATTTTTATGGGACTAAGTGTCATACTTAATGCAGTAAAACCTCTCTATAACGGCCACTAAAGTGTGTTAATTAGATGGTACTTAGGGCAGGTGGCTGCTTAAAGCAAGGTGAAAATAAAACAGAACGCTCCTATGGGAGCGTTCTGTTTTACTTTCACCTTGCTTCAAGCATCCACCTGCCTTTAACATAAAATATTTGATGTAATTTAGTGGCCGTTATAGAGAGGTTTACTGTACATATTCCTTCACTGAGATTTAAAGATATGATCTGATCATAACGTAACACTTAATCGCATCCGTCATTCATCGGAATCTGTCGTAGAATCAATTGTGTGTACCGGGCGTAAACATGTACATGCCCAGTAGACGTTTTGTCTTTCGTGATTGTTAACTTTCGACTGACTTGTGTCAGTCTTTATTGTGAACACCTATTTAATATTCTAAGCGTTGTTCCGAAATGGATTCGGAGACAATCGGAGCTTCGTCGAACATGTTCATTGATTTCCGCAGTTTTCCGCCTCTTTTCTAAGGGTATAGCAGTATTAAAGTATTGGTAATATTTAGCTGAAAGTAAACATTAATATCGTGGGGAAATGGACCATAAGCATTATTTCATTATATGAATATGTGTACACCTTCTGATGTTATTTGATAGTAGAACATAACTTTAATATTTTACAATGCAACTCGAATATATTTGCAGAGAAGTCATATAGCCTACACATGTCAGCAGAAAATGGCACACTACCTTATCTACTACCTATACAAGACATTCACGTGTGTTCTAATTATTAACCTAATCGCGCGCACATATAATTAGTGAACAACATTTAAAATGTTCGATCTTATCAACTTATAAAACGCAGTCTGTTCAATTAAATCGCTTAATCCTAAATTCTTATTTTTGACCTGTGAAATCTAAATGTCTACACATATGTCTACCTACGTTAACAGAACTCTGGCTTAAAGATATTAAAAGGAGTGTTTTTGCGAGTTACAGGGAAATGATTGATTGATTACTATTTGTGCACTCTTTTGCGCGTTGAGTAATTTGTCGTTGTGTAGCAGGTATTAACCCGTTACATGGCAGCGACAGCGACAGAGAGAATGGCAGCGACAACGACAGAGAGAGAGAGACAGAGAGAGAGAGAGAGACAGACAGACAGACAGACAGAGAGACACACAGAGATAGACAGACAGAGAGAGACACACACAGAGAGAAAGAGACATAGAGAGAGACGGATAGTGATAGAGACAGAGAGAGACAGATAGACAGACACAGAGACAGACAGAGAGGCATTCAGCGACAGAGAGAGAGAGAGGACAGACAGACAGACAGACAGAAAGAGAGAAAGAGAGAGGCAGACCGACATACTGAAAGAGACAGACAGAGACACAGAGATAGAGAAACAGACAGAGACACACGGAGAAAGAGAAAGGTATAAAGACACACTGAGGAAGAGACAGACAGAGACAGATACAGAGAGTAAAAGAGACGGAGAGAGACAATGAGAGGAAGAGAAACTCTGAATAAACCTTTGCCTCTATTTATCTTCTGTTTTAAGTTATCTGTCGTTTCGGTAGTTAGAAAAAACACACAGAGAGAGGGAGGGGAGAGAGAGAGAGAGAGGGGGGGGGAGAGAAAGATAGAGATGGAAAGAGGGAAAGAGAGAGAGAGACATAGAGAGAGACAAAAGAGAGATATAGAGAGAAAGGGGAGAGAGATAGAGAGAGAATGAGCGTGTCAGAGGACCCAATCTCTAAGTTATCTGCCGTTTCGGTAACAAAAAAATGTGGGCATGTGTGACAGGGTAATGGAAAGTCTCATCAGAGTAACTTTTGGAACAAAATGAAAGATTGACGAGAGAACGTCACGGTGTAAACGCACCCATCCAATAGAAACACGGTAGAGGTAGATACCTTTAGAATACCGTGGCGCCCCCTATAGGAGATTCCACCTGCATAAAGCTGTCACATGGAGAAAGTTTCCAGATTAGAAATACACTTACTCGAACTCCCGTTATCTCGAAGTAACTTGTATGGTCCCTTAACTCATTCCCTCGTAGGCTATTTTTAGATACATCTTCTTCTTCTTTGAGATTACTACACTCCCTCATTACATTGAGGATTATGTGTCTGGTTTAAAAACATTAATGTATATTTAAAAGTACTAAAAGTTTTAAAAGCGACATGTTTCAGAACTTGTGCTAGATAGAACTTTATACATTATAAGAACAACACTAAATGATAAAAGATAAGACTTTAAACATGATTAGTGGTAAAACTTTATACGTGAATTAAGAGTATGTTTATCTAAAAATTGAAGGTGGAGACGATAATGGGCACAGTAACAATAGCTTTAAAAGAGTCAGCTGTGGGTGCTTGTTGTGCAGTCACTGGCAGCATATTCCACCGACAGATTGTTCTTGGATAAAAAGAGTATTTATAAGGGTCTTTGGATGTTCCTATTTGTTTATATCCATAAGTATTTCCATGTCTAGTTCTAGAATCAGTTGGAACGAGGAGATAAATTTCAGGGTAGATTGCGACAATTTGGTGTATTATTTTTATAAAACATTATCAGACGGGTTCTTGTTCTTCGTACTTCTAAGGTAGGCCAATTTAGGTTTTTAACATTTCCGAAACTGAGCTGGTGTTGTGGTATCTATTTGTTACAAATCGTGCTGCCCTTCTTTGTACTCGTTCTATCTGGTTAATTTGGTATGTGGGTCCCAGACTGATGAGGCATATTCAAGCTTTGGTCTCACAATAGCCTTATAAGCATGTTCCTTCACTTTAGTTGAGCTGATTTTTAAGTTTCTGCGGAGAAATCCCAGGGACTGGTTTGCTCTGTTTGTGATTGAATTAATATGTTTATCCCACTTAAGATTGCTTTGAAGAGTTATTCCTAAATATTTAGATGAATCGACTTTTTCTAATATGTGGTTGTGCAATTTGTAACAGTATTTGATAGGATTTTTCTTTTGTGTAATGCTTAAGATGTTGCACTTATCAGGATGGAAGTGCATCAGCCAATCCCTCTCCCATGCACCTGCTGCTGCTATATCAGACTGGAGGAGTTATGCATCACTTGAGTTTTTTTTATTTCCTTGTATATATGGTGTTATCAGCGAAAAGTCTTAAAAGTGCTGTGTTTCATATAATCTGCCAGGTCATTTATATAAATGAGGAAGAGTATTGGGCCTAGAACAGTACCCTGGGGGACACCGGAGGTGACAGTCACCTTATCTGAAATTTCACCCTCCAGGACTACTGTCTGCGTACTGTTATCTAGAAAGTCTGAGATCCAATTCAGAGCATTGTTATTTATACCATAGTACTGTAGCTTATAGAGTAGATGTTTGTGTGGGACTTTGTCAAAGGCTTTGGCAAAGTCCATTATAATGACGTCAGTTTGGATATTTTTATCTTGTGATCGGCTAATGTTTTGAAAGAAAGAGATAAGCTGTGTCTCGCATGAACGCGATGATCTAAACCCATGCTGAAGGTCATAAAGAATATTGTTTTTTTTTCTAAGTGGGTCATTATGGAACTAGAGACTACATGTTCAAGAATTTTACAGCAGATGCATGTTAGAGAGATAGGTCTGTAATTGATAACGTCATGTTTATCTCCCTTTTTAAAAACCGGACAGACATTTGCATGTTTCCAACCAGCGGGTATTTTGCCAGAAGCCAGAGATTTATTAAACAACATGGTTAAGATTGGCGCTATAATATCTTTACATTCTTTAAGATCTTTTGCTTGTATTGAGTCTGGCCCTGATGCTTTATGAGGATCGATGTTGCCAAGTAGTTTGAGAATTCCAGTTTGAGTAATGGTTATATCGGTCATGTTCGGGTAGGGGCCAGAGCCTTTATTCGGAATAGCTGTGGAAGAGGTCGGGGTGAAGGCTTTCTGAAATTGGTTGTTTAAAATATTTGCTTTTGAAGATGGATCTGACTTTAGAATGCCGTTTTCTCGTAGTGGTGGTATGCTCGTAGATTCTGTTTTTTGGCTCTTTATATATGGAAACAGGTTCTTAGGTGCTTTATGGAAATGGGTGCTGCCTTGGTCAGGGATATCAATATTAAAAATCATGTTCTCTATATATTTCCAATAGGCTGTTCTTTGATCTTTCTGCCTTTAATTTCTTAAGACTACGGCTTTTCGAGTGCCTTTGTTGCGTTTGACCAATTTGCGCTTATATTTATTCATTTTCTTCCTGAGGTCATTTGTAATCCATGGTAACTTGTTCTTTTGTTTCATTAGTTTGGACGGAATGTTTTCAGAGATGGATTTGTGTAGATCATTCTTAATTTTTTCCAAGTTGATCAATATCCAGGTTACGTTCTTCTTGTAAAATTTCAAGGTGGGATCTGTGAAGGTTTTCTTTAATATTTTCCCAGTTTGCTTTTGAATATATGAACGTTTCCCTAGGTTTTGTTTTACGTCTATGGAGGGAAGTATTACAAGTTGTTAGGACAATATCATGGTCAGCTATTCCAATTGGTGGTATGGTCTCTATGTTTTCAATGATCGAGGGGTAATTTGTAAGGAGCAAATCCAGAATTTTGTCTTTCCTGGTTGGTGTATCTACTAATTGAGTGAGTGAATGATCTGCAGTGATATCAAGAAGCTCCCGATGCTGTTTGATATTTGGTCTACCAGGTATTACACTAGATGTATTCCATGCAGCCAATGTTGCCAAGATTAAAATCACCACCAAGAAAAATAACTGATTTAGAATTAGGATTTATCTTGTTGAGTGATTCATTTAATTGTTGTAAAGAGACGTCATCATCTGGTTGTGGTCTGTAGAAAGAGCCAATTATAAGTTTTCTAGAGCTTTTTAATGTTGTTTCAACCCAAAGGATCTCACAATCTGTTTGCAAATCTTTACATTCGTTTGTTTGAAATTCATTTTTTACTGCAATTAAAACTCCTCCATGACTTGTACTCTTTTTATTTGGATGCCTGTCTTTCCTATAAACAGTGAACTGGTTTGGATTGAAGAACAACTCGGATGAGGAAATTGAGGGATCTAACCATGTTTCTGTCCCAATAATTACATCAGGGCACACAGAGTCAATAAGTGCATCACGTTCCGGTCTTTTATTTTTGATTGACTGAAAGTTTAAGCAAATAACCTTTAGGGGATGGCTTTCATTATTTGATTTGTAAGGAGACTGCTTTTGTTTGTTCAACTTTGGTGAGGAAGAAGCAAATGGTCTACCCGGGCTTTCAAGATTACTAAGAGATGAGAAAGAATTGCTACAAAAAGATGTATTACAAATAGAGTTAAAAAATGTACCAGTAAAACATCTTTGAATAAATCTACCGAAAAGTAGCATTAACTAGAGAAAAGGATTCTGTAGTTTTGAAACCATTGTGATAAATAGAGCATGTGCTCCTACAGGAGCAAATGCTCTATTTATCACAATGGTTTCACAAAGTGACTTTTACAGAGTCGTCAAAAGTCGTCAATATGAGGGAATGGGTTAACTCTTTCATTCATATAAACGCACTTTCATGCATTTGCAAACAGAGAAGAACCAGGTCAGGGCCTGTTCTGTTTCTGTTTGCTTATGATATAATATAGATATGATTCTACAGATTTTGCCATAGCCAAACCGTTCTATGGCCATGGCCTATCATAAAAGTTAAACCAATTAATACTCATGCTGTCATTATTTCTTAACCCATTCCCTCATTGGCTATTTTTAGATCCAACCTCTTTGAATAAATCTACCGAAAAGGAGCATTTACTAAAGACAAGGAAAATGTGTAGATTTGAAACCGTTGTGATAAATAGAGCATTTGCTCCAATGGAGCAAATGCTCTAATTATCGCAATGGTTTCAAACAATTACTTTTACAGATGCGTAGAAAGTCGTATATATGGAGGGAAGGGTTAATTAGATTCATATGCATGGAATAAAATGTTAAAGTTCGATTTATCGAGGTTCCACTGTAGAAGTGAGCCTGACTTAACCCTTCTCGTGCTCAGTATTCAAATGTGAACCTATCCCCTATGAATATTAATTAGGTGAACTATTCAACATGTAGACCAAGCACTAGATCGGAAAAGACAATTGTTTGTTTACGTATAGCACCTAGTAAATTATTACACAGACATAGATATAGTTTATTCGTAATTTATACATATAGTACCTCGTTACATATTCCATCATTTATACATCATATTCAACAGGTCTAATCAAATCACGTGACATGCAAATATATAATAGCATACCAAATCAGATCAATATGTCATTCACCCCGCGTGACGTATATACGTCATTTACAATGCTCGCCTTATGCAATCAGTGTAGACCTTAATCGGAATACTCCTTACATGGATACTCTAATCAGGATCTGCATTTTTTGTCATTTTGAAATACATTGTTAAAATCAACCCTTGCTATTAAACAACGGACTAGACTTGATTAGAAATGGGAATAACCCATTTCAGTTTCAGGGGTGAATAAGTTAACTATTTTATCGAAAGTACGAACTTTCCTGGAATGAAATATGAGAGAAAGTATGAGGAAATAAACACTAGATATGAAGGTGATCAAAGTTCTGTACTTTATAAAATATAGCCTGTAAGTGATACCATTTACATGTATATGCATGACTGCGAACGTTTAAGAACAATATGATATCTTATACTGTCAATAACATATCATTGCGCTTAGAATTCGCAAAACTTATAAATCTACATAAGTTAATAAGGGCTGGTTCATTATCGGTGAAAATTCTTACGCGCTTTATTAATGTACTAAGTGTTATAAATAAACTATAGTAAAACCCCGCTAATGCGACCACCTAAAAAAGGTATAATTCTAGGTGCTAAATGCAGGAGGTAGCTTAATGCAGGACAAAAGTAATGCAGAAAGCTCCTAGAGGAGCTTTCTGCATTACTTTTGTCCTGCATTAAGCAACCACCTGCTTATAAAGACACCCATGTTTATTCATTAAGTGGTCGCATTAGAGGAGTTGTACTGTATAGTCTTTTTCGATCTTGTGTCAGTGGAACAAATGTAGCCTTTGAAATATTATAGCAAGTAGTGCAGACCCATACGAGACAGGTCGCTCCAATAGGAGCTGTCTTATATGGGTCTACACTATTTGCATATGTAAATATGAACGATAACTGCAAGTGAAGGGTAAACCATTTACCTGAAAAAGGGTCCTTTTCGTGTCTTTGCTAACAGAGAAGACCCAGATCAGACGGCTACTAAATGTATAGGAGTCAGGGTCTGCACTATTTGTTGATATGTTTTTTCAGTGTCTGCCATGGCAAAGAGTATAATTTTATGCTCATATATCATTACGATAATTAAGGTACAGCAAAACCTCTAACGACCACTAAATTGTGTTAATTAGTTGGTATTTAGGGCAGGTGGCTGTTTAAAGCAATGTGAAAGTAAAACAGAACACTCCTATAGGAGCGTTCTGTTTTATTTTCCCCTTGCTTTAAACAGCCACCTGCCTTTAACACAAAATACTTGATGTAATGTAGTGGCCGTTATGGAGAGGTTTTACTGTAATACAAATATTCAAGATTTCGTTACGTCATTCATTAATATTCATGAGGTAAATGTTTAAGCGACCATTAAAAAGAAGTCTAGTTTTGAGAGTTTAAGACAGGTGCTCAATGCAGAACAAAAAAGAAATGCAGATAATTTTCTGAATTGCTTTTGTCCATCATCGACTCTTTCAGTTCCAGCATTGTCGTCTGCTGGAAACTCTTTCGTCGGCTTAAAAATTCTTTAATTTCTTTATAAAAAGATAAATATTATATCAAAGAACCATAGTCCCTTTTCTTCATATAAACGCATTTTCGCGCCTTTGCAAAAGAGTAGACTCAGATCGGACGGCTCATGTAGGACACGACATAGACATTATATAGATCAGATTCTAAGTCTTTGTCAGAGCAAAAAATCCCTTGGAAATTCAGCTAATAAATATTCATGATGTCAATTCTTACATGAATAATAAACCGGTTAAGTAGAGTTAAACGGCTGCCTTCTTGTTCATACTACAATGCACAGTACTGTACATGTATTGTAAGTAGGTAGTTGTTCAAATAAGTTGTAACAGTGTCGTATTCAGACTGGATATTCTTTGTAATCGAAAGTTCATCGACCAGCTTAACCTTTGACCTGCTGAGCTAAATGCTGTCAGCAGACCATATCGGCCTCACACATTCTCAATACAGTAATACCCTTCTAAACTGGAATTCTAAATTGAGAAGAATTTAGATATTTTTAAGCAGGTGACTGCTTAATGCAGGGTGAAAGTCATGCAGAAAGCTCCTCTAAGAGCTTTCTGCATGACTTTCACCCTGCATTAAGCAGACACCTGTCTCCAAGACCGATATTTATACTAAATTGAACGTCCAGTTTAGAGGGGTTTTGTTGTATATCGTTTTCTTTCAGTTTTTTTAACCCTTTCCCTAAGAATCCCTATTATAGAAATAATGACACCATGGATATATTAATTAGATTAATTTTCATAATGCCATTTGAACACAACACAATTTGACTCAGACAGAAACTGTAGAATCAGATCTATATACCATAAGCAAACAGAGAAGACCCTGATCAGACGGCTCCTACAGGAGCCGTCTGATCTGGGTCTACTCCGTTTGCAAATGCATGAAAAGTCGTTTATAAGAGGGAAAGGGTTAAATACACACTCTGAGAGTCTGGGATTGGAGTTTGTAGTTTCTCGGCGTCTCATCTGGATCTAAACTATTTACCAAGGTTGTCACAAACACACCTTTAGCACTCTAATGGTTGAAGCCTTTGGCAAACAAACGGCTCAATTTCAGCTCTTTCAATATTATGAACACAAACAATTTGAATGAAAATGTTTCGCCGTCTCTGAGCTTATATATTACCATTACAGACAGAAATGCCATCTGTATACTGAAAATCTCTCAAAAGCGATCACCACAAAGAGGTCTAATGATAGGTCTTTAATGCATGCGGTAGCGTACTGCAGAGCGAACTCCTGCAGGAGCTTTCTGCATTACTTCCGTCCTGCATTAAGGAACTACCAGTGTTTTAAGTCGCCAATGTTCAGTCATTAACCCTTTCCCTGTTCAACATTCATGCCAGACATAATAACAGCATAGGTATTTATTAACCGAATTTTACAATAGCACATGTACACAGAATTGGTATTGATAGAAAATGTAGAGTCAGATATATTATAATTCATAAGCAAACAGAGCAGACTCTGATCAGACGGCTCCTTCAGGAGCCGTCTGATCTGGGTCTACTCTGTTTGCAAATGTGTGCAAATCCGCTTATATTTGAAGGAAAAGGTTTTACCCTTTCACCGTCGATGTCGCATAAAGGCACCACGGCAAATAGTGCAGTCCCAGATCAGATGCCGCCTTTTCAAGGCGGCGTCTGATCAGGGACTTCACTTTTTGTCTCAATCTCTATATCTGTGCTTTATTCCGTTGAAATTTGCATTTATTTATCTCATTTCCTTATTGTACCGAATAGTTTAACAAAAATTGGACTGCAGACGACAATTAGAAATTTGGCGCCGAAAGGGTTAAGGGGGTCCTACTTACTGTATTTGGAAAAGAAATGCAATATAAATATGCACATACAGTAAACCCCCTCTAAACTCAACGTTCAAATTAGTATCAATGTCGTGCTGTAAGATAGGTGGCAGCTTTAAATTCCGGATAAGAAGGCTTTTACTGTATATTGTGAAGTAAAGCAGACGATAATTTTGTAGGCGAAAGCAGACGTTGAACAGGTTACCACGCTAGATAGGAAATCCCTTCATGCACTGTCCCCAACCCAGTTTTGCTCGGCGATTCCGTACAAAAGTGACTTCAGTAAAACTTCTCTAAACCGGACGTTTAATTTAGTATAAATATCGGTTTTGGAGACAGGTAGCAGCTTATTGCAGGGTGAAAGTCGTGCAGAAAGCTCCCCTAGGAGCTTTCTGTATGACTTTCATCCTTCATTAAGCAGCCATCTGTCTATTCTTCTCAACTAGATTTCTGGTTTAGATGGATTTTACTGTATATATACACTGTATAGGAACACTTTGTGATAACCTTCGATAACATCCTGGATCCAAACGAGGTACCAAGCAATCCTAGCTCTCATTAAGATCACATTGTCACCATTTATAGAAAAGAAAAGGGAAGAAAGTTACTCTGAGAATTGAAAAGAATCCCCTCTCCCTCCAAAAAAAAGTCTGAAAGTAATGTCGTCTGCTTTAAGTTTCGGAGTGGACTTTCCTTCATTTCTTCTGTCATCTGGATCCAAAATTTTTGCAATGGTAATCACAGATTCGTCCGTTGCAGGAAACCTTATGAGTTGTTTTCTGGTGGCGAAAGAGTTAATTACTTTAACCCTTTCCTCCATAAATACGCCTTTCTACGCTTCTGTAAAAGTCACTTCTTGATAACATTGTGGTAAATAGAGCATTTGCTCCATAGGAGCAAATGCTCTATTTATCACAATGGTTTCAAAATTACATAATTTTAAAATTTTCCTTTTCTCTAGTTAATGTTCCTTTTCGGTAGATTTATTCAAAGAGGCTGGGTTTAGAAATAGCCAATGGAGGAAAGGGTTAATTACAACATTTTGTACTTCAGCCTTCGATTTGACTGCAGCTCAAAACTATACTAACCACCTGCACAACCCAGTCAACTGAACATTCCCCTGTTCAATATGCATGTAAGAAATAATGACATCATGAATATTTACTAGCTGAATTTGTATAATAGAATATGTACACATGAATTATTGGTATTGTTAGAAACTGGAGAGGCAGATCTATTATGGTTTTAAATAAAGCAAACACAGCAGACCCTGACCTAACGGCTCCTATAGGAGCCGTCTGATCTGGATCTACTGTTTGCAAAGGCATGCAAAAAAGCAAGTATTATAAGTGAAATGTTAGGTGTTTGCTTTCAGCAGTGGCAGGTTCGATCCCCGGGCAGTTAATAGTAAAGATAATTATTACTAATACATGTAGTACTAGTGGCTCTCTCACTCAGCGTATTCAGATAAGTCTTGGATTGGTTGGTTTTGTATCAGAATAATGTGACAATATATCAGTTTTACATTTGGCACATTAACCTGTTACCTCCTGAATAATTATCTAAGAAATAACATCATGAGTAGGTATTAGCTGAATGCTGTTATAATTGTGCATGGATAATGGGTAAACTTACGGAAAGGATGCAGTTGGTATACCTATGCTTTAAATAAATTATTTTTTATTATTATTCTTATCTATATATGAGTCTTAAATATATTTTATTTTAAATGTTCTATAATTACGCATTGAATATACCCTGTTTTGTATATAAAATGTATGTATGTGAAGCGCTTTTGAATGCACATATCCTGTGTGAAAAGAGCGCTATATAAATGTGGTATAATAAATAAATAAATTATTGACTGTGGTAGATCCAGTAGAATTAGATCTACATTTACAATATTCCATAAGCAAACATGGGCCGTCTGATCTGAGTCTGTTCTGTTTGCAATGGCAAACAGGAACCATCTTATCTGGGTCTGCTCTGTTTGCAAATGTGTTTCCTTCAGGTACATGTATGTAAAGGGTTAAAGAACTATGGAACTCAAGTCAGAGTTCTTCTATATGCGAATCCCGGGCATAGGTATGTTAACCCTTCGCTTGCTGAATTTTAAAATATATTTCTCCTTCTTTACCCATGACCTGTTGTATAATTACATATACCTTCACTGTGTACAAGTATTGCGCTGTGCAATCACTGCTGTGGAGTGCACTGGTTGCACAATCAACTTGTAAATAGTGCAGACCCTGATGAGACAGCTCCTGCAGGAGCTGTCTCATCTGGGTCTTCACTATTTACAGGTATGTATATTGACGCGATTAGCAAGCGAAGGGTTAATTAACTAAAGATGGCAAAAATAGGACATTAACAATTTACCTCATTATTAATTAGATTATTTTTAAAATGGCATATATGGGATTTTTACTTAAGTAGAAGCTGTAAATTCAGATCTACATGTATATTATTCCATAAGCAAACAGAGCAGACCCTGAGCCGTCTGGTCTGGGTCTAATCTGTTTGCAAAGGCGTAGAAAGTCATTTTTATGGAGTAAAGGTTTAAGTCAAAAAATGATTAATATTTTTCCACATGAATATTTATCTAAGAAATAACGACATCATGAGGATTTATCAGCAGACTTTATAACGGTATACATGTATTTCTGGCTTTGGCAGAAACAGTAGAATTATATCTCCATTATTTCATATTAAGCAAATAGAGCAGACCCTGAACAGGATCCATCTGATCTGTGTCTAATATGTTCTTAGATGAACAAGGCATGATCAGGTGTTTCTATTAGGTGAAAGGTTAACACTTTCCCTCATACAAATTTCTGCTCACGCATTTGCAAACAAAGTAGACCCAGATCATATGACTCCTATAGTAGCCATCTGATCAGGGTCTGCTCTGCTTGCTGAAGGAATTATGTAGCTCTGATTCAACACTTTCTGTCACAGTCAAAAATGCCTAATTGTTAATAATGCTGTTAAATAATTCAGCTCATTAATATTAATGATATCATCATTTCTTACCCAAACAAGAGATGTTTGTAAAACCTGTATACCACCCCACAGACCCCATGACCTTTGATCTAGTGACCTCAACTATAGAGGTCATCTAGGGGTCATGACTAACACAACATCAACTTTGAAGATCCTAAGTCAAACCACTGATTTATTGATCTGAAAACATTTCACAAGTTAAGGTCATGGTGACCTTGACCTTTGACCTAATGACCTCAGCAACTATAGGGGTCATCTGGTTGTCATGACCAACAACCACAGCAAGTTTGAAGATCCTAAGCCAAACCCTTGAACAGTTATTGATTGGAAACCATTTCACCAGTTAATGTCATGGTGACCTTGACCTTTGATCTAGTGACCTCAAAAACAATAGGGGAAATCTAGTTGTCATGACCAACCACCTAAGCAAATTTGAAGATCCTAAGCCAAACCCTTGAGCAGTTATTGATCAGAAACCATTTTACCAGTTAAGGTCATGGTGACCTTGACCTTTGACCTAGTGACCTCAAAAACGATAGGGGTCATCCAGTGGTCATGACCAACTACTGCAGCAAGTTTGAAGTTTCTAAGCCAAACCCTTGAGCAGTTATTGATCAGAAACCATTTTACCAGTTAAGGTCATGGTGACCTTGACCTTGTGACCTCAAAAACAATAGGGGTCATCCAGTTGTCATGACCAACTACCACAGCAACTTTGAAGATTCTAAGCCAAACCCTTGAGCAGGTATTGATCGGAAACCATTTAACTAGTTAAGGTCATGGTGACCTTGACCTTTGACCTAAAAAACAATAGGGGTCATCTAGTTGTCATGACCAGCCACCTAAGCAAATTTGAAGATCCTAAGCCAAACCCTTGAGCAGTTATTGATCAGAAAGCATTTTACCAGTTAAGGTCATGGTGACCTTGACCTTTGACCTAGTGACCTGAAAAACAATAGGGGTCATCTAGTGGTCATTACCAACTTCCACAGCAAGTTTGAAGATTCTAAGCGAAACCCTTGAGCAATTATTGATCGGAAACCATTTAACCAGTTAAGGTCATTGTGACCTTGACCTTTGACCTAGTGACCTCAAAAACAATAGTGGTCATCTAGTGGTCATGACCAACCACCACAGCAAGTTTGAAGATCCCAAGCCAAACCCTTGAGCAGTTATTGATCGGAAACTATTTCACCATTTTAGGTCATGGTGACCTTGACCTTTGACCTAGTGACCTGAAAAAAACAATAGATGTCATGTACTTGTCATGACCAACCACCACAGGAAGTTTGAAGATTCTATGCCAAGTCGTTTATTAGTTATCGTTCGGAAACAATCGATATACCGACCGACCGACAGACCGACCGACATGTGCAAAGCAATATACCCCCATTTTTTCAAAACGGGGGTATAATAATCAACAGGTAAAGGGTTAAACAACCAACAGTACAAGCATATGATATGGAATTAACCCTTTCCTCAATAAATACACGTTTCTACGCCTCTGTAATAGTCAATTCTTGAAACCATTGTGATAAATAGAGCATTTGCTCCTATGGAGCAAATGCTCTTTTTATCACAATGGTTTCAATACTACACAATTCTAACATTTTCCTTTTCTCTAGTAAATGCTCCTTTTCGGTAGATTTATTAAAAGAGAATGGGTCTAAAAATAGCCTATGGGGGAATGGGTTAAGACTTATTTATAGTCTAACCTATGACCCACCAATATTAATCTGTTAAAATGTTGACATAAATCAGGATAAATATGTAAATAAGGACTTACAGGCGGCTAATTGACAATAAAGGCATAAAAACACTGGTATAAAAACCTTTATTTTATATTGACTTAAGTCTTATACATACATACAGCAAATCTCCTTAACCTTTTACTCCATAAATATTCATATAAGAAATTTTGACATCATGAATATTTATTAACTTTATTTCTATAATATAAAACTTTCAAGGAATTGCTTTGCTTTGACAAAAACTGTAGAACCAGATCGATATCATGTAAAAAGCAAACAGCACAGACTCTGATCAGATGGCTCCTAAAGGAGCCATCTGATCTGGGTCTACTCTGTTCGCAAATGCGTGAACATGTGTTTATATGAAAGAAAGGGTTAAATGAATCACAAAAAATGCTCTGACTGGAGATTTCACATTGAATTTCATCAAGCACTAACCCTTTAACTTAACTAATCAATATTCATCATAAATCATGTAACAAATACTGACATCACAAATATCCATTAGCAGGATTTTTATAATGGTATATGAACACAGGGTTTCTTGGCCATTGCAGAAACTGTAGAATCAGATCTATATAATTCCATAAGCAAACAGAGCAGCTCCTGATCAGAAAGCTCCTAAAGGAGTCGTCTCATCTGGGTTTACTCTGTTTGCACAGACATTAATGGTGTTTCTATCAGGTAAACGGTTAACCCATTCCCTCATTGGCTACTTTTAGATCCAACCTCTTTCAATAAATCTACCGAAAAGGAGCATTAACTAGAGAAAAGGAATTTTTTTTAGAATTTTGCAGTTTTGAAACCATTGTGATAAATAGAGCATTTGCTCCTAAGGAGCAAATGCTCTATTTATCACAATGGTTTCAAAAAGTGACTTTTACAGAGGCGTAGAAATGCGTATTTATGGAAGAAAGGGTTAAGCTACCACCTGCTTTCAATACCCAGAATCAGAGCTCATATTGGTGGTAGTTGTACAGAGGCTTTATTGTGCAAACAGAAGAACCTCCTTAACCATTTACTCCATGAATGTTCATGTAAGAAATAATAACATCATGAATATGGATTAGTTTTATAATGGCACATAGACATGAGATGATAGAAACTGTAGAATCATATCTGTATTATTTCATAAGCAAACAGAGCAGACCCAGATCAGGCATAGAAAGGTGTATCTATGGAGTAAAGAGTTAACGCTTTACTCCATGAATATTCATGTAAGAAATAATGACAGCATGAATATGATAATTTTTATAATGATATATGAACATATGAATTGTTAGTCTTGGCAGGAACTGTAGAACAATATCTTTATTATTCCATAAGCAAACAGAGCTCGGATCAGATGTCTCCTACTGGAGTTGTCTGATCTGGGTCTTCTCTTGTTTGATCATTACGTGAATATCAAGCATTTAAAAGCAAGTAGCTGTTTACAGAAGTAATGCTGAAAGTCTCTGCTTGTATTTCCTCCTGCATTAAGCTACCACTCTATCTTAACCTGTTCCCTCATATAAACACTATTTCACACATTTTTCGAAAACAGGGTTAACCCAGATCAGCTCCTGTAGGAGCCATCTGATCAGGGTCTGCTCTGTTTGCTTTTGACATGGAATAGATCTGATTCTACCTGTTTTGTCAAAGCAAAAAAGTCCCATGCATGTTTACAGTACAAAAACAAATAGCTAATAAATATTCATGTTGTCATTATTTCTTACATGAATACTGAACGTGGACAGGGTTAAAACCTGACTATTAGACTTTCAAAAAGTTGCTTTAGAGAAGCTTTACTGCAATAACAAAAAAACAACAACTAACACTAACTACAATTAAAACAGACTCAGCTTGAATTGCACTGAACACAAATAAAAGAACAAGGAAATCAGCAAAAGACTTGTAACACTGAGACAGAAGAGCTGTAGTTGAGAATACTTTTAACATCCCTCCCCTACTTCAATTTTCAAAAAGAATTATAGGTTTACTGTTGTCCATTGGTCAAAAAATGAATACAATTTCAGACAATAAGAAATTATTTGTAACAAATACAAGAGTAAAGCTATTGCAGAAACTGTAGAATCAGATTAATGTTACAGTACAACCTGTGTTAAGCGACCATTAACCATCTCCCTGTTATATGTTTATTTCAAATTTCAATACCTACTGAATGTTTATAGACAAAATAGTTATAATGGGTTAAGCAAACAGTCAGACCCTGATCAGATGGCTTCTCCTGGAGTCGTCTGATAAAGGTCTATTCTATTTGCAAAGATGTCAAAAGGCGTATCTATGCGGTACAGGGTGTATGACCATATTACAGTGAGGCATAATCGCTCAAGACCTCTGATCAGTACAAAAAGCATTATAATGTCTGAGGTCTCTATTGTTTTAACCTCATAGGCTTTTTTTTTTTTTTTTTAGATCTAACCTCTTTGTATAAATTTACTGAAAAGCATTTTAGAATTGTGTAGTTTTGAAACCATTGTGATAAATAGAGCATTTGCTCCTATGGAGCAAATGCTCTATTTATCACAATGGTTACAAAAAGTGACTTTTACAGAGGTGTCAAAAGGCATCCATATGTGGGAATGGGTTTAATCATAGCTACAAGGGCTAATTCATTTACTCTTTCACACTATTGACCCATTCCCTTATATTGACGCCTCTGTATAAGTCACTTCTTGAAACCATTGTGACAAATAAAGCATTTGCTCCATTGGAGCAAATGCTCTATTTATAAAAATAATTTCAAAACTACACAATTCTAACAGTTTCCTTTTCTCTAGTAAATGCTTCTTTTCAGTAGATTTATTCAAAGAGGATGGATCTAAAAATAGCCTATGAGGTAATGGGTTAAGGTATTCATGATTTCCTATGTAAACAGGCTGGATCCAAATATTCTGACCATGAATTCTGAAAATCAACTCCATTCTTTACTTCATGAATATTAATGTAAGAAATAATGATGTAATGAATATTAGTCATGTTCATTTTTATAATGGTATATGAACACAGAAAATTTGGCCATGGCAGAAACTGTAGAGCCATTATCTATATTATTTCATAAGCAAACAGAGCAGACCCTGACGAGATGGCTCCTACATGAGTCATCTGAGCTGGGTCTACTCTGTTTGCAATGGCCTAGAAAGGCGTATTTAAGGAGTAAAGGGTTACGGTTTTCCCTGTTGAATATTCATGTAAGAAATAATGACATCATCATGAACATTTATTAGCTGAATTTTTACAATGTAAAATTTATTTTCAAGGCAATTTCTTGCTTTGATAAAAACTGTAGAATCATATCTATATAATATCATATAAAGCAAACAGAGCAGATCCTGGTCATACAAGAGCCATCTTATCTCGGTCTACTGTGTTTGCAAAGGGGTGAAAAAGTGTTTATTTTAGGAAAATGGTTAAGGCAGACAATTTTTTTTACAGACAGCAAGTACTTAGCTTGCAAAGAGTTATTGATATGCAAACTGTGCACACACACACACACACACACACACACACACACACACATGCACACACACGCATGCCAAATTTTTTTACCTTGTTCATAATTCCATTATAAGTACAATAAAACCCCTTAAATATGACCATCTGAAAGAGGTATAATTCTGGATGGCAGGTGGTGGCTTAATGCAGGACAAAAGTAATGTAGAAAGCTCCTACAGGAGCTTTCTGCATTACTTTTGTCCTGCATTAAGCAACCACCTGCTTATATAGATACCCATGTTTATTCATTAAGTGGTCGCATTAGAGGGGTTCTACTGTAGATAATTAATATTCATACAATCATCATTTCTTACATGGATATTCATAAAGGATTCTAGTCATCCAAGCAATATCAAAATTTCAATAACATTACCTAACTAACAACAACAACTTCAGATCTTCACATTTATGTACAATACAATGAAAATCCAATAACTGTGCTAAATAAATAATTTCTGTGCAATTTGCACTATTAAACATATTTACCCTTTATATACAGACATCAAATCTCCCATCTTCAAACAGCTGTAAAGCTGACTAAATCAATCCAGAACCATTTTCATTACTTTATCCCTTTCTCCCATGAATGTTATGTAAGAAATAATGACATCATGACTATCTTTTAGCCGAATTTTTGAAATGACATATGAAAACAGGATCTTGTGGCCATGGCAGAAACTGTAGAATCAGATCTACATAATTCCATAGTGCCGACTCCGATCAAACTGCCTCCTACAGAGACAGTTTTGTCTGTGTCTGATCCACTGCCTAGCATTTGTTTGTCTGAACAATTAGGGTAAATAAAGCGCAATTTATTTGTAAGTATAAACTCTTCTACTATAAAGTACTTTGTTTAATATACCCCTTTACTCCATGAAATAATGGTGTAATGAATATTAATTGGATTCATTTTTATAATGGCACATTTTGGTCATGACAGAAACTGAAGAAACAGATCTTTTTAATGCTATAATCAAACAGAGCAGACCCAGATCAGACGGCTCCTGTAGGAGCTGTCTGATCTGAGTCTGCTGTATTGCAAAGGCGTTAATGCTTTCCATCATAAAAACGCTTCTTCATGCAATTGCAAACAGTGTAGACCCAGATGTAGGAGTCATCTGATCAGGGCCTGCTCTGTTTGCTTATAATCATGATTTCTTACATGGACATTGACGTTATGACATATTTATGGAGTAAAGGATAACTTGAAAAACTTGAAGCTTTATAAGTCTTTGCAGGCTAGTGGCAAATCTGTGGTTATTACCTTTTCAAACAGTTTGCCACTCTGTGTCTGATCCAGATCCAAACTGTTTGACACTCCGATTGTATTAATGCCTTTTCACGCATTTGCAAACCAAGTAGACTCAGATCAGACGGCTCCTATAGGAGCTGTCTGATCAGGGTCTAATCTGTTTGCTTTTGACATGAAATAAATCTGATTCGACAGTTTTTGTCAAAGCAAAATTTTTACTTGAAAAGTTCACATTAAAAAATTCAACATATAAATATTCATGGCGTCATTATTTCTTAATACATGAATATTGAACACGGAGAAGGTTAATGAGAACTTTAGCAATTACTCAGCAGGCAAAGGTTTAATAATTTTCCATAAACTGACATTATAATTGCATGTCTCATAATTAACGCTCAATCAAACAAAAAACTCATACACTATCACATGATCTGAACATAGATTTCTTTAAAAAATTCACAACAGTCGAATACATGTATAAAGATTTATTTCCATTACAATCAATGATAATCACTTTTTGCCAGGTTTCTTTACAGTTGTTTTTTCATTTAATATCATGACCTTTTTATCCATTCTTGTGTATATCTCAAGACCTTATTTTCCATTCAAGTGCATTATCTAATGACCTACATAACCCTTTGCTCCATAAATAGGCCTTTCTATGTCTTTGCAAACAGAGTAAGGAGCCATCTGATCTGGGTCTGCTGTGTTTGCTTACGAAATAGTATAGATCACATTCTACAGTTTCCGCCATTCTAGTGTATATCTCACTACCTTCCTTTTTATCCATTCACATGAATATCTCATAACATTTTTAGGGTACTGAAATTTATTATTTGACCGACACATTGTTTAATTTTTAATTGTAAAGAATATTCTCCATTTCTATGTTTGTATTTATTGACAATGCACACTTGGAGTGAATTCACGATAACCCTCAGAGAAGCAGAAATGTGTATATTAAATCGTCATTCTTCCACCAAACCCTATGTATGTTGTGACCACTCTGTAGAAACGGCTCGAAGAGACATTTCTAAATCGTAGTCACAATAACATTTGGTGGAGAAATAAAGGAGCTATTCTTGAAAATGTTTGAATTTACGCATCTTATCTTGGTCTCTGTATCCTATGCAAACAGACCCCAACTAACTATGCATCTTATCTGGAGTGTTTGACATATTCATAGTATTTAACCTTTTACTCCATAAATATACCTTTCTCGCATTTGTAAACAGAGCAGACCCTGATCAGACAGCTCATGTAGGAACTGTCTGATCAGGGTCTGCTCTGTTTGCTTATGATATAATATAGATATTCTAGTTTGCGCCATTGCCAACATTTCCAGTGTCCATGTGCTATTATAACAATTAAACTAATTAATATTCATTTTGTCATAATTTCTTACATGAATGTCTATGGAGTAAAGGGTTATGAAATTAAATGGAAGGAAAAATTAATTGACTTGAAAAACTGAAGTAGGTTGTATGTATTGACCCTTTACTCTATGAATAAACAACACCATGAATAGTAATTAGCTGAATTTCTATAATGGCACAGGTACTTTTGACCATGGCAGAAACTGTAGAATCATATCTGTATTATTCAATAAGCAAACAGAGCAGACCCTGATCAAATGGCTTCTACAGGACCTGTCTAATCAGGGTATATTCTGCTATGGTATTAAAATGCATATTCATGGAGTAAAGGGTTAAAGACAAAAACACTTAGCATGCTATTCGCTAAGAAGGAAGTGACCCTTGAGAACCAGTTGAAATCAGAGTTAACAAAAGCTTAAGTAATTTCCTTGCTTTCTCAACTTTTACCACGGCTTGAAAGTTCTTGTAAAAGGTTTAAATAGTTATATTAGCGCCAGTAGTACATCAACAATTTCATCTTGGTTTCTTTCTTGTACGTCTGTGTTGTGGTGAAGTCCCTGTGGCCCCTACTATAACCTGCCCCTCTTGTAGCTCCTCTTGTGTGACCCCATCTGTCTTTTGCAGTTTCTGCTGGGCCTCCACATAAAACATGACATCTCGAAGCTGTTCCCGTAACTCATTCAATTCCTGAAAAAAAAATACAATAATTTCCTTTTAGCCCTTTATTGCACAACTGTCCTACATCTTATCAATATTGTAAATCATGATATTGAATGAATGTATGATAAAACAAGAGTACAGTATCTTATTAGTGTGCCAACGCTCATCTGTTCTACTGTATAGGAGCCATCTGTGTCCATGCTTATAAAGCTTTTAGTTGAGTCTGAGTTTCGTTCTCAAGCTTTTGATTGGTCAGATTTGAGTTCTCAAGCTTTTGATTGGTCAGATTTGAGCCAAAGGCTCAAATCTGACCAATCAAAAGCTTGAGAACGTTCTCAGATTCAACTAAAAGTTTTATAAGTTTTATACCCTGATCTGGGTCTACTCATGTTTGCAAAGGTGTAGAAAGGCATTGGAAGGCGTATTTATTTATGGAATAAAAGTTTATACAAATGCTTTTTCATACCTTTGCATACAGAGAAGACATAGATCTGTTTGCTTATGAAATTAGAGTAGATCTGTTTCTACAGTTTTTTACCAGAACCAAAACATCCTTTACATATATATCCCATTATAAAAATTCAGCAAATCAATATTCATGATAATATTTCTTACATGAATATGCAACAGGAAAAGGGTTAAATTAGAGTGGTAGGAACATGTGTCTTACATTCCTGCATAAGTGTGATGAAAAAAATCTGGCAGAGAGGCACAAAGATGGACATATTAAGGAGAAGTGATCCCTAAGGGTCACACTGTTAACCCTTTGCGCCATGCATATTTATGAGTTAATCTCCGCTCTCTGCATATTCATCATCTCAAATAGTATTTTGATATGTATATAGGTCTGATCTGGGTCTACACTGTTTGCAAAAAGGTGTAGAAAAGCGTATTAATGGAGTAAAGGGTTAAAAGGAGTGACACAAAAATATTCAGAGATCGTAATTCCCTCAATGCATTTCCGTTCTGGATCTCTGTAAAATACGGTTATACCTTGTCTTTTTGAACGGTGAAATCTTTTATCTGTCCCTCTAAGGTACTGACACGCTTTTGCCAGATGGCCTGGTTCTCCAGTAGACATTTATTCATAGTCTTCTCCTCCTGTAGATCATGTAGCACTTTCTTCATGCGAGTATGGAGCTGTACCGATGGACAAGATATGTATGAACTTTCGATTTCAAAGACATCTCTAGAGATATGCATTTAGTTTTAACCCTTTACCTCATAGGCTATTTTCAGATCCAACCTCTTTGAATAAATCTACCGAAAGGAGCATTAACTAGAGAAAAGGAAACTTAGAATTTTGTAATTTGAAACCATTGTGATAAATAGAGCATTTGCTCCTATAGGAGCAAATGCTCTATTTATCACAATGGTTTCACACAGTGACTTTTACAGAGGCATCAAAAGTCGTCAATATGTGGGAATGGGTTAATAGTTTCCTCATTAAATTTTTTGTGAAAATAATAAATGTATGGATATTAACTCTTTCCCTGTTCTATTTTTATTTCAAATTTCAATACCTACTGAATATTCATAGACAAAATAGTTACAGTAGTTGGAATTTTATTGTAGGCATTTTAGAAAGCAAAGAAACAGATCTTTAAAATTCTATTAGCAAACAGAGTAGACCCTGATTAGACGGCTCCTCTAGGAGCCGTCTGATCTGGGTCTACTCTGTTTGCAAATGCGTGAAAACAAGTTTATATGAAGGAAAGGGTTAATTAGCTGAATTTTATAATGACATTATGGACAAGGAAATATTTTACTAAGTCAGAAGTTGTAGAATCATATTTAATTTATTTTATAGGCAAACAGAGCAGACACAGATCAGAGGGCTCCTACAGGAACCATCTGATCTGGGTCTTCTCTGTTTGCAAAGGCATCTCTATGAGGAATAGAGTTAACAGTTCTCTCATAATCTTTTAATGCCCTAATAAACAACAGCGGAGCTATCTGATCAGGGTCTGCTCTGTTTGCTTATGAAATAATTCAGATCTGATTCTACAGTTTCTGCAGATGAGATGCTGTGTAACTTAGCATCTAATCAGGATTCAAAAATTTTGACACTGACTTTTGATGAGGAATAAAAAAAATACATGTACTATCATTTATCAATTACTTTGAGTGCCAAGATTTAATACATGTCCAAAGCTTTTCTTTTGAAAACCTACATATCAGAGCTTTTCTTTGGAAAACCTTACAAAGTTGTCACAATGCCAAGGGTTTTTCTCCATTTTGTAACACAAGACATCTGAGTAGCCATTACATGACTAACTTTAACCCTTTACTCCATGAATATTCATGTACGAAATAATGGCATAATGAATATTAATTTGATTTATTGTTATCATAGCACATGGACACAGGACGTTTTGGGTCATGGCAGAACAGTATAATCATATCTTTATTAAATCATGAGCAAACAGAGCAGACCCTGATCAGATGGATCCAACAGGAGCCATCTGATCTGGGTCTTCTCTGTTTGCAAAGGCGTAGAAAGGTGTATTTACTTAGTAAAGGGTTAACCTTTTATTCCATGATTATTAATGCCAGAAATAATGACTGATTTGGGTCTTCTTTGTTTGCAAAGTTACCAAGTCATTTCTATAGAGTAAAGGGTTAAATGTTGGCTTCCATACATCAGGAACAAATTATCAGTACAGTAACACCTCTCTAAACCTGATGTTAAATTTAGTATAAATATCAGTCTTGGAGACTGGTGGCTTTCTGGAGCCTCTAGGAGCTTTCTGCATGATCTTCACCCTGCATTAAGCAGCCAACTGCCTAAAAGTATCTAAATTCTTCTCTACAAGTATTCTGGTTTAGAGCGTTTTTACTATACTTACATTAGCACATTTCTTTTCAGACAGAGTCTTCTCCTTCTCAGCATTTTCCAGGGCGACCTGTAGCTTACCACACTGTTCAGTCACCGTCTGGTTGTCTTCCTCCACCACATGGATCTGCAAATGGCAGCATAACACAATTGTTCAGATGAGTTCAAAAAGACAAATTAGAAAGCATGTCTGACACAGCTGATTTCTGTATTTCTTTCTGTCTCAGAAAATGTATTTTACAAGTAAGTTAGTGCAACTATCAGAAAGGTGTCTTCTGGGTAATAAAAGCAATGTAAACAAAGACCAACAACAATGAAAATGTAGTATCTGATTGGGGTCTACATTGTTTGACATTCATTAACATCTTAAGAACCCTATATGCATGCTAAATAGTTATTGTCTGCAAATAATTTCTAAAAGTTATTTTTTTTTTTATTTCTTTTAAGTTCTCTACCACAATTAAATTAATTGATCTAAATATTTGGCCGACATCATTTATAGCACCATAATTGCATCTCCCTAGAAAGAGTATACGGTAAACGATCCTTAACCCTTTCTTCCATAAATACGCCTTTCTACGCCTCTGTAATAGTCACTTCTTGAAACCATTGTGATAAACAGAGCATTTGCTCCATAGGAGCAAATGCTCTATTTATCACAATGGTTTCTATACTACACAATTATAACATTTTCCTTTTCTCTAGTAAGTGCTCCTTTTCGGTAGATTCATTCAAAGAGGTTGGGTCTAAAAACAGCCTATGGAGGAATGGGTTAAAAGGACATTCGATACAACAGAATATTCATTATACCGACATTAAATTTTTAAACAAAACTACCGGAACATAAATATTAACCCTTTCCATGCTGAATATTCAAATGTGCATCCATGCACTATGCATATTAATCAGCTGAATCATTCTAAGTTTGGATCAATTGTGGCTACTTGTAGTGCAGACTCATATGAGACAGCTCAAAGAGATGATTCTAATGAGTGGTCACAGTATAGGGTTTGGTGGAGAAATGACGATATTAGCATTTGGATACATATCTTTATCTGTAGCTCTGCATATTAAAGACCAAATCACATCATGAATATTTATTAACTGAATTTGGACATAGGAATATTTGTTCATGGCGGAACTGTAGATTCAGATCTATATAGTTCCACAAACAAACATGAGCCGTCTGATCTGGATCTACTCTGTTTGCAAAGACATTGAAAGGTTGTGTTTATCAGAGTAAAGTTTAACCCTTTCCCTCATAGGCTATATTTAGATACAGCTTCTTTCAATAAATCTACCAAAAAGGAGAATTAACTAGAGAAAAGGAAACTTTTAGAATTTTGTAGTTTGAAACCATTGTGATAAATAGAGCATTTGCTCCTATAGGAGCAAATGCTCTATTTATCACAATAGTTTCAGAAATTGACTTCTACAGAGTCGTCAAAAGTCATCAATATGAGGGAATGGGTTAACCTGTATACCTTAGTTAGTAAAGACTGTTCAATATCTTCAATCTTCTCTTCAAAGTACTGTCTCTGTGACTCCAGCTGGTTTGTAAGAAGGTAGGTGTACTGAAAGGAACAAGAAAGAGCTTTGAAATGGACAATGATACTACATGTACTTAACCCTTTTCCTTATGAATATTCATGTATTAAGAAATAACAACTTTGTGAGTATTGATAACTGAAATTTTAGAATGACAATAAAACAAGGGAAATTTTGGGTAGGGCAGATACCCCTTTCCCTCATATAAACGTGTTTTTCCATGCACTTGCAAACAGAGTAGAACCAGATCAGACAGCTCCTCATTCAGGGTCTGCTCTGTTTGCTAATAGAATTTGATAAATTTTTCTCTTTGCTTTCTAAAATGTCAAAAATGTTTCACCTTCCGTATTTCTTTATAACTATTTTGTTTATGAATATTCATTAGGTATTGAAATTTGGAATAAACATAGAACAGGGAAAGGGATACTGTAAATCAGACCTTTATGTATTTCATAGGTAAACAAAGCAGACCCTGATCAGACAGCTCATACAGGTGATCTCTGTGATTGTCTACTCTGTTTACAATTTGCATCTGCATCAAGTAAAGGTTTAACCCTTTCCTCCATAGGCTATTTTTATGTGCAACCACTTTGAATAAATCTACCGAAAAGGAGCATTAACTAAAGAAAAGGAACATTTTAGAATTTTGTAGTTTGAAACCATTTGAAACCACGGTTTCAACAGGTGACTTTTACAGAGGTGTAGAAAGGCGTATTTATGGAGGAAAGGGTTAAGTGGCATAAAATGAAGACAAATTTATAGAATGACTAAGTCTTATCTGTTTCCAAGGTATTCTAATGAGTAGCAATATGAGGAAAAATATACAAAACATTTTACAAAGGTCAAGATAAGATGCGTAAATTAAAAATTAAATTCTCCACCAAACCCTATGTTGTGAGAACTCTTTAGAATCCTCTCGAATAGACAATTCTAAAGAGTGGTCACAACATAGGACTTGATGGAGAAATGACGATTTTAGTATCGGAGTATGCACATTTATCTGTTGCTCTGCATTTTACGTAGATTTCATAAACACTCCCATCTATCTACGGCTTTGCCTACCTCTAAATTTAAAGAATCCAATTTTTCATCTTGGACTGGGTTTCCACCTTCATCCACCTGGACCAGTTTCCCATCAGATTTATTCTGAACCAGTCTGTGAACATAGTTATCACCCACATAGTCCCACACTCGGTTGTTTCCCAGTTCCATGGCATAGGTGTGCTGGGTTTCTTGAAAGTGTCTGTCAAATGAACATGACATGTATCAAACACAAAAATCTGTCAAAACTCATTCTATATCAGGCATATTGGATCAGTTTGCAATTAACTTCAAGTGTACATACATTATACATTATTGTTTTGAATCATATTACCCCTTAACCATTTCCCTGTTCTGTGTGTATTCCAAATGTCAATACTTACTGTATATTCATGGACAAAATAGTTATAATGAAATATGGAAGGTGGAACATTGTAGTCATTTTAGAAAGTAAAGAAACAGATATTTCAAATTCCACTACCAAACAGAGCAGACCCTGTAGGAGCCGTCTGATCTGGGTCTACTCTGTTTACAAATGTGTGAAAACACGTTTACTCTTTCCATTATATACACGCCTGTTCAGGCATTTACAAACAGAGTAGACCCAGATCAGACAGCTGTTATAGGAGCCTCAGATCAGGATCTGCTCTGTTTGCTAATGGTATAATATCTGATTTCTGCCTGAGACAAAACATCCCGTGAACAAATGACATCATAAAAATTCATGATGTCATTATCCCTTAAATGAAAATTAAACAGGGAAAGGGTTAACACGTAACTATAAACTACTGTCCATTTCAATTTACTTTGTCACTGAATTTTAGTCGATATTTTTTTCATTTCGAGTTGGACTGACCTTAAATATACCTCATTTGATCGCATCGTTTTTCAGGAACTCCCATGCTAAATATCCCTCAATACCATTCAGTAACAAGTAATAAAATGCGGAAAATGCATTTTCTACATGCTATTTCGATCAGCTGTTTCTTTGCAAATGGCCGCTGTATGCATGGATCATGGAGCGTATCATTTTTCAACAGGGGTGAATTGTATACTGATAGGAAATAAATGACGTAATTTCGTGTATGACGTCAACTTTTAAGAGCTATAATTACCCTTAGTTAAATTCGAACGTTCCACTCGACGTCAATCGTCCGCCATTTGCAATTTGAAATGAACGTGTTTACAATGGGAAAACATTGTTTTTATGCATGAAATATTTATTTGAAGATGGATTCAAGGGAAACTCGGGCACAGAGTTCCTGAAAAACGATGACACAAGTGGTTTAAATTTGATCTCGATCCGGTAAGAAATGAAAAAAATTCTCGATTCAAATTCAGTGACAAACTAAATTGAAATGGACAGTAACTACAAACTAAAAAAAACAAATGCTTAAAAGTGTATTCTTTTATTGATAATATGTGTTATGATCTCATGCCACACTTAATAACAAATACTGAGTTTATATAGCAACGTCTCATTAACAATTTACCCGATGTAGAAGCCTTTTCAAACCTTTGCAGACCCGGATCAGACGGCTCCTGTAAGTCTGCTCTGTGTGCCGTTGGAATTATATAAACCTGAGTGTCTATTATTGCAAGCCATGTGCCATTATAAAGATATCTAATAAATATTCATGATGTCTTTATTCACACACTAATATTCAAAAGGGAAAGGGTTAATCTTCTGTTTGTTTTGGCTGTTTAATCACAACTTCAATGTAACCTACCTGTATGCATGCAAACCGACATATCTTCCACATCCAATATTACCACAAATTAAACAGATCCATAGACTCTGAAAGAGAGTAAAACATAGAGACAAAGATAAAGGGGCGTATTTCAGTTACTTACCCTTCACTCCACAGTGATACCTTTCTAAGTCTTTGCAAACGGAGAAGATCCAGATCAGACGGCTCCTATAGGATCTGATCAGGGTCTGCTCTGTTTGCTTATGAAATAATATAGATCTCATTCTAAAGATTCTACTTTCGCAAAAACCCAACATGTGTTAATATGCCATTATAAAAATTAACCTAATTACAGTAATTAGTATTCATGATGTCATTATTTCTTACATGAATATTCATGGAGTAAAGGGCTAATACACCGGAGACCCATTACAACGCGGGTGTCCGGGGACATAAAATTCAACCCGCGTTATATACGGAACCGCGTTGTAACGTTTTTTTTTATCTGGGTACTTACATAAACTTACATAAACCCCCATCATCCTAAAAATAAACTAATTTCGAAAGAAACTGACTTGTTTACTTTGTTTCCCCGCCCACTCACGTACTGGAAAGGTTCAACGTAATTATACAAAATTACAAATTAAATCGAGTATGATTTCAAGCAACCAAGTATATTTCATAAAACAAGCCTGTCTGACGGGATGTAATTGCCTCTGGGCCTGTCAAACCCCTAATCCAATTAAACCTGCTGTGTAAAACAATAAACATGGCTGTCACTGTTTTCAGAAAATGAAAGGTCACATGTGATGTCGCGTGTGATTTGTTGTGGTTTTAAATTTCATTTGATTGGTCAAAGGGTACACAACCTTTTCTGCATTAGCCTATAACCTCCAACCCCGCACTGAGTTAGGGGTTTAGATTTCTAATGATGTTTGTTTTTCATAATTAAAGTGCGAACTTTTGTGGCTTTGACAGTGAAAAAATTCAGTACATGCGCATCTCAATTATACACACAATTAATTTGTAACGAAAGTTATGCAGTTAAGATTTTACTGGTTCCCGTGCTATTAGGGCATCATGCGCATGGTATTAGCCGGTAATCAGATGTGTGTATTACATTCATGGCGGCATATATACGAGTTTCACACATAAGATTGTCTTCAATTGTTTATGTAGGGACCGGTGTTTGTTTTTATCCTTTAGCCTGCTGCGGGTGGATAAGTTTACCTAAGTTTATTTTATGTTTCATTGCGATATTCAATCATATTATAAATAAGGTATTTACAAAAAAAAATTCAGCGACACAGACCACCCGTGTTATATCAGATACCGCGGTAAAACGGTCCGCGTTATAACGGATCTCCAGTGTATTGTCATATCTCAACCACATCCTATCTTGTGACTACGCTTCCAGATGATTAAAAAAAGTAGTTACAGCATAGGGTTTAGTTGAGAAATAATGGAGCTATTATTGAAACTTGAATACCGTAATGCTTCTGTATAACTCACCTGAGACAGTTGGTCATAATATCTATTGTTTAACCAGTAATCCAATTTCGATCCAAAGGGTTGAAGACATATCATCTGAACAAATTTCAGATAATATTTTACTAAAACTGAGGTCACAGTCAAGGTCACAGTCATAGAGACCCCTAAGTAGAATGTGACACTTCCCCTTCCCAAGATGAACTTACACAATAAATGTGGAAATCCTGACATTTATGAAACTTTCACTAAAGGCATACAAGGAAAATTTGCCTCTACGGTTTAACAAGCAAGTACATGTATTGTCAAGCAATCCATTGTCCCCCTCTTGGAGACTACTCTTAGCATTTCTATACTCCAGACAAATTTCTAAACAAATGTTTAATAAAATTCAGGTCAAGGTTGTTAGACACCAAAGTAATATGTGACACAAGTCCCATTGAAGACGAAAGTCATTGGTTGTCAGAAAGCTAATACAAATTGCGACTGTCATCTTTTTTTTGCTACAAAACAAGTTTTGTGCAACATATCATAAATCAGTAAACGTTTGTGTTTCTTTCAGTTTTAACCCTTTACTCCATAAATACGCCTTTCTACGCCTTTGCAAACAAAGCAGATGCAGATGACAAAAATTGGCAGCGAAAGAGTCAAGTGATTTTTTATAAGACCTGTTGTAAGAAAATTATTTCAGTAAGTTATGTGACTGGATCTTTGGAGTATCATTATGCTTCTATATGTAAATGGACAGCACTGATGCTGTAAACAGTTGTAATGTTACCTCTTTAGATCCACACTTCATACAGCAGTTATCTGTCACCTCTTCAGGGGTCTGGCAATACCTACACACAGGGCAACTGCAAATAACAGAGTCATAAACTATCTTGATGAAAACTGTCATAAGGATTAGTCTAAAGCCTGGTATTAAAGTAAAAGTTTGTTGGTAGGAAATGGTATACATTTATAAATGAACCATGATCTGTGTCAAGCTAAGCACAATTTTACTAAGTATTCTGACAATTTTAAAGATGCATATAATTTTTTATGTTAATTTCTCATGATAATTTATTCTATGTTCTTCTAGAGAAATCTAAAATCATGCAGGAGTCATTTCTGTTTGCAAAGGTATGAAAAGGTGTTTGTATGAGGGAAAGGGTTAACCATTATCCCTGCACCACTATCCATGACCTTACATGGATTTGCAAACAGTTTGAATCCAAATGAGATGCTGATTTCTTGGCTTCTAATCAAGATCCAAGAGGATTGACACTCAGTCAGTTTCTCAAAAGCTTGATCAAATCGGAAAATACATAGATCCAAATTTCAACAGACATTATTATATTCACAGCTGGGTATACTTAATAAGTTAATTCCTATTGGACAGAGTTTTGCATGGATACTCATGTAATGGGTTATGGGTGTACACCAGTATGTTTGTTGGTTTAACCCATTCCTCAATAGACTTTTTTTTTAGACCCAACCTCTTTGAATGAATCTGCCCAAAACGAACATTTACTAGAGAAAAGTCAAATTTTAGAATTTTGTAGTTTGAAACCATTGTGATAAATAGAGCATTTGCTCCTCTAGGAGCAAATGCTCTATTTATCACAATGGTTTAAACAAGTGGTTATTACAGAGGCGTAGAAAGGCGTATTTATGGAGGAAAGGGTTACCCTTTGAATATTCAAAGTAGAATGGTCCATATATTCTGTATGAAAGGCTTAAAGAGGAAGTCCCTACAATGAACGCATATTTTCAATAATATCATAATGCTCAATCATTATTATAAAGGTTGCCAATTTGAACTATCGAAAAATAAACCGATTTCATCAATACTTATAATTTTTGTTCTACAACACAATATCATCGGCCTTTTCCGTTAAAAAATTTCGCATTTTGCTGATGATCACCAGATTCCTCCATTTTTTACATAATAGCTTTTCTCGGAAGCGGTTGGAGAAACACGAATAGGGCGAACATTTACGAAACTAAAACCCAACCCGAATAAAACTGAAACATCGGGGAGTAAAATCGGGATTGGCGAAATCAAACACATGGATGTTTTGTCATTATAAACGGTAATTGGATGGGTTTTCTTGCGATATACTACTTTTCAGCATATAAACAAATGAGTTTTGTATATTTAATGTGTTTTTGAAACGCGTCAAATGTAGGGACTTCCCCTTTAAATTTCCTAGAGGAATCTAAATTACAAACAGTGTGGCCCCATAACTGTTTGCAAATGCCAGTACATTCTTTTTTTTTTGGCATTCAAAGGATTAACCCTTTACTCCATGAATATTCATGCAAGAAATAATGACATCATCAATATTTATTAGCTGATTTTTTTTTATAATGGCACACGAAAACGGGATATTTTGGTGTTAGTAGAAACTGTAGAGTCAGATCCATAATAATTTCATAAGCAAACAGAGTAGAGCTGATCATACTATAGGAGCCTTCTGATCTGGATCTACACTGTTTGCAAATGCATGAACAAGTGTTTATATGGAGGAAAGGGTTAAGGCCTGTCTTCAAAAAGTCACTTACCTTGTGTCCCCCCACTTGTCCAAACATTCCATGTGAAATGCATGGTTGCACAAAATTGTCAGAATGCCATCCACAGACTCATCCTGAAATGTTGAGGTATGTGCATGGCTATGTAGTTTAAATGTTGGGTTCTTCAAGTACAAACTACCAATTAACCAAGTACAGTAAAACCCCTCTAATTCGACCACCAAAAATGGGCATAATTCTGGGTGGCAGAGGCAGGTGATAGCTTAATGCCGGACGAAAGTTATGCAAAAAGCTCCTATAGGAGCTTTCTGAATAACTTTCGTCCTGCATTAAGCAACCACCTGCTTTAAACGATGTCAGTGGCTGTTTATTAAGTGGTCGCATTAGCAGGGTTTTACTGTGTATAAGACATTTGCAAACAGTGTAGACCAAGACTCAGGAGCCCTTTGATCAGGGCCTGCACTATTTGCCATGATAACCGTTTTCTTCAGTTTTAAACAAGTGGTTGTTTAACTCTTTCATGCATGAATATTCATGTATTAAAGAAATAATGACCATTATGAATAGAAATTTATGGATTAATTTGTTATAATAGCACAGTGACACAGGAAAAATTAGCTTGGGCAGAAACTGCAGAATCATATCTATATTACATTTGAACTTCGATAATTCGAACTTCAAGGGACCATACAAATAAGTTCGAGATAACAGAAGTTCGAGTTATCCGATTTCTAATCTGAATAATGTCTCGAGTTCACATCTTAATACAGGTCTAAAGTAATGCTGAAAGCTCCTGTGGGAGCTTTCAGTATTACTTTAGACCTGTATTAAGCTGCAACATGTGTTTCTAGATATCTGTAGTGATACAGTTTAAAGCAATTCTGTATTGTAAGTTTTGGAAGGGCTGGACTTTTTGTTCGAGTTATCCCAGAATTCGAGTTATCCGAGTTCAAGATATCGAAGTTCAACTGTATATCATAAGCAAACAGAGCAGACCCTGATCAGACGGCTCTTATAGGAGCCATCTGATCGTGGTCTGCTTTGTTTGTAAAGGCGTAGAAAACTGTATGTATGAAGTAAAGGGTTAATACTCAGAAAAGAAGCCATTTTAGTTATTCAGCAGATTAACCCTTTCCCTCATATAAACGTGTTTTCACGCATTTGCAAACAGAGTAGACCCAGATCAGACGGCTCCTAGAGGAGCCGTCTGATCAGGGTCTGCTCTGTTTGCTAATGGAATTTGATAGGTCCATTTATTTAGTTTCTAAAATGTCTAAAATGTTCCATCTTCCATATTTCTTTATAGCTATTTCCTCCATGAATATTCAGTAGGTACTGAAATTTGTAATAAACATAGAACAGGGAAAGAGTTAACCAACTTCTAACTTACAACAAAAATACTAGCAAAACAGTTCCAAACAGAACTTAAGCTATGTACATCACACACAGATCTGCACTGTTTACTTATGAAATTATTTAGATTAGAAAAGCACTTTATGAATAAACAAAGATGTATTTACCAACATGTGGATGCTTAATTCAGGATTGATAGTACATGTACTTCAGAAAGCTCCTGCAGGAGCTTCTTGCACAACTTTCTTGCATTAAGCTAAAACATTTTCTTGTGGTTGCTTTAGAGGGGTTTTACTGTATATAATATCCAAAGCTCTTATATTGAATATAGTAATCCCGAATAAAATTTATTACAAAACAAGAAATGGCACAACTCACCATTCGCTCCAGACATACAGGGCAATTGGGTAACTCTGTCATCCCTGGCACAGGAAAACAAGCATTCTGTCAAGAAACAAAAAAACAAAAATGTATGCATACTGCATAGGCCATATAGGTCATAGATGGTCCAGATTGCCCCTCAACTAAAGTTAGAAAGCGTTTTATTTTGTTAACCTTTCCCTGTTTAATATAAACAAAAACCTTAACCAAAAGTTCTAAGTTAAAAAGGGCCATAATTCTGTCAAAATGCTTGACAGAGTTATGTACTCTTGTCTACAGATGAAGATTGTGGTGGTGAACAAGAATTCCAAGTTTCTAAGCTTTATTCCAAAGGTTAGAGGCAAAAAGTGGACTTTAACAAAAACCGTAACCAAAAATTCTAAGTTAAAAAGGGCCATAATTCTGTCAAAATGCTTGACAGTGTTATGTACTCTTGTCTACAAATAAAGCTTGTGGTGGTGAACAAGTGTTCTAAGTTTCAAAGCTTTATTCAAAAGGTTAAAGGCAAAAAATGGACTTTAACAAAAACCTTAACCAAGGTGTGACGCGGATGCCGACGCCGGGGCGAATAGGATAGCTCCACTACTCTTCGCATAGTCGAGCTAAAAATCCTTTTCTCTAGTTAATGCTCCTTTTCGGTAGATTTATTCAGAGAGGTTTGATCTAAAAATAGCCTATGAGGTAATGGGTTAAGGGTTAACTAAATATTACTGAATGATACAGGAGACCACCGATAAAAAGTTACCTCCGATTCTCTCAGTGTTTCCACTCTACCCACATACACCAGGTGGACTACATCAGACTCTATGCTGTTGAAGGTTGTATTGTTGTAGGTCACAAAATACTCATCGGCAAGTTTCTGTAAAGTTTAGCAAAAAAAAGTCATACAGCATATTTCAAAAACAGTAAAAGAGAAATGAAATCAGGACAGAGTCATTGATAATGCTGTGTATTTAAAAAAATTTTTTTTATAAAGCACATCTAGGAGGTAAAGGGTTAACCCTTTACTCCATGAATACTCATGTAAGAAATAATGACATTATGGATATTAACACTCTCCTCCATAAATATGCCTTTCTGCAATAGTCACTTCTTGAAACCATTGTGATAAATAGAGCATTTGCTCCATAAGGAGCAAATGCTCTATTTATCACAATGGTTTCAATACTTCACAATTCTAACATTTTCCTTTTCTCTAGTAAATGCTCCTTTTCAGTAGATATATATATATTCAAAGAGGTTGGGTCTAAAAATAGCCTATGAAGGAATGGGTTAATTAGATTAATTGTTAAATAGCACATGGACACAGGAACATTTGGCCATGACAGAAACTGTAGAATCATATCTATATTATATCAAAAGCAAACAGAGCAGACCCTGATCAGACAACTCCTATAGGAGCCATGTGATCTGGGTCTTCTCTGTTTGCAAAGACATAGAAAATCATATCTATGGAGTAAAGGGTTAAAATATACTATCTTGATAAACATAAAACTGTTCAGTAATATTTCAAAAATGCTTGGTTTAATTACACCTCCATGCTAATCATTATTTATCAAAGAAATAGTTGCTTCAAAATACATGTAGTATTATATTATAAATCTTTGATGTTCTGATAGAATATAAAATGGAGACAGAATGAGGCAAAACTGAAATAGATGATCGGTTTCTGACTACAACAATGACATACAATGACCCTTTACTACGCGAAAATTTATGCAATACTAGATACCTATTTTGAATACTTATTCTTGTATTAACCCTTTCCTTCATATAAACTGTTTTCATGTATTTTCAAACAGAGCAGACCCAGATAAGACAGCAGACTCAGCTCCTATAGGAGCCATCTGATCAGGGTATGCTCTGTTTGCTAGTGGAATTTAAAAGTTCTGTTTTTTTATTTTCTAAAATGGCTACAATTTTAGAATTGCGTAGTATTGAAATCTACCAAAAAGGAGCATTTACTAGAGAAAAGGACAATTTTAGAATTGTGTAGTATTGAAACCATTGTGATAAATAGAGCATTTGCTCCTATGGAGCAAATGCTCTATTTATCACAATGGTTTCAAGAAGTGACTACAGTATTATAGAGGCGTAGAAAGGCGTATTTATGGTTCATACTTTACCTGGGTTCTAAACTTGACGAGGACCATGTACTGGTTCGGACTTCCATCCCGGATAATCCGCATGAATTCAATCCCATGTCTGAAAAGGGAAATTAACAGAATAATTTTCAGTCCACCTAATGTAAGGTGATTTTATTCCAACATTTACCAACAAAGAAGTACAGTAGAATCTTTCCTAAGCAGCCAGTCAATCATTGAACATAAGAGTCTTAAAACGCATGTAGCTGCTTTCCCTTGAAAGATTTACATTATAAAGATTATAAATATGTTCATTAGTGAAAGGGTTAAACCATTCAAATTTCATGACACCAGCTGTAATGGCTGGAATTTTGACTCAAACGACTGAAATACACAATGCTAATGAATATAAATACAGTAAGACCCCTCTAATGCGACCAGCAAAAAGGGGCATAATTCAGTGGCAAAGGCAGTTGGTAGCTTAATGCAGGACAAAAGCAACCACCTGCTTATGTCAATATGAAGACAGCCATGTTTATTCATTAAGTGGTCACATTAGAGGGGTTCTACTGTACATAACACCACTGATGTCTTATGAACTGTCCTGTAGTGCTACCTACCGGTGTTCATAAATAAAATAGCATTCAGCAGATGGCTCCTATAGGTGCCATCTGATCTGGGTCTGGTGTTTATGCGAAGGAAAGGATTAATCTACAGTGAATATGAAAGGTTCATCAGCTGACAGATCTACTCTGTTGATTTTGATTTATGAACTGGAGATGTCATGCTTTTATGGTGAGAGGAGTAACAGACAATAGAACAGACAGGACAGAAAAAGTAGGACATACTTTAACCCTTTCCCTGTTGAATATTCATGTAAGAAATAATGGCATCATGAAGATAAAAAAAATATAATATAATATTTTGGTCTTGGTAGAAACATCAGACCCTACAGGAGACATCTGTTTGCCAAAGCATGAAAAAAAGTTTATATGAGGGAAGGGTTAAGAAAAATTCATTAATGCTTTGGTATTAGATTCAACAATTTTATATATTTAACCCATTACCTCGTAGGCTATTTTTAGATCTAACCTCTGAATAAATCTACCATGAAAGGAGCATTTACTAGAGAAAAGGAAAGTTTTGGAATTGTATAGTTCTGAAACCATTGTGTTAACCCTTTCCCTCATATAAACGTGTTTTCACGCATTTGCAAAAAGAGTAGACCCAGATCAGATGGGTCCTAGAGGAGCTGTCTGATCAGGGTCTACTCTGTTTGCTAGTAGAATTTGAAAGATCTGTGTCTTCACTTTCTAAAATGGCTATAATGTACCACCTTCCACATTTCATTATAACTATTTTGACCATGAATATTCAGTAGGTATTGAAATTTGAAATTAACATAGAGCTGGGAAAGGGTTAAATAGAGTGTTTGCTCCTATGGAGCAGATGCTCTATTTATCAAAATGGCTTCAAAAAGTGACTTTTATAGGTGTCAAAAGCTCTATTTATCACAATGGTTTCAAAATGTGACTTTTACAGAGGTGTCAATATGAGGGAATGGGTTAATAGATCAATTGTATGATTGCAATAGTATTATACTTCATAAGTTAGTAATTCCAGTAAGCTTTGTCTTTCATCAAGAAATAAACGTCAAATTTCAGCCAGTCAAATCTTTAACCCGTTACCTCATAGGCTATTTTTAGATACAACATCTTTGAATAAATCTACCGAAAAGGAGCATTAACTAGAGAATCGTGTAGTTTGAAACCATTGTGATAAAAAGAGCATTTGCTCCTATAGGAGTTTTCACAAAGTGACTTTTACAGAGTCGTCAAAAGGTGTCAATATGAGGGAATGGGTTAAGATGAATGCCATCCCATTGGAATAATACATGGATACTTGTCGCAAAAATACTTTCGTACAGAATCCATTTAACAGCACTTGCGTATGCCACAGAAAATACTTACATGCAGGGTCCATTTAACTGAAGCAGGTCGTGGATGGTGTATTTAGCTGGTACAGCTAACATGCAGACTAGCTCACTTCTTTCGGTCTCCTCTGACAGATTGACCTGATGACTGAAAAATCAAATAATAAACCATTTCAGGCTACTTTTCCAAAATGGGATTAGGGATGGGAGGGGGGTTTATAAGTGCAGACCACAACCTGGCAAAATACTCGACAAGTCGAGGGTGGCCAGGAAACTGGAAGAAGAAGAAGATGTATGGGTGCTGAGAGGGATCTTTCCAAACTAATACAGTTGCATACCCAAGTCGAACGCTTGAAATTTATGCAAATTACAAGCATGCATTTTTTGTACCCTACAAGTACTTTACCCTTTCCCCCATATAAATGTGTTTTCATGCATTTGTAAACAGAGTAGATCCAGATCAGACGGCTCCTATAGGAGCCGTATGATCAGGGTCTGCTCTGTTTGGTATTAAAATTTGATAGATCTGTTTCTTTAGTTTCTAAAATGGCTACAATATTTCATTATAACTATTTTGTTTATGAATATTCAGTAGGTATTGAAATTTGGAATAAACATAGAACAGGGAAGGGTTAATTGCCTATTTGATCTGTAACTTTGAGATCTAAAGGTAAATGTGCCAAATAACACTGAGTACTCAGACTGACAAACATAGGCAAATAGCAATGGACTCTATAGTAAAACAATAATCAGTGATGAGCTAAACAATTACATTATAGGCTATTTTTAGATCCAACCATGTTAAATAAATCTACCAAAAAGGAGCTTTTACTAGGAAAAGGGAACTTTTTTAGAATAGTGTAGTTTTGAAACCATTGTGATAAAAAGAGCATTTGCTCCATAGGAGCAAATGCTCTATTTATCACAATGGTTTTAAAAATGACTTTTACAGAGGTGACAAAAGATGCCAGCATGAGGGTATGGGTTATGAATAATTAGGGTACAAGCAATTGAATTTTAGTTTCATTACTTTTCTCTTGTAACAATTTCAACCAAAGTTTTATTGAAATTTTTTAAGCATAAAATACCACCAACAAGAGAAATCGAAGGAACACACTAAGTCTTGTCACCTGCTCACAGCTGCATGGCCCCTTAACTGTATATGGCCCTTTATTACCAGTCAGAGTAAATCCTTGGAATTTGATTGGTCAGTTTGCCAAAAACTGCCAGGGTGTACAGAACCGTATTCGGCGGCTTCCATGGAGAATACAGAATTCAAATCTGACGTGTGACATTATTCGTTTTGTTTTTGTTTTTAGCGTCGATTCGAAATTTCATTAATTCTGGACGGATTACGACCAAATAATCAATAATAAACGTAAAAAACTGTTCCTCATAAGTTCCTCAATTTGACACTATCAACTTCTCTGTACAAACTGTAATCGTTTAAACTCAAATGTATACAAGAGAAGTTTGAATTATTCTTTTGGAATAGCTCTGAGACGACGTCGTATTTGCTCTGTGATGACGTCATGTTTTCCTTGTCATGTCGTCATATAATTAGAGATCTAATGTCAGCAAAAATAAGAGTTGTTCGTTTCTAAATTAGGTAAATCGGATCTCTGACGGGTAATAAATTTGTTACAAGGTAATTTGGCAGGGTGTACGGGCTGGTATGACCGGGTTAGATCACGTATTTCCCAGCCCGTACACCTTGCCAAATTTCCGTGTAACTAATACTAATAGTATTGGTCTACAGACCACTAAAATGACCCCTTACTTCAATCTGGCGGCACGGACGGACAGACGACAGAAAACTGATTCCAAGCTGTCTGCCACGTAACACATTCCCTCATAGGCTATTTTTAGACCCTACCTCTTTGAATACATCTACCAAAAAGGAGCAATGACTAAGGAAAGGAATGTTTTAGAATTGTGTAGTGTTGAAACCATTGTGATAAATAGAGCATTTGTTCCTATGGAGCACATGCTCTATTTATCATATTAGTTTCAGAAAGTGACATTTCAGAAATGTGTCAATATGAGGGAATGGGTTAATCCTTTCCTGTATGAGCTGTCTGATCAGGGTCTACTCTGTTGGTTTATTCTGAATTTTTATAATGGTACATATGTATAAACATTTTTTTTACGTTTTTCAGAACCTAAAAGCTATACAATTCAATAGCAAACAGAGCGGACCTTGTTCAGATGGCGCCATCAGGCTACTCTGTTTGCAAAGGTGTAAACATGTGTCTCTATCAGGCAGAGCTACAGATAAAGATGCGTACCCAAATACTAAAATCGTCATTTCTCCACCAAACCCTATACTGTGACCAATCTTTAGAATCGTCTCGAAGAGACGATTCTAAAGAGTGGTCACAGTATTGGGTTTGGTGGAGAAATAAAGGAGCTGTTGTTGAAAATGTTTAAATTTACGTATCTTATCTGGACCTCTGATCAGGTAAAGGGTTAAACTGATCATGTTTCCTAAATGGAATCGAATAGAAAATCATTCTAATCAAGAATTAAAGTATCGCTGGGCGTGTTTTAATTTTTGAATTTATTTGATAACAAGAGTATCCAAAGGAACACATGTGCCACCTGCTGTGTGACGGACAGTGTGACTGACAGACAGAGGACGGAAAAGTGATCCCTATGTAGCACACTGCCTCTCGGCAGGTGACATAAAAATTATTCCAAGACACCACTGTCACATCAGCCATCGCGATTAATTTGAACGTCATTTTTTTTTATATGTTTGTGTTATAATAATTTTTAGACCCAACCTCTTTGAATGAATCTACCCAAAAGGAGCATTAACTAGAGAAAAGGAAAATGTTAAAATTTTGTAGCTTTGAAACCATTGTGATAAATAGAGTGTTTGCTCCTACTGGAGTAAATGCTCTATTTATCACAATGGTTTCAAAAAGTGACTTTTACAGAGGCGTAGAAAGGCGTATTTATGAGGGAAAGGGTTAAGACTCTTATATTCAAGATGTCATTGTTTCTTACATGAATATTCAAGGAGTAAAGGATTAATTACTTACTGATCTTTATAGATGTGCAATATTCCCTTGACCTTCTCCACACTGGGATTGCCAGAGTAGAAATGCAATGCTGCAGTTCCATGGGGTGTGGGACTCTGTGACTTAGGCCTTACAACACTTTCAGTTTCCTTCTGCTTAGCAAAGATCTCATTTTCCCTTTGGTTGACCACATCAGATTTTTCTACTGCAGCTTCTTGACTATCAGCAACAGCTTCTGCTGTCACTCCAACCTTATCTGTAGAACTACATTCTGGCTGTTTCTGCTCGGAGCCCTCTGACATTGAGTTACAATCTGCTGATATGAAGCCTTCTATGAAGTCTGAAATGGAATATTAGTATGTCTTACAATGACTTGTGATGTAAGATTTTAACCCTTTGCTCCACAAATACACCTCTCTATGCCTCTGTAATAGTCACTTCTTGAAACCATTGTGACAAGAGAATCGGAAGAACAGATGGATGCTCCCCAACTGCAGATAAATTTTAAGTATGAACAAGAGGGTCGTCACGGGTGACAAATGCCCCCAAAGTGTTTGACACCGAAATGCATTTTGGTGGAAAAACAATACAATGTAATGCAGGTGTAACATGAAATTTTGATGCTGTTAAAAATGACACAGGAGTCAGTTCTTAACATTAGAAACAGAACCTTTGACGATTATGATAGCTAAGAAAAGAGCCAAGCGTCAAAACTTAGTTAAAAAGGACCCTAAGTCATTCTCAACGTTAAAAAGGACCCTGGGTTGATTGTCAACGTTTAAGGTATAGGAGATATGCTCTGGACAAGCTTTTTGTATCTGGTAAGATATAGGAGATATGCTCCGGACTGTAAAATTGAGGTCAAAGGTCAAGGTCAAGGTCAGTGATCTGAAAATGGTACATGACTCTCCCCCATCCCAAGATGAACTCACAAACCAAATTTGGATTCCGTAGCTGGTAAGGTATAGGAGAAATGCTCCAGACAAGCTTTGTGTAAAATCTAGGTCAAAGGTCAAGGTCACAGTGACCTGAAAATGGTACGCGACACACCGCCATCCCAAGATAAACTCACACATTAAATTTGGAATCCGCAGCTGGTAAGGTATAAGAGATATTCTCTGGACAACCTTTTTTGTAAAATCGAGGTCGAAGGTCAAGGTCAAGGTCACAGTGACCTGAAAATGGTACGCGACACTCCGCCATCTGAAGGTGATCTCACAAACCAAATTTGGAATCCGTATCTGGTAAGGTATAGGAGATATGCTCTGGACAAGCTTTTTGTAAAATCGGTCAAGGTCAAGGTCAAGGTTAAGGTCATAGTGACCTGGAAATGGTACATGACATTCCGCCATCCCAAGATGAACTCACACACCAAATTTGGAATCTGTAGCTGGTAAGGTAAAGGAGATATGCTCCGGACAAGCTTTTTGTAAAATCGGTCAAAGGTCATGGTCAAGGTCACAGTGATCTGAAAATGGTATGCGACACTCCTCCATCCAAAGATGAACTCACACACCAAATTTGGAATCCTTAGCTGGTAAGGAATAGGAGATATACTCCGGACAAGCTTTTTGTAGCTGGTAAGGTATAAGCGGTTTTTAAAATCGAGGTCAAAGGTCAAGGTCAAGGTCACAGTGACCTGAAAATGGTACGCGACACTCCGCCATCCCAAGATGAACTCACACACCAAATTTGGAATCTGTAGCTGGTAAGGTAAAGGAGATATGCTCCGGACAAGCTTTTTGTAAAATCGGTCAAAGGTCATGGTCAAGGTCACAGTGATCTGAAAATGGTACGCGACACTCCTCCATCCCAAGATGAACTAACACACCAAATTTGGAATCCTTAGCTGGTAAGGTATAGGAAATATACTCCGGACAAGCTTTTTGTAGCTGGTAAGGCACAAGCTTTTTTTAAAATCGAGGTCAAAGGTCAAGGTCAAGGTCACAGTGACCTGGAAATGGTACGCGACACTCCGCCATCCTAAGATGAACTCACACACCAAATTTGGAATCTGTAGCTGGTAAGGTAAAGGAGATATGCTCCGGACAAGCTTTTTGTAAAATCAAGGTCAAAGGTCAAGGTCAAGGTCACAGTGACATGAAAATGGTACGCGACACTCCCCCATCCCAAGATGAACTCACACACCAAATTTGGTATCCGTAGCTGATGTGACAAAGGAAATATACTCCGGACAAAAGGTACACACACCCACCCACACACCCACCCACCCACACACCCACCCACCCACACACACACACACCCACACACGCACGGTGCGATCACTATATGCCGCCAAAGCCTAGCTTTGGGGGCATAAAAATAACAAAGGGCAATAACTCCTGAAGTATGTAAAAGAGGTGATGATTCTTGTGCACTGCACTTCTCCTCATCGAGATCAATATACCTATGAAGTTTCATGTTAATATCTATTACAGTTTTTGTGTTATGCTCCAGACAAGGTTCGGACAGACGGACGGCCAAACGGACGGACGGACAAAGCAGCGACTATATGCTCCCCCAACACCGTTGTTGGGGAGCATGATAAATAGAGCATTTGCTCCTATGGAGCAAATGCTCTATTTATCACAATGGTTTCAATACTACCCAATTCTAACATTTTCCTTTTCTCTAGTAAGTGCTACTTTTTGGTAGATTTATTCAAAGAGACTGGGTCTAAGAGTAGCCTTTGAAATTTCATTTTATCTATATTTTTTTTTAACCATTAGGCTGCTGCGGGTGGATGACTGATTACCTATGCAAATAGTTTGGATCTAAATGAGACACTGACAGAGCTCCAGATAAGATGCCTAAATTAAAACATTTTCAAGAATAATTCCTTAATTTCTCCACCAAACCCTATACTGCGACCACTCTTTAGAATACTGCGACCACTCTTTAGAAGAGATGAGTCTAAAGAGTGGTCACAGTATAGGGTTTGGTGGAGAAATCACGATTTTAGTATTTGGGTACACACCCTTATCTGTAGCATTGCTCTGGGTAACTCAGTGTCTCATCAGGATAATCGCATTTTGATAAGAAAACTAATTGTAGCTTTAAGTTTAAAATGAAGTGGGTTAAAATTGTTTAACCCTATAGTCCATAAATACGCTTTCCTAGGCCTTTGCAAACAGGGTAAACCAAGATCAGACAGCTCCTGTAGAAGCCATATGATCAGGGTCTGCTCTGTTGACTTATAATATTGATGATTCTACAGTTTCAGCCATGGCCAAATATTTCTATGTGCTATAATTATGACAATTAATCTAATCAATATTCATGGTACCATTATTCCTTAGATAAAAATTCATGAAGTAATGACTTCATGAATCTTAATTAGATTAATTGTTATAATGGCACATGAACACAGAAAGTTTTGGCCAGCGCAGAAACTGAATACATATAGAACAGGGAAAGAGTTAATGAATACTCAAAATGGGTGGGTTCTGGCATGAAAATTCATGAGGTAAAGGGTAATTAACATAACGTAAATGGTAATTAGCATTGTTTTCCTACAAAAGTATAAAATTTGGGCTAGATTTGAACATTCTTACATAAATACAACTGTATACCTTCACTTTTGTAGGTCTCCACTTCTAAATCCTGCAGTTTTCTGTATCCTCTGAAGTCTTCGAGAGTTACGTCTCTATTTTCCTCTGGTATTATTGCTATGTGAGTCTTTTCCTGTACTACAGAAGCATATGAAGCTTTTCCAACTTTTCTTGGATGTGAGTATAAGCATTTGGCTGAAAATGAAATAAAAAAGTTCACTTAATGAGCAAAGAGTCTATCCGTCTAATACAGGTGTGAGCTGTGTCAGATGATATGGTATGAACTTCAAGTCCTTTTGGACTTTAATCTGGTTGCTGATGCTGTTAACAGATTGGTAGAGTACCGGTAGACAGTCATCAGTGGACGGCTTGATCCAGTGTCAGGGGAGATATCTTATTGGTCATGTTGTCAACACTTCACTCCATGAATATTCATGTAAGAAATAATGACATCATCAATATAAATTAATTTAATCTTAATAATGACACAAGAACACAGGAATATCTGGCTGTGGCAGAAACTGTAGAATCATATCTGTATCATGTCATAAGCAAACAGAGCAGACCCGGATCAAACGGCTTCTACAGGAGCCATCAGATCTTGATCTACTGTCTGCAAAGGTGAAGAAAGGTGTATTTATGGAGTAACTATAAAGGGTTGAGAAAGAGAAACATCAGCTGGCATAAAACAGTGCCCTGGGAAACACTGGAGAGTCAGCAAAGGAGCCAAGAAATAGTTATACTGCCTAATGCTGTCCACATTACCATAACCCGACCCATGTGTTTGTGGTCTCAGCAACTGGCAAGTGTTTTAGCTTTTTGTAACTGGGTTGAGTTAATCCTTTCCCTCATACAAAAACATTTTTTCACACCTTTACAAACAGAGTATATCCAGATCAGATGGTATCTGTATGAGCTATCTGATTAGGGTCTGCTCTGTTTGCTTATGGAATCATAGAAGATCTGACTCTACATCTTGTGTACATATGCAAATATAAAAAGTCAGCTAACAAAATATTAATAACTAATTATGTCATAATTTCTTACATGAATATTCCGAAGAATAAAGTCAAGAACAGGTGACTGATGGGAAATCAATTTTAGTCTAGCATTGTTTCGTGCACAGAAGAACTACCAGGTAGAACCATCGACCTACTCTAAGCCAACTGGAAGGCTTCCTCTCACAAAAAAATCCAAATGTCCAGACTGGGATTCAAACCCACAGCGGTGAATGGCTAAACGATTGTCAGTCGATGACCATAACCACTCGGCCATGGAGGCCCCAAAGGGGTTTGAGTATATCAGACGCCTCAGGTCGGACTGATATTTTCACCAGTTATCCTGGATCTCCTGGCACCAAAAAAAATCGGATAGTGTACATGCCTGTATTCTTGTGAGTTATGACCAGTTCCTCAAGGAAAATCAGGGAGTACTAAGTGGTATGAGTAATGTTGTTACAAGTGACTTGTGGGAAATCAATAAGTCTCAAATAGTGTGACACGGTAGCTCAGTGGTAAGAGTGTTGGCACAGTCAGCCAGAGGACTTGGGTTCGAGTCCTAGTTGGGCCAAGATCTTTACACCAGTTATCCTGTTACACATGTAAAAACAAGATGCCAGTGAGGTGAAATGTCAAACTCCTTCCTGAAATTGAGTATCATTTAGCCTGTCTCAAGTCCTATCTCTGAGACTGATCCTCAACAGTGTTCTGCAGCTGTGTATCACAGGATGGTTCTGTCCTAAAACCATGTTGAGAATTTACCAGTTTTCTACTGTACTGTAGTTGATAATATATTTGATAATTAAAAAACTAAATGAGACAGTGATAAGAAATGACGATATTATTGTGATAAATCAATAATAAAGGCAAAGGGAACGGTGTGTAATGAAAAATATGGCTATAAAAGCAATAGGGGACAATGAATGTTTCCTATTGTGCAATACACCCCACCCACTTTCGTTTTAACGACGGTGCACAAAGCCAGTTCCTTACCAATAAAATCAATATTCTGGTGAAATTGACTTGAATCTGAAATTTCGAAACGAATATTTAATAGTGCAATTTTCATCTGTTATTTTTATGAGACCCCTGATTCCACCCTAACATTAGAAAAACTTAGATCTTTTCGACTTCTTTCAGTATTATTTTCTATTTTGACGGGTTATTCTAGAAAATGAATAATTTAAGAATCGAAAAATATTATTTTACATTATTAAGTTTACAGTCATAAAATACAATCAATCCATTTATAAATTAATTAAATTGGGTAATACATAATATTTAATTCCAAATTTCACTTATTATTGAAAGAAAATCCTTTTACCTAAAATATTTCGTTTATATTACCGATTAGTAAACTTAAGACGTCGCTCATGTACACAAAAATATGCCTTTGACGACTGAACTTTCATCAAAGTAAACAGACGATTATCTTATGAAACCAATAATGTCTTCCAACAAGGACGACCGTATCTTAAGTGGTATATATAATGCTAACTTGTCGCACATTGTACACCCTGTAACTTTACGCCATTTGGCACGAGAATGGCTGAAAGAGGACACCCCAAATTTTGATTATGGAGGATTTGTAGTGGGTGAGAAAGAGGAAACTGCGGTGCTATTGATGAAGAGTGCAGGTGTACTCGCCGGACGTCCATTCTTTGATGCAATATTTAAAGAACTTGACTGTGTTGTTACATGGAACAATGTTTTAGAAGGAACATATTTTGAACCAATAAAGAACATAGCTACAGTTTCTGGTAAAGTCAGGCAAATATTACTTGGTGAGAGAGTAGCACTGAATATAATCTCCCGTGCTAGTGGCATTGCCACCCAAGCACACAGGTTAAGAAAGCTTGCAGACAAAATTGGATGGAAAGGAGAAATAGCAGGGACTCGAAAGACTACACCAGGTTTCAGACTAGTGGAAAAATATTCACTTCTAGTTGGAGGTGTGTCCACTCATAGATATGACCTGTCATCGATGATAATGTTGAAGGATAATCACATCTGGACAGCAGGAAGCATTTCAAAGGTATTTACTAGGGATGGGAATGAGTTGTTGATCAGGCGTTCGAGTACCAGTTATCAAATCTAGTACTTGAGCACTCAGATTTTAAAAAAAAAATGAGATAAAGGCGACTATACACTAGAAGCGATGATGAACAAGATGACAATGGGTCGCTGACAATATATAAATGATATGGCTTACCTATTTAACAGGCTTGTTTATCCCACCCTGTCACTGTCGTTGATACATTAAAAGGTGTCAGCTAGCCCCTAATTGATTGCACCTGTGCCATTGCAAGATGCTAAGAGCATTGGAGTGTTATCATTAGATTGGATAGTCGTTAAAATTGCACGGATGCTGATTGGTTTATGTATACATTCAGTGTTTAGGCTAGGCCGCGCCCCTGCGTCATTGACGCAGAATAATTAAAAATGACGCTTGAAAAAAAGTTCCGTCGGTCATTTTGGCGTATCGTATTCCGTCCCGAAAAATTGCCGAAATCCGTCTCTCGGTCTGTGTTTTAGCCTATTATTCACTGCCCGCATCATGTACCCCAGATTCATGATTTATAGCATTCTCTTTTACAATACAGCGCCTGTATGATTAACGAATCGGATTATGTTATTCCGTGCACTGCAGTGAATCGAAACTAGATTTTCTACTCTGAATCGTCGTAACTTGAAAATGTCTGCTGAAAAACAGCAAAAGTCTTTTCTGTCTTTTTTCCCTACTGGCAAATCGGCAGCCAAGAAACAGAAAAAGATGCGCCGTCATCGTCAACCGGCGAGAATACCAGAAAGTTCCAACCAAAATGACTCTCGACCTACGCATCATGGCTTACTGGTGAAAAAATAGAATGTTTTGTAAGTTGTGCATAAACACAAAGAAATCTAATGCATTTTCAATTGGAACAGACAATTTTCGTACAAGTTAGTACGATCACTAGACACATAGCGAGCAATGACCATAAGCTGTGTCAGTTCCAGTTGAGCAGACTGGCAATCTTCAGTGCTGCACACACTGATTTTTAGGGCCTATTTTATTAAGTTACTGTAGTGATATGTAGATTGGCCCACTGATTTAGAAAATGACCCACTGTTTTGAGTGATAATGGATCAAAATGACCCATAGAGTTAGGTTTCTAGCCTAAACACTGTACATTTATTCAAGGCTTCTGGCCAGTCAATCAAATTAATGATCACTCATGCTAATCATCCGTATGTACATGTTTTGATTGTCAGTCTTCCGGTGCAGCGTGTTTTTCACACTTCGTAAGGGTACCACATGTACATTAAGCGGGTACATATCAATAGAATTAATTGTTTAATTAAATGACCCGCATTAACATAGGTGTGCATATTATTAGCACATAGTTATTTTTAAAATAATGAGCTGATAAAGCATTAATGACTTTTTCAAGAAGTGAGTGTTGCATGTATTTTATTTTTTTTAAAAAAGCGAACTTGTTTGAGAAATCGGAAGTAGACATTGTGTTTATGTACGCTAATTGTTATTTTATGCTAGATTTCACGACTTGTCACATTTGTTTGCGTTAATATTTGATAATACAGGTAAAAACCCAATAAACAGGGGTTTGGTAATTTAAATGTAATTAGATGCTGATGAGATCATGAGAAGCCAAGCTACTTTGCATCTCATCTGGATCCAAATTGTTTGCAAAAACTGTCATGAAATACATTCAAAGACCTTAATCCTTGGAAATTGGGAAGCATTAGTTAGCTGGCATTTTGAGAATATTATAGACCCAGGTCAGAGGACTCATGGGGGAGCTTAATCTGATCAGGATCTGCACTGTTTATCTTTCAAACTTTCTTCTTTTCACATGAAACAGACTCTGCTATTAAACAATATTTCAGGCCATGTTCTGGTGTGTACAAAGGACCCACTCCAAAGGCAAATTAGTGAATAATTTTCCATTTGTTTTAGAAAGATTCCAACAGACGCCAAATTTTGATTAAAATGCTAAAAAATGCAAAATAAGTTACAATGGGACCAAATATCTTTCCAAATCATTGAGTTCAATGTGCGATAAAATAATCAATTATTAAGCCGTAAATTAAATTTTAATTTTAACCAAAATTGCCAGCAAAAGGCATGTATATTGACCATTATATTTTGAATATTCAACAAGGGTTAATGGTCACGCAATATAGAGTTTAAATCTTTTAATCCTTTCCTCCATAAATATATGCCTTTTCTTTGGCTCTGTAAAAGTCACTTTTTGAAACCATTGTGATAAATAGAGCATTTGCTCTAAACCATTGTGATAAATAGAGCAAAGAGCAAATGCTCTGTTTATCACAATGGTTTCAGAATTACAAAATTCTGAAGTTTTCCCTTTCTCTAGTTAATGCTCCTTTACGGTAGATTTATTCTAAGAGGTATGATCTAAAAATAGCCTTTGAGGTAATGGGTTTACACCATTTACTAGTATATGTTAACTGTTGCAACCAATATGGATCCAAATGAGATGCAAAATAACTGGATTGCTAACCAGGACCCATGCTGTTTGTTACACACGCTCATGGAAGAAAAAACAAACTTTTAGAAATGAAGTTTTGTAGTCTAACCCATTACCTCATAGGCTATTTTTAGATAAATCTATTTGAATAAATCTACCGAAATGGAGCATTAACTTGAGAAAAGGAACATTTTAGAATTCTGTAGTTTGAAACCATTAATTGTGATAAATAGAGCATTTGCTCCTATAGGAGCAAATGCTCTATTTTATCACAATGGTTTCACAAAGTGACTTCTACAGAGTCGTCAAAAGTCGTCAATATAAGGGAATGGGTTAAAGTTACTAAGTATTGAAAACAGGGCTCTAGAAATCCGGAAAATCGCCGGTCTGGACCGATTTTTGCATTTTGAGACCGGTTTGTATTTCAGAATCTGAAAAAAAATCGGTCCGAACATCTTAAGCAGACAACGTTTGTAATCAAAATCATCTGCTGAAAGTAACTGTTTTCATTTGACCCCAGCATTAACGTGTCAAGAGATTAAAGGCTAGAGGCCCCGGGCAGTCAGTCCAGTTCCACTTGGTCTCTTCTCAGCTAGCCAATCAACCATGGTAGTAATATTGATAAGACATTCATCTCTTATGACAGAAATCGAAACATTACCTACCTTGTACCTGTTAACAAACACGTTACAGTCCATAGATTTAGGCTACTGTAATTATATTAAGGCTGAAAGGCCACTGAGAAATAACATCTTTGCATCGGGTAATCAGTTTTTTAAGAGCAAATACTCTCTTGATATCCATCAACAACACAATTAACTTTGAACAATCATAACAAAAAGTCAACAACATGTCCGCTTGTTTCAAGGTAAAGATTGACCTATTTTTGAGACTCCACATTAAAGAGCTCCTTAGGTAGATCCACAGGGGTCTGAAGTTTGCCTGGGCACCAAAATGACGCACATGTGTAAAAAAAATCCATTCTGGGTCGAAGTCATTGATTACATATATATACATTCTTATGTATATATATTTAATCAATGACTTCGACCCAGAATGGATTTTTTACACAGGTGTGCCATTTTTGGGTCCAGACACACTTCAGACCCCTGTGGGTAGATCTACATTTTATCTGCCAAAAATATGCTGCAGTGAACAGAAAAACAATGTTGGCTTGTTGCTTTCGTTTATCTGATGAGAAATAAGTATGCATCATAAGCTAAATGATAATAACTAATCATGTAAGATTTTAAATACAAACTAGTTTTCTTGCTTCTCTATCAAAGTCTTCAAAACTGCCATTCATGCAAACTTGAAATGTCATTAGTTTTCGCGAATGTCAAATGGTGTTCACAAATTTCGATATTTCATGCTATCATATTATTATATACAAACTATAAGTTGGCAATAGCCCCTCATAAACATATTACCGAGTGGATTATGTTCGCATATCACAAGAAGACAAGGGGGCAAATGTCCGCTCATCAAGAAATAGGTGGCAAATGTCCGGGGAAAGGGGGGGGGGGGGGGGGGCTAATGTCCGTTTACCGGCTGGACCGGTTGGGATTTGAAAATTTCTAGAGCCCTGATTGAAAAGGTTTACTTTTATCAGAACAGAGCTGTTCTGTTAACTTTTATTGAATCAGATTCCTCTTGTGTGGAAATACTGAATTTTCAGAGTGGAATAGCCCATCAGTGTTTAACAGTTGAGTCTACGCTTTATGAATGGCTTAAACTTGGTAGATGATTTTGAAATTATGCATGCAGGCTGATATTAATTCAGTGGTTGCTTATTCATGTAGTCAGATCAGAGAATCCTTAACAATAGGCTTAAGCTTCATGTAAGTGAAAAAACCCAATCTGAATATATTAACCTTTATCATGCTGTAGACACTGATCTGTTCATCTGGATCCAAGCTGTTTGCAAATGCATGTCATAAATATGACATGTAACCCTTTCCCTGTTTAATATTCATGAAAGAAATAATATTGTCATGAATATTTATGAGCTGAACTATTTTGAGCATTAATTATTAACATTAAGGATCTTTTATTGTGGCAGAGAGTATAGAATCAGATTTATATATTTCCATAGATATAAGCAAACAGAGTAGACTCAGATCAGATGGCTCCTGCAGGGGCCATCTGATCTGGGTCTACTTTGCTTACAAATGTGTGAAAAGGTGTCTATATAAAGGAAAGGGATAACAGGACATTAACCCTTTGAAAACAGGAACTAAACTTGCTTTGGCAGTTGCAAGCAGTATAGACCGTCACCCTGATCAAAGAGCTCCTAGTGAAACTCTTTGATCAGGATCTGCACTGTTTGTCATTCAAAATCCTCCTGCTAATAATTATTCCTATTCATACTCAAATTACTGAATTAATGGACTTATATAGTTAAACACTGACAGGCCTTTCAGGATCTGCTGTTTGCTTTTGACATGAAATAGATCTGATTCTACAGCTTTTGTCAAACCAAAATATTTCATTGAAAAGTTTACATTATAAAACATCAGCTAATAAATATTAATGAATGATGTCATTTTTTCTTACATGAATACTGAACAGGGAAAGGGTTAAGAGACAGAAATATTAGTACAGTGAACCCTCGTTACAACGGAGGTGTTTGTTTCCAGACATTTTGCTGGTACACAAATGTATTAAGAGGCTGCCGTTATAACGAGTTTAAATATGAAAGGAACCATATGGCCAGTTTTAAACTAGTACCAACAGGTAAATGCTTAATGCAGAACAAAAGAAGTGCAAAAAGCTCCCAAAGGCATTGTTCCTATTTATTCAGTGGTTATTTAAAAGACTTAACGGTAATTGTGTTTCAATGTATACTGCCGGTAAAACGAGGATGCCCTTGTAAAACGAATGTCAGTATAATGAGGGTTCACTGTAAATGTTTTTACAGAATTTTTCAATTTTTACAGACATGTTTTACCGGCCATGCTCTGATTGACTCATGTTTGATTTTCAGAACAACACTATGAGTATAAATAAGATTTCATAAAAATGGCACACATGGGTCTGTCAAAAGTGAAAGAGAAGTCTAATGTGTAATAAGTTGACTTACATGTTCATCGAAATGAGCATGTCTGATATTATGACAGATTCCGGTGAATGGCAAATGCATTTCTGTTGGTCATCATACCAATTAAGTTTTCTCATTTGTTTTTCGATACACACATTTCTTTTCTTACCATGCTTTTCAGTATTAAGTTAGTTTCAAATCAGACAGATTGTGATTCTGAAGTCATTTTGTTACAATAAATGCAAAAATTGTGAAAATTGTAGTATACATCTTCAAGTCATTTAATCCTTTCCTTCATATTAACGCATTTTCACGCATTTGCAAACAGAGTAGACCCAGGTCAGACGGCTCATATAGGGTCTGCTCAGTTGTCTTGTGACATGATATATATCTGATTCTACAGTTTTTGTCAAGCAAAAGATTCTGTAGAAAAGTTTACAATGTAAAAAATTAATATAATAAATAATCATGATGTTATTATTTCATACATGAATATTAAACAGGGCAATGAGTTATGGATACTTCTGTATTGTAGGCAGTGAAGGATGCCAAGGTGGTTGGTGGGTTTTCACTGAAGGTGGAGACTGAGTGTCGTAGTGTAGAAGATGCAGAGGAAGCGGCAGCTGCTGGCAGCGATGTCGTCATGCTGGACAACTTTTCTCCAGAGGTAATAGAGTAATGTATACATATATATATAAATTATATGTATATAAAAAACTATTGTAATCACTCATCTTGAATCATTCAATTATGCTATTTTTAAGTTGAATGAAATTAACCCTTAGCCAGCTGAGCAAAGTTACTTTTGCGCACAGTTTCATCCACTTTATTTTCAAAATACAAGGCAGAGCAGTATTGAATTTCTGTGAAAACATGCTATTAGCCCTTTACTCCATGAATATTCATGTAGGAAATAGTGCATTTATGAATATTAATTAGCTTAACATTTATAATGGTATATGAATAAGAAAGAAATGGTCATGGTAAAAACAGTATCAGATGTATATATATATTCCCATTAGCAAATAGAGCAGACCCTGATCAGACGGCTCCAACAGGAGCTGTCTAATCTTGGTCTACTCTCTTTGTAAACGCAATTAATATTGTATTTTGGAGTAAAGCGTTAAAAGCTGACTGCTCATGTGGGTCCTGGTCCAGACAGTTTGCAAAGATGGTCGATACTACTTCCATAGTACATTATCAAACCCTTAACCCTTTCCTCCATAAATACGCCTTTCTACGCCTCTGTAAAAGTCACTTTATGAAACCATTGTGATAAATAGAGCATTTGCTCCTATAGGAGCAAATGTTCTATTTATCACAATGGTTTCAAACTTCAAAATTCTAAAATTTTCCTTTTCTCTAGTAAATGCTCCTTTTCGGTAGATTTATTCAAAGTGGTTGGATCTAAAAATAATCTATGGGGGAAAGGGTTAATTCTTCGTATTGTTGGGGAATCTGAAAAATTGTCCTCCAGCAAGCTGTATATGCAGATTTTTCTTTGTTCTTAGCAGACCTGGCATTGTCAGATCAGCTCTTTCTGTGTTGATCATGGTTTGCTTTCCATCAAGTGTGACTCAGTTATAAGATTAAATATAAATTCAGTTTAACACATTGAAATGTTAATTGTTTACATTGCCAATGACTTGATTTTCCTGAAAAGAAACGAAGTTCTGTTACATTCAATACATGGACCTGCTTTGCAAACCATATACGTATAGTAAAACCTTTTCTGAATGACCACTAAACAGAGTCACACTCTGGATCTTTATGGTTATTTGTAAAAGCTACTTTTGACACAGATTCTGATCATATTATTAGAGCTACAGCTGAAGGTGTGTACCTAAATACTAAAATCGCCATTTCTCCACAAAACCCTATACTGTGACCACTCTTTACAATGGTCTCTTTGAGACGCTTCTAAAGAGTGGTCGCAGACTCGCAGTTTAGGGTTTGATGGAGAAATATAGAAGTTATTCTTGAAAATTTACACATCTTATCTGGAGCTCTGTATTATGTATGCAATGTGTATGGCAATAAGATCTATACAAAGTTCAATTACAGACAAAGTTCAACCTGCAGGTCAAGGGCTATATTGCCTTTATCTTTCACATGAAGTAACCCTTTACTCCATAGATACACACTTTGAAGCCATTGCAAACAGGGTAGACCTAGATCAGAAAACTCATATAGGAGCCATCTGATCCATGTCTGCACTGTTTGCATATGAAATAATATATATCAGATTCTGCAGTTTCTGTTATGATAAAGTATCTTATTTTTGATGCCGTTATAAAAGTGTGATTAATTTATTCATGGTATCATTATTTCACATATAAATATTCATGGAGTATAGGGTCAAACCATTATAACATTGTGCCCTTTTCTCTATATGTGAATTCCCTTGTTAAGTGAGAGGCATATCCATGTAATACAGATCTACATGTATATAATTTCAAATGCAAATAGAGACTCAGCAGACCCTGATCAGTAAATTTAATTTCAATTTACTGTTTTGAGCCTGCTCTGTCTATACATTTTCAAATTATTGTAACTGTTTCGCTAAATCTATATAGGACCCCGTTGGAAATAAGTTGAAAAACTTTACGGGTTATCCTGTGTATGTATAACATGTCTTTTTTATATAAATAACAAGAAGTCGATAACTGTTATGTCAAATTGTATGACTGTAATTGTATTGATGACATATATATATATATATATATACACAAATAAATCTATCTATCTATCTATCTATCATATCCTGATTAGACAACTCTTACAGGAGCCAAGGGTTTAATGTATATATTTGTGTATTTATTCTGTTTTATTTCAGGCCTTGGCCAAAGCAGCCAAGGTGTTGAAGGAAAAGTTCCCTAACCTCATTATAGAAGCTAGTGGCGGAATAACGGAGTCTACTCTACAGAGATACTGCAATGAGAACATTGATGTGATTTCTTTAAGCAGGCTTACACAAGGCTATGATGTTGTAGACTTTTCTCTAAAAATCAGCAAGGATGGTATAGATCCAAGGAACTTGCCTGTTAAGTTATGAAAGTATCAGTCTTAACCACAGGTAGTAATATCAAGATGATTTTGTAATGTAGACATTGTGTACATATCGAAACTCAAACTGGACCTTACTGACCCTGTACATTTACCCTAATTATCCTAAATATTCAGACACCCAATTGCTCCTCTCTACCAGTTTGTACACTGAAATAGTAGCAAGGACGTAGACTCAAATCAAATGACTCCTAAAGGATCTGTTTGATCTGGGTTTGCACTATTTACCTTAATTTGTCGGTCCGAATACTTAGGGTAATATTAGGGTATAACAATTTTGAAAAACGTTTGTCTATTTTTCTACTAGGTTATATTAATGACAATTATTTTTTTTACAAAAGTTAATCTTCTACTCCATAAATATTATGAAAGAAATACACATAATGACATCATGAATATTAATTTGCTGAATTTTTATAACGACATTAAATCAGGATTTTTGGCAAAGACAGAAACAGCAGAATCTGATCTACCTGATATATTATTTCATATGCAAACAGAGCTGACCCTGTTCAGATGGCTCCTACAGGAGCCATCTGATCTGAGTCATCTCTGTTTGCAATGGCATAGAAAAGCATATTAATGGTTGTCAAATATGTAGTAAATCAGGCATATTTTTCCCAATTTTGAGTAATCTGGTCAGTGTATTAGTTTCAGAATGTACATTGTAGATTACAAAATCAGTTTGATGTGGCTGTCTGTTCTTAGCTAGTGCAAATTTTCAAGGAAGTAAAATGGCAATATTGTTATAGTTTTAGTCAATTAACGTATGCAAAAAGTTTTGACCAATGATATTAATTTGTTTGCCAAAATTATGTACTGTACTGTCAGTAGTCCATAGGATGAAAATTAACCCTTTGAATGTGTTGAAATAGTGCAATGGTATTTTCGAGCAGTCTATTCCAAGATCATATGGTTCCTAGAGGAGCCTTCTGATCAGGGTCTGCACTGTTACTGTTTGTCATTCAAAATCTTCTCTCAATATTAACTTTTACTCCATTGATAGGCCTTTCTACACATTTGTAGACAGAGTAGACCCAGATCAGATGGCTCTTGTTGGAACCATCTGATCAGGGTCTGCTCTGTTGCTTATGATATAATACATGTATAGAAATAATTCTGCAATTTCTGCCATGGCCAGACTATTCCTGTGTCCATGTGTAATTGTAACAATCTAATTGATATTCATGATGTCATTGTTTCTTACATGAATATTCATGGAGTAAAGGTTTAACCCTTTACCTGATGACCTAATTAAATAATGACATCATGAAAAAAAATCAGTTTTATAATGGCATCTATCTACTCCATTTGCAAAGGTATAAAAAGGCATCTCAGTAAAGGGTTAACAAAATTTGTAATTGACAATTCCTTAACCCTCTATTCTATGGATGTTCATGTAAGGAATAATGACATCATGAACATTCATTAGATTAATTGTAATGATAGCACATGGACACAGGAATTTTTGGCCATAGTAGAAACTATAGGATCATAACTATATTATATCATAAGCAAACAGAGCAGACCCTGATCAGACGGCTGTTAAAGAAGCCATCCAATCTGGGTCTACACTGTTTGCAAAGGCATAGAAAGGCGTATTTATGGAATAAAGGGTTAAAGATGCCGAGAATAAACCTGTGTTTCTGAAATTTTCAGCTACATCCTTAAGCATAGACTTTCCTTCCACTTATTTTCAAATCACAGTCAGGTTGTAAAATAGTTTGAATCCTGGTGAAATGCCAATTTAGTTGGTGCTTATCTGTATCTAAATAAATTTTGATTGACTATGCTATTTCACCTGTAGCATGCTAAAGGTTAAACAAATGAGTATTGATCTTGTACTGTCTTACTTTGGTTGTGTTGTGATGCAGTGTCATACGCAATGGTCCTTCAGGTGCATTTGCCTGATTACATGTTATATTATAGTTTTATACAATATTAAGCATTTATTAACCACCAAGAATGGTGGTTTACCATTGACTACATTTTGGATGTATCTCAACTCTTTTCATGCTTTGTTACAATAGTCTTCTGCAAAAGTTTACTACACATTCTTAACCCTTTCCCTCATTTAGACACCTTTTCACAACTTGTAATTGCATATGATTAGGTCTACAGTAAAGCCCCTCTAAACTGGAATTCTAGTACAGAAGAATTATGATACTTTTAGGCAAGTGGCTGCTTAATGAAGGGTGAAAGCCATGCAGATAGCTCTTAAAGAAGCTTTCTGCATGACTTTCACTTTGCATTAAGCAACCACCTGTCTCCAAGCCAATATTTATACTAAATTCAATGTCCAGTTTAGAGAGGTTTTACTGTACATGTATATAATTCCACAGGAAAACGGAGCAGACCCTGATCAGATCGAACCTACCTGAGCCATCTGATCTGTGTCTGCTCAGTTTGCAAAGATGTGAAAAGGTATCAGGTTAACTCATTCCCTCATATTGACACCTTTTGAAACCTCTGCAAAAGTCATGTGTTGAAACCATTGTAATAAATAGAGCATTTGCTCCTATAGGAATAAATGCTCTTTTTATCACAATGGTTTCAAACTACAAAATTCTAAAATCTTCCTTTTCTCTAGTTAATGGTCCTTTTCGGTAGATTGGATCTAAAAATAGCCAATGAGGTAATTGGTTAAAATGGAGTAATCATTTAACAGCAAATCCATTCAATATGAAAGGATAACATTTGTTCTAATGAATTTGGAATGGCACACTTTTACTCCATGAATATTCATGAAATAATTTATGTAAGTATGAATATTAATTACCTTAGTATTTCTTATAGCTTTAGAACAAGAAAAGTTTGATCCAGGTAGAAACTGTATAAGATTCATTTTAATCTATAAGCAAACAGAGTCTGCTCTATTTGCAAAGGCGGAGAAAAGCGTATTTATGGAGTAAATGGCTAGAAACCCTGATGAGAAGGCTCCGCCATGAATTTGCTCTATTAATGGAATAGACTGAAATAAGTTCATTGTGCTAGTCTTTAAGGACAAAAATGTCTCATTGTTAATTAACTACTTACAATTAAATGGAGGTTGAGTGTATCACCCTGTCTGTCCCTCCAACTGTAAATGCAATATTTTCATGAATGTTATATATTTGTTTTCCATGGAATATTTTCCACAATAACTGGTAATCACATGATCCTTTACTCATGTGATTTTTGTTACGATTTCAAGATCAGCTATTGAATGTTTAACCCTTTACTATGTACATGCACCTTTTTATGCCTTTACAAACAGAGTAAACCCAGATCATTATTATGGCTTCTGGAAGAGCCACTTGATCAGGGTCAGCTCTGTTTGTTTTTATATGAAATACATGCAATACTAATCTGCTTCTGCAGTTACTCATTTTCGATTGAATATTTTCCAAACTTTCTGTGTTGCGGTTTATGTATAATACATGTATATAAACTTACCGGAGTAGTGCGTATTCATATACTAAATTCCTTATTTCTCGACCAAACCCTATGTTGTGACAACACTCTAGAATCGTCTTGAATAGACGATTCTAAAGAGTGGTCACTACATACGGTTTAATTGAGAAATAAAGGAGCTATTCTTGAAAATGTTTCAATTTACGCATCTTATCTGGGTTTCTGCTCACTAGGCAAATTTCTTACTTGCTTTATTCCATACAACTGCAAGAATTTTACAAAGTACATAATCATAAGTATTTCAGGACAAAAATGTCTAATTTTGGATATATAACTCACAATTACATGGAAGTTGAGTGTTTACAAAAATCACTCTCTCTGTCCTTCCATCTGTAAATGCAAGGTTGTCATGAACGTTACTTATACATTGTATATGAACATGAACATATAACATTTGTTTTCCATGAAATCTTTAGAAATCTTATGATAACGATTTTGTCATCATATGAACCTGTACACATGTGATTTTTGTTACGATTTCAAGACCAGCTATGAAATGCTTACTGTAACCTTTTACTACATATACATGTAATACAGTGAACCCTTGTTACAACGGAGGTGGTTGTTTCCAGACATTTTTCTGGTATAACAAGGTTGCCGTTATAACAAGTTTAAATATGAAAGAAACCATATGGCCAGCTTTAAACCAGTACCAACAAATGAATGCTTAATGCAGAACAGAAGAAGTGCAAAAAGCTCCCTTGTGGAGCTTTTTGCAAATCTTGTGTTCTGCATTAAGTGACTGCCTGTCTTAATGATGACATTACACCTATTTAGTCAGAGGTATGGTAAAACCTCTCTATTACGGCCAATAAATTGTGTTAATTAGTTGATATTTAGAGAAGGTGACTGCTTAAAGCAAAGTGAAAGTTAAACAGAACGCTCCTATGGGAGCGTTCTGTTTTACTTTAACCTTGCTTTAAGCAGTCACCTGCCTTTAACACAAAATACTTGATGTAATTTAATGGTCGTTATAGAGAGGTTTTACTGTATATACATTGTATATAACCTAACCACAACAATAGATAAAGGTTTATATTCAAATACTAAATTTCTCATTTCTCATTTCTCCATCAAAACCTATGTTGTGACAACTCTTTAGAATTGTCTTGAAGAGACATGACATAGAGTTTAAATGGAGAAGTAAAGGAGCTATTTCTTAAAATGTTAAATATTATGGTTTTTCAAAGAGTAGAACACATCTTAAGCGGCCATCAAAAGATATGTCTAATTATGGGTCTGTAAGGCAGGTGGTAGCTTAATGCAGGTCAGAAGTAATGCAGAAAGGTCCTTTATATCAACCTGTTTGAATATATCTACCGAAAAGGAGCATTAACTAGAGAAAAGGAAAATATAAAATTTTGTAGTTTTGTAGTTTGAAATCATTGTAATAAATAGAGCATTTGCACATTTTGAGGGGTGACATGTCAAGGTCAAGGTCATCCTTCAAGGTCAGAGGTCAAATATATAGGTCAAATCACCGACTTTAACATTGGCCATAACTTTTGAACCAGTAGAGATAGAGACTTGATATTGGGCATGCATGTGTATCTTATGAAGCTGCACATTTTGAGGGATTACATGTCAAGCTCAAGGTCATCCTTCAGGGTTAAAGGTCGAATTGTCTGTTTGTTTGTCAGTAACTTTAACATTGGTCATAACTTTTGAGCTAGTACAGATAGAGACTTGATATTTGGCATGCATATGTATCTTATAAAGCGGCACATTTTGAGGGGTAACATGTCAAGGTCAAGTTCATCCTTCAAGGTCAGAGGTCAAATATATAGGTCAAATCACCGACTTTAACATTGGCCATAACTTTTGAACTAGTAGAGATAGAGACTAGATATTTGGCATGCATGTGTATCTTATGAAGCTGCACATTTTGAGGGGTGACATGTCAAGGTAAAGATCATCCTTCAGGGTCAAAAGTCACCAAATTTACCATTGGCCATAACTTTTGAACCAGTAGAGATACAGACTTGATATTTGGTATGCATGTGTATCTCATGAAGCTGCACAGTTTTAGGGGTGACATGTCAAGGTCAATGTCATCCTTCAGGGTCAAAGGTCATATCAGGGAGGGGGCATAGTGTTTCACAAACACATCATGTTCACAATGGTTTCAACAGGTGACTTTAACAGAGGCATAGAAAGACATGTTTATGGAGAAAAGGGTTAATATTACAAAATTATATCAAGTCTTATGAAGTAAAATTGCCTACAGGGTATTAATCCTTTACATCATAAATATTCACGAAAGAAATGATGACATCATGAATATTAATTTGATTAATTTTTACAATGTCATGTTGACACATGAAAGCATATTCTGGAGAATCAGATCTATATTATTTCAATAACAAACAGGGCAGACCCTGATCAGATAGCTTCTATGATGGCTCTGTTTGCAAAGGGTAGAAAGGTGTATTTATGGAGTAAAGGGTTAATTTAGCATGACATAGACTGATGTATTGAATGACAAACATAAATGTATTCATTTCTAGCAATATCATGATTTTGAAATAACTGTTCAGAGCTACAGGTAATGATGCGTACACAAATACTAAAATCATCATTGCTCTACCAAACCGTATACTGTGACCACTCTTCAGAATCGTCCCTTTGAGACGATTATAAAGAGTGGTCACAAAATAGGGTTTGGTGGAGAAATAAAGGAGCTATGGTTGAAAATGTTTAAATTTATGCATCTAATCTGGAGCTCTGCTGTTTGATCTGTGCCATTACTTGGGTCTTTTTGTGAAACTGGGATATGGTCTATGACCCTTCATCTAGAAGGACATGTAAACATTCCAATATTTGTATAACATACATACATCAGCAATACTTGCCTTATTGGTATTTCTAGTTAGAAGTTGTCAATTTATTAATACTGTGTCTCATCTTGATCTAAACTGTTTGCATAGGTAATCACGGTTTTGCCACTTGCCTGCAAAGAGTTACTTAACCCTTTCCCTCATATAAACATCATATAAACGTGTTTTCATACATTTGCAAACAGAGTAGACCCAGATCAGATGGCTCCTAGAGGAGCCATCTGATCAGGGTCTGCTCTGTTTGCTAATAGAACTTGATATATCTGTTTCTTTGCTTTCTAAAATGGCTACAATGTTCCACCTTTGATATTTCATTATAACTATTTTGTCCATGAATATTCAGTAGGTATTGAAATTTTGAATTAACATAGAACAAAAAAGGGTTAAAGTTACATACTGTATTCGGTAAAAGGGGAGATTTGATATTTGAATACTGAAGGGCAGTTACCACAGAATAAAGTTTAGAATAAAGTTTAGTTCACAGCAACAGTACTGCTTTGATATCATTAATATTTGTTTCCTTATATTCTTCATTTTCTACATTATGTTTTTACATGGAGATTCAAAGGACATAGATGAATTATCTACAAATTGGTATTGATATGTTTTTTATCATATATGTAACCAGGTTAGCAATAAATTGTTATAGATTTATAAAAAATTTGGTGTTTTTGTTTATGATTCTGAGTGTTTAGTTCTTAAAAACCCTTCCCTCCATAGGCTGTCTTTGGATTTAACCTCTTTGAATGAATCTACCCAAAAGCAGCATGTACTAGAGAAAAGTAATATTTTAGAATTTTGTAGTTTGAAACCATTGTGATAAATAGAGCATTTGCTCCTATAGGAGCAAATGCTCTATTTATCACAATGGTTTCAAGAAGTGTTTATTACAGAGGCATAGAAAGGCATATTTATGGAGGAAAGGGTTTATTCTTCGCTTATTAACCATTTACTTGATAGAGATGCATTTGAATGCATTAGCAAACTGAGTAGACCCAGATCAGGTCTGCTGTGTTTGCTTTTAGATACTATATCAGTAGATCTGACTACAGTTTCTGCCATGGCCTTAATTTATAAACCCTTTCCCTTGTATAGACAACTTTTGGCACCTTTGCAAACAGAGTAGACCCAGATCTGACAGTTCTATAGGAACTGTCTGATTAGAGTCGTCTCTGTTTGCTTATTATACAGTGTACATGTTGAATAATAATAAGAATAATAAGATCTGATGCTATACTTTTTCTCATAGCAATGTGTTTACTTGTTTTATATAACAAATTAACAATACATGTATTATATTTTTAGTTAACCTTTCCCTCATATAAATATCTTTGCAATCAGAGTAGGTCCAGATCAGATAACTCCTATAGGAGCTGTCTGATCAGGGTCTGCTCTGTTTGCTTTTGACATGATATGGATCTGAATCTAAAGTTTTGGTCAAAGCAAAAAATCCCTGTAAAAGCTTACGCTATAGAAATTCACCTAAGAAATATTCATGGCGTCACTATTTCTTGTATGAATATTGAAGAGGGAAATGGTTAATTTACATTCATAATGGTTAGATTCTGCCATGTATGATCAGGTAAAGAGTTAAATAGCTGTTGGTTGCAGATGTTGAAGAACTTGCACTGATGCTCTTATTAAAACTCTTTACTCCATGAATATTCATGTAGGAAATAATGACATCTGAATATCAACTTATTTTTTGGCCGGATTGCTCGCAATCCAGGCTTATAGATTGGCGAATGCCGTCCGGCCGTCCGGCCGTCCGTCCGGCCGTCCGTCCGGTTGACCTTTTTGTTCGAGTTAGTTATAGCCAAAGTATAATACCTACAGTAACCAAACTTGGCATGTGGGTTCAGAATGAGGGTCCGATTACATGTCATAGGTTAGCAGGTTACTATGACCCCTTTTTGACCTAGTTTTTACGCTTCATTGACTTAGAGAATTTCCAGGTTGACCTTTTTGTTTGTGTTAGTTATAGCCAAAGTATAACACCTACAGTAACCAAACTTGGCATGTGGGTTCATAATGAGGGTCACATTACATGTCATAGGTTAGCAGGTTACTATGACCCCTTTTTGACCTAGTTTTTACGCTTCATTGACTTAGAGAATTTCCAGGTTGACCTTTTTGTTTCCGATCGATAACTAATAAACGACTTGGCCTAGAATCTTCAAACTTGCTGTGGTGGTTGGTCATGACAACTGGATGACCCCTATTGTTTTTTAGGTCACTAGGTCAAAGGTCAAGGTCACAATGACCTTAACTGGTGAAATAGTTTCCGATCAATAACTGCTCAAGGGTTTGGCTTGGGATCTTCAAACTTGCTGTGGTGGTTGGTCATGACAACTAGATGAACCCTCTTGTTTTTGAGGTCACTAGGTCAAAGGTCAAGGTCACCATGACCTTTACTAGTGAAATGGTTTCAGATCAATAACTGCTCAAGGGTTTGGCTTAGGATCTTCAAACTTGCTGTGGTGGTTGGTCATGACCACTAGATGACCCCTAATGTTTTTGAGGTCACTAGGTCAAAGGCCAAGGTCACCATGACCTTAACTGGTGAAATGGTTTCCGATCAGTAACTGCTCAAGGGTTTGGCTTAGAATCTTCCAACTTGCTGTGGTAGTTGGTCATGACCACTGGATGACTCCTATTGTTTTTGAGGTCACTAGGTCAAAGGTCAAGGTCACCATGACCGTAACTGGTAAAATTGTTTCTGATCAATAACTGCTCAAGGGTTTGGCTTAGGATCTTCAAATTTTGCTTTGGTGGTTGGTCATGACAACTAGATGAGCCCTCTTGTTTTTGAGGTCACTAGGTCTAAGGTCAAGGTCACCATGACCTTAAGTGGTGAAATGGTTTCCAGTCAATAACTGCTCAAGAGTTTGGCTTAGGATCTTCAAACTTGCTGTGGTGGTTGGTCATGACCACTAGATGACCCCTAATGTTTTTTAGGTCACTAGGTCAAAGGTCAAGGTCATCATGACATTAACAGTTGAAATGGTTTCCAATCAATAACTGCTCAAGGGTTTGGCTTAGGATCTTCAAACTTACTGTGGTGGTTGGTCATGACAACTAGATGACCCCAATTGTTTTTGAGGTCACTAGGTCAAAGATTAAGGTCACCATGACCTTAACTGATGAAATGGATTCCGATTAATGACTGCTCAATGATTTGGTTGGGGATCTTCAAACTTGCTGTGGTGGTTGGTCGTAACCACTAGATGACCCCTATAGTTGTTGAGGTCACTAGGTCAAAGGTCAAGGTCACCATTACCTTAACTTGTGAAATGTTTTCAGATCAATAAATGATTAGTGGTTTGGCTTAGGATCGTCAAAGTTGCTGTGGTAATTAGTCATGACCAGTAGATGACCTCTATAGGTGAGGTCACTAGATCAAAGGTGTGGGGGTCTGGGGGTATACATGCTTTACAAATATCTCTTGTTTTTTATGCTTCAATGAATTTCTAGATTGACCTTTTTAACATGTGGAGTCATAATGAGGACCTCATTACATGCAATTGGAATATGTTTAACTATTTAATATGCCTTCAGCATCTGCTGATGCAGAAATGTATAATGATTGACTGTTCATATATATCACTAATCGGCAATCCGGCCATACCGACATTGGCGGTTTCTTGTAATAACGGTATTTTGGCCATGGCAGAAACTGTAGATTATATAATAAGCAAACAGAGCAGACCCTGATCAGACAGCTCCTACAGGAGCTGTCTGATCTGGGTCTACTCTGTTTGCAAAGGTACATGTAGGAAAGGAGTGTTTATTGAGTAAAATGTTAACATCAATAACTAGATTATGGAAGCAGTTTGGATACAGATAAAGCTCAGTGTAACTGAGCATTTCATTAAGACGTAAGCTGTATGACACTGATAACAAGTTTTGAGAAAAACAAACAGAAAATCTGCTTTAGAATTTATAGCAGACAACATGTTTCTGGCTGACATTTAATGTTTTAAAACTTAATGTTTTAAAACTACGTGTATTGGTGAATTCGTGATGACCTTTTCATAACAATTTATTCTATTTCATACTCAATCTACATGTATATGAGCTGCACCGTGAAAAGTGGTGTTTTTGTTTTGCAGACAGTGTAGACCATCGACCACTTCATATATTCAGCATCTACACTGTTTGACACTTATCAATGTACCGGTTATGCTACATTCTAATACTTAACCCTTTACCTGGTATATGAACCATTGATCTTTTGGCCATGGTAGAAACACAGGTGCTGTGCATAAACTGTGACCCTTATACCAGAATATTGTCAAAACTTCTTACATTTGTTATAAATATGAATAAATAACCCCCCCTTTTCTTTAGGAGTATTCTGATCTGGGTCTACACTGTTTGCAAATATAAGTATTTTTCTATTTTGAAAGGGTTAAACTGTCTTGCTGCTGCAGTAAATTTCACAATGGTTGCTTTAATAACCTATGAAGGCTGCTGATCTCACCGTCACTATCATCATCTGTGTTGAAACTGATATAAGAGAATATGATACCAATTAAGTGATATTTTCCACAATAGTCAAACAGCAGCAGTAGATTAATAAAATTAATATTAGCTTTCAGAAACAAATTAATGTTTTTAAAATTTTAGTTACTAGAAAACAGTTAATCTTAGGTCATGTCTCGTCTAATGAGTAACATTGTGGGTAGATAACAGAAATCTTAATTAGGACATATCTAGTGGGGTCCCCATCTAGTGTAACACACACACATACCTCCCCTGAACATTTCTGAGTGATCTTTATGCTGATTTCAATGATTAATTTAACCTATACATCATGCAGTATAGCAATCTAATCTGGGTCTGTTCTTTATGCAAATGTGTGAAAAGGCATTTATATGAAGGAAAGGGTTAAAAACAAATAAGGCAGTCTTATTTATTTTTTTTTGAAAAAATATATTTACATGTATATGGCCAAAATTTTCCTTTAACCCTTTCCTTCCTATAAACGCGTTTTCATGACTTTGTAAACAGAGTAAATCCAGACCAGATGGCTCCAATTGGAGCCAGTCTGGTCAGTCTGCTCTGTTTGCTTATGGGATTATAATAAGCTGACTACAGTTTCTACCAATATAGCAAAAAAATATGTGTACGTTTGTAAAAATTCACTTAATAAAATATTCATGATGTCACTATTTTTACATGAATATGCGATAGGGAAATGGTTTAACTATCAGCTAATTAACCTGATTCCTCTCAGTTTAAAGAGGGGAAAAAAGAGGGGGAAAAATTGTATCACTTCAAATTTTATTTTTCTGTGAACCATTCATTCATTCATTCACCGGCTCAAAATGACCATCAGTGTTGATGGGCCGTAAAACATCATTCATTCATTATTTTTCTGTCGAAAACCACAAAAAGAAACATATCGTATAGAATGTGAATCAAGTAACTGATAAGAAGATGACCAAAAATAGAAACAAGTGCAACTTAAGTGCTCCGGGGCGATTGGTTATGGGACGATTTAAACCGAAAGTAAGTCGGATAACCCAATACTTAAAATAGAACTCACCTAATCGATTGTAGCCCGGCTTTAAATTATCCGCCGTATGAAATGCCCATTAACGGGACCCAGCGGGTAAATTACGTCATCAACAACCTTGGCAATCGACCCTCACCGACAAAGCACACATTTCACAACGTTCTGCTTGCAGCACAGAAACACAGGACAAATCTTGGTCTGTGAAGATTCTGAGGTATTTATTCGTTCTTTTCGTTTACTCTCTAAATGATTTCATAGATCAAAGTTAGTTATCGGATACTTTTGTATTCGCTTCAAGCCTGTGTTACAGACGGGTGCCGGACGTTTCGGTAAATGACCAGTTCGGTAAATTGATTTTATATAGTGAATGGTCCGGACGTTTCGGTAAAAAGATAAATTATATTAATTAAAGGATTAAGTAGATTTATATCGCACCTCTCCCAGTAACAATGAAAGTGTTCGACGATGTTTGTGCCACGTTTGCAGCTGTGTTTTAGTTGTATAATGTATGGATCCTGATCTAACAATGAATATGATGGACATGCGAAGGGTGTTGAAAATAACTGGAGTTTTTAAAAATAGTAATATATTGGCAAAATAATTGATAACAAAAAGTGTACTGGATATATATTTAATATTCACCATAAAATATGTACATAGTTTTGCAATAAGATAATAATTATATACACTATTTCAATAATACCTATAAATGACTCCAAACTGTTTGCAAAAAAACTATTGCCCAATGAGTCAAATCAATATATTCGCTTTATAGATCCAAACTGTTAGCAAATACCTAAGGTAGTGAAAAGATTAAACCAATTGATGATCTGGGTCTACACTGTTTTACCAGACAGTGAAGGAGTCGTTGTTATACCCTTTTTGTGTGTTAAAAACTTTGGATTCTGATCAGTCGTCTAGTTACGTGGTGTCAGGATTTAAACTTTTTGACAATGAAGTAGTGCTCATCTTATTAAAGTGTTGGGTGTAGCGAGGTTGTTAATTAGTTAATTAATTAATGGCAAACAATAATTAAAGACGTGCCGCATTTACAGACCATGCCTCGGGGTCTGAAATATTTTTTTATATATAAATATGCGTGACAGGATAACATGATCCAGTCCTATTTTTAATAATTCTAATATAAAGCAAAACTGGTATTAATCCTAAAGGTGAAATGATTGATATTAATAATCGTAATATTAATAACTATAAGAATAATGATATATATAATCATAAATATTGTAATAAACTTATTTCTATATTTGAGGAAAATTTTAAACTCGCTTAAATTAAAGTAATTTCTAATTGTTTCAACTCAAATAGGGGTTTTCGTGTTTTTATTACATTCCCTGTCTGCATGGTAGATCCTGATCAGAGGACTAATTTTAATTTTGGGTTGCAAATACATTCAAATGGCACTCAATTCTCACTTTTTTCTTCTTTCTTTTTTTTCGATTTCCCGCTGTCATAACGATTATTCCGATTCGGCATAGAAATTTATCCTTTCTATAACTACATCGTATAGTTAAGACCCAACCCATTTATAATGATAAAAGTGACTACAGATCAAACGCTAACCGCCAGCAAAAGGTGATATAAACCTTTAATTACTATAATTTACCTTTTTACCGAAATGTCCGGAACAATCACTATATAAAATCAATTTACCGAACTGGTCATTTACCGAAACGTCCGTAAATCTTACAGACATTTTGGTGTTAATTACGCCAATTACGAGACATATTTCTACAAATATAGATCAAAAGACATGTACATGACATGCATGCATTTCTATTTTTGTATTTTTTCTTTCACCATAACAAACTTAAACAATATTATTTTCAATCCTGTGTTAGGCAGATATTATTTTGTTTCAATTTCAATTTCTAGTTTCACTTTCACCCTTCTCTTTCTTCTTTTTCTTTTATTTCACTTTTCATTCTTCTTCTTATCCTCTTCCCAACTTATTTGTCTTCTTCATCCTTCCAACATGCCGATTGTAATGCCAGAGTATATGTTCATATTTGTTGTTCTTGTGTTTTTTCCATCAGAGACACAAATCTGTTAACCCTTTCCCTGTTCGATATTCATGTAAGAAATTATGACACCATGAATATTTAGGTCCTCAGCAGGGGTTTGACTTATTGGCAGATATTAGCTGAAGTGTTATCATGTAAACCATGTGAGATTTTATTTTTTTTGGACAAAAACTGTACAGGGTTACAGATAAGGTTTTGATGCAATTGGGTATTTACTCCTTGATTTTTTACAGAATTGGGTATTTGCAATTTTTATTGGGTATTGGCAATTTTCGTAATGCATTGGGTATTGTTCATATTCTCATTAGGTATTCTATTTTTTTTGTGCTTTTTACTATATTTATTTGCTTTGTGTTACTCATTTCTTTGAAAAACAATTGCTTTTTCCACAATTTTAATTGGGTAAATACCCCAATACTCCCCTTATCTGTAACCCTGCTGTAGAATCTGATCAACATAATATTATATCATATCAAAAGCAAACACTGATGTTGAGCTACATTCGGTTGGGAGATATCCCCCTGCAGACGGCAACCATCACTAAATTAGCATGCTGTCTTAACAGCTTATTGACGAGACTAACCCTGATCAGACAGACGACTCCTGTAGGAACTCTGTTTGAAAATGCGTGAAGGAAATGGTAAATGCATACAAGATACAAGAAACTTTATTTATATAGTCGGGTGTTACAGAATAACATTTAACATTAGCACGAAGTAACTTCGTGACATTAGCTAGCTAGAAGCTATTTACTGACTAAAACAAATTGTTTCTTAACAAAAATACACCTAGATCTAGATCTGTTCTGTTTGCTGATGGTATTTGATAGATTTGTTTCTTTAAATTCTAAAAAGGCTACAATGCTCCACCTTCCATTTTTCATTACAACTATTTCATCAATGAAAATTCAGTAGGTATTGAAATTTGGAATAAATATAGAACAGGGAAAGGGTTAAGACTAACTACATTGTACTTAGATATATATATATAGAGCCATATTATCAAACACATTGAGTGTTACCTTGTAGAGTTTATTTACCTCAACCCAATAGAACTTAATCTTGCTTAACCCTTTCTCTGTTGAATAGTCATGTAAAATAATAATGTCTTCATGAGTATTTATCAGTGGAATTTTTACAATGGCATGTACTCACAAATGTTTGGTACTGGTAGAAATTGTAATCTCTGGTGTTTTTCATAAGTAAATAGAGCCGACCTTACTCTGTTTAGGGGCCACCTGATCAGTTTGCAAAGGTGTGAAAAAGTGTTTGTATGAAGGAAAGGGTTAGTACAAATACATATATTGAGACTTGATTGAAAAGTTGAATAATCAAGTGCTATTGTAAAGTAAACACATGTGTATACAAGCTACTGATGAAGAAGGAAATTTTGTTTCAGTAAGATAAAGTACCATCTTTAACTATTTGAATGCTGAATTTTCTAAGTGAAATGGTCCATCATTATTTAACAGTAAAGTCCATTCAGTCTGAAAGGGTATAATTTACAGGAGGGTTTTGAATGACAAACGGTGCAGACTGATAAGAGTGATTAGAGGGCTCCTCTGGGTCTATACTGCAAATGTAGGTATAGTATGCTCATTTCCTGCATAAAAAGGATAAAAACAGGAAACTATTTCTGGCATTTGCATGTGTTTTATACTAATACATGTATATCATGATGAGTCAACTTGTCAACTACAAATTATTCTGCTTTCATTGAGGAAGAAAACTTTTCCCACTTTAAAAATAGATCCTACTCAGTATAATACTGTAAAGTTTGCTAAAAATTAACTTTGAATGATAAATTTAACCCTTTCCCTCATGTAAACGCCTTTTCACGCATTAGCAAACAGAGTAGACCCAGATCAGACAGCTCCTATCGAAGCCATCTGATCAGGGTCTGCTGAGTTTGCTTTTGACATGATATCTACAGTTTTTGTCAAAGCAAAAAAACCCACCTTGAAACATTTACATTATTCATATTCAGCCAATAAATAGTAATGATGTCATTATTTCTTAAATGAATATTGAACAGGGAAAGGGTTAAAGGGTTGTACATGTATTATCCTAGAGTTTGGATTCCATTGAGAGTTTGAGTTAACTTGGCAACTGAATTCAATTCAAACTATTATTGGTTTGTAGTGTGAAAAAAGTTAAGCCTTTACTTGATGACTAGTCATCCAAGACTGTCTGTGAGTTACTCTCGTAATTACCCTTTATTCCATGAGTATTCTTGTGAGAAATAATGGCTTCATGAATATTAATTAGATGAATCTTTTTAACGGTGTATGACCATGGGAAATTTTTGTCATGGCATATACACTGTAAAATCAACATCTACATTAATACAGTTTTATCCATAAACAAACAGAGGAACCCTGATAAGAAGGCTCTTATAAGAGCTATCAGATGTAGGTCTACTCTGTTTGCAAAGGCGTTAAAAAGCGTATAGTAGAGAATCAGACCTATAAGATAAAAATAAACAGACAGAGCTGCATATATAAACTCGAAGGGAAGATTCTAACGAGTGGTCACAACATAGGGTTTGGTGGAGAATAAAGAAATTATTCTTGAAAATATTTTAATTTACGCATCTTATCTGGAGCTCTGAACAGAGCAGACCCTTATGAGCCCCCCGATTGTAGCTGCCTGATCTAGGTTTACTCTGCTTGAAAAGGCATATAAATGCAGGATTATCAAATAAAGGCTTACCCTTTCCCGCATATAAACACTTTTTCATGCCTTTGCAAACAGACCCAGATCAGATGTCTCCTGTAGAAGCTGTCCTGATCAGGGTCTGCTGTTTGCTTATAAACTCATAATAAATCTGACTCTTCAAATTATACCAATACCAAAAAATCCCATGTACATATGCCATTATAAAGATTCCGATAATAAATTGTCAGAATGTCATTATTTCTTTCATGAATATTAAACAGGGAATTGGTTAACAAAGCATGCAATCTAACTCCTGACTATGGTATTGATCATGTCTGTGCTAGACTTGTTTAAATAAACAGTTATTGATCATTTTGACGTCTATCATACTTTATTCTGAATCCAAAATGGCACTTAATAGAAATCAATACATACGGTAATTAAGATGTTGTGGATAAATTGTCCAGTGTTTCTTATACAGTAAAATCTGTCTTTAACACTTTCCTTCATAGTAACACCTTTAACGCCTTTGCAAACAGTACTCAGTTGGGTAGACCCAGACCCAGACTGCTTCTGTAGCCGAGCCATCTGATCAAGTTCTGCTCTGTTTGCCTATGATGGAATGATATAAATCTGATCCTACACTTTTTGTCTAAGTTAAAAATTAAGTTAATGAATATTCATGAAGTGATGAATTCTCTCATACCATAAGTATTCATGAGGTGTAGATTTAGTTTTGATGCTGTAATTATATATACAAAAGTAATGCAGAAAGTGGCCAAAGCAGAAGCTTTTTGCTTTACTTTTCCAGTGCCTTAACCCTTTCCCTCTTATTGACGACTTTTGACGACTCTGTAAAAGTCACTTCATGAAACCATTGTGATAAATAGAGCATTTGCTCTTTTTCCCTAGTTAATGCTCCTTTTCGGTAGGTTTATTCAAAGAGGTTGTATCAAAAAATAGCCTATGAGGTAATGGGTTAAGCAACCACTTGCTTTTTAACCCTTTCCCTGTGGATTATCCATGTAAGAAATAATGACATCATGAATATATATATACTTTGCTGAATTTAACTGCACATGTACACAGGACCGCTTTGGAATTGGAATAAACTGTTAAGTCAAATCTATTATAATGCCATTAGCAAACGGAGCTGCCCTTGATCAAGCTGCTCTTTAGAAAGCAGTCTGATTTGGGTTTACTCTCTTTGAAAATACATTCATGATAAACGTTTGTATGGAAGAAAGGGTTATGACTGCATTTAACCCTCTGCATGCCCTATATTTATGTAAGATATAATGACATCATGAATATTGATTAGATTATTTTTGAGAAACAGCATATGAACACAGGAAATTTTGGCTGGTTCAGAAACCGTAGAATCTGATCTATATCATAACATAAGCAAACAGAGCCTACCCTGATCAGACGGCTCCTATAGGATCCGTCTTATCTGGCTCTACTCTGTTTGCAAAGGCGTAGAAAAGCATACATGTACTTTTGTAGTAAATTGTTAACTCTCTTTACTCTGAGCAACATCTGCTGCAGTTTTAACCCTTCGCTTGCTGTTCACGTCAATACATGTATACCTCCCTCTAAATAGTGAAGACCCAGATGAGACAGCTCCTGCAGGAGCTGTCTCATCAGGGTCTGCACTATTTACGAATTGATTGTGCAACCGGTGCACTCCGCAGCAGTGATTGCACAGAGAAATAATTGTAGAAAGTGAAGATATATGTAATTATACAACAGGACATGGGTATAGAAGAAGAAATGTACATGTATTTTAAAATTCAGCAAGAGAAGGGTTTAGAGCACATTTTTCTTCCATTTCTTTTCAAAAACTGTACATGTACATGTATATATATGAGTGTCAAACAGTTTTGATCCTGATGAGATGCCAAGTTATTCAGCATCTCATCTAGACCCAAACTATCTGCAAAGATTATCACAAATTGGTCGGTACAGAGATGAAGATTAGCCCTTTCCCTCATATAATCACTTTTTTGTGCCTTTGCAAACTGAGTAGACCCAGATCTGATCAGGGTTTGCTCTGTTTGTTTATGACCTTATACTAGCTCTTACTTTACAATTATCACCAATCACCAAAGGTGTGAAAAAGCGTTTGTACATATAGTAAAGGACTGGTTTAAAAAAGCATTTGTACTATACATGTATGAAGGAAAGGGTTATTTAATTACATCATTTCCACCCTCTTCAAAGTTACTGCCTCTCATCCCTAGTTAAATCCTGTTTGCTTAGATTGCAATCTTGATTTATTTTTAGAACACAAGGTAGATGGGTTTTTTGTCTACATGTAATAAATTACATCCTAACTTTCATTTGCATACAGTTTGGATCCTGATATGAGTCTCAGTGATTGGGTGCATCTCATGTACGTAGAATCTAATTCTTTGCAAATGTCATCACAACATCGTTTATAGCATTCTAAAGGTCAATATTACAGTAATACCCCTTTAAACCGGAAATCTGGTAGAGAAGAATTTAGATACTTTAGGCAGGTGGCTGCTTAATGCAGGGTGAAGGTCATGCAGAAAGCTCCTAGAGGAGCTTTCTGCATGACTTTCACCCTGCATTAAGCTGCCACCTGTCTCCAAGATTGATACTTATACTAAATTTATTGTCTGATTTTGAGATGTTCTGCTGTATTAAATACGCAGTAATAACTGTAATATACATGTTAAAACTGTAAAAGATGCATATCAGGCAAATTTGCCTTCAAGGGAACTTGCACAAAATAAAGATGTAGATACTTCAAAAGATGTAGATCTATACATACTTCATCAACCTGTGATAAATATGATAGTCATACTGTATTTTCCCTAGTAAATACCTCAGAGGATTTTCATTTTGCCAACTCACTCACTGTGGGCATTTAACCATTTACCTGTTCAATATTCTTGTTGGCAGCTATAGCTTAATGCAGACTGAAAGCAATGCAGAAAGCTCCCCTAAGAACTTTCTGTATTGCTTTCATTCTACGTTATGCAACCACCTGTGTAAAATATTACTTGTTATAGATAGTACGGTATATTAGGGTGGGGGCATTACATGTACGGTAATACCTTCTTCATCAGCTTTATGCATTTTAGATTCTTGGATGTTTATTTGATAAACGGTAGGTTTCCATTTACTGTGAATAGTCAATAGCAAGGGAAAAATGACTCGTTGTAAACAGTGCATACCCTGATCAGATTAGGCATTTTAATGTGAAAACTGATCTTGATCTACGCTGGCAGCAAACCATTTGACATTAGGTACATATTTTGATTTCGTCATTTTGCTGTTTGAACACTGCAGTAAGTTTTGTAAATAAAATTTGTTGTTTGTTTCATTTCTCAAAGTACATGTAATTGTTCTTGAAATTCTTTTAAAAAAAGACTGTCAACAGTTTGGATCTGACTTAGATCTATTTCAGAGCTACAGATAATGGTGTGTACCCAAATACTAAAATCGTCATTTCTCCACCAGACCCTATACTGTTTTCAATTTTTTGTTTTGCTTTGACAGATCCATATAATACCATAAGCCAGATCAGACGGCTCCTACAGGAGCCGTCTGATCTGGGTCTACTCTGTTTGCAAATGTGTGAAAAAGTGGAAGGGTTAAGAAATAAATGCCATCATAAATATAGATTAGCTGAAAGTTTATAATGACCAATGGACAGTGGAATTTGGCCATTTAAGAAACTGTTAGGAGAATTAGGTCTATATAATCAAGAAGCACACGGAGCAGACACTTACCAGAGGAGCTGTCTGATATGGGTCTGCTCTGGTTGAAAAGGTATTAAAAGGCATATTTATGGATTAACCCATTCCCCCATATGCTATTTTTAGATCCAACCTTTTTTAATAAATCTACCGAAAAGGAGCATTAACTAGAGAAAAGGATTTTTTTTAGAATTTTGTAGTTCTGAAACCATTGTGATAAATAGAGCATTTGTTCCTTATGAGCAAATGCTCTATCACAATGGTTTCAGAAAGTGAGTTTTACAGAGGCCTCAAAATGCATCAATATGAGGGAATGGGTAAAAGGGTTAAAAACATATTTAGCATCTCCTTTGTCCTTTATCACTGATAATGATCTCTTCATCATAAAACTGTAAAACCCAACTCACTCACTCACTTATAAATCATAATTAGAAACAGACTTGCTATGTTACTCTGAATTACATGAATTACACTGAATTTTCTGATTGATTAAACGATTTTCAATAGCTAATGTAGACATTTACTAAATCGATTAATCAGAACATCTCTACCTGTAGTTCAATGTGATTTGTTGTTTGCATGTAGTGGTACATTTGTGATAATCTATGCAATTAGAAACTTAGGTTTCTTCAGGATTGCAAATAACGAAAGAAGCATTACCGTTGGTATGAGAAATGAGAGTGGATGCAGATGTTTAACACTTTACCCCGAAAATATGCCTTTCTATGCCTTTACTAACAGAGTAGACCCAGATCAGATTGCTCCTATAAGAGCCGCATGATGAGGGTCTGCCATGTTTGCTTATGATATAATATAGATCTTATTCTACAGTTTGTTCCATAGTCAAAAATTTGTTCATAATGCCTTTATTTACTGATGAAGGTAAAGTCGTCTGTCAATACCATGTTCATTCCTGGAAAAAAATGTTGTTCTACTGAGAATTGTCTGTATTACTAGTTAGAGGTTGTGAAAGAGTTACAGCTCTAATTCTGTTTTCAGGTGAAAGATTTATTGCACATGAGGAGGCACATTAGAAGAAGAGAATCATGATTAAGTTAAAGATGGAGGAACTGCTTTCCCAGCTGGGAAATCCAGGTCGTTATCAGGTCTTCATATTCCTTCTGCTTTGCCTGAACTACTTCCCCTTGCTGTTCAACCATGTCATGATGGCATTCCTTGGGACTCGACCCAAACACCAGTGCCACTCTAGAGCCCATATAACAAGCCCGGTCAGCAGTGTGTCAGATTTCCAGGCTGTCATGTCACTGTATGGTAGCAACAGTAGTCAGCCGGGGGCCATCGGGAGTTGTGAGGCCAGTTACATTGAGGTTGGAGGGAAAAATGCCACCATAACATGCCCAGAAAGTGACGACAGTCTTGTCATTTATATGAAGTCAGAAGCAGAATCTTCAATAGTGACAGAGGTAAGGAATCATCAACCTTTTCCCATATTTTGACAACTTTTGGCACCTTTGCAAACAGAGTAGACCAAGATCAGACAGCTCCTGTAGGAGCTGTCTGATCAGGGTCTGTTCTGTCTGCTTTTGAAATACAATAGATCGGATTCTGAATTTTCTGTCACAACCTTATTAACCCATTCCGGTATATTGACGCCTTTTGACGCTACTGTAAAGGTCACTTTGTGAAACCATTGTGATAAATAGAGCATTTGCTCCACAAGAGCAAATGCTCTATTTATCACAATGGTTTCAAAACTACAAAATTCTGAGAATTTCCCTTTCTCTAGTTAATGCTCCTTTTTGGTAGATTTAATCAAAGAGGTTGTATCTAAAAATAGACCATACGGGAAAGCGTTAATTAGCAAAAAAAAACCCAACTCAACCTGAGAATTTCTTGAATTATTGAAATGCATGGAAGGTACAACCAGTCAGTGCTTTGGCTTTTTAAGACCTTTGCAAACAGTGTATATCCAGATCAGAATACACCTGTGGAAAATCTTTGATCAAGGTCTGCACTGTTTGTCATAGAAATAATTTTCTTCAGTGATAAATTTTGATACAATACAGTAAAACCCCACTAAGGCGACCACCTAAAAGAGGTATAATTCTGTCCGCACTCACCAATGGGTAGTTGTGTGACTTTTTCTAACTAGTCGCACAAGTAAAATCATTAACCTGGCCATCTCTTGTGACATTAACCTGGCCATTTCTTGTGACATTAACCTGGCCAGTTGTGGGACATAGGGTTAGGGTTAGGGTTAGCTTCCAGATCATTCTTTTCCAAAGTTAGAGCCAAAAATAGTTTTTCTTGTGGGACTAGTCCCACAAGAAAAGATCAAAGGAAAAAGTCACACAACTACCCATTTGTTAGCACGTCCGTCCGTCTGTCCGTCTGTCTGTCTGTCCATCACACTTTTTGTCCGGACGATAACTTCAATATGCCTGATGCCAGTTGATTGAAACTTCATATATGGAAAGAGCATAATGAGAGGAAGTGTCATGCACAAGGTCCATAACTCTGGCTTCACTAATATAGGAGTTATTGCCCCTTGTAAAAAAAATCACACTTTTTTGTCCGGACGATAACTCCTATATGGCTCATGCCATTGGATTCAAACTTAATATATGGAAAGATCATGACCAGAGGAAGTGTCATGCACAAGGTCCATAACTCTGGCTTCGCTAATATTGGAGTTATTGCCCTTTGTAAAAAATATCACAATTTTTTGTCCGGACAATAACTTCAATATGCCTGATGCCAGTTGATTGAAACTTCATATATGGAAAGATCATAATGGGAGGAAGTGTCATGCACAAGGTCCATAACTCTGGCTTCACTAATATAGGAGTTATTGCCCTTTGTAAAAAAATTCAAACTTTTTTGTCCGTACGCTAACTTCTATATGGTTCATGCCATTGGATTGAAACTTCATATATCGAAAGATCATAACGAGAGGAAGTGTCATGCACAAGGTCCATAACTCTGGCTTCACTAATATTGGAGTTATTGCCCTTTGTAAAATAAATCACAATTTTTTGTCCGGATGATTACTCCTATATGACACATGCCATTGGAGTGAAACTTCATACATGGAAAGATCATAATAAGAGAAAGTGTCATGCATAAGATCCTTAACTCGAGCTTCAATAAATTTAGAGTTATTGCCCCTTGTACATTTGTTTAATTCTTTCTTGTCTGGACGATAACTCCTACATGGCTCTTGCCATCGTATTGAAACTTCCTACATGGAAAGAGCATGATGAGAGAAAGTGTCATGAACAAGGGCTATAATTCTGGTTTCAATACTTTTGGAGTTATTGCCCTTTGTTACATTTTTTGGCCGATCAATAACTCCTGTTCGACTGATGCTATTGGAATGACATTTTATTTTTGGAAAGAGCATGATGAAAGTAAGTGTCATGCACAAGGGCCATTAATCTGGTATCAGTATTTTTGGAGTTATTAGCTGTTATCATTTTCTTTTTGAAAAAATGTAGTGTGGAAAACGAACAATGAGGGGAAGTATCATTCATCAAGACCATAACATTTTTAGTGATTTCCCTTTACATATTGCTTTTATTAGAGGGGAGACATCCGTTTTTGTGACAAAAACCTCTAGTTAATATTCTGAAAGGGAGGAGTCAGTTTTTATTATTCAGAAGCTTGATTAATCCTTTTCATGTTTTGTTGAATACTCATGGAAAAAATGATAACATCATTAATATTTATTAGCTATTTTTTTGTGCAATGGCTATGCACGTAGGATGCGTTGGTATTGATAGAAACTGTAGAGTCAGATCTCTTATAATTTCGTAAGCAGATAGAGCAGACCCTGATTTGACAGGAGCTGTCTGATGTGTGTTTACATATGAGGGAAAGAGTTGACCCATTCCCTCATATTGATGCTTCTGTAATAGTTTTTTTTATACCAGTGTTATAAATAGAGCATTGTTACGATCGATGCCATTGTTATAAATAGAGCATTTGCTCCTTAGAAACAAATTCTCTATTTATCAAAATGGTTTCAAAACTACACAATTCTATTTTTGTTTCTTTTTTTCTAATGAATGGTCCTTTTCAGTAGAATTGTTCAAAGAGTTTGGATCTATTAACCCTTTCCTCCATATTGATGCCTTTCTACACCTCTGTTAAAGTAACTTCTTGAAACCATTGTGATAAATAGAGCATTTGCTCCGTAGGAACAAATGCTCTATTTATCACAATGGTTTAAAAACTACACAATTCTTAAATGGTCCTTTTCTCATTATTTTCACAATCATTCTTTCATCAGGTTTTACATCTGCAAGGCCTTTTCAATGTCTGTCAGTATCCTTTATCTACACTTTAGCTACATGTAGCAGTTCTATAAACAAGTGACACACTTTTGTATGAGTACTACATGTATAGATTTTTGTGTTTGTTCTTGTATACATATATAACCCTTTTCTCCATTATACTGCAAGAAATAACCCTTTACTACATAAATAGTTAAATACAATGTATGCCTTTCTATGCCTTTGGAAACAGAGAAGACCATGATCAAATGGCTCCTATAGGAGCTGTCTGATCTGGTTCTACTCTGTTTGCAAATGTGGGAAAATGCAAGGAGAGATAATTGAAGGAAAGATTAATTGAATGCAAAGCCAAGCCTTATCTTAATCCTGAAGGCTAAGTCTCTTTTTCAGATTGCAGATTAATGAGTCATACATGTAAATCCATATATTGATCATATATATAATATACTAATTAAGCATATCAATACATGTATTACATTGGTTGTTTTACCAAGATAAATGGTTTTCGATACTATGTATTTTTTTTCGAGTGGGGGGGGGGGGGGGACTGATATAGTAGCAAATATTGGAAACCCTGATTGAACTGTTCCTTCAGGAGCAGTTTGATCTGGATCAAAACTTTTTGTTTGTCTGTCCAAATAATCAGGATAGTTAATTTTGATTGTTGATACTCCCTACCATGCTACAGTGATTGACTCACAAAATATCCTCTTCTTCATTAACATTTTACAGCTTAGTCCAATTTGTCAAATATTTGTAGAAAGTAAAATTTGTCAAATATTTGTAAAAAAGTCCAATTTGTCAAATATTTGTAGAAAGTTTTACATATAACCCTTTATCTCATAAATATATAAAATGGTGACATCTTGAATATTGATTAGATCAATTTTCATAAATAGCATATGAACTTATGAATGTTTGGCCATGGCAGACACTCTAGAATCAGAGCTATACTATGCAAACAGAGCAGACCCAGATCAAACAACTCCTACAGGAGCCATCTGATGTAGGTTTGTTCTCTTTGCAAAAATTAGTTGACTGACATGTGCAGACAGTGTACACCCAGATCATGAGAGCCCTTTAGAAGCCCTATGATCACAGTATTTAATGTTTACCATTCCAAATTCACCCTGTTGTATTGAATGGACTCTTCTGAGAAAGAATGATGTGCATTACCACTTTGAAAGTTCGTCATTCAAAAAGTTAATGCAGAGGCTGAGATAAGATGCATAAATTAATTTTTTTAAACAGATCTAGAGCTACAGATAAAATGTGCGTACCCAAATACTAAAAACGTCATTTCTCCACCAAACCCTATACTGTGACCACTCTTTAGAAGTGGTCACAGTATAGGATTTGGCAGAGAAATAAAGCATGTTGAACATGTTTAAATTTACGCATCTTATCTGGACCTCTGTTTAAAGAATAACTGCTTTATTTCTGCACCAAGCCTTTTTGTTATGACCACTTTTTAGAATTGTCTCTTTGAGACGATTCTAAAGAGTTGTCACGACATAGAGTTTGTTGGAGAAATGACGATTTTAGTATTTGAATACGCTTCTTTATCTATTACTCCGTTTTCGTTGCATGCAGAATATATGTATGGTGACAATAACAGCGTTAAACTGAAATAAACAATACATTATGTTATGTTATGTTAATGGTTAAATATTTGCTTTGACTGACTTGCAGGAGCATGAACAGTAATCCTTGCCTTGTTAGGTGCCATTAAGCATTAAAGTGTTGTTCTATGTGTTAATGCCAATCTAACTGTACTCGGTAAACTCAGTGAAACAAGCTGTGAAAACTATGCCCTTTTGTCAAAGGACTTTGTGTCACTGTACTCTTACAATGCTGTATATACCACGTCTAAACTTTTGATAAACAATGTTTAACCCTTTCCCCCCCATAAGCTATTGTTAGATCCAACCTCTTTGAATAAATCTACCGAAAAGGAGCATTAACTAAAGGAAAGGAAAAGTTTAGAATTTTGTAGTTTTTAAACCATTGTGATAAATAGAGCATTTGCTCCTAATTAAGGACCAAATGCTCTATTTATCACGATGGTTTCAGAAAGTGACTATTACAGAGGCGTAGAAAGACGTATTTATGGAGGAAATGGTTAACACTTTACTCCATGAATATTCATGTAAGAAATCATGACATTTATGAATATTAGTTCAATTATAATTAGATAATCCTTTAGAATGGCAGATAAACAGGACATTTTCCCAATGGCAGAAACTATAGAATCAGATATATATAATTCCATAAGCAAACCGGGAAGACTCTAATCAGATGGCTCCTACAGTAGCTGTCTGATCTGTGTCTACTCTGTTTGCAAAGGCATATTTATTGAATAAAGGATTAAGCAGGTACAAATTTGAGTACATATTAATTCTTATCAATTCTTATCATGTTTAATATGATGTCAGAGCTCCAGATAAGATGCGTAAATTAAAATAGTTTCAAGTATAACTTCTTTATTAGGACCCAGCATTGAAAATGCAGGAGCCCTATAGGAATCACATTTTCTGTCTGTATGCCCATCCTTCCATCCATCCATCCGTCAACACTTTTGATGTGATGCGATAACTCAAATGATATTTCACATAATTTATTGGTTTCATATTAAGGGCTTGTAGTTTTTCAAAAACAGTACCATAGTGTTCAAACATTTTTGTCATTTATTTACCTTTTACTCATGAATATTCATGTAAGTAATAATAACATCATGAATATTCATTAGCACAATCATGGACTCAGATTTGTTGGGCCAAAGTAGAAACTGTAGAAACTAGAAACATATGCTCCTATAGGACAAATGCTCTATTTATCACAATGGTTTCAAACTACAAAATTCTAAAATTTTACTAATTTCTCTAGTAAATGCTCCTTTTCGGTAGATTTATTCAAAGAGGTTGGGCCTAAAAATAGCCTATGGAGGAATGGGTGAATGTAATCTGACTGGTATTTACAAACAGCCTTGATCTGATTAACCCTTTCCCTCATATAAACGTGTTTTCACGCATTTGCAAACAGTAGACCCAGATCAGACGGCTCCTAGAGGAGCCGTCTGATCAGGGTCTACTCTGTTTGCTTATAGAATTTGATAGTTTTGTTTCTTTGCTTTCTAAAATGTCTACAATGTAGAACCTTCCATATTCCTTTATAACTATTTTGTGAATTGATATTCAGTAGGTATTGAAATTTGGAATAATCATAGAACAGGGAAAGAGTTAATTGCCGGTCTCAGCAGGATCCAAGTTGTTTGCCACTCAGTCAATATTTTCTCAAAGGCTTGAATGAATTGGGAGAAAGTAAAATGTGCAACAGATTGGAGGTTCCATTCCCTCGTAGGCTATTTTTAGCTCCAACTTCTTTCAATAAATCTACCAAAAAGGAGAAAAGGAAAATTTTAGAATTGTGTGGTTTTTATATCATTGTGATACAAATAGCATTTGGTGCTATGGAGCAAATGCTCTACTGTATTTATCACAATGGTTTCATAAATAGACGTTTACAGAGACATCAAGAGTGGCATCAAAATGAGGGAATTGGTTAAGCAGATAACATTTTTTGAAGCAGGAATGGAGTTGGGCAGTGAACTTCTTATCTAACATGCCATTTCTATGACTTTCTTCCAGTGGGACTTAGTGTGCAGTCAGAAGTACCTCTCTGGTGTGGCAACAACAATTTACTTCTGCGGTGTAATGGTTGGTGGTCTGGTGTTTGGACATCTGGCTGACAAGTTTGGGCGCAAGCCCATCATGCTGACATGCCTGTACGCCCCTATTCTGATTGGTGTGGCCACGTCGTTTGCAACCACCTACACCATGTTTGTGATCCTCAGATTTGTCCAGGGTATTCTCATACAGGTAGGTTTCATGGTTGGAAACAATATATCAGTTCCATGAAAATTTGTTACCTATAGTGCTTTATCCCATTCCCTCATATTGACGACGTTTGACGACTCTGTAAAAGTCACTATGTGAATGAAACCATTGTGATAAATAGAGCATTTGCTCCTATAGGAGCAAATGCTCTATTTATCACAATGATTTCAAACTACAAAATTCTAAAATTTCCTTTTCTCTAGTTAATGCTCCTTTCCGGTAGATTTATTCAAAAAGGTTGTATCTAAAAATAGCCTATGAGGTAATGGGTTTAACAGGATTGCTACATGTCCGGGGGGGGGGGGGGGGGGGTGTCAGGGAAATTGGAAATATTTTCAAGGTCAGGGAATTTTGAGAACTGTCAGGGAAATTTGAAATTAGAGGTACATGTATATGTCTGGAAATTGCATGGGAAATTTGAAAAGACTCAACTTCACTCAAGGGCATATATTTTTTCCATGGAGATGCATGCACTGATATTTGCAAACAGTGTAGACCCAGATCAGAGGGATCCTAGAGGAGCCCTCTGATCAGGGTCTGCACTGTTTGTCATGCAATTGACCAAATGGTGCAATGTAAAGTGTCTGGGAAATTTGAAATTATGTCAGGGAAATGTGAGGGAATCTCGTTTCCTCTTGTTTGTGGCAACCCTGTTTAAAAACCAACACTCGAATATTCATGAAAGAAATAATGGTATCTTGAATATTAATTGGATTAATTTTATAACGGTAAATTAGCACATGAGCATTTGGCCAGGGCAGTCGAATCAAGGTCTGCTCTGTTTGATTATAGAATATGTAATACAGTAAAACCTCTCTATAACGGCCACTAAATTGCGGTAATTAGTTGGCATTTAGGGCAGGTGGTTGCTTAAAGCAAGGTGAAAGTAAAACAGAACGCTCCTATAAGAGCGTTCTGTTTTATTTTAACCTTGCTTTAAGCAGCCACCTGCCTTTAACATAAAATACTTGATGTAATTTAGCGGCCGTTATAGAGAGGTTGTACTGTATAGATCTGATTCTAGTTTCTGTCATGACAACAGTTGCTGCATACATATACATATACCATTACAAATTTAGGCAAATAATATTAATGAAGTCATTATTTCTTAAACGAATATTCATCAAGTATTGGTGTAACCATTTACTCTATATATATGCCTTTTAACATCTTTGCAAACAGGGTAGACCCAAATCAGATGATTCCGGTTTGTTTATGATCATATACATCTGATTCTAAAGGCTTCATCAAAGCAAAACAGTACCTTTAAACTTTACATTATGAATATTCAGCTAATGAGTATTCTTGATGTCCTTATTTCTTTCATGAATATTAAACAGGTAAAGAGTTGATCCTTTCCCTGTTCTGTATACAGTAAAACCTCTCTATAATGGCCACTAAATTACATAAAGTATTTTGTGTTAAAGGCAGGTGGATGCTAAAAGCAAGATGAAAGTAAAACAGAACTCTTCTATAGGAGCGTTCTGCTTTACTTTTTCCTTGCTTTAAGCAACCACCTGCCCACAATACCAACTAATTAACACAATTTAGGGGTTGTTATAGAGAGGTTTTACAAAATAGTTATAATGAAATATGGAAGGAGGAGCATTGTATCCATTTTAGAAGCTAAAGAAACAGGTCTATCAAATACCATTAGTAAACAGAGCAGGCCCTGATCAGACCGCTCCTACAGGAGATGTCTGATCTGGGTCTTCTTTGTTTGCAAATGCATGAAAAGGCATTTATTTATATGATGGAAAGGGTTAAATGTAGAGATTCACCAGTTTTTGTTTTTGTGCTATCCAGGGTCTACAGACCTCCACATATACCTTGGCTATGGAGCTTTTCTTGCCTAAGTATCGCAGCTATGCTGGTGCCATCCTGGAATGCTTCTGGGGCCTCGGGGTTATGATGATTCCCCTTCTGGCCTACCTGATACCCAACTGGCGCCACCTGGTCTTGGTTATCTCCCTTCCAAGTCTACTGATGCTCTTCTATATATGGTAAGACTGCCAAATACTTCTGTTTACTTCTGCATTTCACATTACTAGATTCAACACTTTATGTGATCTGCAAACAGTGTGAATGCAGATGAAATGTCAAGTAAGATGGTGTCTCAAGGTCCAGATAAGATGCGTAAAGCGAAACATTTTCAAGAATAACTTCTTTATTTCTCCACCAAACTGTATGTTGTGACCACTCTTCAGAATCGTCTCTTTGAGACGATTCTATAGAGTGGTCACAACATACGGTTTCACTGTTTGGTGGAGAAAGAACAATTTTAGTATTTGAGAACGCACCTATCTGTTGCTGTGGTGTCTATTTGTCACTTCTTTTGAAAAGAATAGAAGAAAAATGTTCTTGATAATTGAGGCAGATGGCAATGATTTTGCTTGACCAATCAGATACTTGAGAATGATCTCAGACTCAGAAGTTTTATAACTTGGACCCTGACCAAAGTTACTTAACTCAGTATCTCCTAGGCTATTTTTAGACCCAAGTTTTTTGAGTTAATCTACTGAAAAGGAGCATTAACTATAGAAAAGGAGAGTTTTAGTATTGTGTAGTATTGAAACCATTGTGATAAATAGAGCATTTGCTTCTATGGAGCTAATGCTCTATTTATCACAATGGTTTCACAATGTGAATTTTATAGAGGTGCAAAAATGCATCACTAGGGGGTAATGTGTTAATGTTGAAATGGGTCTACTGGTCTGACTAGTTAAGGGAACTATCATTATGCATTGTTCTGTATGTCAGTCTGTCAGTAAGGCCCACTTTCCTGCCTTCACTCTTCCAGATGTTTGGGCAGATTTTGATGTAGCTTCACGCAACATTAACCTTTTACTCCGTGAATATTCATGTAAGAAATAATAACATCATGAATATTGATTAGATTATATTTTATAATTGCACATACATGTATACACAGTTTCTTTTGCCAAAGTAGAAATTGTAGTATCATATCTTTATTATATCATGAGCAAACAGAGCAGACCCTGATCAGATTGCTCCTACACGATCGGTCTGATCTGGGTCTACAATATTTGCAAAGGCGTAGAAAGGAGTATTTATGAGTAAAAGGTTAAACGCCCTTACACTGACTTCCAGAACAGTAGAATCATATCTATATTATGTCATAAGAAATCAGAGCAGGCCCTAATCAGACAGCTCCTTTAGCAAGATATACCCAGTTTGCAAAAGCATTTAAAGGTGTATCTAATGACTAAAGGGTTAATACATTTCATTGCAGTGTGATCCCTGAATCGGTGCGCTGGATGTTAATGAAAGGAAAAATTGACCAATCCGAGATCATTATCAACAAGATGGCTACATGGAACAAGTTGTCTTTTCCCCATGATGCCTGGCAGAATGTCAAACAGCATGGGCTAGAAGAAAAGGACCGTCACACCTACTCCTTTATTGACCTTTTGCGAACCCCTAAACTTAGGCTCAGAAGTCTTGTTCTGTTCTACATATGGTGAGTTATTGTTTAACCCATAACCTCATAGGCTATTTTTAGACCCAACCACTTTGAATGAATCTACCAAAAACGAGCACTTACTAGAGAAAAGGAAAATGATAGAATTGTGTAATATTGAAACCATTGTGATAAATAGAGCATTTGCTCCTATGGAGCAAATGGTCTATTTATCACAATGGTTTCAAGAAGTGACTATTACAGAGGCATAGAAAGTGGTATTTATGGAGGAAAAGGTTAACCCTTTCCGTCATATAAAAACTTTTTCAGGCCTTTGCAAACAGAGTAGACCCAGATTAGGTGACTCCTATAGAAGCCGTCTGATCAGGGTCTGCTCTGTTTGCTTATGAAATAATATAGACATGATTCTACAGTTTCTGCCATGAGCTGTTACAAAAAATCATTTAATTAGTATGTGTATGATGTCATTGTTTCTAACATAAATATTCATGAAGTAAATCATAAAAGGCTAACATGCTGGTATGTGTCTCAATCAGATAAAGAGCTACAGATACCCAAATTTGCAAACCCAAATACTAAAATCGTCATTTCTCCACCAAACCCTATACTGTGACCACTCTTTAGAATTGTCTCTTTGAGATGGTTCTAAAGTGGTCACAGTATAGGGTTTGGTTGGGAAATGAAGGAGCGAGTTTTGAAAATGTTTAAATTCACACATATTATCTGGACCTCTGGCGTTAACCCATTCCCTCATAGGCTATTTTTAGATCCAACCTCTTTGAATAAATCTACCGAAAAGGAGCATTAACTAGAGAAAAGGAAATGTTTAGAATTATGTAGTTTGAAACCATTGTGATAAATAGAGCATTTGCTCCTATAGCAGCAAATGCTCTATTAATCACAATGGTTTCAAAAAGTGACATTTACAGAGGCGTCAATATGAGGGAATGGGTTAAACAAAAAAGCATAAGAAACAACTGCTGAGCATGTACAGGCTTCATTGAGTGTTTTGCCCTATTTTAGGTTTGCCACCTCCATTGGTTACTATGGACTGACCTGGCTGATGACTGGGTTGCCTGGCAACAAGTACCTGAACTTCTTCATTTCTGGGACGGTGGAGTTCGTGGCCTACACCCTTGTGATCTATGTCACCAAGAGGTATGATTTGTTTTAACTGGTCTGAATTTCAAGAAATAAAAGTATTGCTGTAGTCTTTTTGTTGTTAACCCTTTACCTTATAGAGACACCTTTGTAAACAGATTAGATCCAGGTCAGATGGCTCCCAAAGGAGCACTCTGACCAGGGTCTGCCCTGTTTACTTCTGGAATAAAATCAGAGCTACAGATAACGGTGCATACTCAAATACTAAAATCGTCATTTCTTCACCAAACCCTATGTTGTGAGAATGTGACCACTCTTTAGAATCGTCTCGAAGGGACGATTCTAAAGAGTGGTCACAATATAGGGTTTGGTGGAGAAATAAAGAAGCTATCGAAGGGACTATTCTAAAGAGTGGTCACAACATAGGGTTTGGTGAAAAAATATAGAAGTTATAATACTTGAAAATACTCTGATCATATAGATCTGATTTTACAGTTTCTTGCATGGCAAAAAATTTGTTTGTATGCCATTATAAAAATTCAGCTAATTCATACATGAATATTCATGAGGTAAAGGGTTTATGTTGTGAAACGCAGTGGCCATAATGTTTACCCTTTACAGTAAAACCTCTATAATGGCCACTAAATACATCAAGAATTTTATGTTAAAGGCAGGTGGCTGCTTAAAGCAAGGTGAAAGTAAAACAAAACGCTCCTATAGGAGCGTTCTGTTTTACTTTCACCTTGCTTTAAGCAGCCACCTGCCCTAAATACCAAGTATTTAACACAATTTAGTGGCCGTTATAGAGAGGTTTTACTATACTCTTAACCACTTGTTTTCCTAGGTTTGGCCGTAAGCGACCTTTGCTGATCTACTTTCTGATGGCCTCGACATTCATGATCAGTGCTGGAGTGGTGCTGATTTCCAAGGTTAATCTGGTCTACCTGTCTAGTGGCCTTGCCATCGCTGGAAAGTTTGCCATGGGAGGAATCTTCAGTGTTATATTCCTGTACTCATCAGAGCTGTACCCAACCATCATACGGTATTTACTACAGTAGAACCTGTTCTAAGTGATCATTCAGTTATTATTATACGCCCGTCTTCAGACAGGATGTATTTTGTCATGGCACTGTCAGTTCGTCCATCTGTCCGTCCGTCCGTTAACTTTTACTCGTCCGCTCTCTAACTCAAACAAATGTAATCGAGTCCTTTTCAAACTTTGTCAAGTATATTACTATAATGTCTAAGTCAAGTTCAATAACCAGCAAGATTGCCTCACACACTCAAGAATTATCTCCCCATACTTTATGAATTTCCGTGAAGTTTTGCTCGTCCGCTCTCTAACTCAAACAAATGTATTCCAATCCTTTTCAAATTTTGTCAGCAAGTATATTACCATAATGTCTCCTTCTAGTTTGATAACCAGCAAGATTGCCCGAGACACTCCAGAATTATCTCCCCTTACTTTATGAATTTCAGTGAATTTTTGCTTGTACGTTCTGTAACTAAAACAAATATAATCCAATCCTATTCAAATTTTGTCAGCATGTATATTACCATAATGTCTCAGTCAAGTTCGATAACCAGCAAGATTGTCTTTGACACTCAAGAATTATCTCCCCTTACTTATGAATTTCGGTGAACTATTGCTTGTCCGCTCTCTAACTCAATCTTAATCCCATCCTTTTTGAATTTGGTCAGCATGTATATTACCATAATGTCTTGGTCAAGTTCGATAAATAGCAAGATTGCCCTTGACACTCCACAATTATCTCCCCTTACTTTATACCACCTGATATGGAGTAATGGCCTTTCAACTTCCAGACATTTGATGGGCGTATATTGTGACATTTTGGCATTCTTGTTGAAAACAGGAGCTTTAGAAAGCCGGTGGTTGCTTAATGCAGGCCATAAGTAATGCATATAGGAGCTTTTTCTCTGCATTGAGCTACCACCTGCATTACAGACCCATTATTATACCTCTTTTAGGTGACCGCTTAAGGCAGGTTCTAATGTACATGCAGTACAGTCATGTATGACTAGGCGTAAGTGTAGGGCTGTAGATACGTGTAACACAGTACACCATGAATATTCATGTAAGAACTAATGACAACATGCATATGAATTAGATGAATGTTTTAACTGCACATGAACATGGGAAAATTTTGCCGTAGTAGAAACTATAGAATCAGACCCATATTATTTCATACTCAGACGGAGCAGACCCTGATCAGATGACCCTTACACGAGCTGTCTGATCTGGGACTACTCTGTTTGCAAAGATGATAAAAGGTGTATCTGTGGAGTAAAGGGTTAAGAGGTTCCCTCAGTTATCCAAATATTTATTTTTTGTCAAAGCCTTAGGTGTTGGTACTTATTAGATTTGGCTTCGAGAGGCAATCTGATGAATACCATTGAGATGTATCTAAAATGATGTTCGTAGATTTCCTAGTTAGATACCTCTTATCTAGACCTCTGAAGTATTTTGGTATCATATAAGATATATTGTTGCCAGTGTTGTCAGTCTTGCTTCTGATTCAGATTGGATAGTGATGTGTCTAAAGTTGTGTCTTCTTGAATGTCATTATGTCTCCCCCAGTATAATGGGGAGACATCTTGTTTTTGTGCGTGGCATCCATCCGTCTATCCATCTGTCAGATTTTAATTTGTCCGCGCAGTTCATGGAACGTCATAGGATTGATCAGCACCATGCCTAGATATCATAATATCGGACTTTGAATTTTTACATGGAGAAATTTGTCCACGCGGTTTCTCCAAAACCTTTGGTCAGATTTTCATGAAATTTCATAGGATTGATCAGCATCATGTCTAGTTGTGCATATTATATTCCTATTCTATTATTTTCGGCAGAGTTATGGGACTTTTGAAATTTTTACATGGAAAATTTGTCTGCACGGTTTCTCCAAAACCTTTGGTCACATTTTCATGAAACATCATAGGATTGATCAGCACCATGCCTAGTTGTACATATCTTATTCCTGTTCTGGTTCATTGATTTTCTGCAGAGTTATGGGATTTTGAAATTTTTACATGGAAAACTTTGTTCATGTGGATGGGGTAGGGGTGGGTGGGTGGACGACCTGTAATTAACAAAGTACAAGTCCACCAATGCATTACAGCTTTCTGCTTGTTGCATTTATTTCTACGTTGCTGGTGTGCCATGTAATTAACCCTTTAGGCCAAGAATATTCATGAGAAATAATGACATTAGGAACAGTAGAATCAGATCTATATTATTCCATATGCTATTCTTGAAAATGTTAAAGTTGCGCATCTTATCCGGACTTCTGGGTTAATATATTCATTTTTCATTGCAGAAACATTGGCATGGGTAGCTGTACATTCTGGACCAGGGTCGGAGGAGTGATAGCTCCACAGCTGTTGTTTCTGGTAAGTGATGGACAAAAACCTATAACAGACATTTTCAAGAGTATCTGCTTTATTTCTCCACTAAAATCTATGTTGTGACCACTGTTTAGAATTGTCTCTAAGAGAGTTCTATAGAGTCGTCACAACAGTAAATTTTATAGAGTTGTCACAACATAGAGTTTGATTGAGAAATGGTGATTTTAGTACTTGAATACGCAACTCTAAGTGAAGAACTTGGCAGCTGATGCTACATCTGATCTGATTCTATACCCTCACCAATCAGCAAACCAGAATGGGCTCTTATGGTCGGCACACAGTGCTGATGAGTTGCTGTTTTTTAACATGCAAAGTTTAAGGATTGGTTTTTGTATAACATTTTTGTTGATGAGTCAGTCTGGAAGTGGTGAATCTGGAATAAACTTTGTAGTCAGCTAGAATCCTGATGAAAATTGACCAAATTTTGATTTGTGATTGCTTGTATGTATGCCACCTAAGCTTTATTGGGATCAGATTTCAATTAAGATTGATAGATTAAAACTTTATTAGAATATGTAAATTAGATATGGCTAATAAAAGAGTCTTTAAAAACATGGAGTTGCTTAAATTGGGCAAATTCTGCATTACTTTTGTCTTGCATATATATGTTTCATGTTTAAAAGTGTATCCATTGATAACAAACTTGTTAGATTGAATGAAAAATGTGAACTTATTATCATTCTCAAGGACCATGAAGGGAATAAAGCAGTGCCCCTGATCTTGTTTGGTGTTGTCACCTTGATTGGAGGCTGTCTCACGCTTCTTCTGCCGGAGACCCTAGGGCGCAAACTTCCTGATACTATTGAGGATGCTGAGAACTTGAGTTGCCATGGCAACAGCACTGAAAATGTCAATCAGGAGGAGATGAAGAACTTAAAAGTTGATGATGCTAATTGCTAAAGTGTGAAACAGGCATTGTAAAAACATGACAGATAAAACGCTGCTTGCAATTCTTTTGTTTTGCTGATCAGGCCCTCAGTATAGTTGAGATGCTTCTTTGAGTTTATTTTGTAGTTGAACTATAGAACTAGTATATTAGCACCTGATAGTGCCTCGTCTACGTTGCCATGAGCTTTAATTACTAAAGTATCTTGACCTTTTTTATTCGATTTTTTCCCTGAAATGCCTTTTAAGTTTGCAAGATGCCTCAGATTCATTAAATTAATGCTGTTTGTAATTGGTTATGCACGTTTTTTGTTTACTATAATCTTGCATGTTTTATTTGGTTGTTGGTGGTTTTATGCTTTAACCATTTACCGCATGATTTCATGACATTATGAATATTTTTTAACTGAATTTTAACCGTTTACTGTTTTTTCAAAATGTTGGAAACTGTAAAATCAGATCTAAAATTTCATAAGTAAACAGAGCAGATCCTGATCAGACAGCTCCTTTATCAGCTGTGTGACCAGTGTCTACTCTGTTTGCATTAAAGGGTGTTTCTATGAGGGAAAAGGGTTAATAATAGCCAATGATCAAAGAAATGTTTGGTCCAGGCAGAAACTGTATACATGTACAACCTCTTTATAACGACCATGAAATTACATCAAATATTTTGTGTAAAAGTAAAACAGAAAACTCCTATAGGAGCGTTCTGTTTTACTTTCACCTTGTATTAAGCAGCCACCTGCCCTAAATACCAACTAAATAACACAATTTCGTGGTCGTTATAGAGAGGTTTTACTGTAATCTTATCTGTATTATTTCATAAGCAAACAGAGCAGACCCTAATTAGATTACTCCTATAGCAGCCATCTGATCTGGATCTACTCTGTTTGCAAGGGGTTGAAAAGGTGTTTCTATACAGGTAAAGGGTTAATATTGTGAAAAATACTTCACCGTAATAGAGTTTTGATACAGAGAACTTGGACAAGAACAGTAACTACTTATACTTATTTTACTACATAGTTTATTGTTTTAGTATATGCCTTTTGAATCACACGTTTTTTCAGTGTTTGACTATAAATTTTATGATTTACAAATTGTGACCTTGTGACCTATTTATAATTAGCTGATGGCAAGGAAGAGGTATGAAGGTTCATGAAGGTCCTCACTATCTGTGCTTAACTCTTTGCACACTAGTGTTGAATTCATAACCTAACAGTTTTGATCCAATTAATACACTGAGTCACTTGGTGGTTCAAAGGGATCAAAACTGTTTGTCACTTTGGTTGTATTTTTGGAGAGGAAGGAAGCTGAACCTAAATTAAGTTTGAGAAATGTAGCAGACACGTGTTTTACAGTTGACAATATCTTCTTAGAGTTCAAAGAGTAAATTGGAAAACATGTACATGTACTACTGAGGGCCTCAATGTCTGCGCTGTTCTGGGGAGTTTGTTGTGGCATATGCATTTATGCTTATGTCACAACAAACTTTTGAAAAAATAAAAACAAAGACAAAAATAAATAAATAAACAGTCAAAAAAAGAGGGTGATACCAATTTAAATATCTAAATTGTTATTATTCCATATAAAAACTTGAGATTGTTTGGTCAAAAGTAATATTCAGAGAATTCTCATGATTTATCAAATTGCCAAACATAATGCCTTGCTTCAGTATCTCATAAAGATAATAAAATATAAGTAAATATAATGTAGATGCAATTGACAGAATGAAGATTATCATATATCAATATTTTACTGGATGGAGTATTATTAAGTTGTATGAGAAATACGGCTTTTTGGCAAAAAACAAATGTTACAGCTACTGTTGTTGGATGTATGAAACATGGCCTGCTTGATTCCTGGGTCCAGCAATAAGTCTGCATTTGTATAAATGGTATCAACCTAAGAAGACTGGAAGAAATCCTAAACTAAACCAGAACAGTGTAGTTATACCCCTTGATGGGGCAGTGAAAGTACTCTAGAATCTCTCTATAACAGTCTTTGAATGAATAAACACGGATGTTAGTAAATGCAGGTGGTTGCTTAACCCTTTACTCCATGAATATTCATGTAAGAAATAATGACATCATAAATATTAATTAGATGATTCTTTATAACAGTACAGTAAAACCTCTCTATAACGGCCACTAAATTACACCAAGTATTTTTTGTTAAAGGCACATGGCTGCTTAAAGCAAGGTGAAAGTAAAACAGAACGCTCCTATAGGAGCGTTCTGTTTTTCTTTCACCTTGCTTTAAGCAGACACCTACCATAAATACCAACTAATTAACACAATTTAGTGGCTGTTCTAGAGAGGTTTGACTGTACATGAAATTGAGGAACTTCGGCCATAGTAGAAACTGTAGAATCAGATATATAATTTCAAAAGCAAACATGGCAGACTCTGATCAGACAACTACAGGAGCTGTCTGATATTGGTCTACTCTGTATGCAAATTGAGTAGAAAGGCATATTTATGGAGTAAAGGGTTAATGTAAAAAATAAATAATGCAGAAATATCCTGCATGACCTTCATCCTGCATTTAGCTACTGTTGTCGAGAGGTTCTACTGTATATCAATTTAGATATTATTGATGTTGACGTTGTTTGTTTTTTGTACACATAAAGATTGGCATACAGTAAAACCCCTCTAATGCGACCAGCAAAAAAGGGGCATAATTCACAGTGGCAAAGGCAGGTGGTAGCTTAATACAGGATGAAAGTTATGCAGAAAGCTCCTATAGGAGCTTTCTGCATAACTTTCATCCTGCACTGCATTAAGCAACCACCTGCTTATAAAGACAGCCATGTTTATTTATTAAGTGGTCGCATTAGAGGGATTTTACTGTACTTGTATAATAAAGAATGTGGTATAGGGTCTACTTTATATATTTTTTTCTTGTTTTACAAAAACTCGATTTTTGTGCTTTCCCCATACTATAGTTTAGGTAGAGAACAATTCATGTTTAGATATCGCTATTCTGTAGTATATTTTAGAAAACAAACAACTTCTTTTTGAAGAGCTATAGATAAAAGGGCATATATTTCATATACTGGATTCATCATTTCTCCAACAAACCCAATGTTATGACCACTCTGTAGCATCATTTTGAAGAGACACAGTATAGAGATTAATGGGGTAATAAAGAAGTTGTTCTTGAAAACAAAAAAATAATTTACACCTCTTTTCTATGTATGTTTTCATCATGGTTCAGGATTTTCATGATTTTCTGACAGGACCAAATTTCTTGCTTGTTAAAAAGAATGAACAAAAATAATCTGTGATGTACGTTCAGACAATTTTTTAATTAATTACTATGTGTAATTTGTTTTCCTTTTTATTCTGACAGTTTTGGCACTTTTTGCTTTATACCAACAGTTTTTGATTGGTAGTCCTTTTTAGTTAATAGTATTTTTGTTCTGTTTGACTTTAGTGCTTTTTCTTATTTGTCCATATTGCTTTAAAATTTTGTTTTGTTGAAATCATCTTTTTCATACCGGTGCATCACATCTTGCTCATTGTTTTCAGCATAATATCATAGGGTACTTATTTTTTTGTCTCTTGACTTTCTTGGGAAACTTTCCATTGTTGTTAGCATTGTGTCATAAGCTCCATGTGTATATACAGTGTTTAATCTCTTTCTGATCATTATTTGCCTTTTTGTTGTTATTTACACAGTACAAACTCTATAGAATGACCACTTTATAAACTCCGGTGTTTTTAAAAGCAGACTGCTGCTTAAACAGTTCCCTGATAGAAATTCCTTTTCACGCCATTGCAAACAGATTGGACCCAGATCAAGGTCTGCTCTGTTTGCTAATGGAATTATATAGAATGATCTAGAGGTGTCATTGATAGGATTGATATCGATATATCATCAATACACGTCAGTCGATGCGATATCGATACTGGTTTCAAAATATCGATACAAATGGAGGACAAATAAACACCTTTCTACATGCTATATTTCTTACAGGTTGGTAACTTCTTACATACTTGCAGTGAAATTCTCCTGAAGAATTTTCACGTTTACTTTCAATTCCACCATTTTCTGGTGTTTACTCGATGGGTTAGGCCTAATTCTTGATTGTCTAGATATGGTATTTCCAAAACGAAACCCTTTAAAATTCTGACTGTTATTTTATGAAAGACTGCTTTTAATATATAACCGTGCTTTTGACTTTTTACACTCAGATTGATGTAACTACAGAGCATAAATCGTGTTCGTGTAAAGAAATTGATATATCGCCTATATGTTTCATCAATATATCGATACAGAAATTTCCATCAATGACACCTCTAGAAAGATCACACAGTTTTTTGTCTAATCCAAAACTTTGTTTGAAAATTTTACATTGTAAAGATTAAGGCGAATGAGTATGTATGTGCTGATGAGTTCATGCAAAAATGTTCATTAGGGTTAAGGGTAAATGCAGAATGAAAGAGAGCTTTCTGTCCTGTATTTAGCTACCACATGCCTACACCCTGAATTAGACATATTTTTGGTTATGGTTGTAAAATCCTTTACCCCATATAAACACCACTTAAAATTCATAGGCCATGATAAAAATATATTTGCCAGTAATCATATAGTATCTAAAAAAATTATGGTAACTTGATATTGTTTGGAAATGAGAATTGAAGGGAATGACAGTCTGCCAAATAGGAGAAGAGTTTATGTACATTTCATAGTTTTTAGCATATGATCATTTTTACCATAAATGACATGATTGCTTATAGTCTTGATTTGTATTTTGTGTTGCTCATATATTCTAAGCATGTTGTTGTATGCAGTAATGACCACTTTATGAATAAATATTGGTTTCTTTTAACTGTTACATAATAGAGACACTTTTTCACTTCTGCGCAAACAGAGTAGACCCAGTTCAGATTTTGATAAGACATGCTCTGGAATTTGACACGAAGCTAATGTGTGTTTCATCTGGATCCAAACTGTTTACACGGTTATCACTGATTTGTCTGTACCATGTTAATGCTAAAAGTATAACCGCATTGGTAACTACATGTGTGCCTAAATTATTTTAACCCTTTCCCTGTTTAATATTCTTGATTGAAATATTGGTGTCATGAATATTAATGAGGTGAACTTTTTTAAAGCATTATTAACAAAGAATTTTTTTACCCTGATCTGGGTCTACTCTGTTTGCAAATACGTGAAAAGGTGTTTATAAGGGTTAACTCTTTATCCCATTCCGTCATATTGACACCTTTTGACTCCTCTGTAAAAGTCACTTTTTAAAACTATTGTGGAGCAAATGCTCTATTTATCATAATGATTTCAAAAGTACACAATTCTAAAATAAATCTTTTTCTCTAGTCAATGTTCCTTTTCAGTAGATATATTCAAATATGTTGGGTCTAAAATAGCATACGAGGGAAGGGGTTGAACACTTTGAACTAGTTTTGCAAATTGTTTGAATCCTGATGAAATGCAAAGAAAATCAGCATTTCATCAGGATTCAAACTGCTTGACATTCACAGATTGTTTCTTTTGTGAAGAAAAATACGAAAAATGTACTTTAACCCTTTACTCCGCGAATATTCATGCAAGAAATAATGACGTCATGAATATTAATTTGATTAATTGTTATAATAATACATGGACACAAGATTGTTTGGCAATAGCAGAAACTGTAGAATCATATCTCTATTATATCATAAGCAAACAGAGCAGACCCTGATCAGACGGCTCCTATAGGAGCCGTCTGATCTGGGTCTACTCTGTTTGCAAAGGCATAGAAAGAAATGTGTGTTTACGGAGTAAAGGGATAATAATTTTAGAACACCACAACGTTTGCAGCTGAATGTTGGTGTTGAAATGGTTAGCTTTATTTTCTGTAAAATGGTATCAACACATTTTGTGATCACTAATTGATATTGTAGAGTTCTGTTCTTTGGTGTGAAATAAAAAAGGTGCACGTTTGCATGAGTTATATTATACTTCTCCCTAAGCATGCAGGGCATAATTGGTTTTTAATTTGATAGAGACTACTGTTCACAACTTTGCAAACAGAGTAGAACCAGATTAGATGGCTCCCTCAGTAGCCATGTGACCAGGGTCTGCTCTTTGCTTACAGTGCTTACTATATAGATCTGATTCTGCAGTTTCTGCCATGGTCCCCAAAAACATGTTCCTATATGCCATGATAAAAATCAGCTGATAAATATTCATGATGATATTATTTCTAAACTTGCATGAATATTCATGAGGTGAAGGTTTAATGGTATACAAAGTTTTTTAGCTCACCTGAGTATGCTCAGGTGAGGGTTTTTTGATCACCAATCGTCCAGTGTCCGTTCGTCCATCCGTCTGTCTGTCAGCAATTTCTTTAAACGACAACTCTTCTGAAACCACAAAGCAGAGTGTAACCAAACTTTATAGAAATAATCTTTGCATCATGCTCTATAGAATTGTTAAAAGAATCCTGGTCCATGTAGAACTCTGGTTGCCATAGCAACCAAAAGAAAAATCTTTTAAACATCTCCAAAACCAGTGGTCAGAATTTAATGATATTTGATAGGAATAGCCTTCTTGTGACCCTCTACCAAAATTATTAAAATCATCTTTATATCTAAAAAAATATGGCTGCCAGGGACGGGACTAAATTTCCTTATATAACTGTATAGAAAACCTTTAAAAATATTCTTCTCCAAAACAGGTGGTCCAATATGAATGACATTTGTTAGGAATAGTTGCCTGGTGACCCTTTATCAAAATTATTAAATCGTGTCGATATCTAAAAAAGGGCTGGATTTCCTTATATAACTATATAGAAAATCTTTAAAAATCTTCTTCTCAAAAACCAGTGTTCCAATCTGAATGACATTTGGAAGGAATAGTCGGCTGGTGACCCTTCATCAAAAATGTTAAATTCATGCTGATATCTCAAAAAGCATGGCTGCCAGGGGCGGGGCTAGATTTCCTTGTATAACTGTATAGAAAACCTTTAAAATCTTCTCCAAAACCGGTGGTCCAATTTGAATGGTATTTAGTAGGAATATACGCCTGATGACCCTTTATCAAAATTGTTAAAATCATGATATCTAAAAAAAAACCATGGCCGCCAGGGGCATGGCTAAATTTCCTTAAACAACTGTATAGAAAACCTTTTAGAATATTCTCCAAAACAGGTCGTCCAATTTGAAGGGTATTTGGTAGGACTATATGCCTGGTGACCCTTTATCAGAATTATTAAAATCATGATGATGTCTAAAAAACATGGCCGCCAGGGTTGGGGCTAGAATTCCTTATATAACTATATAGACAACCTTTAAATATCTCCAAAACCGGTTGTCCAATTTGAATGGTATTTAGTAGGAATATACACCTGGTGAACCTTTATCAACATTTTTAAAATCATGATATCTCAAAAACCATTGCCGCCAAGGGTGGGACTATAATCCCTTATATAAACACTTTAAAACTCTTCTTCTCCAAAACCGATGGTCCAGTTTGAATGGTATTTGGTTGGGTTATATGCCTGGTGACCCTTTATCAAGATTGTTAAAATCATGATATCTAAAAAAGCATGGCCACCAGGGGCGTGGCTAGATTTCCTTAAATAACTGGAAAGCCATTAAAAATCTTCTCCAAAACAGGTCTTCAAATTTGAATGGTATTTGGTAGGAATATACGCCTGAATTATTATTAAAATCATGGTGATATCTAAAACACTATTGCCGCCTGGGGTGGGGCTAGAATTCCTTATACATGTATAACTATACAGAAAACCTTTAAGAATCTTCTCCTCCAAACCGGTTGTCCAATTTGAATGGTATTCGGTTGGAATAGTCGCCTGGTGACCCATTATCAACATTATTAAAATCATGGTGAGGTCTAAAAACATGGCCGCCAGGGGTGAGGCTAGAATTCCTTATATAACTACATAGACAACCTTTAAAAATCTTCTCTAAAACGGTTGTCCAATTTGAATGGTGTTTAATATTCGCCTGGTGGTCCTTTATCAACATTGCTAAAATCATGATATCTCAAAAAAACATTGCCGCCAGGGGTGGGGCCAGAATTCCTTATGTAACTATACAGAAAACCTTTAAAAATCTTCTTCAAAACGGTTGTCCAATTTGAATGGTATTTAATATACGCCTGGTGACCCTTTATCTACATTGTTAAAATCATGATATCTCAAAAGATACCGCCAGGGTCGTGTCTAGATTTCCTTAAATAAATGTATAGGTCGTCCAATTTGAATGGTATTTTTTAGGAATAGTAGTCTGGTGACCCTTTATCAGAATTATTAAAAATCATGATGATATCTAAAAAAAACATGTCCGCCAGGGGTGGGGCTAGAATTTTTTTTATAGTTATCTATAAAGAGAAGCTTTACAAATCTTCTCCAAAACGGGTCCAATTTGAGTGGTATTTGGTAGAAATAGTCGTCGGCTGGTGACCCTTTATCAAAATTGTTAAAATCATGTTGATATCTGAAAAAAAACCCATAGCTGCCAGAGCATGGCTAGATTTCTTTGTATAACTGTATGGAAAACATTTAAAATCTTCTCCAAAACGGGTGGTCCATTTTGAATGGTCGTTGATAGGAATAGTGGCCTGGTGACCCTATATCAAAATTCTTAAAATCATGTTGATATCTAAAAAAAACCATGGCCGCCAGTGGCGTGACTAGAGTTCCCTATATAACTCAACTGTATAGAAAACCTTAAAAAATCTTCAAAATCAGTGGTCCAATTTGTATGGCATTTGGTAGGAATAGTCGTCTGATTACCATATTGAGAATTAATTATGACTGCCATGCTTTTTGAACAAATTGAATGATATTCAGTTGAAAAAAATAAAACTACTACAGTAAAACCTCTCTATAACGGTCACTAAAATTACATCAAGTATTTTGTGTTAAAGGCAGGTGGCAGCTTAAAGCGTTCTGTTTTACTTTCACCTTGTTTTAAGCAGACACCTGTCCTAAATACCAACTAATTAACACAATTTAGTGGCCGTTATAGAGAGGTCTTACTGTATGGCCCTCTTATCTTCATTTTCCGGAAGTGATTGTGACTAGTTCATCTCTATCTAGTGCTGCAATACGAAGGTGAGCGAAATAGGGCCATCATGACCCTCTTGTTCTATCCACTGCTATCACAGAGTGACATTAAGCGATCACTTCTCCATCTGTACATATGTATGTCTGTCATGCAATTTTGTTACCTCTGCAGGCAGGTGACACACGTGTTCCTACAAACATTCTTGATTCTCGATCAATTTCAGTTCACTTTAGCATGGACTGTTTAAGATGATTTTTACGTTTACTTACATCTTCATATATCCACACTTTTAATTAGATTTTTAATTGAATTTATCAGCGATCTTTATAAAACATTTCCCTATATGCTTGGACATTACATCTCAACAAGGCTTGATTATTAGTCAAATCACGGATCTTTGTCATAGTAAGTCTTTCTTTGAGACACCTTTGCAAACAGAATAGACCCTGCTCATCAGATTTTGCTACACGCTCCCTTTTTAGATCGGGGTTACCTCCTACTTTAATAAGCGCCTCACTACACATTCCCGCATAGGCTATTTTTGGAACCAACCTCTTTGAATAATTCTACCGAAAAGGAGCATTTACTATAGAAAGGGAAAAGTTTACAATTGTGTATTTTTGAAACCATTGTGATAAATAGAGCATTTGCTCCTATGGAGCAAATGCTCTATTTATCACAATGGTTCCAGAAATGGCTTTTACAGAGGCGTCAAAAGGCGTCAATGTGAAGGAATGGGTTAACGGTAGACATCTAACATTTGAGTTTGCAAACTTACATAAATTACATGCATTAAACACCTGAGCATGCTTAAAATTCTATAACAATAAATTCTATTATAGAATTTAAGGTCTCATACTAATTTTTGTTCCGGCCTTTACTCATATGTGCCTTTTTATGCCTTTGAAAACAGATTAGACCCATGGTCTGCTCTCTTTGATTTTATGGAATAAATGTCTGAATTTTCCGTTTTTTGCAATGACAAAAGTTTCCTGTTTCGTTATTAAAAAATAATCCCATTGAAATTCATGATGTCATTATTTCTTACATGGAAATACAATGAGTAAAGGCAGAGCAACAGATAAAGGTGCAATGCTAAAATCGTCATTTCTCCACCAAAGCCTACTCTTCGAGACGATTCTAAAGAGTGGTCCCAGCATAGGGTTTGGTGTAGAAATAAAGGAATTATTCTTGAAAACGTTTTACTTTACGCCTCTTATCTGGGCCTCATAGTGAAGGTTTAATAACTTTGATCGTAATATGGTCCAAATTAATGTACACACATCTTGCTTTGAATAGCATCGATGGATAGCGCCTGAGAGTGTCTGGTGTGTAGATAAATGCCATTGTTGCTTATAATAGATAATACAGTAACACCTCTCTATAACGGCCACTAAATTACATCAAGTATTTTGTGTTAAAGGCTGGTGGTTGCTGAAAGCAAAGTGAAAGTAAAACAGAACGCTCCAAAAAGAGCGTTCTGTTTTACTTTCACCTTGCTTTAAGCAGTCACTTACCCTAAATACCAACTAATCAACACAATTTAGTGGCCGTTATAGAGAGGTTTTACTGTCCATGTAGTTTTACCATAACCCTTTACTGCATGGACATTGATGTACGAAATAAAGACGTCATAAATATCAATTAGATTAATTGTTTCACTAGCATATGGACACATGAACTTTTGGCCATTTCAGAAACTGTAGATTCCTATCAATATCATAGCGTGAGCAAACAGAGCAGACCCTGTTGAGGAGCCGTCTGATCTGGGTCTGCTCTGTTTGCACAGGCATAGAAAGGCGTATTTATGGAGTAACGTTCCAATAACACCCGCCATGAAAGCCATACTGTAATTAAACTTGTTTTACAGATAGCTTGCATGGAAAAATACTTAGAAGTGCATCAAGTGTATCAAGTGTGATACTAAAAGAAAATATTGTTTTCCTTCATTAAAAAAAATACAATAGCATTAGTATTCTTGAAACCTGGTTTCGTTGCTTCCAAGGCGGTACTCATGTTTTCACCCCATGCTCTACTTTGTTTTTAATATGGTAAATGTTTTATGTCTTTTTTGTGCGTTTCATCCTATAGGAGCCGTCTGACCAGGGTCAGCTCTGTTTGCTAATGGCATTTAATAGATCTGTTTCTTTACTTTCTAAAATATTTCATTATAGTAGGTACTGAAATTTGGAAAACAAATACAGAACTGGAACCGTCTGATCTGGGTCTACTCTGTTTGCAAATGCGTGAAAACACGTTTATATGAAGGAAAGGGTTCAGGCATGAGACTAGTTTTACTAAAGCTCACACGACCAAACTTATCAGAACTCCTAATTAATGACAATCTCTACTGCTCGTATATAGTCTAAATTATTGCACATTCTAGTATGCAGCAATTAACCCTTTCACTGTTATATGCAGTAAACCTCTCTAATGCGACCACCAAAATGAGGCATAATTCGGGGTATTAGAGGCAGGTGGTAGCTTAATGCAGAACGAACGTAATGAAGAAAACTCCTAGAGGAGCTTTCTGCATTACTTTTGTCCTGCATTAAGCAACAACCTGCTTATAACGACACCCATGTTTATTCATTAAGTGGTCGCATTAGAGGGGTTCCATAAATGTAAATGTATTTATGAAATAAATAATAACATAATTAATATTTATTAGCTGAGTTTTTATAATGTTGTTAACTTTTCAAGGGGTTTTTGTTTGCTTTGACAAATTCTGTAGACTCAGATCTTTATCATGTCAAAAGCAAACAGAACATACATGTGCCCTGATCAGACGGCTCCTATAGGAGCCATCTGATCTGGGTCTACTCTGTTTGCAAAGGCGTGAAAATGCGTTTATATGAGGGAAAGGGTTACTTCTACCTTTGTACGAATTCCAGTTGCGATCGGTGTATGTAAGAACGATAATTTCACTTGTACGATCTATAGTAAAATGAACCCATGGTCTTTATCAAAATCAGCAGTATGTGGTACACTGTCCCATTTGCTATACTTGTCAGCCAATATTCTTGAACGGTTGCATTTAACTCTTTACTTCATATAAATACTATTTCACGCCTGTGCAAACAGACTAGGTTATAAATTTTCGTGTAAATGCGTTAGAACCTGTCTTAACCCATTACCTCATAGGCTAATTTTAGACCTAACCTCTTTGAATAAATCTACCGAAAAGGAGCATTTACTAGAGAAAAGGATTTTTTTATAACTGTATAGTTATGAAACCATTGTGATAAATAGAGCATTGCTCTATATGAGCAAATGCTCTATTTATCACAATGGTTTAAAAAAGTGGCTTTTACAGAGGCGTCAAAAGGCGTCAATGTGAGAGACTGGGTTAAGCGACCATCAAAAATAGGCTTAATTATGGGCCTGTAAGGCAGGTGGTAGCTTAATGCAGTCCAAAAGTAATTCAGACTATGAAAAATAATTACATGTACAAAATAAGTAAGAACAAGGCTTATAATAACTCACAAACGAGTATATGTATTCATCATGATATGAAATACAACATAAAGTGGATATGACATATAACTTATATAAATACAGTAAGGCTTCTTCAAAACGATCAGTGTTTTAATTCTGGACTTTATGAGCAGGTGATAGCTTAATGCAGGACGAAAAAATGCAGAAAGCTCCTATAAGAGCTTTCTGCATTCATTTCGCTCTGCATTAAGCAATCACCTGCTTTTATGAAAAGACTGTTGCTTATTCATAAAGTGATCACTTTAGAGTTATTCTACTGTATGTTAATTGATATGTCAAAACGATCCATAGCATTTTCTTATTTACATGAAATCCTTTACCTGGTATATGGACATGAGCTATTGCAAAAAGGTCTGGATCAGCACTGTTTTTATTCGTTAACCCTTTACCTGGTGAATCTTCATTAGGTAATAATAAATGACTGAATGTTAATCAGCTTAATCTGTATAATGACGTCACGAACAAGGTAATCTTTTACTGTTGCAGAAACTGTAGCAGTATATTAACAGTAAACCCCCTCTAATGCGACCACTTAATGAACAACAAACATGGTTTGTCTTCTTAAGCAGGTGGTTGCCTAATGCAGGACAAACGTTATGCAGAAAGCTCCTATAGGAACTTTCTGCATAACTTTTGTCCTGCATTAAGCTACCACCTGCATTTGCCACTGCGAAGTATGCCCCTTTTTGGTGGTCGCATTAGAGAGGTTTGACTTATGTTATCTCATATGCAAACGATGCCTTGAACAGACAGCTCTTACAGGATCCGTCTGAACTGGCTCTACCCTGGTTACAAATGCGTTTCTACCTAGTAAAGGGTTAAAAGACCAGCAGCAATGTGCAAATTTGTTATAGACTGTGTTTCACATTTCAACAGTTGAAGCAGGTCTGAACTGTTAGGCCTTTACTCCATAAACACGCATTAACCCATTCCCTTCTACTGGCCTTTTTACGACCATTGTGATAAATAGAGGATTTGCTCCATAGGAGAAATACTCTATTTATCACAAAGATTTCGAAACTACTCAGTTCTAAAAGTTTCATTGTCTCAAGTAAGTGTTCCTTTTCGATAGATTTATTCAATGAGGTTGGGTCTAAAACTAGTCAAGGAAGGAATGAATTAACCCTATACCTCATAGGCTATTTTTAGATCCAACCACTTTGAATAAATCTACCGAAAAGGAGCATTAACTAGAGAAAAGGAAATTTTTAGAATTTTGTAGTTTGAAACCATTGTGATACATAGAGCATTTCTCCTATAGGAGCAAATGCTCTATTTATCACAGTGGTTTAACAAAGTGACTTTTACAGAGGCGTCAAACGTCGTCAATATGAGAGAATAGTCAGCAGACGACTCATGTAGGGTCTGCTCTGTTTGCATATATAATTATATATATCTCTGATTCTACAGCTTCTGCATTATTAAAAAATATCTTTTTAATATACCATTATAATTAAGCTGATTGATATTCATACATACATTATTTCTTACATGAATATTCAATGAATAAAGGGTTAGCTACATGTATATCCAAATGCTCCTTTCTCGTGAAACGGCATATTTTCACCCATATTACTCATTCTCTGTATGCACTTACATAGAGGATCTTACATGAGTGTTCATTACAAATTGTTTTTATGAAACGAGTTAACATGAGTGTTCATTACAAATTGTTTTTATGAAACGAGTTAACTATAATAATATGACAGGCTCTTTAGCGAGTGTCATATTCATTATAGTAAACGAGTTTCATGAAAACTATTTATAATGAAAACGAATGTAAGATTCTTTTTATCATATAAGCCTTAAAATGCCATAGAAAATGAAACCGGCTATAGCTGACGACTGTTTCGGTAATTGCGTACAAACAGCGTACTAATACAACGGACGACGCGCATGGAGCGCTACGATTAACGCTTAAATGAGCGCTTCGATTGGCTAACGATTGCTAATTTGCATAACAAAATGCACTAGTGCATTTCTGCCATTTACGACACTCTGTTACGGCACTCTCACAACGCAGATTACGTGATAAACTAATATATGTATTAAAAACAAGTATATGTTCAGTTGAATACGTGTTTCTACAACAATTCTTTTGCCGATTGTTTCTACAACAATTCTTTTGCCGATTGTTTCTGAAACACTTCTTTTGTCGATTGTTAGTGCAACACTTCTATTACCGATTATTTCTACAAATTTACGTTTTACGATTGTTTAAGCAATGCTTCTTTTGTCGATTTTTTGTGCAGCAATGCTTTTTGCAGATTGTTTATGCAACCATTCAAATTTCCAAAGGTCGCGTCGACAAGAGAATTGTTGCATGCATAAACAATCTGCAAAAAGCATTGCTGCACATAAAATCGACAAAAGAAGCGTTGCTTAAACATACGGAAAACGTAAAAAGCATGGAACCTGTTGTTTAGATCTACATCGGACTCATTTATGAACCCTATTGTCTGGGTATGCACTGTTTGTCTATGCCATTATTAACTCCTTCACCTCCTTGGACATTGGCAAGCGACTAATAGGGATTGCAGCAAAGGTGAGATTGTGTTTACCTTTGAAAAAAAAATAGTTTGGACCCAGATGAGACGTCGAGTAACTCAGCATCTTATCAGTATCCACATATATTTACAATAAAATCTATCTATAACGGCCACTAAATTGTGTTAATTATTTGGTATTTAGGGCAGGTGGCCGTTTAAAGCAAGGTGAACGTAAAACAGAACGCTCCTATAGGAGCGTTCTGTTTTACTTTCACCTTGCTTTAAGCAGCCACCTGCCTTTAACAGAAAATACTTGATGTAATTTAGTGGCTGTTATAGAGAGGTTTACTGTAAAAGAAATTTACGAAATGTCGACTTTAAGATTAAAGCAGACGACAATGCTTTTGGCGCCAAAAGAGTAATATAATAGGCACACATGATATAAAACAAATCCTGGTTCCAGTTGAAGCAGCTGGAACAATTAGCCAGGGTAAGTCCGAAGAAACTAGCCTTAACAATCAACCAGCAGTTGACATGGCTAGTGTTCTGAAAGTCTCACGGACCACCCTTCGGCAGACGTTGCCGGCGCACGCGCCGGGGCAGCATATGTGGCTTTTAGGACAGTCAGAGTCCTTGTCGCACGAGTATGACGTAGACCGCAGCTTTAACGTGCAGAGGAGTCTGGGAATTGGAAGCACCCGAGGACACCGGTCATTGACTGAAACGAAACATAACTTTCATTTAAGCATTTACACGTTAAGAAATTATAGTATGTAACATGTTCACAACCAGGAGCATAGCTGGATCCAAAATGTAATGTACGCACCGTGGCTATAGGGGTCCGAGGGCATGCTCCCCATGGAATATTTAGAACTGTGAAGTTTTTGAACCATTGTGATAAACAGAGCAATTCATCCTATAGGAGCAAATACTCTATTTACCACAATGGTTTCAAAAGGTGGCTTTTACTGAGGTGTCAAAAGGCGTCAATATGAGGGAATGGGCTAAAGCTTATTTGGCTAGATAGAACGTCTATCTAAGTCTACACGCCTCCCTTTAGCTTTCGATTTTTGTTCCATTTCGTCATAATAATGTTTAATGTTACGCACGTGCATAAGTGCGTATCGCTAGCTACGCCCCTGACAACAATTCTCACGGTTATTTTCCTATTGCAACCGTCTGATCAGGGTCTTCTCTGTTTGCTTTTGACATGATACAGATCTGATTCTACAGTTGTTGTCAGAGCAAAGACTTTCTTTGAAAAGTGTACATTACAAAACTAATGAATATTCATGATATCATCATTTCTTACATAAATATTGAATATGAAATACATGTAAAACCCCACTAATGCGACCACCAAAAAGGGGCATAATTCACAGTGGCAAGGGCAGGTGGTTGCTTAATGCAGGACGAAAGTTATGCAGAAAGCTCCTATAGGAGCTTTCTGCATAACTTTCGTCCTGCATTAAGCAACCACCTGCTTATGAAAACAGCCATGTTTGTTTAAGTGGTCGCATTAAGTGGTCGCATTAGCGGGGTTCTACATGTACTTACACAGACAGTCGCAAACCGGGCATCCGAGTGCGTCTACTTTTCTGCCATAGCGACAGGTCGTAGTGCAAGAAATCGTTGGACAAGTTTGGTCAGATTCTACAGAGCTAGTAACTGATGTTGAAGAACTAGACACCGTGCTTGAAGTGGCTGAAGGGAACACAGATACCGAAGATGATGCTACTGAAGATGGTATTGCTGAGCTAGAGATGGATAACATGCTTGTTGAAAGAGACAATTGCACAGTGTTTTGTTGTCCAGGCGTTGCCTCAATACCAGATGTGGATGGTTGTATTTGTGTCGTGAGTCTTGGCGCTACAGTAGATGATATTGGAGATTCTGATGCTTGTACAGAAGAAGATACAACCATGGTCTTAGATTCAGCTGTCATCGAATTCTGTGCAGCAGTCTCTGAAAGTTGTACTGATGGTGTTATGACGACTGACATCGATGGTGTCAAACTCTCTGTCGTAGTTACAGATGCAGTAAGTGAGGGAGTAGGACTTTCAGTCATAGTTACAGATGCAGTAAGTGAGGGAGTAGAACTTTCAGTCATAGTTACAGATGCAGTAAGTGAGGGAGTCGGACCTTCAGTCATAGTTACAGATGCTGTAAGTGAGGGAGTAGGACTTTCAGTCATAGTTACAGATGCAGTAAGTGAGGGAGTAGGACTTTCAGTCATAGTTACAGATGCAGTAAGTGAGGGAGTCGGACTCTCAGTCATAGATACAGGTGCGGTAAGTGAGGGAGTCGACATTTTAGTCACACTTGTAGCTTGGACAGAATTTTCAACAGACGATACTGGTGTATCCGTAACTGGTGACTGAACAGAAGACATTGTTTCAGTGGCCGATGACTGAATTGACATGGATGGTGTTACGGTGGCAGTGGACGAAGGTGTCTGTACTGCATCTACTGATGAATCGCCACTGAAAGATGACGGCGTCAATGACGCCGCTGGTACTGCAGTCAATGAATGAGTGGCGGTCACTGATATTTCTCTTCTGGTATCTTTGAGGTTTTCTACAAGTTTGTCAATGGTAGGTACATTCTGACGATGTTTGATATTTGTTGGAACCCGTACTTTAGGGATTTTAGGATTTTTATCGGAACCAGTGTCCTTGGAACTGCTTTCACCTGAAAATGAGAAAAATAATTAAATTAACAAACACGCCAACCACTGAATTTTGATGGCAAAGTCGGTCTTAACCCTTTCCTGGAACCGTCTGATAAGGGTCTGCTCTGTTTGCTTATTAACTGTATTAAATTCTACAGTTTCTGTCATGGCCAGCATTCCTGTGTTCATCAGTCATTAATTACATCTATAAACATTCATCTAATTAATCGATTAATCATGGAGCAAGGGGTTACAATTACACAACATCGAATAAGTCTCCAAATAACTGAGGCATATACATACCGGTAGTAGAAACTAAATGTCTTTTTTAGAAGCTGATAGTTGCTTAATGCAGGACAAAAATAATGCAGAAAGCTCTTATGGGAGCTTTCTGCATAAATTTCGCACTGCATTAAGCTACCACCTGCCTTTGTAACATGGTAAAAAAGTTGTGACTCGACTGGGACCCGAACCCAGGGCCTCTGGCTTACCATGCCAAAACTCTACCGACTGAGCTACCAAGCCACACAGTAAAGCATATCAACTTATTTCACCATAATATCTACACGGCTGCACTTTTATATATTTTCAGTGGTCAATTTAGAGGAGCATTATTAAACATTGTAAACGTTTTTGTAGACGCTAGGTTGTCCAAAATGGACAGTGAAGTTCATGGGCCATCGTAAGTCCAACCATATCGTATTTCCCAATTGAGGAAGTCTTTACAACAGTAAAAATTCCCTCTTAACCGGACCTTAAATTTAATAGAAATATTGGTCTAGGAGACAGGTGGCAACTTAATGCAGGGCGAAAGTCATGCAGAAAGCTCCTCTAGGAGCTTCCTGCATGACTTTCACCCTGCATTAAGCAATCACCTGCCTAAAAGTATCTAAATTCCTTTCAACTAAAATTCCGGTTTGGTTGGGTTTTACTGTATTCACATAGCCGAAATTATCGAACATTCTAGCTTGCGACAGTTTAGGTTAACTTGAGATTATCGTAAATTCTGAAGTACGACGATCGCAAGTGCAAGTTATGACCATCGTACGATATTAAAAACTTACGATAACTTCTGTGGTGCGATCTTTACGATATGATACTTTCTGACAATTGTGTCTTATGATCTTTAGGATAAGTGTGTCTTATGATCTTTACAATAATTCCTGTCGCACGATCTTTACAATCGATCTTTACAATAATTTTGTCCTATGATTTTTACGATAATTCTGTATGATATTCACGATGATAATTATATCGTACGATCTTCACGATAATTCTGCCGTACGATTTATTTTCACGATAATTTTGTCCTACGATTTTTCATAAGTCCTCTGATTCTTACCGTTGATATTTTTACACACTTTAGTTCTACAGTAGTGAGGACAGCAGATATGATTTGAGAGGAAACAATCTCCATCCTGGTCACATGGAAAAGAGTCTTGGAGGTTCTGCATCATACATAGTCTCTTTGGTATGTCACGCAGTGGCGGACACCGAGAGGAACCTGAATGAATATATACAGAAAATACTCGAAGTAATTTCACAAAAATCTAGACTTCGCAAACAGCGCAGATCAAGATCAAGCGCTGCATTTTCAACGCATGGGCAACTTATTTATACAGAATGTTTAATTACCTACATTTTCAAACTTCAAATTGTAATCAGTTTTTTTTCGAAATGCAATCACGGTGCAAGTCTGCCAGACGTTTGGATCTTAAGGAAATGCCAAGTGACTCGGTGTCTCATCATGATCCGAACTATTTACATATATAGACAATCACTCGCAGTAGGCTAAAGGTTAAGAAAGGTCAATTAAGTCATACTATATTATCAGAATTCGTGAGTAACCATCAATCTTTACTCTATTGTATAAATATACGACCACCAGAAATACGTGTATTCCTGGACTTTTAACCCTGTACTCCATGAATATTCATTTAAGAAATGTGGCAGCATGAATATTAATTTGATTCATTTGAACTCAGGAAACTTTGGCCATGACAGAAGCTGTAGAGTCATGTCTGTATCATTTCATAAGCAAACAGAGCAGACCCTGGGTACTCTCTTTGCAAAGGCGTAGAAAGGCTTATTTCATGCCCTGTAATCTCGCATTGTCGCGATGTATTGAAAAAAGAGTAAAAAAACCCCCAAAACAACTTCCGAGAGGCAGCCACAGACAGGAAATGGCCACGAAAGGTAAGACAAACAATGAAGTGTGTATACAGTTCTTCCTCTATAAAAGTCATCAAGTGTTTTTCCAAATATCGGACAACGTCATACCACAAAGATTTGATCATACCTCAAGTCCGTGTTGATCTATTTGCAAAACAGTTCTGTTTGTAGCCGTTAAATTGAACCAGAGTTTGGACAATGATCCGATCAAAACCGAAAGTAGAACAAAAACACGTATATTCCATGTTTCATGCCAAATTCCAGTACTTAAAGCATGGAGCGTTACTGCTTGATAGATACTTGGTTGATTTTTGATCGTATTACGTGATCAATCATTATATTCCTGTCATACTCGCCAATTTAACGACTGAGATGGAGCCCGCGTTATAGAGAGGGAGCCAAGCTGCAGAGAAGGAGCCAATGCACGCACAGCCACTGTGTATTTCGTGCAGTAGGGGAAATGTGCAGATACATCGCGAAAATGTGACGGAGCCAGAGATTACATGGCGTGAAATACGCCTTTCTACGCCTTTGCAAACAGGTTTTGCTGCTTCTCGGAAGTTTCTTTGGCTCTTTTTTCAATACATCGCGAAAGTGTGATGGAGCCAGATATTACAGGGCGTGTATTTATGGAGTAAAGGGTTAAGGTTGTTGCTTAATCCAGGACAAATGATACGCAGAAAGTTCCTAAAGAGGGGTTTTGCATTACCTTTGCCAGGTTTGGATCTGGATAAGATACTGAATAATTAACCTAATCAGGATCCAAACTGATCGGCACTCTGATTATGTTTTCAAAAAAATATCAAAGAAAACACCAATTAACCCTTTACCTCATAGGTTATTTTTAGATACAACCTCTTTGAATAAATCTACCGAAAAGGAGCATCAATTAGAGAAAAGGAACATTTTAGAATTTTGTAGTTTGAAACCATTGTGATGAATAGAGCATTTGCTCCTATAGGAGCAAATGCTCTATTTATCACAATGGTTTCACAAAGTGACTTTTACAGAGTCGTCAAAAGTCGTCAATATGAGGGAATGGGTTAAGCATCAGGAGTAAATTTTCAAACCACATTGAGCAACGGAAATGCTTGGACCATTACTCCATGAATATTCATGAATGAAATAATGTATGTATGAATATCAATTAGGATTATATTTATAATGAATAATTATAATAAATAAGAAAAGTTTTGACCTCGTTAGAACCATAGAAGTCTATAAGCTAACAGAGAAGACCCTGTAGGAGCAGTCTGATCTGGGTTTATTCTGTTTGCAAAGGCGTAGAAGGCGTATGTATGGAGTAAATGATTTAGTATATTCATGCAAGGAATACATTAAGCTGTACCGGTCATTGATGACGTCACTGTCGTTTGCTCCGATGCTGACTTATCTTTGGCCATCCCAGCGGCAGAAGCAGCTGTAGCAGCCGAAGAAGAGGAGGTGGGAGAAGCTGTTGTGCCTCCATTTCCAGCACTTGAAGATGGGGTAGTTCTCGATGATACTTCTGTCAGCACCAGTAGACCTACATTAACAAAAGAAATAAACCCATTTTAACCCTTTCGGTGCCAAATTTCTAAATGTCGTCTGCAAACCACTTTTGTTAGTCATTATGTAAAATAAGGAAATAAGATAAATAAATGCAAATTTCAAATGAATAAAGCACAGATATAAAAAAGGAGTTTGAGACAAAAAATGAAGTCCCGTCCGATCTTGGACTGCACTATTTGTCGTGGTGCATTTATGAGACATTGGCGGTGAAAGGGTTAAACCTTTACCTGAAACGTATTTTAACGCTTTACAAACATAGTAGAACCAGATCGAAGGGCTCATGTGGGAACCGTCTGATCAGGATCTGCTCTGTTAGCTTATGACATAATAAAGCGATGATTCTATAGATTATGCCATGTTCATTGGCTATTATAAAATTCAATTAATGAATATATTGTATAAATATTCGTGCAGTAAAGTGTAAAGCAAACACCAGCCTTTCAAGAGATTGTATTTTTGACAGGACTGTTTGAATCTGAAGCAGACGACAAACTTTAAGACGAATAACAGATACCTACTGAAGTGTTTGTTATGGAAGGCGGTGTGCCATGCTTAATGATAAATGTGAAATACATGTGCTTTAGGAAAACCTAGAATCTAATTAAAACCCAATATTTAAAATGCAAACAAACGTTTGTCTCCAAGTATACCTATCTTTATCCCACGTTATGTAAATCAAAGCACTGTCTCGTGTGAAACGTGATATTTTGCTGGTTTCAATCATTTGGCATTAAGCAAATCGCATTTAACAAATCGCATTTAGCATTTCGCATTTAGTATTTCGCATTTTGCATGGCGAGAGGTTCACAGAGATTATGATATCAGTTTATGTTATTTCAACGCACGAAGAAGAAAAACATATAGTACTGTATTTATATTGGAAAAGATACAGATCTCGCCTTCCAAATTGACTTATCCAGTTCAACCATTCAGTACAATGTGATTAGCAATTAGTATTTAGAAGTCCACAAATAGCAATTAACATTTGTCATTTGTCATTAAGCATTTCGTATTTTGCATTTCGCGAATCGTATTTAGCCGTTTGTCATGCTAAAAAGATAAAGTTTGCTGAAACCCTGATCTGTTACAATCTTAACCCTTCGCTTGCTATTCACGTCAATATACATACCTGTAAATAGTGAAGACCCAGATGAGACAGCTCCTGCAGGAGCTGTCTCATCAGGGTCTGCACTATTTACAAGTTGATTGTGCAACCAGTGCACTCCACAGCAGTGATTGCACAGCTAAATATTTGTACACAGTGAAGATCTATGTAATTATACAACAGGGCATGGGTAAAGAAGGAGAAATGTGTTTTAAAATTCAGCAAGAGAAGGGTTAACATACATCCGATTCGTTAAAATCAGAAACTATTGACAGAATGTCAAACAGCTTGTACCTTGATGAGAAACCCAATTACTCGATGTCTCATCTGGATCCAATCGTAGAGCTCCATAGTGCATTTTCGCGATTTACGGCACTCTGTTATACGGCACTCCCACAAGGCAGATTTAAGAAATAACGACTACCCGTGTTCGATTGCACGATAAAACACTGGTATAAATTTATTATTTCGATTCTAACACTTCAACTTAACTATAATTTGCACCGCCACAACGGCACTACGTTTCTTGTCGTACGAATTTTCGAAGCCATATTACGTTACAGCGCGTGCTGTGTTTTATGGAGAATTCAAACATAGATACGTCCATTCTTTGTTTATGTAGATGTGTGCGCGAGGTGTGTTAGAATATGTGATAAAATATTTATCACGCTGTTTCAAAACTACACAATTCTAAAAATCAAATTCAAAATCTAGTAAATGCTCCTTTTCGGTAGATTTACACTGAACAAAACTTCTAAATTGTCACTTTGTGCTTTATCATATACTAAAGGAGCGCAACATTTGTTTAGACAATTTGCACACGGGCCACTTGCAGAAAAAAAACCTGGTTTAAAGCCAGCATTCAGACTTCTATTCCCTAGTCATTAGACAGCAATTAAATTTGTGCAAATCGGTAGACAATAGGGTAGGGACTATGTGTTGAAAACTTGAAGACTGTGAAGTACTTTTCTCTTTAAAATCGAAAGTTGAAAGTGACGGTTTAGAAGTGTTGCTGAGTGTATTCAAAAATAACCTGTGATGGAATGGCTTAAGAGCAGAGCATGAAACAGTTTGGATACAGATGGGATTACGAGTTAGTTGTCGGTCATGGCATCCCGACCTAATGCTTCAACCTTATCCCGTTATCCGCAGCCCGACCCGCATTTGCAAATAGTTTGGATCAAGATAAGACTCCGAGTAACTCGGCTTCTCATCAGGATCTATGCTGTTTGACACCCGGCCAATGGTTTCTCAAAAGCTTGCTCGAATCAGAAGAAGTCAAAATTACACGATGTCCAAACTTAACCCATTACCTCATAGGCTATTTTTAGATACAACCTCTTTGAATAAATCTACCGAAAAGGAGCATTAACTAGAGAAAAGGAAACTTTTAGAATTTTGTAGTTTGAAACAATTGTGATAAATAGAGCATTTTCTCCTAATGCTCTATTTATCACAATGGTTTCCTAAAAGTGAGTTTTACAGAGTCGTCAGAAGTCGTCAATATGAGGGAATGGGTTAAGCAGATCTTTCTTTTCATAGATGGGTTAGGATTGACTCTTAATCTGCTGAATAAATAAATCTAGGCCCGCAATTTCTGAATATCAATTTTAAAAAAATACAGTAAAACCCCTCTAATACGACCACTTAATGAATAAACATGGATGTCTTTATACGCAGGTGGTTGCTTAATTAAGTATACATAAATACTTGAATTGTTCTGATCTAATATTTCGACCACTAATGGCCTTTTTCAAAGAATATCATGTCAAAATACACGTCACATTTTTTGTTACATACATGAAACAAGAACGTGACGTGTATTTTGACATGATAATCTTTGAAAAAAGGCCCTTAGTGGTCGAAATATTAAATCAGAGCAATTCAAGTATTTATGTATTATATTAATTCCCTATTTTGGAATATTTTCTTCATTGTGCTTAATTAAGGACAAAAGTAATGCAGAAAACTCCTCTAGGAGCTTTCTGAATTACTTTTGTCCTGCATTAAGCTACCACTTGCCTCTACCACACCCAGAATTATACCTCTTTTAGGTGGTCGCATTAAAGGGGTTTTACTGTACAGTAAAACAGCTTTACGAATAAACATAAGAATCTTTAAAAGCAGGTGGATGCTTTTTGCAGGAGCGTTTAGCATAACTTTAGTCCTGCATGAAGCTACTACCAGCATTAAGCTACTCTTGATGGTCGCATTAGAGGGGGTTTACTGTATTGTATAAATTTTAAAACTGAAGAAAACGATTTTTATGACAAACAATGCATACCCTTATCAAAGGGCTCAAATTTAGTGTTAAAATATAGTTAGTCCAATGTGCTTATTAGTTCATCATATTGCATTTCCCCAAAGAAAACAAATCAATATGAAACAACAGTAAAACCTCTCTATAACGGCCACTAAATTGTGTTAATTAGTTGGTATTTAGGGCAGATGACTGCTTAAAGCAACGTGAAAGTAAAACAGAACGCTCCAAAAGGAGCGTTCTGTTTTACTTTCACCTTGTTTTAAGCAGTCATCTGCCTTTAACACAAAATAATTGATGTAATCTAGTGGCCGTTATAGAGAGGTTTTACTGAATTTGGATCCTGATGAGACGCCAAGTTACTCGGCATCTCATATGTATAGAAACTGTTTGTAAAATTATCCTATACTCAAAGCGTCAAACAGAACATAAGTGTACATACCCAAAACAAGTACAGCATTCCGTCTAAAATTTATATCACACACCATTTTCGTCAATTTAAAAGACAATAACTGAGGTATATTAATCCACAAACCAAACGTGACTGTATTTGCACGACAATAAACGTGAGCTTGTTATGTCGGCGTTTTAATATATATATGTGTCCGGAGTTGTTTTCTAGTGGGATACAAATGGGCGGTCATCCGACTCGACCATCATACTAAGCAAAGATGACCAAAAAGTCACCGGCTTCGAATGTCTCTTTTGTAACATATCTGGATGTTTTCTACCACCAAGTTTTCCCCCGATAAAACGTATTAGTGTATAAAAAAGTAGTATACAGTCTTGATATGGGATATTTCAATGTCTTACATGGATTATAACCCGTTCGCTTATGTAAGAAACGAACCAATTGTAGCATAAGGGATATTTTTGCACACCAATTAATAATACCTTTAAGTCCGAGAATTGGCCGGACGTTGAAGGTCGCGAGAGTATCACACATGTCAAAAAACAATGATTTGTCTTTCTGTTTAACCTTTTCCTCATGCAAACGCTTTTTGAGCCCTTTGTAAACAGAACATACACAAATTAGATGGCTCATGTAGGAGTCATCTTATCAGGGTCTGCTCTGTTTGCTAAATGGAATTATACAGATATGAGTCTACAGTTTCAACCATTTGCGAACCTCTATGTGTATATATGCTATAAAACAGTTCAATTCAAATATTCTTGTTATCATTATTTCTATTCAACAAGGAAAGGGTGTTAAAACTGTCTGAAATGCTAACGTCGTATAATGTGTTATGATATACTGTGGAATCATCCCACCCGCTTCCCTTCATATTCGTATATTCGGGAGGCTAGGATCAGAATCAAGCATCTTCTTTGTCCTTTTTCTGAATTTATTCAGCATATCAATGGTGTTCTAGTATTTCTTTTCCGAGAAACCAATTTAGATTCATGGCAAATATTACAATAACAATAACATGTCTGCACTGACCATGAACTTTACAAAATCGCATTACTTATATCAGTTTTTTATGTTTACATACTACAGCGCAATCTCGCTAATACGACCACTCAAAAGAAATATAAAACAGATTGTAGCTAAATGCAGGACAACAGTTATGCGAAAAGCTCCTCTAGGAGCTTTCTGCATTACCTTTGTCCTGCATTAAACAACCACCTGCTTATAACTCTTGTAAATGTGTTAGCATTACATTTGCCCTTATCAACTCATTTCCTCCTAGTGACGCCTATTGACGTCTCTGTAAAATACCTTTTTTTTGAAACCATTGTGATAAATAGAGCATTTGCTCCATAGGAGCAAATGGTCTATTTACCACAATGGTTTCTAAATTACACAATTCTAAAAAATCCCTTTTCTCTAGTAAATGCTCCTTTTCGGTAGATTTATTCAAAGAGGTTGGGTCTAAAATAGTATAGGAGGGAATGAGTTAAGCAACCATGTACTTAGTAAATCGTGTGATCACAATAGCTAGAGTTGCTTCATTTGTAGAAATATGCAAACAAATCACGAACAGTAGCTTCTAGAAAAGTTGCTATTTATATACAGTGAAAATTCGATACTACAAACACTCGTTACTACGAAACTCAAATACGTACCGTTATTGATCTTTAACACAGGTGGCAGCTTAATGCAGGGTGAGGGCCATACATAAAGCTCCTTTAGTCACCTGCCTACAAAGACGTACTTTCTTCATTACTAGATTTTCGTAGTATCGATTGTTTACTGTAGTTTCAAACAAGTAATAATCATATATTATATATATTGTATTTTAACTCTTCACTTAATAAATATTCGTGTGAGAAATAACGATCTCGAGAATATTAATCAACTGAATTTTGATAATGACATTTTGAACGAGGCACTACTTGATGCTGTAAGAACTTGTAGAATTATATCGATAGTTGAACTATAACTCGAACTTCGGGATAACTCGAAATAAAAAGTTCTGTTCTTCCAAAGTTTAGATACAGAATTGTTCTAAAATCTATCACTACGCACATCTAGAAACACGTGGGACTTAACTCATTTGCTGCCACGATCCCATATATGGGACGTAGACAAACAGTGTAGACTCTGATCAGACGCCGCATAATGCGGCGTCTGACCAGAGTCTACGCTGTTTGCTGATAGGAATTTCAATATAAAACAAAACGAAATTGAAATTTAGGCCAGGAAGTTTCAACTTATACATTTATAAGCAAATTAATTAGACCCTAAATTCGCTCTGTTTTCAAATGCGTAAATGTTCATATCATTCAGATGAAACGAAGCGAAAACTGACTACGTTTAGAAACAAAAGAATAAAACGTATCTGATCTTTAACACTTTACTCCGTGAATATTCATGTAAGAAATAATGACGTCACGAATATTAATTACATTTAATTTTTATTACAGTACACGGACAAATGTATTTTTGGTCATAGTAGAAACTGTAAGTACATATCTATATTATATCAAGCAAACAGAGCAGACCCTGATCAGACGGCTCCTGTAGGATCTGGGTCTAATCTGTTTGCAAGGGCGTAGAAGGGTTAACCCTTTACTCCATAAATACATCTTTTTATGCCTTTGCAAACAGAGTAGACCCAGATCAGACGGCTCCTACATGAGCCGTCTAATCCGGGTCTGCTCTGTTTGCTTATGAAGTAACATAGATATGATTCTACAGTTTCGACGGCCAAAACTTCATGTGTTCATGAGCCATTATAGCTAATCTAATTAATACTAATGACGTCACTATTTCTTACATGCATATTCATAAATGAAAGGGTTAAATATAGTATTAAACTTGATAAATGTAACTATCTTGACGAGGGCCGTGCGTAGTGAATGAAACAAACCATGTCAGTTTAACGCTTTCGCTGCTGTGATTAATTTAACCCATTTTCTCCCAATGGATTCTTCCATGGTTATATATTGGATTAGTCTATCTTTTAGCTAAGGGATGTCTGGTCTAAATTTTCATTTTTGTTTTGTTTTATATTGAATTTCCTATCAGCAAACAGTATAGACTCTGATCAGACGTCGCATTATGCGGCGTCTAATCAGAGTCTACACTGTTTGTCTACATCCCATATATGGGATCGTGGGAGCAAATGGGTTAACTTTGTAAATGGGTTGGATCCAGATGAGACGGGGAATAATTCGGCATCTCAACAAGACCCAAACTATTTAATAGTGTGGCTATGTGTATTCGAATAAGAAAGGGATAGAAATATGACATATATTAAATATAAACATGATGCAGATGACACGGTTTTGCAGACGCCAATAATGATAGCTAAAAGTTGATACGTTTGTTGATGACGGAATTGGCCCCCTGCGGCTTGTAAGTGACAAACTAGAGCGTAGCACGCGCAATCTCGTACGACATACCTGTCAAACGAGCTCGCCATTGCTATTAATACTCCCCTGTCTCAAGGTCGTAGGTCAACTCCTTCGCTGCTGCGTATTGTCGTCTGCATAACTCGTCGTCTGCTACATTTTTTCATGATTTATTTTTTATCACTTTCCAAACATAAACATGACCAGAGTAACAAGCCTATTACAGGTCATATTCTTTGTCAACGAACGGTCTTACAGAGTATCTCCCTAACCCATCCCTTGTGTCGCCTCTGTAAAAGTCATGTTTCGAAACCATTGTGATAAATAGAGAGCATGTGCTCCACAGGAGCTGACAGAGTTGACTTTGTAAATATACTTAACAATATAATTTAAGGGTCACTGGTCAGTTTCCCATAGAGCTCAAAGTATTCACTACACAACTTTGGTACTTCATATCGTTCACCAATGTCCCTAAATCCCAACGAAATTTGCAAGAATTATTGTTAGGGTTTTAATTAACGGACGCAGATGAAATTTATACCTGCGGGAGTCTTATGCACCTTCGTGGAGAAAAAAAAAATAAAACGATGTTTTTCACAAAAAAATGCTTAATTTTCAACAGGAGTTTTCCTTGCTTTGGAAATCGAAAATCATATCAATATAGGAAATAATGAAACATGGAAAGGTTTGCCAAAATGTTTGACACACCAAAACATGTTTATTGGTATTCCAGATAAGAGTAAAATGAAATTGATTTTCTTTTTAGAATTTCAGAAATTCCCAAGTTTCGTTTTTTCATTCCATGGATGACAATAGGACCTTGGCATAACTCAATCTAACCAGAATCTGTAGTTTGACATTTTGACAATACTTTCTGTAAAATTTGTCGAAATTCATTTATTTATATTGAAAATACAGGATGCCAAAGTTGAAGGGTCATTGAATAAACCCTATGGGAAAAGTACCACTGACCCTTAAATGTTTTTGTGGAGTATATTATAAATAGTAATGATATCTTGGTTTTTTTGTATGAAACTTGGACACATTCCAATAGGGCGAATCGGTGTTTGTAAACAAACCTATCGATTGTGCGCATGCGCAGTTAACAGATGGGCAAAAACACAAGTAACAACCTATGTATCCCTATGTATAGGCTAAGCAATGGTTGGTCTACATAACATTTAACGACTGTGTTGGTTAGGACTTCTTGGTTTCTGTACTCTATCCTTTGACAATGACAATTTTGTTTTAGTTTCGAAGGGTAGATACAACAAGAAGCTTGAATTAATCGGCCTAAAGGAATGCCCTTTAATTACCAGCAACACTTTGGAAATGGGAGACGTTCTTATTTGTTTGTTGGACATGCCTGATATGTCGAATAATTTAGATCAACAGTATTTAAAAAAACAAATTCTCGTTTTATATGAATAAGATCTATATATTAAGATGCAGGCCTGCACAGCCTCATGGCGTTCATTTATGTGTTGTACAATGTCTTTCTGGTCACTGTACAGTACCGTAGCAGACCTAGTAAACGTATTTTAGGATAAATCTAGATCATATCAATCTTAACTATCTTTAGAACTAGAATTTATAATAATCTAAATTTTTAAATAGATCTAAATCGTTGGGTTTTAATTATGCTTAGCCATAGATATAATTGGTCAAAACATAGTTTTCTTCTATTTTTCTGGAAACTAACAAATCGTAACTTGAGGTAATTGGCACATTGTTTGGTAGTTCTGTTTCATTAGTAGAAGTATTCCTGTTACGTAATAAATCAAAACTTTGTTGATAAGAAAGTGTGTGATAGATGGCAACTGTGTGATCACTGACCCTTGTCCCCTGCTGAGAAATTAGGGGATTTGCTGACCATCTGGCACCTTTGATCGTTATTGTTTTCCTAGGTCTAGTTAGCAAATTAGCAGTATTTAGGGAGAGTAAGTGATGTAATGATATAGTCTCCAACAGTCTAACATAATTCATTTTTAGTATTCAAAACCAATAGTTTGTATTGTTAAAACATTTGAATGCGGGAAATAAAATTACATACATTTGAAAATTGTAGACCCAGACAAGATAGCTCAAAAAGCAACCCTCTGATCAGGGTCTTCACTGTTTACTATTAAAAAATATGTAGCAAATTTAAGTCTTATATAATGACTGGAATCTACAGTTAAACAATGACGGACCATTCTACCATAAAATTTAAGCATTTAGAGATGTAACCTTTCCTCTCATATAAACGTGTTTTCATGCATTTGCAAACAGCGCCATATGATCAGGGTCTGCTCTGTTTGTTTATGAAATTGTAATAGGCCCGACACTACAGTTTCTACCAACACCAAAACAATCCTGTCTACGAATGCCATTAAAATACTAGCTTATAAATATTCATGATATCATTATTTCTTACGTGAATACTGAACAGGGAAAGGGTTAATCATCACAAAGTTACAGAATAACAGGAATATTTTCATAGTTATACAATTCACAAAAATATGTTTATTTGATTTAAATTCTTAACCCTATATAAACACCTTTGCAAATTATTAGACTCATATCAGATGCTCAAATAGAAGCTGTTTGATCAGGGGTATGCTCTGTTTGCTTATCACATTACCATGTATAAACATTTTCATGCCTAATCGGGGGGAGGGGGACAACTCTGTTTGCTTATGAAATTATATCAGATCTGACTACATTTTCCACCAGTAAAAATATTAATGATGTCATCTTTTCTGACATAAATATTCAACAGGGAAAGGGTTGAAAACCATCGACAACCAACCTCTAGGAAACGAATTCACCTGACCCGGCAACAGAAGTAACAAGAGTACCGCATACGGTACACAATACGCCCACTTGCAAACTTTCTCTGATTCAACATGCCTTATAAGTGTTGACATTTTCTAATCTGTGCTTCAGATCTTGATTTCCATATTAAGGTGATACTATTTTTTAAAAAAAAAATGAAGTGAATATCAATTAAATAAAAAAGTTACAGCTAATCCTCATTTTTGCAGATTTTTGTAAAGTGCAATGGCCATAACTCTGTAAAGACAAACTGAATGAACCTCAAAATAAACTCAGCTTCGAATTTTGTTGCTTAAAACATTTGTGTTAAGTTTCATTTATATCATTTTAATAGTTTTCCCAGAAAACAACAGACAAACTAAAAGTTGACCGACAAACAAAGCAAGGAACACACAAAATTCAAGGACCATAACTTTAGAATAAAATGACATATCAAAACCCCCGCAATATATGTGAAAATTCACATTAAGGTTTAACCATATAAAAAAATGAAGTAAATATCATTTCAAATGAAAAAGTTATGGCCATCCTCATATTTGCATAGAGTTGCATTATTTTTTTAAGTGCAAGGGCCATAACTCCGAAACAACAAATCAAATGATCCTCAGAATCGAATTAGCTTCAGGTCTTGATGCATTAAACATGTGTATGAAGTTTCGTTAATATCTGTCAAACAGTTTTGCCAGAAAACAGCGGACAAACTATATGCATATATTTGCATTATTTTTTAAGTAAAAGGGCCATAACTCCGAAACCACAAATCAACTGAGCATCAGATCTGGATGCATTAAACATTTGTGTGAAGTTTCATTAATATCTCTCCAATAGTTTTCCCAGAAAACAGCGGACAAACTATTTGCATGTATTTGCATTATTTTTTAAGGACAAGGGCCATAACTCTGAAACGAAAAATCAAATGATCCTCAGAATCAACTCAGTTTCAGATCTTGATGCATTAAACATTTGTGTGAAGTTTCATAAATATCTCTCCAATAGTTTTCCCAAAAAACAGCGGACAAACTATTTGCATGTATTTGCATTATTTTTTAAGTAAAAGGGCCATACCTCCGAAACGACAAATCAAATGAACCTCAGAATCGACTCAGCTTCAGATCTTGATGCATTAAACATTTGTGTGAAGTTTCATTAATATCTCTTAAATAGTTTTCCCAGAAAACAGCGGACAAACTATTTGCATATTTTTAGGACAAGGGCCATAACTCTGAAATGAAAAATCAAATGAACCTCAGAATCAAATCAGCTTCAGATCTTGATGCATTAAACATTTGAGTTCAGTTTCATTAATATCTGTCAAATAGTTTTCCCAGAAAATAGCGGACAAACAAAATGTTGACGGACGAACGAACGGACGAACGGACGGACGGACGGACAGGGCCACGACAATATACGATCACCTTTATTAGGTGGGCGTATAAACATTCTGAAAGCACCGTTCGGCTTAAATTGATAGAAATAAATTGGGAAAAGCAAATAAAACGTGTTCACTTTTGTTTGAAAGCACCTAAACAAAGTCAGTTGTTTTAGTCAAGATTCAAGATTCTTTATTGACTTATACTATACACAGTTCATCGTCGTTTAACAATATTCAATGCATAATAATAATCGGTACCCGTGATAGATTGTATGACACTCGTATTACTACGAGCGTACAACATTCTGAATTCAATAACCAAGACATCCTTAGAAGTTAGAATAGATATACATGCAGTCTCAATATATAGTTGTATGCCATGCAACATATGAGGATGGAATAATTGTTTGACATAATGTGATTGGATCTACGTAATCTGAAAGCTTCGTGGATGAATCGACTTAGATTTAAAACATTTCCTTTGGATTAATTAAATAATTTAGTATTCTGTCCAGTATTTACATACATGTATAAAGCAAATGAATCATAACATTTTTTATTTGTGCGATCAAGTTGGGGCATTTCGAAATGCACTTTGGTTGTTTAACTCTTTCCCTTATGTAAACGCTTTTTGACGTGCTTGCAACCAGAGTAGACCCGGATCAGATGGCTCCTATATGAACCGTCTGATCAGGGTATTCTCTGTTTGCTTGTGAATATTATGTTGGATTTGACTCTACAGTTTTTTCCAATACCAAAATATCCTCAGTACATATGTTATTATAAAAACATTATTTAAAAATACTTATATCATTATTTCTTACAAGAATATTAATGGAGTAAAGGGTTAACGCCCCAGCCAAATTATATGTGTATTACGATGTCAACTCTTAATCCTTGGTGAAATTTCACGCTTTATGCTTTTATATAAATTTGCAACAAATACCGTTTTTGTCATGATTGGCAGTATAGTATCCTGTGATAGGAAATATGTGACACATCTTTAGAAATGCATGTACTTTTGTAACGCTAATCAGTATTATACCCTTTAGATATGACCCTTTAACAAATACAGTTTATACTTGTGTATTTTACCATTGTATTATCAATGCTTTGAAAAGCATATATCTATTTTCAACTTCACAGGTTATCATGTTAAACTGTTATTTTTGTTACATAGTCGGCAAATAGTTTATTGTAGACCTGTCGTGTTATTTGTTGTACAACCGACTCCAAATAAAGATTTTTGTATCTTGTAAATTCATCTTCCAGAATCAATTTTCGGTTCATGCTTATATTTTTACATGTACTATCGATGTAATTATCATCAACGATTGCACCATAATCTTTTATTTTTATTAATTTTAACAGATGTTTTCAAAGTGCTGTCAATGTTTCTGTTATTGTTTACATTTTGCCCTCAGGCTTTTCAGGATAACACGTGCGCGTGACGTCACGGCGATTCGCCCTATAGTAATGTTCACTTGCACGGTTTCATTTTCCATAATTTTTACAGAAAGTTTCACCATCGCAATGCCAAACGCTGCAGTGGAGGTATAATCTTATATTACAGAGACAGCATTCAACCTGGAATTGAAATAATCAAAAACCATTCGGACGCTATCATCTGGCTTAAACTTGATCGCAATTTGTTTCATTTGCAGAATGACATTTATATATGTGATGCGTATATTTGGGGTGAAGATTCGCCTGCTTACAATGTTGTGAATATTGACTTATTTGAAATTTTGGAAAATTATATTTCTGAGTATGAAAACCTTGGATTTGTTTTTATTGCAGGTGATTTGAATAGTAGAGTAGGCCTTAAAATTATTTTATTGTGCATGATAATGTTAATTCAGTATTTGATGATGTGTACTATACCCCGGATGCTACCCCGTCTCGGGCCTCGGTTGATAAGGTATGCAATGTTGAGCCTCAAAGTTCTTACAAACGCATAAGTGACTTTTATAGATGCGCAAAAATGCGTCACTAGGGCATAATATGTTTTAATTAATTAAGCAATAACTTTAACCTTGAAAATCATACCATACTATTGCTGTTAGACCAACAAAGAAAACGACTTTTTAATAGCATAATTGGCATTGTCCAACCGGTATCATATACAGTAAACCGGACGTTAAATTTAGTATAAATATCGGTCTTGGAGACAGGTGGTAGCTTAATGCAGGGTGAAAGTCAGACAGAAAGCTCCTCTAGGAGTTTTCTGACTGATTTTCACCCTGCATTAAGCAGCCAACTGCCTAGAAGTATCTAAATTATTCTCTACTAGAATTCCGGTTTAGAGAGGTTTTACTGTATATTTACACGTATTTTTGGCTTCATAAGCCCCATTAATTCAGACCTATAAACGCGGTCTGCAAACTATCGACTTCATCGGGATGTCAGATTACATCCACTTACTGCAAGAAAAAGTGGCTAAATGATATTTGTATCACACTGAAATAGTGACCGGCCAGTATCAGTTTCGTTGCCTGTGATGCCACAATGTCACAGTATGATCTAGGAGTGGTAAACATTTGTAGATCGATGAATGCATATTTGCGTTTGTATTCCTCTCATCAAGTCAACGATGCGACAACATGACACGAAACAACAAGCTTTATTATCAACAAGTTATCAAATTTTAATATTAAGTATACAAGGAAAACTGGCGGGTTGCAGCTGCCTGGAAATAATGAATTAAATGTTATGTGGTTTACTGATCAATGCATTGTTACAACCCACTTTGCAATAACTAACCGTTGTGCAAAAACATAACTAAGTTCAAGATTTTATTGCAAAGTGAGTAGTTATTGCAAACGGAGAGGTTCGGTCAACCCACTTCGCAAGGCATTTTATTCCAGTTTCTACGCTAAAATGCGACAAAAATCACACAAAAACAAACAAAAGGTGAAAACTCATTACAACCCTGTGCTTAAGAGTAATTATGATCAAATTAAGGATTTTTTCATTTTTCAAGCACATGCGAAATTTTCTAAGTTCTTTTCACTATAAGGAGAAAATGAGTTAGGTATTTTGTTTGATCTAGTAAGAAAATTGCGTTTCGATGCTAGGTGCCACCATGTGGTCCGAACGCAATCTTCTCACTGTTGTGAGATAAATGCAAGCACGTTTTTCGCACGGTGAGAAAAATGCGTTTGTAAGAAATTTGAGGCTCAACAAAGCTATAGTCATGGGGTAAAACTGCTTGACCCGTGTGAATCAACATGTATGTGTATTGTAAACGGTCGAGTGGGCAATACAAACAGTTATACTTTTGTGTCCACTAAGGGAGCTTCAGCTATCGACTATGTTATAACGCACGAGCAAAATTTGCTTTGATAAAATATTTTCTTTTTTTATTTTCAGTCAATTAATGAATGGAGTGACCACTCGCCGTTACAAGTTGTAGTTAACCCTTTCCCTGTTCTATGTTTATTCCAAATGTCAATACCTACTGAATATTCATTAACAACAAGAGATGTTTGTAAAACATGTATACCCCCAGACCCCCTGACCTTTGATCTAGTGACCTCAACTATAGAGGTCATCTAGCGGTCATGACTAATCACCACAGCAACTTTGAAGATCCTAAGCCAAACCACTGATCATTTATTGATCTGAAAACATTTCACAAGTTAAGGTCATGGTGACCTTGACCTTTGACCTAGTGACCTCAACAACTATAGGGGTCATCTAGTGGTTACGACCAACTACCACAGCAAGTTTGAAGATCCCGAACCAAACCATTGAGCAGTTATTAATTGGAAACCATTTCATCAGTTAAGGTCATGATGACCTTGACCTTTGACCTAGTGACCTCAAAATCAATAGGGGTCATCTAGTTGTCTTGACCAACCACCACAACAAGTTTGAAGATCCTAAGCCAAACCCTTGAGCAGTTATTGATCGCAAACCATTTCACCAGTTAAGGTCATGGTGATCTTGACCTTTGACCTAGTGACCTAAAAAATAATAGGGATTATCTATTGGTCATTGTCAACCACCACAGCAAGTTTGAAGATCCTAATCCAAACCCTTGAGCAGTTATTGATCGCAAACCATTTCACCAGTTAAGGTCATGGTGACCTTGACCTTTGATCTAGTGACCTAAAAACAATAGGGCTCATCTAGTTGTCATGACCAACCACCTAAGCAAATTTGAATATCCTAAGCCAAACCCTTGAGCAGTTATTGATCAGAAACCATTTAACAAGTTAAGGTCATGGTGACCTTGACCTTTGACCTAGTTACCTCAAATACAATAGGGGTCATCCAGTTGTCATGACCAACTACCGCAGGAAGTTTGAAGATTATAAGCCAAACCCTTGAGCAGTTATTTATCGGAAACCATTTGACCAGTTAAGAGCATGGTGACCTTGACCTTTGACCTAGTGACCTAAAAAAAAATAGGGGTCATCTAGTGGTCATTACCAACCACCACAGCAAATTTGGAAATCCTAGGCCGAACCCTTGAGCAGTTATTGATCGCAAACCATTTCACCCTTTAAGGTCATGGTGACCTTGACCTTTGATCTAGTGACCTAAAAAACAATAGGACTCATCTAGTTGTCATGACCAACCACCTAAGCAACTTTGAAGATCCTAAGCCAAACCCTTGAGCAGTTATTGATCAGAAACCATTTGACCAGTTAAGGTCATGGTGACCTTGACCTTTGACCAAGTGACATCAAAATCAATAGGGGTCATTCAGTGGTCATGACCAACTACCACAACAAGTTTGAAGATCCCAAGCCAAACCCTTGAGCAGTTATAGTCACTACAAGTCGGGACTCTATAAATAATGATATTGATAGTTTTACGTCAGTTTTACGATATGCTGCTGACCCGTTATTTGCGAAACGTTGTAATTCCAGTTATAACGTTCAGTTTGATGATAAATTGTGTTTGGTATCTGCAAATGGTTTGATAAAGATTGCATTAATGCAAGAAATGTTTATTTAGAAGCGTTACGTGTTTTAACAATTGTAAGAATGGTAATAATAGGTGTAGAATGTGTAAATGTAAAAAGGAGTATAAAGACCTTGTACGTACAATGAAACGCATATATTACGATAAAAAGATGGCTGACATAGAAAATTTGAAGCACAGTAATCCAAAGCAATTTTGGAAATCTTTTAAAAAGAAAAATGCAAGCGATGGAGGTACTTGTAATATTATCTTTAGACAAATTCAAGGAGTATTTTGAAAACATAAGTAGTGATATTTTCAATTGCAGTAATAATGAAACAGAAGCATTTTGTAATGAGGACAATTTTAACATTGAATTTGACCAGCCAATTACAATTAGTGAAATTACCAATGCTGTTAGAACCTTGAAACGTGGCAAGTCTACGGGTAGTGATTGTTTTTAGAAAGTATTGATATAAAAGGGGCCCATCTATGTGACTTATTTAACGCTATTTTGAATTCGGTCTATTACCCCCCCCCCCCCCCCCCCCCAAAAAAAAAAAAAAAAATTTTTTTTTTTTTTAAAATGGACTGAGGGTGTTATTGTACCTCTTCAAAAGAAAGGCAATGTAAATGATATTAATAATTAAAGAGGCATTACACTGGTTAGTTGTTTATCTAAATTATTTACAATGTACCTCATAAACGTATAGAAACATTCTGTGAAAATAACAGTGTTATTTCCGATGTCCAGTTTGGGTTTCGGAAAGGGCGTTCTATTGTGGACGCCATATTTGTTTTGATGTCTTTAATACAGAAATATCTTAACGATAATAAACGTTTATATGTTGTGTTTGTAGATATGATGAACTGCTTCGATTCTATTTATAGAAACGGTTTATGGTTAAAAATGTATAGACTTGAGATTCAATGTAAAATGTTGAGAATTATAAGGGATGTGTATCAGAAAGTAAAATCATGTGTTGAATTATGTACTAGCTATTCAGACTATTTTAGATATGCTGTGGGCTTGAGACAAGGGGCGGTAATTTCATCGATATTATTTTCTCTCTTTGTAGATGATTTAGAACTATATATACGAGGTAATGCTGATTCAGGTCTTATGTTAGATGATATGGTGTTGATACTACTGCTGTTCGCAGATGACATGGCTATTTTGGACAAGTCTCCTTCAGAACTACAAAACCATTTAGATTAGTTATATACATATTGTAGTAATTGGGGTCTTAAGGTTAACACTGCCAAAACCAAAATTATGGTTTTCCGTAAGCGTGGCCGCTTACTACCAAATGAACATTGGACCTACGATGGCTATAATATAGATGTTGTTGACGATTTTGATTATTTAGGCACCGTTTTTAATATACAGGTAAATATGTCCTAAACCAAGAACATTTAATCGGGAAAACACTAAAAACTTTAAACATTTTATTGTATAATTGTAGGAAATTTGACTCAAACCCAGACACACTATACCAGTTGTTTGATGCATTCGTTGGATCAATTTTGGGATATGCTTCGGAAATCTGGGGACGTACTTAATCAAAGGAGATTTAAAGAATACATATTAAATTTTGTAAACGATTGTTGAGAGTGAAGTGTACTGCAGGAGTATATGGTGAGCTAGGTCGCTAACCATGATATATTTCTCGTTATATCAGATTTATTAAATATTTGTGTAAAGTTAGAAATTCGGATAATATAATATTAAAAAATGTATATGAACAAGGTTTACTTGATTGTAAAAAGGTTTGCAAAAACTGCGTATCGGATGTTAAGAAACTTCTCAGTGAAAATGGGTTTGCATATGTATTTGACAATAGTTATATTGATAACTTCAAACAAGAATGTACCAGTGTTCTGGATCGTAGTTCTGTTCTTAGTAATTATAACTTTTAAAAGACACAATTTGGATATGAGAGATATTTAGATATATTACCTAGAAAATATAGATTTTATTTTTATTTTATTTTTATTTCTGTACATCCATTTCGAATGCAAACTGGGCGTTATACTAGTAGCAGACGAAAGATATTGTTAAATTGAATGCTGTAATACATTGGACTTAGAAGACGAATATCACTTTGTATGTGTATGTCCTAGTTTTAAAGATATACGTAGCAAATATATAAGTACATATTACTATACTAGACCATCTATGTATACATATTTAGAATTATTGAATACACGTAATAAGTCAAGTCTGATAAAACCACCACTCTTTGTGAAAGAAGCAATGTCCTTACGAAATGATATTTTAAATTCCGGTTGATCCATTTGAATATTATGTTCATCCTCGTTATATGTGTGTCAACTTTAATCCATTCCCACATATTGACGCCAATTGACGCCTCTGTAAAAGATTATTTCTGAAAACAATGTGATAAATAGAGCATTTGCTCCATATGAGCAAATGCTCTATTTATCACAGTGGTTTCAACACTACACAAATCTAAAATATTCCTTTCTTCTAATTAATACTCCATTTCGGTGATGTATTCAAAGAGGTAGGATCTAAATATAGCCTATGAGGTAATGGGTTAAATACCACGCCGTAAAATTACTCTGAAGCTTTGGTTTACTTTTGCATTGATTTGTTGCCTTGTAAATATTCACGTGTTATTAATATGATGTACTATGTAAACTAGACGATATACATTATGTATAAGTATTGAATGAAATATATGTTCTGTTCTGTTCTATTTATTACATTGGTTTCAAAACTATACAATTCAGTAGATTTATTAAATGAGGTTGGGTCTATAAATAGTCTAGGAGGGATTGAGTTAACCCTTTACTCTACGAATATTCGTGTCGGACATAATGAGTGCGTGAATACTAATTAGCTGACTATATGTAGAGCAGAACAGAACGTACATTTATTCAATTTATACAACCAAGTACAATGTTGTTATAAATAAATATACATAACAGTGTCACATTATCATAGGTCAACCGAGCCTTAATTCCTGCATTTCGGAATGGACGAACAGATGTGCAATGTTAAAGTGTATACATTTGTATTATAGACGTATACGAACTGTTTTCAATCAATTTAATTGTGAGCAAAAAAATACACGAAGGAAGTATGTATTGAGTATTGAAATGACTTACATGTAAGCGACAACAAGTACGTTCTCCTGCAAAATGATTACTTTACATAAAGCGTAAAGTAGTATAGGAGTGGGGGTTCTGGCGCACTTCTTTTAGCCCGTTTTAGAATGATCTACGGCTTAAACAATACAATGAAAATAATCACCTTATAAATTTAATTTACTGGCGCACCTCTTTTAACCTGTTTTGGAATGATCTATTGCTTACACGGTAAAGTCAAAATATACCACCACCTCCAAACAATTAGGTGGGGCCAATATTTTTATCTCATAAGCCCTTAACTAGAGCGCTCTGGTTGTTGAATTTCGACAATCCCCGCATAAATTTTTTTCTACAATACCACCTAATTACACGGGGTGAGGAGGGCAATATTATCTCATAAGCTCAAACTTCATCAGTCCTGCCACCCAACTCCCTGGAAAGGGGACTGATCGTGCTCCGACAGCAGACTACAGTTTTAATTAATAAGCACCCCTATACACAGCGTTATATTTGTCTAAATAGATGTACCAATTGTGTGTGTGTGTGTGTGTGTGTGGTGTGTGTGTGTGTGTGTGTGTGTGTGTGTGTGTGTGTGTGTGGGGGGGGGGGTTAAGCTATATTAGATAAACACAATCATAATAGTATATTTCAACGCACACGCTGAATGCACTTCCAACAATGGCAGAAAACATTGTAGAGAGGCAAACGAAATTTTCAGAAGAACACATCCTTAAGTTTTAATTCAGTGGCACGAGAAAAGAAACTATCAAAAATAGGTTAACCCAAGAATTCTTTAACGATTCGACGTATGATATTACCAGAATTATCACATCGAGAAGCCATAATCCGAAAAGACTTGGAGCTACCGATACCACACTTAGCCCATTATGAGCAAAAAGCAATTTTAGTTTTTATTAATAACCGAAAAGTCCCCATCGGTGGCACCATTAGTAGAAGAAATATATATTTTATGTACCAAACTAATTGGAATAATAAAAGCACACAAATCACACCAAATATTATAAAAAAAACATAACTTTATTTAAAGAGAGATAGTCGAGGTGGAAAGGGATAATATGAGAGACTTTTTCTCCCGAAAGGAAGTAAGAGAACACATCTTTAATTAATATTTATAATCCTAAATTTTAAACGTCGGCTTTAAATAATAAAAAATAGTTTTTTTCTATATCAGAAGATGTAGGCATGCGGTCCGCTAATGAACCACTCTCGGGGTGCTGTTGGCCACGACGCCGCTCTTTATTAATTCCCCACAGCGCATAATTAGCCATTACGAAGGATAGCACGGGTGAACTAATTTGAAGATTACGGTGTCATTGACGCCGCTGGTACTGCAGACAATGACTGAGTGGTGGTCACTGGTCTTTCTCTCCTTGTATCTAAAGTACAAAAATGAGTCATGCAGGAATCACCACATACAGAACAAACAGTCGCCCGAACAGCAACACAAGGAAACAGCAAATGTACATAACTATAAAAACAACAAGAGACGCACAAAGACAAAACAAACATGGTATTTCTGAAAGAAGTTCAACAGATGAAGGTAATACTTAAGACCTATACTTTTAACTTTTCAGCTCACCAGAGCACAAAGTGCCCAGGGTGAGCTTTTGTGATCGCCTCATGTCTGTCGTCTGTCGGCGTGTGTCGTCAACAATTTGAACCTTTAAAAGTCTTCTCCTCTGAATCTACAGGGTTCTTAGCTTTCATCTTTGGCACATAGCATCACCTATAGGTCCTCTACAAAAGTTATATAAATTATGTCCCTGGAGTCAAAATTGGCCCCGCCACGGTCCCAGGGGTGGCCAGTTTTCTCTAGCTGACTGTTGTTTTCTGTACAAGTAGCAGAATGCTGGGCTCACTAGGTTAGGCATGGGGAAAACTTCAAAAATCTTCTTGTCTTGGAGCAAATGCTCTATTTATCACAATGGTTTCATAAAGTGACTATTATACCTCTTTGAATAAATCTACTGATAAGGAGCATTAATTAGAGAAAAGGAAAATTTCAGAATTGTGTAGATTTGAAACCATTGTGATAGAGCATTTACTCCTATGGAGCAAATGCTCTATTTATCACAAAGGCTTTTTTCAGATCCTACCTCTTTGAATAAATCTACTGATAAGGAGCATTAATTATAGAAAAGGAAATTTTCAGAGTTGTGTAGATTTGAAATCATTGTGATAAATAGAACATTTACTCCTATGGAGCAAATGCTCTATTTATCACAATGGTTAGCAAATGCTCTATTTATCACAAAGGCTTTTTTCAGATCCTACCTATTTGAATAAATCTACTGATAAGGAGCATTAATTAGAGAAAAGGAAAATTTCAGAATTGTGTAGATTTCAATCCATTGTGATAAATAGAGCATTTGCTCCATAGGAGTAAATTAAATCCTATACAAACCACATATAAAGTTACATACCGGTATGCGTCAGAATCCAAACTGTGTGCTAATTTCGGTCAAGTCACGCTAAGCAGTGATAGGGTTGTCATCTGTTAGAAATGTAGTCTGCTTATTCAAAGAGGTAAATCTGGGTCTACTCTATTTGCAAATGCGTGAAAACATGTTTATATGAGGGAAAGGGTTAATTAGAGAAAAGGAAAATTTCAGAATTGTGTAGATTTGAAACCATTGTGATAAATAGTGCATTTACTCCTATGGAGCAAAATTAATGCTCTATTTATCACAAAGGCTTTTTTCAGATCCTACCTCTTTGAATCAATCTGCTGATAAGGAGCATTAATTAGAGACAAGGAAAATTTCAGAATTGTGTAGATTTGAAACCATTGTGATAAATAGAGCATTTACTCCTATGGAGCAAATGCTCTATTTATCACAATAGTTTCATAAAGTGACTATTACAGAGGCGTAGAACAAAGGCTATTTAGCTTACCATAGCACAAAATGCTCAGGGTGAGATTTTGTGATTGCCTGATGTCCGTCGTCGTGTCGTCCCTCGTCAACAATTTGAACCTTTTAAAAAGTCTTCTCCTCTGAATCTACAGGGTTCTCAGCTTTCATCTTTGGCACATGGCATCATCTGTAGGTCCACTACAAAATTTGTATAAATTATGCCCCTAGAGTCAAAATTGGCCCCACCCTAGGGGTGTCAAGTTTTCGATAGAAACATATAGTGAAAACTTTGAAAATCTTCTCATCTGAAACTGGAAGGTTTCATATTTGGCACATAGCATCATATTCACATTCTCTACAAAAGTTTTATAAATTATACCCCTGGGGTCAAAATTGGCCCCGTCCCAGGGATGGCCAGTTTTTTTAAGCAGACTGTTGTTTAAGTTTTCTTTAGCACTAGCAGAGTGTTGGGTTCACTTAGTAGTTATAGGCATAGGGAAAGCTTTAAAAATCTACTTGTCAAAAACTACAAGTCCCAGAGCTTAGATATTTGGTGTATATTATTTACTTAGTATATCTTTATAAATTTTGTAAATATCATAGTTCTGAGGTTAAATTTGGCCCTGCCCTGTCCTGTGGGTTATACTTTATAATACCGGTAGACTTCTACAGTCTAAGGGTTCCCCCCCCCCCCTATCTTGGACTGCAGATAGCCTGGTTTAGTCTTATGCAAGAGGTCAAGTTCCTGTCCACTGTTGTGTTGCCTGCTTGAGAATTACTGTCTGTTCACACAGTTTTTAACCCATTCCCTCATAGGCTATTTTTAGATCTTGCCTCTTTCAATAAAACTACCTAAAATGAGCATTAATTAGAGAAAAGGAAAATTTCAGAATTGTTTAAATTTTAAACCATTGTGATAAATAGAGCATCTGCTCCTATGGGGCAAATGCTCTATTTATCACAATGGTTTCATAAATTGACTATTACAGAGGCATACAAAGGTACATTTATGGAATAAAGGGTTAGTGCATATCAATCTTACAATTAACTCTCTTTTACAAACCACATATGAAGTTCACATAATTATGCACCAGATCAGAATCCAAACTGTGTGCAAATTAGAAATCACCTCTTAAACTGGAATATCTCACCTTTCATATTGGCACATAGCATCATCTTGAGGTCCTCTACAGAAAATATATGAATTATGCCCATGAAGCCCTGTCCCAGGGGTGGTAAGTTTTCTATAGAAACATAGTGAAAACTTTGAAAATCTTCTCCTCTGATTGTCTGGTGAGCGATATCAGGGCCATCATGGCCCTCTTGTTTATGCTTTGTGTTATTTATAATTTTTACTATCCAGATCTGTTTCATTTCTACCTGATCATAATGGTACTTAGAACTTGTGTTGTTTTTTTTTCCAGTATTTTTAGCTCACCAGAGCACAAAGTGCTCAGGGTGAGCTTTTGTGATCGCCCGTTGTCCGTCGTCCGTCGGCGTGCGTCGTTCGGCGTCCGTCGTCAACAATTTGAACCTTTAAAAATCTTCTCCTCTGAATCTACAGGGATCTCAACTTTCATCTTTGGCACATAGCATCATATTCAGGTCCTCTACAAAAGTTATATAAATTATGCCCCTGGGGTCAAAATTGACCCCGCCCCAGGGGTGCCTTGTTTTCAATAGAAACATATAGTAAAACTTTGAAAATCTTCTCCTCTGAAACCAGAAGCTTCTCAGCTTTCATAATTGGCACATAGCATCATGTTCAGGTCCTCTACAAAAGTTATATAAATTATGGCCCTGGGGTCAAAATTGGCCCCGCCCCAGAGGTGGGCAGTTTTCCATAGAATCATATAGTGCAAACTTTGAAAATCTTCTTCACTGAAACTGGAAGGCTCTCAGCTTTCAATTTTGGCACATAGCATCATGTTCAGGTCCGCTACAAAAGTTATATAAATTATGGCCCCAGGGTCAAAATTGGCCCCGCCCCAGGGGTGGGCAGTTTTCAATATAAGAAACAAATAGTGAAATCTTTGAAAATCATCTCCTCTAAAACTGGAAGGCTCTCAGCTTTCATATTTGGCACATAGCATCATGTTCAGGTCCTCTACAAAAAATTATATAAATTATGGCCCCGGGGTCAAAATTGGCCCGCCCCAGGGGTGGGCAGGTTTCAATAGAAACAAATAGTGAAATCCTTGAAAATCTTCTTCTCTGAAACTGGAAGGTTAATCTCAGCTTTCATATTTGGCTCATAGCATCATGTTCAGGTCCCCTACAAGTTTTTCTAAATTATTCCCCTGGGGTCAAAATTGGCCCTGCCCCAGGGCCGGCTAGTTCTCTATAGAAACATATAGTGAAAACTTTGAAAATCTTCTCCTCTGATTGTCTGGTGAGCGCTTCAGGGCCATTCTGGCCCTCTTGTTTTTCAAATCTTATTGAAATCGAATATTTGCATGTTTCTTTTTTCATCTAATATTTATGCTCTTTGTGTAATAACTATGACATGCAATAAGCTTTGTGCCTGTAAACTTTCTGAATCTGAAAACTTTTTTATTCCCTAGTATTTTCTAAGTCATATTTTGATATTTAATGTTAATTCTGTGCTATGTTATCTAGGAGTAATGATTGATATTGATGTCTAGTTGTGCTTGAGGGTGAGGGTTAGATAACTTGGATTCCAGAGAGAGAGAGAGAGGAGAATCTGCATAGAAGCCAACTTTCCAAACCAATTCATCAATGTGCCAAGTCAGTTTAGGGCATGGAACTTTGTTGATCACTCAGTTGCCAGTCATAATGCTTACCTGAAATCCTGAGCACAAAGGAGGATAAATTACTACCAATTTTAATTTTTGTGTTTGACCCCTCGTGGGATTCAAACCTGGAATTCAATTTCTGCAATATGACATTCTACCCGAGCACGCTTTAGTGCAGATATTGGTGAAAATCTGCCCTGCGTTCGGTGATGGCTTACGTGAGAAACCGGTTGCAACAAGGGCCTTACCATAGTCCACTAGTCTGTATGCTTTGTTTTATACACACCAAGAGTGTATAACACATTGTAAGATTATGTGATTCCCTCTCGGCCTAGTAGCTAAATACTGGTTGCATACGGTCGCCACTAATGAACGCACCGCTGATTCGTCGAGGTGAACAAAGCATGAAAATGTTGCGGCCCGGCAAAGCAATGTGTCGGTATAATCCACAATTTGTACAACAAACTGTACAAAGACTGAAGAACAGTTAAGGAAAAGAGGCAAGAGATAAACAAAAAATTAAACTGGGATACTCGCTATACCTACATAAACACAAATAAATACTTGTTCTTGGTGTTTAGCATGCATTTCTAACACAGAATTCAGTTTGCAAGCTTAAAATCATTGCCGGAGTCGTATATCATATATCATTGAAAATATGTTTTTGTCATGGAAAAATCATGGAATTTGAGTGTCAAAAGTCTGTATGAACCCTGGAAACCTCTTCAGAAGTTAACTGCAAAAAAGCCCCTGTGGTTTCGGGGTAGCTACTGCCAAAATGGCTTAAGAATTGGACCACTGCCCATCCCATGCATGTCGTAAGAGGCAACTAATTCGGGTCTAACGTAAACTGGATATTCTGCAACTCTGCATGTCTAGCAGGTGCTAAGTTTCTGGATCCATACCCCATATTTTTTATCTCGATGTAAATGAGATGTGAATCCGGAAAATTTTCTCCTAAATAGGCGCCATATAACCTATATTGTGTTGCGATGCCTTTAAACCCAACTCAACTCAACTGCAAAAAATCTTGCTCTATCCTAGTGCAATATTTACAGGAATTTAATCATTAGAAAAAAACAATAAGTAGCACTCCAGAAACATGTCACCGGAGTTTAAAGTCGCAAATGAACATATATTTCAGGTGTACAGGTGTGGATGGCAGAACTGCAACGAAAGGAAAGAGTCCCCCAACTCTATAAGACTGCATGTAGTTGAACATATCCACAAAAAGAGGAGCTGCAATTGGAATGGATGCGAAGGATATTCCAACCTGCAATTTGATTTGCTATTAAAGCATGTTGTTGAACATGTGTGCAGTGTAATGATGTTTTTATTGCCTTTTTAGCTCACCAGAGCACAAAGTGCTCAGGGTGAGCTTTTGTGATGACCAGTTGTCCGTCATCCGTCGGCGTGCGTCGTTCGTCGTCAACAATTTGAACCTTTAAAAATCTTCTCCTCTGAATCTACAGGGTTCTCAACTTTCATCTTTGGCACATAGCATCATATTTAGGTCCTCTACAAAAGTTATTTAGATTATGCCCCTGGGGTCAAAATTGGCCCCGCCCCAGGGGTGCTTTGTTTTCAATAGAATTATATAGTAAAACTGGAAGGTTCTGAGCTTTCATATTTGGCACATAGCATCATATTCAGGTCCTCTACAAAAGTTATATAAATAATGCCAGTGGGGTCAAAATTGGCCCTGCCCCATGAGCGGCTAGTTTTCAATAGAATTATATAGGGAAAACTTTGAAAATCTTCTCCTCTGAAACTGGAAGGTTCTTAGCTTTCATTTTTGGCACATAGCATCATATTCAGGTCCTCTACAAAAGTTATATAAATAATGCCTCTGGGGTCAAAATTGGCCCCGCCCCAGGGGTGGCAAGTTTCGATAGAAACATATAGGGAAAACTTAGAAATTCTTCTCCTCTAAATCTGGAAGGTTCTCAGCTTTGATATTTGGCACATAGCATCATATTCAAGTCCTCTACAAAAGTTATATAAATAATGCCATTGGGGTCAAAATTGGCCCCGCCCCAGGGGTGGCAAGGTTCAATAGAAACACATAGGGAAAACTTTGAAATTCTTCTCCTGAAACTGGAAGGTTCTCAGCTTTCATCTTTGGCACATAGTATCATATTCAGGTCCTCTACAAAAGTTATATAAATAATGCCCCTGGGGTCAAAATTGGCCCACCCCAGGGGTGGCTAGATTTCAATAGAAACATAGGGAAAACTTTGAAAATCTTCTCCCCTGAAACTGGAAGGTTCTAAGCTTTCATATTTGGCACATAGCGTCATATTCAGGTCCTCTACTAAAGTTATATAAATTATGCCCCTGGGTCAAAATTGGCCCTGCCCCAGGGGTAGCCAATTTTCAATAGAAACATATAGTGAAAACTTTGAAAATCTTCTCCTGAAACTTGAAGGTTCAAAGCTTTCATATTTGGCACATAGCATCATGTTCAGGTCCTCTACAAAAGTTACATAAATTATGTCCCTGGGGTCAAAATTGGCCCTGCCCCAGGGGTAGCTAGTTTTCAATAGAAACATCTTGTGAAACCTTTGAAAATCTTCTCCTCTGAAACTGGAAGGATATCAGCTTTCATTATTGGCACATAACATCTCATTCAAGTCCTCTACAAGAGTTATTTAGATTGTGCCCTTTGGATCAAAATTGGCCCTACCCCAGGGCTAGCTAGATTTCTATAGAAACATAGTTAAAACTCTGAAAATCTTCTCCTCTGATTGTCTTGTGAGCGCTTCAGGGCCATTCTGGCCCTCTTGTTTTAAATTGTCATTGTATTTCCAGTCGGTGAATGTTGTTCCTTTCTTGCTCAAAGTCTGCAAAACATTTTTATTCCATTTCATGAGGGAAGGGCATATTGTTTATCCCTCTCCATTTGTATATGGTCCATAACATTCACATCCATGGATGGATTTCAGATAGACTTAGCAAAGATATTCATCCTATCAAGATGATGTGTCATATGCAAAAACAAACAAGGTCACAAACTTGTGTTGTTGATAATTTTGTGTTTGGTCCATAACTTGCACATCTATGTATTGTATTATAAATTAATTTGGCACATTTTATGGCCCCAAAGGGAGGCATATAGTAATTGCACTGTGCGTCCAATCTGTCTGTCTGTTCCTTGTTTGTGTCCCACTGTGTGTAACTCCTACATACATGAGTGGATTTCAGAATAACTTACATATAAATATTCACACTATGATGTGTAGCGAAAAAGAACCAGGTTCCTATCTCAAAGATCAAGTTCGTAATGGGGGGTCAAAGGTAAAAAATGGGGACAGTGGTATACATGAGTATATTTCAAAATAGCCGTGTACAAATATTCACCACCTTAAAGCAATGTGTCGTTAAAAAGAACCATGTTTCTATCTCAAAGGTGAAGGTCACAGTCTGGGGTCAAGGTAAAAAATGTGGAAATTTTGCCATGTCCGCAAAACTTGGGACATTTTGTCTTGTCTACTCTTGCATACATAAGTGGATTTCAAAATGACTTGGCACAAATGTTTCACACCTTGAGATAATGTGTCTCCAGGTTCCTATCTCAAGGGTCAAGGTCACAATTAGGGGTCAAAGGTAAAAAATGGGGAAATTTTGTCATGTCCCCATACATGAGTGGATTTTAAAATAACACGATACAAATGTTTACCACATTGAGACGATGTGTCACGAAAAAGAACCAGGTTCCTATCTCATTGGTCAAGGTCACAATCGGGGTCAAGTGTAAAAAACGTGGGACATTTTAATATACATCACAATCATGAGCATAAGGTATCTAGTCAACTATTAAAAATGAGTCTCTCCCTATATATTTGTTTGTTTTTTTACCTTTATGAACTCTTCATTGGCACAAAAGTGACAACAGTTTTTGAAAATTAGGTTCAGGCATAATTAATTTTTTATCATGTCCACTCCATGTCGATAATTGGGGAGCTCAGAGCTTCAATAGTGTCTAGGCTCTTAAATATTGATTTACATAGAGCAATTTTGAAATGGGTTTGAAAAGATACCATATATGAAATTAATTTCAAAATACAGTAGCATATCCAAATTGAATTTCCATCCATACCTCAGATAAAATGCCCTATACTGTATTATTTATAATAATGTATTGTTTTTCTTACCCAGTATCCAGAGTATAGTCAGACTTTAGAGGACTGGTTTGCCTTCCTGCCAGATGAAAAGTATCATTCCAAGATCAATTTACATTTGTGTCCTGCAGGCTTGGTGAGAAGTTTTTAAATTTGCTATATTTTACCTTTCAAACAATGTATTCTAAACTCCAAATGATTTTTTAATGCCACTGGTAACAATACGGGGGTCAGGTTTTTGTTATGACTGTTTGTCAGCAACTATTACATTGGCTTTAACTTTTGAGCATGTAGACATATAGGCTTCATATTTGGTGTGCACATGAAGCTGCTAAATTTGTAGAGGTGTGTAGTCCGAGGTCGAAGTTTGAGAGGGGGTATATAGGAGTCGGTTTGTCCATGGACAAATCTTGTGATGCAAACTACTTCTACAATTCTTATTGGATTTAAATGAAATTTAAGATATGCATTTTGTAATGAAGTGTAGGTGTGCATGACAAAATTGTCTTGTGAGTCCTCCAAAGAATTTCAGAGTTATTGCCCCTGATTGGACTTAAGTCCTTGCACCTTCAGTGATAGTTTTAGTTTTCCTTAACTTTAGCTGCAACTAAAATATTGGATATTACTTCTGAAGTAGTACCGATAGAGACCTAATAATTGCAGCAGTAAATATAACACATAATATTTGGCATACATATGGATCTCAATAAGCTGTATCCTTTTTGTGGTGTCGGGTCCAGGTCATTTTTTCATAATGTTAACATTTGTTTTAACTTTGGAACTAGTAGATATAGAGACTTGATATTGGGTGTGCATGCACATTAATGCATCACATAAAAGTGCATCAATTGGGTGGCATCAGGTCAAGGTCACACCTCATTGTCACTGGTCATGGTCGCTTAGTTATGATGCTAACCTTGGGCATTAGTGTTGCACAAACACATTTTGTTTGTCATAGTTACAGATATACATATCATTTTCAGGTTCCTTTGATTCTGTTCTGGTAAATGTGTGTGTAAAATATCGGGATTTGATATGGAGATTAAGACAGTTAATGTAAAATATTTTATATTTCTTGTTTAATTTTAGAGATCCAAGCTAAAACTTTTGCTGTTTGATGAGGATTTCGTAATGCCTTACAACCCCTACACAGAAGCTGATCACCGAGGCCATATCAATTGGTTAAGTACACTTTATCCCAGTCAATTCATACAAAGGAAATTAGATTTTTAAAAAAAAAAGGGAAACATTTGGGGAAGACTGGTCTAATTACAATATGCCAGAAATTTCCACAAAGACACCTTCCATGCCAACACCATTGTATAATGACAAATGCAATACAAAGTATCATTTTGTTCAAACAAATAGTTCTGAGCTTAACTCGTCAATGATTTCTGGAACAATCTTGAAGTCAAAATCACTAAAGAGAAAACATACTGAAGTTGAAGCTGACGTCCCTTTTAAAGAAAGTACTTGGACAACGAATCTTTTAAAGAATCTTTCATCTTGTGAAGATGCAATTCAGTTTCAAAGTTTTGTTCTTGAAACTATGTTTGAAAAGGGTCTTTTGACGGCTTCAAAACAATCTTTTCTGAAACTAGAAAAAGAGACAGCAAGGTTGGGTTCGATTGATAATTGTACAAATGGCACCTTTTTTTGCACAGTGTTTAAATGCATTTTTGAGAATAGAGAATTTTTATATGTTAGGTATGTGGAATCTGGCATTTATACTGGTTTCATGCTGCAAAGATATGTTTCTTTGATTAAAGAACAACATGGTGTCTCGGATGATGCATTGTACCTTCATAATGCTTTAACTTCTGAGGATATTAGAGAAATGAAATCAGAAAATAATAAAGTTGGTTTGAAAAGGTATCGTCCAGACAAAACTTTTAATCATTCTATTGGGAAAATAATTCCAACATACACAAAAGACTTGAAGGACTATGGACAGTGTCCTGAAGTACATTTGGAAGATTTTGTTGTTTATGTTTTACCTTTCAAAAGCAAAGTTACAATAGACAAACCAGAAAAACATTACTTAGAGTTTAAAACAGCACCAGTCGGTAATCTGATACAAACATTCCAAGATTTCAGACTAGATAGGAGAAACCCACTCATTTCAACTTCAAAAGATATTTTGAATGAACCTTCTTCTGATCAAAAAACCTTACTTGAGCAGTCAGTAATGTTGAACTGTTTGTCAGGTGACATCAGGCAAAAAGCTCACTTGTTCAGGAAGCCTTCAAAGTTTGAGTCAAACTTGCTGAATGCAACATCTTTTGCAACATCACTGAGAAATCGTATTATTTCTTTATATCTAAAAAGAGATTTTCATGAGCTTTCAAATTTCTTGATTAAGTACTTTCCAGACTTGAATGACACAGCTTTTCAGAATATAGTTCGTCAACCTGACAATTGCATTTCAACCTGTAAGAGATCTAAAAAATCTTCCACAAGAAAAGTAGAAAAGATAACTGTAACAACGCATGATGTTCAGGTGCACATGCCTCCGTCTGAGTCCTGCTCGGTTCAAGAAAATCCTGTTAATATTCTTTATAATTACTGCTTGTCATTGATAGATCATGGCAAATTCAATGTTTTGATGAAGAATGTACACTGGTGTGTTGCATGAATGATTACAGTGAAATTGATGGATCATTTAGAACAAATGACTTTGTATACACGATAAGGCAAAAGCAAGAAACAGGGGATTACTTTATCTGCAGTTGCAAAATATATAGAACTTTGATAGACCTTCAAGACTGCAAAGGTGTTGATAAAGAAATGGTTGTTTTAGACTCAACAGCAGAAAACTTTGTTACATGTATTCATTGCAAGTTATTAAAACAAAAAGTAATTCCGATACTTAATGGCGATAACACAGACAATACAAGGTTTCATCAATTTGTACGCAATGGACTTAAATACAATGGAAGAGAAATTGTTGAATTGTCAAAGAGTAATGACTGTCACAAATTCTCTGTTCTTCTCGAAGATGAATATCCTGCATTTGTTCATTTGAACTACAACAAAAGGTTGGAAAAATATGTAGTATCTTGCCTGAAAGGTGAATGCTTGTCTGTGAGAGGTCATAAAAAAACTGTTAGTAACTTGTTAACATCAGAGCTTTGTAAACATCTCTCTGTGTTTAGGTCCCACAGTGAATTTTGGCAAGAACTGCTGGAATGTAGCAGTCAAAATGATACAGAATCTCAAAACATGAATGCTAATGCAGGAAATGATTTAAACTTCGATGAGGACAGTGGTTTGTGGAAGTTTAAGTGTAGAAGCACTCATTCACCTAGTAAATATGGTAACCATTGCTACAGATTGAACATTCTCAAACGTGACTCATGGAATGATAATAAATTTTCAAGATGCCCTGATGGCTGCTTAAAAGGTCCGATACTAGTTTCAGATACTCCGGAGGACACTTGTGACTGCGGCTCTGGCTGGTTGAGAAGAACTGATGAGAATGGTATCTGCCAGATGGGTTATACTGTGCCAGATAGAAACAGAGTCTTAACTGTATATACAAACATTGCACCTGTAAAATGTGAAGTACATGTAAGATTATGTAATAACAATGAATCTCCTTGTAAACTATTTTGGGATGAAGGACAAGCAGACTGTTTACATGTTTTAAGTCGTGATACTGCAGCTGGAGATGAAATAGGGTGGGAATTTGTAGCAATGGTTATTAATTCTGGCTGTACATTTTCATCTTTTGTCAAATGAAAACTGATGTTTATAAGCTTAGGGATAGTAGAGCTAAATTTATGGATCCAACCGTTTTTTTGAACTGGTGGTTTAGCTGGGCTGCTAATATGAAAATTGATTTTAGAAGGTCATGTGATGTTTGTGGATATGAACCAAGAAGACTATGTTGTGATGGTACAAGAATAGGTGTTGGATTTAGGAATGCTTCTTTTGAAGAAATAAATTTTATGGAAGAAAATTGTCAAGTACATCAGACTTTACATCGTAGAATGGATAGATGTTTTTTAAAGAATATTAGTGGATTTGGAAAGCAAGAAATAATAAGAAATAGGGAAACCCTTAACTATTTGGCTTGTACAGTTATTGGTAGTATTTCTGATGCTGATGTCATGTGTCAGGAGGACCTGAATGATCGTATAAATTCTGTGAAAACGGTTTTGCCAGAAGAAGTCATTCCATCTTTTGAGAGATTTTTCATTATGACTCCTGCAGAAAAATTGGCTTATGCTATTGTTTTAAAAATGTTGAGCACTACAGCATCCGTGACAAGCTTTTTACCACCTTCATTCTGTACCAGACTACAGCACTTGGTTAGTAATCCAGATATAGATGGCAATAACTTCAACATCATTATAAATGAGATGCGTTCATATGCACCTGAATTGAGAGATTTGCTTTGTGAGTCAATGCTAGATCACAATAATTGTATACCAGATGATATACGGCTTTTAATTCAATATTTGATTAACGAATCTTTGGATATTCCAGTAAATGAACCAGAAAATGCTATTCAACAGCATGGAACTTATAACCCAGCTAAATTTGGCAGAGCTTACTATTTCAGTCAGTCTGGATTAAAATTGCGAAATGTACGCAAGTTTTCAATTGACAATGATGTAAATGCCAAGAGAAATATTGATCATGATGATACTGCAATGGATTTTGAAAGATGCCAAAAACTGTATTCAAAGATTCAATGTTCTGCACCTGGTACGTCTAATTTATTTCTGTGGTTTTGTGCAGATCATGGCCATTGCTATGGATTTCATATGACAGGTGCAGAGGGAAGGAAAGATCCATCAGCTTCACTTTATTCTTTCTTAGAAAAACCACCGGACGTTGTATTTTATGACTTCGCTTGTAACCTTCAAGAATATTGTCTTAACAGAGAAAGTGGATATTACTATAATGTTAGGTTTTTTCACGATATTTTTCACAGCTATGCACACAAATGTTCTAGTGCTTTCAAATCAAGTCGCCTTCAGGGGTTTGAATCTGTAAATACTGAAATCTGTGAACAGTTTAACAGTTTCATTCAGTGTATTAAAAGGTCAGCTAGGCAGATGTCACAGACACATTTTTGCTTTTACTTAGTTTTTTTTGCATGAATGGAATGAAAGGAAACGGTCACTTATCAATAGCAAATTAAGGATTGCTTTGGCTGGGATTAACTAGAACTGTAAGCTACAGATGCTAGGCAATTCGTCTTTGGTATGCAGATTGCTTGGGTTAAAGCATTTCAGTTAGTATAAGGATGATACCTAAGATCGGGTCTAGGTCACTATTTTGACAACTTGGTCATGATAAAAAAAAACTTTAACAATTAGTTATAACTTATGAACTACTTATGCTAGACAATTCATTTTTGGCATGCAGATGGATTTGATGAAGGTGTTTCAGTTGATATAAAGATACATCAAGTCAGGTCAAGGTGAAGGTCACTATTTTGAAAACTTGGTCAAACTTTAACAATACTTGTAACTTCTGAACTACATATGCTAGGAAACTCGTGTTTGGTATGCAGATGGCTTGGGAGAAGGCGTTTCATTTGATGTAGGGATGAAATTGGGTCAAGGTCACTATTTTGAAAACTTGAGCATCACTTGCAAACTTTAAATTTGCTTATAACTTTAGAACTGTAAATGCTAGGCAAATGTTTGTGCTATGTAGATGACTTAGGTGAAGGTCTTTCAGTTGATATGATACATGAGATTGGGTCAAGGCCAAGGGTCAAGGTTACTTTTAAGATAATTCCAGCAAAACATTTTGATGGAATTACAACTCCTCAGTAAATGCTGGCCAGGGAAGTGTTTAAAGCAAGTACCATTGAACAAATGAATATTTTCTAGTGAAAGTTATCAGTTTGGTATAATAGTATTCATTGTACATACCAAAGCTACTTATTTTTGTTTTTTAATTTTTTCATTGCAGGATTATTCTCGTGTGTGAATCTGTATTCAACCCTTTCCCTGATTAACATTTCATAAAAAATGTATTGACCTTATACATATTAACTTTTTGCACGCTGGTATTTTCTTGTCTGCAGAATTCAAGATTGCATCATTTGGGCGAATGTTTTATTTTTGTCCTACAATTTGAAAAAAAAAGTAAATGTCAAACAGTTTGGATCTCAGATCAGGCCCCAAATTATGTGGGGTCTGATCTGGATCCAAACTGTTTGCACAAGTCATCAGTAGGTGGGAAAATCTGCCACTAGCATGCAAAGAGTTAATTGACTTAAAATTCATTCCTGAATAGATAATGGAAGTTTTCACATAGGAGGACACCTCAGAATCTAAAGGAGTCGTCAGATCTAGGACTACATTAATTGAAAGGCGTGTGAAAACACAATTCTATGAGGGACAGGGAAACATATGCTTAGAAATTTTTTGAAAAGATATGTATTTATATGTTTTTTTAGAAGACTTTTGTCACTCCTTTGGAAAAAAGGGGTGTACATTAAGAAATAATAAATGTTTACCAGTGGTCTATCGTGCATTGGATCATTGTTAGGAGTTGAGATGCGTAGGAATTAACTCACAAGGCCATAGGCAGAGTGATTTAATTCCTACGCATCTCAACGACTATCAATGATCTAATGCACAATAGATCACTGGTAAACATTTATTATGCTCCCATGAAGGGAGAGCATATAGTCACCGCTCTGTCCGTCCCTCCGTCCGTCATAACTGTGTGGAGCATACCACAAAAACTGTAATAGATATCAACATGAAACTTCATAGGTAGATTGATCTCGATTAGGAGAAGTGCAGTGCACAAGAATCGTCACTATCTTATGCATAATTTAGAAGTAAATGCCCTTTGTTAGTTTTCATACTTAAATTTTGTCTGGTGCATAACACAAAAACTATAATAGGTATCAACATGAAACTTCGTAGGTAGATAGATGTCGATAAGGAGAAGTGCATTGCACAAGAATCATCACCATCTAATGCATAATTTAGAAGTTATTGCCCTTTGTTAGTTTTCATACTTAATTTTTTTCCAGAGCATAACACAAGAACTATAATAGGTATCAACATGAAAATTCATGGGTAGATAGATCTCGATAAGGATAAGTGCAGTGCACAAGAATCATCACTCTCTTTTGAATAATTTAGGAGTCATTGCCCTTTGTTATTTTTCATATATATAAAAAAGCCCATTTGGAAGCAGCATTTATTTGGTGAGCATCTATCTGTTGTACAGATTCTCTTGTTATATAAATTCTAACACTCCCATTTACCCCAAAACGCAACCGCCACAAGGTACTACATTGCTAGGTGCAAGAATTGTTGAATCGAAAGAAATGATAGAAAGTACATGATTTGATGTATGAAATATCATTGGCAAACAGAGCACACCCTGATCAGACATCTCCTAAAGGAGCTGTCTGATCAGGGTCTTCTCTGTTTGCCGGTGCGGGAAAACATGTATCTATAAAGGAAAGGGTTAAACTATCCAGAGATTGTCCTTTGCTTATTATTCAATAGCAAATTATTGCAATTTTGATTCCATGTGATATTTTTTCATATGTGTATTGATTGTGATGTACTTTTGTGAATTGAGGTGTCCTTTTAATCAATTTCCACCACTATATGTGTATTGATGACTTTTCTTTTCATCAATGGAATTTCTGTAGAGGGGTATAATTTCGTGTGCATTAATTTTCGCGATATTTTGGTTCATGCAAACTTTACTTCGTATGTTAATATTTAAATCGGATGCCTGCTTTTTACAGCACAAATGTGATGCAGATAGCTCCTACAGGAGCTTTCTGTATTACATTTGCACTGTTTACAGAACTCATGATTAATCTTTCATTGACTGGGTAGATTAATCATGTGGTTCCTACCGGTTAGTGATTTTATATTTATTGTATACCATATTTATTGTATATCTATTGCTTATCATTTATTGACTGGGTAGATTAATCATGTGGTTCCTACCGGTTAGTGATTTTATATTTATTATATGTCTATTGCATATCTTTCATTGACTGGGTAGATTAATCATGTGGTTCCTACCGGTTAGTGGTTTTATATTTATTGTATGTCTATTGCATATCTTTCATTGACTGGGTAGATAATCATGTGGTTCCTACCGGTTAGTGATTTTATATTTATTGTATGTCTATTGCATATCTTTCATTGACTGGGTAGATAATCATGTGGTTCCTACCGGTTAGTGGTTTTTATATTTATTGTATATCTGTTGCATATCTTTCATTGACTGGATGGACGATCATGCGGTTCCTTCCGGTTATGATTTTCATATCTATTGTGTATCTTTTGTATATCCTTCACTGACTGGATGGACGATCATGCATTCCTTACGGCTAGTGATTTTATATTTATTGTATATCTATTATAAATATTTCATTGTCTGGATAAATAATCATGCGGTTCGTTCCGATTATTGATTTCATCCATGTGCAGCACTTTTGAATGCACATATCCTGTGTGAAAAGAGCGCTATATAAATGTGGTATAATAATAATTTGCTAAATTAAACACTTTGCGAAAATTAATGATTTTGCAATAAGGATATTAACCCTTACTCTCTAATGCCCTTTAACATCTTGTGCAAACGGAGAAGACCCAGTTCAGGTAACTCCTATAAGAACTGTCTGATCTAGGTCTTCTCTGTATGCTAGTGGAGATTGATCCATAGGATCCTGTATTTTCTGTTTGGATGAAAAAAATAATTATCCATGTTGATTATGTCAATGAATATGGTGATGAGAGTTAACCCGTTTATTGTCATGAAGATGGGTAGATATGTGTCATATCAAGAGTAAACAGTTGGGATGTCAAGTTACTCGGCGTCTTATCAGGATCCAAATTCTTGAAAATGAAATTGATTCAATGTGAACATGAAAATTCGAAGCAGATGAAAACTTGAAGCAGATGACAATTCCGGGAAGTGAATGGAGTAATATCGATGTGCATAGGATAACATAACTTGTTTTGGATTTATAGTTATTTGTTGTCCACAATTTATTTGAAACCTCCATATGTACATTTGTTGCAGTAATTTATCGATAACATGTATTAAAAATGCCAAGTAATCCTTGTTTCTGTTATTATTTCACTGCCTTTTTACTCAAAATTATGTATAAGTCATTTGCAGTCAGCATGTCTGTATGAAACACATGCACCTCTCCATATCAAAAGGCGCAACTGTGTGGCTAATTATGTATCCCCCATTTATAATGGGGAGACATTGTTTTTGGTCGAGTTGTCCGTCTGTCTGTCCGCCCGAACAAATCGATACTTACGTGGCTATGAGAAAAGATCTCTGCTGTGGCAGAAATATTCTCCATAACAAGTCGATGTGCAGACATGAGGATGCAGGCGTATTGGTCAAAGTTCAAGGTCAAATAGTTTTATCCTTAATTTTCATGCCTGCTCCAGATCTGTATAGGTCAAAATGAAGTATTTGAAATGGAAACCATATTTGGTATAAATACTCAAGAGCTGCACATTTTGAATAGTAACATGTCAAGGTGAAGGTCTTCCTTCAAGGTCAAAGGTAAATTATATAGGTCAGAGTGAAGTATTTTAGAAAGACTTCATGTTTGGTATACATACGCATATTATGGAGCTGCATAATTTGAATAGTGACATGTCAATGTCATCCTCCTGGGTCAAGGTAAAGTTCAAAGTGATGTATTTTAGATAGAGACTTCATATTTGGCATACATACGCATCTCATGGAGCTGCTCAGTTTGAACAGTGACATATCAAGGTCATCCTTCAAGGTCAATTATATAGGTCAAAGTGAAGTATTTTAGATAAAGACTTCATATTTGGCATACATAAACAACTCGTGGAGCTGCACATTTTGAACAGCGACAGGGTCATCCTTGAAAATTGAAAGTGCACATGTTGATCCAATCATTTATAAACTTTGTTGTGTGGGTGTGTTTGTGTTGGGTGTAGGAAGGGGGGGGGGGATGGAGACAGGCTTTTTTTTAACAAAAGTTCTAGTTGGGTATAATTTTACTGCTATGAAAGGAGACTGGCAGATACGTCGGTGATATGTAGTTTCTGTGACATTGTTTCAAAGATGGAAATCACTATTGTTTGAATGTAATTTTTACAATGAGTTGCGTTCACATAATAAATTTCTGCATATATTCCTAAATAACCAGCACACCCCAAATCGGGCAGATCTTGCCGGTGTAACGAAGTAAAGTGACCCCCATAGAATACTGACCCCCCGGTCACTATTCTTCAGAAAAAACGACCCCCTTTCTGAAAAATATCGACTCCCCTCTGAAAAATAGTGACCCCCTCCGCGATATCTATAAAATATTGACCCCCGCCCAAACTATTACTAACAAATTAGTAACCATTGCAAATACTTGAATACCTAATATTGTTGCGGCTGCAGTTTTGTTTTTGTTGTTGTTGCTGCAGCATCGGGTGGGTGGGTATGTGTGTGTGTGGTGTGTGGTGTGTGTGTGTGTGTGTGTGTGTGTGTGGGGGGGGGGTAAACGAAATTTAACGGAAACACTTTATTATTTAGAAACTGTCAATATTTTGAAAAATGTTGACACTAGCAGAAGAGTGACAGTGGGTGTGAAAGTAATAGTTGCATTAGTAGAAGTAGTGGTAATATAACTTATTTAAAGGGGACATTTACAATGCATTTTGAGTATAACAACCTTTTCTGTGCGATCTAATAAATGGTTCTATACTTCTAACAGTGACCGACCTTACTTGTCAAATCATGTTTTTAAATCTTTACAGTAAGTAAACTCTTCTTTTTATAAAGGCAAATACTACTACTTGTGTATTTTATTGTGTACCCTTGAGTACTAATTCACTATATAAACGAACACAAACGCAAATTAAGTTCAATTGAATATAAAAGAGGATAAAAGTTGACGATTAATCTCAGTCTGATTGGCAAACTGTTTTGAAACTCAACAGGTGCTGATATTTTCTATGTCATACGTTTGACTTACTAGGCAGCCACAAATAGGTGACGAACACACAAGGAAAACTATCTTCTCTAGGTTATGTTATGAATAGGATATAAGACTCGTGTTCGTGATTTATTGGATCTATTAAACTCGTCCTTTTAGACAAAAATAAACACGCAACAAATCCTTGCTGTGTGGTTTTCTACAAAGCTGGTTTAAAATAAAAGTAAAAACATTATGAACAACTAATCTAATGTTTATTATCTGCAGAGGAAAATGTACACACTATATTGCTATGGTATATGTCACACGTGCTTAACCTTTTATATAAGAAAATCAACAGCATCTCTTCGACAATAATTGACACAATTCTCTATAAATGAAATTGTATTCCGATGTTGTGTAGGGGTGTGTGAATGTGTGGGTGCGTGCGGAAGGGTGTTTATTTATAAGTGATTGTGTACGTGCATGTGCGTGTATGTGTGCATGCGCGCGCGCGTGCGTGCGTGTCTGATTGCGTGCGTGTGTGTGCTATTCTGTACGAACAATGATTACAAGTCGTATTACTTGGCGTCCATTGCGCGCATTGGTCATGATATATTAAACGGGGCTCAAAATGATATTACTAGGGGTCACACATCTGTAACAATTACAGTATAACCTCTATTAACCGGAATTCTAATAGATAAGAATTTAGATACTTTTAGGCAGGTGGCTGCTTAATGCAGAGTGAAAGTCATGCAGAAAGCTCCTAGAGGAGCTTTCTGCATGACTTTCACCCTGCATTAAGCTGCCACCTGTCTCCAAGACCGATATTCATACTAAATTTAACGGCCGGTTAAGAGAGGTTTTACTGTATGACCAAGGTTAAATATTTTTTCAAAATACGTGAAACCCTTTCTTTAAAGTATACTTGAGGCAAATTAAAGTTGCTGGCGTTGTTCAAAATATTACGAAGGTGGGCCAAAGCATTATTACCGGGGATCACTATTGTTTAAAAAATATTGACCGGGGTTCGATATTCTTCAGAAAAAAATGACACCATCCTTTCTATAACTAACTTGAGTTCAATTAGCATTGGGCGCATTGGTCATTATATAATAAACGGGGCTAAAAATAATCTATGAAAGGGGGTCACTACATCTGTAAGAATTATAACCAAGGTTAAATATTTTTCGAGTAAAGTTAAACCCTTTCCTTAAATTATACTGGATATAGATTTGAGTTTCAGGGTGTTGTTTAACATATCATGAATGTGTGTCAAAGCACTATGACCGGGGGTCGCTATTTTTTAAAAAAATACTGACCGGGGGTCAGTATTCTTCAGAAAATGTGACCCCCTATGTACAAAATGCTTGGGTTCAATTAACATTGTGCGTATTAGTCTAGTATAATAAACACGGTCAAAATGCAATGACTGGGGTCACTACATCTACAAGAATTATGACAAAGGAAAAGATATTTTTCGATTAACGTGAACCCCCTTTTTAATAAATAAATAAATACTAGAGTTGTTTAACATATCATTAACGTGAATCATAGAGTTATGACCGGGTTCGCTATTTTTGACATTATACTGGCCGGGGTCGATATTCTTCAGAAAATTTGACCCACTATGTACAAAATACTTATGGGTCACTACATCTGTAAGAATTATGACCAAGGTTAAATAAAAATCGAGTAAAGTTAAACCCTTTCTTAAATTATACTGGAGGTAGATTAAATGAAAAAGTAGTAAACTCAAGCAGGAAAAGCCACACACATAAGTTCGCGGGAGCTGTTCAACATATCATGAACGTGTGTCAAAGCACAGTAACCGGGGGTCACTCTTTGTTTTAAAAAAAATACTGACCGGGGGGTCGATATTCTTCAGAAAATGTGACCCCCTATGTTCAAAATACTTTGGTTCAATTAGCATGGCGCGCATTAGCCACGATATGATAAACACGGCTGAAATTGCTATGACCGGGGGTCACTACATCTGTAAGAATTATGACTAAGTTTAAATAGTTTACGAGTAAAGTTAAACCCTTTCTTTAAATTAAACTGGAGGTAGATTAAGTTCGCGGGAACTGTTCAACATATCATGAGCGATTGAACGTGTGTCAAAGCACTATGACCGGGGGTCGCTATTTTTCAAATGTACTGACCGGGGTCGATATTCTTCAAAACATGTGACTCCCTATGTACAAAATATTTGGGTTCAATAAGCGATTTAGTCATGATATAATAAGCACGGCTGAAATTGCTATGACCAGGGGTCACTACAACTGTAAGAATTATGACCAAGGTTAAATATTTTACGAGTAAAGTTAAACCCTTTCTTTAAATTATACTGGAGGTAGACTAAGTTCGCAGGAGCTGTTCAACATATAATAAACGTGTGTCAAAGCACTATGACTGGAGGTCGCTATATTTTGAAAAATAATGACGGGGTTGATATTCTTCAGAAAATGTGACCCCCTATGTACAAAAAACGTGGGTTCAATTAGCATGGCGCGCATTAGCCATGATATAATAAACACGGCTGAAATTGCTATAACCGGAGGTCACTGCATCTTTTACCACTGTATTTGCCATCGCGGTTGTGGTAGATTAGTCGGAGAGGGGATACGTTTATTTACACTGTTTGTCTTTTTTTCAGGGTGGGGATGGAATAAGTGTGAGATTGGGCACCCATAAACCAGTTTAACCCCCCCCCCCCAGTGGCATTTGTCACTGACCGTTCCAAGGCGGTATTTCCATCTTCCCCCTATTGTTTGTTTCTTATGTCCGTGCGTCACTTTGTGTCGTTTATATTCATGTACATTTGTTGTTTGTCGTTGTGGTGCTGTTTGGGCGGTTGTGTGTTTTGTATGCGGTGTTTCCTGAATGCCTCATACATATACTTATATCATGAACGTGTGTCAAGGCACTATGGCCGGGGGTCGCTATTTTTAAAAAATACTGACCGGGGGTCGATATTCTTCAGGTAATGTGACCCCCTATGTACAATATATAAAATATAGTTTACGAGTAAAGTTAAATCCTTTCTTTAAATTATACTGGAGGTAGATTACGTTCGCGGGAACTGTTCAACATATTATAAACATGTGTCAAAGCACTATGACCGGGGTCGCTATTTTTTAAGAAATACTGATCGGGGGTTCGAAAATGTGACCCAATATGTACAAAATACTTGGGTTCAATTAGTATTGCCCGCTTTAGTCATGATAGGATAAACACGACTGAAATTGTTATGACGGGGGGTCACTAAATCTGTAAGAATTATGACACAGGTTAAATAAAATCGAGTAAAGTTAAACTCTTTCTTAAATTATACTGGAGGTAGATTAAGTTCGCAGGGAGTTGTTCAACATATCATGAACGTGTGTCAAAGCACTATGACCGGGGGTCGCTATGTTTTAAAAAATACTGACCGGGGGTCGATATTCTTCAGAAAATGTGACCCCCTATGAACAAAATACTTGGGTTCAATTAGTATTGGGCACTTTAGTCAAGATAGGATAAACACGACTGAAATTGGTATGACCGGGTGTCACTACATCTGTAAGAATTATGACAACTTAAGGTTAAATAAAATCGAGTAAAGTTAAACTCTTTCTTAAATTATACTAACAGTAGATTAAAAATTCTGAAGGGTGGTGATCCCCCGAAAGCAAAAATTGCAACACAAAAAGAGAAAATTGCAGACTCGGATTTTTGAGTCTGTTCATGAGCAGTAATTGAAAGTGCAACACTGCTAAGTTCGTGGGAGTTGTTCAACATATCATGAACGTGTGTCAAAGCACTATGACCGGGTGGCTATTTTTTAAAAAATACTGACCGGGGGTCGATATTCTTCAGAAAATGTGACCCCCTATGTACAAAATACTTGGGTTCAATTAGCAAGGCGCGCATTAGCCATGATATGATAAACACGGCTGAAATTGCTGTGACCGGGGGTCACTAAATCTGTAATAATTATGACCAAGGTTAAATAGTTTACGAGTAAAGTTAAACCCTTTCTTTAAATTATACAGGAGGTAGATTAAAGTTGCGGAACTGTTCAACATATCATGAACGTGTGTCAAAGCACTATGACCGGGGGTCGCTATTTTTTAAAAAATACTGACCGGGGGTCGATATTCTTCAGAAAATGTGACCCAATATGTACAGAATACTTGGGTTCAATTAGTATTGCGCGCTTTAGTCATGATAGGATAAACACGGCTGAAATTGCTATGACCGGGTGTCACTACATCTGTAATATTTATGACTAAGGTTAAATAAAATCGAGTAAAGTTAAACTCTTTCTTAAATTATACTGGCGGTAGATTAAGTTCACAGGGAGTTGTTCAAAATATCATGAACGTGTGTCAAAGCACTATGACCGGGGTCGCTATTTTTTAAAAAATACTGACCGGGGGTCGATATTCTTCAGAAAATGTGACCCCCTATGTACAAAATACTTGGGTTCAATTAGCAAGGCGCGCATTAGCCATTATATGATAAACACGGCTGAAATTGCTGTGACCGGGGGTCACTACATCTGTAATAATTATGACCAAGGTTAAATAGTTTACGAGTAAAGTTAAACCCTTTCTTTAAATTATACAGGAGGTAGATTAAAGTCGCGGGAACTGTTCAACATATCATGAACGTGTGTCAAAGCACTATGACCGGGGATCGCTATTTTTTAAAAAATACTGACCGGGGGTCGATATTCTTCAGAAAATGTGACCCCTATCTACAAAATACTTGGGTTCAATTAGTATTGCGCGCTTTAGTCATGATAGGATAAACACGGCTGAAATTGCTATGACCGGGTGTCACTACATCTGTAATATTTATGACTAAGGTTAAATAAAATCGAGTAAAGTTAAACTCTTTCTTAAATTATACTGGCGGTAGATTAAGTTCGTGGGAGTTGTTCAATATATCATGAAATTGTGTCAAAGCACTATGACCGGGGTCGCTATTTTTTAAAAAATACTGACCGGGGGTCTATATTCTTCAGAAAATGTGACCCCCTATGTACAAAATACTTGGGTTCAATTAGCAAGGCGCGCATTAGCCATTATATGATAAACACGGCTGAAATTGCTGTGACCGGGGGTCACTACATCTGTAATAATTATGACCAAGGTTAAATAGTTTACGAGTAAAGTTAAACCCTTTCTTTAAATTATACAGGAGGTAGATTAAAGTCGCGGGAACTGTTCAACATATCATGAACGTGTGTCAAAGCACTATGACCGGGGATCGCTATTTTTTAAAAAATACTGACCGGGGGTCGATATTCTTCAGAAAATGTGACCCCTATCTACAAAATACTTGGGTTCAATTAGTATTGCGCGCTTTAGTCATGATAGGATAAACACGGCTGAAATTGCTATGACCGGGTGTCACTACATCTGTAATATTTATGACTAAGGTTAAATAAAATCGAGTAAAGTTAAACTCTTTCTTAAATTATACTGGCAGTAGATTAAGTTCGTGGGAGTTGTTCAACATATCATGAACGTGTGTCAAAGCACTATGACCGGGGTCGCTATTTTTTAAAAAAATACTGACCGGGGTCGATATTCTTCAGAAAATGTGACCCCCTATGTACAAAATACTTGGGTTCAATTAGCAAGGCGTGCATTAGCCATGATATGATAAACACGGCTGAAATTGCTGTGACCGGGGGTCACTACATCTGTAATAATTATGGCCAAGGTTAAATAGTTTACGAGTAAAGTTAAACCCTTTCTTTAAATTATACAGGGGGTAGATTAAAGTCGCGGGAACTGTTCAACATATCATGAACGTGTGTCAAAGCACTATGACCGGGGGTCGCTATTTTTTAAAAAATACTGACCGGGGGTCGATATTCTTCAGAAAATGTGACCCCTATATACAGAATACTTGGGTTCAATTAGTATTGCGCGCTTTAGTCATGATAGGATAAACACGGCTGAAATTGCTATGACCGGGTGTCACTACATCTGTAATATTTATGACTAAGGTTAAATAAAATCGAGTAAAGTTAAACTCTTTCTTAAATTATACTGGCGGTAGATTAAGTTCGCAGGGAGTTGTTCAACATATCATGAACGTGTGTCAAAGCACTATGACCGGGGTCGCTATTTTTTAAAATATACTGACCGGGGGTCGATATTCTTCAGAAAATGTGACCCCCTATGTACAAAATACTTGGGTTCAATTAGCAAGGCGCGCATTAGCCATGATATGATAAACACGGCTGAAATTGCCGTGACCGGGGGTCACTACATCTGTAATAATTATGACCAAGGTTAAATAGTTTACGAGTAAAGTTAAACTCTTTCTTTAAATTATACAGGCGGTAGATTAAAGTCGCGGGAACTGTTCAACATATCATGAACGTGTGTCAAAGCACTATGACCGGGGGTCGTAATGTTTTAAAAAATACTGACCGGGGGTCGATATTCTTCAGAAAATGTGACCCCTATGTACGAAATACTTGGATTCCATTAGTATTGCGCGCTTTAGTCATGATAGGATAAACACGGCTGAAATTGCTATGACCGGGTGTCACTACATCTGTAATATTTATGACTAAGGTTAAATAAAATCGAGTAAAGTTAAACTCTTTCTTAAATTATACTGGCGGTAGATTAAGTTCGCGGGAGTTGTTCATCATATCATGAACGTGTGTCAAAGCACTATGACCGAGGGGGGGGGGGTCGCTATGTTTAAAAAACTACTGACTGGGGTCGATATTCTTTAGAAAATGTGAACCTCCCCCCCCTATGTACAAAATACTTGGGTTCAATTAGCAAGGCGCGCATTAGCCATGATATGATAAACAGGGCTGAAATTGTGCTATGACCGGGGTCACTACATCTGTAACAATTATGACCAAGATTGAATAGTTTACGAGTAAAGTTAAACCCTTTCTTTAAATTATACAGGAGGTAGATTAAAGTCGCGGGAACTGTTCAACATATAATGAACGTGTGTCTGTCAAAGCACTATGACCGGGGGTCGCTATTTTTTAAAAAATACTGACCGGGTCGATATTCGTCAGAAAATGTGACCCTTTATGTACAAAATACTTGGGTTCAATTAGTATTGCGCGCTTTAGTCATGACAGGTAGATAGGTAGATAGTTAGATAGTAGTAGTATAAGTAGTAGTATAGGTAGTAGTATAGGTAGTAGTAGTATAGGTAGTAGTAGTAGTATAGGTAGTAGTAGTAGGTAGTAGGAAGTAGGAATAGTAGTAGTAGCAGTTGTAGCAGCAGCAGCGGCAGTAGTAGGTGGGTGGGTTTGTGGGTGGTTGGGTTTGTGCTTTGGTGGGTGGGTGGGTTTTGGGTGGGTGGGTGGTTGGGTTATTGGGTAGGTAGGTAGGTAGGTAATAGTAGTAGTAGGAGGAGGAGTAGGAGTAGTAGGAGGAGGAGTAGTATTGTAGTAGTGGGATTAATAGCAGCAGTAGTAGTAGTAGTAGTAGTAGTAGTAGTAGTAGTAGTAGTAGTAGTAGTAGTAGTAGTAGTAGTAGTAGTGGAAGTAATTATAGTAGTAGTAGTAGTAGTAGTAGTAGTAGTAATACTAGTGACGGTGATGGTGGTGGTAGACGAAGCAAACACAACAGCAACAATAATTATTATTTCCCGCTTCGCTAAAATAATTCAAAAGGCATGATGTCGAACCACTATGTTGCCTCACTTCGATGAGATTTATTTCAATTAATTTCAATAGGTGATAAATTACAAATGTTTTCAAAATATGGATATGATATGTGGCATTGCACACAGCATTTACCATACGAAAATCCACTGCCAAATGAAAGTACAAGAATGAGTCATGCAGGAAACACCACATACAGAACAAACAGCCGCCCGAACAGCAACACAAGGAAACAGCAAATGTACATAACTATAAAAACACAAAGAGACGCACAAAGACAAAACAAACATATAATAGGGGGAAGATGGAAGTACCGCCTTGGAACGGTCAGTGACAAAAGTCACTGGGGGGTTAAACCGGTTTATGGGCGCCCATCCTCACACTTATTCCATCTCTACCCTAAAAGACAAACAGTGTAAATAAACGTATCCCCTCTCCGACTAATCTACAACAACCGCGATGGTAAATACAGTGGTAAAGTGCATGTATAACGAAAACATTTAAGTGAACAAACTGTATCCACCTATCGCTAGTGTACTCAATGATTGAGCTGCAAACAGAGTAACTGTAGAAAAGTAATAAAGGGTACGACAAAAACGAAATAGTACAGATATCCGACATTCTCCTTCCATTTCTGGATTTAAGAGGTCGCCGTCATAGAGTACTAAACCTTTCTTGTCGGCGTACATGCAAAGAGACCAGCGTGATTGCCAACTGTAAAAGGGTTGACAATCAAACATGCAGTATGTTATAGTACTACAGGATCATATCCCTTTTTAATGAATTCTTTAACATATTTGATGAACAAAGTGAGAAAATGGTTATGTCCAATAATTTTACGAATTTTGTAAATCACATCACCATAAAATTCCAGATGTGAAATACCGTGTCGCAGAAGCGCCTTGAGATTACATTGGTACTTGCCAATAAGCGAGAGATTTCGATAGTAAAATTTAGAGAAAGTTTTTCTTAGTTTATGGTATCTATATCCTTGCTTAAGCAGTTTTTCAGTTCAAATGAGATTTCGACTGTTAAAATCGTAAATAGATGAACAAGCTCTAGCAAAACGAATAAGTTGAGATATATAAACCCCGTAAGATGGAGCACGGGGAACATCACGCGCACGGAGGAGCACATGTATTAAAATCGTAAATAGATGAACAAGCTCTGTTGCAACCTGAATTGTAATAACAACCGGAATTGTAATATAATTTAATACAAAACTGGTTATGATGCGAAAACGTTATTACAATTGGTGGTCAACCTGAATTGTAATAACAATCTGAAGTGTAATAAAATAATTTTGTGTCAGTATTTATGTGTCTATGTGTGTATGAATGTGCGCACGTGCTAGTATGTTGATAAGATGTGTATACTAGCACGTGCGCACATTCATACTCACATAGACAAACAAATACAGACACAAAATTATTTTTATTACACTTCAGGTTATTATTACAATTCAGGTTGACCACCAATTGTAATAATGTTTTCGCATCATAACCAGTTTTGTAATAAAAAATTCTAAGTCGTTGTACTATCATCTAGAATATCTGATGTATTACTTCATACATGTACACATGCGCGCACACGCATGCGCCCCTCCCATACAAACTACACGCATACACATACTATCAACATACTAGCACGTGCGCACATTCATACACACATAGACACACAAATACAGACACAAAAGTGTTTTATTACACTTCAGGTTGTTATTACAATTCAGGTTGACCACCAATTGTAATAATGTTTTCGCATCATAACCAGTTTTGTAATAAAAAATTCTAAGTCGTTGTACTATCATCTAGAATATCTGATGTATTACTTCATACATGTACACATGCGCGCATACGCATGCGCCCATCACCTACACACTACACGCATACACATACTAGCACGTGCGCACATTCATACACACACAGACACACAAATACAGACACAACATTATTTTATTACACTTCAGGTTGTTATTACAATTCAGGTTGATCGCCAATTGTAATAATGTTTTCGCATCATAACCAGTTTTGTAATAAAAAATTCTAAGTCGTTGTACTAGTATCTAGAATACCTGGTGTATTACTTCACACATGCACACATGCGCGCACACGCATGCGCCCCTCCCATACAAACTACACGCATACATATACTATCACATACTAGCACGTGCGCACATTCATACACACATAGACACACAAATACAGACACAAAATTGTTTTATTACACTTCAGGTTGTTATTACAATTCAGGATGACCACCAATTGTAATAATGTTTTCGCATCATAACCAGTTTTGTAATAAAAAATTCTAAGTCGTTGTACTATCATCTAGAATATCTGATGTATTACTTCACACATGTACACATGCGCGCACACGCATGCGCCCCTCCCATACAAACTACACGCATACACATACTATCAACATACTAGCACGTGCGCACATTCATACTCACATAGACACACAAATACAGACACAAAATTATTTTATTACACTTCAGGTTGTTATTACAATTCAGGTTGACCACCAATTGTAATAACGTTTTCGCATCATAACCAGTTTTGTAATAAATTTTACTACAATTCCGGTTGTTATTACAATTCAGGTTGCAACAAAGCTCTAGCAAAACGAATAAGTTGAGATATATAAACCCTAGGACGTTTTTTTTAGTTTTACAGTGACTGACACAGTTTTCCATCCACGAAATTTTAAGTTAGAACTTAGATTATTGAAATTTTAACAGCTACATGTATTTACGTCAGATAGAAGTCAATACAACATTTTACAATTTATTAAGTGATCTCTTTATATATGCATGCTGGAACATGTGCTCCTGCGTGCGCGTGAGTGCGTGCGTGAGTGTTTGTGTGCTTGCATGTATGCGAGTGTTTCTAAGTGTATGTGTAAGTATCGGTATATGTGCGTGCGTGCGTGCATATGTGTACCGGTATGTGTGCGTGCATGCGTGCGTGTGTGTAATTGTGTATGTACATGCGTGTTGTGTGTGTGCGTGCGTGCGTGTGTGCGCAGGCGTGCGGGTGTATGTTTTGCTGAAACAAAGACAGGGAGTCACTATTCTATGGGGGTCACAATTCTTCGTAAGGGGTCAGTTTTCTTCGTGTGCAGGGGTCGTAATATTATGACCGGGGGGTCAAAATACTATGACCGGGGTGTCACTATTTTTTAAAAAATACTGACCGGGGGGTCAGTATTCTATGGGGGTCACTTTACTTCGTTACACCGGCTATTATGACATAAACAAGGAATTACCGGCCTAAGACCTCAAACTGTATAAGAATTTCACGGTATCTCTGGACAGACATTCCACAATCGATTGCGCCGCATTCAACAGTCTATCAGAGCACGGCGTCCGTACAATGATCGGTTGTTAATCCGGCCTAACCCCTGTTTTTTAAGGTTTCCTGGGTACGGCGTCATCAGGTCCCTGTTTAACGAATATTCTTAAGTAAGCATAAGTATCTTGTTAATACTACTAGGTATAAATATGTACCCGCAGGTACATAATATATACCTGCAGGTATTTGTACCTGCATGTATAAAATATAGACATGCAGGTACAATTATATACGTCGACGTATAAAATTTATACCTGCAGGTATATTTTGAATTGACCTGGAAGTATATCTCCGTTCATCCGATCAAATTCGTTCTTACATCGCCATACTCGAGATTTTTCGAACTGATAATACAGATTCATTCTGGGACATGGAAACTGAGTGTTTTCAGTAGAAACAACAGAACACACTTTATATTACCAATTAACAAACAGAGCAGACCCAGATTAGACAGCTTCTACAGGAACTGTCTGATGTAGATCTACTCTATTTTGAAGAAAGAAAAAAACGCATGAAAACACATTTCTATGTGGGAAAGGGTTCGCAATGCAAATGAATGTGATAATCTTTGAGAAATCATTGGGGAGGGAAGGATATAATGAACTTCTACGTGGAGTAGGTGTAATATTTATAACCATGTCTGATCTGGGTCTACTCTATTTGTATGGGAAAAACGCATGAACACATTTCTACGAGGCAAAAGGTTTGCAATGCAAATGAATGTGACAGTCTTTTAGAAATCATTGGGGCGGCAAGGATATAATGAAACTCTGTGTGGAGTAGCTAGGTGTGATATTTATGCCCACGGGACACGCGAGCGGATGTGCTAGTCGCAAGCTGGCTCAGTAGGGAGTCTTATCAGCAGTAAATTACGCTGCTTATCATAAACTTGGAGGCAGTTAGGCTAGGAAGTGACGAAGCAAATACCCGTATTATCTATATTGTGAGAGGCATCAAGGAGGGAGTTAATGTAACGCAGACCTATAGTTTAGCAATAAGGATTTGTCAAGACCACAAGTATCAATTTACCAAATAAAATATTTGTAACATACTAGATTCAATGCCCACATGTGGCAAAAAGATTATTCCTTGAAAAACAAAGGATTATGTAAAATTCTTAAATTTGAAAAAAAAATTCCATTAAAATGCTATATATTTCACCTCTGTAACGAGCCAATTTATTGGTCAACACATTTAAGATATACGTGCACGTACAATTTATACCTCGAGGTATAAAAATATACCTGCAGGTACAAATATATACCTTCAGGTATAAATTATATACGTCGAGGTTGAAATAATACCTGTAGGTACATTTTGAAAATATACGTGCAGGTATATATTTGTACCTGCATGTACAAAAATGCACCTGCGGGTACATTATTATACCAAGTATAATACCATGGGATACTTTTGACCCAATCCCTACGCCATATGGCATGCAACGCAAGAATGTTATGTTGTCGACGCACGTCTACTTATGGTGCCCTTCGCAGATTTATGGAGCCTTACAAAAAGCGAGTCCATCGTAAGTCAATAGTAAGTATATCCGACGCCCATCCCTTGTCCAGAGCACAGTAATAGTACTTGAGGCATTTTTGCTATATAGATGGATTTTCGTGCGTCGATCGTATCATGCCCTTGTAACGGACACGCGTTGTCGGCAAAGTGGCCATAGCAGAGGCAACAGCCGCATACAAACGCAATGAAAGCAAGGAAGCATAAATTATCCGACAACAAGCTTCCTGTACTTTCACCCTCCCTCTGGACATCTATTATTCTATAGCAAGCTCCCTGTAGCTTCACCCTCTCTCCTGAGCGGCTTTTCTCCCATTGCAAGCTCCCTGTAGCTTCACCCTCTCTCTGGAGCGGCTTTTATCCTATAGCAAGCCTACTGTAGCTTCACCCTCTCTATCCGGTGCGTCTATTATCCGACAGCAAGCTCCCTGTAGCTTCATCCTCTCTCTAGAGCATCTATTATCCTATAGCAAACTCCCTATAGCTTAACCCTCTCTCTGGACGTCTATCGTCCTATAGCAAGATCCCTGTAGCTTCGCCATCTCTCTGGACGTCTACTGTCCTATAGCAAGCTCCCTGTAATTTCATACTCTCTCTGGAGCGGCTTTTATTCTATAGCAAGCTCCCTGTAGCCTCACCCTCCTATAGCAAGCTCCCTGTATCTTCATCCTCTCTCTTGATCGTCTATTATCCGACAGAAAGCACCCTGTAGCTTCATCCTCTCTCTGGAGCGTCTATTATCATATAACAAACTCCATATAGCTCCACCCTCTCTCTGGACGTCTATTTTCCTGTAGCAAACTCCCTATAGCTTCACCCTCTCTGACGTCTATTATCATATGGCAAACTGCCTTTAGCTCCACTATCTCTCTGTACGTCTATTGTCTTATAGCAGTTGGTCGTCACATTTACGTGCAGTGTTTTGTCACAGTTTTTCATTGTCTTATATCTCCCTAACCACTGTAGCTATTGCAATGGAATTGCATATACACATTTAACACCATCCATACTTTCATTGCACACCCAGCCTATGCTGCCCGCAAGCCCAAGGTCAAGGTCAAATGACTTAGGAATTTTACGTGCAGTTGGTTGTCAGTTTTTTCATCGTCTTATATCTCACTAACCGCTATAGCTATTGGCATGGAATTGCATATACACATTCAACACCATCCATACTTTCATTATGAACCCGGCCCATGCTGACCGCACGCCCAAGGTCAGGGTCAAATGCCTTAGGAATTTTACGTACAGCTAGGTAACCACCCACACGGGGGCATCAATGTGTCTTACAGACACAATTTTCTAGCTCGAAATATTAACTGTAACTGTTTTACCGTTTGTGCCATTAGGCCACCTGGATTTCCAGAAGGGCGGAGTGTCTTAAGTAGCCATAATACCACAAGTAGCCATACCCATAATGGCTTATTTTAGAATATCACGATGTTATGTCCATAGGAAATCTCATTACTACCTCTACAAGCTCAGTGTGCGGCTTAGTTTGTTTCAATGAACATCTTAAGGTTTTTAGTCCGTTTCAATGAACATCTTAAGATTTTTTTGCCTAAATAGCTTGGATCTGTTATTAAATTCGTCGATATATGGGCAGATTTAACTGCCATCTATTACTTTTATTGCAGTTACTCTTTAAATAGTGGGTACTGTAAATAAAATGTGTTAAATAAAAATAGGCTAGAAATCACAGGGGGTATCAAGCCCTAGGTCGTGGTTTTAGAGAACAGATTTTAAAGGTTTTCCTATAAAATATTATGCAAAACTCATATGCCCCAGGGTAGGGCTATTTTCAAACCAAGGGTCATATTTACAATATTAGGGCATAGCAGGGGTGGCAAATTCCATTGTCCGTGTAGTCCAAAAGTCATTACAGACAAATTTTTACAGGGTTTTGCTATATATTTATCATATGGTATAAAATATCATTAATAGGCAAAACAGACAAGTAATTCAAAATTAGGTTTGCCATCCCTGCCATCCCTGCATAGGGATTATTATTCATTATTTTCACATTTTAGAATGCGATGAGGAACACGGGAGACATTCTTCCAGAAGAAGGAAGTGAAGTGGAATCTGTATCGATTCCAGAACATGATAACACTATAAATACAGCAGTAATGGACGAGATATTCTCAACCAAAAATCAGATAATAATGGTATTGACATTTATCAGGAAGTGTTATTTGTTACAAATAATCATGAGTCTCATGATTATTTATAACAGATAACACTTCCTGATAAATGTCAATATGCCAGAAATTTCCTGTGTTAATATATTATAAAACTAATTTAATTAGTATTCATGATGACATTATTTCTAACATGTGTAAAGGGTTAACAAAATCGAAAAAATATACAAATTTATCTTATTGTTTTTGGAGAGGAGGGGTCATTCAAACGGACATTCAGTATTGTTTGTGTGACACATTAACACATGAATGTTTTGCGAAAGTAGGAAATATAGAATCAGATCTATTTTATTCCACAAGCAAACATAACGGACCCTGATCAGAGAGCTCCTACACTGTACAGGAGCCATTTGATCTGGGTCTAGCCTGTATGCAAAGGCTTAGAGTAAAAGTAATTTATCTGCATTTTTAAAAACATGCAAAATAAATAAAAACAATTGAATATATATACTATATATTTTTACATCCTTCATCATTCCCGATCAGATAACCGACAAAAGACGGCCATAACTTTTTACTGAGGAAACTGGGGAGATAATGAGAATAAAACAATGAGTAACAAAAAATGTTATTTTAATTTCAATTAAAAACAACATTAAAAATGCAAAATGAAACACGGCCAACATAAATGTCTGTTTGACAAAGTAAAACTAAATTTCTACAAGTAAATTGTTAAGGGTTGTTCCATTTAAATGTGTATTGGGGCACAAAGGCACTTTAAAAACAGCTATGGATGGGTGGGTTTCGCTGCAAAAATGGTACTACATGTACATGTATTTGGTTTGTGCATTAGTAAAAAACTTCTGTTGGTGGGTTGCTAAATTTGAAAGGACCTTCCTGCATCCCCATACACATTTAACCTTTTGCCTACTGAGCAAATTATTTTTACAGAATTGTTCACCTACTACATTTTCAAATTCCAAGCTATAATCAAGTTACTGGATCCAAACTGTTTGAATAGGGTAGTCATTCATCCGCCTGTAGCAGACTAAAGGTTAAATGGAACAACCCTAAGTGAACAAGAGTGCCAGTGGGCACAATATACGCCCATCGAGGTCTTGTTCAACATAAACTGAGGTTAATGTGTTTACTAAACGCAAATTCTAAGTCCAATTGTGCGACCAAGTTTCAAGGCTTTATCTCAAAGGATTGTAAAAGGCGTACTTTAACAAAAAAAAACACCTTTAATAACCAAAAATTCTAAATTAAAAAGGACCATAAATCTGACGTCGCACGACAGACTGACGATGGACTATGCACGCTGACAGACATCAGGCAATCACAAAAGCTCACCCTGAGCACTTTGTGCTCTGGTGACCTAAAAAGGGGCATAATTTTGTCAAAATGCTTGACAGAGTTATTTTCTCTTGCCTACAGGTGAAGGTTGTGACGGTGAACAAGTGTTCCAAGTTTAAAAGCTTTATCGCAAAGGGTTATGTAAATAAATGGACTTTAACAAAGCCTTAACCAAGAATTCTAAGTTAAAAAGGGGTATAATTCTATCAAAATGCTTGACATAGTTATGTACTCTTGTCTACAGGTGAGGATTGTGATGGTGAACAAGTGTTCCAAGTTTAAAAGCTTTATCTCAAAGGGTTATGTAGATAAATGGACTTTATCAAAGCCTTAACAAAAAATTCTAAGTTAAAAAGGGGCATAATTCGGTCAAAATGCTTGAAACGACAAATCAAATGAACCTCAGAATCAACTCAGCTTCAGATCTTGATGCATTAAACATTTGTGTGAAGTTTCATAAATATCTCTCATATAGTTTTTCCAGAAAACAGCTGACAAACTATTTGCATTATTTTTTAAGGACAAGGGCCACAACTCTGAAACGAAAAATCAAATAAACCTCAGAATCAACTCAGCTTCAGATCTTAATGCATTCAACATTTGTGTGAAGTTTCATTAATATCTGTCAAACAGTTTTCCGATGGAAAATAGCGGACAAACAAAATGTTGACGGACGAACGGACGGACAGGGCCACGCCAATATACGACCACTATTAGGTGGGCGTATAAAAATGTTTAGCAGATTATTGTAGTAGTGTACACTTATTCCATCCCAAACCCATATGCCCCCACTATGATGTTAATTATCATTTCTTCAAACATCTCATATGATTGTATATCTTTGGTCCTTGAGAATGTAACACTTGGAGCACAAGACTTTAGTGTTGACATGTGAAAGCATATTTGAACTATGGTCAAATATAATCATTCCATAGTTCATCTGTGAGTGTAAACTCGTGCACCCAATGAGTGCTTGGAGAACATGACCACTTCTTACACAGGTCTCCTCTTCATTTCCGTCTTCTGGATTTATCCATGGTGAAGAGATCTTCCCCTCTGCAAAAAATAACAAACAAGAAATGTCAACATGACATCAAACAGGGTTTTCCTTCACTATTAACTAGTATTTTCTAAGTTCAAAGGGACATAACTCCTAAATAATTGCAGAAGGAAACATCCCTGACAATATGCAGATATACTTATTGTGTCCTTGCTACATGAAAGATTATATGAAAATCTGTAGAGGAGTTTCAGAGGAGTTGCGCTTACAAGGAAAGGGTTAAAAGACTGATTTCTAAGTTCAAAGGGGCATAACTCCCAGAAAAATTGCAGAAGGAACAAGATGTGTTTGTGAAACACTATGCCCCCAATATTACTTTTGACCCTGAAGCTTGACCTTGACCTTGCCATGTCAACCCTCAAATGGCACAGGTTCATGAGATACACATGCATACCAAATATCAAGTCTGTATCTCTACTGGTTCAAAAGTTATGACCAATGTTAAAGTCTGTGATTTGACCTATATATTTGACCTCTGACCTTGAAGGATGACCTTGACATTTCACCTCTAAAAATGAACAAATTTACAATGGGCAATAACTCCAATATTAGTGAAGCTAGAGTTATGGATCTTATGCATGACACTTCCTCTTATCATGATCTTTCCATGTATGAAGAATCTGCACTTATGCTTCATAAATGGACTAACAAATCACAGTTAAAATATATTGCGTCTAAATAAACAGTGTATTCTTGAAGTCGGTGTTATTTATGGTTCCGAACAGTTAAAAAATATAAATCAATCGAAATTATATCATTGAGGAAATCATCCTACTAGTAATGGCCCTGATTTTGAGCATGCAGTTGAGCTTATTCTCAAGAGCAACCAATTTCACCATTGCCACTTTTGATTAAATAACTTGAATCTGTATCATTCTCGAGATAATTATCATTAATTATCATTGAAAAGGACAATTAGCAGTACATCAATTCAGGACGAATATCTAAGCTCTAACCCTTGCAGTTTTTGAAAAGAAGATTTTTTTTTTAAAACACAAAACACTTACACATAAAAAGTCACAAATCGGTCTTGTTGATGTCCTGGCTCTTTGTTTCTTCTGAGGAGGGATCGGACATATCAGGAGCTCTGTGTCCTAAATATAAATGGACTAGTTTAACTCTTTGCACGCTAGCGACGAAACTGTGATTACCTATGCAAACAATTTGGATCCAGATGCAACGCCGTATAATGCTGCATCTCAACAGGATCCAAACTGTTTGTCATCTATATTTTAAGAATTGAAGCAGACGACAATTGTTGCAGGCGAAAAATTACTTCAATAGTTAAAAAACAAGAGCTGTCACAGGACAGCGCGCTCGACTATTCTCAGAATTGTTAGTGTAAAAATGCTCGATAGTGGACTAAAATAGTGTCTAATGATACTAGAAGCAAGTAATCAGTCTCAGTAAAATATCAGCATTCAGGATGTAGGATCTCTTTGAACTCTTTAATGAAAGAGAAAAACTTAAAGTAAAAAAGGGCAATAATTTCTGTTAAAATTCTTGACAGAGTAATGTACTCTTGTTTACATATGCAGCTTGAGGTGGTGAACAAGTGTTCCAAGTTTCAAAGCTTTATCTCAAAGGGTTATGTAAATAAGTGGACTTTAACAAAAACCTTAACCAAAAATTCTAAGTTAAATAGGGCCATAATTCTGTCAAAATGCTTGACAAAGTTATGTGCTCTTGTCTACAGATGAAGATTGTGGTGGTGAACAAGTGTTCCAAGTTTTAAAGCTTTATCTCAAATGGTTATGTAAATAAGTGGACTTTAACAAAAACCTTAACCAAACATTCTAAGTTAAAAAGGGCCATAATTCTGTCAAAATGCTTGACAGAGTTATGTAATCTTGTCTACAGATGAAGATTGTGGTGATGAACAAGTGTTCCATGTTTCAAAACTTTTTTCCAAAGGTAAGAGGCAAAAAGTGGACTTTAACAAAAACCTTAACCAAAAAATCTAAGTTCAAAAGGGCCATAATTCTGTCAAAATGCTTGACAGAATTATGTACTCTTACCCACAGATAAAATTTGTGGTGGTGAACAAGTGTTCCAAAGTTCAAAGCTTTATTCCAAAGGTTAGAGGCAAAAAGTGGACTTTAATAAAAACCTTAACCAAAGTGTGACGCGGACGCCGGGGCGAGTAGGATAGCTCCACTATTCTTCGAATAGTTGTGCTAAAAATGAGAGAACATTTATTTTAAGAATTGAAGCAGACGAAGACGAAAAATTACTTAGCATGCAAAGAGTTATTTTGTAATTCAATTTTCTTTTTGATTAGCTATTCATATTTAAATAAATAACAACCAGAAATGTGTCCACAGGACATGGACATCCAAACTGAATGGAAACAGAATTGAGTACTTTGTGGCAATTATTATATGAAAACATATCAGCTGGTAAACATGTCTGGTTTTATCCTTTTACAGTAACACTGTAAAATTTTGCTTACAGTAAGTTATTATCATTCAGAATTATGAGGAAAAGATATGAAAATACTTGCCGAATCTAAATTTCTACAGGATTCTTATGTTCTAGATGTTTGTCCATGGTCATCACAGGTATCTCGTCACCACATTTCAAACATAAAACTTCCTGCAACAATGAAAACATGTTTGGCCTTAAAAATCTATGCAATTCATAGAGGTTCTTTTCTTTCCCTGCCTTACATTCTAAAGTTGTAAAGATTTTTGTAAAGATACCAGACTTGAAAAATATTCTGAGCAAATTTGTGCAAGATTGGGCCCAAAATGTGGCTGCTACAGTGTTTTTGATAATTACTCATTCTACGACCAACTAAAGACCATTGGCAACCAAAATATTTTTTTTTTTAAATATACCAGTGTAACATGATGAAAAAGTTGTGACTGGGCCTCAAACCCAGGGCCTCTGGCGTACCATGCTAACACTCTACCTACTGAGTTACCAGTAAAGCCTATCAAATTATTTTACCACAATCTCTACCCGGCTACACAAGCAATCATTGACAACCCTTTTGATAAACTATGCTTTTATCCCTTTAATGAGTTAGCATTCTAGTTTTATCTCATATGAACTATAAAATTTGTACCTGATTATTTCTTGATAGACAAAAAAATTTATGGGTCCAGGTAGGCTCATCAGTGTGGGTGGACTGAATGGTACATCTTCTCCCATTTGCCCCCATTAGTTCTGTACGGGGCAAATAGTTGCCTCACTTGAGGCCTTATATTACTTGAGGTGTTTGTGCTGCTGACGTTTGTTGATGGACAGTATTTAACTGCTGACTCACTCAGCAACGAGCAGGCCTCCCTCAACAATGACACAACCCTTTCCTGCTTTGACATATCTGAAACTAAAGAATTATAGACTTTAAGATCGAGTTGACATTCACAATGCTGCAGAGCTGTTAGGTTTACCATTAAATTTTACACAAAACAAATACATTGTATTTGCCATTAGATATCTTATCCTAAAGTGACCAGTTTTGACACATAAGGATTTCCTATCATTACTTGTTTCATATATTTTTTTTAATTCACTTCAATTTAAAAAGTGAAACAAGAGAATAGGTAAAACCAAAGCATCCTCACAGTGACACTGAATAAATGATTGTTCCAAAATCAGGACAAACCTTTTAAGTATGAAAAACAAAGGGCAATAACTCCTAAATTATGCAAAAGAGAGTAAAGGTTATTGTACACTGCACTTCTCATCATTGAGATCGATCTACTTATGAAACTATGAAGTTTCATCTTATAGTTTTTGTGTTATGCTCCGGACAAAATTTAAGCATGAAAAATAACAAAGGGCAATAACTTCTAAATTTGGCAAACAGAGTAATGGTTCTTGTACAATGCACTTCTCCTTATATCGAGATCTATCCACCTATGAAGTTTTGTGTTGATACCTCTTATAATTTTTGTGTTATGCTCCGGACAAAATTTAAGTATGAAAAATAACAAAGGACAATAACTCCTAAATTGTGAAAAAGAGAGTGATGATTCTTGTACAATGGAATTCTTTTCATTGAGATCTATCTACCTATGAAGTTTCATGCTGATACCTCTTATAGTATCTGTGTTATGCTCCAGACATAATTATGATGGAAGGGACGACAGATCAAGTGGCAACTATAATGCTTACCCCTTCAGGGAGCATAAAAATATATATACATGTATGTGGTGCCAATAAGGACTGGTAGTTTAAACTGTGTAATGATATTGTTTTTGTACAATTGAGGAAATGCAACCACTGTTTCATATACATTTTTACCAGAGAGGAACCTAAATATTGCCTTTTATCATACTATAACCTCCAAACAGCCACATAATTCAACAATTTACCAGCATGTAGTAGTGATGGAAGATCGGGTGGAAATCTGAATCTGAAATCTGACATCGCTTTGGCCTTACCGATTGACTAATGGATTATTAATCGATTTAATCAGAAATAATAAAATATATTCTATCATTGATTAGTGCTTACAATTTAGGTAATTTTCATATGAAAGATAATATAGAGTGTCAAATGATACTGGATTTTCTATATTTGTGTTGCCTTATTATACTTCTTTGTTTTGTTTAGTCATTTTTGTGTAATTGACATTTATTTCATTTTATTTAAGGTGTCTGTTAATTAACTTTCTAAGAAGTATAGTTTGTGCGTTTAAATGAACAATTTCAAGTTTATTCAAATTCCACACCATATGTGTATCACATGACTAATATTGCAATGGCAAATTTTATTGGTCGAAACTGGGCACTCGTCCAATCAGCTTGCAGCTTTCATTACTGGTCACTTGACGTAAAATGGATGTTGAAAGCTAAAACTTTCACCAAATCTTTGTGTAATCCTCTCTCCATTTTATGAAGTACCGACAATCGATTGTGCTTAAACGAAGTCAGTTGTCGCAATTGGAAGGTCATAATCGATCCACAATCTGTTGTAAGTGATAATCGGCCCATCACTAGCATGTAGGTTATTCACATTAGGCGCCAAATGTAACGTGAAAAATGTGTGGTCCTACCGGGACCCAAACCCAGGGCCTCTGTTTTACCATGCCAGCACTCTAACCACTGAGCTACCCAGCCACACGTTCGGCTGCTAATCGATTTTTCGCACCATCTCTAACTGGCTACATACTACATAGAATCAGAGACCTATATTATATGTCTCTAATAGAATCATGAAAAGTTGACATGACCATTGACTGATTTACAGATTGGTACGAACAGTTCGGGGCAAATCTGTTAAAAATTTTTTTACCTATATGATTATTACTGACCAAAGGCGGTCAAACTATCTAGGTTTATTGCATTTACTATTGCTAATATAAGTCATGCCAATTTGCAAAATCAAACAACAATCTGATATATGACATGTATGACTTACTGCATGTATCTAATTTCCCACGTGAAATAAGGCTGAAGCATACAGAGCTATGATGCAATATGTATATTCAAATTATTTTTACTTTGACTTGTGGGTGGTGTAAACAAAAATAAAACAAGCCCAAAGTAATATTAAGCAGTATGTTAAAAGAATAAACAAAAAAAAAATGTTAATAGATACTATGAAACACGTAAAGTAATGATCCTTTTATTAACAAGAGGGCCAGAATGGCCCTGAAGCGCTCACCAGACAATCAGGAGAAGCTTTTCAAAGTTTTAACTATATGTTTCTTTAGAAAACTAGCCTGCCGTGGGATTGGGCTAATTTTGACCCAAGAGGCACAATTTATATAACTTTTGTAGAGGACCTGGACATGGTGCTATGTGCCAAATATGAAAGCTGAGAACCTTCCAGTATCAGAGAAAAAGATTTTCAAGGTTTTCACTATATGTTTCTGTTGAAAATTGGCTACCCCTGGGGCGGGGCCAATTTTCACCCCTGGGGCATAATTTATATACCTTTTGCAGAGGACCTGAACATGATGATACGTGCAAAGTATGAAGGCTGAGAACCACCCAGTTTCCAAGAAGAAGATATTCAAATATTTCACTATTTGTTTCTATTGAAAACTGCCCATCCCTGGAGCGGGCTAATTTTGACCCCCGGGCCATAATTTATATAACTTTTGTAGTGGACCTGAACATGGAGCTATGTGCCAAATATGAAAGCTGAGAGCCTTCCAGTTTCAGAAAAGAAGAATTTCAAAGATTTCACTATTTGTTTCTATTGAAAACTGCCCACCCCTGGGGCGGGGCCAATTTTGACCCAAGGGCCATAATTTATATAACTTTTGTAGAGCACCTGAACATGATGCTCTATGCCAAATATGAAAGCTGAGAGCCTTCAAGTTTCAGAGAAGATTTTCAAAGATTTCACTATTTGTTTCTATTGAAAACTGCCCACCCTGGGGCGGGGCCAATTTTGACCCTAGGGACATAATTTATATAGCTTTTGTAGAAGACCTAAACATGATGCTCTGTGCAAAATATGAAGGTTAAGAGCGTTCCAGTCTCAGAGGAGAAGATTTTCAAAGATTTCACTATTTGTTTCTATTGAAAACTGCCCGACCCTGGGGCAGGGCCAATTTTGACCCCCAGGCCATAATTTATATAACTTTTGTAGAGGACCTGTACATAATGCTATGTGCCAAATATGAAAGCTGAGAGCCTTCCAGTTTCAGAGAAGAAGAATTTCAAAGATTTCACTATTTGTTTCAATTGAAAACTGCCCCCCCCCCCCTGGGGCGGGCCAATTTTGACCCCAGGGCCATAATTTATATAACTTTTGTAGAGGACCTGTACATAATGCTATGTGCCAAATAAGAAAGCTGAGAGCCTTCCAGTTTCAGAGAAGAAGAGTTTCAAAGATTTCACTATTTGTTTCTATTGAAAACTGCCCACCCCTGGGGCGGGGCCAATTTTGACCCTAGGGCCATAATTTATATAACTTTTGTAGTGGACCTGAACATGGAGCTATGTGCCAAATATGAAAGCTGAGAGCCTTCCAGTTTCAGAGAAGATTTTCAAAGATTTCACTATTTGTTTCTATTGAAAACTGCCCACCCCTGGGGCGGGGCCAATTTTGACCCCAGGGCCATAATTTATATAACATTTGTAGAGCACCTGAACATGATGCTCTGTGCCAAATATGAAAGCTGAGAACCTTCCAGTTTCAGAGAAGAAGATTTTCACAGATTTCACTATTTGTTTCTATTGAAAACTGCCCACCCTGGGGCGGGGCCAATTTTGACCCTAGGGCCATAATTTATATAACTTTTGTAGTGGACCTGAACATGGAGCTATGTGCCAAATATGAAAGCTGAGAGCCTTCCAGTTTCAGAGAAGATTTTCAAAGATTTCACTATTTGCTTCTATTGAAAACTGCCCACCCCTGGGGCGGGGCCAATTTTGACCCCAGGGCCATAATTTATATAACTTTTGTAGAGTACCTGAACATGATGCTCTGTGCCAAATATGAAAGCTAAGAACCTTCCAGTTTCAGAGAAGAAGATTTTCACAGATTTCACTATGTGTTTCTATTGAAAACTGCCCACCCTGGGGCGGGGCCAATTTTGACCCTAGGGCCATAATTTATATAACTTTTGTAGTGGGCCTGAACATGATGCTATGTGCCAAATATGAAAGCTAAGAGCCTTCCAGTTTCAGTGAAGAAGATTTTCAAAGATTTCACTATTTGTTTCTATTGAAAACTGCCCACCCCTGGGGCGGGGCCAATTTTGACCCAAGGGGCATAATTTATATAACTTTTGTAGAGGACCTGAACATGATGCTATGTGCCAAATATGAAAGCTGAGAGCCTTCTGGTTTCAGAGGAGAAGATTTTCAAAGTTTTACTATATGTTTCTATTGAAAACATGGAACCCCTGGGGCGGGGCCAATTTTGACCCCAGGGCCATAATTTATATAACTTTTGTAGAGGACCTAAAGATGATACTATGTGCCAAAGATGAAAGCTGAGAACCCTGTAGATTCAGAGGAGAAGATTTTTAAAGGTTCAAATTGTTGACGACTGACGACGGACGACGGATGCCGACAGACGACGGACATCAGGCGATCACAAAAGCTCACCCTGAGCACTTTGTGCTCTGGTGAGCTAAAAAGTAGTATTTCAGTACTAATGTAAGTTTCGTAATAATTTCAGTTGAAGAGCTTGGCATTTAGAATCTAGAATATAGAATTTGCAATTAAGAATTAAGCATGGCCCAATGATCTAATGCCGTTTAACACTTGTAGCTAGACTAGTATTTTGTGAGTTAGTTTCATAATAAATTGAGTTGAAACATTTAGCGTTTAGCAATAAGAATTAAGAATATAGAATGAAGAATATAGAATGAGGCATGTAGAATAAGTAATGAGGCATGTAGAATAAGGTGGGTAGCTTCTGAGATTGCGAAGGAAATGTAAGATGTTTGAAACGGAAAAGACAATTAAAATAGAAGTTTAAATAGATAAATTGTATTTAACAACATCGAAATGAGGAATTAACAACAAGCATATAATTATGTAGATAACAGTATAAACTTTTTTTTGACCCAAATACCGCTCCATACTACATCAGTTGTGTAGAGAAGTTACGAATTTTGTACTGGCAAAGATCATAAGACACTTTTGTAGGAACGTTTTAGTGAAACGCTTGTAACAGCTTTAAATCGCACGAACTTCGCAAAAGAAATTCTTTAGCCTACAAACATTGGAAATTACGAAGTTTAGTTAAACGGCCGCCATATGCGTACGCATGAAAGTTCCTACTTCCTTTGCTATTTTTGGTACAGGGAAAACCTGTTTCACTTGACAACCGGATAAGAAAATTCTTAAGAAGCTTTTGGAATACAAACCTAATTTTAAGATTTTTTTTATCTTAGCTAAGGAAAAAAAAAAAAATTCTTATCTTAAGTGAGAACTTAAGATGCTACTGGAATACGGCCCCAGACCTACAATCTGTCTGTATGAAAGGCTGAATGTATTTTTTTCAATGCAATTTTTTTGGATTTGGCTTATCGCGAACACCTTTCGCAGAAAACCTGTGCAGGATTTTTAGTAATGGAAAGGCCGTTGCACGGCGGCAATCCCACTCTCTCGGTAAAAAGGCAGGCTGACAATTATATATCAATTGTATTGCGCACCTATAGTAGGGTTATAGTCAAAACGTTCCCAAGGTCAAAACGTACCCAAGTCAAAACGTACCCAAATGGAGTCAAATCGTACCCACCTACATGTATTAATCAAAATGTACCCAATTTCAAATTATATTTATGCATGTATTTTCTTTTTAAAATGCAATTAATATGTTAAAATGTAAAACATACATTCATACAATATATATTTAAAGAGAATTCTTCCATTTAATTTATTAAAAACAAGTTATAAAATATCTGCCCTGTTTGCTTAAGATACCGTTTCTGCCATGGCAACAAATTTCTCTGTCCATGTCACTGTGGCTTTATAGCAATTGATCTAAACTATATCCATGATGTCCTTTTTTCTCACTTGAATATTCATGGAGTAATGGGTTAATAGACCGAGTCCCAAAAAAAGAATGTATGTATTCCCTCCCTTAACCCTTTTCCTATTCCATACTTAGTCCAAGTTGCAATACTTACATGGACAAAATAGTTGTAATGAAATGATCGATTCTATAAGTAAACAGAGCAGACCCTGATCTGGGTCTACTCTGTTTGCAAATGCGTGAAAAGATGTTTACATTCCATTAGCAAACAGTGCAGACCCTGATCAGACGGCTTCTACAGAACCATCGGATCTGGGTCTACTGTTTGCAAATGTGTGAATAGATGTTTACACTAGGAAAAGGGTTAAGAAAACCCAATTTTTAATTTGTGAAATATACTAAACAGAGTCTGGTAGAGTCTGGTAGAGTCCGCTAGAGTCTGGAGGCTTTTTAAGAAGATTAAGTGCATTTTCAAGATTATACTGCTGTTATATAACATTATTTAGTATGTTTGCAGCTATAGTAATTAATATCAATTTAAAAATGGGCGTATAATAGCGTAAAAACATACGGTAAATGTTACCCGGTAATGGCCGACCTACGTCGGATAGAGTCTGGTCAAGTATTATCTAGAAGCCCTATTAGTATAAGAATACCCTGAATTGTATCAGTAAACATTCTACAAACATTAATAAGTTAATTTCATCATAAATTCAAAAGCAGTATGTTGGCCTAAACTTCTGTTTTCATCTCCAGACTCTACGTACACTACCCTCCGAAATTTTGCCGGACTGCAGTCTGGAAAAAGCGAAATAATAATATGTTATACAATACATATCAAGTGCATACTGCTTTTATATTTATGATAAAATCACTTATTAATATAAGCAGAATGTTTTCTGATAAAATTAAGGGTATTCTAATACTAATATTACCTGTTACAGCTGCAAACATACTAAGTAATGTTATTTATCAGCGTTATAATCATGACAATGCACCTAATCGTCTTTAAAAGCCCCCAGACTCTACCAGACTGTACCAGACTCTGTTTAGTATCACCGGAATGGCTGGGTCCAGTCCACATGTGGCTCATAAGCCGCCTTATAGAACAATGCCCCAGATTGAACATGTACAGTATCCGAAGAGATAGAACTCTTTCCAGTCAAACCGTTTTTTGACTAAATCTATGTATAAAACCTGAGAAATTACTTTTAAACAAGGCTATATGCAATCTTTGACTACATTATGCTTTTACATGCTCAAAAAATGAGAAAAACCTACATGTAACAGAAATCTATTATTTTCAAATAATTTAATGCTGAAATGGCTCAACTCTACTCTCCAGTAGATGCCATGATCCGGCGTTGAGGAGTATACCATTAAAGTGAAATGAAAGTTTAGTACAATTGTCAGGCACGTACCCAGGTGGGGGGCTCGGGGCCAGGGCCCCCCCCCCCCCCCCCCAGCTGGCTGCCAAGATACCATTTTTTAAATGGGCCCTTTTTAGTTTTCAGCTAAATCTACCGTTTTGAAATTTTACCCAGGCACTTTTTAGTGACCGATATTTTCCTCCCTGGAAGAGATTATCTGTTAGTTCTCTTAAACACAGACAGACCTGTCACGCTGTGATCCACGCTTGGCCTAGTTTGGTATGGACCAATCAGGAGAATCCCCCGAGGAGAACACTCGAATTAGGTAATCACGAGTTGGTTCCGGTTTTCGCTATATACTGGAGTTTAGCAAATAAATTATTCAGGAACCAGGCGTGTCAAAATGCAAATTGCTACGTTGTTCACAAACATTGTCGAAAAATTAAGACGAGAGGTGTGACGTATCAAGACGTTATTAAGCATATCTTGCTACAAAAAGCAGTATACACTTCGACCGATAAGCGTTTTACTGACATTGATCAATAGCTAGTAATGAAAGAATAACTCCGAACAATTCGAATGATAAAAAAGTATGAATGATTCATCCCCAGATCGATTGTACTGAATAAATCGAGGTTTGTTAACGTTTTTCATGGATTTTTTCGGTGACTTGAGATTGGGAATTTTGCTAAAAAAATGGGTGAAAAACATACATTTTGCCATTGGGAATATAGCCGAATAAGGGCTATAAAATCGGCTAAAAAAGCCCTGAAACTTATTGTAATATAAAATAAAACGAAATGTCTTTTTCATTGTATAAAATAAATCTGTTATAACCAGGCAGGCAGTTTTTTCACTTGAAGGGGAAAACATTGCTACCCGCTTTTATATAGTAAAAATGGCTAATTAGGGGAAACAATCATGCGCAATTTACCAATTGGGGGAAAAACCTGAGGTAAACCCATTTTTAGGGGAAAACTGCATATGATTTTAAAGGAAATCGCCAGTATCTGTTATATAGAAAAAAAGCCCTGACAGGTGAGCGATTAAGGGCCATCATGACCCTCTTATTAAACTGTAACATTTCATGTTTGTAGTTTTGATCAGTGTTATTTTTTCACATTTAGAAGAAAGAACCCATTGTGATGCTGTGGTTAGTTGAGTGTATATTTATTTGGATATTTTGCTTTTTTGTATATAATTTGGTAATGTTCAGAAAAACAAAATAACCTATATATTTGCATTTCAGTTATTTATTCTTACAGAAAAAACTTTTCATATGTCTGTATGCCTGTCTGTCAATGGCAAAAATCTTTAGACATGGTCACATGGCTGTCTGTCTTTGTGTCAATGGCAAAAAAACTTTAACCAAGATCACGTCTGTCTGTCAATGGAAAAAAATCATGAACACATATCCATCTGTAAGTCTATACACTGAAACCCAGGTGTAAACGGAACTGATTTCCTATATTATAACATAAATTATATCTTGATAGAGTGATTCAGATAGCAGGAAATTGCACCATTCAATGTGGCAAACCAAAAAAAAATCGGCTACCGGGAGGGGACACCCCTCCCGTGCCCTGCTCATCTAGCTCCCCCCCCCCTACCCCCTCCCCAGCAACAATTTCCTGGGTACGGCCCAGATTGTTTATCCGAATATAGGTGGTGTCCGTAAGAACGGACAAAAGGCACATCAGCGCATACCGTTTCACCGCAAGCTGGTAATAAAATGCAAACGATTTCAAAATCATTAATTGGGGTAACACAAGTATACAAACAGACTTTTTTTACCTTATACAATGAAGATGAAACACTGGTTTGTTGGTTCGTAACAAGTGTGCTGCTCGAAATTTTATAAACTCACAACACGGCCATTTCTGCAATATTTGCCGTTGCACGTTTCAGCCGGTGTAAATCGACTGTTCTAACTTCAGCATTCATAAATTGCATTGAACATTGTCATTCACTTAGTTTACTTTACTTACCACCTTAGCCAAAGGTTTATGGAGTTTCTGTGCATAATTGGCTGGTTGGTAGGTTCTCTATTCGTTTCTCCTTATTCAAAATGGCGACTTTTAGTGAATTTCCGTGGATTTCCGTATTTTCCCGGCACGAAAACCTTTCACGCATGCGCATTATTTTTTGGTTTTCCATATAAGGTATTTGCTGGCCGTGGACCATCTTCCTAGTGACAGAGGACACCACGACGCTGGATCAACATTATTTTCTTTGTGGCTGAATGCATGTAACAAGAATGTGACGTGTATTTCGACACGGTAATCTTTGAAAAGGACCCTTAGTGATCGAAATATTAGATCATGCTATTCAAGTATTTATGTTTTAATTAATATATATTTAGAATGACGTAATACATCAACGTGCGTTTCCGTATGCGCGGAAATTACCGAGCACCGGAAATTACCGAGCGCAGCGGTCCATATAGTGTCCCAGTGGGCACAGTTGCAATTTAAGGATCGGTACGTTTAACATAAGTAAAGAAGGAGCGTATGTGGATAGAAAGAGCCATATCTATATGTATTTATATGTCTCTGGGATAAGGTATACTATTTATACTATAAATAATACAATTCATTTACCGGTACGTGCGTTTCCGTGTGCGCGGAAACTACCGGAACTTACCGAGCGTAGCGGGCACTATATAATGTTCCAGCGGGCACTATCGTAATTTAGTGACCGGTACAGTTTACATAAGTAAAGAAGGAGCGTATTTGAATAAGGTATACTATATGTCTTTAGAAGCTGATAGTTGCTTAATGCAGGACAACAACAATACAGAAATATTCAATGGGAACGTTCTGCATAATTTTCGCACTGCATTAAGCTACCACCTTCTTTAATAAGATATCATTTCAGTGGTCAATTTAAAGGAGCAGTACTAAACATTGTAAACGCTTTTGTAGACGTTAGCTTCTCCAAATTGGACAGCGGGGTTCATGGACCATCATGTCGCAATTCCCAATTTATGACAGTCATTACTACACTAAAACACCCTCTAAACCGGACTTTAAATTTAGTATAGATATCGGTTTTGGCGACAGGTGGCAGCGATCGCAAGTGGAAGTTACGACCATCGTGTGTTAAAACTTACGATAATTTCTGTAGTGCGATCTCTACGATACTTTCCATCACACGGTCTTTATGATAATTGTGTCTTATGCTCTTTACGATAATTGTGTCTTATGATATTTACGATAATTCTGTCTTATGATTTTTTCGATAATTCTGTTGTATGATCTTTACGATAATTTCTGTCGCACGATCTTTACAATAATTTTGTCCTATGATCTTTACGATAATTCTATCCTACGATCTTCATGATACTTCTGTCGTAGGTTTTTCACGATAATTCTGTACTTCTGTCTATCGTAAGACAAACCCCCGTAGCTTACCGTTTATATCTTTACACACTTTATTAGCACTACAGTATTGAGGACAGCCGATTTGATTTGAGAGGAAACAATCTCCATCCTGGTCACATGGAAACGAGTCTTGGAGGGCCTGCATCATAATAGTCTGTTTGGAATTTCACGCAGTGGCGGACACCGAGAGGAACCTGAATGAATATACAGTAAACAGAAACTAATTGAAATACCTTCACAAAAACATAGACTTCGCAAACAAAGCAGATCAAGATCAGGCGCAGCATTTTCAACGCATAGACAAAGTATTTATACAGAATGTTTATTTACCTACATTGTCAAACTTCAAACTGTAATCAGTTTTTTTCCGAAATGCAATCACGGTGCCAGTCTGCCAGACGTTTGGATCTAGAGGAAATGCCAAGTGTCTAGGTGTCTCATCTGGATCCGAACTATTTACATATATAGACAATCACTCGCAGTAGGCTAAAGGTTAAGAAAGGTCAATTAAGCCATACTACGTATAATATCAGAATTCGTGAGTAACTATCAATCTTTACTCTATTGTATAATTTTACGACCACCAGACATACGCGTAATTCTAGATTTTTAACCCTTTACTCCGTGTGGCAGCATGAACATTATTTTGATTCATTTAAATAATGACACTTGAATTCAGAAAATTTTGGCCTTGACAGAAGCTGTATATTCATTTCATAAGCAAACAGAGCAGACCCTGGGTCTACCCTATTTGCAAAGGCGTAGAAAGACGTATTTATGGAGAAAATGGTTAAGGTTGTTGCTTAATCCAGAAAAAAGGATACGCAGAGAGTTCCTATAAGGGGCTTTGCATTACCTTTGCCAGGTTTGGATCTGGATAAGATACCGAATAACTCTGACCTAATCAGGATCCAAACTGCTTGGCACTCTGATTATGTTTTTAAAAAATATATCAAAGAAAACACCAATTAAGCAATCAGAAGTAAATTTTGAAACCACTTTGAGCATCGGAAATGCTTGGACCATTACTCCATGAATTTTCATGAATGAAATACTAGTAATGTATGCATGAATATTAATTAGGATTATATTTATAATGACATATAAAAAAGAAAAAGTTTGACCTCGTTAGAACCATAGAAGTCTATAAGCAAACAGAGAAGACCCGGTAGGAGCAGTCTGATTTGGGTTTATTGGCGCCCGCGCATTTAGCGCGGCGCCTCTATGGGCTTACGAAATGTTCAGCTAATGGGAGGAGCAGTCATTTCTGTATCGTTGTAAAAATTAAAGTTACTTGTTTGAGGAATGTAAATTGTATGTACTGGTCGATTAAGAGTGTAAATAACATATCAGAAGTAATGAAATAAAAATAAGCATTTGTTTGTTATTATTGCATTAAAAGAAATGAATGCATTATTGATACTAAAAAGCGGATCCTTTCGAATTTCCGGTGCAATAGGCTTGCCTCAAGGTCTTGGAAAGTATTACACTTTTTCAGTAAATGCACAGTCCAGTGTGCAGTTTTTGGTTGAATGCGGATTAATTGAAAGTTTAGGTATAACGTATATTTGCTTTGTAAAGTTTGGCCCAATTAAGAGTAAAAATTCTATATATTACGGTGTATAAATGAATGTTTTAGTTGATTATCGACTTGAAACCAGTCACTAGGTCCTATAAGAACTTTCTGCATTACCTTTGACCTGCATTAAGCTACCACCTGCTCAGACCAGTAATAAGACCTCTTTTTTGGTGAACGCTTAAGACAGTTTCTACTGTAATTCAGATAGTACTGTTGTACAAACTGATGATGATATTTTGAACTGCAGTAAAACCTCTCTATAACGGCCACTAAATTACATCAAGTATTTTATGTTAAAGGCGGGTGGCTGCTTAAAGCAAGGTGAAAGTAAAACAGAACGCTCCTATAGGAACGTTCTGTTTTACTTTCACCTTGCTTTAAGCGGCCACCTGCCCTAAATACCAAATAATTAACACAATTTAGTGGCCGTTAAGAGGAGGTTTTATTGTATATGTATTATAAATAGACTCTAGTGCCAGTGGACACATACTGCTGGAGCTGTCTGACCTATGTGGTCTCTTGTTTTTCAAATGCGTAAATGTGCATATCTTTCAGGTGAAGGGTTCAACACTGAAACAAAACAAAACTGACTTTTACGCTTATAAACAACCTTTAAATATAACATTAAACTTGATAAATGTAACTGTTTTGATGAGGGTCGTTCGTAGTGTGTGAAATAAAACACGTCAACGTAATCATTTCGACGCTGAATTTTTAAATAGACTAGTCTAAAATTCAAACAGGTCAAGCTTATGGCCAATATTCAGGGATCTTTCCTTAGCAAAGTTTACCGTGACAAACAGTGCATACCCTGATGAGAGGGGTTGTTACAACCCGTTTTGTAATAAAATTGCAAAATGTAATAAAATTATTACAAAGTGCGTTACGATTGAAGAAATTGTAATAAATTTTCTGCACAACCCGTTTTGTAATAAAGTTGCAAAATGTAATAAACTTTTTTAGCAAGATGAAAATTTCATATATATCAACGTGATATGTGAGAAAATGTTAATTGTGAAATTCAAGAGTATTATATCACAGTAATTTAGTGAAACATCCATAGTTGATGTCAGTTTCGACAAAAAATATGTTATAAAAATATGTTATAAAATCAGTCAAAACACTTAGTGTGTTCTGATGATGATCATATATTACAATACAAGATGTCCTAGACCAGTATCATTATCAAACACTATCATAGACTGAAAATGAAAAACAACAGTTTATTACAAAGTGCGTTACGAATGCAGAAATTGTAATAAATTTTCTGCACAACCCGTTTTGTAATAAAGTTGCAAAATGTAATAAACTTTTTCAGCATGGTGAAAATTTCATATGTATCAACGTGATATGTAAGAATATGTTAATTTTAAAATACAAGAGTATTATATCACAGTAATGTAGTGAAACATCCATAGTTGAAGTCAGTTTCGACAACAAAATATATGTTATAAAATCAGTCAAAGCAACTTAGTGTATTGTGATTGTGATGATCATGTAAGACAATACAAGATGTCCTAGATCCGTACCATTATCAAACACTATCATAGACAGAAAAAACGGAGTTTATTACAAAGTGCGTTACGAATGCAGAAATTGTAATAACTTTTCTGCACAACCCGTTTTTTAATAAAGTTGCAAACTGTAATAAACTTTTTCAGCAAGGTGAAAATTTTATATGTATCAGCGTGATATGTGAGAATATGTTAATTGTGAAATACAAGAGCATTGTATCACAGTAATTTAGTGAAACATCTATAGTTGATGTCAAGTTCGACAAAAAATATGTAATAAAAAAATGTTATAAAATCAGTGTGGTCTGATGATGATCATAATTACAATGCAAGATGTCCTAGATCCATATAATTATCAAACACTATCATAGACTGAAAAACACGAGTTTATTACAAAGTGCGTTCGGATTGCAGATATTGTAAAAATGTTCTGCACAACCCGTTTTGTAATAAAGTTGCAAAATGTAATAAACTTTTTCAGCATGGTGAAAATTTTATATCTATCAACGTGATATGTGAGAATATATTAATTGTGAAATTCAAGAGTATTATATTACAGTAATTTAGTGAAATATCCATAGTTGATGTCAGTTTCGACAAAAAATATGTTATAAAAAAAGTTATAAAATCAGTCAAAACAACTTAGCATGGTGAAAAATTTATATGTATCAACGTGATATGTAAGAATATGTTAATTTAGAAAAACAAGAGTACTATACCACAGTAATGTATTGAAACATCCATAGTTGAAGTCAGTTTCGACAACAAAATATATGTTATAAAATCAGTCAAAGCAACTTAGTGTGTTGTGATGGTGATCATATAAGGCAATACAAGAGGACTTAGATCCGTATCATTATCAAACGCTATCATAGACTGAACAAACACGAGTTTATTACAAAGTGCGTTACCATTGCAGAAATTGCAATAAATTTTCTGCACAACCCGTTTTGTAATAAAGTTGCAAAATATAATAAACAGCATGGGGAAAATTTCATATATATATCAACGTGATATGTAATTGTGAAATTCAAGATTATTACATCGCAGTAATTTAGTGAAACATCCATAGTTGATGTCAGTTTCGACAAAAAATATATACATAAATACTAGAACTGCTCTGGTCTAATATTTCGAGCATTAATGGCCTTTTCAAAGATTATCATGTCAAAATACACGTCACATTTTTGTTACATGCATTCAGCCATAAAATCAAAGAGAAAAATGATTCAGCGTCATGGTGACATTGGGTTGGTATTTAAAATGTCATGACACGTCGTTAAAATGACGTCATCAAATGACGTCATGGGTGCAACAACGTCATGCATGCATTATCGCATTATCCTCTTTGATGTCACAGCCAAATGGTCTGTACGTTCTCAGCCTCCATATCCAATCGGTTTCATGGATCTGTCTTTCAATTCTACACGCATGGAACATCTGTTTCAAAACTACAAATCTCACATCATCACTGCTATGACCACCGATTCCAAAATGTCTGTTTATTGGCTTCTCTCTCTCTCTCATGACTCACATCACTCAAGTGTTCTTTCATTCTCTCCCGAATTTCTCTGTCTCGCCGACATACACTATTATATCACATTTACTGCATTTAATTGCATATACTACATTTCTCTCTCTATAGTTAATATTGGTAGACACATTGTAAACTGATTGCCTATTTGTGTCACCAATACTTGACATTTCAAGAATACTGCAAGTAGCACAACCCTGTGAACAAACTGTATTGCTTGGTCTAACAACCCGGTTAGTTTTTGAATGCACCAGTGTGTCACATAGATTTTTATTACGCCTGAATGCTATAATTGGCAGTTGTTGAAATACTTCTTTAAGCCAGTCTGGTTGGTGCAATACTTTTGAATGTTTTTTTTACAATGTCATGTATATTCGGAAGCAGATTTGAATATGTCAAAACTAAAGGGACCCTATTCATTTTCTTATTAGATCTAACTGTTTGTTTCTTTACTAAATTGGCAGATCTGTCAAGTTTATCCATCCTTACCAACTGATTTTCTATCATCCTGCCACTATATCTTCTCTTCCTTAACTGACCCTTGAGTTTATTTCTTTCTCTAATATAGTCGGATTCTCTTTCGCATATACGCTTAATTCTTAGTCCCAAATCATATGATATGCTCTTCTTTGTACTAGGAGGATGACAGGAAGAATTGTTAAGGTACAGCTGTTTGTCTGTAGGCTTAACATACAGATCTGTATATATATATGGCAAATTGTCTATTTTAACTAGAGTGTCCAGAAATTCTATCTGATCCAAACCATATCTAAGCTCTATATTAATATGCGGGTGAATACTGTTTTCATGTTTCGCAAAATCTTCCAGTTCTTGAACTGTACCATCCCAGATCCCGAAACCATCATCAATGAATCTCTTGTAAAACATTGGCACTTTTTTGTGCGACATCAATTCTTCATCCCATTTCCTCATATATGCACAAGCAAAATTCTTTCCTATTTGGAACCAATTGCCACCCCATCTTTTTGTATGAAAGTGCTATCTCCAAAAGAAAATATGTTGTTGTCTAAAACTATTTGAATAATCTTAAAATTTTCACCATGCTGAAAAAGTTTATTACATTTTGCAACTTTATTACAAAACGGGTTGTGCAGAAAAGTTATTACAATTTCTGCATTCGTAACGCACTTTGTAATAAACTCGAGTTTTTCAGTCTATGATAGTGTTTGATAATGATACGGATCTAGGACATCTTGTATTGTAATATATGATCATCATCACAACACACTAAGTTGTTTTGACTAATTTTATAACATTTATTTTGTTGTCGAAACTGACTTCAACTATGGATGTTTCACTGCATTACTGTGATATAATACTCCTGTATTTTAAAATTAACATATTCTTACATATCACGTTGATATATATAAAATGTTCACCATGCTAAAAAAGTTTATTACATTTTGCAACTTTATCACAAAACGGGTTGTGCAGAAAATTTATTACAATTTCTGCATTCGTAACGCACTTTGTAATAAACTCGTGTTTTTCAGTCTATGATAGTGTTTGATAATGATACGGATCTAGGCCATCTTGTATTGTAATATATGATCATCATCAGAACACACTAAGTTGTTTTGACTAATTTTATAACATTTATTTTGTTGTCGAAACTGACTTCAACTATGGATGTTTCACTACATTACTGTGATATAATACTCCTGTATTTTAAAATTAACATATTCTTACATATCACGTTGATATATATAAAATGTTCACCATGCTAAAAAAGTTTATTACATTTTGCAACTTTATCACAAAACGGGTTGTGCAGAAAATTTATTACAATTTCTGCATTCGTAACGCACTTTGTAATAAACTCGTGTTTTTCAGTCTATGATAGTGTTTGATAATGATACGGATCTAGGCCATCTTGTATTGTAATATATGATCATCATCAGAACATACTAAGTTGTTTTGACTGATTTTATAACATATTTTTTATAACATATTTTTTGTCGAAACTGACATCAACTATGGATGTTTCACTAAATTACTGTGATATAATACTCTTGAATTTAACAATTAACATTTTCTCACATATCACGTTGATATATATGAAATTTTCATCATGCTAAAAAAGTTTATTACATTTTGCAACTTTATTACAAAACGGGTTGTGCAGAAAATTTATTACAATTTCTTCAATCGTAACGCACTTTGTAATAATTTTATTACATTTTGCAACTTTGTTACAAAACGGGTTGTAGAGGGCTCCTCTAGGAGCCCTCTAATCAGGGTCTACACTGTTTGCAAATGACATTAGTGATTCGTGACCCACATTGTAAAGGTTTATGGTTAACTCGTTCACTGCAAGGGACGGATCTGTAAATGGCTTGGATCTAGATGAGACGGCGAATAATGCAGCCTCTCAACAAGACCCAAACTATTTTATATTGTTGCTATGTGTATTCGAGGAAAAAAGATAGAAACTTAAAACATGAAAGATATTATGTAAACGATACGTTTTGCAGACGCAAAGGATGGTAGCCAAAACAATTGTTAATGACGGTATTGCCACCTGCGGCTTGAAAGTGACAAACTATAGTGTAGCACGCGCATTCTCGTGCGGCATACCTGTCAAACGAGCCCTACATTGCCATATCTCAAGGCCATAGGTCAAGTATTTCGCTGCCAAGTATTGTCGTCTGCATAATTTGTCGTCTGCTACAATTGTTATGGTTTGATTTTCTTCATTTTTCAAATTAAATAAGCCTATTATACGTCATATTATGCTTTGTCAACAAGCGGCCTTTACGAAAATAATATTATCGCATATCAGCAGAACAGATACTACGCCAGGATTAGGCTATCTCTCTAACCCACTCCTTTTGATGCCTCTGCAGAAGTTATTTTTCGAAACCATAGGAGCAAATGCTCTTTTTATCACATTGGTTTGAAACTACAGAGTTTTAAAAAAATCCTTTTCTCTAGTAAATGTTCCTTTTCAGTAGAGTTTTTTTTTCAAAGAGGTCGGGTCTATAGGTAGTCTAGGAGGGACTGGGTTAACGCAGTCTTGGTGAGTACGGACGGACGGGTCAGCGCGTACAACACTGACTTTTAGTGATAGCAACAATACTAGAAATTTAAATAAATATTTGGCAATTTATACCGTGTTATTCTGAATGTTTTTCATCATACGTAGATCTAGGAGTAGGCATAGACTGTATGTCATATGAAAAAAATGTTAGTAGACTCTAGTTTCATTTCCCCAGTCATCGATGTTGTTGCCAGCATCAACTTCATTATAAACATTGTGTGTCGGAACTTGGTTATTATCACCATCAGTAGCTTTGTCAGAATCATGCATCATAATCGACACCACCACCACCACCATCACCATCACCATCACCATCACCATCACCATCACCATCACCATCACCACCACCACCATCATCATCATCACAATCGTCACCATCACCGTCATCATTATCATAGTTGTTGCCGATATAATTATCAATTCGTCATCACCATCGTCGAAATATAAATAGTGTTGATATCAGCATCACTGATTCATCATTATCATACATTTATTATTTCCATCATCAGCTATTTGTTTAACATCCTTATCGTCAAAAACAAAATATCCTTCACAAATACACATCTGTTGATAGTAATAGCTATTTTCTTTAACATGTCATCAGCGTCGTTCTCCTCCTCGTCCGCCTCATCATCATCATAATCATCACCGCCGACCTCATTATCAGCAGTATCAGCAGCATCACCGTCATCGTCATCATCATCATCATCATCATCATTGTTAGCGTCGTCATCATCAGCCTTAGCATCATCACTGTCATCATCATCACCATAATCACCATTATCATCACCGACTGCAGCAGCAGCATCTGTATCATCATCTCATCATAGATAACAATATCGTCACCATCACCCTCATCTTCATCAAAATCATTTCTTTTTCAGAATGCCAAAAGAAATGGATATACACAAAACGAGGGGAAATCCAGAATTACAGTGCAGAAGGTTTAGAAAAATCAATAAAAGCGGTCTGAGAAAACTCTATGTCAGTCAGAAGGCTGCAGCACACTTTGGGGATCCGAAAAGCACCATTGGTAATAGGATAAGCGTGAATCATGAATTGCATGTCCGGAATGGGAGGTCTCCACACATTCCAAATAAAATAGAGCGAAAGAGTGTTGATGCTGTGAAAATGGCAGCAAGAGGAGAAATTGTTCTCACTAGGAAACATATTCTAGCTAGAACAAACGTATTGTGCAAACGAGAATGAAAATTACATCGACATAAACAACTTTCAAGGAAGGATAAGATTGGTGGGAGGGAGTGAAGCAGAGCACCCTGAACTTAAGCCTTGTAATAAGAAAACCGAGACATTCACAACAACTCGTGCAAGAATGATGAACAGAGAAGTGATAAATACAAGAACAAGATACACGACGCTTTGTGTAACGTCAGTTGTAACGATAAAATAATATTAGCATATAGCTATTTGCCGATATTTAAACAAAAGCATTAACATATCAAAAGTAAAAACAAAGAGAAGGATACCTGTAAAAAGGAAAGTTCAGTAAGAGAAACACACATATAAAGCAAAAGAAATTTAGAATAAGACGTGTGCATATATAAAGTTATGTAGTAAAACATCGTTCAATGGAACTCGTAAGAGTATCTAACAAAAAAGGTTGACAATCATATTAAGAAATTGAAAGTGAAACACACTGAAAAAGTACATGCTCTAAGAAATATATTTGCAAGCAGAAATAAGGCACCTCGATAGGCAGATGATTTGGGTACCATTGTGGAAGGGTTAAACACCCATAATGAACCAGGCTTAATATGGAACTGTGATGAACATGATCCAGTAAGGGTGGTTGCTGAAAAGGGTAAAAAAAACACGTGCAAGTAAAACCAGTTCGAAATCTAACAATATGACGATAATGACTTGTGTAAATGCTACAGGCACGAAAATGCCAACAATATGACGATAATGGCTTGTGTAAATGCTACAGGTAGGAGAATGCCAACAATATGACGATAATGACTTGTGTAAATGCTACAGGTATGAGAATGCCAACAATATGACGATAATGACTTGTGTAAATGCTACAGGTAGGAGAATGCCAACACTATGACGATAATGGCTTGTGTAAATGTTACAGGTATGAGAATGCCAACAATATGACGATAATGACTTGTGTAAATGCTACAGGTATGATAATAGAATGCCCCCAATGTTTATCACAAAAGGTAAAACTTCAAGAGCTCTGTATGGGTTCAATACATCGGTTGCCCCGTAGGAACTCGTTGGTGTTGGTAACAGAACGATTGGATGGACGATGGTATAGGAGAGAGGTGGTTTACCGCTTAAGCCGGTGCTAGGGGGCGTGAGCAGTGTTGCACTTTCAATTACTGCTCATGAACAGACTCAATAAAACAGAGTCTGCAATTTTCTCTTTTTGTGTTGCAATTTTTGCTTTCGGGGGATCACCACCCTTCATAATTTATAATCTTCACAACAGCAGGTGTTAAGTGCTTGTGTGGCGGCCGTAAAACGTCTCCCCGTACTTCATTCTCAGTGTTGTTATACCTTCTGATCCTTCGAGATCATGAATTTCAGTACTTCTTGTTCTGAAAATTGAATACCGCTGAAGCCGGTGCTAGGGGGCGTGAGCAGTGTTGCACTTTCAATTACTGCTCATGAACAGACTCAATAAAACCGAGTCTGCAATTTTCTCTTTTTGTGTTGCAATTTTTGCTTTCGGGGGATCACCACCCTTCAGAATTTGTATGGTGCTGAGAGGCCCCAACGGCTCATTCTGGATGGTCATTCATCGCACGAAACTCTCGCACTTACCCGGATTGCGCCTATATGACGAATATTCGTGTCGGAAATAATGAATATTAATTAACTGACTTTAATATACATGTAAAACAGAGCAGAACATATATTTATTCAAGTGATACACCCAATTACATTGTTGTTATAAATAAATATACAATGCCACATAGATCAACTGAGCCTTAATTAATTTCAGCTTTTCAGAATGGACAAACAAATGTGTAATGTTAAAGTGTATGTTATAGACAGATACGAAATATCCACAATCAATTCAATTTTAAGTAAAATTCATTACACGGAGGAAAATGTACAGTAAAACCCTCTGAACAGGATGTTCAATTAAGTGTAAATATCGGTCTTGGAGACCGGTGGCAGCTTATTGCAGGGTGAAAGTTATGCAGAACGCTCCTCTAGGAGCTTACTGCATGACGTTCACCTTGCATTAAGCCTATACCTGCCTAACAGTATCAAAATTCTTCTCTATTAGAATTCCGGTTTAAAGGGGTTTACTGTATTAAGTACTGAGTATTGAGATGCCTTACATGTAAGCGTTAACAAATGCATCCTCCTGTAAAATGAATAATGTATAAAAAGAGCAAGTAATTTCCTGTTGATTTTGACTTTGAAGTAGCTGACACAATTTAAAAAGCTTGGCATTGCATAACCTTTCTCTCTTACAATACGCCTTTCTACGCCTTTGCAAACAGAGTGGACCCAAATCAGAGGGCTCCTATAGGAACCGTCTGATCAGGGTCTGCTCTGTTTGCTTATGATATAATGCAGACATGATTCTGCTGTTTCTGCCATGGTCAAAATACCCCTTTCCATGTACTATTATTCCATTTAATCTAATCAATATTCATGATGTCATTATTTCTTACATACATGTTCATTGAGTTAACCCTTTCCCTGTTCTATGTTCATTTCAAATTTCAATACCTATAAAATATTCATTAACAAAGTAGCTATACTGAAATATGGAAGGTGGAACTTTTTAGCCATTTTAGAAAATAAACAGATTTTTCAAATTCCATCAGCAAAAAGAGCAGACCCTGATCAGACGGCTCCTCTAGGAGCCGTCTGATCTGGGTCTACTCTGTTTGCAAATGCGTGAAAACACGTTTATATGAGGGAACGGGTTAACGGATACTAATATTTTAATATACTTCTTACGTAGGTCGGCGCATGTTCTACACATAAGACCAAAATGGAACCAGTCTTCTATATCACGAGTTTAACAGTAACTTCAATATTGTTCATTTCTTGATATACTATTTATACAGTACCTTCAAGTTTCGATTTTATATGAATGTGAAGACATACACAGCCTAGCAATGTAAACTCTAAGTTTATAATTCTAGCATGAACAAGCGATATTTTACCACGACAGATACTTATAGCTACAGTAAAACCTCTCTAAACCGGAATTCTAGTAGAGAAGAATTTAGATACCTTTAGGCAGGTGGCTGCTTAATGCAATGTGAAAGTCATGCAGAAAGCTCCTAGAGGAGCTTTCTGCATGACTTTTACTCTGCATTAAGCTGCCACCTGTCTCCAAGACCGATATTTATACCAAATTTAACGTCCGGTTTAGAGGGGTTTTACTGTATATATATCATCATGATCTTAGTTGTTGGCAAATGCAAGTCAGGTCGCGGATAGCGGGATAAAGGTGAAGGACAATTCATCACATTTACTATGGCAATGCAGTTACTATGACAACTGCTTTTAACCTTTTCCCTGTTGAATAGTCATGCAAGAAGTAATGACAGCATGGATATTTAATAGGTTAATGTTTTTAATGGCATATGTACACATGATGTCTTTGTATAGGTAGAAACTGTAGAGTTAGGTCAGTTATAACTTCATAAGCAAAAAGGAGCCGTCTGATCTGGGTCTGCTCTGTTTGTAACGAAAACCGTTTTGTTAACAAAAACCGTTTTTTTTTTTAGAAAAATGGTTAACTAGAAGTTACCATAATTCGTATTTCAATATTGAAAAGGAACTGTCGATTTTACAAAGGCACCCAGATTTAATTTTCCGATATCTTAACCCTTTCCTTCATATAAACGTGTTTTCATGCATTTGCAAACAGAGTAGACCCAGATCAGACGGCTCCTATAGGAGCCATCTCATCAGGAGATGTCCTGTTTGCTAGTTGAATTTGAAAGATCTGTTTATTTTCTTAAATGGATTCTCTGTTCAACCTTCTGTATTTCATTATAACCAGTTTGTCCATGAATATTCAGTAGGTATTTTGTTTTGAACACATATAGAACAGGGAAATGGTTAAAAGACCCGACTGGAATAATTGCACATTTACAGATGCAACGCAACTTGAGAAAATATATTATCATCCAAAGAATTTTGAATGTTCTTCCTTTTGTTTCAAAAAACTTTATCATATCATTAACCCTTTCCCGCATATAAACGTGTTTTCACGCATTTGCAAACAGAGTATACCCAGATCAGAGACTCCTAGAGGAGCTGTCTGATCAGGGTCTGCTCTGTTTGCTAATAAAATTTGATAGGTCTGTTTATTTGCTTTCTAAAATGTCTACAATGTTCCACCTTTCATATTTCTTTATACCTATTTTGTCCATGAATATCCAATAGGTATTGAAATTTGTAATAAATAAAGAACAAGGAAACAGTTCTGCGGGTCATGCAACATTTACCTACTTAATCGTATCTGGCATGTCGTGATTCTAAACACCAAATATCACCCGAAATTAACCTTTTATTTAACGCTTTACTCCATAAATACGCCTTTCTACTCCTTTGCAAACAGAGTAGATCGAGATCAGACAGCTCCTATTAATCTAATTAATATTCATGACGTCATTATTTCTTACATGAATACTCATGGAGGACAAGGTTAACCTTTAAAATGGCTAACGTTTCAAAGTTGATTTTTCCATCAATGTCTATTAGAATGAGTCCATTCAGTATGATAGAGTAAAAATCGCGAGATGATTTTGAATGACAAATAGTGCTAACCCTGATCAGTTGCCTCCTCTAGGAGTTCTCTGATCTGGGTATACACTGTTTGCAAATTATGATAAACTCGTTTATAGTAATCATAGGATACAGTAAATCCCTCTAATACGACCACCAACGAGAGGTCTAAGACTGGGTCTTAAAGTCGGACGGTAGCCTAATGTAGCTAGCTTGGAAGTTATGCAGAAAGCTCCTGCAGGAGCTTTTTGCACTGATTTCGTCTTGTATTAAACACAAACGTGCTCTTAAAGACACGTGGTCACTTTAGATTGTATATAAAACTAGTTCATGTATTTTTACAAATTACCTATTGCAGCTTAATGCAGGACAAAAGTAATGTAGAGGAGCTTTCTGTATTACTTTTGTCCAGCATTAAGCAACCACCTGCTTATAAAGACACCCATGCTTATTCATTAAATGGTCGCATTAGAGGGGTATATTTTGATAGAGCAACAGATAACGGTGCGTACTCAGATACTAAAATCGCACTTTCTCCAACAAACCCTATGTTGTAACCACTCTTTGGAATCGTCTCGAAGAGTGGTGGAAAAAAAGTTATTCTTGAAAACGTTTTAATTTACGCATCTTTTCTCGCTTCTAAGTCGTGCTAGATAAGCTGAGTTACTAAAAATAGCCGTACTAGAAATCCTTATCTGGAACACCCCGTGACTAGTGTATTCATACGCGCGATTGGGTAAAATCAATACAAGAGAAGGACTTCTTACATAATTATACCAACATTTCTATAGGCAACAACCTTATGAATTGAAATTAATATTAGCAATTAGCACGAATATGAAATTCTGTTTATCATATAAACACTTTAAAAGCCTATTTAATTAACCGAAGACGTTGTTTTGTAGTCACCTAGCTTAGGTCAAAACGCTGTAGCATTCGCGTCCATTGTTTACCTTAGACCCGTAATAGGTATAATTAAACCCGGTCAACAACAGCGCGTGAGCACGAGAATCGCCGTGTTAATACATGGTCTAGCGGGACTACAACAGCACGTTTTATGCAAGAATTTGGTGTCACGCCTAAAGTTATGCTGCGGTCTGTTGCTATTAGATATGGAAGTCGTATTACGCAATGTAAAGTAGTACTTCACAAATTCGTTAATTTTCTTGGTTTTAGGGTGTATTTCAGCGAGAAAAATAATCAAGCATGGGATTTGTTAAAGCCGGGGGGTTCTATACCCTCGGTTGGTCTGTTCCTATCGGAAACTCGCTAAAGCTCGTTTCCGACTGGAACAGACCAACCTCGGGTATAGAAACCCCCGTCTTTAACAAAACCCATGCTTGATTCTATTAATCTGGTTCACTGTTTTAGAATAGGAGACTGTCAATAGGACTACAGTAAAACCTCTCTATAACGAACACTAAATTATGTTAATTAGTTGGTATTTAGGGCAGGTGGCTGCTTAAAGCAAGGTGAAAGTAAAACAACGCTCCGTTCTTAAAGCTAGGTGAAAATAAAACAGAACGCTCCTTTACGTTCACCTTGCTTTAAGCAGCCACCTGCCTTTAACACATAATATTTTATGTAATTTAGTGGCCGTTATAGAGAGCTTTTACTGTATATATAAATACGAAATCCATTATTTTTTATGCTTAATGCTATTTGTATAGATAGCAACAGCAATTAGATCAGTGAGTGTGAGGTTGAATCCATTTAAAAAGGCGATAATACAATCCCCACGGACAATCCTGATAGTATACTAGTCGAATGAAAATAACTAGTACAGTAAAACCTCTCTATAACGGCCACTAAATTGTTCTAATTAGTTGGTATTTAGAGCAGGTGGCTGCTTAAAGCATGGTGAAAGTAAAACCGAACGCCCCTATAGGAGCGTTCTGTTCTACTTTCACCTTGCTTTAAGAACGGAGCGTTCTGTTTTACTTTCATCTTGCTTTAAGCAGCCACCTACTTTTAACACAAACTACTTGTTGTAATTTAGTGGCCGTTATAGAGAGCTTTTACTGTATATATAAATACGAAATCCATTATTTTTTATGCTTAATGCTATTTGTATAGATAGCAACAGCAATTAGATCAGTGAGTGTGAGGTTGAATCCATTTAAAAAGGCGATAATACAATCCCCACGGACAATCCTGATAGTAAACTAGTCGAATGAAAATAACTAGTACAGTAAAACCTCTCTATAACGGCCAATAAATTGTTCTAATTAGTTGGTATTTAGAGCAGGTGGCTGCTTAAAGCATGGTGAAAGTAAAACCGAACGCCCCTATAGGAGCGTTCTGTTCTACTTTCACCTTGCTTTAAGAACGGAGCGTTCTGTTTTACTTTCATCTTGCTTTAAGCAGCCACCTACTTTTAACACAAACTACTTGTTGTAATTTAGTGGCCGTTATAGAGAGCTTTTACTGTATATATAAATACGAAATCCATTATTTTTTATGCTTAATGCTATTTGTATAGATAGCAACAGCAATTAGATCAGTGAGTGTGAGGTTGAATCCATTTAAAAAGGCGATAATACAATCCCCACGGACAATCCTGATAGTAAACTAGTCGAATGAAAATAACTAGTACAGTAAAACCTCTCTATAACGGCCACTAAATTGTTCTAATTAGTTGGTATTTAGAGCAGGTGGCTGCTTAAAGCATGGTGAAAGTAAAACCGAACGCTCCTATAGGAGCGTTCTGTTCTACTTTCACCTTGCTTTAAGAACGGAGCGTTCTGTTTTACTTTCATCTTGCTTTAAGCAGCCACCTACTTTTAACACAAACTACTTGTTGTAATTTAGTGGCCGTTATAGAGAGGTTTTACTGTATTTCATCTACAGTGATTATTATCATTATTAAAATAATCACTTTCGCCGCCAAGTTGAATCTCCTGCACTACATATTGTCTGCTTTAATTTTGATTGTATCTTTTACTCCATGGATATTCACGTGAGACATAATAACATCATGAATATGTCAAACAGCACATGGACACAGGAAATTTTGACCATGGCAGGAACTGTAGAATCATATCTATATCATAAGCAAACTGACTCCGATCAGACGGCTCCTACATGTATATACTCTGTTTGCAAATGCATAGACAGGCGTATTTATTGAGTAAAAGTCAACATATTTGTTTTAAAAATTATATCATCAAACTGTTCGGTTACTGCTGAAACGCCAAGTTACTCGTAGTCTCGTCTGATTCCAAGTTGTGTGTGTATATAATTATACATTCACCAGTGGCAATGAAGGTGTTCACCCAGTACACATGTACCTTATAAATGTTTATAAAACAGTTCAATGTATCATGACTATTAATTAGGTATTTTTCAGCGGCTAGCTGTCTATTTTCACTTTTGTTCTAGTTTTCCACCAATGAGAAACTGTTACATTGTAATTTGCATATGACCTAGTATATATAACTTTATTTCCTCCAATTTCTGGAGAGCCATATAACATAACATTACAATAAAGTAGTAAATGACTACATGTACGAACATGCAAATAGTTAAGGAATACAAACACACATGCAACATACAGAAACATAAGGGAAATATCTAGATTTCATCTCACATAGATGAAAGGCCATATGTTGATGATCAGTGCATAACAGGTGAGAAACACTATTCTCTCCGCTCATAAATATAACTATATACACTCACACTAAATCAGTCATATCAATTGCGAGCAGTTTTTGAACCAGCTCAGACGTTTAGTTAATCGACGTTTGATCAGGCTTCAAACTATTTGCCACTTAAATTCAATGAGAGAATAGTAATCTTCCACTGTATCACATTTATATAACAATGTCTCAGTCCTTCGAGCATGTTTCTCTGAAGGCGATGGGAGAAATTACTTGAAAGTCGGAAACACGGTTATTTCTTCGGATATAAAGTAATTACTAATGGGTCCCTAATATATAAATGTGTTTCTCGAAACCGAAATGAAACACATTCAAAGGGAATCACTAGTTTACCTAACTGGTTAATTCACAGGGCCCCGACAGAGTGGATACGCGTTCTCCACAACTTGTGCATTAGTAAGAATTGCACTAGTCCTATGCGAACAGTGCAGACCCAGAACAGATGATTATCTGACCAGGGTCTGCAATGTTTGCCAATTTGCAATACAAAGTGAGTGTCCGTTTGCCGGTTAGGAGCTCAGCGAGTTAATCAGTCATGTTATCAAACGTCAAGAATATGGCTTGAATGTCTTTCAGGTAAGCTGCGTTACAGCATAAGAAATCAGGGTATTGATCAGCACTTAACACACTCTGCATCTGGTTGTCCACAAAGCCTATGAGATATTTCACTCGCTGTGAGTCATTTATAGTGTCAGTGAGCAGACTACTTAAGTTGTGACCAAAATTAGTTCTGAGTCTTGAATAGTACTCTTGTCTACGGTTCTTAACGTGGGTATTATTGCACTTAATGGCAAGATGAAACAGTTCGTCTGATAGAATCTGGTTACACCCACCACATGTTTTCTCGTTGAAAACTACAGGTTTACAAGAAAGTCTTGCTAGAAATGACATCAACTCCCTAGAATAAGGCCTCTCTTGGCAAACACGCCATATGTTAGATGTTGTCAGATTTGCATTTATTTCTCGAAATCTTGAAAATTCAGGATCTGACATCATGCGATTTAACCAACTGACTTGTTCATGAGACATGATGGACTTCATAAACTGTATTTTCATTAGTGAATAACTTGACTGGCATATAACCTTTTTATATGCCTCGACACATTCCGATACTATGTAAAATTCTGATATACAGTCTGCTAACGTGTCGAATTTCCTGGGGTAATTATTACGATATTGCAGTTATTTCAAACACCATGTTTTATGATAATTAGCTGCTTCGGCCTCGCAAATTGAATTCAATGCAATAATTAACATAATCACAACACATGTAAGGCACCATGTTACACAGACATGTTCTATAAACTTCTTAGAGTTCAGTCAAAACGCCATATAGTACAGAAAGTAATTATTTACGCAGATATTTAGCATGGGACCGAAGACTGTCGACTGTCGAAAGTTCTGTTCTTAAAATAGATTTTTTAAGACCTGGAAATTCCCATAAAATCAAAGTACTGATGTACTGATATTTATCACCTCATGGTAATGGTTGCTGAGCAATATTACCAGTTTGTCGAAACCTCTATTAAACTTTCAAACCTTTACTATCATTTTGCTATCAATTAATACAACATTTGATTATAAGTCCACTTTGACGAACAGGTAGTTTGCCGAAACCACCATAATTCACAGGCAGTGCTATAGGAAATAAAGAAGAAGGGTTGTTTAGTATATTAGAGTAGTGGTATTAATAGTATTAATTACTATCCCAGACCAAAGCACCGAGACTCTGGTTGTTGGCTCTCTTTAATATAAAGCTACTTACTGAAGGCTATTACTATGGCTCTATCACATGGGGCTTGGGCTCATAGAGTAGGTTATATTGTTTTAAAAATACATGTAGATTCAGTTAATGATGTCATTAATGATGATGCACACAAGTCGATTAAAGCGTTGATCTAGGCTAAATAAATACAGTTCTTTATGGAATTACAGACTCTGCACAAACAAAAACTTTATGCTTTAAAGTGCATTCAATTTCTGATCTTCATATCAATACAAATATAAGCGCTTTCATGTATATTTATAAAAGGTAAACTAAAGAACTAACTTGAGATAGTTTTAAAACATTACTTTGACATCGTACATTTTAAAAGTGATTTCCTATAAAAGCAACTTGAAATATTTCAATAAATGCTTCTTCTACTCCAATTCATTTTCATTGCATGCTTCTCTGCTAGTATAATAACATGCAACCCTACATAGATCTAGTTCTCTGTACTAGTAGAATCTCCAAACATTGAAATAAATATTGCAGAGATTGTTTTGTACATTGTGCCAATATTTGAATGCCGTTGAATATCTTTTTAAAAGATATTTCTTGTTTATAATGGCATATGAACACACGTGGTATTGGTCATAACAGAAACTTGAATCAGATCTTATTATTCAACAAGCAAACAGAGCAGATCTTGATCAGATGACTCTGGACGGATCTGGGTCTATTCTGTTGTAAGGGCGTCAAAGGGCATATTTATTAGGTTAAGTGTTAAAACAATAGGATTGTGACGTTGTGTGATAACTGGATCGTTTTCATGCAACCTATGATAGCATTTGATCAAATTTGACGTACACCAGATTAATAGATAAGGGGAGTTCAATAAAACTTGATCTGACCAATCAAAAGCTTGATAACGAACTCAGACTCAACTAAAACGCTTTATAAGCATGGACCCAGTCCTCTTTACTTTTGCCATGCAGTAAGCAACAACATTCTTTGTTTAGCATTCCTATGTTCAATAAATGAATGCCCGCTTGGGACAGGTTCTACTGTTGTTAGGGTGATGATATTGTGTTTTCTGAAGCAGTCATCCTATGTAAGTTTTCTTGCCGTTTTTACCTTTAACTTCCTGAACA